>OY365753.1:7212500-9612500 GCA_959347395.1 Mechanitis mazaeus | reverse complement strand
TATATAAAACAGATGTAATGGTTGGGTTTTCCCAAGATCATTCAGTAATTGCGTACAATTCACACCATGGCTTACTTATACAGTATTAAATAATGAAATAAGTTTGATTTGTTAGAAGTGTATATAATAAATATAAGACGTAAATTTTTGTTGCTGTCTGGATTGTAGGCAATAAAATTTTATTGATATTGATAAAAATATGCGTAGTATATATTTTTTTGTTTTATCCATGCTTGATATAATGTTTTTTTTAATTGTTATAAGGTCTTCAACAAACAACTTTTTGTTTATAATCTGTCCTTGAGATAAACTCCTAGAAACTTAAATTTTTCCTAATATTATAATATAAATAGATCAGCGATCAACTTGATCAGAGTATAACATAAATAAAATAGCAATAAAGTTGTAATCAACAATACCTAAGCTTTTATCTTTTTATGTTCCTTGAAGCCTCTTATTAAGAAACGAAAGGTCAAAAGAACACTTGCGGCTAAAGCTTAGATAATAATTATATGATATCCGAGACCATATTTTATGACAGCTTTATAACATTAGTCATTGATGAATTCTGTTAGTGTGGGCATTATTTATATTGATTGAGGTTCACACATAACACACACACACATTACAATTATATGTATCAACAGCTTACTTCGAATCCAGTAAATAACTTTGTAGTCCAGTTATTTTTATTATTATAAAATAATTTATCGGTATGTCCGTTGCGTTCTAAAAAGAGACAGGCATCAAGTTTTTTGTGCCCTTCCCGCGGTTTATTCGTCCTACAAGGTGAGCAAGCGTATTGGCATATTAGGTGCCAATAAAATATTTTTTTGGTTCTAACTCTCACAACAAAAGTAATTTAATTATTAACGCTACGGAACCGAAACGATTAATATAAATAATAATAAATTCAATGTCTAGAGACGAAAATTAATAACACTAACAAAAACACTTCATACTTAAGCTATATTGTAAAATGACGTGGTCGCTTCGATCAGTCTTTGGTTTGACATGAATGATTGAAAAATTTTACTCTTATCAGTTTGTACATCTACTCACTGATTATGCCGATGTATGCAACTCTAATATTACAGAAAATGAAATAAAACTATATTTTAAGGAATTAATTCGCGTATAATTTTGGTTGGAATTAAATTTTAATCCGACGTTTCGAATGCTTTAGTCAGATGTCTTATAACTGACTTACTGACAGACACTGACATATCTTCTACCGGTGATTTTTTACGATTGCTGCAAAGCATTCGAAACGTCGGGTTAAAATAAAAATGTAACCCAATTTATACGCGAGTTTTAATCCGTAAAAAATGCTTTATAATTTTTTTTAAGTTGAAAATTATTTTGGGTTGGTTGTTATACCAATCAACGCGTTTTAATATCAGTAAAAAATTATCACAGTTGGCAAAAACATATATTGTGTTTTTTTTATTGTTTTTAAAGAAAATATAATAAGAAAAAGAAATGTAACAAATTATCAATATAATAATTAGACGATAGAATAGATTATTTAAGAAATAAATTAAAAAAATATTAAATAATATATATAATAATAAATATTATATTCTTCGTAAACAGGAAGTTAATGCGACGGTGATCGCACCAATGACCGCTTGTGTTTTTAATTGTGGTCAGTCTAGGTTAGTAATTTGACTCGAACAATTTTCATATTAAGAAAATATAATAAATTTTAAATTATTAAACATTTACGATACTAGGTCCACGCAAGCGGGATAAGCCTCGCGACGCATTCGAGCGCATCAATGTCTAGAGTTAAATATTGATACATTTTTAATGATAAAAATTATGATTTGATGTCAATAGTTATTTGGAGCAAATTTATAATGGCAAATAATATTAATCGAAAAGGATAGAGAAAAATGGGAGAATAAGCGAAAAAAAGCTGTTAAGACAAGACAAGACAAGACACGACACGACACGACACGACACGACACGACACGACACGACACGACACGACACGACACGACACGACACGACACGACACGAAGCGACGCGACGCGACCCGACACGACGCGACGCGACAAGACAAGACAAGACACTTACATATCTTCCACCCGTGATTTTCTACGATTGCTGCAAATTATTCGAAACGTTGGATTACAATTAAAATGTAACCAAATATATTCGTGAGTTAAATCCATAATTTTCACACACATCTCGCCTACCCGTGAATACGATTGCTGCAAAGCATTCAAAACGTCGGGTTAAAATAAAAATGTAACCAAATTATACGCGAGTTTTAATCCGTACAAAATAATTTTATTATTCGTAATCGTAAATCGTAATTTTATTTGTACTGTGTAATTCTTGACACTTTTTTAGAAAAGTATGTATTATATTTGTATATGTGTGTATGTATGTAAGCATTTTTTTTGGCTCCATTTCCTTGCAACCTGTTTATGCAATTTAGTTTGTTTGTATTCACCTTACTAGGAGACCTTATTAATTTACCGACGAAATCTGTCAAACGTTTTATAGTTTTTTTTTAAGTTGAAAATTACTTTGGGGTGGTTGTGAACGCGTTTTAATGTCAGTAAAATTAATCTCAGTTGGCAAAAACATGTCTTGTATTTTTTTTTGTTCTTAAAGAAAATGTAAAAAGAAAAACAATTGTAACAAATAGTCAATTTAATAATTAGGTAATAGAATAGATTGTACTTAAAATAAAATCAAAAAACAATTAAATAATATATATAATAATAAAGATTATATTTTTACCATTACCACCTGTTTTTTAATTGAGGTCAGTCTAGGTTAGTAATTTGACTCGGACAATTTTCATATTAACAAAATATAATAAATTCTGAATGATTACACATTTACGATATAAGATATAAATTGCAGTTTAAGCGAGCCAAGTTGCATTTATGCGAGAATTAAACTTCGGTTAGCGGATGTTTACAAAATCGATAATAGTTTGAAATGAAAATTTACTTTACTATTAGAACTAACTGTGAACTTTAAATGAAATAATAAACAAAGTCTATTTTATCAAGTAATTTATATTTCATTATTTCTTTATACATTTAAAATGTTTTCATACTTTGCATTATTTTGGTTTTAGCATATGCACTTATAACTGTCCAATCCATTTATTCTAAATACATACATTAATTGTGAACGCTTTGATATTCATAGTTCAGGGAGAAGTTAGAAGGTATCTAAAGAAACAAAATATTATTACTTTTGTAATTATGTTACAATTATCCGCTTAGAGACAATATTTACTATTAAAATTTTCTTTTTTTTTAATAAAGAAATAATAGTAAAATAATATTGATACGAAGGTCAAATTGAGAGTTAAAAGCTTAATAGGATAACGTTTAACGTAAATATGTCGACGAAAGCTTTGTAAATTGTATTATTAAGCAATATATTTAAGTTGCGCGTAGTTCTTTACTACATAATTTTAATATATATTCTATAAGGAGTAGTGGGATAAGCTTTGTAGATACTATTAATTTTAATTTCTACACCATTACTCTTTACTATTACTATTTTCTCTTTACTATTTTCGATGAAAATATATTATTTACAGTAAAGAGCAAATAATTTAAATAATTAAACGAAATAATTTTAAATTCTAAGGCGTTTGGGAAAATAATAGTACCAATAATTGATTGTTATATTACTTACACTTTTCTCTTACTCGTTTCTGACATCTGTCCGTTTCTTGTCAATTACCCAACCCACGTCACAGATACACTCCAGAAAATTTTTGACATTCGGGCTTTAAATATTTTGATTAAAAAGTAAAAGTTGACTTATTTACAGACGAGTTTACCGTGAAAAACGATTACGAAAACACTTTACGAAAATAATATGTAGATTATTCATGAAACATTTTGTTTGCGGTTCAAAAGATTCGTTTTAAATTCGGTCTGTGTTAATATAGAAAAAGATCAAAAAACATCATGTTAAATATACAATTTAAACTAACAAAACTTGTTATACTTCAAATATACTTTTTATATTTTATATTAGATGATGATGGTTTGGTTTAAAATAATACAGTTGAAAGTTTGTTATTCTCTTATTTTTTGAGTAAAAAATGCTAATCTCCAAAACGACCCAAAAGACGGTTTGGATAATTCTATTTGCATTTTATAAGCAAATTCTTTAGGACGGTTTAATACTACGTAGTTTATAAATCCTATAAACAGTAAAGTTTGCCTTCTATAAGTAAAATTATAAGAATAATGGGTTTATTAAAGCATCAAGGCTTTAATTTAATTTAATTTCCATTAGAAAGAATGTGCTAAAGTTCCAGTTCCTTTAAGTAAAAAAAAGTCCACCAATAATTAATACTAATTAAACTACATTGTTTACATAAAAGTTATGTAACTAATAAGAAATGTCATTGTTGTTTTATTATAAATAATTTGAAGGCATAAACCTATCAAGTTGAATGATTATAATTGTTTATTTAATAGCATGATCAGTAACAATTTGCGGTAATTTGTGGTTAAGGAAAAACCCAACATATAATGCGACTGTACCAACTCAGTAATAATAAAAGCTTTGTAGGAAAATAAAATTCGTTAATGAAAATAATAGAACACATCATATATAAAAGTATATGTGGGTAATATGATATAATAATTAAAATATATGACGTAGAGTATCGGAAAACAATTCAAGTGATACTCGATTATAAGAAGCCATTACATTTCACCGCAGCAATTATGTCGTCTTACCTTTACAGAATTAAAAGCAATTACAAATACAAAGAAAATGGTTTATAATAATGAGAAAGTTCAATTAAATTAAAGTGTGTTACGTAGCGACAGAAATTTATAATAATGAAGTTATAAATAAAATGATAAATCTGTTTGTTTATCTGCTTATAAAAATACGACAATGCTTGCTTTTGGTTTCGTCTTATGCACTTATATATATAAAAAAACTTGTCTACATCTAATGAAAATAGTAACTATCGCATAATGTGATAAAAAGTAATAAACTAAAGTCGGTTTCTATTGTTATTTTATGGTATAATTAGTAAAAGTCAAGAATTATAATTCTAAAAGTTCTAAGGGATATGTTATCTTTTACTACCAATTTTCACTTCAAATGGTAAGCTGTGTCAATTATTATAATGTAGATAACTAAATAACACATAAAAATTCACTACATTAATATGAGTTATATAAATAGATAAAATGTTTTTTTATTTAGGAATATTGTGTTGATAAATAAAATAACACATTAAACAAATATTATTTTTCTTAAGATGAGCATATATGAATCCTTATCGATATATATTGGTTCCGCGCCCCGTCACATTATTTTCTTTCTTGATTAAAAAATAACATTAGTATTATTTTATTTTTGTATTTAATAATATTTATTTCATTAATACTTAAATTAAAGTAATTTTTTAGTAAATTAAAATAACTTTTTTGCAAATATAGCAAATTTAATAACTTTAACGACTTAACAATAAATTTAATATTATTAATTTTTTACACTTTCATAAGAAATATAAAAAAAAAACAATTTTTTTTCCAACTATGATCCATTATCACACATTTATTGCTATTAGAACCACACCAATCACGCATTTTTTTAATACATGGTTTAAAAATACTAAACAAAATATTAAAAAAAATATATTGATTTTGCTGAAAAACTAATCAGTTCTCAGCTATGTCAATAGATATCAATGGATACAATAACGAAGTGGTTGGTATTAGCAGGTCACGAGAAATAAAGCCGAAAAAGAATACTCACTCAAAATGTAAAATCAAAAAAGAGTAGTCCCTAAAAAGTAAAGGTATCAAAAGAATCTGATTTTGAATAACGAGGGTATTACAATAACTTCTTTAATCAGAAGATTAAGTTAATAATATATCTATTATTTATAAAACTTAAGTGTACCAGTTTAAGGTTATTGAATTCTCCATTAATATAATTCTGTAATGGAATGGTCAATTTGAAGGATTGATGAGGATGTATTTATAGATGTCTAGTTGATTTATTAATCTGGTCAGGCTCTAACTATTGCGCAATAATTTAAAGCAGTTTAATATAAAATACATTTTGATCAAGAAATTGGATGGCAATTAATCTTCTTAAACACTGTTTCAATAAGAACGTTTCATTAATACAATTTAATGGTATGATTAAAGTTATTAGAAGGTGTAAGTTGGTACTTTTCGGTCATATTTAGTTATGTTGAATAAGTTTAGTTGTTAATATTTAATTCTGTTTCTTTATTCTAGAATATTATTTTTAAAATTTAAATGAGATGCTTCGCTCTATGTTGTGCTCCATTCTTTACTTAAATGAGATTATTCTGGAAGGAAGCGAAAAATACGTAAATAAACGGTTTCAGTCATAGTAAGTGTAAACTTTGAAACATTTTATTAGTTCTTTTGTTTTAATAAATATCTAAGATCTATTTAAAATTTTAACATTCTGATTATTTTGTAACAATTGGTTTTTATTTTAAGTGTTTAAGTATGCAATATTAAATTATATTTTTTAACTTTAATAGTATGGAAAAAAAAACAATGTATGATTATCAGGGATTAATTTTTAATTTTTGAGAGACGAAGTATGGAATAAAAGATTAAGTGAGAGATGGAGAAATGTGGTAGGACTGTGCAATTGAAAACAGATATAAAAGGACAGGAGCTCTAGTGAATAGATAAATAAATATTGTTCCGATTACAACTATATTCGAATTAATGACAATTAATTGTACTTATATGAAATGTTCTATCTTTTTATACTTCGACGGTATATTACATATAAATCTCTAAACATTCTGGATCGATATACATATTTTACTAAGAGATTAATGTGTTTAAGTTTCAGAAATTGTGAGGCGGGAAGTTTCCGTTAACTATGAAAATTCTGATACGTTGAAAACTTTGTCATGAAACTAAACAAGGTATATTATATTATGTTAAATCAAATGCACATGTAATGAAAAGCTAAAAACAATTAATTAATTATTCAATTTATTTTATTTTTAATAACATTCAATATTATATTTACTATAACTATTTTAAAGTTTATTGACCTGGCTACCAAAGGTTATCATATTATTCAAAGATTATATGTATATTATATATACTCTTATTAAATGACTTATTATTATTAAATGAATGACATGATAGCACTTTGAAATGACATTTCTTGTCAGATATATTAGTTACGTAAGAAATATATTTTTCACAACGATTTGCATTTAAACCCGATTTTAAATCCTCGAATAACCATTCGCTTCTTTTTTTTTATCATTCTATCGAACATCAGAATATATTACCTTTCTAAATCTTTACGTATTGTATAAATATCTGATTGAACAATAAATTTTTGTAAAATCATTTTTTTTAACGATGTATATATTATTATAAACCTGTTCTTTTTAAATAATATATTTTTTTAATTCACTACATAATTTTTAGGAAAGTGTACATATTAAAATAAAATTTTTATTTTACCGGGTAAAACTCTATTCGAATAAAATGTTGTGAATGAGTAAGTAAACAAATATTTTATGAGCGTCACGAACTCAAAATGCACTGTTCCGAAGAGACAGGGTCAATAAAATTCCATTTAGTTTTACTCATATTGAGGCTAATGCAAAAGCTATTCCCACTGATGTTAAAGCAGTTGACAAGGTAACGTTATAACAGACAATACCCGACTGCTCTCATTTCCTTTTGTAAGTTTGATGTTTCGTTGTCAAGTCTGGTCATAACCACAAAATGACTAAATGAATAGCTTGAAATACTGTGAATTATTTATTTATTTATTAAAAAAGCTTTATTGCCACACTTAAGAAATGTACATTACACAAAAGTAAAAGAAAAGATCCTTAGCGCTAAAGTGATTTCTTCCAGGTAACCCACACTTACAAACTATAGGATTAACAACAGAAAAATGCAATATAAAATAAATATACTCTACATACATACATAAATACATCCATATCTTTATTATATACATACACTAATCACAATTATTAACAATATATAATGCAATTGTATTATTCATGATACTGTACAACAAATATTACAGAGACGGATATTATTTTTTAACACGACTTCTAAAAACTGAGAGTGTTTTGGAACGTTTAATTTCATGTGGAAGTGCGTTCCATAACGTGGCTGACTTAATTCATAGTTTTATAGAAAAAGATGAGGATTAAAAACTAAAAAGCATTGCGCAAGTATTTAACTCGGGCATGAAGTAAGCTTCCTTAAGGTTATTGGAAGAAAGAAAATAGTATTTTAAATAATGTATCTTCAATGTTTTCTAAGATTTACACGACCACTACAGTTTGTATACACCGGCATATTGCAAGGGAATATTACTCTTAACTGGTCTCAAGAATTGGCTCACTTTTTTATGTGGTTCGTAAATTGTCCTTATTGAAACCTTCTTCAAGATGTTGCCTATTCTGTCAGTAACCCCCTTCACATATGGTAGAAGTGCTGGCTGCCGCTCAACTGTGGGTGGCTTCATATGGTTCCTGCGACGCTGGTGAGGCACGGGCAGCTTGTTGTTGATAAGGGCATGCTTGACATGCCGCAGCTCGTCCTCTCAGGACTCGTCTCGTAAACTCAGGAACCGTTGGAGGTAGGTGACAAATAAACTGACTGACTGACAGACACCATCTTACCGTCTTACCACGAACACGTTTGCTGCAAAGTATCCGAAACGTCGGGTTAAATATAAAAATGTAATAATAAACGCGAGTTATATCTGAAAAATAGTTTTATTGAAATACTGTATCTTTAATATATTTAAAAATAAAAAGTAAAGATATGAATTACCCTTGTATAATAATTATTTGTAAGTTTCATCCCTGGGCCAATATTGGAAAAAGAATTCAATGTTTCATAAATATCTTTATTAAGCTTCTTTCTTGTCTTCGTCATTCCAACTATCCTATGATAATGGTATAGTGATTGATTGTTTTTTTCTAAAGTGCCTTTCATACTATTTTGAATTGTATGATAATATAAGCAAAGTGCCTTCTTTTAGGTTAACAACTCAACATTTCTTCCTCGTGACTGACGAAAGTGAAGATTATTGAATAATAATGAAGTATGAGATTAATCTTCAGCATTTTCGTTTATGTACGTTTGAAATATTTGCATGATTCTTTTTGTCTTATTGTACTAATGAAGTCCCCATTTCGTTAGTACGAAAAAGTTCAATTCAAGTTATCTTAAATTATATTAATTATATGCCTAATTAATGTCATTTAATGTAATTTAATTAGTCTTTGTGGCACTAGAAAAAAATAATCGTAAAGGAACTTGACTCATAAGTAGTTCACGATAAATTTCGTAATCCTCTAACAGCAAAAAAAGAATTGCAGCTTAATAAAGTTCCATTTTATTCTGATGAATCTAATATGAAAAAAGTTCCCGAAGTACTTTTATATTTACCTTAGATTTCAAATAACAAGATTGCATTTATATTATTTACAGTCATAATTAAGACTTTAAAGTTCAGGTACACTTTATAAAATATCTCAAAATTCACTTCCAAATGGGTTCTCTTTGTCCTCACTTAATTCTTAAAAACATGTTAAATTACCGATTCTCGGATCTTTGAATATTTGAAACGGAATATTTGGCGATGCAAAATAAATCAATGGTAATGAAGGGACGAAGATAAAAGTATCTGAGTCCGCTGGTTATTTCTCTGCTAAGTGGATGAATTCTCAATGCGGCCATTAATCCTATAAATCCCTTTTAGGTTTGATTTGCATTTGTTAACAAAGTTTGAAATAATGGAAACGACGTATTTTTCTGTTTCTTTACTAAGTATTTATTATATTATTTTGATATATTAAATTTTTCTCTTTTTTACAAATTAAAACAACATATTTATGGCCAATAATATACCAAATTACCAGAAAGGCTTTTTAAACCCGGTATTTCCGGACTTCTGGAATATTACACAATAATACTGGATAGCTCTTAAGAGGCCACAAGCCACAAGCGCCACACTATTTTATTTATCATGTATCACTTTTCTATCATGGCTGTGAGATTCATGTTCTCATAAAATAATTTAGCAATCTCTTTATCTATGTTAAACGTCTATACATGTTGTTGTAAAAAACTAGTTCTTCATATTTTGCTTAATCAGCAAGATACTTATATGAGGCTGACACAATATATACTTACATATTTAGACACTATTCTATGAGATGTTGATTCAGTGTACAGTGTATAAAATACCGATTCAGGCAAGTTGTTCCAGTGCTTTGCTGTGCTTCTAAAAAGTGAAAGAAAAGCGATTCGTTCGGACAAGAGAGATGTTCAGGACTTACGACGATGACGTGTGAGTCGGAACGTCCGATTCTGGAAGGGGTATTGTAATGTATAATTTGTTTTTACACTCACCAAAATATTCCTATAGGATATTAAGAGCCTTTTAATTCTACGTCTGTGTTCGAGGTTGTGCAGATTATTAATTTATATTGGCATTATTTCACAAATAAAACGTCAGACTCTTCTTGCATAATTGTAAAGAATAGAAGAAGAATAGGTTATGAGATAAAAAGAAGAATTGACAACAAGTTCCATAGACACTCTCTTAACTTATTTATTAATTAACAGTTTTTCATCCTTCTGACTTATTGATAACATCTAGGATAAATGCAGGTAATTGAAAATAAGTATTACTGAATTATAGAAATTAACTTAGAAGGCGCTAAATTGAAACATGCAAAATCATAATACCTCAATAATAAATAATTACTAAAAAGCTAAAATACCTTTTACAGTAGTTGAAGTGAAATTTCAACCAAGTTACGTCGAATTATGTTTAGTGGAACGGAGATTGACTATTTTCTGGATTTCCATGATTAATGTTAACGGCTAATATTTAATAATTCTGGTATAAATAATTATTTGGATTTAAATCAGTATGAAAATGAAAATATAACCTGCCTTTTGATTATAAGGATTAAAGGATTTTAATATTATCTGTTTAGTTATAAAGAAACAAAAACCATTGTAAAGTTCACACCAATTTAAATATTCATTACCCGGCTTAAACAAACTTGAGTATTTTAACTCAATTACCATAAATAACTCAACTGAAAATATAAATTAAATTATAGGTCGTTCCTTTAATTTCTTCTAAAAAACTTGATAAATAATAGACAATCATATAAATACACAATTAGTCGATGTCACGTATACAACTATATAATAAGCAATAACTTAATGAATATAACTACAGACCGCTTTCGTAATTTTGTGGATCCCTTATGACCCAAATTAATGACAATGTCATAGAGAAAATCGGCCATTCATGTTTTATCCTCTAAAACTTATAAATATATAGGTTATATTTCAAAAGTTCTTTATGTTTAAATATTTGAAATGAAAATGATGAAAATGTTTTCTAAATTTACCTAAAAACAGAAGGTATTATAACACACAAATAAATTGCGTCTTCTATCTTTCATATATATGTTACAAATAAAGAAGATAAATGACCAAGAACATCAATAATAGTGTCTATATTCAGCATGAAAGGACACAAAAGAATCGTAATTTTCGGTAATAGCTATAATGGCCTTTTATTAAAAGTGTTATTAATGATCCGGAGATCACGGATGTTCAGTGAAACGTCTAAAAAAACATAAATTAATAAAATTAAGTTTACAATAAGTCTTTATATTGAAGCTATGGTTACATTAAATATGGTTGCTGCCACGAAACTTCAAGATTGTATATATAATTTAAATAAGAATGTTGTTTAAAAACTAAAAAAAAAAAAATATCTTTTGACATAGGAATGTTCTTTAAAAACAAAAAAAAATATCTTTTGACATGTTTGTTTGTTTGATTTGAGACAAATTTCTAACGTATAAGAATTGGATACTTGGAAACGCATAACGAGGTCAAGGGGATATCTTTGAGGTTTTAAAAATACCAAATAACAAAAGGTTTTTTTTTAAACAAATATTTCAGGGAAGATTCCTCTGATTGTATTTGTATTCTTGGAAAGTGAAATAAAGTTATAAGGAAAAGTATAGAATTTTTTATTTTTTCTAGTTATATCCTTATCAAATTAAACCTTCAAAGTAAATAACATAATTTTATAAACATTTAAAAAACCTCGACTTAAATGATTTTTGTCTGTGGATGTACAAAAGACAACGCTAGCAACAGGTATTTTTTTAATGTAAAACGTATCATTATTATATATTATTTAAAAATGAATTATTTATTTCCTGTAATCCTATCGCTAATTTTACTAAAAACTAACAATCTTGGAGATATAATTTACACAATAAAGACGAGTCTTTCAGTTAAAAAATTTTTTCATCGTGGAACCTATGATACAACACGGACTAACTGACACAGAAATTTATAAGTCAACATTGTTAAACGTTACTATGTTTACATGAAAGAAGTTATAGTTATAATATATAATAGAAAAATTTAAACTGTGTAAATATAGATTAACATTAAGCGAACATTTAAAGTATGAAGATTAACTTTAAGAGTAACATTAAAAAAAATGTTAAAACCTTGGATTTGTTTAAAAATGTGTGTTTTGAGATTTAAAAAAAATACTCAAAAGTACCATCTACACTAACCGTTATGATTTCAAACAACTTGCAACAATTAAGATAATTTAAATTTATGAATGTTTTTATTTCTTAATTCAATAACAACGGCTGGCGTTTCTTCGAAAAAAGGTTATTTCTTTTATGATATGGACGCAAACAAAATAAGTATTTTTCTTCATGATTTTTTTTGTATTTTATTATAACCAAATATATTTTGCATGGATTTTATAGATTGTGTTTGTAATATTATTTTACTTTGACTTCCTGAATGCAGAGCAACAAAAGTTTTGATATTTTTCTTGGTATGCCTATAATAAGTTATGAAAGAGCAGTTTAAGGCCTACCTTAAAAGATTTTTCTTTTATAACCGAGTCTTTCATACCCCACCATTTAGTTTCTGCTAATGATATGTATTAATAATAAATATGCTTTTATTCATATAACATTGAATGATTTGATTAAGGCACTGCAGTATGGTCCTACAAAAAGAAAAAGAATTGAAAAATCGTTAATTGACGAAACTTTCAGAGAAAATTTGTTGGAGAAAGACCGGAATATAAATAAAACTGCATTAAATCGTTCGAAAAGTAAATTTATCTGGTGAATCGTCTTACAAACAATTTCCTAATAAAAAACGGACTGCTTCTAAAATGTGCCAAGCATACGATTATACCATGGCCCATAATTGATTGAAATGTCATATGACCTAAGATAAAATATGAAAACCGACATTTTCTTGCGTCGGCCATTTTGGGATGATTACAACATTATATAAAACTGCATTGTCATCAAAAGAGAATACCAAAGTTTAGTTCAACCGGTCCAGGTTAATTAGCTCAAAATTAATTTCCAAGGCTTATGTCTCAATTACAAACTAACAGACAGGTCAAGTAAAATAGAGGCTTGCTAAAAATATTTGTTAAGATCATCTACTTTTGAATACTGCATATTTTTTAATATATTAAATTTTTACAATTACATTTTATATTACAGACCGGCAAGAGCCAGTGATAAGAATAATACATAATGGATAAATAAACAAAAATGTATGTGAACAAAAAAAAAATTAATTTCCCATGTTAAAAGAATATTTTTCAGCGCGGTTTAGTAAACTGTCTTAATATAAAACCAATAAAGTAAGCTTCTTACCAATAAAACCAAAAATTATTTTTTTAAGAAAGTTGATTAATTCGATTCGCCTTTAGTTTCTATTTAAGTTTCAGCTCGCTTCATTCATTACTTTAACAAAATTAACGTAACAAAATATATTTTAGCGTTTAATTTAAATTCTAGTAAATGACATTCAGTAGTGAAGTGAACAGCTAAGGAGAACAAATATTCCTCAGATATATTATGCGATGTGTTATAGTTTTACTCTTTATATTTTATAGTAAGTATTTAAATTATATATCTATATATATGTGTATGTATCATACGAAATACTTTTTTTTATTTTAATTTACTATTTTTAATTCTTTTATTTTTATGTAAAAAAATATTTCTAATGTATAATAATAGGTTCGTTGTTTTTTTAATTGATTTGATTTAAATACTAAATATAAGCTTATACTCGTATAAAACATAACTCGAAGACAGAAAATTTCAAGATTAAGATAAGAATTAAGTTATATATTATATAATATATATAATATATAACTTAATTCTTATGAATGGGTCTTGAATCTTTTTTCTCCAAAAATATTCCTGTCTTGTACATTACTTTTTTCAAGTTTGTCAGAGAATCAAATTACTTCCATTCTAACTCAAAAATCAATTATTAATAGAACCTTCTGGTATTCACAAGACATCGCGTATCAATTGAAATCAAAGTAGCAAGAATCGAGAAATCCTATGCCAAAGTGAACTTACGAATTTATGAATTTAAAAAGAATATCAGTATTTGATATTATAAATGACTATTGTACATTTAATTATCCGGCTGTAATCATGCCGTATGAGTAAACTTCTCGCCGCGATTCCGTCATGCTCAGAACTCGTGAATAAGGCCCCGAATGGTGTTCAAAACTAGTCGGGCAAATTTCGATAGTAATAAAGTGAGTACAGCCTGACAATTATATTTAATAGTAATCTTGGCTCACGAAAGTTTACATGCAAAGTATATTGTACATTTTTGTTAAATCTAAAAATAAAAGATCGCTTTTGACTGTTCTAAAATGTATTTTTATTACAGCAACGTCAAACGCTGAAAACAAGGAATGCAATATTCAATGTCCTCAGCAAAATGATAATGTGGTTTGCGCTTTTGATATAAACAGTAAGAACTATAAAATGTTTCCCAGCCATTGCGCTATGATCGGAGATGCAAAATGCCATGAAATTGGTAAATGAAATTAATTTATGTAATTTTGTCAGAGACATAATATATTTTTCTTTTAGAAATAAAACTATTTTTACGGATTATGACACGCGTATAATTTGGTTACACTTTAATTTTAACCCGAAGTTTCGAATACTTTGCAGCAAACGTGTTCGTGGTAAGACGAGATGATGGTGTCTGGAGGTGTCACGTTTGCTAAAAAGCATTCGAAACGTCGGGTTTAAATTAAAAACGTAAAAATAAACGCGAGTTATATCCTTAAATAAGTCTTATTGAAATGTGTAGTACTCGTGTGAATCTAAGAAAACATTATAAAATAATATTCCTAATACTCTTAGTAACAATTTTCATAAACTAGGTCAACGCCACCAGTGACAATTTATTGTAAAATATCGATATGTAATGCGGGTAGAAAAATGCCTTGGAAAATTTATGTCATTGTTACTATGACAAGGTTCTTGGTTTTTCTGTTTTGAAAGTAAATTTCTAAATACTGATGTAGTACTTTTTGTTGGATTTTTTCTTATCAGTATCGTTTGTTTTAAAATATATTTTATGTCAGATTGTAATAAATATTTTATTGTAATTAAAATATTTCCAATTATAAAATCTTGTAGGTTATATCAGGTAATGAAATATTATAATTTATTACAAAGTTAATTGAATGAAATTATATTAGAACGATATTCAATGAAAATTAATATTGAATTTGAATCTCAATAAGAAATATTGAAAATAATTTAATTAGACAACAGCTGTTTTACTAAAATTGGATTATAACTGATAATAATAGTTTAATAATTTCAGAATATGTAAAGACTTCTTTGAAATTCTGCATCAAAGAGCATACTTCATCAAGCCGTAGAATGTACGGTGAATCTTGTCCAGTCTTTTGCCCCAGTCACTACCGTCCTGTGTGTGCTGCCTCTAAGTACAGGGATTACTTGTATCGAACCTTCAACAATGGATGCTTCCTTGATATGATTAATTGTAGGGGAGATGATGATTACACGGGTATATATTAATATGTTTTTTTTAATTTTTAGTCCTTCAGAGGAGAGGCAAAGGCTTTTACACCATGCAGCCTAGTCTTAAGTACTCCAATCTTCATTGAATTTCCTTATCTTCAGTGTTTTCCCTCTTCAATAATATTTCAAAGTCGTAGTCAATCTAATTGACTTCAGTGACCAATTGAACAATGTCTTCAGTTGTTGTATATTTTTTTTTCCATATAATGTGGTTGTGAAAGTTTTTTTTATTTGTTTTCATTTTTTTTTATAATTAATTATATCAAAATTTTAAACTTTTTTTTTTACTTTAAATTAGGTTGAATGATACATACGATAAGTACCTGTTTTTTTTTTTCAGGATATGTAGAGGTACCTCTGCAATTTTGCCAACGTCATCTCATGAAGAATATTTTCAAAGAGAAAGTTATAATCTCAAATATGTATGATTATCGTGATTACAACGAATAAAATTATAATATATGTATTTTTGAAGGTTAAAGTGTTTTTTTTTATAGGCGCAATACATGTCGCATTGCACTTTTATAATGTCATACTTTACTTAAATAGTTCCAAAGTTTATGGAAAACCGATAACAACACATGATTCCTCTTTTAACATATTTAAAAAAATTACAGTTATTCATCGTATTGATTAATTATGTGAGACACAGTTATAATTGTTAAAAATCAATAGATAACAAATAACAATTTATCGAAAAGAATTTCAATACAACACTTTTTGAGTTTTCTGGCTAAAATAGAAACTAGAAACGCATTACTAGTAGTTCTATAAAGGTTTTATTTGCAAGGGCTTAAAACATTTCAACTTTAAACATTTAACATAATAATAATTATAGTGCCTTATTATGTTTAAACAACAGACAACACCTTGTCAGTTACTTTGAAGCAACACGTGCAGAATTCTCAATAAATTAGTTTTTATAACTAATTAGCTGAAAAGGACAACTTATTCGCTATTATCTTGCATCAAATCCTACGTAAAAACCATCTTTCATATAGAATTTATTTTTTAATATACATATATATATAATGAACGTGTAACATATGTTCTAAAATTATGTTGATCACATAGACATGAATTAGCATATATCCAATAACTCAAATATAATATGTTAATAGCAATCACATTGTTAAAACCATTTGCTATATAAAACTTACCCGCGATACCAGTCACGTAATTAAATACATATCTCATCGATCCGTAGGAAATTGATAATAATTAGTTTATCCCACACGTCCAGAAACACGAACTATCATAATTTATTTTAACAATATTGATAGCTTTAACGACTCATTTATTATGGCATCGTTAAAAATATATTTTGAAATACATAATTTTATATTATTAAAAATTATTTCTTTATATATTTAGTATTTAAAGTAACTTCATATTTCTACTTATATAATATACTTACACTTATATCTCAATCGTCATAAAAAGAATTACAGGAATGAGAAACCTTTTTATAATAACATCTCATACCTCCTGGTAATAAATAATTTATTTTTTATTTTTTAATATTTTCAATTACTATTATTATAATGTAACTTTAAAGTATTTTATTTTGTCTTAACAATTTAGTGAGGGTGAGAGGTGTTTAAAAAACGCTGAAAGAAGCAATCTTTTAAATTGAGGTCCTCCGTTTGGTGAAGTCTTTTTTCTTTAGAAGTGCTTGTCCTTGATGAAACAATGAAGATGTTTCAAAATATTATATATAATAATCGTTTTTTAAGATCCTTTTTGTATACAGAAGCCAGATTAAGTCTATAATTTATTTGTTTGGTCTTTTGAATTTCCATTTGAATAATAATAAATAAGAACTAAATATTTATTAATAATTTGAAACCTTTAACAAAAAAGGATATATTCTTCAAACGCGAAGGTTTGTAAAAAATTAATACTAGATATAAATACACTTTCACTATCTATTATTTGGAAGAGACTTGCTTAGACTAAACTAAACCAGATGTATAGTCTTGAAAAATGATTGTAGGTAAATACCTACAAAATCGAAAGAAACAGCTAATCTGATTATAATGTGACAGTTCATAGATTAAGCTCTTAGATATTTAGCTGTGACAGCGTTATCATGTTATAAAAAAACCTACTCTTTATATTATATAACAAAAACATTGTACCTCTTGTTGCAAAAATTACAAGTAAGAGTATAATATTTGAGAGTTAAAATTTATATGAAGAAAGCTCATAAAAAACATAACAAATATACTAAATTAATAAAAAAATACACATTAAATTAATAATTAAAAATAAACCCACTATAAACATTAAAACTCAATTTCAAATAGAAAAATAAAAATAGCCTTAAAAATAGAATAAAATAAAAATATATATGTAATAGTTATAGAGGTGTAAATTATTTTCATCCAACCCTATATTACTATGGATTTCAATCACTTGAAGGCCTCTAGTAATATTCTTCGCCCACATAATACAATAACACTTCTAGATGGATTGTTTTCCAATGAAAATGATTTGATGGCTGGCTCATAGCCAAAAATCCTTTCCTTAATCGAAAACATTGAACGTAACTTAGATTAGATTGGCCTATTGTAAATGAAAACACTTGTTTTTTTTATATTTAAAAGTATTTAAAGCGATCAATTGTAGAGAGTTGTGGTGAACTCTAACAAGAATTGTTTTTGTAGTGTACTCTAACAATATTAGCCCTAAAACATAAGATTTGTAGATTATTCAGGACACACAAACAATTTGGGATGTATGATTCAATTAAACATTTGCATAGGAATAGCTCAGGCTATTCAAGTCAATTATTTATTACAATAATGTTATACTGGTTGAAATAATTAGATTGAAGGTGGTCCAATAAAAAAAAACAAAACTAAAGTAAGCATATCCTTAATATTAATATCGAATTTATGTACCACAGTAAATTACATGTACATGAACATTATTTATATCGGAAGCATTGTTTGAAAAACCTATAATGGCAGAGTAAAAGATGAAGCTAAGACAAAATAAACTTTTATTGACAAGATTGTTTGTTGTATGAATTTACATTTTTGATATTTTATGGTTTTAATTAAAACATCCAAAGTTTGCAAACTTCTTTAAACCACTTGATAGATTTTAAAATTAAAAAGTATAAATAAAGTGATTAATAGAAAGTGTACTTAATTTTTTGAGATTTAAAGATATTGACGTCTGAACCAACTCTTGATAACAGGCATTAGACGTTTTATTTACCTTTTATATCAATTCATAAAATATCCAATATATGACATAAAATTATATAAACTCAACGTGATTGTAATCACTGGTTACAGTTTTAATCAAAAGATATAATATTTCTCTATTTCCACATCGAACAAATATTGCCACCCCGTTTGCAATATTGGCAAGCTATTTTAAAAAATATGATGTATTATATTATTTTTGTGTTAATCTAAATATTTATAAAATAGTATTTAACAAAATATCTCCATATTTCTTATTAAATGCTACATGTCTATCTGTACAACAGTTAATGAAATGTTTGTATATCTGATCATACTGAAAACCCATAAGAAATATTTTAAATAAAATTTGATATGATATTATTATCGAATTTATCTAAATATTTTCTCTTTGATTGAGAAAACAGTAAAAGTAATACATCCTTTTTCTTACATTATTTTTAGTACTAAGCTTTTACGTTAAACATTGCCTTTTTTGACCATCTGATCATCATTTAAAATTTATTAAGTTTAGCGGGCTGTCATATATTATGAATATTGTATTATGCTAGCCGAGGCCTTTTATGATACCCTTGTCAAAAGGTTGTAAAGCGTAAAAATACTTCATAACATTTGTTTTTGGACGATATAAAATAATCTTACAAAGATATGCATAACCTGGAATATTCAAAATTTTTAAGTGATCCTCTTGAACTAGATATAGGTATAATTTATACTAAATTATATACTTATACTATTTAGTTATTGATTTTAATTTGACTTCCCTTAACCTATTCCTTGCCGTCTGATCCGAACTTGCGACACCAGTGGCTGTCATCAGTGTATTTTGGAGATTTCTTGCAGTAACAGTGCGGTTACGTAAAGTACAGTTGATGATGTAGCGATTTTGAGCAGTAGTTGTTTTTCTTTTGCGACCCTATCCAGCCATTCTGGAGTATTCTCCTGTCTCTTGATGTTGTTCGTTTCCAGAGTCTACAGATAACAGAAGGTGCGAGTCCGAGGTCATTTCCTACATACGGCATAGTATGGCCCACTTCAAGCAACGTGACGGCTCAGGAGACTTGAATTTCAGTCAAATTTCGCATGATGTCCGAAATTTACAATAACTTCCCTCACTGCGTATAAACAAAATACTCGAACAAAACTCATAAATTACTTTTTTGTGATTGAAAACTAAGGAAGATGCTATAGCGTCATTTTGTATTTGCGTCTTTGTAGACTTTTAACAACCATACTACGAACCGCAAAACAAAATAACGATGTTCTTTTGTTTTTCTTTTTTTTTAATTGTTTATCTAAATTTTATAATAGCCACTTGTAATTAAAACCTCATGCAAAAGTTTAGTACTATTACAAAATCTGGTTCCCCTAATTTTTTTGAGCAGTATATAATAAATATTATTTTATTTATTAGTTTATTATTTTATTATTACTACTATTGTTTTCTTTTTTTTTATTAAGAGACTTATAATACAGATTGTTAATCTTTTTATTGTTTATGTGTGCACTTTCTGTCATGTAAGTCGGTGATCAACCTCTGGCACATAATATAAATATAATTATTGCATGCTGTGCGTAGCTCTCATCGGGTTTAAAATTTAACATGTATCTATAGTTATAATTATGTAATCTTAATTTTAATTTTAATCATGTAGTTATGCCTTATAAAAATAAAATAAAAATAATATAAAATTACATTTTTAGTATAACTATAGGTAAACGCGGAAATTTGTTTTTATTATGGTTAATCTGTACATTGGGATTTTAATCAAAATTATCATGTTAATTTTTCGTATATTTAATAATAACTCATACTCACGATTTTTGTAGCATACTGATGTATTTACTAATTACTCCATATTTTTGTATAGAAGATGGCTCAACGGCATATGAACCGCACTTAACACGTTTTTTATATTTTTCGGATATTATAAAACTTAGCAAGATTAACAAACAAAAAATATCAATATTACCAGAAAAATTTCAAAATTGTAAAAGTAAAAAGTGAGAGATAGATAAATATTTTTAAAAGAAAGTTTTCAAAACTAAGTCATACAATAGTTTAAATTATGTACGGTAGTGGTATTTAACGACTTGAATTTATTCTGAAATATTATTAACATTGGCCCTTTATAAAAAATCTTTTTCAATCAAAATTGCAATCTATCAATTATGTTAATGAAATATATTTTTATATTGTCATAAAAAATATATATACTTTAGAAAAAACTTACTGAACAAACAGAAAAATTATTTAAAAAAATATTAACATCTTTTTAAGAATAAGTTCCTTGAACTAGTTACATTTTGGTTATATTCTTTGACATACCGATGCTAACCGGTAGCTGCCTGGTCTCTGTTTTAATTGATATAATAAAATACAAGGGCTTTACATTACGACTGTCTGGAGCATGTCATTAGCAATACTCTGTAAAATAATAAATTCCATACACATATATGTCTCATTAATTATTCGGACTTGACACACGCGTCATGAATATTAATTTGAAATTACAAATATTCTGCATTCATAATTAAATATATATGTTGTTTAATATTACGTTTGTTTTTATTATTTCAATGTGATTTTAGCAATAAACTGATTTTAAAATACATTTTTTATCGAAGCATATACAAGATAATCTTTACAACATTAGCGACCATATGACTATTTACCAAACTTGCATATTTACTTTAATGTGTATGAATATGTTATCGGTATTTCCTAGGACAAATAAATTAATAAATAAATAGATACTCAGCATATCACTTTTTCCAGCATATGCAAATGCAATACAAAATCAAGTACAAATGTTAAGTATCATGACTATTTTTTTCATGTAATTTCAGATTTTCAGTTTGTAATTTCAGTGCTTTGATTCTTACCGATTAATAAAATTGCAATGAATTTCATCATATATCAGAAGATTTTCATAATTTTACATCATTCATTGCCATTTTAAACTACTATTTGATGTTTTAATTACTTGGAGTTAAATTGTGTATCTACCATACTAATAAAACAATACCATAAATGAAATAAAACTATTTTTTACGGACTAAAACTCGCGTATAATTGGTTACATTTTAATTTTAACCCGAGGTTTCGAATGCTTTGCAGCAATCGTGTTCACGGTTCTATCTATTAAAGGCGAGTTTTTAATCCGTAAAAATGTGTACTCGTGAAAATCTAAGAAAGTACAATACCATAAATACTTGTAATTAATTTATACCAAGCTATATTTAACAAATACTTTTTTAAGATCATATATGATATAATATATAATACTATATTATATGTAACATAAACCAACGATCATAACCCAATCAAATGAACATAATTAATTGATGAATATAAGATATCATTTCCCTAAACCAATTCCAAACCGCATTTAGATACGTGTGCAATTAATCAACCACCGGAGTTGCGGCAGTGGTTTATCACACGTTTGCTGAATCATATATCATTCGAACTATTGCAATTCAATGCATGTCCCATTTTATTACTTAATATGTTTTCTATGGAGGGCAGACTTCTCTCATAAAGTTTTTATTTTCATACGTTCATTATAAATTCATATATTTAGAAGTCTTCAACGCAATCTGACCTTTTTTAAGGCAAACGAACATATGTGTCTATTATATAATGAATATAAAGAATGTTCATCCTACTTAAAATGGTTCATAAAGTTTTCACCCACGTGATATAAATATAAAAAATAAAAATCTGACAACGGTTAATAAGACGATACACGACTCTTAAACATAACAAAATGGAGTTATTAACAATACTTTTTATCTCTTTCATATTGTTACTTCAAAATAATGATGATAATTTAATAATCGAAAATTAAGAAAAATAAATCCATTAGTTAAAAAATTGTAGATCAAGTTAAATTATCAAATTTCTTAATATTCCCAGTGGTCTTGAATAAACGATATAAAATAACACAATACCAAATAATTTGAGTATTAAACCGACTTGAGTTTCGAACTTCACAATTAACTTTCAAAAGTTTTGAAAGAGATCAGTAATGATACAAACGATAACAAGTTATTTATTTCAGAGGGATCCTTTAAAGATAGTCAGTAATTCAAAGATAAAAACACGAAGTTTATATTGCTACAATATAATTTTGAAAATTTTAAATAATTATTTATTTTATTATAAAATAAATAATACTTCATGAAAAGTAAAAAATAGGATTATCGTAACCAACTTCTTGTGTGTGTGTGTGTTTATGTATATGTGATCGTTTTTTTCGGCTCCATTTTTTCAAGTTATTTCGTTCTTATCAGTTTTCCAGCGAAATCCGGAAAAAGGTTTTTTTTAAATTAGAAAAACGCGTTATTGCGATTTCTTTAACAATAACTACGTAATCAGAGTTAAACTTTTTGTTAATCTGATTTTTTTTTTGCGTTACACTAAATATGTTTATGAGTTTATATGTATAGAACCAAAAAAAAACGTTTAATTACATACATACATATACACGTACAAATATGTTTTTCAAAAAAAAGCGTCTAAAATTACTCAGGTTACCTCAAACCGAAAAAATATTATAAGAAATCCGATTTCGAAGAGAATGATTGCAATGAACTTGTTTATTCCTGATTATACTATTTTTTTTGCTGCAAATTGTGTATATTTTGTTTCTTTTATTTTCCGAAGTTGATTTGTCTTATTTAATAAAAGATTTTAATAAATTACTGAAACAATTATAGATAGAAACTTGTCGCTTTGATTCTAATAAACTTGGGGCGGTGACTTTGTATGAGCATTCAATTTCAATATAAATTCCAGTCCGTTTGATCCCATATTTGTACGACCAGAAGGCAAAGAAGACTTTTAGTTGTTATATTTGTATAATATTGATAGGAAATGAATGAATAGTCCAATTTTAGATTAAATTTATTATATAGTAAAAGCAAAACGAACAGCAGTATAGAATTATATTTAAAAAGAATAAATACTCCTATCATATTTTAATTAAAATATTAAATATATTTAGGAAATGTACATTTAAAGTAATTTTCAAGCTAATGTTATTAAACCTTCTAACTATGCTAATTGCTGAAATAAAGGAAGTGAGTTATGTTAAATGAAACTAACTTGCTACCAATTCAATTTTACTAACACCCCTAAGTTAGAAAATAGCGTGCTTCCTGAGAACTCTAAAAGATACGCATCTTCTCCAAACACCTGGCGTCTATAAAATAACTTGTAGCTTTGGTAGATGCGACATCTGACAGACCAAAAAATAATCACGGAGAGTCGAGGAAAATATTACATCTGTAAAAAACCGTCAAATTAATAAGTTCGTAATAGCTCAGAACTTATAATACTCAGGATCTAAGCACTGGATCGTGTTACACCAGCCACAAATACTCTCCACAGGATGTCACTATTACTCTAGAATAGTACGTAAGGCTATTGGAATTAAGAAGCATAAAAACTTAAAATGAGATCGGCATTACAGAATTTTCTTAATTGCCGCGATCGCAATTGTCAATATGTAGACGTCTTTAGTTTAATGTGTTGAAATACCCTCAGTTCGGATAAAAATAAAAATTGTGAAGACCAGACGAGGGTTACTCGCGCCTCACGATGACGATGCTAAGCTGACACCAGACGATCTCGTGACTACAACCGATGCGGTATATACCGGTAAATAAAAAAGTACCTTTTAAATATTTAGGTGACGTTAAGACCCTTGAAAATCCTATAAAATATGTGTAGACGTCAGAGTTATAATTTAAAATCATTAATTTGGAGACTGTGATCTATCTCGCCTATTTTAGTAGTACCAATCGTTATTGTAGGGTTTTGTCTCTTTCTACCTTGTTATTATAAAACAATTTGTTTATACTTTTTTTAATAACATATATTCACATTATATGTATTAATAACATACACATTTAATACCTACATCATATCACTTCTAGTCTAAACTTAGATATTCAAAATCACTTCTAGTCTAAAATTACATATTATTGGTTTTGTCCTTCTTTCTTTATAGACATTTATGAACTTTTTATTTAATTTGTTTCACATTTAAAACCAAAACCAAAACTATATGACTACATCTAAGTCTATTAATGACATCTGAGTATATTTGACTACATCTAAGTCTATTAATGACATCTAAGTATATTTGACTACATCTGAGTCTAATGCTCATCTAATGTATAATTCTCATAAATAATTACGTTCTCTTATTGAACTTTGTTCCTTAATACGTATTTCTATACAGTTCTCTTAAAAACATTGTGTTCTTAATATTGTCCGGAATCCGAACTCCCGAAATATGTGGCATACATGTAGCTACAAACAATTTGTTTAGTCGTCCTTTTGTAATATATCACATTCTTATAACTATTCTTTGTATACACAAAAAAGGTATTACATGTGCCTATAAAGTAAAGGTAATAAAATGTACTGAATTGTTTCTTTTTGACCACATCACAAATGTATCCTTTTATTTAAATCCCTATAATACTCTGATATCTGCTGTTGGTCTTTTACTCTTTTAAAAGACATCTATCGAATCAGAAAAAGGAGAATAAGATGCATTGAATGAGAAGAATTTCTATCGTTTTAAAGTGCTAATGATTATATTTGTTATCTCTTTCTTTAAATTTTTTTATACATATATCTGTATATGTCGATATTTTTTATTTATTTATTAATATACATTCATATAAGAGTGTGTAAAAGTATTACTATTTTTTATGAATCTGATAATTTATATTCAAATATTGTTCTGCACACCTTCACAAAACTTTTTTCTACGTCGCGGTTGGCTGGTAGAAAGTGCATTATCGTAAAGCTCATACTTTCTACATTTTTGTAATAGTACAATAAGGTACTAAATAAGTAATAGTTTGTTTTTTTGTGGTTGACTGACTCTTTGACCTCTAAGTCAATAAAAGCAAGAAAGGCAAGTAAATTTAAATAAAAATACGCATATCTTTTTTTTAAGTGTTTCAAATGTCTTTGTATATACCGTACGGTTTATGGAGGTTAAGCACGGTTATGTGGGTTTTGCCTATATATAGAGAGAGAGATGGTAAGCCAATTAAAACCTAAAAATTACCATCACCTCAGTTGGACCAACGGGATTACGACAGCGGTCAACTGTGTGTAATATATGGAATATTTAAGCAGCCATATTTTTTAATGATATTGCAGCCATTTTTTTTTTTTTTTTTTTTTTTTTTTTTCCGTTGGAAAAACCCGTTACGGGTACCCCGTCGGCCCAGGGGGGTGACGGCCGGGGGGTTATGTGGGACTACCCGGCAGCATAGAGGATGCTGCCATTTTTAAGGATACCCACTAAAAAACCAACGGTTGCCCTCTTGTGCGCCCCGAAGTTCCACCTTCCGTCCAGGGTGAGGCCCAGATACTTCATCTGGGCCTTCACCACCACCTCCGAACCCTGGACGGAGATGGACGCCCGACGAGGGGGACCTCGCCGAGGGCCGTGGAACAGGATGGCCTCCGTTTTAGTGACGGAGACCTCCAAACCCAGCAGCCCTATGCGGTCCGCAACAAGCGTTGCACCGACGGTAGCAAGACGGGCCGCTTCCGCAAAGCTCCCTCCCCGTGCTGTGACGAGGGTGTCATCGGCGTAACAAAACACCCTCATCCGGGGAAGGAGAGGACAGCGGAGCAGCCAGTCATAGCCCAGGTTCCACAGGATCGGTCCCAAAACGGACCCCTGTGGAACCCCTCGGCTCACGGCACGTCGGTACATCCGCCGGTCGCCGCGCTCCCACAGGACCTCTCTGTCCTGCAGGTAGGCCTCCAACAGTCTCCGGAGACAGGGAGGCACTCCATGGAACCGGAGCGCCTCGACCAATGTCTCGAACGGAAGACTGTTGAAGGCGTTAGCGACGTCCAGCGAAACCGCCAAGACGACGTCCCCCTCGCGAACAGCCTCCTGGGTCACATCTCTCAGAGCTCTCAGGGCATCTATCGTAGAACGACCCGCCCTGAAGCCGAACTGAGCTTCTGAGAGATCCGGACCCACCTCCTCGAGGTGGCAGGTGAGACGGGCAGAGAGGATTCTCTCGAAGAGTTTACCCGTCTCATCCAGCAACACGATCGGCCTGTATGCGGAAGTAGAGTCGGCAGAACGACCCCCCTTCCGCAACAGGCACAACCTGCCCTCTTTCCAGGCTTTCGGGAACTGTCCAGTGCGCAAGCAGAGGTTGAACAGTTCCCGAAGCCTGCCACCCAAGTATTCCAGGGCGATGAACAGCACTCGCCCCGGAATACCGTCTGGCCCCGGCGCAGTGCTGCAGGCTCGTAGGCGACTCGACGCGACCTCCAGCTCGGCCTCCGTGATGTCTGGGACAGAGCCAACCCCCCCACCGTGAAAAGGGGGAGCCATCACGGGAGGCGTGTGGCCGGTGGGGTCCGGGAAAAGTTCCCCCACCAGCCTTTCGAGGAAATCCGGCTCCAGGGACTCCATGACCGGGGCGCACGCGGCGCGGAGTTTGTTCCGCGCCACGCGATACGTTTGCCCCCATGGGTCCCTGTCGAGACCTGCCAGGATTTCCTCCCGAGCCAGGTCCTTCGCCTTTCGAATCGCCAAACGCAGAGCTGTTCTCGCATCACGGTAACAGCTCCGCAGCTGGGCCTCCAGATCCGGGTCAAAGCCGTGACGTCGGCGACACCGGACGAAGGCCCTACGAGCCCTGCAGCAGGCCGCCCGAAGTTCGGCTAATTCGGGCGACCACCAGTAGACACCTCTACGCCGCCGGGGCCTAGACACCACCCTCGGCATGGCCGCATCGCAGACCCGAGACAGGGCTTCGCGCATGCGGCCCGCCATCGCCTCCACGTCGGTTTCCTCGCTGGGAAGATCGGGAAAGGCCCAGCCCTGTACGATGGCTGCCTCCGCAGCCATTTCCCGATCCAGCCGTTGGATTGCCCAGCGAGGAAATCGACTTCCTCCCCGCGGTGGCCTGGCCAGATCCGGTCGGACGGTGGAGATCTCAAATCGGATGTATTGGTGATCCGATAGAGTCTCCACCTCCTTCTCGACTCTCCAGTCGTGGACCAAACGTGCGACAGCTGGGGTGGCGAACGAGACGTCCACCACGGAGCTCCCTTGCGGCCGCACGCAGGTCGGTTCGGTCCCCCTATTGAGGAGGGACAGACCGGAGAGGAGCGACCAGATCTGAACGGCCCTGCCCCTAGCGTCCGTGTGGCGGTTCCCCCAGGCCACGGATTTAGCGTTCAGGTCGCCGAGGACGATTGTTTTCCCCGACGCCTGTCTGCAGATCGCCTCCCTGACGGAGTCCAGGAAGATCTCGAACTCCGTCAGGCTGCGATTGGGAGAGAAGTACGTGCCGACAACCACGTACTCCCCCCACCGCGCCACTACTAAACCCGGGCCAGTCTCCAGTGTGGAGAGAGGGGGACCGGGACTTGATCCCACAACCACCGCCACGGAGCCGTTTATGTCCCCCGACCAATTGGGAATTGGGGGGACATAGTAGGGCTCACAGGCCACCGCGATATCTACCTCCCACTCCGCCATGGCCTGCAGGAAAAGGTCCTGAGCCCCAGCGGAGTGGTTGAGGTTCGCTTGAAGGAAGCCATGTCGCAGACTGTTCATTGCGACATGGCCTCAACAGGCGCCTGGGGGCGCACGTCTTTTGGAGCCGACGGGGAGGAGCGGGCTACTTTCCGTCCTTTGGACGGAGCCTTACATGCCCGACTCCCCAGCTCGTGTCCCGCTGGCAGGCCTCGCTCTGCGCAGACCGCGCACCGCAGCACTCCGGTGCAGCTGGCACGATCGTGACCCGCCAAGCCGCACCGGAAGCAGATTTTGCTGCGGTCGACGTTGGAGGGGCAGACCGCATGCGTGTGTCCAAGCTCCATGCACCCGAAGCACCGCAGCGGTCGCACCTCCAGGAGCTCCACTTTCGCCGGACTCCAACCGACGAGCAGCCGCTCCGCCCCCAGCAGGATCCTCGCCGCATCTACTGTGCACCGGGCAAAGGTGGCGCCCATGGTCACGGCGCCCCAGCGAATCTCCCCGACGTGGAGAGAATCCCTGGAGCACCCGGTGATGCGGCAGATCGCGACTGCCACCTTCTCTGAGGTTGCAGAGTCATCCAAGCCCTTGATTCTGAGGCCAACCCTCTGCTGGGCTCGGGCGACGTCTGCAACCCCATCCAAGGCGGAGCGGAGGCTCGCCTCCAACGCCCCCGCCTTGTCGGCCGACGCCTTCGGCAGCTCCAGGAGCCTCGCTCCGGTGGCCGAACGCCGAATTACGAGCCCGCCCTCGAGCCCGATCTCGCCGAGATTAACTCTTTCGGCGGCGCGCTCGAGGACGTGCGCGTAAGTTATACCTTTGGAGGCCGCCTCGTCCTGGAGCTTAATAATAACCGCAGGTGACCGAGGCGGCGGCAGTTTAGGCTTCGGCCGGGAACGGCTCTTGCGCCTTTTCGCCCTGGGCCCCCGCCTTCTGCGGCCTCTGCCTTTCTTAGGCGGCTGCGGAGGCTCAGGGGCTGCTGCTTGGCGGGCTGTTGATTTGCCCACAGGATCCGGGGCCGGCGGGCGGGGGGCATTCTTTTCGCGCCTGCCCCGCCGCACGACCGTGGTCCAGGCCTCCTCAGTAACGGCAGCCTTCTGTGGAGGAGCCTGAGGAGGAGGCCGAGACACCACAGGCCTCGTCCCTAGAACGGATGATCCTGAAAGCACGCTTTTTGCGGGCTTTTTTGCCGCTGCCGCAGTTGCCGCCGCCTCTCTACGGCGATCTGCCGCTAAGGGCGGCCGAAGGCTCTTCTCGGGGAGGAGGCGATCTTCGATGCCTGCAAGGCGGGCGTTTAACATAACGCCCACCGAGGTAATCAGGGATCGCCTCAACTCCTCCAGGGTCTCTGAGTTGAGGGAGGGCACCTCAGGAGCTGCGGCTTTGGCCGCAGATGCCCTCATCTCAGAAAACTCCTTCCTGTGAGCCTTCAGCTCGCTCTTAAGGGCCTCCACCTCCCTGTGGAGACGCGCATTGTCCGCACGGATGCGGCACGTCTCCTCAGGCTCGCTGCGGCTGGCCAAGGCCTGCACGACTTCGAGCATGCCGCTCGAAGCCTCCCTCAGGGCCTTGACCGTGGTCCCCTTCAGGTTTAGGGACTTCCGGCTGACCTCGATGATCGAGGCAGCATGCCGCCCAGCGACGGCCCTTAGCTCCTCCGCTCCCAAGCATGCAGGAGAGTATGCCGGTTGCGAACCCAAGGAAAGGTCTTCCTCGGATTCCGGCACACTCTCAACCGCAGCAGGCTGTTTGCGGAGGGCCCGAGCGCTTAGACTGCGCTCGAATTCGGCCTCCTCCGCCTCCATGTTGAGGGCCCGTAACTCAGCCCTCGCTCGAGTGAGCCTACTCCCTCTGAGGCCAGTAGTGGCGCGTCCACGACGAGCGGCACTGCATTTTGATGTAGCACCACGCTCCGACTCGCTACCGGACGCGTCACTAGGAGTCGGAGCGACCTCAGAGAGAGGTCTCTTCCGTCGACTACTGCCCTCGCGGTCAGACAGCTTTTCGCTACCGCGAGAGCCCAACTTGGTCCCCTTTGATAGGGACGCCATATCGAAAGGCATCTTAAATCCCTTGCGCTTGCCAGGGTCATTAGCGGAAGAGCCGACCAACGGGGTCGACTCCTCCGCGTCCAAATCAAGAATATCCATTCCGACAGCAGAATCGGGGTCAATTGTACGGATGCTATGATATTGCAGCCATAAATGTGTCACCGTATTTCTAATAAATCTTGTAACCGACAATAGTTAGAAGGAAGTAAAAAAATTTAAATGAAATAATAAAAATATTTCTGTTAAATTTTAAGTTTTTTTTTTATAATAAAAAAGTGCGTTGTTATACGATATAAAATATTAAATATGTTGATAAAATATTGTGTATCTGCTTGGGCTATATATAATACTACCTTTTGTTACAAAAATATATATTATTTTTTTTTTGTAACTTATAAAATCAACTGACTTACTAAGGTACAAATGATACTTGAAAGTATTAAATAGTAAAATACGACAAATAAAATAAAATAAAAATAAAAAAAACATGTGACTTAGCTGTCCATTATCGCACGGATGGAGGAAAACGCCTGAAAGCGTATTAAATGTCATTTGAATATCCTACATATCTTTCCCTCGGGGCTTACACCCTCCAAGATCGCGTACAACCCCCACCACCCCTAGGTTTATTTACTTTTTGCAACTTAAATATGACTATTAGTAACGGTTTTAAGAAAACTATAACAAATAAATAAAGAGCTTTAATCATACACTTTTAAAAAATATAAGTTAATTTTATGTAATAAATATATTAATTCATTGAATAAACATAAAATATCTATATATATGATGATATATGATAGATATATGATACTTTTCAAATAAAGATCTCGATAATACGTGAGGTGAAAACAAAATATGTATTCGAATTTCAAATTGTCTATAAACATGTAAGTCATATCATGTCAATAATTTATTTAGATCTACTAAATATGATGACGTGACCTATCATCACAGAGGTACAGGTGACAGGTCACAGTAACCTTGTGATTCCTGTGACGCTGTTGGTTCAATTTTATCCATATTGTTGAGTTTAGAATTTTATATTTATTGCGAAAGTATTTTTTTTATATTTATTTTTACATATAACACACATGTCATATAAAAGCTAGACGTAAATTAGATTTACCTAGGCTTCTTCATTCTTTGTAAGCTTTTAGTTCAGACGACGCCACGGAATACTAATGAATCCCCCAAATACAATTATTAGTAAGAACGTGTCGACATATTCAACGAATATACTTATATATGTAATGTTAAGAGAACTGAATCAATATATTTTTTATTTTATTAAACGCGTAAATATTTAACTTTTTAACTTTAAAATATTTTATTTATTTATAAAGTCTGTTTTCTAGCTCAAGCTTTCGTGTAATAAAATAAAATTTAAATAATAATATATTTAACTACGTGATCCTTGCTCAAAGTCGGAGACAAGAATGAATATAATAAAATGAATTAAAAATTAAAGAAATACAGAAAACAAGTATAACAAACAAGGGTTTCAGATTTACATTCTCAGATTTTAGCATGATACTATGCACTTGTGTTTAATCAGCGTTTCCACGGTTCGTGAGAATATAGTAAATGCTAATTTAACAATTTTATTATTAATAAGAATATAAGATATATTTATTAAATGATCACATAATATATGGTTATATAACAAACAAATAAATAAAAAACAATAATAAAAACAATAATAAAAACAAATAAAAAAACAAAGAAAATCATCAAGTAATTAAATGAACACTAAATTAAATAATCTCCTCCAAAACGGAGAGCAAGAGTTTATATTTTATAATTAAAAAAGATCAAATCACTGACTATTTTAAGATGTCAAAAGACTTAATTTTTTTTAATAAATATTTTTTTGTTGTTTGTTTTAAATGTTGTTTAAAATTTATTTAAAATAAAACGTGAGATAAATTCTTCACGATAGTAATTGACAAGATAAATACAAAAAAATTTTATTTGTTTTTTAATTACAAACCGTCATATTTCAATTAAATATATAAACTAATTTAAATATATATTTAAATTTTATCACAAAACGACTCGGCTTAAATAGAAAAATAAATTTATGATACGTTTTATTTATAGTTACATTAGTAAATCTTACGAAATACATAACTGTTCAGCGGTTACAGAAAATGCATAGGCAAGTGTGGGGGTGGCAGTGAGTGTCATTCAAAACACCCACAAATAGCTGCTGGTATTTGATCTATCCTTTTGCAAAAGTTTAAGTTCGATCAGTGCAGTAGTTTAGTCAGGCATAGCGACACACAAAGAAATTTTCACTTTTATATATGTAGATTGAATTAAAGTACAGAAGGTTACGAAAAGACTTCAAAAACGAAAGTTAAACTAAAAAAATTATGTCCAATTGACTTATACGGAGCCATGTTTTGTTATAGTCTTTTTCTAAGGCTTTGTTCATTTTATTAATAATATTTATTAAACAATAGTATTAAATAAGGGCATTATAAGTAATTAAATTGACATTTAAAATAATATCTTCCCTCTAGCGAATGATATATAATGAAATATGAAAAATAGCTTAGCTCTACCTTATCCATAGATAAGCCAAGCTACTTTTCTTATTTCCATCAGTGAATATACTTAGCAATATATTTCGAGACAAATTTTATTTACAAGTAAACGATTTTTAATTGGTAAACAACAACAAAAGATAAAGTTGATTTAGAACTTAAACTAATCTAATGTAGTGAATGCATTTTAAAAAGATAATCATTCATAACTTAAATAGTAATTTTATATACCATATGTTTACTATCACATTATTTTATATCTTTATGAGAAATCATCACTAATATAATATCACGTAGTAAATAAAACCCAGAAAAATTTTAAGCATGTAATAATATGCAATAACAGTCTTAATTTTAGTTTTAAGTCTTATAAGATCTTGATATCTTGTAACTTAAAATAATATGGCAAATGATATGTGAAAGATATGGACCATCTGATTCTTTTATTTACCTTATTAATTTTATTAAAAAAACCTATAAGCAACCCGAAGACTTAGTCATATCCATAGGTATTTCTTTTTTAACGAATGAGGTATAACAAATAAAACAAACCTTTACAAAGTCCTAGCACAGCTTAAAGTTCGCGTAACGCCATCTAGTGTTAACCAAATAAAGCTAAGATACGTTTCAGATGTTAATAAATTCCTAATATGTATCCACAACATTGATAAAATGTTGAAAATTTGTAATATTAATATTCAAGAATATAGTTGACGCCTGTGTGGCTTTCAAAAGCATTTATAGAACAAAAAACGACTTCTTTGTCCACATACAAACATTCTATACAATTTTTATTTCTTGTAGCTTAAAGGATATCCAGTTTTATTATTTTTCTTAAACCATTTTAATGTTATTTTAAACATCTTTTTAACTAGAGCTGTTTGTAGTTTATCTCGCCTCTGAAAGCTAACTTGTAAAACAAGTTAAGTAACAAGTTAAAGTTGTAAACACTATTTCTTTTCAAAATAATTTTGAAGAAGAAAGAGGCAAAAGAATTCTGACAATAAAACCAGTCGCTAAAGAATGAAAGCCTAAATGAGTTAGACTGCAAAAATTGGGTCAAGCGCAAAAGGAATAATTATTCGTAGTTCAAAAACTAATTGCAACAGCTGTAGAATTAATTGTGAAACTCTGTCTGAAATTTGTTTATTTAAACATATGCAGTGATTGCATGTTTGATCCCTTCACCTCATAACTTCCACCCAAAGACTAGAAGGCCAACATTTCTAACATATAATCGTCTATACTAGAGTATTAAATATACTTAGCTCCAGCCCTGAACTATGTACCATCTTAAAGTTATCGTAAACACTAACGGACAAATGAACAGATAGACATTCCCAACAAACTTATAAAATAGCTTTCGCTAGTTAATACAAACACATTAATTTTACTTATGATATATAATGATTAGAAAACTATATTATATGAACGCAGCCGCAACTATGTTAGTAAAACCCCTAAATAGTAAAATATATAAATAGATATTCGATCATATTTAATAAAGATTTATCAACCCAAGTAAAAAACCTTTAAAAACATCGTGCGTGAATGATACGTTTTATTTTTCCTTTAAAACCTATAGAAATATTGTCCCATTTAGGGAAAACCCATCTTCCACTTGCAAGTGACTCATTCACTTGTCAAGATTATGATTTTCTCTTTCCTGTCCCCACTTTAATTAACTTGCCACCTCTTTCATTTTGTTTATATTTTACGCATTTATAATAAATGTTGTCCTCCCTGATACCAGTAGGTTTCCTCTGCTTATGGAATCCACACTTTTTATAAAAACTGCTATATCTATTTAGTTTACTCCATTTAAGTGTATTTTTCGGATTAATTTAAAAATGTAAGTATTATCAAATTATATTATATAATATTATTGTATAATTAAGAATTAGTAATTATAAATAATTTTATAATTTTTTAATTGCTTGCAATTATTAAGTTTAAAGAGGCATGTCTTTCATTGTATTTTGTTTGATTATAAAGTTATAATTTGATGTTAGTGATAATTTTTAATGGCAGGGTATTTGAATCGCTGTCATTAGCTTTACATAATGATTGAACTATATATATTTCTTATTTACTGTTTGTCAGTTATATAAAAGTTTACGATCATATTTTTTTTTACGTTTTGTACATGATAGTAAAACTCTCTGTACCTATTAAAGGAAAAAAAAGCAACAAATAAAAATAAATAAATTTTGTATGTGAAGGGCTTATAATTATTATTTATTAAAAATATAATGTCAGTTTAATTTTATTTTTATTTTATTATAAAACATACAACATATGACAGGTTTGACTAGGAAGTACCAGTTCCAAAGATCATAGTATTAAAAACAAAATATAAATATGAAATCAGATGAATACCAAATTTAAATGCAAATTTTATGTTTTAATTCTAAATAAAAATGTAGTAACTTAATTTATCATAAACGTGTCTCGCAAAATCTCACTGCATTACATTTATACCGGTTTTTTGTGTCTAACTGTTAGTCACTTTCGGGTATCGGGACTTTTTTGTGCTATGAGACTAAATAACTCAAAAAGACAGGTTTTGAATATATATATATATATATATATATATATATATATATATATATTATTTATTATAAAGAGTTGGTTCGTTTGTTTGGTTGGATGCGCTAATCTTCGAAATTACTGAATGGAAATCTTCTTTCTGTTTATGATAGGCAGCTGATTGTAGTCGAAAGATTGTATTTATAATTATACTAAAAATAAATTTGACACTAGTCGTGCAAATTCCGTTAATAATAACGTGAGTGCAGCCAAATAATTATATTTAATAAAAATCATGGATCACGAAAGTTTAAGATTCAGATGCTTATAAACAGCAAATTTAAGTTTCTCATAGAACAATATTATTTATTTTATGGAATTTGTTAACGTTTATATTTTACTCTGACTTCATAGAAACTTGTACCTTATGAGAATGTTAATGCTATACTTGTTATCATACATAAATCATTAATAATCGTAATAAACCAGTTTTGCAAGTAAAATCAATTAATATTACATCAAATAAGGATATTATTTACTGGTAAAAAATATACAGGAATTAAAATTTGTCTTAATTTTATATAATTAACATAATTCATCTAATATTCTCTGTATGTACTTAAATAATTATAATTCAATAACACTATCGTAATTTGTCCCATTTGTTTCGGATCCTTTTGTTTCGGTTTCCTTATTCGTGAGGATGGCCAATCTCGTCGTGAACTCATTAATAAGTACCCTGAGAAAGTTTTAAACTATTCGTGGAAATCCTGATAGTATTTCGGGTTTCCAATATATATAATAGTACAAAAAATACGTTCACGAAAAATATATGTTTCCCTGTTAGAATTACACATTACATATTATTATATACTACCAGTCCGTCCCTACGTCTAAAGATTATTTAATAAACAAAAATAGTCAAAAGTGAAATTTAATTTCAATTGCGCTTAATAAACATTATTTAGCAAATTATATTCTCTACATATCTTTATATTCTGTGTTTTCGTTGATTTCTGACTGAATGGTTTAACCCTCTCGGTGGATGTTCGAAATATTTTCCTGCATTCAAACCTTGACCTGGCAATTAACAATACTACAAAGAATTTAATCTAATTGAGTAAATTCTTTTAGAGTTGTTATCAGATTCTAAACACACAATAATTGAATGAATACAGTCCTATTTTATCTTTAAAAATATTAAATACTTAATAAATCACATAAATCATTTTTAAATACTTTAATTAAAATACACCATTAAAATAACAAAGCACAAAAATATTTATTTAGACACAGTTATAAAGAAAGCACTTTTTTTAAATTTATTTAATGAGAAAACAATAGCAAATTAACAATTATATAAAAAGTTTACATCATATACGAACAAAGCAAAAAACCGTTTACTTTGAATAATATAATACTTACTATTCACTAATGGATATTCATAATAATTTATTTATTACTTATTAATTATTATTTATTTTCCACAGTAATAAAACACCATGAAATTTATCCACTTTATCTCGGTCTCGACTATGATTGTTGCCTGTGCTAGCCAGAGATCACCCTATGCTGGTCTCCGACCTATAGGTTTTCCTGTAATTGAAATTACAACTTCAGCGAGCACTCAAATGGACACTTTGGGGAACAGGTAATAACACTTTATAATTATTCATAGTTGTTCTGAACTTCAAGTACTTGTTAAATCGAAGTTAACGTTGGTTCCGTTTAAGTACTGAAGTTAGAGGAATTAAAAATTTATATTAAACTAGTGACTGCTCGTGCTTCACAAGATATATATTAATATATGTTAAGGTATAAGTTTTTAATAATTATTCGAGTCACAAGAGTTCATTGCATGTTATCCAAATTATTTTATTAAAAAATACTTTATTCTTTCTAAAAGTTAGATTTAAATTTCATACAAAATTTCATCATACTCAGTCACACTCAAAGCTGAGGCACTCTCAAAGACATCTTAAAAAGATCTACCAAAAGTCATCATGTTTAATTTATTGCAGAGTCGGCGAGACCACAACCACACAACGTTTGCCAATAGAGGCTTTGGGTGACAGGGAGTTGGTTAACCGCCTGGGTCAACTACCTCAAGATAATCAGCCGTTCTGGTTTTTGAACTGGCAAGCTTTAGAGGCGAATAGGAATAGTCCCCAATCTTACCCTCAAAGACCAAACATATTTGTGGATCAGCTCTTTTTTCCAAATCTGGACTCGCGGCTAAATACTCCCGATGTTTCTAGTCAGAGTACGGAGAGTCAGAATAGTGCAAGCCAGAGTAATGACAATCAGATAACTACAAATCAATCAACAGAAACTGTCGTTAGATCTTAGGATACATTCCTAAATTATATTAATTATATTTGTTTTTTTTAATAATAAAATAAGTTAACATTTTATTTTTCTCTTTAATTGCCTTTGACATTTTCAATATACTTTTCTGACAGCTATGACGTGGAAAATATTTATTTTAATTTCAAATTTCTTAAAATATTTTTTATTGAGCATAAAAAAATATACTTGAACATTTATAAATCTGAACTAAATTTTTTATTTAATTATGTATTAAAAATTATAGTAAATGAACGATAAATTAAAAGAATAATTATTAATAATTCAAAAGTATTTCATTATACAACAAAAATGCGGTAAAACTGCAGTTAATATGCAACCAACCTCTTGACATGGAAAATTCTTTAGAAGTTACATAGTACTCTTTGAAATTGTGTTCATATTTTTACCTTGTAAATTGTAATCAAATTAAAATACCGCCATTAATATTATAAAGATAAGAAATATTGGACGGTTATAGAGATGTTGAACAAAGAATAACATATTTTAAGACACAACAGGTTTATTATAGAAGAGCTTCTTACCTGTCAAATACAGGAAGCCGCGTTCATAAAAATAAGCATCCAGACGACTTATTTTCGTCTACTTTGGAAATCACTGAAAAGCTTTTTGGGTTGAACGATATCTCCTTACAATTTATAACAAACTTAGAGTTCTGTTCTAAATATTAGTGAAAGGTTTCTTGTAAATCGGATGTATAGTTTCGAAAAACCTCCAAAATACCACTAACTTACGAACTCATAAATGTAAAATGTACCTAATATTTAGCAATTTTATAGTATGTTTTTCTTTACTTATAGTTATTTTATAAAATTTTTGTGCACGCATGGTAACTGTGTTTTTCATCTAAGAAAAACTGTGACGTATTTTGAATTTTGTAATCGTACAAATGATCGAATCGGTATGAAATTTTGTGACAAACTTCATACTTTCGGAACTATTGTGGTTGATAAACTACATTTATTTACAAAAGTCAAACTACTTGTATATGTCTTTGTTTATATATGTATATTTATACTATGTTGTGTATTTTTTTTAAATATCTGCTTACATTTATTTTTTTTGTCTCTTTTTTTACATATATTTTTTTTGCACCCCTACTAACGTCCTCTCCTGCACATCCAAGGTTAGGTGGTAGAAAATGACTTAGTAGCATTAAGCCCGCCTTTTGTACATTATGTTGAAAATTGTGCAATAAAGAATAAATAAATAAATAAATAAAGAATATTTTTTGTAATATTAATAGTTTATTTATAATTATTCAATTTATTCCTGGCCAATTTTCAATGAAATTTTGTTATAAATACTTTGTAAGTATATTTCGTCGATTTTGAAATCACAGACATAACATTATCATCAAATTATTTCTCACGTCCAGTCAAGAAAGCGTCTTATCAATATGAAGAGCGTGTAAAAAATGCTGCATGGTTCATCAATCATCTTCTATCATGAAAAATAAATCTATTTAAATGGTTTAACATTTCATATGGACTTGAAAATTGTTTGATTGTTTTAATGTTCTACTACTGCGCTTATTAATAATTAAATAATTATATACAGCAAGTATATATTTTTCTAAATACTAGTTGGTGTTCCAGTAGATATGAAAGTAAACTATTAAAAATAGTTCCTTTATATATAAATAAATATTCATGACATGTCTCGTGTCAGAATAATTAATGAAGCCCACATATTTGTGTTGAATTTATTATTTTACTGGCTTTTGCTTACTTTGAATAGACAGAAGTTTGCTATTTGCATATTAAAATAAAATATAGCCAAATTAGGCTTTTGAAGTGAATGTTTATTAGACTGTGAAACCTCGTTTCAAAGCAAACAAAAACAGACACTTAAAGTACTATTAAATTAATTAATTAAATTAAATTTGGCTATATTTAAATTAAAAGCAGGATTTTTTCAAAATGTGTGCAAATTACACACACACATTTTGTTTGTGAGAATGGGTCAAACGACCAGATCGTATTTACAGATTTTGCTCAAGAACTATAAAAAAAAATGCAAACCGCGTTGTCTCAAATCATTACATCATTCATATAGTTTAAGGTTATCATTTAGCATTTAGTGTAAACAAACAAAAAAAATGTCTTAGTTCATATATGATGTTATTTCCAAAAAATATTATAAAATTACGTAATTTAAACATGGTGTGAAAAAAAAATATATGCTCTCCAAAAAACGAATCTTTTGTTAGGCGTAAATTGATGTATTCATCATATCTTTGGTTCAAAATACTCAAAATTAACCAAGAAAACTAACGAAGAACAATGTTGATGACAAATTATAAATTTGTGTCTAATCAATGCATTAGCTATCAAAATTAGCTTTAAATACTGATTAATGACGAAGATTCAGATGATCTGCGATATTAATCTAATAAAATTATACATTAAACAGTTTTTAAACCGTTTCTTATAAGCTAACTCAACGTAGCGTTAACAAAACAACATTATATTGGGATCATCCATGTTGTTTACTTATTTTTACTCTTTAATTGGTAGTATCAATATATTTCTCATAATTTGTTAAAATGTGATGTCTAAAGTCTCAAGAATGAACTTATTAAAGGAGCCTAAAGAAACTTATACATGGTTCCCTTTGTGCAACTTTTGCAATTACAAGTCTAAACCAACTTTGTTAGTTCAAAGGAAACGCTTTTATTCTATAGCCAATTTATGGTAGCAATGTATATAAACCATTGTTATTTAAAATGATCTGTTTCAAACAATTTTGATGAGCGTTGAAGACATTTAGTAATAAGATAACGAAGGATAGACACGAAAGCCAGAAGGATAAAACCTCGTCTGAGGACTTTTTAATAAGATTAGCCACTCAGGTAAATATAAAAATTGTAAGTAGAGGAAATAAGACGGGGAAATAACTTGGGAACAACGAAGTAAAAAGAAAAAATTAAAAGATTTTCACTACTGGTTATAAGTAATAAAATTTTCAGTTAACGAAAACATTATGAACAGAAAAAATCATTACAGTTCTAAGTTTAAAATCATAAAAAATTAATATGAAAGAAAATTAGAGCAAAATTTTTTTTGAAAGTAGGTTACCTCAATCAGATAAAGTTATGTAGTATTAAAAACCCAGACCTAGTTTTAATTATACGTACATACATGCACACATACATACATACATGAATCACACATTGTTGATCACAGTACATTTCCTTAAGCTACGTGTTTTTTTTATGAACCTATTGCTTACTAATACTAACTATAATTCTTTATAATAATGACGTCAATGCATTTGCTAGTGATAAAGTTAATAAAAATATTGAATTGATATAAATAAATACATAATAATAACTTAGAAAACTCTTTCAACTAATTGCAACTTAACAATTTCGCAGATATATAATAATATATTCAAGAATAATATTAGAATAAAATCAGATACATTTTGAATAAAACAATTCTTAATGAGGGAATAACTTTTATATTTTGTATTATTTTCAAAGGAATATCAGCCTAAGAGATGATTTTTTTTTCAATCTTTCGATAATTGTTATTTTTAGAGTAAATTTAACGTTTATTGTTTCTTGTATTTAATGTTATTATAATGTTTCCTTATATGTAATATAAATATAATGATTTTCGTATTATTTATATTAACGACAAAAAACATTTTTAGCACATTATTTTAGAATATATAAAACATTCTCAACATCAAAAAACCGTTTTCTACTCCGGACGCAAGTGTCAAATACCGACGTTTCCTGAATTTAAAAACCAAACGAACATATTAAAGATATCATATTCTATTTACTGAAAATTTCGTAAGATGTCCCAGTAAAATATTTATTATATTTATTTATTTATTTATTTATTTTATTTATTCAATAGGAAGCCAACGAATTATGAAAGTCACAGCCGAAGAATGCAAAAAAAACCAAGATTACTTTTAATTATATTTAATTAAATTATTACAATATATTAATTATTACTAGGAGTTGACAATTGTTCGAAGAATGAACGAAAAGTGATTTACTTAATTATTTAATTACGAAAGAAACATCGGTCACGTCCGGTGTTCGGTGGTGGTGGTGGTATGCAGCGTAGGCAATACGCCCGGGGTCAATCGATGGCACTGGATGTATTGCAACAGCCTGCTGCGTCAGCGATCTGCTTCGTGTCCGTTGGTAACTACGTATGACCCCAATAATTATGAAATACCTAGCTAGCAGTTACTAAGTTAGGTGCGAGTGTAACTCCTCCCCCCGAAGATCAGCGACTAATCGAGAACATTGTTTGAGATGGTCGCTGAGATTTTTCCATGGTCTACCTTTATGTGCCTGGGACTGGTGATCTTTGAAGTTGGGGCGGCATACATTATTTCAGACATTTCAATCTTAGTTTCTTCGGCTTGATTTGATTCGTTGGTACCTCCGGCTCGTAGCTTCCTGTACATTAGTGCACTAAGTATGATTGCACTTGCGCCTAGTAATAGACTATAGACAGGGATCGTGGTGTGGTACATAGATTGGTCAATATCTCGTCTAAGATGTATAGGTTGTTCAATTGATATCTTGGTATGTAGGTTATGCAGATTTTCTAAATTGGCTGAGTTCAGAATGATAGATGTGCGGTTACTGCGTCTAAATTCGCTATAGTGTGGCATTTCCATAATTCTCACTACACGTCCTTTTATGCGGTTATCTGAATTAAAAATTGACAGTTCAGATGTCCTTAATCCACAGTTGGTTGGTATCACAGCTAAATAACTGCCCTGGAGAGTTTGATATCGTTCTTGTCTACAGGTTATCTTGATTTTCGTCGGGACGGGAAAATTAATTGTATAATGCATGTCGTCGAGTTCTTCAATGGCTGTATTTTTAAAAACGACTGGAGTTAGGTTACAGAAGCTGCTTATTTCCTGCTGGGTGATAAGCAGTTGCACGCAGTCAGGTCTACCCTGGATGCTGTAATATGGCTTAGACTCACAGAGAAACCATGAATTTATCTTTGGACATTCAGTCTCCATGTATCTAGAGTCATTTCCAGAGATTGCTATATAGGGTGAGGTAGGTATTAGGACTTCGTTATGTTTATTGGGAACTATGGATAGTTTATAAAGGTTATATTTGTTCGGATTGGCAATGGGAACTTTGATAACTATGACGATTTGTTTCTCTACGTAAAAGTATCCTAATTTGATTACCTCAAAAAAATTTCTATAATCTAAATCTAAGACTTCATCTTTTAAATATAAAGTCTTCATCTTAAATAATATATTTTTTACTTCATCTAAATTAACTATAGTATAGGATGTGCTCGATGCACGAATAAAAGCTAAATTATTTTCTAATTTTCTAAGCTCGTTAGCCAAATTTTCAATATTATCTTCTAAGATTAAAAGATACTGGGTTAGATGAGCGTATTTAACTAAGTGTATTTCCCTATTGCTATTACTTTCCATAATTAAATTGACCATTCTATAAATCGTACTCTGATTAAACATTAATCTATCTAAAATTTTAGTACTTTCAGTGGTCCATTCTTTATTTAAAGTTACATGATTATTCAACTCGTTTTCTAATATTTGTTCGTTATTCTGAAGGTTTTTTTTATGGCATTATCGTACTTAATGGCATCAGAATAATCTAGATTGCCAGAAATGGTTTTAATCACGGTGCCAAGTCCATTAATTAGACCTCTTTTATAACGTTTTGGTTCTAGCATCCGTAACTGATCAGAAATTTCACTAAGTTTTGTGGTAAGGTGTTTTAAATGGGGGTCAAAATATGATAAAGTTTTATAATTTAATTTAAGTCCTAAATTTGTTGTTTAACTAACTTAACTCGGAGATGAATGACATTTAGGTCGATAAAATTTAGGAAAGAGTGATAATGGGAAATTAACTTAGATGGTCCTAATTTAAAGGGAAGTAATCCGGGTCCATTAGCTAGTGAGTCAATTGTCACGTCTTGTCCTAACGTCTAGTGAAGTAACAGCGTCAGCAGTATTGTCCTGTAACAATGTAGGGTCTTTAGGGCTGCGCTTCAGGCGTGATTTGGCTACAGGTCCACGTTTCTTTTTAGTATATATGTGGATGGGCAAATCAGCCAGAACCGTATCCTGAGTGTATCGTGGGGCTAGTTTCTGTCGGGTAGCCATAGGATTGCGCACGAATACTTGTTGGTCGGGAGTATAATCTTTCTCGGGTTCTCTATTTTTGTTCCTATTTTCCGTCAGTTGAGTTCGGTCGTGTAAGGCAGTCTCGTTAATTAGATCGTAAACGTAGTTCATTCGTGTCTTATGGTCTTGGGAGTATTGTTGTAAGAGGTGTTGAGTCATGTCAATATCTAACGGGTCTCGTGGATCAAAATGTCCTGTTATAATATCTAGGGGTCTGCATTTAGTAAAACTATGGATTGTACTATTGTACGCTAATAACGCATAAGGCATCAGATTAACGACGGGTTCACTACGTTTTTCTAATTTTAGGATCCTAAGATGTTCTAAAATTGTTGAATGGAACCGTGCTATCATACCATTTAATAAAGCTAAATTGTTTAATCCGTAAGCAGGGTCGTTTCTAATATACTGCTCAACTAATTGGTCGCAAAGATGAATAAAACGCGTTAAAACGTTCGGGTTACCGTCGAACTCCGGTACTAATCTAAGCGCTTTAAAGATACTATCTACTAAGGCGTCGCACATCTTTGAATAATCTAATTCGTTACTTTCTAAAGTTATATTTAAGTTTCTATTAGAATCTAAATGCGATAATCTAGATTTTCTAGCTAACCTAGGGGTCCGCAATTGCCTTGGATGGAAAATTTTGGATATTAATTATAAGGAAATAAATTAAAACAAAGGAATAGCAAGTCTAGATAGATCTAGATACTCACATATGCATAATTGGTTTCTCTGCGTGTATCGATGTCTGGATACTTCTTGGCTGCGATTGTAGATTCTTGATAACTGCTGCGGTCCTTGCTTGATGCACTGACTCTAATTTTTACAGTAATCCTACCGACTGCGCCAATTATGAAAGTCACAGCCGAAGAATGCAAAAAAAACCAAGATTACTTTTAATTATATTTAATTAAATTATTACAATATATTAATTATTACTAGGAGTTGACAATTGTTCGAAGAATGAACGAAAAGTGATTTACTTAATTATTTAATTACGAAAGAAACATCGGTCACGTCCGGTGTTCGGTGGTGGTGGTGGTATGCAGCGTAGGCAATACGCCCGGGGTCAATCGATGGCACTGGATGTATTGCAACAGCCTGCTGCGTCAGCGATCTGCTTCGTGTCCGTTGGTAACTACGTATGACCCCAATAATTATGAAATACCTAGCTAGCAGTTACTAAGTTAGGTGCGAGTGTAACTAACGTGATATACAATGAAAAAATCATATTATAACATTTGTTTGAATAAAAAAGTTACAAAGTACATCCCATTTAAAGGCTAACTTAACATGCAAAAAGAGGGTGGTTGCTCACTTGTAATTAAAAATATGCTTAATTAAAAAAAAGGAAAAAAAAATACAAACAAAAAACAACAAAAATAATAAAAAGAAAAAAAAAATACAGAGAAACATAAATTTAAAACTTAATTATTTTTAGTTTAATCATACAAAAATAATAACAACAAAAACTGAATGAAAGTTAAAAAAAAAGGGAATATAATGCTATTGTTAACAAAAAAGAAATCCAAAATAAAACTAAACGAAACCAAAACTAAAACCCATATCAATTGTAAGAGGTATCATAATATACATTAAAAAAAAAAAAAAAACTAAATTTAAACATTTTTATTTATATAAGTTGATTATTGAGGTATGATCTAATTTTAAATTTAAAAGTTCTTAAAGAGTCATTGAAAATATCAATATCCGCATTCCTACATATACAATTATATAATTTGACAATTCTATTTAACGGGGCTGTTAAACCCAAATTGGTTCTAGAGAATTTACATTTAAAAGTTGGTATGTTTAAAAGTCTAGCATTTGGCCGCCTTATAAAAAGATCAATCTCTTGAAGTATTCTTGAAGAATCTACATCTCCAGACAATATTCTATGTAAAAAGCACAAGTCAATGATATCTCTACGATGCGAGAGTGAGAGCGTTTTATAAAACTTTAATAACGAGTCATAACTATTATTGTGATTAAATAAACCGTCCTTAAATGACAAAAACTTCAGAATTTTTTTTTGAATTCTTTCCAATCTATCTTTGTGGACCTGGTAAAATGGATTCCAAGCAATTGAGCAATATTCAAGTTTACTTCTTATCATATAATTAAATAATAACAATTTTGTGCTTGATTTTTTAAAATTTTTCGTACATCTAATAATGAAGCCTAGTGATCTAAGAGAAGACGATACCATATCATCAACATGAGGAATAAAACTCAACGTTGAGTCGACAGTTATTCCTAAGTCACGAATTTGATTAATCTTTTTAATTGAGCAGCCATTTATGCTATACCTAAATTTTATTTCAGATGTTTTTCTACAGAAAGTAACGAGGTAGCATTTGTGATGATTCATTTTCAAATGATTTTGTGTACACCAAACCTCAAATCTATTTAAATCCTGTTGTAAGAGAATGGAATCCTCAACCGTTTTTATATTTTTATAAATTTTCAAATCGTCTGCATAAAACTCAAAGTCGCTATGGTGAAAGCATTGAATAGCATCATTAATGAATATATTAAACAAAATAGGACCTAGTTTAGAACCTTGTGGTACGCCGGATGTAGAAAAAAAAGTTCTGGATTCATACCCTCCTAATACCACATTCATTTCCCTATTTTGCAAATAATTTTCTATCAATTTAAGCAGATTCCCCCCAATTCCATAACTAAAAAGCTTACTTATTAAAATTTTATGATCCACGACATCAAAAGCTTTTGCCAAATCAGTATATATGCAATCTACCTGCAAACTACGATCCAAGGCTACAGAGGTATTGTTAATAAATAAAGCAAGATTAGTCATTGTCGACCTCTTTTTTAAAAATCCATGCTGACTTTCAGCTATCATCGACTTCATGTGCCATGTTAAAACTTGACATATTAATGATTCTAAAATCTTTGAGAATACAGACAAAATACTTATAGGTCTATAATTGGAAATTTTATGTTTTTCACCGTTTTTAAATATGGGAACTACTAGCGCCTTCTTCCAAACGGATGGGAACTTGCCATCCCGCAATGATCTGACGAAAATCATTGAAAGTGGCTTTACAAGTGCAACGGCACATTTTTTAATGAAAATTGCAGGTATGCCGTCTGCACCCGCACGCTTATTTATATCTAGGGATTTTAATTGCCTTAATATTACATTTTCATTTGTATTTATACTTATAAAGATATATTACAAATAAGATATAAAAACATTGTTGTTTGGAATCTAAATTGTTGAAATACAAATTCGTTTACATAAACGTTGTTTTATCATACGCCATCTTGGGGCCAACTTGTCTCTTTGCAATATCATTTTTCACGCACATGTTTTCCTCAGTTTCCCTCTTCTCTTTTAAGTATCCACATTTACACACAGTCTCTTCCTATTACATCCTCTACTTTCCTTTGCAATACAGAGGATTACTTCTCTTCTTTCCTATTACAAAGGCTACTTTCGAACTACACATACAATATATACGTTAATCAAATACTAGTTCTCAATATTTGTGATCAAATGTTTCTTGTTTAATATGTTATGTGTTGTATATATTTAAATTATTTTTAGCAATTTTGTTGGATAATGCAAACGAATTTTTACACTTTGTCAGAAAACAAAAATTGCAACGTGTTTTATTACAACTATAAAATATATTGTATCTGACGAAGTTGTGTTTTGTTTATTGTTGGTTTTCTTTACATTAGTTTGGCGATAGTCACTCAATATAATAATTCTTATCCATATTACTCATGTCATAAAAACTATGTTTTGAGGAAAATAAATTTATAAAAAAAATATATATTTATGTTGGAGTATATAATATTTTATAAATATTAGAGCCCAGTATGAGCTGTGATATTATTATTTTTTATTTAATTCACGGTACAGATGGCTACTCGCCGGAGGGCAAAGTGAACGTGTACGAGCGATGGCTATTGTTCTTATATTTATACAATTTCAATTATAAAAAATAAACGAGATCCAAATATGTGTTTAAATATTGTTGAAAAACAATGTAACAGAATCATATTTTTTCCACAAAATCATAATATTTTTACAAATACTTAAAACAACTATAATTTTGTACAACATCCTTTAATAAATTATCTTACAAAAACATATTATAAAAAAAATCGCCTAATTTCCTAATATTAATAGTGGATCATTCTCAGAGTTGTATATTGAAATAAAATTCACTCTTTATCGAACAATCAAACACAAATTATAAATACGTAGAGCACAAAAAAAAAACAAAAAAATTTCAAAAATTTCAAAATCTTGTCAATTTGGAAAACAATATTCTCGCTTGAACTGATTATTACATTAGAGTAATTTCTAACAAGTGGAAAAAATTATTGGTAAACATTTGATCGTCCAAAATACTCAACATTTCCAAGCTCACGTTACTGACAATTTTCGACTAGCTTTCAAAGTTATGTTGAGGGAGCTGAAAGAAAGCATTATAAGAGACTCTAAATTGCTTAAATAGCTACTAATAAAACTATTATTTAACGTTAATTGATCTGCATATTGCATAATATCTGTTTTTTAAACAAAAAATATTAAATAAAATTTTACCTTTAAAAAAGATTAGAAATCAGGATAATATCACAAGCGACAGAGAAGAGCAGATTTTAGAAAATAAAAAACTTCCCTTATTGATTCTGTTAATACTAACAATGATTTTAAAATTGGTTTTAAGCTAACAAATCTAACCTTACATATATATAGAAGCTCATCAATGCTCACTAAAAAAGATCCACACAAGTGACACAGCTTAATTTACATGCGTACAATTTTTTTTAATTTAATATTAATATGTGTTTTTTTCTGTTTATCATTACAAAAACTGGTTCCACCTCCTCGTCATATGTCTGTTTAGTTTATTTTTCAAAGTTCTGCCGAGTTTCTTTTTGTGTTTCGTAAAGACATCAATCATGTTATGAATATTCTTTTTTTTCAGTAAGCAATGTGCACTGTATGTATGAATCATCACTATTCAATCACTTTGGAAAATGAATGAAACCATATGGGCGAAACCATTTTTGTATTTGATAATAGAATTTAAAAAAATGAGTTTATTAATGTTAATCCTCATCTAAAAATGATTTTTTATTCCTTGTTTTGTATTTTCTTATATGTTTTAAGATCTAAAATTTTCCTCTATCATAAAACAAATAAATTATAATTACAATCTCGAGTAAATAGGTACTTACTAGGTATGCGGGCTGTAGTCAAACGCTTACCTATTCTAAATGAAAAAAAAAAAAATAAAAAAAAAATCCTAAGTTAATTACTACAAAAAATTCGTAATGGGTATTACTTATTCTCTGCACAGATTCTTTTACATGGGTACTATAAAAGGTTTTGGGATACTATTATCCTAAAACCTTTTATAATACCCATGTAAACTTATTCTATAATAATATATATGACAAAGTTATAGATTCAATAAATCAAATATGACGTTCTATTAAACATTTAATGGATAACAAAATTCTTTTATTATATATAACGCAAAGACATAGAATAAAGTAAGAAAATAGTACATTTATAACATCACATTTGATAAATTGTAAATTAATGAAGGAATAGGTCATAATAAATATTTTCCTTTTATCATAACCAGCAATGACTTTCAGAAGACTTAGGTAAATTATAATACGTAACGAGCGAATACTCACCATTCTTTGTTTTATGGGTCAATCTTTTTTATATGAATTTCTTGTTTTTCTAACTACTATTCAAATATAATAAAACTATTTTATGGTTTTAACTTACGTTTATTACTTTTATAATTATAACTTGACGTTTCGAATGCGTCACTCACTGGCACCTACATCTCGTCTTACCGCGGTCACGCTTACTGCAAAGCATTTGAAACCTACCTTTGTAATTAAAAATGTGATAATAAACGCTAGTTATACCCATATAATAGTTTTCTCCAGATTAACCAAGAAAACCTTCGAAAACATTTTTTTTTACTCTATTATTATTCAATAAAGGTTATTATAAGAAAGTCGTTCAAACCTCTCTTGAATTATATTATTTAATTTAAATTGTATTGTCAAGTATTTGTAACATCTTTATTATTTGCGTTATAAACAAAGAGCCCATTTAATTGTTAGAATTTCAATTAAGTTTACAATTTTAGAAAGTAGCCAAGCGTACATTGAATAAGCAACTGAAGCGGCTATTTAATATGGCTCCAGAGACACTCAATGACTTAATTTATTAGAAACAAGGAAATAAAGTCGCAATTTATTTAATACCAATTTAAAATTTATTAAGACAAAAGTGTTTTCAAGTGTTCAAGTAGCTAGCGATTAGAATACGAAAAAAAAAACAAACTTATCGCTTATATGATTCAGACATTTTGAATCAAAATTCACAAATGAGCTACATAATTTCAGTTTTTATTTTAGTATCGTGATCCAAATATATTGTTACCTTCGTCAACCCCAACTAGCGAGAACTTTTGAAGTGACATTTAATATAAAAAATCCCCAGACCTCCTCTATGATATCAGTTTTTATCTTACAACCTTCATCTAAATATAAAACTGTTATATACTAAACTGTACTATTCTTACGTATTATAATATTTATTTATTAAAATACAATTAAACATTACATATTTTAGTCATTCGCTAAGCATAGCTGTAAAAATTTGTCTGCAGTTCATATAGGACAAGGACGTTCTGACTTTCCTAACGTCCTTGTACTTCAAAAAACTAACACATAGTTATTATAGTTAAAAAAACTTATCGTAGACTAGCGAAACACTCCGAAGCCTAAACACCTCTCAATTAAGTTCTTATACTACCGTTTTTCATTTAACTTCTTAAACTTTAACGGTGGTAAGATATTTTGCAAATATTTTGCGCGACGGCAACACTTACCATCAAGGAACCATCTGTTCACGTATCACCATATCGATAAAATTTATTATTTCATTTAATTACTTTATGCATGTTACCCACCAAACGCAATTACTAGGAGAGTAAACCAGACCTCAATTTAAAATCGCTGCGCTGGCAAATTCTGAATATGTGTTAGCATATTGAGCGAAGCGAGGTTTAAAGAGCATCGAAGTTGAATTTACAAAAGGTCGACGCTTTCTATTCTCAACTATTTATCTAGGAAAACAAAAGAAAAAAAAACTAAAAAACTAAAAAAAAAACTTCAAAGTATTATAAGTCTATGGGATTTTCAGTTTTTCCGTGATTAATCCTCTACGACATCGAATATTTGAAGACAACCAAACAAAATTATTTTAAAACAACCACCAGACCACCACCACCACCACCACCACCAAAAACTATCAGTGTGAAAAAATTAGAAATTTTCGGATATACCGTTTTATATTGATGCTTGCACAAGGGAGGCAGAAAAGTCTCTCGTAGGGAACTTTGCTCAATAAGAGGAAGAACTTTATTAATCTGATAAATCACATAGATTGACTTTCAAATATTTATTTACTTCAATTATCATAAAATATGTCATTTCAGGTAAAGTTTTAAGGATACACCGAAATAATTTATTTTTTAAACTTATATTTTATTCAATTTAGCTTTTATTTCGGGCGGTACATTCATTCCTATTTATTCTATTTACAGATATTTGTCATAGAAACCACAACTGACATTACTACGTGATTTTGGAGGAACGGAGGGAATAATATCAATATTCTAACACAATATTTGAATTCCATTAAGCATAGTTATCGATGAGTAACGGATATTCAAATCCGGGCACATTATAAAATAAAGCTTTTACACAAATACATAATATTTTTATTCTACTACTGCGTAATATAATTACGTTAAATAACATCTGTAAAACCAAATTAAACGTTCACAAATTACAGCGATCTGATAAAACTATTGGACCTCATAAATAACGAAAAAAAAGCCCTTGAAATTTTATATCGTTACCCATTGGCGTGCTCAAAAACCAAGGTCAAGATATTTTAGCTTTTTTAAGTTAATATTCGACAAGAAATATAACGTATTCAATAGTACTGAAAAAGAATATTTTTTTAAGTTAGCAATAAGCTAATAAAGATTAAATTGAATAAAGAAAATTATACTTTTATACGAAGACAATTTTAAAAATTACTTATCATGTAAAAGTATCATCAAAGCCTTTTTTTTTAATTCATAAGAATTTGTTTGATACTTAAAGAATTCTTGCTGAAATTTGTATTTACTATTGAATAGAAGTGTCTTGCACCACTCTTTTCACGTCTGTTATAATTTAAATATAATATTTTAAAAAATTCATTGAAAATATTATCATTATATCAAACAATTTTGAAGGGCATTTATAACGTATTCTAAAATACTTCTAAAAACGATTGAAGGTCAATACAACGATAACATTTAATGAATAACCTTGAACAGTCCTGATATTAAGTTGGCTTCAAGGTCGGTTATAAGAAAGTTGCCCGCTAATTTATTTTAACTGCTTCAACAATCACCTATAATACTAGGTTAGACGGTAGAGTATGATAAGGGCGCAAATTTTATGGTAGCGGTTGAAGGAAGAAAAAATAAAATAGAGCCAATTATTATTTACGCTACGTAAGGGGAAAAAATATATATAATTTTTTATAAAGTAATATTTATTTTAAAATTAAACACTGCATGTCTTATCAATAATTGAGTTTAGAACTAAAGTAATTGAGAATATTAATCATTTTAAAGTATATTCAATCACAATAATTTTGCTATCTAAAATTATTTCAAAGTTATCTGAAATATATAAAATTACTGTTTAATATTAACTATATATTATTAAAGTACACATACACATTCTTCTACAGAACAATTATGTAATTATAATATTGTATATCAGTATGATATAATATGTAATTGCTGCTAATTGCAGGATTACAAATCATATATATTTTTTTAAATATGGTATTTCTTTATTAATCATAAACCAGACCCAGATAATAAATAAGTATTTATTGTAAAAATATTCTTACTTAGTTCATGACATCGAGAAGTATTTCAATATATTAATAATAGTAGGAACATATTTTGATCTATTTTTATGATTTTTTTTTTGGTTTACTTATCAGGCATTATGATTTATAATTATTATAATTAAACTAGCTTTGCCCGCGACGTCGTTTGCATGGCGTATTGATTTAACGCCTTAAAAATTATATATTATTACTATAATTTATAGGTTGTTAACTAAGCTGTTGCTAATTAATGAGACCTCTGATGTCTGTGCAGCTTGGGGAGCTATGTCTTGTCACCTTTTAAAAACCGCTTCAACTATATTGGGCACGAAGGACCAGCATAGTGGAGACTGGTTCGATGATAACAGTGAGGCTCTTAAAGTAGTACTTGATAAACATCGAGACATCTTGCGACAGCACAGTGGAAGAGGTGGGAGCGGTACTGCGATTATCAAGGAGAGTGAACAGGAATTACGCAAGCTGTCTCGTCAAGTAAAAGATAAGTGGTGGCGGGATAAAGCTTGTCGGATACAGTGGCTTGCTGACACCAACCAGCTCGGGGAATTTTACTGGGAGGTACGTAGGTTGATTGGTTCGTCCTACCGAGCAAAAGTACCTTTGAGGTCTTCAGACGGTATGCACCTTCTAACTAGCAAAGGTGATGTACTGCAACGTTGGGCAGAACATTTTAATACTTTGCTTAACGTAGATCGCTCAGCCGATCTGCATAGTATCAGCAGAATGCCTCAACTTTCCATACATAGTCAGCTGGATAAACCTCTGTCGATCGATGAGGTTATCACTGCCATCAGACAGCAGCAAAATAAGAGGGCGGTTGGTACTGATCTCATACCGGGTGAGCTACTCAAATATGGCGGTGAGGAACTATATCTATCGATTTGGAAATTATTTGTCCGAATGTGGAAAGAGGAGCGAGTCCCGGATGATTTTAAATTGTCGCGCATCAGTATCCTCTACAAGAATAAAGGTGACCGATCCGACTGCGACTCTTATCGCGGTATTTCCCTGCTGTCAGCTCCTGGAAAAGTTTTTGCAAGAGGTCTATTGAACCGTCTCACAGATTTATCAGAAAAGACTCTGCCAGAAACTCAGTTTGGCTTCAGACCTGACCGTGGCACATGTGAAGCAATTTTCTCATTGCGTCAACTGCAGGAAAAAAGTAGAGAACAAGGCCGTCAGTTGTTTCTCTGCTTTGTCGATTTAGAGAAAGCATTTGACAGTGTGCCGCGTGAAGCCCTTTGGATAGTGCTAGGCAAGCTAGGGTGTACGGAAAAGTTTGTGAGACTTCTACGACTCCTGCATGACGATATGCAATGCTGCGTCTCTGTAGACGGCGAACAGTCAAATTTCTTCTCCGTTACTTGTGGAGTGAAACAAGGTTGCGTCTTAGCGCCCACGCTGTTTGCTTTATACTTTGCGGCAGTAGTTAGGGAGGTCCTGCAAACTGTTTCCGAAGGTGTCCGCATTCGCTTTCGCACAGATGGCAGTCTGTTTAACTTAGCTAGACTTAAGGCGCGCACTAAGGTCTCACATGCATTGATTACAGACATCATGTATGCTGATGACCTATGCTTTTTGGCAGAATCCCCGGATGGCCTGCAGCAGATAATGTCCGCTTTCCACCAAGCATGCTGCAAGTTCGGCCTGAAGGTCAGTGTCAAAAAGACGGAGGTAATGTGTCTCGACACACATGGTCGTGAGACGTTGGCCATTAAAGTTGGTGAGGATGTGCTAAAGCAGGTCGTTAAGTTCCGTTATCTGGGGAACACTATAACATCTAAGTGTGACCTTGATGCTGAGATCAACAGCAGGATAAGTGCTGCGGCGGCAGCATTTGGAAAGTTGTGTTCCAAGGTCTTCCACTCGCACAACCTTAAAATGGCTACTAAAATTTCAATATACATGGCAATTGTCATCCCGAACCTTCTTTACTCCTCCGAGACGTGGTGTGTGTACCGTCACCATATACGTAGTCTAGACCGTTTCCACCTGAAATGCCTTCGTACCATCATGAAGATCAAATGGTCCGACCGAGTGCGTAATACCGATGTTTTGAGACGAGCCCATGTCGGTGGCATTGAGGCATATTTAATGCGTCGGCAACTTCGATGGTGCGGTCACGTTTTACGGATGGATGAGAAAAGAGTGGCGAAGCGCATCTTTTATTCTGAACTAGAGGAAGGCAAGCGAAAGCATGGCGGACAATTCCTCAGATACAAAGATGTTCAGAAGCGGCATATGAAAAGATGCAAAATCGAGCCTTCTCGATGGGAGGGTTTGGCAGCACACCGGCTCGAATGGCGCCAAACTGTACGGAGCCACGTTGAGGAATTTGAGAAGCAGCGTAAAGCAGACCTCGACTCCAAGCGTGATGAGTTAAAGGCCCGTCCATCCGTTGCCATTAATTACAATTATGTTAGAGGCAAACTAACATGCCCACACTGCGCACGGGAGTTTGTATTAAAAATTGGCTATATAAGCCATCTCCGTGTACATCAGCGCTAAACAGATTACGTGCAGAAGCGGTCGCCATGGCCGAAACCGGTCGGATACATCAGTCAATTTATAGGTGGAACTGGTACTAATTTTATGAATGAATTTCAACTCTACAAAATTCATTTACTCAAACTCCTAAATAATTTATTTAAAAACTCTAACTGTAAGTGGAACTGTATAGAACTTCCTTTTTTGATTTTCAAAGTCGAAAAGCTAAGTAAGACTTTGCAAGTATTTGCGCTGAAAGAAGAAACCGCAAGAAATTTACAACAAAACCTCCTATCATTTACTCGTTTTATCATTAGTTTAACACAGTATTCAGTATTTCTACGGGAAAATTTTCTTAATTAAATCCGTCACAAGAAAGAAGTTACAAATACTATTACAAATAATGAAAATAATAATAAGCCGATATAACAATAAATTTAATAAATGAGATATACTTTAAAATTGTTATTAAAGTCAGAGAGCTTTTCTGTAAACAACGTTATTAGTAACATTGTCTGGTGCTTAAATAAGTAGACACTGAGGTGTGGAAGAGGCATATGTAATTGGTATTGCAAGAAGTGGCTGGTAGCTGGTAGATAAATTAAGTTAACATTTTCACCTCATCCTCTATTTCATTGCGCTCTAGAGCAAGCATTGTTAGGCGGGTCACATTGCACAGTATGTGTGGGCATAAATTTTTACGAGCATTATAGTTACATCTGCTTTCAAAACTATTTAATGGCTTGAAATCAACGCGAAGTTGAAGAATTACAAAATTTTTTTGGGCAGCCTATAGCCTCATTCTGGTCTATGACTCTATTAGCCCAAAGGTAGTCAAAATTTCGTCAGAGACTAGCACCAGTATTTGGCCATTAATAGCTACAGAGTAATAGTTGCTATGGATCAGAATAATTATTAATAATTATTACACAAATTACGATCATAACTTACAACAAATGACGCAAAAGACGGGGGCTGCATGCATGTGCTGTTTGAGCGTCCTCATCGTACCGGTCATCGACAGCGACGTGCCCACGGCAGCCACGGCCCACGGCAGCCACGTGCCCAGCAAGAGGTCTAAAAGTCTTATACGGAACATTTTCGTACAATAACTGGGGGAAGGCACAGATAATAACATCCACTATTATTAAAGTACTGGTAATTTCTATTTTTCATGCAAATTAGACATTTGCCTACAATAAAAAATATTTTAAATGTTGACAAGGACATTCAGCTTTCACCATACTACATTTCTACTCACTACTTACTCTTCGTCTTATTCCTTACCTAACTTTCACCTCATTCGAAATGATCGCTTGGGGAAGGGCGCTGGCGGAGTCGCTATTTATATACGTGACCATATTCCTTTCTCTATCCTCAGTAAGTCAGATCCCCAATATTCTGAATCTTCAGAACATATTCTCATTGAAGTATTATTTGGTCGACTGAAACTTTTATTAGGAGTTTTTTATAGTCCTTCACTCCACGTCGACTATTTTACTAACTTTGAGAATTTACTTAACCTTTATTCTTCTAATTTCGATCATACTGTCATAATGGGAGACTTTAACACGTGTGTCCTTAAACATGATGCGCGCTCAAAACGGTTGTTAGATATCATCAACTCTTCAAATCTGAATCTTATTCCTTCTAAAGCTACTCACTTTTTCCCTAATTGTGTACCTTCACTTCTCGATATCGGCATTGTATCCTCCTTACAGCATGCTGAAAGCTACGGTCAACTACCAGCTGAAGCCTTCTCATATCATGATTTAATATTCTTATCCTATAAAATCCGTCCACCTAAGGCCAGGCCGACAGTGGTTATGCGTCGTAGTTTTAAAGATTTCAATAATATTGCGTTTATGCAGGATCTCAATAATATCGACTGGGACACGGTTCTTAATGCCAAAACGGTTGATGAGAAGTTAGGTATATTCAATACTTTCCTAACTGATCTATTCGATAAACACGCTCCGTTCCGTCCCTTAAAGTTGAAGCATCTTCCGGCTCCATGGCTAACGCAAGATATTAAAAATCTAATGGTGAGGCGTAACAGAGCTAAGGCTAAGTACAAGCTAAAACCCACCATCGTGTCACTTCATAAGTATAAGCAAATTCGAAATCATTGCAATAGGGTGTGCAGAGATGCTCAACGGCAGTATTTACATAGTACTGTCGAAAACAATAACTCTGCTAGAACATGGAGATTCTTGAAATCGATCGGTATTGGACGTCAGTCCTCTAATATTTCTCCTAGTGTTGATCTCGAAGCTCTGAACGGTTTTTTCTCATCTGCAGTACCGATGAACAGTAAAACAAAAGATTGCACACTTAATCACCTAAGCTGTAAACCTGTCCCAAGTTATCCTTCCTTTTCTTTTACTCAGGTTACTGAGAGTGACATTAAATCTCATATCCTTGCAATTAAGTCTGACGCTACCGGCTGTGATGGAATAAACCGCAAAATGATTTTTTTAATCTTAGATTCCATTTTGCCTTTGCTATCACATATCCTAAACCTCTCTCTCTCTTCTTGTGAATTCCCCAGTGCTTGGCGTAATGCTGTTATAATACCACTTCCTAAAATAAATAATCCCGTTTCTTTGTCTCACTTTCGCCCCATTTCCATTCTGCCTTTTTTGTCTAAGGTATTAGAGCGTATCGTCCATTTCCAATTAAACGCTTTTGTTAACAAACATAACATTCTTTCCCAATTTCAGTCTGGCTTTCGGAGGGGTCACAGTACAGTTACTGCTCTAGTAAAGGTCTGTGACGATCTTCGTTACGCCATGGACAACAAACAGCAAAGCATATTGAGTTTACTTGACTTCAACAATGCATTTAATGCGGTTGATTTTGATTTACTGCTGGCTGTTCTTAGGTCTATTAATGTTTCTGACGGTGTTATTAAATGGTTGCGTAGTTTTTTGTTCGATAGGCATCAATGTGTTTGCGCCAACAATAACTCATCTTCCTTTAAACCACTTTTTTCTGGTGTGCCACAAGGTAGTGTCCTATCACCTCTTCTATTCTCTATCTTTATTAACACTGTAACTCCCCTTATTTCATCTTCTTTCCACCTCTATGCCGATGACTTACAGATCTATGTTACGGCTGCTATTAATGATTTAGACAGTGCCATTAAGAATTTAAATAAAGACCTACATCGTATACAGTCCTGGTGCAGGGCGTATGGGCTTAATATTAACTCTGAAAAGTCTCAAGTCATGCTAGTCGGCTCTCCTAAGTTGCTGGCAAACATCGATTACAATGCCTTACCAACCATCCAGTTCGATAATTGTACCTTATCTCTATGTAATTCTGTGAAAAACCTGGGCCTTTTAATTGATAATTCTCTTTCCTGGACGGTGCAGATTGCAGAGATAAGTAGGAAAATCTTTGCTACTGTTGGATGTTTAAGACGCTGGAAACATCTTCTGCCAATAAAGACCAAAGTAATCTTAGTACAATCTCTTTTAATTCCGCTTTTGGATTATGCAGATTGTTGTTATCCAGATGTTACCGCAGAACAGCTTAACAAACTCGAAAGACTTCAAAATGTGTGCATCAAGTTTATTTTCAACTTACGAAAATTTGACCATGTATCAGAATTCCAAACACGGCTCAATTGGTTAACCGTAAGACATCGTCGCAATTTACATATGCTTTCCCTTCTTTACTCAATACTCTATAATCCTTCAACAAAAAAATTGAATATTAATTGCTATTTAAAAAATCGTTTCTGTTTTCTTGGTTCTGAGAGATCATGTCAACTTGAGCTCCGCTCCAGAAGCGATAACAAATTAATTCTGCCTACAGCACATTCTAAGCGCTACAGTAATTCTTTTTCTATGAGAGCTGTTAGGCTTTGGAATAGTCTTCCCTCTGATATCCGTTCTTCTTAATCATTATTTATATTTAAAAGTCGCTTATCTAATTATTATTTGTCCTTACAATAAATTAAGTATAACATTGTCATCACTCATTTGTGTCTTTGTATATATTAGCAGTAAATAGTTTATTATGTAGTATTTATATGTAGGTTGTATTATTGTTTTTTTTTACATTTATATATAATATAAGTGTATATATGTATGTATATGTAGTTTTATATATTTTTATATATATTGTATTGTTTTATTGTATTCAATTAATTATTTTTAATTATTTTTTTTTTAATTGCACTATACCGTATTCTGTTCTGATATCTTTTCACCTAAAGGTTGTCTGTTAGAGATTGCTTTTAGCAATAAGACCGCCTTCGCATATTATTCTGTTTCTCGTGTTCGTGTTTCATTTAATATTGTAAGTTTCGTGTTTCATTTAATATTGTAAGTTTTTCCTTTTTTTTTTATTTTTTTTTTTTATTTTTGTATTGTCTAATATGCAATAAAGTGCTTAACTATCTATCTATCTATCTACATTTCGTCAAAACCCAACCCGTAGGTTTTGTTTTATGAGTTATGAGATACAGACAGACAGACAGACAAAAAGTTCAAAAATGGGTAATTTTATATATCGATTACTTGTTAAGCCCCCATTAAAAGCTTAAAAATATAACGTTCAGACACAGATTATTTACAGTTTTTTATATGTATAAATAACTGAAAATAGATACTTTGAATACTACTAAAGTACAACATATCATACAACATTTTTAATTCGTATGGATATTGATTACTTATTATTTATTTCAAAAGAATTAAAACATTTATCAGAATATTTATAGAATATATTATGACAAGTTGATCTTAAAAATCAACAAAGCAATATATAATAAAAACCTTGTATTCTGATCAAACAAGTGTTCCTTCATCCAAAAACAAATACTTTTTCTATTTCCTGACGATTTCCGCTCAAATAAACGAAGCTCAAATTATTTTTGGTTGAATGATATTTTTTTCGTTTGACCTCTGTCTGTTTGTGTATCGTATGAAGCGCTTTGGAACATTTATTGCACTGTTGCATGATTGGAGGCTATACAAAGATATTGAATATTCGAATTCAAAGCCGCAGCTATTAAATATTTGATAGTGTTAAATAAAGTACAAGCATTACGTATTACGTATGTATTACGTCTTATATACCCAGTCTTACGTATGTCTTACGTATATCTTACGTATGTTTTACGTCATATCTTTTGTAAATTATTAAATGAAATGAAAACTAAATCTTAATAATAGATACTCTTCATTTTCAAGTAACATAGATCGCAGTACTGACCGTGGTGATGGCGGTTAATGTATAATATCAAAAAATTGTAATAAACATATTATAATATATATATATGAAATTTGAAATACCAAATCTCTATCACTATTATTATATGAATATATCAATATATTCACTAAAAAAGATAAAATAAATTAAAAAGTAACATGAATTTTCCATTTGGTTAACTTTTTTCGGTCAGGACCACTTACCGCCGTATATTTCCCTACTGTCGAGTACAATTGCAAAAGACACAAAAGAGACTTCGCTTTTGTTAATACTAGAAGTTCCAGAAGAAAAGTCTTACATTATATTGTATTGTATTAAATCAGATATATGTTATTAATTAGTAGATTAAATACCCTTCCTTTTCTGTATATTTCAGTAAGTATTTTAAGCAAAACATTAATAACAATATGAACAATATAATAAGTCCTCTTCCTAAGTACAATTTATATTATAAAAGTTATATTATGTGGGAACAATACAAACAGATAATTCTTATAAGAACTATAAATTAAATCTAAAACGACTTAGCACAAACTTAGCAGTCGACATTTACAGAACTGTATTAGTCGCTTTGACAAACAGTACCCTAATTTGGCAATGTTTGGCAAATGTTGGGCAAAAGTTGGGCAAATGTTTTATTTTTAACAGCTGACATTAATTATAACAATTTTAGCTTTTAACGTTAAATTAAACCTTTATATTTAATTTGGATATTCAGTGTAAATAAAAATAGAATTGATACCTGTAAATACTAAAATAAGTTTTACTTTTACGTCCTAAAATTAAAGATTAGCATTTTATCTTTCGGTTCAATGCGATTGTCTTGACCCAGTTAAGTCTAAACTAGTGAATTTGTAAACCTAGTAAAGAGAACTGAAAATAATTTATTGATTACAAATGTTAGAAATTCGTCGAAATAGTATATACGTAGTAGTATTAGTAAGCTGAATTATGTATATTAAATATATTTTTTAAATATGGGTTTGTTGTTTTGTTCTTATGTCCTAAGCACATAATAAATATTTTTTTGTGTTGTTAATTTTTAGTTTTTCCTTTTTTGGTCGTGTCTCATATGCAACAATGTTCAAACTTATTTAATATTAACTTATTATTAAAGTCTAAATCTTCGAATTGTAATATCACCCATATAACCATATTACCTTATACTTGTTAAAGGTTTTTGAAAAACTATGGGGCTAAATCAAGTCCAATATCCTGTGATATTCTAATCACCTCATATTTTTAACTTCATTGTATTGAAATGATTTTTAAGCAATATCTCTATTGATGCATTAACAAATTTGCAATTAGTTGCAAAACAATAATTAAAAAATTTGCAGAATTACTGTTTTGTTTTTCTGTTTTCTGTTATAATGTAAAATGACATAGTTATATTAAATTTATTTTAAAAAACGATAACCATCTGACACGATTGTTACATATGCAAATGAAAAACGGAGAAAATCACACTTGTAGCTCATTGTAGAGCTCACGAAACAGACGATAATACTTGTTAAAGGAAAATTAGACCTTAATTTGTTATGAATAACGTTTATATTTAAATGTAGTATTATATGTTGAGAAATATTAATATACTGAAAAATATACTATCATATAATCTGACAAGTAACTAATAAGAAACATTTTTCCTGTATAACATGGTAAAAAATACAATTATTTTTAAAAAGGTATTTATTTAGTTTTCCTAAAGGAAACTTGTTATATATGTTTACATTTACTTATGTTATAGTTATATATAACAATTTTGGAAATTCTAAATGTTTCTATTCTGAACAGCAAATCAATAATTCAGTCGCATTGACCCATATAGAGAAGATGGAAAGTAACAAAAAGTCCGGACTTGGAATGCAATGACTCCAATGCTTAGCTTTCAGTCACGCGATCTGTTCGCGTCGTAAGCTTACTGCCAACTGCCAATAGATATACAAACTTTTGGAACTGGCTTTATCATATATCTAGTTTTAATTCTATATCGTTATTACTATAACGAAATACTTTTGGGGAATAAAAATATTTCTACATATCAATGGATATGGAATTTTATACTGAATTTAAAAAACCCTCATGACGAGCCAACATTTTCCCTAGAAGGTATGAGGAAAAAACCACAAATATCTTAAGTTTCTTAAATCCTAACATTTTAAAATACAATTATCTGACAATATAAAATATATATATATATATATATATATATATATATATATATATATTATTCACCTATTTCTAATCGAAATTGATTCTTAACAATCATACTGAACCAGGTTTAATAAAAGAAGCTTTCAAGTTAAACAGGATTAAAAACTTTGGAAGAATTAATTTAAAAAAATGAGCTATTTATTAATTTTAAGGAAGGAAATGTTTGTATTCATCAATATTTCAAAATCCTTATAAAATAAAATATTCAAGAAACGAGAAATGTATTCGTTTATTTATACTTTTTTTTTTCAAATAAGGGAAAGAAGTATTACGGTTTTATGAAATTAATATTATTGTAATAAATTTTAATATTCTGAAATAAAAAAATCGAAATAATGTAATATAATTCCGAAATAAAATATTCAAAAATATGTTGATCGCAGTATTGATCCGATCATTTACATATAATTAATTTGTACTGTAATAAGAGATGCTTTCGTATTTTTTTTTAAATATAAAAAATAATTGCCACTTCTAAGAGTTCTTAAAATTTATAAGCAATTCCTTGGTCGCTATAACGACGGGCAGCCCTACTGTTTACGAGCCGAAGTTTGCACGAGAACAGTAACGCACCACCTTCGAAAGCGAACCACCGTCGAATTGGTTCTATATTGTGAAACAATATCTACATAGTTGTATAGTACTGATATTATTTTACTTACTATACAAGTCCAAAGATATTTATCATTATGATTTACACTATAGCAGTATTGATGCTTGTGACTTTAGTGCTATCAGCTAGAGAACCCAAACAGGTAACGCTGGCGAACCAAGGGACGGTAGCTGGGATGTACATAACAAGGTTTAGGACTAAGAGAATAGCAGCATACATTGGTATTCCGTACGCTCAACCTCCAATAGACTTTAGAAGATTTACCCCCCCAGAGTATACCGATCTTCCACAGTGGGAAGGTGTTAGAAATGCAACAACTTACGCACCAGATTGCATGCAAAGTGACCCGAAGAAAGAAGATGTACAGCATCCATTGAATAAGCATGACGAATTATTCGCCAAATTGCTGGAGTCGCAGATTGAAGAGCCACGAAAGAGGGAATATTCTGAAGACTGTTTGTATCTCAACGTCTACGTACCAGATGGTATGTTCTATTATCATTTGTAAATACACTAATAAGGTGATAACATGGTTTCACTTTCTTATTTACGCATTATTTTTATTATTTTGCGCTATAAATGCCATTTATTATAAAGCTATTCAGAATGAAAACTATAATTAATAATCTATTAATTAATTTATTGCATTTTATATTAATATAATTTAAATGAAGTACAGAAGGTGTAGAAAAGAATATAACAACATATATCCTTTTTACTATAAATTAGTTTAAAAATCTTATTATTTTATCGCTTTTACGATTTGTAAAGTATACCCTCAATATACAAATGCCAAAAAACTAAACCCATGATGACCTACTTTCAAAAAATTCACGTGATTTCCCCTTCATCAGATAAGAGTGCCATTTCACCCTCAATGGTGTTTCTACATATATCTAGGTTGACCCCCAAAGTAAACTGCGTTATAACGACTGGTCTTATAACAATTAATCATTTTAGTATTAATTGTTCAATATAATTTATTTGAATAGTAATGTTACTTTTATTCATGTGTGCATAATTATTAAAAATTTTGTTTAAAGATGTATTAAGAACGTTATTTTACAACTTATTAAAGATATAAAATGACATTCTCAAGTTGATGAATAGCGTTCTTACTAATAAAAAATATATGTGATACAAGAAATATATAACGTAAATAATTCAATTGATGGGGAACTGAAAAGTTACATAAGTCGTCAAACCTAAACAAATATTAATTTTCTATAAATATAGTTCGGAAGTAAAATTTCTTTTATTAAATAGTTATGATAAATATTAATTGATACATGTGATTATAAAATAGTAACGAAGTCAAAATTTTAAATTAATACTGTTTAGTACCAGATAAAGATAGGAACAATATTTGAACAATATATTGAAATAAAAGACAGAAAAAAATCATTAAAATTCAGATTTTGATAACCTTTGGTGTTAATGGAATTGAATTCATTGTATACATTCGATTGGTTGTGATTATAACCAATTATCTATATAAATTAGACACAGACGTAGTCTATTAAAACTGTAATTGTACAAGAGAAAATTAAAAACAAACGAAGTTACTTGCAAATAATACTCTTAAATAAATCTAAGTTAATCGACCTCGTTGTTTGATGGAACGTCGACATTGTAAAGAAAAGGAGAAAAATATACTAAGAATATTTTTTATAAGATTATTCATCAAAAAAAATATTAATCTTTGTTGTAATCATCTTCAATCAAAGTATCAAAGAAAAACGTCCTTGTTATTATTTATTCAACTTTCTCCCAAAGGCATTCAAACTAGTTTATGCAGGATAGTAACTACCCTCTTTTAGAATAAATAATTTTAAAAGAGATTAGAATTTGTGTTATCTTTTATAAAGAAATGACAAATCGTTTTAAAAGGAATTTCAAAGGAATTTATATTTAATATAAAATTGTGGTAATTTTTGGATATATTTTATATCTACCAAAAATATATACGATAAATAAAATATACAAGTAGCTATCACCGCCCTTATATAAACTTGGTGTCAGCGCATGGTACTTGGCATATTTCAAGAAATATGGCAAAAGTTAGACCACTTTCCGGATGAATGTTGCAGAATGTTATCCAATTTTACTTTTGTCCTGTACCGGCTCTTATGACACCCCTGGGATGATACGATCCTATATAAATCTCGACTTTATCCTATCCTAGGGCTGTCATCATGTTGTAAATACCCAAGCAAAAAAAAATAAATAATATCATTTACAAAAAAAGAAAGACGTAACATAAATAATCATAAAAATAACAATTGTTTGGAAATAATATGACATATTTGAATTACAATTTAGTCTGCAAAAGAAAATTTCAAACACTTTTCATACACACTCACATGTAAAATATTTTTAAAGATATTGAAATATAATAATCTTTACTTTGACCACTCAGGATATTCTTTTCTTTTAAAACACTTGGTCCTCGTGACTCAAGAGGGCATTAGGAGACCACATCGAGAGTCTCTATAACATGGGTCGTTAGAATTTTAAGCATCAGATAGGTATTTTGAAACCTAACTTATGTTAAAACTGCTTAAACACCGGTTTAATAAGTATATATATTGAGTAGTATACATATATGCTGAAGCTCTAAAACTCTCTTTCACCTAAGACCAAGTATTTTGTAGATGTAAACTACTAAAACATTTTATTTGCCTCTTTATTTTATGAGATTTTGGTTTGAGAATATGTCTACTAAGTGTAATCACAGACATTATTTATATTTGTGTCAATGAAATAAACACTATATTGATATACAATTATATAAAATATTTTTAATATAAATTTAGTTCTATATGTGTTTAAATTATCATTTTATTGTTTTAAAGTGCATACTGTCTCATTTCCATATTTTCTTTTTAGTTTTCTATGGGTTGACTGGTAGAGAATGCTCTATAGCATTAAATCCGTTGTACTTTTCTTTTTACAATAAAGATTTAAATAAATAAATAAATAAAATATTTATCACAAGTCTATAAATGTAGTTGATACATATTTGAAATGTTACCCTCATCAAAAACAACCAAAATATATTTGATTCCCTTCTAAGACATAATATAATATAATAACATCACTTTATTGGAATATTATAAAAATACATCTTATTCCTCATATTTTTTGGAGACTATAGACGCTTCAGAAAACATGATATATTATTTATTTGCTTGACCTCAATCAACATCAGGGTCCAGAAATAACTTGGGCAAATGCTTTCTTATTCTGAATCAAGGATCAATCTTGAACTTATAAACTTATGTAACTGGAACAATTTATATCATATTACCTTCCATCATCCTGACAGACGGAATAAAGATTTATTTTTGGATTTGACTTTCTAACAAATCAAAGTTTCGTATAACAAATAACAACTCTTTGTCTACGATGTGTCGATTTAAATTACTGATATAAAAGAATTTCTCTTTTGCTTATTTTATCAGAAAATGACATTATTTTACAATACTTTCTATGATATTTTTTTGTAATTACATATTTATAATAAATCAGTATTAAGTTTCCAAAAACAGCTTCCCATTTCTAATCTTAAATATAATATCTGTCTCTGTATAAATAAAAAAAGGTTAAAAAAGAACATATATATATATGTTTTATATATTTTCGATTTTTGACACATAGTTAATTATAACAAAGAAACACAACAAATTAATTAGATCAAACGTAAAACTGAACTTTCAACTCCTATTCTACAAAAATATGCCAATACTTATAACAGACATTTAAAATTGTGTAATTCTAAGTTTTAGCACTTCATATACAATAAAAACAAAAAAAAAAAACCCAGCAACAAAAATTAAACTGTATAAAAGCATACAAAACATAACTCTTCAGCATAATGTTTAGATAGAATATATTCTATTATATATAATTATCGAGTTGTACTCACGTAAATTCTATTGGTATTTGCCTGACTAATTTCAAACTCATTCGGGGTCCATTATCCAAGAGCTCTGAGCAGGGCGGAATCGCAGCAAATTACGTCAGTATTTACGTGAGTATAGCCGGATAATTACGTTATATACGTTACGTTATATAATTACGTTACGGTAATAATCATGGATCAGGAAAATTAAATTAAAAAAATATATATTTTCCTTCAAGATTTGCTTAAACGTGGCTTTTTAGATAAATCATATAATATTAGATTGTGTATTTGATTATGGTTCTCGTAATCGATAAGATAGGCGTAATTAACACCTCACTAATAATATTAAAGTGATACGCAATATAGCAGTGGGCACCCTCTGAACCCGAACACTGAACACCCATATAACTTCAACCGTAATCACGTCAGAATATAATTAAATTTTGACGTTACAGTTCTGAGTAGGTGATATATTCAAATGATTTATCGTCTTATTAACTCCTGAACTATATTGTAGTGAGGTGCAATGCAGGTCCATAATTTATTGAGATATATTTACCTATCTATAGATAGTATTATAGATTTACAGAATATAGTTAAGCAAGTTATAATTAACATTACAATCCTGGGTAGAATATTAATGCAGTCACATAACATAAATACATACATCAATTTATGTTTTTTTTTGTACATAAATTTATGTTGAAAATCCTTCAATGCCCAGTGCATTGAAGTATCCTCTTTCATGATTTTATATGTACATTGTTACTCTGAATAAAATGGATGCCTGTACCGACAGTGAAATATTTGGTACATACAGACTTAAAATACAGTCTTTAATTATTGAAAGTTTCTACAATTAATGATAGTGTTCTTTTCAAAGTATTGTTTTGGTACATTTCCTGTATAATTCATTTAAATAATATATTTTTATAAAATAAAATATTGCGTAGGTATGTTTTAATTTTCAAAAAAAATCTTTGCCAAACGTAATTTCGATGTTTATAATCTTAGTAGGTCTTGTAAATTTGTGTTGTTATGCTTAAAAATAATAATTAGTATAGTATTAGTGATTTTATAGTGATATGTCTAGCTGAATAGCTTCTAAACTAAACTAAATAGGTTCAAGACCGAATTTTTTATTAGAATATGTTAGACTGTTTATATATTACTACTACCTGATTACCTGATTCACAATATTATTAATTCCTAATCTGACTTATTTGTCATATGCTGATAAGATTTCGACACTTAGAAAAAATGGAAAATAATGTTTTTTTTTTAATTTGATATTAGTTCATTAGGACAAGCACGTTGCCTCGGCCTATAAATCATTTTTTCAAACATGTCATTCGTTTTTAATTTTTTTAGTTACTGCCATTTACTAATAACCTAAGGGAATATTATAAAATAATTTTATTATCATCATATCCTTATCATTTTAAATATTTATAGTATTGAATACAATGATAATAAATATTTAAAATACTCCAGACTTGTAGAATCTGAAAATATGACAAGCTTATTAGTGAACTTTGTGGTGTCTTCGCGATCTTTTTTAATGACTTTGTACTGTTTTTCTGTTTTGAAACTTAGCACGGTGAGACTACTTTTAATTATTTTAATTATTTTCTTCCCAGTAACTATAAACTTTACTATTCAATTATATTCATTAATTCCTTGACCAGATTAAAAAAATATATACTTATATCAAAAAAAAAGTAATCACTTCATAGTATTACAAATACGTTGGCACAAATATTTTTTCATCGAAAGATAAAGAATTTATGCAAATTATTTCTCAACCATCCTGTTATTTATTAAAATAATATATCTTTGAATTTTAACCAATTGGAGTTGGAGTATTTATTTGTCACTAAAACTCTCTAAAGGTTTCTCTATTTATTGGAAAACTGCATATAATTTGGTTTATGAAAATTTAATAATATATTATTAAAAAAAAATATGCCTTTAATAATCGCCTACAATAGATGTTGATATCTTTATAAAACTTTTAGACCTTTATTTTTCAGACATATAAGCAGTTTCTTGCAATTTTTCTAAGGTTAATATATTTTATACAATCCATTAGATAACCTGATCGCCAGCTGCTTCATCAAAATATAGATAGAAATGATTGGCAGCCATTACTCTCGGCTATCCTCTATCATTGCAGCTATTTGTCAAATTGATGTTATGTGACGCGCTCCTATAGATACTTTTATTGTAATATATATTATATCCAAAATCTTATATAATATATATTTTTTCATATACAAATAATGAATTGGCATAAAAATCAATTTCAAATACTTATATAACTGGGGCCACCTGTAAGCAGGAAGGCGGCAGGCAGGCGGCATGCAGGCGGCAGGCAGGCGGCAGGCAGGCGGGGATACCTGAGTGAAACAACAAACATATCACGAAAACTTTAACTTGATATTATGTCCGCAATTAACAAAAAAATGATACATATGACAGTCATAGTAAGAATTTACCATTAACGCGTGTGAAAAGAACGTTTCAATTAAAAATAAAGTAAATTGCAAATTACTCTTAACTTTAAAAAATAATTGTACGTACATTTTTTTTTTCAAAATATATATATGGCCATGTGATAATCAAGTGGTCCAAATTTGGTTAGTATAGCTTGATCAGTGTAGAAGAAGGTTGCGGACAAAATTTGATCGAATTCACCGATAGAGGACTTCACTTCGCTCAGCTCAATAATTTATGTTTTTAATAATCAACTAATAATAAGCCAATAAAACATTTTTTTTTATTTTTTTTTATTTATAAGTTTATAAAAGGTTTGATACTATACATATTTCTCATTAGTTTATTTTAAATAACGTTGTTTAATAACTAATAAAATGTAGGTTTAAACAAAAGGCAGATGTAAATGAAATTTGATTTATTACCTTTAAATATATATTATAAAAGTTGACCTCAATAATCAGCTAAGTACAACTTAATGACTACCAACAATGTAATGCACAATTCTTAGTAAATTCTTAGCATTAATGCAAGAATGTCGTGCCAATACTCTTGTTATATTTGTGTTGACTCAACCTTAATCCACCATGTAACCTAAATAATGATAAATTATTGCACATGTAAAAGACAAAACAATCGCAAAAATGTCTGGTGCATATAAAAGCCAAGACAATCTCAAAAATTTTAGACAGATAAGACAATCGTAGATGTGACTCGCGCAGACATAACAAATCTTTTACATGCTGATATTATGTATTTTTTAGAATTTTTCCTCGCCGCATAAATTAAATTACATTCAACAAAAGAACATTTCGATTTTCTTAAAGGAAAATTGAATCTTTACTTTCTCATTGTTATTGAAGCTTAAAAGTATTATTGTTGAATGGATTTGAAATTCGCTGTGAAGGATTAACACGAAGGAAAAACATACTTTGAAATTCTATTTCATGTTTGACACTTTTTCAAGCAAATTGTTACCTTTTAAATAATCGCATAACTTCGTTTTGACTATTTCATTGTAGTTTTTCTTATTTTTTTTTAACTCTTACATAGAGAAATATTTGAATTATCTTTAAAATTAAAGCTTCTATTATATAATATAACATCAATTATCAGGTTGAAAAGCACTTAGTATGTTTTGTAATTCCCTAAAATCTTATCAAAACAAAATATATTAATAACAATTTGAACGTTGATTTTACTTAGAATTTCCCGAACGCTATTCCTTTTGTACGAAGGCTCGTTATTGCGAAATGCCTACATTTAAAATTAATATTAACATTTTCTCAATCCCTATTATGAAGAGTCGATATTAAAATACTTAACCTACAATAGCATCAACAATTAATTATAAAAATAAGAAATTCTTATCCATTAAGGATAATAAATAATAAAAGATGTATTTACATTGTTAATTATGTACTTTCCTCTATTTCAGATTTTAAAGTAGAAGGATATCCAACAATGGTCTGGTTTCACGGCGGTGATTTTGTTCGTGGCAGCCCTAATAGTATTAATCCGTTTCAGTTAGTACTCAAACAAAAGGTACGAAAATGTCTATAATGTACTTAAAAGCTTTGAAATACTTTTAACATTTACAAATCCACTGAAACATAAAGAACTTTGGTTAAACGAATATAAAATTCTTTTTTCCAGGTAATATTTGTCTCCGTCGCTTACCGTTTAAATATATTTGGTTTCTTTTCAACTTTGGATAATGAGGCTCCTGGGAACTTTGGCTTGTTGGACCAAGTAGCGGCATTAAATTTTGTAAAAAATAACATAGAAAGTTTTGGAGGTGACCCTGACAATGTTTGTATATTTGGTCATGACGCAGGCGCTGTGAGTGTTGGTCTACATTTAGTCTCTCCATATTCATCAGGACTCTTTCAAAAAGCTATTGCTATGAGTGGAAATGTACTTGCACCAGAAACAGTGAATGTAGCCAGAAAGGAACTTATAACGGTCGACAAGGTTGCAAGTGCTTTTAGTTGTTTTCGAAAACCAACTTTTCAATTGTTGGACTGCCTTCGACGTGTTAATTATCAAGCTTTGTTGGATATTGGCGAACCCTTGGCTTCATGGAAACCCATTGTTGATAGTGGTTTTAGTAACATATCACAGCCTTTTTTAACAGATTTTCCAAGTAAAATGTTCAAAGAAGAAACTTTCAGTCCTGTTCCGCTTTTGACAGGATATACTAACATGGAGGATGCACTTTTACTTGATAAAGGAGGTGGAGATTCAGGAATAAGTCAAAGAGAGTTTGATGTTATGCGTGAAGAGGTGATATTATCCGATATCACTGTAGATAACAGTTCGTGTTTCACAAACCAGCACCATATACAGGATGCAGTCGCATTTTTCTACAAACCCATACCACCTACGACAAATGAAACTGTATTACGTAAACAATTTTTGGACTTTTACACTGACAAAGTATACGGGGCCACAACTTACCAATTAGCTAAGTATATGAGTAAGCTAGCACCTGTTTACCTTTACAGATTTGACTTGAAACCCTTTACAGACGCAGCCAATGAAGGCATACCAGACTGGATAGCTGTGCCACACAACTTTGATTTAGTATTTACATTTGGTTTACCATATTTAGCATTACCAGAAGATTTAAACAAATGGGATTATAGAGATAAGAGTATATCTGACATTGTAATGAAGATGTGGACAAATTTTGCATGGTATTCTAACCCCACGAACTCGGGCGTTATTATTCAATGGGATACATTCGAAGTTGAAAAACCTGGATTCTTCATTATAGACAGACAAAATTTTACAATGAGTACATCAGAAACAATAAATTATAAGGCATTTGAATTTTGGACAGATTTTTATCCTAAAGTGGTACAAATTGGTACAAAATGCTGCAAAGAAATCCAAGATGACTCTGGAGCTGGATCTATCGTAACAAAACGAATTATATTAAATATAGCCGTTTTAAATTTTATTGTAGTAATTCTATTATAATATTTTTTAAGTTTAAACTTTCGTCATTTATTATTATTAATATATATACTTATCCGGCTGTACTCAAATTTTCTACCGACTAGTTTTGCCATGCCTCAACTTCATAAATTTGGGGCAGTGAATGGAAATTTGTTGGGAAAATTTCGAAAGGATTGATATGAATAGAGCCGGATTAATTATATATTTAATAGTTATCATAATACCTATTAAATGTATGAATAAATTTCAACTTTATTTTTTATAGTGTATTTCATAGAGCCGCTTTATTTATGAAAAGTTGTTGAATAAGAACTTTATTATAAGATATAACAATTATCTTCTTAAGAACCTTCTAATAAATTTCCTAAATCAAGTTTTTTTTTTTAATCAACACCCAAGATTGATTTGGCATAATAGTGATGTTTGACAATGTGTAAAATAGATTTTATACGTTGTATTTTTACTTAAAACGTACTTTGTTATTCCTTAATCCAATTTAAAATTAAATTAAAATTCAATAGCAATTTTAAAATCTTGCTATAATTTATTAAATTTACTACCATAACTATTATATCTGACCATATAATAATTTAAAGTACAATATTTAACGTATTTCAAGAACTTAGACATTTTGATCAATATCCGTCTATTGTTTCGCGAATGTTTCGTGATTGGGGGTCATTATTTATAAAAGCTAGTTGTTCGGACGTCAACGTAAACGATAACGGCGAGAAATATTGTGCTTTCGTTATTTCATGCTTACAGTAATCTGCTATTTTATTAAAATCACGATATTTGAAATTTTTGTGTTTAATTGTTAACAAAATTTTAAAATTCCTACTTTTTGCACTCGCGTTCGAAGAAACAGTTTCTACCATGTTACTATAATATTACTATATTGCAATATAACAGTTGTACTTTTATTATTTATTACTGTCTGTACTGTTTATTTATGAACTAGTTCCGAAACCGTCCGGGGCCCTTATTTATAAGCTCGCAGCAGCGCAGAATCGCGGCGTGAAGTAGGCGGGATAATTTCTATTAATATAACGTGTTTACAGCCGGATATATATGGATAATAGTAATTATGAATTAGTAAGTCTAAATACAAAATCTTGGACTTACTATGTATACACATTTGAATAAATAAAAATATTTTTGATTTCATTTAAATTTTTTGGCATAAAGTCAATAATTGATTACGTCCATTTATTCCACGGGATAATGATACTACACAGGCAGCATTAGAAACACTTAATACTTCATAGAGTTTATTTTTCAAAGGTATTATATTTCAAAAATATTATATTAAAAATTTTAATGGTTGAGCAGAAGCTGTTTTAGGAAAATAATAGTGGTAGATTTATATTTAATAAACAAAAAACTCTTGAAACCATTTAAATAATATAAATAAAACCAATTTTTTTAACGGCCTATTGGAAACTACGACAAAAATATAAATATTAATATTTAATAAAGATATATTTATTATTTGTTGTAAAAATTATCAAGAAAATACTAAAGATACAAAGACTGTTCAAAATGATTATGGGATAACAATAAAACCAATAACGACGAAAAGAACACATACAAACTTACTAAGTAATAATATACTGATAAATCATTATTTTTATCATTTAAGTATTATATAAATATTGCTTATTCACAATATTATTAGTACTCTATAATGTCTTGATGCTATAACTTAAGCCAGGGGAGGCCAACCCGTTAATCGCGGCCCCTAGGTCAGTCGACCGTGGGCAAGGCAAAAATTATAAATACCTACCTACTGCCGTCTTGAGTATTACGAAAATTATTGTAGTGCTAGCACTCTTGCATCGACTCATGAAGTGCCCAATCTGTATGACTAACTCATTTTTAACATTAAAATTGTGGATTAAAACTTTTGTTACTTGCCAGTTTAGAATTAGAAAAGGCAAAGAGTTGATCATCCCTGACTTAAGCCTTTACCATTTTCCTTATAATTGTATTTTAATAGATAATAAAAATTTGTTACTTAATTAGTTTACTAAGAAGCTATTGTAGTTAAGTAAGTTACTAATCTTATTGGCTTAGAATGAAAATACTTTAAGATAATTTTGGTTTAATGTGACTATCAGCGAGATATTTCAAAGATCAAGATTTCTTCAATCCGAAGTACTTTCGTATACCGTCCGTTACACCGATTTATTAAACTTCGAATCCTCCCTGCTTCCCACTCATTCTCTTCACTTCCCTCTCATTGATTTAAACAATCTATCACTTTAAATTTATACGAATTACGACATTTTTGTTGTATTATAATTAGTTTTACAAATCAATTATAGATTTTTGCATTATTCTGAAAAAATGAGATAATTTTCAGATGTAGAATATAGATAAATAGAGTTAGAGGAATAATCTATAACAAATCATATTAAATAACAATAACCAAATATTTTGATACAATATAATAAAATACTATTTGCGTGAATTATTACTTTGAGTGATAAGTCATGTATTCATGCCATCAATAATAATTATTAAATCTAAAGAGTGTCTATTACCCAGTTTTCCACCATATTTTTGGAAGGGGTGTGATTTTAAACACGATGAAATGAAAATTAAACACAAATATTCAGCACGAAAATTTAAACGAATTGAATTAAAATAAAGAATGTATCCAATAAAACAATTTCAGTTTTTTTCTTTCCTCCGTGATATAATTATAAGGCTAACCTTGTAAACCCCATCTAGTGACATATTGTCGAACTAAGTTAAAAAAAGACTGACTACTTATATAATAAAAAAAATTTAAAACCGTGTGCTAAATATAAACTTGCTTGTTCAACCCCATTTAGTGACGAATAATCGAATTAAGTTTTCTAACTTTACACAAATATATGGGTTTGTTTTAAACGCCATCTATCTTCTAAAAGTTTTGTTGCAATGGTTTGCGAATAGATCTTTTCATTTAGTGTCCTATTTTATAAACTATACGCTTTTCTTTATATTAACGACATGGAAACTTAATAATATATATATGTTCTTTAGTATATATAATATGATATTTTACTTCAAAATATAATATCAATATAAAAATAATAAACCTTACAACTCTATAGTTATCCCTTTTTCTAGAAAGACACTTTTTATAAAGTTTCTCTTTTGCCATGGGTGAGAATTGCTTACACCGTTTTTATTTTATTATTTTATATGTAAGTAAAAAATTAAAATTTATTTTTTAAATAAAAAAATATAGATATATTTTTGATTTACCTCACTTTAACATATTTTAACTATTATTTTTGTTTTCATCGGTTTACTTATTTTTGTGTTAATTTTAATATAATGTTGATATCGTATTTTTTTGGACTAAAGACAGTTTCTCCATTATCTTTAATTTCATATTTATTACAAAAAAAACTATAATATCTATAATAATTTTATAAAGAAAAGTTTGTTAGTTTGGTTAAAAGAGTAAATATTGAAAACTACGTGATGGATTTAAAAATGATTTCTGATTATGAGAGGCAGGTACATGAGGAAAGCTTTATATCCTATAAAGCATATATAGCTATATCTATAAGGCTATGTATACTATCAAGCATATATTAATCTACTGCTTTTAGTTATCATAGTAATAAAACCGTTCGTAGGTACATAATACTGTTTAGTAAGAAGTTGTTTGTAAATAAATATAAAAGGTTATCTAATTGAGAGCAAAGTATCAAGTCTATTAATGATTATATACTATCAGTTGGTTTTATATTTTGTACCCACGTCTCCGTATGTTTGAACTACAAATGCAATACATGTTCATAAAAAGCACCTTCTCCTAATTACTCCTGTTCCTCTTAAGGTGGTAAGGATATAGCAATGGCAGATACGTAGGTTCGATATTTTTGGAATCTTTCATTTACTTTTAAATAATGTCTTTGACAGTCGTTGCTATACCTTTTTATACAAGTGGATTATCAATTTTAAAGGAATTGCTGAAATCTTATTTATTTATTAAAAAATTCATATTAAAAGTACAAGGGACTTAATGCTATAGAGCATTCGCTACCAGTAAACCCATACAAAAATACAAAGAAAATTGGAGAATATGACAATAAGGCGGTATAAACAATAATACAATAAAATTAAAAATTTCACACAAAACTAATTTTAAATTAAAACTAAATCTAAGTTATTTTTAATGATTAATAATACACATATAAATAAATAAGTATAGATATATAAATGCGAATATTCATTAATAGAAGAGTAATACGTAATATATGTAAATGACAAATATTATAAATATAATAAGAACCTATGAGAGGAATAAAAAATTTTACGAGTAGTTGCTGAGATAAGAAAGTTAGAAAAAGTTTTTCTTTAGTTTTATAATATTGATATAGACTTACCCTTTTTTAGTATTAAAAAATACAGCTTTATTAAATAATAATAGAATATTTAATATTAATAAAAAAGTCAAATAAATATTATATTATACATTTGGTTAAAATATGAATCATTTTGAACAGCGGCCATTATTTTAATTAATAATTGCTCTATATCCTTTCTAAGTGTTAAATTTTTCATTCTACCAAATTTCATCAAAATGCGATTAGTCGTAATATAATAGACAGAAATGTAAGTTTTATATAAAATATAAAAGGGAAACATCTGTACGAGGAGTTAGTAACAATTTGATAATTCCGCATTATTCACATTGATATTAAGCTTAATGTACATGAGAATACAGAACTATAATAAAAAAAACTTTTTTCCGGTAGTTTCTTTTATTAAATAATATTACTAACTATTACCTATTTACCTTATTACTTATAATTAATACCTATTTACCTTATTAATCATAATATGATTGATATAGTTCTCAGAATGATGTCACTGCAGTTATTGCGAGAACCCATACTGATGTTCCATTTTTACAAAAACAATAATAGGTACAAGTTATTATCACAAATAACTTGAGTTTGATTAGAACATTGTCGACACTATGTTATTAATATTCTTATATATTATTTAAGTATGTTAAATTAAATATATAATATTTTCTTAGATTTTCACTAGTACACATTTGAAATAAAACTATTTTTTATAAATTTAACTCGCATATAATTTGGTTACATTTACATCTCGTCTACCCGTGAATACGATTGCTGCAAAACATTTGAAACGTCGGGTTAAAATTTGTAAAAAATAGTTTCATTTTAAATATATAATTTCATTCATCGTTTCAAGGCATGCTAGGCTATTTTTGTAAGTAATGAAAAACTTATAATACATCCACAGGCCTTGTAGTCTTTGATTGCTAGTTACTAGTACTATAATAAGATCTATAAATTTTTATAATAACGTTATTAAAACTCTCGTAAATAAAGAATTATTTTAATTTTATAAACACGAACCAGAATACAATAAAATATTTTATAAGCGGGCACGATGTTATGATTATTGTGTTATTTAATTAATATATACCGTTTGTATGTGGCTGTGACCCTAATGTTTTTATTGCTGACTTTTTGCAACGGATAAAACCAGTCGCTTGAGAAACGAGTGTTGAATCTGGTGTCTGTGCTTTGTTGTTTGTTGAAAAATAAATTGTGGTAAGCATTTTAATTTATATATAAGTATGTGTTTGAATTATATCAATTAAAATATATAATAAAATGAAACTTTATCATACTTTTGATTAATAATAATGGAAATCACAGAATAAGTATATTATAAGAAATTTTTACTTAAATTTAAACTATATTTCTAATTAAGTATATTATCAGTCATATATATACATATACATATACATATATGAGACTATTTAAAGAATGTCTTTAATTACAATAATATTACTCAGTATGTTTACTCATAGTAACTAACAAAGGATTCTTTTTAGATTTTCCTCTAAGCATTAAGTGATGTCAATTCGCATAAAAATATAACTTATATACGTATCACTTTATATGTTATAGATACGTTAGGTTGACTTTTTTGACGTAACGACAGAAGAAATATATCTATCCAATTGATTTGATTATATTATATATATAATAAAATATATTACTTTTTAATGATTACCAGGTAATGTGTTCCAAACAATGTTTGCTGCTGTTATTGTCAGCGTGGCTGGTGTCAGGGCAACGACCTTCGTTTGCCGGTTTTAAGCCTATAGGCTTCCCAGAAGTGACGACTCCTGAAGACCCTATTGGTAACAGGTAACATTAATATATGTCTTTGTTTTCTTCTTTTAAAATAATAAAGTTCTAACGAGTTCAACTTGTTTTTAACACGATATTAAATATATATAGTCCTGGTTCAAATCCAGTTACTAGTGTTGCCAAAATTATTTTGGTTAAGATAAGAATAACATATGAATTGACAGGTTTTTATTCCATTGCACCAAATGAAAATTTTAGAGGTATTAATTAAAATAAGGTTTCGTCTTACATATTATTTATATTTTTTGTACACCAAAAATACCTGTCGGACTACATTTTGTATTTGATTTTAAAAGTTGCTTTGTATGTTCTATAAATAAATAATAAAAGAAGGCAAAGACAACCACTTAATCTGAATACATCTTACAAAGACACTCAGCCTTTAATTTATATATAATTAATTAATAGTGATATCAAAATGTTTTTCTTGCTGTGCGACTATTACATTTTTTTTACCTAAATAATTTTTATACCTATTGAGTATTTAGAACTAACAGTAAAATTCCTACATATTTTACATAAGTAAAGTATAGAAACGTATAGAAATCGATATACCAGGACTTCACGGTAAGTGCGAAACCTTGCCCATGAAGACCCATTAGGGGGATTTACATAAGGGAGCTATCATACTACATCAAATAACGGTTGAATATCACTTGCAACTAAGCTTAAGCGTTAATACAGATAGTACAACAATAAATATATTCGGATAGCATAGGCGTAGAACGCGGTCTGTATACGCCCTAACAGTTTTAGTGCTTAGAAGCATGAGATCATACAATATTTTTTTCTTACAGATTCGGTGACAGCACCGAGAAGTTACCAGTAGAAGCGAAAGGAGACAGGGATCTCGTAAACCGTCTCAGTAAACTGCCCATAGACCAGCAACCATTCTGGTATATTAATTGGAAGGCCATTGAAGAAAATAACAAAAACCCTCAAACTTATCCTCAGAGGGGTAACTCTTTTACTGAGCAAAATGTATCTGGTGGTTCGAATTCTAGTGGTGCCTCGAACTCTGGGATCCCAAATAATCAACCGAACTCTGGAGACCTAGCATCGAAGTTTGGAGTAGTAGATAATGCAAACCAAAACTCGCTCAATGGCTATCCACAAAGACCAAATTACCAAAACCGGGGACAAAGGTATAAGAGTTATTGAGCCTTAAAAAAATATAAACATTTGAAGTAATAAACATTATATAATGAATTTTTAAATAAACAAATATTTATTACTATTATTATTTAATTTCATTTATTCTATACCAATATTATAAAAGCTGAAGACTTATTTTGGATGAATTATAATGGGCAGGATTATTAGGAAGCCTATATGATACCATTATACTACTACTCTTAGATATTTTAATAGTATATAAAATTCTTAGTCTTCGGGTGGAACCGCGAAAAACAGCTAATTTATAAATAAATCTGACTTAAAGATAAACAGAAAAATAAAACCGCCGTAATTCCTTATACTTTCGAAATTTATTTCTGTCTCTGGTTGAACAAAGAACTTTATAGTTTTATGAGTTGTTTTTTTTTATTTTATACATGTTTCAGGAAACCACACAACATGAGGTATAACATGTTTATAAAAACACAATTGCTATTAAACTGTTAAGTTTCTTATGTTACACATTTTTCAATAATATTGTTCATTTATTTTTTATTTTAAACAATACATATCCTTTCTAATAAGACATTAAAGGTTTTTTCAATACCCATTCAATGATACCAGATGAGACGAAATAAGTATATTATATTCTCGAAAACAAACAACCCAATAACAATCTCCAAAATAGCTCATTTAGCCCCATAAAGTTTGCGAGACTAAGGCCTATAGAAAACAAAAAGGCATATATTCCCAGTGTTGCATAACAGAACATGTGGCATACAGCGCTAGATCGTGTATGTTCTGGGCTGGCATTTCAATTGAAGCGAATACTGTGCTTGTTTTAATCGTTGGAGCCAATATTAGGCGACAAGCAAGAGGATTAACATCTCAGCTGTATATAAAGGAAGTTCTCCAGAACCATGTATTACCATTTAGGTGTTTCATTGGGGCAAACTTTTTCTTTGTGCATGACATGATTATTTGCATTTTTTTTTATTATTATAAATAGGCCAGCGCTTGACCAGAGATCGCCTGATGATAAGCAAATCTGTGGTCTAAGATGGAACGCGCTTGCCTAGAAGAAACCGATTCACTCTTAATTTAAAGAGACCCAGGTTGTAATTCTCTGGAAACAGAGATTTCGGAAGCGAATTCCACATCTCAGCAGTACGAATTATAAATGTGTTGGCGAAACGCTGTGTACGTTTTCGTGGAATTTTCACAGTAAAGCGGTGTCGCTTTCCGGAACCTCGGGTTGTTCTTTGATGGAATGGGGACGATGGAATCAGTTCATGTAATTCCAATGCACACTCACCGAAATGTAACCGAAATGTAAATGTAAATTTTCGCTATATTTTTATATATTGATATTTGTATTTATCTAAAAAAAATATTGTATACAGTGTATTTATACATGTATGTATGTATGTACATTATTTTATTTGTTTTATTGTTATGTATTTTATATAAATATATGCTTACATGTGGAGTTTCTTTTTATTACCCCCTACTAATAATAATGAATACTAACGACATAGAAATATACTATACTAATGGATGAATATCCATAAAAGGCAGGTAATCTTAGCTTCGGTAAATTTTTTAAATATTTTTTTTGTATTATAAAGAATAAACCGAAGAAACGCGTGTCAGTATTGGTATTTTCATATTTATTTTTAAAAATAAGCTTTGAATTAAATTTTAAGATATTTTATTTAAAACCTTGTATTAGTTTTTTTTGGTAATTTAATCACTAGAAGAAATATAATTTTAAAATACGAGCTTTCATATTTTAGTGATATCAAAAAAACAGGTGTTTTACTATGAACATTTTTTTCTTATATAATAATATACGAAAAAAATTTTGTTTTTATTTAATATAAGCAAAATTGGTACCCATTATTAGTAATTTGCTATTTTGGTTGGGATTTGGTATAATAAGTACTTTTATTACGACTTTATAAAGACATAACTTTATGATAATATGTAATAAAAGGTATATAAGGTAAAGCCTTCAGAGGTAGGGCCTAAAGTACACATGCGTACGTCAATATGTTATCATGAGTTCTTCTTAAATATGTTAATCTAATATAATACAACAATAATTTTCTTAATTATTGTACGCAATATGTTAAGACATATATTTAGAGTTGGTTGATATTGGCCGTCAGTGTAGTTTGTTTCGGGTCAACGACCTGCATCATCAATTAAGAAATTGTAAACTTTCTGCAAATGACAAATGTTACAAATCCCATTAGTAATAAGTAAAACTCACTTTTGTATTAACGGTTATTTAATTAAAATTACGTCTCTTATTACGGGATATTAATTTTATTGTCATAGTGTTAGACTCATTGCATACATTACTATTTCAGTAAATTAAAACTGATCGATATCTTTTCTAAATGTTATTTTACAGTACCGTGGCATTGCAAGTAGAAGGACAAAGGAACGAAGAAGTTGTCAGCCGTGTTTGGGATTGGATAGTTGAACATCAACCATTCTGGTACATAAAAAAGAATATTACGGAAAATAATTCTAAAACATATATAGAGTGATAATCTTTTAATAAACAGGATAAATCTTGTGAATCCAGTTCGGGTTGCAAAATCAAGTTTGATAGGCCGAATAAATTACAGAATTCTACAGACATAATGAAAACTATTGTTTTCTTAAAACATAGAATGGCCTGACGTAACAATATTTGTTACGTCATTGTTATGCCATGTCACGGCGGCCATTGAAAAACGGCATTGAAGTCATGTACTTCAGAAACAGATGAGTGGTTTACCATTATAGATGTTATAGTTTTATTTAAAAATCGTTGTAATTACAATAGTTTTTACTTTTGGACTTTATTTATTTTTGTATTTTTTTTTATTTCCAAATAAAGTTTTTTGATTTCTTTTTGAATTTTGATTATCATAGATGTTAAAGTAATAAAATAAAACAATTACTCCAAGTAATAAAACATATTATATTGACTTTTAAATAAATAAACCTTAATTAATACTAAGCGTATTCTTAAAACTAACCTTACGAATTATAAATAAAAATAGCAAAATGCATTATTTGACTCCAAATAATTTCGGTACTATTAAAACTGCGTTAGAAAAGTTTATACGAGAAAAAAATTCTAGCAAAATATTTATAGAATTAGAGCCTATTTAGCACAGCCCTAGTTGAATGTTTGTCTTACTGTTAAATGTTCATACACTCTAAACATTGGTAATCATTTTAAATGGACCAACACAATATTAATAAACGCAAATATTTTAGAAATTAATACTTTAGTATTAAATTGGCATGAATAGAGCAAAAATATTACAACAAAATCATATACAATTCTTTGATTATCAAAATACTGCATTGATAGACTTCTAGAAAAATAAAAGGAACTTCTAGAGAACAAATTTCATTATTGAAATATCTTGAACTGAATAACTAAAATATCAATATTTAGTATTAAAATTAATTATATAAATACCAGGATTTGGTACATCAATCACTATACAAGTACATATTCTGTGAGCAAAACTAATAAGTACATAAATCACAAAACATTCACTCAATGTAACTCGCATACAGATTATTTCTATTTATAAGAATTAATCTTACTTTTGTCACGTTATGTATAAAAACAACAGAATAAGCTCTTGCGTAAAACTCAAAATAACAACAGTTTGGTAATTTGTTACCGGGCGATGATGATAAATGAACAGAGAGCCAATATGGTGGATGAGATGAGATGTGTAGTTGAGGAGCCAGTGGTGGTGACGGATGGGAGTCTCACACTCTTGTAGTTGCAGGACTTCTCTGATGCGTCGTTGCTCGTCAGCTCAGTGTAGTTCGGGTAGATTTCTATTTGTATTGGCTGTAAACAATATTATAATAATAATACAACATACATATTTTTGTAAAATATTTTTTGTTTTTGTCAATTTTTGGGTCAACACATTTTTTTTTGTATATAATAAACAGGTAAAAATTTTATAAGAGTTGGTATTTCTTATCTATATTCAGTATATATGATGAAAGGAGACAAATAGTTTTCTCACCGCTCCCCAGCTGTCATCTCTCTTCTTACAGAAAGTCATGTGCCATCCGCTGTAGAGAGTCTTCTCTATCTGTTCTGTGAGTAAGGGCTCGGACCACGGCATCTCGTTCAGATGAGCCATGAAGGTCTTGTTACGGAACTCCAAAGGCTCCTTTATTACTAGGCCCTCTGGAAACAATTTAATTTTTTTTTAGACGTTTGTTTTAACTTTAAATTAACAGCACAATAGCTTTAAAGAATTATAATATCATTGAATTATATGAACTCTGGCGAAAACAGTCCTTTCCTTTATTGGAAAGGTTCCTTTCCTTTGTTGTTTGCTGTTTATGTTATTCATAATTATATTAATTAAATAACTCACTCATCAACCCAACTCCTTGGTCGTCACCTTCTCGAGCAGTTTCTTCATCACTGTGTTCTCTGAGATTAGCTTCAAAGTCAGGTGATATGCCGTCTAAGTTTCTGTAAATAATAGTGTCATTTCTAAAGATATTTTATATATGATATATTTTATTTTGCTTTTTTTTTAAATTAAACTTCTATCAAGAAATAAATGTTCAAACTTACCCAGAAGACAGGAATATCTTCTCAACTTGCATCATACTGAGACCATAGAACTCCTTGACACCGAAGGTCTCGAAGAATTCGACAACTGGAGTCATGGAATAGCAGCCGGCAAGCTCAGTCCGAGGATAGTATAGAACGAATGAGAGACACATTTCCTGTAAAGATTAAACCGATGTTAAATGGTGTATGTTAACAATACTGAACTAAATATTTTTTAATATAGAAAAAAAATCAGTAACTCAAGCAGAACCTTAACTTCCTATCAATATGAATTTCCTACACATATTTTATTTAAATTCAATACATACCTATTGAATAATTATTTTTAAACCTAAACTCTTTAGTTTTATATTCTATATTAAAACAATTTTAATTTATCTCCAAATTTTATTTGTAATTTTAAATCACTGCCCAATTGTATTAAAAAGTTGTATTAAAGCATTTCAACTTTGTACTAATTACAAATTTATAAAAATGTAATATTACCTGCGTGGCCGAGTACCCTCCTAAAATGGGCTTATCCCTTAAAGTGCTGTCATAAGTACACTCAGTGATCAAAGTGTCGCCTTTGTAAAATCTTCTCCCGCCGGGCACTATCCGAGATTGTTGGTAACGAGCGTCGTATGTATTTTCCTATGCAACATAATAAGATTGTAAAAAGTGACATCTATTGTTAAACACAAAACATATTTAAAGAAATTGGAATACAACGCCATCTATTATTTACATACAAAACTATATTAATCTTAAATACTCCAACGACGTAAATATTTTTCAAATTAATTGATAGATGTCACTATAACACAGAACGGATTCTAGAAAATATATTTAAAAACTATGATAATTAAATTAGCATTGAGAACATAGACGGCGTTTATAAGTATTTTGATCAACATTGCGTTTACGAAATATCTCACCTCCGATATTCTGGGAAGTTCTTCATTACCACGAACGTGTTTAAGTGAGATTTTTCGGGCTGTTCCGTGAGCGTGTAGCAATACGGATACAATATTGATTCCTTCTTCAGGCATGGTCTGCACCAAAACAAAATGTCATTAATCAGACATATTATTGTTTAAATAAAGCAATATAATATAACACATTGGTCTAAATTACATGGTATCTTTTTGTCTATTTTATCAAAATGCAATTTGTATTTTATGTTAAATTTCGATATTAACTTATTGAATTTATTATACATATTTGCGTCGTAACACAATACTCACACTGTTGGTACATTCAGGACTACATATCCCAACAGTTCTGTACGCTCGTTGTTTGGGAGGTATCACGTGTAGTGCGGATATACCGACACCTGCGCCGAGCAAGGCGGCGTCGTGCGCTCGCAGAGACGACGTATAGTGCACGCGGATACCAGAATTGTCTAGTACTGGAAGTAGCATAGAATAAAATGTTAGAACAAAGATTATTTGTTTTTTTTTTTCATTTTTATCAAATTTATTTATAGAAACAATTGAAGTAGGTAAATATCCTAGAGATATTTGACGTACCTTCATGAAGGGCCTGGTTGTCGTAATGAACTTCCAACATATAATAGGAGACACCTCCTCTCTCGCCTAGCGGAATACCGACGTTCTCGGGTAAGAATTCACCTACAACATACAATATAAAATCAATTCTATTTTAATGCATTAAGGATCAAAGTCGCTTGTTGCTGTACTTTACTCTGAAGTTATGTTTATAAAGCATAAAGTAACAAGTTACTTAGTATAAGCAGGGCATGAAATATGGCTTTTAAGCATATAGCCTTAAGAGATTAATTGCTACAGTTCTACAAATAAATGATGAAATGCTAAGGGTACAAATATTTCAAACGTCTCGAAGGCGGCAGAGTAAATAGTTTCTATGAAAATAGTTAAGTGATTGAAAAGTTAATTATCCTAGAAAGTACACTTGTTATCAATAATAATAAAATATTGCTTTTAAAATAAGTTACGAAATTAATAAAAAAATGTTTTTTTTAATAAGTATTTCTACCAACCTTTGGACCCCATAGCCCATGCCGCAATAGGTGTAACACATGTGGCCAATTCTCTTGGCCTAGTTGGTCCAAAGAATCCTTCACCATCCGCCCACTCACTCCACTGCCTCTTATCATGATCCTCAGCACACTCATATAAAACCATATGATGTACCGGAGACAAGTTATTCTTTTCTAACACTGGCTTTCCATTCCGGATTGGTCGACTGTCTATCAAAGGTTGGTAGCCAACAATGTGGTGCTTTTTAGGGAGTTCAGGCGCTTTGAACACTTTACACCAGAACAGAGTTGCCATCACATGAGGAATAGTTAGCTGAAATATATATTTTTTTACTGATTTTATTAAAAAAAGAACGGTATTATTTATTATTTAATGAACATATTTTAAAAAAATTCAATTCAGTTATATCTTGTTCCTAAAGTTCATAGTTCTTAAAATATTTTTCTTATCAGTTAGGGGACTTTTTGATAATACGGGTATTTAAAATTCCATTTTCGGATTTCCAGTTTATATTCTATAAAAAATATATTGTTTAAAGTAATATGGTAATAAAACGTAATAAAACTATATATTTGAAGGGAAAAAACATACAAAAATTTTTGAATGGTCTCTTTTTATGTTCCTACATTTAATAAATATGTATTTAAGTAAATATTAATTAATAAAAGTTATAATCTGCACTCACATTGCTAATCCTAACATCCCAATGCTGCAAAGGAATAGTCTCAGGTTTGGAGAGAGGCTGCAGGAGTCGGAGAGGCCTCGAGCCGCTATGAACATGCCTTGGCAGTTCTCCATCTGATCCGTCTGGACCTAACGCCCACAAGACTTGGGTCGTGTCTTCCTGTTGGAAAAAGTAATTAAATACTTAAAATATTTCATTTAATATATTGAGTTATATAACTGACATATATATTTTTTTAACTATTTTTTCCTAAGTTAAGTAAAGGGAGATTGAGGTCTAACTATTTTTTTAAACATTTTTTTATACACACAAACAAATAATAAAATAGAATATAAGACTCACTCCAATAACAAAATCCTGTCGATCACACGTGTCCAACAGTCTTCTAAACTCCACGGTAGTGTGTGTCGCATTCTGGTATCCAGATATCAGCTCGTAATTCTGTACTTCGTCAGCAACCGCCCTGTCCTCGAACGTGAGTCCGTGGCAATCCTGTGAAGAAAAATATTTTTATGAACGAAGCCATTTTGTATTACAAAAAAAAACGGAATATTACGTAAGAATCATTAAATTAAGTTAAATAAATAATGCTTTCTTTGCTAAAAAGGATATATCTAGTTTAAATGGCGCCATCAACTGGACATCGAACTGAACAACGCTATTATGCATTAGCAGAATCTGAATAGTATTAACTATTTTATAATATATTAGTCATCCTACCGTTTAAGGAAAACCTACTACCAAAATGGTAAACCACCTTTTTATAAATCCTTATTGAATTCATCGCATTACACTATCTTTTAATATACTTTTTATACAAAAGTCGACCTTATTTCAAACCATTAGCGAATGTCATAGATAAATTGTTCAAGACAACAAAGCGAATAACTAAGAACAGCTGAAGAAGGGGCTTTGAACGGCGGCAGATGCGCAAGAGGTGTGCAATAAAGATAAATAATAATTCTAGTAGTATTATCTCTTTTTTCTGCGGCAGATGTCGCTGCGCACGCGCCGTCATGTGCGCACCTGGCAATGATGGGGTGTCATTTACCAAATGTCAGTGCCCTGAGAGATATTATTTTTTGCATTTAGGTACAATATATAACCACTAATAAAATAATAATATACCGCAGAAAAAAACACTTAAAAGGTGCAATAATTATGTACTTATATAGTATAACTTCACTTTAAATAATTATCCAAAGCACTTAAGCTTGTATAGATACTGTGCGTAGTTAACAAACAAATTATTATCAGAAACTTTTTCGTCTTTTTAAATCTCTATGTTGTAAATTTATTATTTTAATAAATTTGGTATTTATTTAAAAATATTTGAATATATAATATATCAAATATTTGATATATAAAAAGTTTTTTTAAAGGAGTTTCTCCTATATAGTTCGTAAAACTCGTTTCGTTGTTTTACAAATATGTAGAACTAGATATTGTTTATTCGTTGTTCACTATTTATTATTAAAATATAGTCAAAACTAAAAGAAGTTTATGACATTTATATGTGTTACATATTTGTTTATTTATATTGTTTCTACTTTGAATCAATATCAGTCAAATGGAAGAGTCGGGAAGGCGTATGTTGATACACTAATTATTGATATAAGCCTTTTGCAACACACTCTTCAACTTAAAAGTTAAGGCTGAGATGGTTCGAAAATTGCCCTAATCTGAGAAGAACAACACAAGAAACTCAGCCGTGTATTTTTATTGTGACCTCTGTTACACAAAAAAAAAACAAAATATTTAATAGACAATTTGCGAACAAGTAGAACTATCGCAATCAATTTGATACGAATATATTTGAAAATTATATTTCTTTAATATACTTGAATAATTCTTATATTTCATATTTTTCGTGAATTGTCTTAAGGTATAGTTGTAGTATATGAGCATATAAGAGGATAGAGCATCTTATGTTACCGCCACGCATTAGGACGCAAGAAGTAAAACGTTGCAAAACGAGTCTGGTCGCTTGAAATCACAACAATTAAGCTCAGGATGTGATATAGAGACGTTTTATTGAGTCGTGGGAACCACTGCGTACTTCGTGGAATAGCTGAATTCATGCAAAAGCCTGTTACTAAGTACGTATTATTCAGGGTTGTTAGATTTTATATACTTTAATTGTTTTTTTTTATTCAGAATAAAATGGTAAAAAATAAGCTTTCGAAGTTATATGAAATTTTTTGGTTAACAATAGATATACTATACGTCTGTAATGCAATTAAAAAAAAAATTTTTTTTTTCAATTTTTTCAGATAATTTTTTTACATTATAATCGGTTTAGCATATTAACCGCTTAAAATCAAATCGTATCTAACACACGCGCACATCATATATATTGGTATAATTTTGGAAGTTTCTGGAACATCAAAATACTATAAATTGTATGTACGACATGCTTCCACGGCGATAAAGCTAGTGATAAATTGCTAGCACGAGATTAAGTTTGAAAATGCCTTAATGGGTTTGCGTATTAAATAGCAATAACAAGCTCTGAATATTAAGTAATCACAAAAAAATATATGTTACTATTTCTATAATATATATGTAATAATATATATGTTCAAATGCACAGTATATATGTCCAAATTAGCATAATGTATACATTTTAGTGGATAACAAATTAAAAAAAATATATTAATTTTAATTAATATTATTGAACATCTGTAAAATACTTCGACCAAGTTATACTTACATTAACATATGAAAAATTAGTAAAATATCGACTTATATGTGATGGCGATTAAATAATATTATATTTTTAGCCGCAGCCCTAGCAGAAGCGTAACATATGTCACATTCCATTAGTCGCAATTTCATTTCGTTCCATAACGCGTTAGCATTGGATAATTATCAACCCTAATCTACCAATTAATGTTTTATTTAATAATAATTTATAAAGACTTAAAGTATGTTTGATTTGTCAACGTATTTGACCTCTACGGTAAAAAAAAAATTAAGATACAGCAGCCATTTTTCAAATATGGAGCTAGGACACCTTTTCATATCGTTTATATTTTATAACAACGAATTGATAATTATAATCTTTACTACATATAATAGTAGGATAGGGAAAGCTATCCTTTTGTCTATCTGTGAGCAGTTGGTGACAAGGTGGTTCCAATATTGGTGCAAATATACACCATGGGAATGGACTCTTGGTCTTAATAAGGTCGAATCGTTGGGAAAGCGGCCAATAATAATAATAATAACTTACTTCTTATAATAACTAAAAAAACGCACGGTTACTGAAAGCCACGCGAGCGAAGCTGCGGCCTGGTTCTAGTTATATAAAATAAAGACGAGAAAATTCCAGCGTTCAAATTAATACAATATTTACACTATATTTCGTACGCACATATTTGTTGAAGATCTATTAAAATGTTTATTTATTACGAAACAATTATTTTACTTACCAGAGCGTGTCTTCATTTATTTACGAAATAATTATTCGTTAAGGTTTTAAATAAATATGACTGATATAGCAAAAAAAAAGTAAGAACAAAATTTATAAACATTGTTGAAAAATCTCTTAATCAGCTTGAGATGTGTCTTCTTTAAAAGGTATTTTACATTTCTTTCAGAGACTACATTTTACATGATTAAAAATATTTTATAATACTTATCTAAACGTAGTTTACTAATTAAAAAAACTTAAATTAATTTTTTTCTTTTAAAAGATTTGTATAATTCTAATTTTATCAATTACATATTTTTGATATTGATATCTTTATTTATTAAATTAGATCCTTCGTAAAGCAGTTTTAACACTATTTTATAGCAAAAAATCTACCCTAGCGAGTGACTAAAACTACCCCCACCATCCATCGGACGGAACAAATTGTTTGACATATAAATATATATTTTTAAACAGTATAGATATAGTGAGTCATGGACATACTGACACAGTGATCCGGAATGAGTAAGTACCTAACTCATTCGGTCATCCGGAAATAGATAAAACACATAATATACATGGAATACAAAATATCACAACACATTAAGTGTCATCTATTTACTAAATAGAATAATATTAAAATACATAATATATAATATTAGAGACATCCTACAACTAACAAAAGAAAGCACGTTTTTGGGATCGGTGTTCGGAGAAGGTAACATTTCAAACGAATATAACACATGGACGAATCACAAAGATTACAAAAAGTCGTAATGTGATAGATCCCGACATTGCGTAATCTATTGTACAAACCAAGTCCAGGAAGCATTAAAATTCTTTTTACGTACACAAAAGAATAAGTTTTGAGAAAACGCGGTTTGCGAATGCGAATTGTGAGACGAACAATACTGAAATGATGTTACAACGATACAAAAACCTGAGCTGCATTCAAGTGATATCTGCAAAGGATTGTACCAATAAAATATCTCAATGAAATACAAATATCTCGCCGCCATTCCATGCTCAGAGCAAATGAATAAGAATCCCGAATGGGTTGGAAACTAGGCAATTCTTAGAGTATTATATGAGTAGCGCCGGATAGTTATATATTATAGTAATCATGGATTACGAGAGTTTACATACAAAAATACAAATTTGAAATTATGTTTGTCACACTCAGATGGTAGGGACCTCTTATAAGCTTATCCAATGTATTTTTTTTTTCCTAATATAATTTTTGTTTTATTAGGTACATAAATTAATCAAATAAATAAATCATATAAATAAATTCATTATATAAATAAATCAATCAATCAATCAAATAAATAATTCAGATAAAACAAATATATGAAATTTGTAAATCATAGAAGTAAATCAAATAAATAAATAAATATATATATAAATAAATCAATAAATCAAATAAGTAAATAAAATAAATTTTGTATTTTTCTTACATATAAGGCTGCCTTATCGAATCGAAGATTCGAATAAATATAACGATCCCTTTCTGGAAACGATTGATTATTTCACTTCTCTAGTAACATTTTATCTCATCATCCTAATAAAGCGAAAATGAATTATATTTCTATTGCATTAAGGATCAAATTCATGTAACTGTATATAAAATGTGAGAGGTTAATAACTTGATGAAATGAAATAAAATGGAGCGAGTAAATCAAATCATTTACATATCAATGAATGACGTTTCAAGGATTCACTGTATTACTTAAATATAATTATTTTTATTTATTTAAACATTTTCATTTTATGTTGTAATTATTTTTAATGATTTAAACATTTTCATTTTATGTTTATATTACTTTATTACTTTTAATTTTTGTATGCATGGAATATATTATTTTTATTCTCGTTGCAATTTGGTTCTTGTTTTTATTTATGCATGTTGTAATATTTATAAATTAACTAGAATTGTAATAAAAAGTGTAGTAGTAAATTGTTATTATTTATATATTTATCATTAGCTCTTTCCCGCCACTTCGTCCCGAAGGTCCCTATATAAAGCATTTTATTAAACGACAATGATTATGGATTTCATATTATTGAGTTACGTATTTATAAAACATAACTGTAATTTGAGAAATTATTCGTATAACATTCAGTATGTAAAACCTTTTTTCGCCCCTTATCCTTAAAAAGTCTGGTTTTCAGCAATTTAACCGTAAAACCTTAGCAAACAGACAGTCAAATTTACTTTTACATTTATAATATTAGTTTTTTTAAAATGTCTATTGAGATACGATAACTCAAAGAGGTCAGCAACATTTTACAGCACATTTAATACTTTAAGTCTAGAACAATACACAAAAAAACAAGAAAGAAATACAGGCTTACTTTAACTTAGACTCCGAAAATCCCATTCCGAAAGTTTTATTACACCTGAAATGCTATAAATATAATTATCCTCTATAATAATTTAAATATATTATATTTCTAACAATTGAAATCGATTCTTATACAAATATTCTAAAAGAACAAAGATCAAAATTGCAAATCCTTTCTGAGATATTAGCTCCAATAAATGACCTAAGGATTGATATAGTACAAAGCCCTCTAAAACCAATTTCAATCTCGGATTATTAATTTCAGACGATTCCGTTATTCTAAAGCTTGGATTCTTTTTAGGTTGTAGGTCCCCCATCTTTTATAGATATAAAAGAAAAGATTTTATTTAAAATTTATATTTATCTATTATAAGTAAACTACAACTTTTATATTTTTTTGTAATTTTTATAGTCATATACATAATTAAAATAATATTTAAAATGTGAATAATATTAATATTGAACATAACATTTAATTCTAATCTTCTTCAACTCCTTACATTTCGTATTCCTTTTATCTGATATATCATTTTTGTTAACTATATTTTTGTCTGATATTATATCTAAAGCCTCATCCGTGCTTTGAAATTTTGTCCTCTTTAAAGCAAATAGACAAAAATTTTTCCATTCCTCTACAGTTATGCTATTAATTTTTTTTTCTAACTCTACAATTAAATTTAAATTTAAAGATTAGAATCCCTATAAATATAGAAATACTAATACAAATGATATATATAATATATTTTGTTTATTTTTATTTTTATTATCAAATTTCAAAGTTAATACAAAGTAGATCACTTTTTCGTTATTCGATATGAAAATTAATTAATGTTAAAAACCATATTAAGACATGAAAAGTTATCCGTAATTTATAATAAATCTTGTAAACCTGTTCAATTAGAATACAAGTGGATAAATAACACGTAGTCAAATGTAAGCTGTACGATTTTGTATTAAGGTTTATGTTTTATTGCATATAAAATTTTATATATTCCAGTAAGCGCAGGTGTCTGTCTGTCTATGCACCTTGCATTACAAGTAACTTACATGTTTTGAATAAACTGGTTTTTTGATATGCGACATATATATATCTAATGGCAATGCGTACACCTTACGTTTAAAAATGTTTTACTTGAAACGTGACGTTATTAATTTATTTTTTGTTACTTTAATCATCACTTTAATATTTAAATTAAAAAATAGATTTCTTAACTGTTAAAAAAAAGTCCTTTCCTACATGTCTCTTACTTCATATTTATTGTGTATTTTTGATATTTATTTATTCATTAATTTATTTAATTATTGATAGATTTATTTATGTATTTATATATTTATTAATTTACTTATTCATTCAATCATTCATTCATTCATTCATTCATAAAATACACAATAATTATATTAAGATTATTAATTATACAATATTAAATGAGATATAAATTCAGTTACTCTATTCCTATGAAACTATGGCTATAGCTTGAACAAATATATACAAATGTATATTTTATATTACAATTACGTGGAAACTAGTCACAGAAATACATATATATTTAAAAATATAGCAAAATATATGCAAGTAACATACTCTACAGATGTATACTTCAATTCCTTTATATTCTTAGCACTTATTATTGTTTCATAGTTATATAGTGTTTCTGTATAATTTATGTGCATAATTAGTATAAGGAAGCTTCTACTGATGATTCACCATTCACAGTAATAAATATATAAATTATTTTTTATACATATAATATTTCAAAATCAAATATAATTACACATAATTAGTATTTGATTATTCAGAAACCAAATTTAGCGAACTTAATGTTTTATAACATCCGAAGCTTTTTATAATTATATGTATTCTAAAATATAAATTAACATTAATGATTTCGCAAAAAAAAACATTTTAATGAAGAACTAGAATAACAAAAAATGGTATTCTTAATTAGCTCTGCTAATTATTCATAGATCATGTTCATAATTGTACATTTTTGCTATTAAAATTAGATTTTTTTATTTCTTTTTGCGGAATTCTCGAACAATACAACGAGAATCCCACAATAAGAAATGTCCGTTAATATTGTTTTAGTGTGAGATTATGTGAAACAAAACGATTAAAACTAACTACATTAAAATTAAACTACAATTTATATTACAAGATAATTTGATAGAAGTTTTATATTACTGTAAATGTTAATCACAAATTAGTAAGCTAGAGAATGACCAATGAATACGAATCTAGATTCCAGATTTTAGAACATACTAGAAGTTTAAAGTCATTCAATCGATTTCTATGAAATTATGGTTATAGCTTGTACAAATATGTACAATCTACTCCAAATAACGGTAACCTATTGGGTGATACATACTCGTATTTGATTGGTACATTAGAATAACTAATGAATACGAATCTAGATTCCAGATTTTAGAACATACTATAAATTTAAAGTCACTCGATTCCTATGGAACTATGGCTATATCTTGTACAAATATATACAAATGTATATGTATTTCAATGACGTGGGAATTTGTCACAGGAAATCTGATTAGATCGTCTTATAGAATCTATTACCTATTCTGAAAGCGAATGCCATAAGTGTTCTGTCTGAATTAATTTAAAATGTTTCATTAGAATTCTAAGTAGACCGAAAAATACCTGAGAATTTTAATTAAATTGTCGTTTGTGACTTCTGACGTCATCTAGAATAGATGTGACCGTGACGAGCCCTGGAGTACTTCAAGAGCTATAATTGTAATAATGTTATGAAATAAACTAAGTTAGTTTATATAATTATTTTGTTAATGTTATTTTTTGCTATGTTACAAATATATACAAATAAGGTACTTAAGAAAATAATCTTGTATTTTTTTATAAATATCTGATAAAAAACATTATTATTCAATCCTTTATTTTTCTTTTCTTACATAACGAAAAAATACTGGTTATTTGAACTATTTTTTAAAAAATAATTGAATTTCTATTTTATTGCTTATTAGTAATCTCTATAAATGTGAATTTTATATATATATATATAGAATTAAAAAAAAAACATGAGCAGGACTTGAACCTCTGTTATCCCGAAAAAAGAAAAAAATCGCAAGAAATTAAGAAAAATATAAAATTATCGTAAGAAGTAACGAAAAATCAAAAATAATCGTAATTACGAAAGAAGTAAAAAATCATAAATAATAAGAAAAAATTTTTATTATATTTTTTTCAAATTATATTTTAACAGATGTGTTTATTAATAATAAATGTATATTTGTCGGTTTATACTTTTGCCGGTGTCTCAGAATCATAAAATTATAAAAACAATGTGTAGGTACATTTTTCTATGTGACAAGAAACATCGAGTGAGTCAGTTTTACGTGACTGTACTCTGTGTAACGAGAACTTTAAAGTACTGTCGCGCACACAATTGATAGCAATGGGAATATACGAACCAATGACGACATACTGCCTTACGTAGAATACTAATTTAGACAATTTAATGTAGTCTAATATATTCGTACTATAAATAGAAGGCTGTTTTCAAAAAAGGGTTCTATAATAATTTGCATTACTTTGAAAACATTTATATAATTGTATATATTTATAATTATACATGTTATCGTCATAATGTAGTAATATTTTAGAACGAAAAAAAAATTTGGATGTTTGTTTTTTTAAAAACATTTATATAATTGTAGACAATTGTTTACAATTAGGAATTTTATTATTATAATATAATTAATATTTAACGACAAAAATATATAAAAAAAAATTTTTTTTTTGCTCTCTGTATTTTAAAAACATTTATATAATTGTATATATTTATAATTATGAATGTTATTTTCATAAAGTAATTTATATTTTATAACAAAAAACAAATATTTTTTTTTGCTGTCGTTACTTTGTCATTAACAAGGTTTCAGGGCACAGTGGTTAACCGTCCGTCATACACCTATAAGGGTATTTTATATGGCCTCAAAATCCCTTAATCCTTCACAACGACCGGACATACGATTTGATTTAAATCATAAATAATTTGAGGATGAAATTTTAAATTGAATAGAGACCAGTAATTTATTTTCAATTATAATTAATAAATCGTTTTCTTTATATCTAAAGCTTTTTTGTGGTAGATATAAATTAATGTTTAAACCATGACAGTAAGTGGATATTTTTACTTTTTAGTTTCCATATAGTTTCAATATATCTCAAATATAATTATTTATACTTAGATAAACGTCTTTCTTATTGTAACTCTTATATGCAAGCGGAGTAATGAGCAAAAGCTAGTTTTAATTGTTTAAAAACCTAAAAACACTATATAAGCAAAGGGATAGGTCATTACTTATTATGTTTTTAAACAGATGTGAGGAATTAATACGTAAGAGAGGGGTATAGAAAGAGAGAGGGAGAGAGAGAAATAATAAAACAGCTACTTACAATGCTGTAACTGTATTGCAGGTGCAAAAAACAATAAACTAAATAAAGTTGTAATAGATCAATGTACGTGGTACAATGTAACAGTGGCGATCCTTTGTCAGTCTTTGCATTAAGATCCTGGACTGGGAAATGATAAACCTAGAATTACAAATATCTATGCAATTGATTGAACATATATACTGTATGACACATGAAGAAATTTTTTAAGTTATTTTTTTATTGATTGATTGATTGATTGATTGGTTGATTTTTTTATTTATTTATTTATTGATGAATTGATTGATTGATTTAAATTTTTTTACGTTGCTAAGAATGAATTTATGAATGAAGCCTATGAAAGCAAGAAGGCTTTGGGTTTGCTTTATTTTACTTTACTTTTACTTAAGCTATATTCGTGGAGCTTTGATGATTAAGCTGGCCTCTATAACTACGATATTAGATATACATTGTTCATATGTCAATTGTAGTTTCGCAACAATCCAAAGGCCACACATAGCACACATAGGACACAAAGCATCGAAAATTGTAGACACGAAAAATATATTCCGATAATATATTTCACTTTGACAAAAAAGCAATCGCGAAGAATTTCTTTTATTCGTAGTCTAATAGAGTTTCGATATCTCTGTTGTTAGTAATTGTGTTGCCTTTCCAAAATAATGAAGGGACTTTGAATGATCATTTTCTATAAATTCCGTAATCCAAGAAGAATAGTAAATCTTTCTTCGTTAACATTTATTGTCAAGTTTAAAATGTTACATACGTACGTAGTCAGACTAAATGTAATTAATTTTCAGTTTACTCTGGTTGTGTCACCCTTCTCTAATAAGCCTCATCTATATCTATTGTTACTTCTAGAAAAACTCTTTTTTCATTTAGTTTGATAAAAAAAATAATGTGCTAAGATGTCACAATTAGCATTTAACTAATAGCAGAAATATATGCAAAATTAATATTTAAAGTAAATGGAAAAAATCTCATCAAATGGCAGGTGAGAAATCTGAACGTATACAAAGAGACAGTTAAGATAGCAACGTCACGGTTCGATACTTAGGACGTTGACAGCAATCAAACCACAGCCTAACTATTGTCTCACGAAAAAAACAATAGATATGCAGCTATCATAGTTCTTAACACTACCAAATAACGTATAAAATCCTATAACAACCACGATAATTCTCTTTGTTTCTGTTACGTAAGTGAATACCTTGTTAGAATTTTGTATTACGAGACTAAAGAGACCCTATTCTTGTGGATGTCCGTAATATGAAACTGAAAAATTAACTAAAAGTATCGTATTACTGCGGTATTAGGTTTACTCACACAACGAAAAAATGTTAGTTTTAACCATAGAATTTAATTTATATTAGGTTTGATTTAAATTGAAACAACATTTTGTTTTATATATTCGTTTTTGGTCCAGATTAGATTACAATATATTAGTGAATAAAATTTTATCTTCAAATACATTAAGAAAGAACCGCAATTAATTCTGTTACCCTAAGAAGATATTATTATCACGTATACAATTTCATTATAACATTAACAATGTACTTATAAAAAACGCAATTCTGATATTTTTTTTGTTATTTTTAGCACAATACAAAATCAGAAAATATTACGTTATTTGACTAGAAAACATTTTTCTTTTTCCATTTGTACTATAACATAACTTAAATTATTTTCCACGCGGTATAACCGAGAATACGAATAGCAAGAAATTTTCTCAATTTCAATTCTGTGCAAGCAACTACGCTCTCGCTAGCAATGGTTTCACGAACAACTTATTTCCAGCTTCCGACCAAAATTCATTCAGTTTAAGTTTATTTGAATTTAGAAATTGTTCAAGTATGTAATTTGGGACCTCCTGGATTGACCGTGAGAAGAAAACAACAGATGTACTTACCAAAACTTGAGCATTGCCGTGCCTGTCGTCCACCCAAGCGACAACGAGATCTGCCCCTCTCATGTTCCTCGCTGAATTAAATCCTAAACCGACGTAACCACGGGTTCTCGCTTCCAATCGGAAGGTGATGCTGGAATCAGTATTCACCCATCTGAGTATCACATCTCCGTTATCATCTAATCTCTCTGTGTGAGCCCATATTAGACCAGATTCATAAGATTTCGAATCGAAAGACGCTCGTCTATGGCGTGTTCGATATTGACCAACTATTTGGTTCGTTGCTTGATTTTGTCTCTCCTGCAATAATCGGATTGCTTGCGAGTTCTGTGAGGTATCTGATGGTAATTCATTTGCTTGGATTTGTTGCTTTTTAAGTAATTTGGCATCGCAGAGAAAGAAGGCACTTAATATTATTATCGTTTGAAAATGCATTCTTATTTTCTTTAGATTATTCTGATCATAACTTTTGGTGTATCTGGAACAAACAAATTCAATTATTTGAGTTAAAATTAATACAATAGTAAAATTATTGAGTGAAGCTCTCTATGAGAGACTTTTCTGCGTCCTTTGTGCAAGCATTAATCAAAAAAAAAATTTTCGGTAGAAAATTTTGATTGAAAAAAAAATTATAAAAGAGTAACTCAATAAAAAGGTATTCTAATATAAACTATGACTAAAATGTGTCAAAGGAAAAGTTACCTCGGTATCTAATATATTAAAGTTTGGTGTAAAATTTTGTTATAAACAGTAATTTAAATATTCAAATTTCGGATACCTATATCTTTTTCTTTGAAACAAACTAAATATGCATACACTTTTGGAATACTTAATTTACATTTATTACTTCGCGGTTTTACATTCAAGAGCATTCTTTAAAAATGTTTCGTTAATCCTATCATATATAAAAATGCTTTTCGTAACCGAATTAATGATGTTCGTTAAAAATTAACGGTAATTTTAATATTATATTCAAGTAATCACTTTAATATTAGTAATAAGAAATAAATAATACTAAGATTAGTTAAATCGGAATGGTTTTCAAGAAAAAATAAATTAAATACTCTTTTTTATATTTAAAAGTAATCGGATTTTATTATCGATAGATTAAATAGTGTTAAATTGCTATAATTTCATGGAAATCAAATGTTATCAGGTTTTTGTTTATCACTCGAAAATATAAAAATATTTTAATGATTTTCCTTTAAAACACAGAAAACCAAATCATATTCTTTGATTGATGTCACAAGGTTTTTGCAAAGTACAAAGCATTATAAATTTGGACTCTGTAAGATATTTCAAGAAAGTTTAGTAGACCTATACTGTTACGAAACTAATAGACAAAAAACTCAAAAATATTGTAATAAAAATAGTCCTACTAGCAAATTCCTCTTTTGTCATGTTTTCGTCTCAAATAAGAAACACAAAGATTACAAATATATTTAATATCATAAAGAGTAAGGGCGACGTGTCTGTAATATGTTACTTATTCATAAATGTATATATACTTCACTAAGAACATACAAGACAATAAAAATGTTAGAAAGGCACTACATTTCGCTGCACGGAACTAAAAGTAACTGTTCAAAAGCTAATTTGCAAATTAAAGTCGTTATAATATAGATCATTCGCTCCGAACGCAATTACTATACAGTATAACCACATGTATGTGGTTTAATTAAAATTATAATTTAATTAAGACGTTGGATGTAACTGACAATACAAAGGTTAGTTTTTTGTCCTCCAGAGGGAGTTGGTCCGATTTCGGATGTTTATTGTAAAACGTACAACGTACATATACAAGAATTATTCTCTCGTGTTGGACTATTCAAATAAAAATGCCCAACAAAATATAACAGAATTATAATAGGTTTATATCAAAAATGTTACGAGGCACTTTCTATTATTAACTAGCTTATTAGTTACTCGCGGTTTTATTAGGAACATTTCATTAGCTGCTATTATAACTAAGATGAGTAGCTTAATGCTATATATAGCTTATAACCTTATTCATGAACCTGCCTATCAAAATCACAAAGAATTTTTGAGATCCATCCAATAGTTTCGATGATTTCCAACAAACAAACAAATAAACTTATCCGCTTGTGATATGCGTACATATAAAATATATATTAAGAAAAGTTTAGAATTACTTAGCTTTTACTTGACCACTATGCCAACTTAGGTTTAAATACTAAATGATTATTATAAAATGTATCATTGAAAGGGTTAAAACAAAAACATGTATTTATAATGACCTACCACTGGTTATATAACCGGTTATTTTTTGCTCCAGCTGTTTAATGATCTTTGTTAAGTGTAATGATATAATAAGTTGATAATATTACTTCTGCAAATTGATAAATCTTATATTTTAATAGCGTAAGGCGATTTCTTTCTTATTTATTTTGGGAGGATAGTTGCACATTTTGAACATCTCCGTTCTCCGTTTACAATGAAATGAAATCAAAACCAAACCTGTCATAGGTTTTAGGTCATCAAAATTAATAATATATCTATCGAATAAAGGCAAAGCTTCACGAGCGACCTGGAATTTAACAAATACAGGACCCATACTCATCATTGAACATAACCTTTATAACCAGTATTAGAAAAAAATAAAAATATTGCGCATTCGAATCACAGCAAACAAAAAAACAAATACACGTGAGAACAACAAAAACCGAGACCATCTGCTACCCAAACTTCTTCATGGGAAATTTACGAGGACAACTCTTAATAATTCATACAAATGCGTCGTGCTCTAAAAAAAAAAAAATACATACACAGAGTTACTTTTTATAAGCATGATATTTTGTAGGTACAGAATTTCAAAATAAAATTAAAATAAACAATGTTTTACCTTAGATTTGAACGAGTACACATTGTTATATGATCAATATATATCTTTAATAACGACTTATTAAAAAATAATTTAAAACAATTAAGACAAAACTATAATAAGTGAATAATCTAAATAAAAGATATTTTTAGTCTTAGTATATTTAATCTTATACATACTTTAAAACTAACTACGATAATAACTAGTAGTTTTTCTTTTCTTCTAGCTAAAGATAGCACAAGACAACAGCTGTGAATTAGCGACCGCGACATGAAGGTTTTTAATTTATTTTAGTTGGTAATCTGACAAGATTAGCAGATCTTAATAACCTGAAGGCATATACACGCTCATTATAAACGTTTTGTTAATTAAAGTTACTCAGTTAGTTAACTCTAATACTAGGTCCGCCACTGAGCACGGCGGGTGGAGCTGAACGAAGCATGGTTGCTGAATGAGACTTCTAAAGGTGATCAACAGAAAATAAAACCATGTTTATGATAATGATTGTGTTATTAAATGTAACACAATCAGTTGATTCATATTAACTTTATGGGACATACTTTGACCATTTGCAAAAAATTACTATCACAAATGTCAACAAAAAACTTCAGGACCTATAAGTCATTGTACTCGACAACTCTGCCAATTTTCGACATCCTACCATTATTCGTCTAAGGGGAGTAGCATTAATAACGAAACACACTTTTGATCAGTAAGAGCTGAGAGAAGCGAAAATCAATTGATATGATAATTTAGTTTATATAAAACATAATTTCTGATAGATAAAACATGATGTATTATGGTTAAGTACGTAACTGCCATAGAATACCAATTTGACCACAAAAACAAGTGATCTGTAGTTACTGAACGAAACGAGGTACGAGATGATTATCCACTTACAAAGAGGAAGTCTAAACCACTCGCTGATGGTTATAAAGTAACCAGCACTCCGCTTACACCACCAATATTACTTCTATTTTTAGTCTTAACGAATTTGGAGCTCACATGTCTTCTTATACATAAAATGCCTGTGTATATGTTTTTATTCAAACTTCAACGTAACTTGACGAATCTTATAAAATATAAAAACGTATTATTTTTCATACCCTTAAGTGATGGCCCACCCTTTTTTTTTTTGTTTTTTGTTTATGATTCTAGATTAAATAATATGTACAACTTTAAATTTTACTATCACTAATAACTTTTTTTTTTACTCTTTTTTACTGCAAAACAACATATGTATATATATATAAAAATATTTATATAAAAAAATATCTAAAAATTTTATTTTAATTTAATTTAAAAATATAGTGCGATATTTAAAGAGTAAATAAAGTTAATCCCAAAATTTCTCCATTATTTGATTAGTTATTCTTCAAAATATTAATAATATATTTTTTATCATTTCACTTACACAAATACTTAGATATCTACCAATATTGAACAATACACTCTTGAATAAAAGGTAGGCTATTTACGTTGAGATCACGAGAACTTCATTCATTATTCTGAAGATAGTGTTGAATAGTCAATTTATTCTACCGTATTCATTTATTTATGCGTACAAGAACCTTTGTTAGATAACTATAAAGAACTACAGTTAGACTATAATGAAACTTTTATATACTTACAAAAGAAGTGTATATATATTATATAAAATAAAATAGTTAGTTCTTGCCACTTAACTACTGTAGCTTTGAGAATATCTCAACAAATTTAATTTAATTTCTATAGTTAATTTATGTGTCAAAGTTTTATTTTAATATTGTAATTTATAATTTTTATTTTGAATTTTGTATTTAGATAATTTATAGTTTTTTCTTATTCTAAGAGGAATATGCAGATTCGGCATAACCTCTTGTGAGTTTTGGGACACCAAGAAACTTTAAACTCATGTAAAATGTAAAATATGTAATTAAATAAAGAAATAAAAATAGAGAACGAGGAATATTTTATTCACAAATCAAATCAACCGACAGCGGTTAAGTTTTTAAGTCGAGTGTCAGAAAACTGTCAGTCAAATATTAAATTTAGGGCCCAGCGGCCATAGCCCGACGCTTCTCGGAGTATTCATGCAAATATTGGTGAACGATTGGCCTGTTGTCGGCATTATTGGGCCAACTCTACATACAAATCATATGACGATCTCGTCGACGCAATACAGTGCTACGAATTAATAAGCTTTTACTAATATTGCCGTAATAATCTCTGCTAGCGAAATTGTACCTAATATAAATATATATATTATAAAGTAAGCAATTGATATATAATATACAACTGTATATTTGTAAAAAACATGCAATATATTGACGCTCAAAAACCGTTACATTAATAAAAAGAATATATATTCTTCAATTGCAAAGTCATTGCGACGGAAACGCCGTTAGTAATTCCCCCAGCCCTCTAGCACATGTTTGTACCTCGCACTTCGTAGAGCGACTAGGATTAAGCTTCAATTAAAAGTTTTATTATAACAATAAAATAGCACAAGCCAAGGTACTAAAACAGTAGGTTTTAACCGTTTTATGGACTTTTGGAAAAAAGTTTATTTTATTAGAGGTGCGTTTAAACATATATTACATCTATTTTTATTGTAATGCATACTGTGAAAAAATAATAAAAATGAAATTTAGCACACGTACGTACGTAAGGAAATAAGTAAAACAATATAAATAATTTTTCATTGCGTAATCATATTTCAAAGCCAGGATTATTAGATACATTAATACATCGCCCACTAATATTACATTAAGCAATTGTTACATTGCATATTTGTGTAACATTGTGTGAGTAACACTGATTTTACCTTAGAGACCAATCCATCGTTGAATTTCGAAATAAACAGACATTCAAGTTATAACATTGTTAATAAGGTTTGTAGAACAAGCCAGTATGGAATGAATCACTTATAATAACGATTTAAATCAAAATAAATCAATTATAACAGCACGGAAGATTTGAAAATATTCTCACGGAACAGGCACATGAATTTGAGCTGCTGTTAACAACACTTACAGTCAATTGTTAATTTGCGACGGTAATCTTTGTAACGTGTCGAAAATTAATGTGTGATCATTTTTATAGGTATTATTATTTAAAAAAAATATATTTTTGATATTCCTTTAAAGCATTATTATTATCTAACCTTGATTTAAAAGTAAAAGTCAAGAGTTTTTTTATTATTTCCAATTGACATACACGCAACGTAAGACGGCTCTAAAGAGGACGATGAGGGGAGGGGGTCAATGGAATCTACTCACAAAATTCATTAGATACTCTTAAGAATGATTTTATTATTAAAAATAAAACATTTCAAATCGCATGAAATATACGCTGTGTCAATTTGACGTATTAAACTTAACAGCTTTTTATCGTGATATCCATGACTGATATATAACTATCAAAGATCTTATTGAAAGTATAGATAATTATTTCTCATCAATAGTACAACTTCTGCAGTGCAGAGTTTTGATCTAACTACATACTCAGAGCTATTGAATTTATTTACAGCACAAACTTATTGATTATATTCTGTAACTTTAGATCTTAAGTAACTTCGATTGGATTGCTATAACTTATTTAGAATATGTAGTTTAGTACTAGTATTATTGAACATCTCTCAGATATTATAACTAGCTTTTACTTGCGGTTCCGCTTCCGTTACAAACGGTTTTAATATAGTATTTCTAGATTTGACAGTACACATTTGAAACAAAACTATTTTTTACGGATTAAACTCGCGTATAATTTCGTTACATTTTAATTTTAACGCGACGTTTCGAATGCTTTGCAGCAATCATGTTCACGGGTTGACGAGCTATAAGTATATAATATAATTAGAACATTACCGTTATACTAGTAACCTATAGAATTTCTTATGTACCTTTCATTATCCGAAACAATTTTTCAACTCTCTCCAGCTGTTACGAAAACGTGTTCAATCAAACCAACTCTTCAGCTTTATAATATTAGTAATTTACCCAAATTTGTGAAGATACGCACGTAAGGTAGAAATTAGCTTGCGACGTGTTGTTCAACATGTTTGTAAGAAGTTACATGTAGGTAGAGTATTTAATTCACGACTTCAAGGAAAATTAATTCCTTTCCACACCTGAAGCTGACAGGGCGCAAAGTTGCACGTTCGTATTACATTTGCCCAAGTCTGGGTAATAAGAGTTCTGTAATTATAGAAGATTAATTGAGCTATCTGTGAGAAATCTTTACAATAACATGACAATGGATAATACCAGGAAACGCATTGTTGGAAAATTGTCATTATGTACGCGTACTTAGTCTTAATAGATTTTTTTATAAAATTGCATTTGTATTAAAGCTTGGATTTAATCGATTATTATGTAATTAATCATAATTTTTTCTATAATGAAGGAAAGGCGGTTATTTTGTAGAATCAAGTAATTGTATAGGTGTGAGTATTCACGTAGGAAAGCTCGTCGTTTCTATTACAAGTTATCATTAAACCACAGAAAATAGTAGTAAATGATAATGGATTAATTTTAAAATCATTTTAGTTCTTCACTGATCAAAACATTTATTAAACAGTTGAGGTCCAAAATTTTGATTTGAAACACGTAATAAAAGACACACATTTAAAACGTAAGTAATAGCAAAAGCAATCAAAGCCAATCCCAATCCGACACCACCTTTAGTCTAAATAACAATTTTTATCCCTCCGATAATTGCTCATTTTAAATCTTATAGTAGAATTTCACAAAAATGAAAGACCAAAGTGCTATATATATCTGTTCGATATATGAGTCTTTGGAAGATTGAAGATTGTTCTAAAACATTACCAAACGATAGCTCTACTTAAGCTTATTTAAATCTAAAAACAATCTTAAATATTTATTCAACGTAACTCATACAAACTCTTTTCTTTTTCCGTTAAAAAATCTTAAAACAATATATAAATTAACGGATACAATGATTACTAAATATTATTTTTCATTCTTATACTGGTTATTGTGCTTTAATATATTTGACCTCACCAAAGAACATTTGAACTAATTTTAATAAAATGTGTGTATGGTAGACTACGAACTGTTGTCACGGTGAGTGATAATGCGATCCCGTGGCGTCCCACTAAGGCGATGAGGGCAACCGTTGGTTTTTTAGTGAGTAGCCTTAAAAATGGCAGCGTCCTCTATGCTGCCGGGTCCACATAGTCCCACATGACCCCTCGGCCATCACCTTCTTGGCCGACGGGGTATACTTAACGGATTTAGGAAAAAAAAAAGACTAAGAACTGTAACTGTAATATATCACATAGTCAACAAAACTTTTGTGACCCATGGAAGTAAAGTAGCGGACAACAACTAGTTGTATATAATTCGTTTTGTCTTGCGTGTGCACTCAATTGAATATTGAACGAATGAACGAGTAATTCAGATCATTGTACACCTGCTACGTGACATTCCCTCGCTGGCGAATGCGCTGTACGATGCACGAAATTGATTGGTTAAACCCTTTATATACATTACGAACATTTCAACTAGTAAGCGGACAAAATAGATTTTGGCTCCGAATTTGCCAGCAGATAACTTTCATATATGACTGCAACGGGATTTATAGTGTGAAAGTCACATATCAATTAAAATATAGTGTTTTTTTTAGAGAATTAACTTTAAACCAAAAGAAAACAATAAATAATAATACCAAAGTTTAATTTAATGTTAGGATATTTACAGATCTACACAAGAAGCTTGAATGCAATATGTCTGAATGAAGCCCACTAAAGCTACGTGAAAGTACTTGGTATTCACAGTATTATTAGTTAAACAATATATTAAGTTATTATACACTATATAAGTATTGTTTGAAAGTTGTATAAAGCATTTTATAGTCTGAGAATTTTAAAAGATATAAGAACTTAATAGTATTAAAGTTTTTTTTTTGACACTCAAATTTAAAAAAAGTTTTGTTCTTCTGATTTTGTTCCCTTAAAAATTAAATCCGTCTAGCCTTTTTAAGTATTTTCGGAACAAAACGCAAAAAGGGAGAAGCATCTCCTATGTTATTTGAAGAACAATGTCAACTTGTTAAGATGAATCGACGCCATTTAAATTGGCAGATCCTTGAAGACTATTATCGCTCAATGACCACTTCCGGTTTACAAGTTTGTCTTTGAACTGTATAATCGATGGATGCTTAGAAATTATTATCAAGAAACAGAATATGATGAATTGCTAAATATTTAGTTAAAATACCAGTTACATTAATATTGTTTGTTTATTTATTTTCTAGGTCCGTCATTGTACACGGCAGGTGGAGTTGAGCGAAGCATTAAAGCATGAGAATTCTAAAGGTGATAGCAGTGTAAAAAGTAACTATAGTTTTAAGCCTAATAGATCTCGCGCGTACGTTTTCAAAACATTACACATGTTAACTCTATGAGACACGCTTTGACCATTTAATAAAAAACTACAATCACAAATATCACCAAAAAACTTCAGGACCTATACGTCACTATCCTCGACAACTCTGCTAATTTTCGACATCCTACCATTATTTGTCTAGGAGTATTAGTAACGAAACACTTGACCAGTAACAAAAATAACTTGCAGATTATAGTGCGCGGGTTTATTATTGATCTGTGAAACACCGGGAAAAATCCATTAAGTCGCAACCATACAAAAAACATTCGCAATAGCACGCTCAAGACTGTTACGAAAGATGCTACGGACCATGAACATTCTTGACTCCGAGCAAACCAACTAGAACAGACAAAAACGTCAACAAAACTTTATCTCAGCATGCTTTCTAGATAACAGTATCTTAGCACGGATGTATGACGGACCTATGTATTTGAAGTTCTATTTATAGTAACGTTATATTTAAGAAATCACATAAAATATAACATTTTTTTTACGTTAATAATAGAAAATGTATATAGGAAATTACAAATAAAACAAATATGGTTAATTGTTGTAACGCCGGATAGATATCAACTTGCGTTTGCCGTTACACTTACCTAGCGAGTTGCTTTAGAGTTATTTAGAAATATTTATTTAAATAAAAAAAATGGACATCAAGATACTTGAGAAATTCTTCATTCTCGATGTTGTTGAAACAGCAATAAAAACAAACACAGCAGAAGAATAAAAACACAACATAACTTCCTACAATGCTATAAGAATTCTTCATTTCATGGTCAGTTTATCTATATTACCCGTCGCGTGCAGCAGCTGCAGCGCATGCAGCCCTCGCGCATTCTCCACGGCACCGTTAATTACCGGAGAGGCAGAAGATTCCAGAATTAACACTATTCCAAGCACCGGCCTTGTTTTTCAATTCGGTTTGCTTTTATATCGTAAATAGTTTATCACTTCGATATAATCCAGGGGTTAATGACCTGCTTTGAGAAACGTTTTCTGTTAATTTTCGAATAATATTGAAAGGACCTATGAGATGTTATACATATACATATACATATACATATACATATACATATACATATACATATACATATACATATACATATACATATACATATACATATACATATACATATACATATACATATACATATACATATACATATACATATACATATACATATACATATACATATACATATACATATACATATACATATACATATACATATACATATACATATACATATACATATACATATACATATACACACACGAACACTCATACACTACACATTCACATATAACCTTTATCTTTATTTGGGTAAAAATAAGGTTTCTAGAAATAAAAAATGAAGTTAGGAGAAAATTATAATAATAGTGGTATATATTACTTTCAAAAATTTTACATCCAGCTCACGTCCATTAAAGTTTCCTAAGGGTATTCTTACTTTTGGTTAGTAAAGTACAGCCTTATGTTTGTTTATTAACTTTATGTAAACTTACTTAGGCTCCTCTACATAAATTCACTTTTATTACCCTGGAGATTGCTCTAAATCGTCCTTTGAGCGACTTTGAGCATGTTTGATGTGTGTATGTTATAAGTATGACATTACACTAATGACAAAATAACTATGATATCTATACCAAAATTATAAATTGAAAAGCGTATATGTTTTAAGCAACAGATCCTAAAAAGGGTTCAAATATTTAAACTAATATTTGAAGTACGCTATAGAGTTACTGATGACTTCTACCAATCATAATTGGTTTTTCGGTTTGAAGGTGATAAACTTTTATCAAATAAAAAGAAACCTATATAAAAGAATTAAAATAAAAATGTAGTAAAAAATCGAAGTAAAAATTGCTACTCCTGTATGAGAAAATCTTATTTTAGTATATGATAAATGATCATAAGAATCTATCAAGTAACATCTTATTTCAATCTGCAAGAAGCTTCAAGAAGAGTCTTGCTTCATCACTTATGTATATTATTTGTATGGAATGTTCTAACACTTCTATATCAATCAGACAATCAATCACTATTTATTTATAATTGAGTTACATTTAATGTAAATAAAATTTTATAATCCTTGCATTTTTTTTAATATAAAGTAAAATTATATATATTTATTTATTTATTTATTCTTTATTACCCAGAAAGGTATAACAGGCGGACTTAACGCTAATAAGCATTCTCTACCAGTCAATCTGAGAATACAGTAAAATACAAAACATTGGGGCGCTTAAAGTATTAAAAAAATATATATATATAAAAATAACATAAAATTCAACTATATTTATAAAAAGAAACTGGGTGGATAGAGTTGGTATTAAGACAACTATATACATAGTGAATATGTACACTCTATCCACCCAGTTTCGATAAACAAAACAAGGTATTCAATAAATAGCAAAGGTTGAAGTAATTGCCATACTGACATTTCTAGGAATATAAATTCGTGAATATTGCACATGAAACCGCCACCAGTCTAAATGCCATCAACTGGTAAGCAAATCTACTATCTTGTGTTTAAACCAAAGTTAGTTGAATTAAAGCGCAATGTGTTTGCTTTTTAGTTAAAGATTGGAGTTTGAACGTAGAAAATATTATTGCTTTCTAAAATATTTTCAGCCAAATTAAGGATTCCGAATCATCCTTGCAGGATTTAAACCTGTGATGTCTGTGACGTAATCTTTCATATCTCTAAGGTCTGAACCAATTTTATTATGGCTACAACTGCTGCTAACGATATAAAACTATACATTTAGAATAACCAATAGAATCCCAGAAATCAATTTTCAAACATCTCCGTCAGTAACGTGAGAATGCTTCAATATAAAAAATGAAATGATTACACCGTGTGAAGTGTGAAAATCAATACTGTTATTGGCCGTGAACACGTAAATTGAATAGAAACTTTATGTGCTATAACACCGACTTCATACGTCAGCGAAGTGTCGACTAACTCTTTTGATGAAATTGTAAAATGACCATCAGAGACTCGTTATAAACTCGTCATAAAAATTAAGTATATATTTTTAACTAAAGCTAATACCAAAACTAAAAAACAGTCCCTTACAATATAACTACGATAAAGTAATATGTACATAATTAATTATTTTTAATAAAAACTAATACAAAAACTAAAGAACAGTTCCTTACATATAATCATGATCAAGTCATACGTATGTAAGTATATATTTTTAACTAAAACTAATACCAAAACTAAAAAATAGTCCCTCACAATAAAATCATGATACATAAATACATAAGTATAAAAGTATATTTTTAACTAAAACTAACACCAAAAACTAAAAAACATTCTTACAATATAATTAAACGCAATAATAAACAAACTTATTCCTTACTATACCTTTTATGTGACCCAAAATAAATTGCGTTACACACTTAAAAAGGGTAAGGTTTGAATTGATTGAATTTGAATCTAAAGTAGCTCTTTTAGAACATATTTCAGATTGACCGATGAATTTAACCGTTGTAACATATTGTATGGGAAGTGATCCATTCATTGTTTTGCTTGTTTGGCCCTAAATGTTTTAATGTCCTTCTTGTACTTTAACTCTTTAGCGTTTAAGGCGGAAATCCCATGGCAAGGTTAAAGTTTCTTTAGTCATTTAATGGATTTTTAATCTGAACGAAACGGACGTTGAAAAAAAGGGGCACGACGGGAACGCACCTGTCAGTAGTGTTGCCAGTTTTTAAAGAGGACGGGTGAATGGCGGGCACTACAATACCTTGTTGAAATTTTGAATCTGGCATCCTTTTTTAGCGAAAGTTTTTTTATTTTCAATCATTATTAAAATATACAAGAAAATATTAGCAAGTAATGAAAATTTAAAACTAAAGTACAATCTTTCTATATAGGCTTTTTCACAATATTCAGTTTAAAAAATGGCTATAATTAATCCGTTCAACTTAATCTGTGAAGTGTCATTCACTTAAATCTGGTGACTTTGTTACATCATAACCAGTTTACTTGAAGATCAGTCAACAAACTCACGCAACGAGTTCCACTTGCTTCCATTCTAGTGTTTGTTCCTCTTGGAACTTATTTGTACTAAATTATTTAAACATTAGCCAATGTTTATATTTACACTATATAAAATATACACGTCATATTATTCTTAGTATCCAAAATCATATAAAAAAAATATTACATATGAATAACAAAACGAAGTAGTGATTTAAAATGCATAATCCAAGTATCAAAAACTAATTTGTTTTATGAATGATAAAACATAAAAGAACCTTCATGGGTCAGGTTGTAGTTTTTAAATATGTATTATTTTTGTTTTTAAACTTCGTGGTCTATGATTACTATTATACATAATTATCCAGCTGTATTAACGTAAATTCTATCGGCATTTGCCTGTCTAGTTTCAAACCCTTTTGAGGTTTCATAAGCTTCAAGGCGGAATCGCGGCAAAAACTTAAATATACTTAATATGAAGAAAAAACTCTATTCATTATTAGTGTATTATTGCAAAAATATCTGATCAATCAGATCTTTTTATGTGAAAATAATAATTCAATAGGAATTCACTAGTTTGTACTATTTTATTAAAAGTTTAACTAAACACTTTAAGTCATCCCACCATGTTATGACATGACTTTTGATTTAAAAGTACCACACATCAGATCTCAACTTCAATATATCGAATTATAAAAATTGTACTAGGTATACCTTTTTAAATTCTCAATAAAATATATTATATAATAATCTTGGATTTAATCCAAGTGGCAATAGGAAAGCATCATTTCGCAGGCATTCTCGCGCCCACGACACCACGCACCTAACAATGGAGTATTATTCTATAAAAAGTCGAAACGATTTGGTTAAATATAATCTATTGCTTGTAGTTACGTCCTTTGTGAAAAAGATAGCTATAAAACAATATTTGGTGTACGATGGGAACTCTAAAAAACGATTTTGTTTTATTTTCGCACACCTGTCTTAATACTACAATACCAAAAAATTCAATTGAAACTCTCTTTCCTTATAAAGCATATAAAAAGAATAGTTGATATGAACATTAAAAAGGGAACAAATTAAATTTGGGAGCTCGGTTGGAAGCCGTCATTATACAAAATCTCAGCAATCATTTATCTTCAACAGCGACTTGACCGACGAACGGTTAACTTAATAAAAAATTACCTGAAATCTATAGGGTCCCGTCGAATTTCTAGCTTAGGTGTTAAAATTTTAACAACACTATTTGTAAAAGATATAAAAATTTTAATTAAAATGAAATAAGTGGGTAATATAATGTAAATTATTAATTAATTATTAAGATTTTTTTATGTCAATTATGCTATATTTATATAACTTTAACTATACTTTTCTACAGTTAAAAGGTTTTTTTTAAAGTTAGATACTAATGTAGGACAAGCTCTGACTGGTAAATTTCCATTAGTTGAGTTTACTTTTCAGATCTGAAATGGGACAGAGATTAAATATTTACTGTTACTTTTTACTGAGACAGAAAAAGTAACATATTTCTAAACTAATTCAATAACATTTTTAAATTAATTGACTTTAATATGTGTAATATGATATTTACAATACTTTTTCTTTAAGAAGTATAGAAAATTGGACATATCAACTATATTAAAAGATTAAAAAATCTGTAGATTTTTACATAAACTTACTGAACCCAAATTGAAAACAACCCTATTATTTAAAATTTGTTTTTACTACTCGCAACTGCCTCATTGAGCTCACTCACTTACCAATTATCTGCCTGCAGCTAACAGATTATTACAAAAGTAATATCAAGCACCTTAGAAGTTACACCATTATACTATTACAATTTAATGATTTATGAATTTGTAATAAAAAACAAAAGATTTATTACATATTAAAATAAAAGCATGTACATATTTTATAATTTAAATAAAGATAAAGTGTCATTGATGAAATATCTAAACTTAATACAGAAGTTGTGTCAAATTTTGCAAGACCCAATGTCTACTATGACTAAAATTGTATTTTTAAGAAATTCTTCTTCTAAATGGTTCGAAGAAAAATAGGCAACATGATATTGTATATTCTTTTTTGTACACGAAAGTATTATAGCTTATAACTTAGACTACATACAACCTAAATGTTATAAGTATATATATGCTTAAACAATTTATGGTAATAAAGGATAATTCGCAAAAACTATTACTAAGATTGCAAGGATTCATATTTAGTAATTTTCGGCACGCGAATACGCCTTCAGGTATAACGAAACATGAACGGTAGCTGAATTGTACGAGACGCAGACTTTTTGTTTCCTCAAACATGTGTGGATCGTGAAGGATATCCGCTCTTCAGCCACAAGGGGTCATTATGAGCGGTAATTCACTTTTTGCACTAAGAACCTAACTATCTCACCGCTATCGATCCTTTCAAATGAAATTAATCTTTATTGTTTACACATAAAGCATAAAATTGTATAATATATTTGTTATAATTGTTCACCTACACTTAAAATGATTGATTTTCATCTCTGAATGATATGCAAATTGTTGGTTTTTAAATCAGTATCATTAATTATATGGTATACCTACTGTGACCATTGTCTTGTAGTTCGTATGGTTAATAAATTATTCATTTCATATTTAAGGAATTAAAATAATAATTAACTTTTTTGATATTCGAAAAAATAAACTAATTTATAAACGTCCATCAGGAGATAAATAATCAAATAAAACATGACGAATTAAGTCCAACATTGCGAATAAGCGGAACATGATTCAGAGGCGGCACGTATGAGATAAGATACCTGTTAATAAGAGACTTCCTTTTAATAAAAATTTGATTGAACAATTTGATAGTAAAGCAAATTTAAAAAAAATAACTATGAAAACTCTCTAAGTTAATCATGAACAGAGTTTTCGAACTAAATAATAAGATGATTATATTTTTACTACATATTTACATGCAGAATTCTACCCTTTTGTCTGTCTGTGTGCAGTGTGTCCAATATTGGTTCGAATATTGGTTCAAATATACACCATTGGATAAAAACGACTCTTGACTCAATAAGGTCGAATCTTTGGACTTACAGCCAATAATAATAATAATAATAATAACTCACTTTTTATAATCAAAAGCACAGATACTGAAAGCCCCGTGGCTTTCGTGTACGAAGCTGCGGGCTGAATCTAGTTACAAAATAATAATAACATACAAAACAAGTAACATTTAACAATAATAATCCGAGAAAAAGAGTTCAACTATGTGGTTTTAATAGCTGTTATGCTTTCTTGCTTCCTTTCTCTGATGTTAGTCATCACAATTATTATAGACATTAAAATTTACAGTCACCACTCAACAGGCACTTCCTCTATTAATATCATCCAGACTAGGGTTACCAGGTCGCCAAACCTAATAAGCGGACAGACCAGCCAGTTTGGTCGGACATTTGGATAGAAAGGCCGGACCCTACATTATCGATGATTTTGTCTCAGTATTAATAGGTAGGACCAAAAAAATTATATGTAAAATCAAGCTTTTTTGATTATTATCATAAATGTCTTCCGACAGTAGACTCCTGCGCCTGCGCTCGGCCACGCGAAATTTAAAAAGCCTAACAAAAGCCGCACAAGCCGGACACCGTTTATTTTGGCTGGACATGCAATCAAAAACCTAGCTACGTCCGGCTTTATCCGGACGCCTGGCAACCCTAATCTAGACACTTTGTCAGCGGCTGATTTCACTAATTACTCCAATCCATACAGTTTAATGGTAACATACGTTTAACAAATGTTATAAGATAAGTCAAGTTCATGACACGAATCGACCTGTCACGACATGTCTTGGAGTCTGATGTGATACAGATGAGTCATTTGTGATAACATCTGAGTAATGCTCTCATTGCTTGATTTATTAGCTTACTGTCTGATGCTCGAAAGAACTCGCTGTCTGTTCAAACATTTTAAATAATTTTACATTTTGATTTTCGATTTTTGGTACGAGCCACATGTGATTACATAGTGTTGTCCAATCTAGTTTTATTAGAAACTAAAAACCTAGTTGTTGTCACTGAAATATTAGTAAAAAAAAAATTGCAAAAGCCGTTGCAACCTCAGTCAGATGTAATGTATTTTTTACCTATATTTAATTTATACTCTTTCCTCTGAATATCTATTGTATTGCCTAAATAAATACCTATCTGACAAAAATTTTCAATTTTGTTGTATTCACGGGCCTCTAAGATCAATTTCTTTCATTGTAAGTAAAAGCAGCAATACAAAGCGTTTCCACTTGCAACAGTCCATTTACAAAATATCTTTTTATAAAGGATACCCGAATTGGTATCCTTAAGGCGCCAGATTGTAGTTATTTAGCACCTCTACTACTCCCACGTTACCAAATACGCTTCTGTCTGGGAAACTTTAAATAGCATACACTTTGTTCAGACTAAAATAGAAGCAAATAGAGTCGGGACCGGATTAGCATCCGGTCATCCGGTGTTAAATTTTATGATACTTTGCTTAAACTATATTATTAGTATGATTAACATAAAAAGTGTCTTGATGGTAATATCATCGATCAGATGTAATTTAAACATCTTTTATAGGTAATTATGTACCAATTAGAAATTATAAGGGAGTAGGGTTTACCCATTTTAAATGTTTACAAGAAACGAATCCATGGATGAAGAAAATTTAATACTAATGGGAAGGCATAAACTACTTTACGAAAATACTTATTTTATATATATAATTAATTGTAAACTAATAAATGAAATTGAATAAAAATTAACATTCTTGACATTATTTATGTAAAAAGGTGTTCAATAAATCCCTAAATTGCAACATTTTAATTTCAGTTTGAATTTATAAACTTATTCGTGAAAAATTAATTTAAACATATATAATTACCCGGTTCTACTCTTGTTTGTACAATATCATATACAGTACCTACATGTTAAACATTTAAAATATATTCTGTATATTCTAAGACGAGAATTAGTTATTGTATATGTAATTCATAACAGCCATGATGTGTGCTTATTTAAATATTAATTTGATCTCTAATTGAAGATGAATTAGAGATTCCTCTAAGAAACGCTTGAGTTATTATAAATGGCATCAAAGGCCGATGTTATCGTTTGGCAATACATGTGTTATTCATAACAAAATATTTAAAAATTTATTGCATTTTAAACTACTCAACATTAAAAAAGCTAAAACATTAATATAATTTTAAAAATTACGAATATCTCTATAAAATTTAATAGTAGTATATTTCTATATAGTACTACTATATTTCTATATATAGTATATGGGAAAAAATATTATTTTCTTCGACGTTTTCAAGCTCAACATACTAAATAGATACGTAGTTTCTTATCACAATCTTTTGTATATTAGTTTAAAACACGACATCGTTCAACTAAATAAGATAAATATTCTTTTGGTCAAAACCTTTTATTACCTAAATAAATAAATATTAATATTAACAGGTTAAAAAATCAGATTTTACAAAAACGAAGTATAAAAATAGATTTAAACTAAGAACCTACTGATCTTCAACCTGATTCATTTTAAACAAAAATAAATATAACATCTAAAATAAATGTAACATCTAAAATAAATTCAAGAGGCGCGGAACTAAAATTGTAATAAAATATTTACGAAGGCAAAGTTCGCATAACTCCCTACCTAATAGAATGAGTCACACGATAGTTTTGTAGGTATGTAATGAAAACTAAAAATACGTGGTCCAACAGCCAGGGGTCGAGGCCGCGAGTCGACGCCACTTGATGGCTATGTACCTACATTGTGTTTAGTATGTCTTTCTTTTTAAAACCTTTAAACAGTCCACCATTTTTTTATAAGTCTTGGTACTAATCGACTTTTTGTACGTCATAAAATGAATCATTGTGAGTTTAATATTCGTAAGCAATAGGAAAAACGGAAAACTAATCGTTTTACCTGAATAAATAATAAAAAATTACAAGAGCATATTGTTACTTATATGTGTATATGTGTGTGTGCGTGTGTTTGTGGTTGTTTTGTATTTGTGTGTACTGTGTCGTTTTATTTAATCAGGTTACTTCAATATTACGCTCAATTTAGTTAACGTAAAGGGCAGATATTTTCAGTTATTTTTGATTTATTTGTTAGTTAAATATTACTTCATCTGTAAGCTAACAGTACGGGTACGATTTTTAAATGAGTAAAATCAAAATCAATAAGAGTTTTTGCAGATTAACATTTGATTGCCTTTGATTTGCATAATTATTGCTACTACTTACATCCTTTATACTCATATATGGTATTTAGATACGATTGGACTTGGCAAATCGTCTCCCTTAAATATCGTTTATTTACAAATTAACATGAATTGGTTTGTTCAAGTTCTAACTTTTTATTTTTAATTTCTTATATTTCAACTTCCCGTGCTTTTGAATCCCGTGCGTTGAATTGTGTTAATTCAAACGGAATGTGAGGTATACATATTTAGTTTTCAGTGGAACGATTTGTCGAAAGTCGGAATAATAATAGTCGAAAGACGAAACTCCAAATAATACGGTGTTCTTGATATATTCGATTTACCTTTACGGTGAGAATATTTTGAAATTAACTAAATTAACAAGGGTTAGATTTGAACGGGTTAAACGATTTTCGTTTTAGATCAAAGGAATGTTAATTAAAATTACAAAAGCTTTATAATACGCTTTCAAATGTTGTTAATATTATTATAATAGTGATACATGGTGCTTGTGGAATTTGGTTTGCGTTCAGTGTTCATCTAATTGGAATTCTCATTAGTTAAAATTATCTATGAAGCAATGACCTCTCATTTAGGAACTACTGTAATACTAACAAATAGAAACTATAAGTACGTGCATTAAAAATCATATGTAAAAAATATATATTATAGTGTCTATAACTAATCTAGATCCATGAAAAATTTTAATATATATATTTTTTTAATATTATAATTTGAAATTTTCAGAGCAGTTTATGTACGTACATTGGTATTCTTGTATTAATCCAATCAACATATTAAATAACCTATTTTCACAGACAAAATAAATCGACTTCACTCCGGAAACCTATACGTATTTCAAAACTTATAAGTGTTAAATATATTCAATACAGTCTGCAGTATAAATGTATATTGCTCCAATATTACTGAGTACAGTTATAAAAAGTAAGTTTCATTTCCAGCTCATTTAGGAGCTACTTAAGTCTAGCTCTCAGTTGCTTTTCTATTTTGGCTCGCGACTACAGTTCAATGACCGAATCCAAATATCTAATTAAATCTTTTGTAGTATATTTGGCTGTTGTCTACGAATTGCATTGTGTTTGGACGGATTACAGACTAAACAAACACAAACATACATATATATATATATATGTAATAAACAAATGCCGATTAATTCAATTCATCATATATAATTAACTATCCAAATTATTTCTAATATATTATTGAGTGTACTCGATTATCGGTTTTTATTTCAAGTAGGTACAAATAAAATTTGTACAAATTACGACTTATTACCTTAAAATAGACATTAATCATGTTTTCATACCTAATTTTAGTATAAATTTAGTACATATATATTAAAAGTAATAAAATTATGTAATAAACAACCTTGTTGAGTGAAAACACGTTACATCGATATCCTTTACCTTTTAACTTTAATTTTTTATGAGACTTATATTTTGAGTTGTGTAGATAGTTAATACTTAAATGAAAGATTTATAACATACTGTAAATATCAATATGTAGGTAGCAGTAATTATTTTAGTTTAAAAATCTTAATAAATTAAAAGCAATTTAAAGGCAAAGATATTTCATGTAACTTTTATTAATTGAACTGAGGTTTTTATATAAAATTATTACAATATAATACATATAAGCTTTAATAATCCAAATCAACTGATAAGGAACAAAAGATAATGAAATATCCTTTGGTTGTTGTTTCTGTTACATAAAACAAATCGCAGCACTGAGCAGGTTGCCGGATCAAGCAAAAAAACAAAAGAGAATACTTACTCGGAAATTCGTTGCACAATTGGCACAATTAGAAATAAATGTTATTAATATATGTTATATATATTCGTGTATATGAGTAGACACACACTACAATAGAAATTGGGCACAGAACGATTCACTTGTTTTGTTTACGTATTTTCGAAATGACAGTTCGTTAAGTTTGTTATGCGCATGCGCGAAACATCCGATCCGGCGGCCGGCGTGCGACTAGTGGTTTGAGCGAACGATTTGGATAAAACCGCACCGAGTAGTAGAGTACTGAATGAGTCAGGAAGGGAGCGAATGGGGAGAATGTTCGTTTAGTAAAACGTAAAATTTTAGTAGTCCCAAAATGGTAGACGAAATCAATGATGCATATTTTATTGCAGACAATATTATTTAAGTAGATGAATTGTAATTTAGCAAGAACCTTTTCAAATACTGTACTTATAAAATAAATAACAATTGTGCTTAATACTTAATAATTGTTTTTTTTTTTAATCTGTTTATAGATATGTATATTATAGATTCATATTTTACGCATATCATTCAAATACTTTCTTCATCTAACAACATTGTTTAGTAATATACAAATATGAAAATGTATTGATTTTATTCTATACCCTATTTCCTATGACTATGACACTTAAAACAAAGTAAAATTAAAAATACTTTGAAAAAAGGAAAATAAAATTTCTAAGTAACATTTACTTACAATATAAAACGAGAAATGAGAAATAGGTTAATAAAATTTGAATAAAAGGACTCAATAGAGAGTGCAAACAAGTCTATTACGTTTATATAATTGTAATTGACATTCGTCCCTCAGCAATGTCACGAGTTCAAGACTCCCTCCTTCAATTAGATATATCTTATCGGTTGTATATGTATATGTATACATATACATATTACAATATAATGTATGTGGAATTATGTAAATATATGTATATGTACATATACTAACATTTAGGATAATCGAAAAATACAATTCATGATTAAAAGATTTATGTATTTATCTCAGTTTCGTACTATTTATACTAATATTCTATTTAATACTTTGTATTATAATATTATACGTATTGTATTATATTAGGTATATTTATACGATGCGCACATGTTCAGATAATTATTTCATTATTTCATAAGATGAATATAGAATGATAATAGGCTTAATAATAGTCGAGGTTTTATGAGGTTTATATTTATGAGCAATTTTAGTACACACATTACACAAGTACACCCGCAATTGGTACCTACCAACTAGAATGTGGCTTGGAATTAACCTGTTCTCAAAAATAACTTAACAAGGATAGATTTGGTGAAAAGATTGTATCGTACTGTTGAGTTGTTCATATAACAAAGTTTTTTATAAACCACAATCGAGAAGAACGCCACGAAGTCAGGCGGTAGAGTATATTGATCTATGAAAATGTTTAACCTACCTTAGGTTTTACATTGTATTTGCTGGCATTCAGTCCTAGATTGGAATTCGGTGTCAGGAATCAGCTCGATGTACAAAGACTGAGGAAAAACGTCCACGGGATTAGAGTCTAAGTCAAAACCCTTTAAATGTCCTTGAAATAAACAAGTATTTATTAACTTAGGCTTCCTTAGTAACTTGTTATAGCCGTTGCTTTTGCTATTTCTGACAATACCTGCCAAAAACGCCATAATGCCACTCTTTGATTAACCGCAATTTTTTGAGGAACTTTTTGAGATTTTAGGAAACAGAGAGTTTTTCATATTCTCTATCGAAATGCCGTCTGAAGAATTTGCTGTACAGTTTTTTCTATTAAAAAAATTGCATCATTCAAAGCAAAACATCTTTCATTGTGTCAAAGTCGCTGCAGAGAGAATGAAGAGTGCTCAGAATAGAAGATTCTATTTGATTATGTTTGTATATTTGTCTTCTTTATTTCATTATCCTGTGACAAAAAATGTATTTTTTTTATCAAAATATACTAAAAAGAAAAATTACTTATGATCTTTTTCGTCATATTTTTTATCTACCGAGATGTTTTCTATAACAATGCAAGCAAAACCAAGGGCAGTCGTATAATTAATTAGGTTGTTTAAACTACACCTACCATTAACTTAAAGATGATATTAATATTTACGTTTATTGTTTCTAGTTAGTCAGTCTCGTTTATTTCTAGAGATGAGATCTATGTTAGTTAATTACTATTTATGTATGTTATCTTTAAGTATTATCATAATATTTTATGTCTTTAATAATAATAAATTATAAAATCTCGTTATAAATAAAAATGACTCGTTATAAAAAAATAAACATTACCTAACGGATTTATAAATTGTTTTATGTTTATATTATAAAGGTGAATGTGCGCGTGAGGTGTGAATGTGTGCGTGACTTGCAAATGAAAATTCAATAAATCAACAAATAGTTATAAGCTTAACTCTACCCTTGTAAGTCAGACGAGAGTTTTATTTAAAATTGGAACATTTATTTTTATACTTACTATAAACATTACACCCGCAATTAATTTTGAACTTTAAGGAAGACGCAAAGAGTTTATTATCGCTTTGCTTTATTATGTCTCTTGTTCTTACAAAGGTGTGGGGTAGCTCTTTTATTTTTTAAACAGGATATCCTGGGCAGGGCGACGGTTTCCGAACATACGGTTCATTACATTTTGGTTCTATAAAAAACTCAGCACGTGTGCTCAAGTGGGATGAATATTAAAACTAGTTTGATTTCACACGTTAAAAGGAAACCTGCATAATATTTGTAATTTTTAATACTTGTTAAGGTTTTACTAGATATTGCATATTTTATTTAAACAAAAAACTTTTAAAAAAAATCTCTCATCATTTAAATAGTATATTGAGCTTTAAGAGTAATTATAAAAACTAACTATAATAAAAACTATTAATAAAAATTATAAAAAGACAAAATATATAGATTTTAAATATTATCTCTTGAAAGCCAATTTCTTTATTCCATTTCTTGTTGGAAATATACTTATTCATATGATACTTTATATAAATGTACCTAAATATTATTAAATGACAGACAAAAAGAAGATGTACATTAAAGCAATCTCTTTTGGGGAAAATATTAAAGAAGTTATTAACACTAAATGATTAATATATTATAATTTAATTTAGTAATATAAATAAATATGTATTTAAATATATAATCCTCATTAAATAGCTAATGCACGTACATTAATTATATTTATTAAACTGACGAGCCATTACGATTAGACAAACATAATTAATTAAAGTTGAAAATTAAATAATGTATTTTTTTTATAATTTAAAAAACTAGAGCAAAATTGGTTCAATATAATAAATATTATCTTTATGAAAAGTGTGTGTAGTGAGTGTATGTATAGTTTTATTTAAAAAAAAATGGTAAAACCCTATACACATTCGAAATAAAATAAATGATGTCTTTAATCAAACTAAAAGTGTGTGAGTTACATTATGGCTCCCGTTAAAACATTTTTACCTGCTCTTCAAATGTCGCGGTATCTTTCATTCAGTACATTCCATTGTATGTGGGAAGGTCAGAAGGGAATTCCTTTTAAATGGCAGATACATTGAAAGCATCTGCAGTTTTAAAGGTACATCATCCTATACGAGTGGCGTAACAATAGAGCAAAACGACACAATACCTAGGCTCCCAGCTCAAAGGGGCCTAGGATATGAAAAAACCGCGAACGTAGGTCAAGTAAGGTATATATAAGTAAGGTGAGTATGCCAGTATAGTTACTCCACTACACTATGTATAACAAGTATTTTGTAGTAAAATATTTAATAAATTCTAGTTGTTTGTTTGTTGATTGTGTCATATAAAAATGCTGGATAAATGTGTTTTTTCGGAGCTCCGTAATTAGTAGGCTTCGGATGTAAATGTTTATCCTTTATTCCCTTATGCATAACTTGTTTTATACAGCAAAAAACGTTTCCGAAAGAAGCATTACGTCCGCCATTTTCTTTGTTCCATTCTTTATGCTAAATATTATATGTATATATTCTATAAATGAATATTGCACAAATATATAACAAATTAATAAACCTATAATAGTAAACAAAAAACTTCAATGTTTAATTGGAAACAATTTATAGATTATTTCAGAAATATATTAATTACTAGCGAGGGGGGGGGGGGCCGTCACAAGTGACGGGTGGATAAGTAGTTTTAAACTTGCATTTTACTTTTTTTCATACTTTATTTCCTTCAAATACATCCTTTGATTTGTCACTCTCAGTGTAAATGCTGTCGAAGCTACATTATGCCGTTCCAGTGGTCTGCCGCCCCCAGCACCCCCTACATGAGGTTTTAAAATTTAGTCAGTAATTACTATTTCCAATACTATTAAGTTTTCTCAAAATCGGTCGGGTAATTATTGAGAAAATCGTTTCTTATACAGACGGACAGACGGACGGATATCGCATCAGTTTTATGTTATTCAGTTATTTTCTATAACACGAATGTTTTAAAACAGAATAAATAATAAATGTTAAAGAAATAAAAATAATACTTTCAAATCTAATTGTATTTCCGGATTGATGGCTGACACCTCTTCCGAAATAGTACGAGGTGTAATTTAAATGACAGGACACTTAAATCATTTCAAGTATCTGTCACAAAACAAAATGGTTGAAGACAATTTGTACAATGGCAAGTACCTGATCACTGGACTTTACAAACAAATACTTGAAACACAAAAGCATTCAAAATTCGTTCATTCAGAAAGATTAAAATATGTACTTTAAAATAATTTTAAACAGTTCATAGAATTTTGGCTCTTATTTATATTTAATGAAGGTTGTTTTTAGTTTCTATTTCGAGATTATTTGAACTAAGCATCAGTACGAGAATGAGGTGACAATGAAAACTTGATTTTGTCATAGTGAACATTAAAATAAATACTTTTGAAGTACACTGTAAGAAATTCCACTACAATCTTCACGTTCATTTTAATATTGATTTTCTAAATATTTAAATAAATATTATTTTTTTTGCCATTGTTTTTACTAGCTGCTGCCCCCTGCTTCGTCCATTTCACCGACCTGGCTTAATACTTATTTATATTTACAGGTGTAAAGTCTGGAGTAACTATAAATAGTTGAATTCCTCTCACCTGGACGCCTTCTTAGTTGCTCACTGCGCGCTGTGGTTGGTGGGCTGTTTCTGCCGAGCCTGAAACCTTTTTTTGGCTAAATATTGGAGTGTTGCATGGTTTATTGTAAAACCAAAAGCAATGAATATGTTTTATATAAGTAGCATATAGATTTTATTTCTTTGTTTAAACGGTTTCAAAACCATTTAAACGGTTCAGGAAACAGGCCATACAGAATTTGCCGACTTCAACTATGTTTATTAAGACTCTCTTGATATAGATTCTTATCGTAGCTGTAAGGTTATTTAGGATATGCTTTTCAAGTTAAAACGGATGGGAGTCAAATGAATATAATTTAAACTGCTGCTAAAACGGATGGGAGTTAAATGAATATAATTTAAACTGCTGCTGCTGCTCTCTGGGCAATTGTAAATAAGTGCTTTCGGATTCGCGTTAGTCCTTGGCTAATGCCTGACACGGCTGGGCTTGGCCATGAGGGTTTGTGCTGAAGCCATGGCTGCCAATGTGGTGGGAGAGATGATCATAATGAGATGATGTAAAAGCTTGGACCTTGTGTACGATGGTCAAGGGTTCGCGAACAGTTATGGGTGCCTAATCAGGTATCCAATATCCACGGGCTGTATCCCGTGACTGTCACTTAGGATGCTATGGGGTAGAGGAGGGCCGGGCTGTTTGCTCCGAGTGTATGTGTTGGGGCGCACTCGGATGCGGGAGTGTTGAGGCTGTAGTGGAAGCTTTCTGAAAATAGATGTCTGACTAGGTTGGGTTTGAGGGTAGGAGAACAATCCCACATTTATTATAAAAAGCTGGCCAATGGAGTGACGCTGGCCAAAGTCACCGTCGGCCTTCTCAGGGCACGTTCGAGCAACGTGGACGAATTCGTTTGCCATTCCAGTAGCTCTCCAGAATAACGGCGAGTTATGTGAACTGTCTTGTTTATTAGGTTACCTTAAAATTTGCAGCATCCTCTATATCCTTAGTAGATTCGCAAATAACTGGCTCCTCCTTCTAGAAGGAGACAAGTAGTAATAAAAGTTTCAAGAATTAAAAAAAAAAGAAAAATGATGTCTGACAGATAAATAACTAGTTCTCGTATCAAAAATTTCCTATTTCCCACTTTTAGAACATAGACTTAGTAAAAAATAATAATTATTTTCATCACTTAATTACATTTGTATCGATATATTTTTAAGTTTCATTGTTTATTTAAAGATCGAACTAAGTGAGATAGTTGTCGCAGTTAAGGATATTACACAGTGCCATTCCCAAATTGGACTATATACTAAATTAAAATTATATAGTATTATATAGTATATAGTATAATCTTTAAGATAAAACTTCTTTTAAATAAAAAGAAAAGCTTAATAGATTATTATTTTTTTTTAGTGCAAAACATAAGTTTCTAAAATCTGGGTTTACATTTAATATAGTTTTTCTTTTAAAATATGTATATGTATGTAAACAAATAACGACATGCTAGCTAATTAAAAAAAAGTAAAAATACTTAAAACGCCTGCTAAAAATTCATTAGCAAAGTTTATGATCGTTGATTAAGCTAAACTAAAATAACAGTCAACACTCATACATCAAACTATTTCGTTCAATGCATGTTAATGTCAATACCTGAATGTATTTCAAGCAATACTAAATTGTGTTACAAAGTTATCGTTTTGCTTGTATTAGACAAAGCATGTAACTTTAAGGTACACAGTAAAAGTTTTATAACCCCATTGAATTGGAAATTTATTACTTTCGTAAGGGCAAATCAACCCTTCTTATTCTTATTTAAGTTTTATCAAAGGACAATAAATTTTCAAGAAATTCATTTAATAATAAAACACCAGAATTGTGATATCTTTATATTCTTAAGCGAAGTTTAGAAATTAGTAGAAGATAAATAAAATCGCAGCACTTTATTTTTGGTTAATACTTATGTTAGCTATTGGCTTATGATATTTATCAAATTTCTAAACGAATTCGTAATTTGTTTATCGCGCGCAACATTGGTGGTCTGACCAATAGCAAGTCTCGAAAGGAGCACACAGTATGGGATGATTGGCGGGGAATTTATTCGAAAATGGCGATCGCGACGCCGCGCGCCGCGCGACCATTTCAAGCGTCTGCTGCAAAATACTTAAAACTGTTATTTTTTGTGTATCTGAATATAGACTAGTGTCTTCTTTAGCTAAGGATTTGTTGCAAGTGTCGGGAAGTGTTATCCTGCTACATGAGAACTTGAGGTACCGTCAAGTGACCCCTGAACGAAGAAATAAGACATTGAAGAGCTTCGGGTGCCTGGTCTGGATAGTCACAAGCCTTAACGGTAAGTACTTGTTGTTGTTCAGGTGCGTATAATTAATCTAGAATTTATCGTTTTACAATGGCGTAACTTCTATTAAGTTCGTGTTCTGACCCAGAGTGACGCTGGCCACCTCCGCTGGTTCGTTTCGTTACATCTTTTGGTTCCGGTAAGGTGCCTGATATCTTCATTGTGCGTCTTACTTAAAATACTTATTTAATATTTTTAATGTATCTTATATTTTATCTCTGTAACTACCCGATCATACTTAATATATATAAGATATCATTTTATTACAGTTTCGATAGTATCATATTAATATTTAGTTTTCTAAAATGCGTAGGTAGATAATATTTAAATTGAGATTCATTCGTTCAGTTTTCATTCAAACACATATAATCGAAGTTCATTAGAACATTCAACATCATTCCGTAGAATTCATCACTGATTAATATTCATTATTTATATACCATCATTCCGTTCATTCTAACGCGTCATTCTTATTCGTTGTTAATTACTAAAGTGTGTATACAGACACTATTAAATTTCAGTAAAGCTTGGAGTTATTACTATTTCTCAATCTTAATTATTAACTTACACGTTTGCAGCGTAACCTTATATTGGGAAATATATTACACGCTCACAGATCACATAAACAATCTTAAAACAATTTATCGGTGTTTATATGTATTTACCGGCTGTGAACATTTAATATATTAATTCATTAACTCGCCATCCTACATCTAACAATATACAAAACAATCTTAACCCCTATATCGGTGTTTCATATGTTGTATTTCTTTACATTTTGCATAGCTATTTTTTGCATAACAGTATTTACCTTTAATGTTTTTTGATTTACATGTCATATTATCGACTGCAATACTCGATATTATTACAACATAAATCGACTTGATTATTTTTAACATAAATAATTGAGAGATTATTTTTAACATAAATAATTGAGAGATTATTTTTAACATAAATAATTGATAAATACGACCTATTTAAATTAATACTTGTAGGCTTCCTATAACTCAAATTTGTTGCGTAATATCGGGAGTCGGGACATCAAGCATGTTCGGCGCACTGCCTACTGTATGGTATTTATATTTATAGGTATCTATTTGTTTACTTCGTTATCGTTAAAAGCTCATTAGCAGTTGTCTTATTGTTAATATATTTGTTTTCTTTTTAATAATGTTGTTTAAGCGTTTAAGTTTAGCGTATTATATGTAAGTTAAATTCTGCAAGTAAATCTAAGTCTAAATATGCAGAATTAGATAATTATATTGTGCACAATTTACCTAGTTTACGTCGAAAACGAACAATCGCTATGCATCGTATGTCCAAAGGCTTTAGAAGTAGGTAAGGTAGCGAGAAGCGATGAAGGTCAATGCAATCTTTACTGAAACTAAATAATACGTTATTTGATTTTAATATAGATCTACTTTATCTCGCGTCCGATTTCCCCAGAAACCTTTGTTTTCAGGAAGCATTAAAAAGTGGCTTAAATTTATCGATACATTTAATGCGCTTATTCATAATTGTCAATCTCTTACCAGTATTGAGAAGACTAATTACTAGATTTCCTCGTTAAGCGACGATCCATTGACTGTTATCCGAGTGTATCCGGTCGCAGGAGAATATTACTCAGATGCGTACGCGGCTTTGGTTGCGCGTTATCAAAACAGGAGTTAACTAGCTTTTACTTGTTGGAAAGTTACTTGTTATTAAATATCACTTTTAAAAGTCAAACTATAAACAAGTTTCGTCGTTCTTTAGATAGTAAAGATGAGAAGTTAAGTAATTTACGAAAATTGAATTTACAACAACAACAACAAATGGGACTTTATTATTATTTATCTTATTCTATCTAAATTAGAATCAAAGTTCCGTCGTGATTTTAAGAAAAAATTTAGTGATCAGAATTTCCTCAATATGTATTTACAATTAATAAAAATGTTTATGTTCGAAATGTGAAGCGTTTCTTAGGGATAGTCATTTTAATGAATCGTCTAATTCAAAGGCTTATGCGATCAAAGAAAGTGGTGTTTTGATTATCTTAAGCAATCTCATTAATTAAAAGATTTTTTATTTTTCGTTGTTTAAAGTGTACACATAAACGAGTGATCTCGTTAATACACAAGGATCGCGTTTATAACAAGTTCAATATTTCTAATGTAAACTTAGAAAATTTACAGCCCTTGTCACTTGTTGCTAAGGGGTCTAATATGACCTTATGTGCCTCGAAAAATACTACCGTGTTTACAGCTATTATACAAATCTTAGGCGCTGATTGCAAATATCATTCTTATCGTGTTTTATTCGATTCTGGAAGTCGAAAGTAATTTTATTACTCGTAAAACATTGCTCTATTTAAACTTAACTCCAGTTCCATGTGCGACAAATGTGAGCGGCTTAGGCGGCGTTGCTGCTGAAATATCTGATACCGTATCCTGTTCTTTTGCATCAAATCCTCGTTTTTTATTCGTCCTTGATTTATATATTCTTTCAAACATCTGTGGTGAGTAGCCAATAGCTAAGCTTAATGCTACTGCCTACTCACGTATTAATTCTTTAACGTTAGCGGATACGGGTTTCGTTATACTTGGTCCTATCGATATACTTGGTGCTTATGTATTTGCCGACTGTCTTCTCCACGAACATATAAAAGCCAAGACAAATCAACCAGTTGCTATGAACTTTGTTTGGTTGGCTTTTGTTAGACCGTCACTCATTTCTTCATCAGGTTATTTTTTAACTCAAGAACCGCTCACAAGTGTCCTCGAACCTGATCTTTATAATATTAAATTAAATAGGTTAAACCGTTGGCAGCTCATCCAATCGTTTCTTCCAAACTTTTGGACTCTTTGAAAAAACGAATTTTAACACTCATTGACAGTGTTCATGTTTTAGTGTTATAATTTATGAAACTGTCTTTAGGAATTATAATATTATATAGCCATAATTTGCAAGTATGTATTTAAAATTCATTTCCCATAGACCCTTTTGCATGTATGAATTATTTAGAACATTTCATTCTTTGTGAAACTGACATTCCGGACATCGTTGGAAAATAAATAAAATAACAATCAATTGAATTAGAATAAAAAACATGTTTTCGTGTCACATTTGTGTTCGCGGTTTAAATAACATAAACTTTTTATTTTATCTTTGTCATTTTTATGTGTACATTTGAAAAGAAAACTAATTGTATATAATATATTCTGTAATATATATAAAATCAATAGCATTGAAAACGATACAAGCAATAATTATAGAGGTGTGGGTTATTTTTGTTCATACACTCACACGTTAAATTACGGAGAAAACTTCGACCACTGGACGACCGCTAGTAATTATTATTATAGAACACGTTACTATAAAACTAATTTTATTTTAGGGATATTACTCGGGTGCAGCTGTAGGAGTTATGATAAAGGTAGTAATTAAACACAGCAGGTACAATATTAGGATACGGCTTACTTGGCCGCTGGCCCACTACATTCTCAAAGTAGGTTTTAATGCTACTGTACATTTTAGAAGAGAACTGTAATATATTCGACTGTAACAATGAAACTGTCTAAATTACTTTTTCTAGCAAATTTTATTCTAATGTTATTTTGCAGACGCTTTCTGAATAAGAAAGCTCTGTAGTAAACCATTGCGAGAAATCAACAGGAACTTCAATCACTGTGAAAGGATTTTATTAGTTTCTATGTTTTGTGCGTCTTCACTTTTCAGGTAACAGATATTGTTATATCAAATAAATAAAATTAATTATGATCAAATAAATTTTTAACATGGACATTTTTTTGGATTTTTAATACATTTTTGAAAACATGGAAACAAACATTTTTGTATTAATATGTATGTTAAAACTTTGTTTCGCATATTGAAGTATATTGTGAACAGTTGTACAATTTCGCATATTTAAAGTTTATATTGAGCAGGAATGACTACAGAAAGCTGAAATTGTTTGTAAAATGTATTACAAAATTAAATGGAAATTAAAAAAGGTTATATTAATTATGTACACTTGCTATAAGAAAAAAAAATATTTTTGCATAATTATTCGGAAACAAATGATTTATAATTAAAGTAATAGAATAAATTAAAAAAAAAAAGAATTACGGTCGAACGAAAAATAAACCGTTACAATGAAAACAATTTTTTTTATTAAAATGTTACTAGAAGTGGGTATTAACTTATGTATGCAAAAACAGTTATTATTTAAATATATTAAATGAAAAGTTATTTTATCCTTTTCTCCTTGCTCTTAGCAGCTCTCAGCTAAAGTGGTATTACTCAATGGATAGAAATTACCATATGTTACCATAAAAATTAATCTAATGGCCAATCGGGTCCGTGGTGAGTTTAAGATTATATGTTATAACCGTTTTTGTTTTAAAAAAAAGCTATTTAATTTGAAACTTTATTTTTTCTTGATTTTACATAATTCGACTGAATTTGTATTAAATGGATTATGTGAGGAAAAATAATAGAAAAATATTCTTACAATACTAAAAAATACAGTAAATAAAATTATGTTTAATTTAACTAACTTATTTCGAAATTCTGGTAATAGTGAACAACAAATTGTTATGGATATTTAGTTATTTATAATATATTAGTAGGATATTATAATATATTAGAAAAGAATATACGTTATTCCTCTCCTATCATTATTTATAAATAGGCTACTATTTATAAAGTATGCTATTTAAACTAAATTAAACAAGCTTCTCTACTGAAAATAGGTCAAGTTGTCAGTTAAAAGTATTGCATAACGAATCAATAAGCGAAAGAAAAGAGCTTTTACCGTAGATAGTGTATAGTCTACCTGTTTTCACAAATGGTACTGATATAATCTCCTAAGTTTCCTTTAGCGGGAATCATCACTTAAATAAAATAAATAAATAAAATAATTTTCTTACTACTAAATGACATTTGGTTAAGGGCCATTTAGTAAGTTTGTTTGAGAGAAGAGTTAGTTTGAAGAGAGAGAAAGTAAACTTATATTTGAAAAAAAATATTATTAAAATAAATTTAAATTTGTTCAATCAATATATTTTATGTATAATTATATCAAATTAAAAAATATGTATAATTGTTTTATCCTTGATAATAAAATATTGTTTTCTTTGACAAGTTTGTCAAAGAAATCGATCAATCAATTAATTAGGATATTTTAAGGAAGCAAAAAAATTCGGTCACCTAATCCCTCAGACGTTGGTAAAATCAAAATTAGTTTTGAGTGACAGCTAATCTAAGCTTGGGCGTCTTTTATAAAAAGGTTGTTAGTGACAACGGGTATAAGACTAAATTAAGTATCACCAAAAAGCCTCATGAAATAGATTGAAATAACGTTAATGTTATGTGTGTGTGCGTGTTTGTGTAAGTTGGTGTGTGTTAGCGTGTTAATGTGTTAGTGTGTTATATAGGTAACAAGTTCTCGGTCTTTTAATAAGACAGTAAAAAGCCAGGACGAAAACTAACTTTTAAATTCATATTTTGTAAGTGGATCAATTTCCAATATTTTAGTAACTTTATAAAATAAACAACTATAATGGTAGTATGGCAAACTGGCGAAGACAGAATTACGTTTTTTTTTAACACATATTCTAGTTGCCCTAATCTTCGATAGTTCAAAAGCTTAGTGGAATTCGGAATGTTTTCGCGTTATGGTGGCTAATATAAATAGTTGCCTAACTGTCAAATTTGGCATTGTGAAATAAGGATTCTAGTGGAAACAGAATATGTGGTAACATTCAAAACTACACACTGTGCCCTTTCAATCGTTATCATGTGCGTTTTAGCAGAACATTCGCATAAAGTGTTATAAAAACAGAAAATGACTGACGTAGTGCATAGTAAATAACATTTAATTAATTGCCTTTATATTATTGAAAATCGCTGAATTTATTAGACACTTAAACATAACAAACACTTTTCTAATACTAGCCGTGCCACTCGATATGTGGCTGCCAAAAAAGGGAACTGTCTAGCCATACACCGAGGTTCTTAATATTAGACGCCTGGTCTATTTGGGTATATTGACAGAAAAAAGAAACACTGGAGCTTTTATCTTTAGACCATTTTTATTAATTTTTTATTACACCATTTTCCAACAGTAGCAAACACTTTACCCAATGTATAATAATAGGATCATATTTCCATACTTTTAAAGTTCAAATCCTTATCATCATTACCTTAGTAACTTCTGGGATATACACTATAGGTAAACCTAATATATTATGTAATACTATGTAGGTTCCTCAATACCTTTATATTGCAACTAATTAATTTACATTAACTAATACAATATGTGACATTAACTACCTCCTTTACTGTATATAAGTTCAGAATTAGAAATAACTACGGAGCGACGAGGGATGGAAAACAAAGATAACCTTATATAAATTAGTCTACAAAGAAACAAATGTATATGTACATTTTATTAGATTATTATAAAATCAATATAAAATAATTAAATTCTTATTTAATTCTAGATATTTTCTTTGCATTCAAGCCTCTCTTTTTCTTTCTCCTTTTTTAAATTCACTTAAAAATTTACAATATTTTACTGAGTCACGTTAATGACAAACAGGCAAGTGGCGTTAATGCTTGTCGAGTAAAATATTTAAAATGTTAGTTTTCTAAAAAATATCGTTTTTCTGTCGCTTGTTAGCTTACAATAGCGATTACATCGAACGGTTGCCATTTGGTTAAGGGCATACCCTTCATCAATTTGAAGACTCAAAACAATGAAAATTCAGTTTGCGTTTGCGATTCCAACCATTTCAATTATTATATTTTTTCTTATCCGTCTATACTCTATAGGTTATTCTTTTAAATTTATTTTAGAAAAGGTTTTCACTTTGATTTTTTTTTTTGAGATAAGACCTTAACCTAAGGGTATCATCGCGTTTAGTTTCATCATGTATACGTGACATATATGGTGTATTATCCCACTACTAGTAACTATGATTAAAATACCGAATAAGAATTTTATAAATTTTCAAAAAATAAATATATTTCTTTAGAAAAGGCTGATTGATTCTATGCTAAAGCTAAATACTAGCATAAAGTGTGTTTACTTTATCAGAGAAAAATATAAAAAAAAATTCTAAAAATTTATCATGGTTCAAGAAGTTAAGCAAGGGTAGGGTCGCTGTCAAAAGGTAGCCAAATATGAGATCGCTAGCAAAACCATATAACTGTTTTAATTTTATAGAATCGCCCACCATTTATTGATTTCAATAGAGAGTTTAACTAATGTTCGAAACTTTTCAAGTACGTAACGTCAAAGTTTGGCATCGTGAGAACGTTTGACGCAAAGCATATTAATGTTTTTTAAGTTATTTGTTCAAACAAGTATGATCATTAGGGGATTAATATAGGAGTTGTTTGGTTTTCTTTCAAATTCAATTACATTTTATGAATATACGTACTTAGAAATAAACTATTTTAGACGATTTTTGTAAGTATACTTTCGGGATCCATGATTACTATTATGTATAACTATCCGGCTGTACTTACGTAAATACTATCGGAATTTTCTCGGCTAGGACCCCCTTTGGGGTCCTTATTCATGAGTTCTGATCTTGGCGAAATCGCGGTGTGTACTGTTTGCGTAATAACGTAAGTACAGCCGGATAATTATATATTGTTTATACGATTTTGATCCAAACCTAAAAATAATTTTTGTCCATCAAATAAGCCATCCTTAAACATATATTTTGCTACTATTTGTGTAAATATATAGTTATCTTATATCTTAGTGCAATAAATTTTGCAGTTACAATAATATAAAATACAAAAAATAACCTCTATTTAAAATATTTATACAAAGAAAAAATGGAAAAAGGTTTTTCTTTTCGCATTGAAGAAATATATTATTTTCTCTCCTTTTTCTGTGGACGTACTCCAATCCAAATTAAAGCTATTGAGTTCAGTGGGAAGTTATCAAAGGATTTTTGTAATTAGAACTGTCAGTTAAATTTTGAATAATATAACCGAGTTTATTATGATATTTTAGACTTTCTAAATGATAATGAAATTTTAATATTATTTTAAATGTAATAACGTCAAGTTATAGCTATATAGCGAAGAGATATTTTAAATCTTGCTATATTAATAACCTACTTGTCTAATGTTACGTAACCGATTGATGCAGGTGATTGATACTGCAATTTATTAATAGTTCATTTTGGCCTTACTTTTTATCGCCAATACTGGGTCATTTGGGTTTATTTATTTTAAAATGTTTTAAAAAACCCTTTGATGTTTAAACTAACCCAAATCATGTCACACGATTACGCAATTAATTTGCTATTTTTGTTTTTGTATGCGAAAGAGGACTAGGTTCGCCCGGACCGTTGCCATGACAACCGGGGGCGCAGGCGGCGCGCGCCGCATCTCCGTGGCAGAACTGTCTTTGCTATCGTTGCGGAGGCTGTGTCGAACCGTCCTAAATCGTTTTAGACGTAACAAGGGCACTTCGTGCGACGTGGGTTTTGACAGTCAATGCAATACAGTGCTTTTATCTGGGTAGTGAATCTATTGTGTTCGTGTATTCATGTTTGGATGCAAAAATCTCTCGATGATGCGGGGGACGTAACTGTGACCGCTGCAGGGGAGGGGCGCTTTTCACGCTTCATATCATGCCTTTCGAATTGAGATCAGGTAAGCTTTGTTTCAGCTGATGATGACAATCTCTATTGGACGTGGCTTGTGTCGCGTGTTTGTTACATTGATATGAGTTTTTGGCTACAATTTTTAAATAAAGCTACAATTTTTTAGAACATGTTGTTGTTTCATATCAGATTTGACTGCTTTTACTAAGATATGATAGTTATTTTGAAAATGCATAAGATCGGAAAAGTAATAAGGATATTTATGCTATTAGATTTCTAGATTTTTATATAAAAAGTATGAATCACATGTACGTGTTAGATATATTTTTGTATTTGAATCATTCTTATATTTGGATAGTTTGGAGAAGGAGGCGACGGTTTGTGGTAGTTTGCAAAAATCCCTTCTGGAAACTTTTATGATTGAGTTACATAAAGGTCACGAAAAAGTAATAGTATGTGCAAAATATAATATAATGTTTATAAATATTTACACATAATTGTAATAGACAGAGTATCTTATATTTTCTTGCTGGTATCCGAACTAGGTCATACATTCACTAAAAGTAATGCACTAACTACTTCAATATTGATATTATGATAATATTATATTTGGAAGAACTTATTATTAATGATGATTCCCTATCACTTTTACAGTAGCTAAAAATTGTAATCGTTCTTACATTTTTCAGTCATTTGAATTGTGATATTAATTTAAAAGCTTACATTAGCTATTATTATTTTAGTATATTTTATTGAATGTGTTATTCAATAGATGATACTCAGAATTAACCTATTTGTATTTAGTACTTTTAGATCACGTTCTAATTTATTATTTATTGGTCTATTTTAGTAAGTACGGTAAAGACTATAATTGGAGTAGAATTAAACATCAAATTTAAGTTTAAAATTATACCAATCTGATATAGGATATGTTTTCGTTTTATTGTGTGATATCAGCTGGTTTATCATAGTAGTGGCTCTTTAGAGGACTTTGACCTCAGTGAATGGTCACCTGACCTACGGTAATTCAGGTCATTCAGTGTTCTTTGATCATCTCGATAAAGGATCTACAAGATGACCGTAAGATACTCTTAAGTTTGCTTTGATTTGCTCGATTAATAATTAGTTGGGGAACTATAGAATACTTTTTAGTGTCATTTGATCACTTTGGTCGATGATCGATATATGATCGCTGGATCCTTTGACCAACTCTATAAAACAGTTGGATAACCGTAGGATACTGTTGATCACTTCGGTAAATGATCAGGTTTATGATCGGAGGATACTTTAAAGTTATCAGCTCCATGAATTATGATTTGGGTGATTATAGGATACTTTTTAGTGTCCTTTGATCACTTCGATAAAAGGTCAGTTGGATAGGAATTTATTGTCCTTTGATCACTTCGGTATATGATACGTGATATTAAAATGTAATGAAATGTAAATTTTAAGTTTACCATAAACCTACATTCCCAAAATTCCTATAGTGGTTTTTCAATAATGGGACAATATAAAACAAGTATTAATCAATCCATTTTGTTAGTTTCACTAACTACTAATTGTTTCATATAAAATATATATTTATTCTAACGTTTATAAATTTTGAGGTGAATTTTACACTTCTGTTTTAAAGCTTTTACTTTGTGGTTGACGGCACTTTTGTCAATTAAATGAAATATAAAAGTTTCCTGGCCTTGTCATGGTATTAGTTAATTTAATATATATTTGTGTAACTTATTCTTATTAAATGTTTCTAATAAGGATTGGGGGTTTCAATGCAATATAAGAATTATATTATTGCAACATTAGGATAATATAACACAATACAGTAGTATAGTAACCGCTGTAATGAATTATTTGCGTCAAATTCCGATTTAAGTGAGCCACAAATTGATTAATCGTGAACTTTAATCATTCGAGAAGTTCTTTATTATAAATTGTAAGCAATACTTCATCTTAATGTCTTTTTAGAGAAGTAAGTTGTTATAATTATACACTTATAATACTACCACTGGAATATATATATTATTAAATGTTGTAGGATTACTCAGAAAACTATTGTGTAAAAATGGCTCAATTTTCTCGTTTTATTTTCCTTTCTATGACTTTTTTTAACAATAAAAAGTTTTGTTATTTGAACATTTATCGAATTAAGCAAATTTGAAGCACGATTCTCTCTTACAGTACTAATTTGTAGCATTCATGGCTTTTCTTTTTTATGTGTCACAAAACCTCATAAAAACCTTCTTCCCTTTCCAATCCATTGTCTCTTATCTCTGTTTTCTTCTTTGTCACCTAATATAATATGATTAATTTAAAAAGAACTTCAGCGAATTCTACAAAACTTGAAACTAAGCCTTTACAGCAGAAAATTGAATGATAGTGCATGATAGTGAATGATATTAAATGATATTGAGTGATAGTAAAGGATAGTGGAAACACTCGTATCTATTTTTGTTTTTGCTTTTAAATAACAAATAATATCATTAACTACAAGAAAGAAAAGGTGTAGTTAATATTAATTATTGTAGTTCAAGTTTTAATCATTGTTCTATTTCATAACTTTTAACAATTTATAAATTTAATAATAACTTTAGAGTAAAACGTAAAGCCGTTATTTGAAATATTTATAAAATTATTATTCATGATGTTTACTTTTGACTTAAATAATGTTAAATACAAAGAAATGTTATTTCTGTTATATTCTTGACACATAATAGACCTTGAATAAACTTGACAGTAATTAAAAAGTATAATTCATATCTTCCGAAAGTTTCAAGCTTGTTAAAATATCTAAAATACCAGAGATTTAAAGTGTATTTTGGAATGCTAAATTAATTCAGATAGTCTAGTTGAAATAACACAAATAACAAACAGTTAATGGGTTTAAAACTGTATTTACTTTTATTATTATAAACGAATCTACACTAATCGTTTGCTCAACAAATGTTTTCGTTTCGAATTAAAATTAATATTTTAATATTTTTTTCTATAATATTTTAAATTGTCTAATTTAATATCAAAAATTATCTAAACTTATTTAGCTATTAGAATAAATATGAATGATTAAACGAACAATGAACAATTGATCAGCACTATCAGGGTTCGAATCTGTGACCCCTGGACAAGCATTCCGTCATTCTGCCATTTCAACTATATGATAATTTTTTTTTCGTAACTTTTTCTAAAAGTCCTAAACGATATAATATTATTTAGCCTTTTATTATGAAAACTTAAAGTAGCCTTTATATGGACAAGTCACATAATCTCTTTTTAATGAGCGAGTACATTCGAAGATGATGTCTTATAAATATAGAATACTAGTCTTAACCAGTCTTTCAGGAGTTATATATTGAAGATTTATAAGGTGTAATGTCTTATGTTTATCTCTGTTATCTTTTTAAATGGACTGTGTTACGAAAGGGTTGATTTATCTTACTCTCTTTGTGTATGATTCCGGAAATTCGCTAGATATCTCAAACAAGAGTATTTGCGATATTGCTTCCGGATATTAATCATTTATATCGAAAATGGGTGTTATTATTGTATATATTAATATTTGAATAATATTTTGGATGATAATATGATTTTTACTTAAAAAGTCTATTGAATAGCTTAACCTAATATTTACTTTATATAAAAACCAGTCACTGAAGATAAACGACTTTGGGATCATTTGCACTGCGGATTTTTTGGATGTCTTTTTTTCTGTTTAATATCTCCTTTTAAATATTTTTTAGTTAAAAATACAATTTTATTATGCTACGTAAATATATTTTTTGTTTTAGACTATAATAAGTAAACTTAAAACTTAAAATGACTTTTTTATAACAATGTAGAATAAATGTTTTGAATTTTTTATAACAAACCTCTTCTTGTGGCTCATCACATAAATGTTGTTTTTCTCTCTTTGTTTCTATATTTTGTTGATCACATCTCATGTTCAAATTAATTATGTATGCTTGTGAACCCTTATAATTTATTTTCTACGCTGTTTACCTCCTTCAAGGTACGGAATTATATCTCTCATGTAGAGATTCTCAACATTTAAAACCTCATTGGTTGGACATCTAAATTGATATTTCAGTATAAATATATTTTTTTATTTTTTTTTTATAAATAAATTATTCAAGCTCACTAGCTTGAATAATTGAATCGTCAACTTTTCCATGGAAAGCATAAAATGTTTGTAATGTTTATGAAAACAAAATTACTATCTCATATAACCCTAAAATGCTTTAAACAAACTTCTATTAAAAATTATTTGATGAAAATAAATTGCAGTTTCATATTAAAAGTGAGCTATTCTACCCGAAATTAAATGTAAGAACAATAAAAAGTTCGAAATCCAACCTCCAAAATGTTCTTTTAATATACATAATGCTATTCAAGAAAATCTATTTAGCGTTTAAAGGATTTACCTTTTTTGTAGTGGGCAAAGGTTTAAGGTTTATATTAAATTTAATTGAATAGGATATTTCAATTGTTTCAAATTTTTTTTTTACTTTGATGCCAATACTCGTGTAACAATTAAATGCATGTTTTAAAGAGTTAAATGAAATGTAAATTCTAATTTTACTTGATGTATTCAATAATATTATTAATATTAATATTAACATGAATTTAAAATAGATCGTTATAGAGATGTTATCTTAAAATACATGTGTAAAGTTTAAAAAAGCTATAGGAGAACTTGTTTTACGTACCAAGTGTTTACTATTATTGTGTTTATTAATAACTTACGACTTTATAATATATTTTTGACACATCTATTATAAAAGATTTACATCTATTAAAAAACATGTACATACGTACCTATAAAAATCATATAACTTTTATAATTGATCATGATATACAATATGTTGAGCTACGCATTGTTAGAATATAAAAATAACAATGACAATAATACCGGTTTTATAACAACACCCGACACGGTGGAAATAAAAAAAAACACATCAAACTTAATTTTATTGTAACTTTCGAGAGGTTGTTTAGGTTGAGGTTTAAAAATAATAGTTAAAATAAGACTTAATATCGGTATAAATAAACCATTTAATCCTATTTCATTATATTATTAAAGTGATACATTTAGTCAAATGAAGACGGTTCTTATAATTTCATATAACGTTACACGATGTTCTAGATCCCAATTCATTTCTTTTATATCTGATTTTATGTAGGTGGCATTTAAATAATCTCTGCCTTCACTTTTGGTTAAATCTATTTGCCATTTTAATTTTAAATATACAAAACCAAGCCTGGGGGAAACAGATTAAAATTTTTTTATGTACCCGAGTCTAATTTGATTTGAGAACAACATTTATTGATACAACTGTAAAAACAAACCGTAAGAATTTTCTGCTATTTGGTCAGAAAGAATAATACCCTGGATTGATATTGCCAACGTACCTTGAGGAAAACGAACTGTATAAACTACCCCTAAGAGAATAAAACTCGTTAGGTTTATATTATATTAATAAGACTTGTGTTTTTTTCAATATTTATTAATATCAACAATTATTTCATTTCTAAGTTTTTGTTACAATATCTTTTAATCCTTCAGATCAAATCTATATGTAACTTTCAAATCGTGGTATGCTAGAAACTGTATATTAAAGAGGGTATTATCATTATTTCATATAAAATAAAAAATCAAATCATCATCTTTGTTTTATTAATATATTTAACACTATGTTTGAAAAACTTATTTAGTTTTAATAAACTTCTGAGTTTCCAAGTATTCATTAAGTATGGAAATAATATAGTGCTTTAAAGGGTTGGGAAAGTTTATAAACGGTGTTCACTTGGACGAAATAATTAGGACGAGTTGTCAACTAAAAGTTTTAATTGAAACCGGGAGTCAAGTGCTTATTATATGAGTTTTGCTAATTGAAGTGATGATAATATGTTACTTAACTCTCTATTTTGGAAAAATCTATGTGAAGCTAATGGGGTAGTGTATTATTTGCCATATACGTATTACTTCCATAAAAATAAGTTATTACATAATTTTGTGATTAATATTGTTATAAATATTAAAGGTATCTTTTGAATGCTTAACAAAAGATGTAAAATTAACACTCACAGAGAATAGCTTAATGCATGTTTATTACATTTTCAATCAATTAAATCTGTAAATATTTGGGTTTCTAAAATTTAACTGATTCTGATATGATTTCAAGAGTGATATATATAGATATATCATTATATATGGTGCTCTGAAAGTTAATAAATTAAACAGTATTTTTAATAAATTGAGTTTTATTTTAATTCTTCAATGTTTTTGTTTATGAATAAGATAATGATTGCGGCGGAATTCAATCTAGTTGCTTACAGGCGATTGTGTGTCGACGCTTCAATGCCATTAGCCGCTCTCTGCGCCATTTGCTAGAGTGCTTAGGTTAACCATGATGTATACTGGTTTGCGGATAATTATTATAAAATTTTACATTTAAATGAAATATTGAAACTGTGACTGAATCTATTAACAATAATTTTTTTTATTATAAAACTATTGAACTAAAATGCAACAATAATATTTTATTTTGAATATGTTACAATTTAACAAAGATATCATTTAATGGTTACATGTCTAGCATATATAAAATGAATATAAATATCTATAAAAAGTAATAATTTATTAAGTATTTTTAATAATATTTTTCTACTGCTGAGTGAATCTTAATGTTCTACCATAGCACCAGCTGACGCAATGAAATGGGTTGCGGCATAAAAAAAGAAATTAGTTATGCTAGCTACCTTAGGCTAGCAAATAGGCCATCTCGTTGGTCGAATAGCTAAAATGTACTAAATATAAACGTGAGGTTTTGAGGTTTGGCAATGAATTAAGTAATGTATGGAGTTGGCAATACAAAGGTTTTGTCGGGTGTTGCAAATAGGCTCTGAAAAATTTTCAGGAATAAAAGATGGTGATGATTAAGTTTCCATTCTGTAGTTTATTAGATGTGTCTATATTTATTAGATTAGCAAAACATTTTTCCCTGTAAAAGAATAATATACAAGTATAATGTAATATCTTGAAAACCCTTGTCCAATAATGCTAGGGTTATTTTTTTCTTTTCTTTAATTTAGTGAACATGAAAAAAATATGTTTAATCTTATCAATGATAGTAAAAGGATTTTGATGTCGATCTACTTTTATCAAGGTTTTTTTAATATTTAAAGAAGAAATATTTACAAACAGTCTATTTGGAAAATTTTGTAAGTCGTAGTGTTATTTAATTATTTTTTAAAATAAAAAAGTATTGTGTATAGGTATATTTAGAGAAAATACTTTAAGAAAAAAAAATACTAAAAAACTTTTTGAAATTACTTATTTCGGTCTTTTGACTACTCTGTTAATCCACTTGTCTCCAAAAAGCGTTACAGTGAGAATAAAAAATAGTTTTATTCGAAATTTGTACTCGTGAAAATCTAAGAAAATAAAAGGATAACAATTACTTTGCAAGTATTAAGATATAAGAAACTTATAATATTCATTTTTTCAAGTACACTCTTATAATATTAATTTTTTTAAGTACACTTCCACTTATATAATTTTCCATGACTAGTTTTGCACTAGTTATTATGTTTTATGTGATTTTATTTACTGTCCTTGTTACCCTACTCGATTAGACAACTTTTATCATGTCTATGAAATCTAACGTTGGTTCTGTAAGTAATATTAACATTGCACTGCTGGATTTTATTAAACTTTGCTTCTGAGACAATACCGTGACTATGGGATCGCGTATATATTGCGGTATTAACATTAAGTTATACAATACAATACTATTGATATATTATTTCCAACTAAAGTTGATGTAACCGTTGTAAACAGAGTATATGAAGTAGATTACTTATTTTTAATATATTATATTTTTTATGTTTAAGAAAAAGAAAACAAATGAAAAATTTAAAATCAGAGAACTATTCAATTCTTCATTGAAATAAAATTATAATATTCGTTATTCTGAACACAGAATAATGTTATTACAAAATATTTTCGTACAGAAAGGGATTACAAGAATAAAATCTAACGATATATTTAAGCAACACAAACAAAATTCTAAAAAGGTCCGTAATACTTTTATAGATCTAGAAAAAATGCTTTCGAGTAATAATTATAAACGTTATCCCTTTTACCAATAAAAATATTCGTAAACAGTCAAAAATTCTTTATTTTGTCACTTTTATTCATACCTTTAATAAAAATCGTTAGTGAAGAAGTGACAAAACAAAGAATTGTTTCTCCTGAGTATTATAATATTTATAAGTAAAGCAATATATGTTTATCTTTTAATAATATATTGCTTAGTCATCTGAAAATTACGTTACAATGATATTTTAGGACAAAAGTGTATTCAATCTACAGCCTATATATTGTGGCGTCGGGTTCCATTAACCCGTTGCTGATTAATATTCGGCTACAGAATGCTAAGCTTTATATTTCGGATTTATATCACCGCGCCAGGATTGGATTTATTTTACATGTTCATCACATGTTATGAATTTTGCCTTTTTAGAATATTTAGTTTTGGTGCTAGCATTCCGCATGCAATTAATTATGTATGATTGTCGACCCTTATAATTTATTATTTACGCTTTTTTGCATTTTTAAAGAACCTCTTACGTAATTACAAACTAGCAAATTTAAGGCTTTTCAAGAATATTAATATAGAATATTCTTCGAAAATTATTATAAATCATTTCTTTGGAAAATTATTAAACTATACGAGTATTTGAACAATTTCGGTACAATAATGTCTGAGGAAAATATATAAATATATATATTTAAACAATTTCAATGCAATAATTTAATAATCTGCGAAAAGAGTTCTACAGATTTTATAAAATGTCTAAATCTAACTAAGCATTTTATGTTGTTTCACTGCGCAGATGTGGTCCTGTAATTTGGCTATTAAACTATTACACTAAGAGGAGCATAAAATGAGAAACTATAATGAGATGTTTTGTTCTTACCTATTTAATTAATTAACAAATGGTCTCGTTACTTATGTGTACCTAAATAATAACCTGATATACCTTATTTACAAGTTAAAAAAAATTCTCTTTAAATTAATGAAAAACATATATGTAGAAACTTCCAACTCGGGTGGCAAGGACTTATTCATATAAAATGATAAGATATAGCTTTAAAAATACATACGACATAATGAGAGTCTAGAATATAGACAAAAATGGAAGTTTTTTGAACGAGAGTTTTGATGTCTAAAAAGATCTTAAAATAACCTATTTATATGAAAAAATACTAAATAACTTTTAACTCTGAAGTTTAGTTATTTATGTTAATTCCTTGCCAAGTCTTATTAAAGCCAGACAGTTATATTACATGAGCTAAGAAACAAACGATACATATGGTTTATGTTTTATTTTGTTTACAAATTCTTGTAAGGCTAAGATAATGTGGAACAATACTTTTATAATTTGCTAGTGGTAGTCTTACCATGTTCGCGTGGTTTATAGAAATATGATTCTATTCTCCGCAACGTACACAATTAGGATATTTGTAAGAGTCGCAAATTTAAGCGTTTCAAACCAAATGGTCACTCTATTAACATTATTGTACTTAGAAACAGTAGGCATGACATTATAGTTTCAATATATGTAAGTATTTAACTATATTTTGATTAAGAAATTGCAAAATATAAATTCAAATATAATGTACCTATTGACGTGAAAAAGTATAGCAAAAGATACTTTCTATAATAAAATACAATATTAAGTATTTTATTATAGAATATTTAAGTATTTGTATGTTGTGTTTAAGATTAAATCTGTAAAGTAATTATTGATTAACTAAAAACTGAGATTTTTTTTTTTTTTTTTTTTTTTTTATGGAAAAGGAGGGCAAACGAGCATGCGGGTCACTGATAAAATGTGATCACCGCCGCCCATGAACTCTTGCAACATCCGAAGACTCACAAGAGCGTTGCCGACCTTGGAGATATGAATAGACGCCTTTTTTGAAGGTACCCATGTCGTATCGATCTGGAAACACCGCCGAAGGAAGTTCATTCCACATCTTAGTGGTACGTGGAAGAAAAGTCCTTGAAAACCGCACAGTAGAAGATCGCCACGCATCCAGGTGGTGTGGATGGAAATGCAGGCGGTGACGTGCTGTGCGGTGATGGAATTCGGCGGCAGGCATCAGATCAAATAGCTCTTCGGAACACTCTCCGTTGTAAATGCGATAGAAGACGCACAAAGAAGCCACGTCTCTACGCAATGCCAAAGAGTCCAGCCGTTCACAGAGCACCGGGTCCCCCACAATCCGTACGGCTCTCCGTTGTACGCGGTCAAAATGTAGAAGCTGATATTGGGGTGATCCGGACCAGAGATGAGAGCAGTACTCCATATGTGGCCGAACCTGCGCCTTATAAAGCGCAAGTCTATGGCCAGGATTGAAATACTGTCTCGCTCTATTGATCACACCCAATTTCATCGAGGCCAACTTGGCCTTGCTCTCCAAGTGACCACGAAACTGACAGTCGCTCGAAATGTCGAGTCCCAGTACTTTGATACTTGGCGAGGCATCGAGAGGTGTGCTATCGAAGAGCGGCGATACGACAAATGGGGTTTTCTTAGTGGTAAACGCGCAAACCTGTGTCTTTTGGGGATTAAACTGAACGAGGTTCAGTTTACCCCATTCTGAGACCGTCCTCAGGGAGGTCTCTATAGAAGACACAAGTTTCTTTCGGCACTCGTCGACGTTTTCCCGAGAGAGACCTGCACGGCCGGAATATACCGCATCCCCAGTGCTGTCATCCGCATAACAATGTATGTTGGAAATGTCCAACATATCATTGATGTGCAAGAGGAACAGGGTTGGGGATAGCACGCAGCCTTGGGGTACACCAGCATTCACGGGCTTGGGGTCCGAGCAAAAACCGTCGAGAACGACCTGTATGCTCCGCCCAGTGAGGAAGCTGGTGATCCACTTGCATAAACTCTCGGGAAGCCCATAGGAAGGAAGCTTCGAAAGAAGCCCCTTGTGCCATACACGATCGAAGGCTTTCGCTATATCCAGACTAACTGCCAGACCTTCTCCCTTGCTTTCAATAACCGCAGCCCAACGGTGTGTAAGATATAACAGGAGGTCACCAGCCGATCGACCATGGCGAAAGCCATATTGTCGGTCATTGATCAACTGGTGATCCTCAAGGTACGCGAGGAGCTGTCGGTTTATGATGTTCTCCATTATTTTGGAGAGAAGAGAGGTGATGGCGATAGGTCTGTAGTTAGCTGGGTCCGAGCTATCACCTTTTTTAGGGATCGGATGGACAAAAGCACACTTCCATGAGACCGGGACTACGCCTTTGAAATAGGAGTACCGAAATAGACGCGTTAGCACTGGAGTCAACTCAGGGGCACATGTTCGTAGCACGATTGGGGAAATGCCATCCGGCCCACTCGACTTATGAACATCCAAGGAAAGTAGAGACCGTCGAATGGTTTTTTGCCGGAAAATTATTTCCGGCATTGAACTCTGACACCGCTGGATGGTAGGCGGTGTTTTCCCTTGGTCGTTCAAGGTCGAGTTTGAGGCAAAAAGAGTGCCCAAGAGATCGGCTTTCCCTTTTGCCGTATGGGCCAGAGAATCATTCCCCGAGTGCAGTGGCGGTAGGGATGGCTGGCAAAAGTTACCCAAAGTGGCTTTAGAAAGCGCCCAGAACTTGCGCGTGCCTGGTGGGTACCTTGTCAACTGATCCCCAATTTTGACGACATGCCTAAACCTTGCTCTAGCAATTTGCCGTTTGAAGAATCTGGAGGCACGATTGTATTTCCTCTTCAGAACTCTAGAGTTCGGATCCTTGATGACTAACGCATTAACCCAAGCCTGATGCGCCTGACGTTTTCCGGCTGCTGCAGCCCTGACAGACGCATCAAACCAAGGCCGCGATCTGCCACCAAGTGGTACCACAGAGCTAGGTACAAATAGTTCCATGCCCTGTAGTATCACATCAGCTACAGCCGCAGCGCAGTCACTGGGATCATCGGAAGAGAAACAAATCGGCCCCCATGGGTAGGATGCAAAGAAAGACCGCATTCCATCCCAATCCGCTGACTTGTAGTGCCAAACGCGTCGGGTCGCAGGTCTTGTGCGAGCCGGACGTTGAATGGGCACCACACTCCGTACCAGGCAATGATCGGAGGACCCAAGGGGAGCCTCGACAATGACCTGGTACTTTCCGGGATGTGTAGTCAGCAGAAGATCCAACAAAGAGGGCATGTGGCTGTCCACGTCCGGTAGACGAGTGTGCGTCTGAACCAACTGGGACAGACCATTTGCCAGAGCAAAGTCAAACACAGATCTCCCCGCGAAGTCAGTGGAACGCGACCCTAGCCACTCGGCATTGTGCGCGTTGAAGTCCCCAAGGACTATGACCTCAGCGGAGGGAATCTGTGATAGCAGGTCGTCAATCTTCGCCTGTACATGGCCCAAGAGTTGTTCCGTTTCTGCATTACCACTATGGGATCTGTATAGGCACGCGTAGACTCTGACATGATCGTCCATGTCCACGCGCAGCCAGAGGAGAGACAGATCCCGACCTTCAAAAATCTCGAGGCGACGGTAGCAGATATCCTCCCTTACGAACACAGATACCCCGGCGTGGGGTATAAAATGATGCTCTAATTTATACCCGGGGTATGAAAGGTACGCTGTGTCGCTAGGTTTGGATATCTGCGTCTCCGTCAAAAACAACAAGGCCGGCTGCGCCGTCTCAAGATGATAATGGACGGCGTTTAGGTTGGAGTGAAGTCCCCGGATGTTGCAAAAGTCCACATTCAGGGTGAACCGGGGTGCCGCTGTGTTACCTCGTCGTTTGCCCTCAAAAAACACGAAATGCGATTCTTTGCCCGCCCCAGATACGACGGGCGGCCCGAACAAAATCGGAGAATCGTTTCCCCGATTTTGCTCGGGGAGGGATTCTCCGGCTTCATTAAAGCCGGTACCCTCCTGGGGTATATTTATTGAAGTAACCGCATTCATGTTTGGCAGGGAGGAGGGGGGAGGGGGGCTTGGGCTTCCGGAAACTCTCACTCACCGACGGAACATAACCAAATGAATTTGGTTACTATACGTCGATCTTCTGTGAGAGGGTGTTCCTTCCCCGGTCGAGCCAGCCCAATACAAGCTGCAGTCAAATGACAACAGCTAGGCTCTACCACCTATAAAATTATGACTTTAAATGAAAAAGCAAAAAGTAATAGTTTACATTACAATTTATTTAGTAAGAATGAAAGACGAAATACATTTTATAATTTACAACAGTAATATGCCTGACGTCGAAGCTAAATGAAACCTTTTTTATTTAATAAATTTATATTCTGACTTGTATTATTTTTATATTAAGAAGGAAATCATTTTATGACTGTAAACAATGTTCAGCTTGAGTTATTTTAAAATATGTATATAACTTATGTTATTTTGTCATTATTAATTAAACAGTTTGTTATGAAGAATAGGATTTATTTTAGAGAGAAAAATAAATCAAGAGTTTCTTATAAATAATTTTCTTAAGGGTAAGGATATTTTACTTGAATGCTTGCAGCTTCATGGGCCGACATTTAGAGACGAATTGTGAAAGAATTGTTCTTTTGTTTGTTGTAGAATATCTGAATAGGCAAAGAATCTTGATGGGAAAAACTGCCAAGGGGTAAATTAGGTTTAAGCCACAATAAATCAAATGAGTTTAGCCTTATTGCTTTTGCTGAAGATAAGAAATAATATATTGTATCATATCTTTAACTTCTAAGTTATTGACTATATTCATAAATATTATTGTTTAACATCCATGAATTTCATATTTTTCTTATCTAAAGTTATCTAATGGAAACAAAAATCTAATTTCTAGATGTGAACGTGGTTTCATCTCTTTTTTATTTCGATGCAACAAACTGCGTGCTTTCTTTGTTTTGGCCATACTTTATATGTAACACTTGTATGGTAATTGCTAAAATACTAAGCTACAACGGTCACGGGACTTCTTTCGCACTAGTCTATGGCACTAGACCGCAATTTACCCAACCACAATTAGAACTCGATGATAAAATATTATTATTACGAATATGTGAAATAAACCTTACAGTTAACCAGAACTACTTCACTAAAGTAAGAATACCAGTCTTAAGCAGATATAGTCATATTTTATAGGTGTCAAATTAATATGAAAATGAAATAAACTTCTAAAGTAGAAAAAAAAAATTATGTTCAATGTAAACAATTTTAACTATCAAAATATTTTTTTTTCTGCATTCTGTAACAATATTAATAACAATATAATATGTATGCACGTAGGTCACAACATTACAAGAGTAACCGATGGTAGCTTAAATGAACAGAGAAGTAGAGTGAGTGAAAACAAACTAAGCATGACAAGTATACAATAAATTTAGGTTAATTGGTTAAAGATTTCATGAAAGGACTTGAACAAACGATAATTTTTATTATTTAAAATACTTAATATAATATATGGACTTTAATTACTAAACTGTTTAAATATCACACTTACATCTCGTCTACCCGTGAACACGATTACTGCAAAGTATTCGAATCGTCGGGTTAAAATCAAAAATGTAACCAAATTATACGCGAGTTTTAATCCGTAAAAATAGTTTTATTTGAAATGTGTACTCGTGAAAAACTAAGAAAATACTATGTATATTTAAACTTAATGGCAGAATTTCAGATTGAAATTTTGACCACCAAAATTATCCTTATAATATTGAAGTATGCAGAATAGATTCGTATATAACACATTTCAAATATTTCTGTCTCAAATAATATTATTTGAGAAAAGAATTAACAAAAATAAGGTTCTGAACGTAAACAACTTCAGTTAATCATATTTCATATTTTACCAGAATAACAGATTCTTTAATTAGAATTTTGTAGGAATGTTGAAATATACGATTTATTAGTGCTGGGGTCGTTTCGAGGACAACAAATTAAACACCATTTCACTAATTTCGTTTAAAGGAAGCTTTCTTCATTAAAATCTTATCGCATAAGTCCTTTTAAAAAGGACTTTTATTTTCAATCCGAAGAACGGAATTGTAATTTTTTTTAGAACAAAATATGTTTTCTTCTTAGAAGTAATTGGAAAATTACAAGCTTGAGAACTGAATATAATTCATTTTTTGTATTGTTACATTATTTAATTAAAAACTTATCTATTTAAATTTTTGGGAAGAAATATTTATCAGTCTCAATTAAGTGATGTATAACGAATGATTTTTATATGATAGTTAGTCTTGTGGGTTGATGAAATCAGAACCCGGCCAGAGCATTATTTAACAAACAAGAGCTGGTCGAAATATGCATATTCAGATTGCAATACAGCATTTAATTTCTATTCGTGCTTATATGATGTTGAAATTTATGTTTATCTATTATTAAAAAAAATATTGATTCAATCATAAACTTGGATAAGTTAAACGGAAAAATAAAAATTCCCAACTGTTTTAATTGTAATATTATATTATGTTCTTGAATGTTTTGAAACTTAAGAAAGTAACTTTTATGTTTTTGCAATAGATATTAAAATATATTATTTTATGAACATGTTTTCATTATTACTTAGGTAAAAGATCTTTCTATTGTGTACACGGGACGTGCCATATAAATGAAACATGTCTCAAGGCTATGTAATAAACAAGAGCTTGCTTTTCGTGAAAACACGACAATAAAACATGCCATGATCTTTTATTCTGGACATTTGAACACATTTTATTACTAAATATTTTAATAATCCCATACATCTGCCATTATTTAATTTATTAAGCATTTGTTTGTAAATTTAAGAGTAAACGAACTGACAATCCAGCTTAGCCTACAACTGTAGCTAAAACTCCATGGATATCTAGAAATATTGTATATATTTTTAGATATTCATAATAGAAATGATTTGACAATTTTAAAGAACGTAGAGGGCTTAAGGAGAATATACAGGGAGTAGCAAGAGTTACTGGGTACTACAGCTATTTTACTTAGATCTTCGGTAAGGGGATTGTAGTAATTGGACCAGCCCCTACGATACGAATGTTGCTTAAACTATGATAATTATCTACTTGGAAGTTAAACTAATCTAAGTCAAGAACACTAGACACAGAGAAGATGAACATTGCTAACGTTTCAATGAATTATTGTTCATAAACTTTTTCCATTTCTTGTTAAAGAATTGTTGCATAAGTGTTCTAGTATTTTGTTATTGGACAATTTATTTGTATAAAAATTTTATGGAAACAGAAAAACAACATAGACACATTATATGTATACGTGATAGGTATAAATATATACTTATAAATATATTCTAATTACACAAAAGAATCGTCACGTAGTAAAAAAAATATCTATAAATATTCTAGAAGGATAATGACCAAATAAAGAACCAAATAACCTCATTACATGTCGCCCCTCGCTTGCAATAATCTCGTCCTATTTTTAAAATCCTCCTCGTTTTGTTGAAATCCAACTGATCTACATCTTTCGCAGCTTCCTCAAATATGGCAATATGATTCTAGCATAATTTAAATAGGTATATGTAAAATGATGCTCTTTTTAGAAACCTTACGTTTAATGTTTATAGTTTATCGTTAAAATGTTCGATAATTACGTGAATTCGGATATTTATTTGATTCATTTGGAATTCAAACCGCAATTTACAACCATACATTGTCAAATTGTATAGCACAATTATTTGTGATTTAAACGTTGTAGAAACAAGTTTTTTAAATGGCAATTTGATCAGTTATATATAGAAGTGAATATGAAGAATTTGTCTTATGCTTTAAATGTAGAATTTTGAATTTGACAGAACTCGCTTTATACGGGTGTTACAATGAATTCTACAAAAATATGAGAAATACAGATAATGCTGTTTCTTTCGAGGGATCAATTGCTTCTGAAGCATCGTCCCGCATATGTGCTGTCCCTTATGCAGCACACACGGTCTTAGTCACAGCAATTTAAATTTATCTAACAACATTTTTCGTATGAAATTTTATATAATTTATTTGTCATGAGTCTTTGATTCTTATTTTCAAAGTATTAAATATTTTTATTTTATTTGAATTCATTCCGTAATTCGTTCTTTAATTTATTTAAATTCTCGTTCTTATCTATATATATATATATATATATAGTAAAGTAAAATAAAATAACTCAAAAGTAAATTAGTCGTGAAACAGTTGAATTATTATTCGAGTTTTGATTTTATTTCTTATTAAGTGACTCAATTATTAAGAATCCTTAGATTTAAAAGCCCAATGTATACATTATGGAGTTTGCGATCGGACTCAGTTATTAGACAACAATATTCAAAATTTAAACTAATATAAGTTAATAAGAAGATTTGATATTTTATAAATAACATATATGTTTAACAAATATGCTGTACGAAATATTGAAATTATTATTTACAGAATAAAAGCTCCTTAATATCTTTTCTTTTCAAACACTTTTTAAATCAGGCTCTACGAACGTTAAAAGTAAATCATGAATTAAAGCAAAAATTTGTTGTCAAAAGACTGCCGAATCACTGAAAACAATTTAAGAAGAATATCACTAAATTTATTGAATTAAGAATATTTTTTAAAAGTTAAAAAAAAAAGATCGTGTATTTTATAATCCTAGTGATAATTTTGAATTAGTATTTTCAATTACAAGAAATATGTTTCCAACTAACAATGATTTTCAGTTATTGTTAACATTTTAATGGTGAAAATATAACAATCTATAATATAAATAGTATAAATATAATTTAATCCAATTTAAATCTTTTGTGGTAAACGTGTATGGTAATTAACAAAGTTCTCAGTCAAAGCTCCAGTGTACTTTTTAGAGCTTTTTATAGTTACATGAATATATCTTTACTATCAATTAATGTGAAAGTTGTGAAGTATCATGTAAGATACAATTTTAATAGATTTGCTATTAAAATTGTATCTTAACCTTGTCTTAACCGGAATTACATAAAAACAAAAAAAAATTGTACTACTTTAAGTTTTCTTTACTTTAATTGTTGGGTTTTATTTGTTTTCTATATTAAAAGAAACTTCTAACTATAATATGATTTTCTTATAATTTTAATTTATTGTCATTGTAATTATCGTCATTGACTTGCATCTTCGTTTATTAAATCTCTTTTTATTTTTTTTAAGTTTTACACAAAACTGCCTTCATACCTTGGTCATTTAAGTTTTTAATATTGCTTAATATATTTTAGTACTTTGAAGTCTGAATCCAAAACAAATGTAAGAGGTTAGTAAAAAGTGATAAAACATAGAATAATTTCTGCTAAGTATTATAATATTTATTAGTAAGGCAATATATGTTTATCTTTTAATATTGCTTAGTCATCTGAATATTACGTTAATGAAATTTTAGGACAAAAGTGTATTCAATCCACAGCCATTAACCCGTTGCTGATTAATATTTGGCTACAGAATGCTTAGCTTTATATTTCGGATTTATATCACCGCGCCAGGATTGGATTTATTTTACATGTTCATCACATGTTATGAATTTTGCCTTTTTAGAATATTTAGTTTTGGTGCTAGCATTCCTCATGCTATTAATTATGTATGATTGTCGACCCTTATAATTTATTATTTACGCTATTTTGCAATCTTAAAGGACCTCTTACGGAATTACAAACTAGCAAATTTAAGGCTTTTCAAGAATATTAATTTAGAATATTCTTCGAAAATTATTATAAATTATTTCTTTGGAAAATTATTAAATTATACGAGTATTTGAACAATTTCGGTACAATAATGTCTGAGGAAAAGATATAAATATATATATTTAAACAATTTCAATGCAATAATTTAATAATCTGCAAAAAGAGTTCTACAGATTTTATAAAATGTCTAAATCTAACTAAGCATTTTATGTTATTTTACTGCGCAGATGTGGTCCTGTAATTTGGCTATCAAACTATTACACTAAGAGGAGCATAAAATGAGAAACTGTAATGAGATGTTTTGTTCTTACCTATTTAATTAATTAACAAATGGTCTCGTTACTTATGTGTAGCTAAATAATAACTAGATATACCTTATTTACAAGTTTTAAAAAAAATCTCTTTAAATTAATAAAAACATATTTGTAGAAACTTCCAACTCGGATGGCAAGGACTTATTCATATAAAATGATAAGATATAGCTTTAAAAATACATACGACATAATGAGAGTCTAGAATATAGACAAAAATGAAAGTTTTTTGAACGAGTGTTTCTTTTGATGTCTAAAAAGATCTTAAAATAACCTATTCATATGAAAAAATACTAAATAACTCTGAAGTTTAGTTATTTATGTTAATTCCTTGCCAAGTCTTATTAAAGCCAGACAGTTATAATACATGAGCTTAAGAAACAAACGATACGATCAAAATCTAATAATTAGGTAAGTTAATATATATATATAGCTATTAGATTTAAATATCGCCCAATAAATTTCAAACATAATGTATGTTATGTACCTACGTACCTACGTATCCTTATATACCGAAAGCAATTTCCTATAATAAAATACATTTTCTTTTACATATTATACGACGCCAATTGTATATTGTGTGACCAAGATTAAATCTGAAAACGAAGAGTTGATTAACTAAAAACTGAGATTATGACAGAAATTTAGATGAAGAAGCAAAAAGTAATACTTTACATTACAATTTATTTAGAAAGAATGAAAAACGAAAAACATTTTATAAATTACAACAGTAATATGCCTGCTAAACTAAACGAAACCTCTTTTATATAATAATTTTATATTCTGACTTTGTAATATTTTCTTGTGAAGAAGGAATCATTTTATGAATAACAAAACAATGTTCTGATAGAGTCATTTAAAAAATATATACTTATGTTATTTTGTAAATCTGTTATTTTTACTTTAACTAGCTGTTTTGAAGAATTTAATTTATTCTAGAGAGAAAAATAAATCAAGAATTTCTTATAAGTAATTTTCTTAAGGAAAACGATATTTTACTTGAGGGCTTGCAGTTTTATGGGCTGACATTTGCAGACGAATAGTGAAAGAATTCTTTTTTTGTTTGTAGTAGAATATCTGAATATGCAAATAATCTTGATAGGAAAAACTGCTAATCGGTAAATTTGATTTAAGCCATACTAAATCAGATGAGTTTAGTCTTATTGCTTTTGCTGAAGATAAGAAATAATATATTGACTATATTCATAAATATTATTGTTTAACTTCCATGATTTTCTTATTTAAATCTATCTAATGGAAACAAAAATCTAATTACTAGATGTGAACGTGGTTTCATCTCTTTTTTATTTCGATGCAACAAACTGCGTGCTTTCTTTGTTTTGGCCATACTTTATATGTAACACTTGTATGGTAATTGCTAAAATACTAAACAACCTAGCGTTATGGAACACCACGATTCTGTATAATCCTTAATGATTGTATTTTGTATTGCAAGAATTTTGCAAATCTGACTGTTATTGGAGAACGTTTTGAATCAAACAATATTGTCATCATTATTCAAATTTGTGCTTATCATTCATTATTATTACCATTCATTTTTAAATTTGAAACTACATTTTTCAACTTAAAAAGAGAGTTCATGAACAGCGGAAGCAATCGAAATGACCTTTTTTATTTTAAAACATCCAGATACGCCCAGGCGTAAAAGGGTGTTGGATAGGAGTTTATGCAAGGCTATCTGGGAAAGCATTTAAAATGTCGCTATTTTATGATTACCCACTAAAACCCAACGGTCACCCTCATCCCTTTTGGTGGTAAGTCACGCGATTGCTTTCGCACTAGTCCGTGGCATTAAACCGCTTACTCAACCACAATTAGAACTCGATGATAAAATATTATTATTACGAATATGTGAAATAAATCTTACAGGTATGCAGAACTATTTTACCAAAGTAAAAATACCAGCCTTAGCCAGATATAGTCATATTCTATAGGTGTCTAATTAATATAAAAATGAAATTGAAAATGAAAAAAAGTTTATGTTCAATGTATTACAATTTTAATTATCAAAATTTTTTTTTTTGCATTCTGTAACAATAATTATAACAAAATATAATATGTATGCACGTAGGTCACAACATTACATAAAGAATGGAACAAGAGTATTCGATGGTAGCTTAAATGAACAGAGAAGTAGAGTGAGTGAAAACCAACTAAGCATGGAAAGTATACAATAAATTTAGGTTAATAGGTGAAAGACTTCATGAAAGGACTTGAGCAAAAGATAATTTTTATTGTTTAAAATACTTAATATAATATATGGACTTGAATTACTAAAATGTTTAAAACTACTTAATGGCAGAATTTCATATTGAAATTTTGACCACCAACTTCCCTCCGGACTTTGCATGTGAACGAACGTGTACGCACTTTATTTGTTTATTTATTTTTTTTTAATTTCAAATAATAGTTAAAGTTTAAAATTTGCTTTAAATAATAGGAGTTCATATAGGGAGTGAAGTTTTGGTGACATTAGAAGCTGCAAGTGATACGTGTATAAGCGAGTGCAAATGCGTAAGTCACGCCCTCCACAATAACGCATAGTTTCGCTTGTGCAGTAGTACAATCTTTATCGCATGTAGTTGTTGCTGCTATCCTGGTACTTTCCTCAGAAAAGTGTGAAAAAAAAGTTGACTAAAAATTGTATATTATTAAGTATAATATTTATTATTAGTTAATGAAAAGAATGCACATTTTTAGAAACTTAATATAATTTGTTGCAATAGTGGTCATTTGGAAATTTTGAAGTGATTAAAAGATTCACAGCTTAATTTAGTAGCGCCTAGAATAGCTTTCTGCTTGTTATTTTAGGAAATATTGCTTTCGTTACACTCTGATTTTCTGGTACAAAATTTATTCGAAGACACAAAAAAGATATCCACCGTACTACGGACACAGCAAAAATTTAATAACTTCTTTACTTTATACTATCCTGCTGATAATTAGCTATAGATAAAAATAGTTTAGATGAATCAGAGAAAAGGATAACAATCACCAAATTTTAATTCAACGCGTAGTAAACTTACAAGAAAAAAGACACAGATATTTATGCCGAGATGCAATTATTTAAAGAAGCAATGAAGACAATGATTACGTCACTTTTCTAAGCAGGAACAGGAATTAAAAAATATTTCCCCCATTTTCAAAAATATACAATACTCAAATCGTAATACAGAAGCGAAGCAATAATTCCAGTTCTTTCATCACAAAATGAGGAATTCAAGTTAAAATTAGAAAAACTCGAACGTCAATCAAAAGAGGATAAAAAGTACTAATGAAATCGCAAATGTGAAAAATTTTTTAATACGAAATTATAGGTTATTTAAAATACCTATCCAACGATACCATATAACCGAGAATCAGTTTACCTTTCTGCCGAAAAAAAGAAGACAAGAAAAATTTCTCGTCGCCGCTCATAGCCACCAGTTTCTTGATAGCGCTGGTATACACTCAACTGTCGAGCAACAGTACTTAGGCTCTGACCCGCTTCAATTAGCGCAACGACTTCAGCAGCTTTTTCCGGAATAGTATCCATTTTCTTCAGATGAATGCAACTGTAGTCACGGGACGTCCTTCCAGGTTGAGTGTTGAATTACAAATGATGACGTTTTACTCAAAACACGCCTTTTTATACGCATTTAGTCATGCACACTGTAGTGAGCTAAACGAGCAATTTTAGGGTTTGACGTTATCATTTTTTCTTTTTTTTTTTTTTTTCGATAGAAAGGTAAATTGATTACCGTTTATATAGTATCATTGGATAGGTATTGAAATAACCTATAATTTCATATTATCAAATATATTTTTTATTATTTTAGACAAAAAAAAAAAAAAAAATCAAATTTTTCAAAAATTGTTCACATGTGCGATTTCATTGCACCCGAGTGTATATTATCATTTTGGAAGAAAGAATTGAAGATCTACAGCGGGGAAATAGAAAAAATAACTTTGAAATGAAAAATGTTCCCAATAAAAACAATGAAACAGAGGAAGATTTAATAAAAATAGTTGCTTGCTTATCGAAGTCTGTCAGTAGTAATTTAGCGTCATCCCATATAAAAGATACATACAGACTAAAATCAAAAAAAGAGGGTAGTAAAAATTCTATAATAGCTGTTGAGAAAACATCGACATTTTTCAAGATAAACCTGTTAAAGATGTACAAAATGTATAATTCTAAACATAAAACAAAGTTATGTGCCAAGGATTTAGGTTTGCATGCATCCACAGAAACTCCTTTCTTCATATCCGAGCAACTAAAGCAAAATGGTTCCTCAAAATGGTCTTTATTTTCTAGCTCGAAATCTAACAAAGAGCAAGAAATATAAGTTTTGTTGGACGGCGTATGGCAATATTTACGTCAGAAAGGACGAAATTTCTTCTATAATTAGCATTAAAAGTGAATCACAAATTAATTTGCTATTGCACGGAATGTGACTATGCTATGTTACTATTATTAAGTATAATCATATAAAAATGCTTATCTTGTGGTTAGTTTATTTTCACATAATTATGTATCAATATCTCTTTGCTCACTTAAAGTTTACCTACTACGTTTTTACTTTAGACATAATGTTAATGGTATATAACTATGTTAATGATAATTTATTAGTTATAGATTTTAAAATGTTCTTTTAATTTTTGCTTTTGTTTATACACTTTAATAATTCTTTTTTATATTATATTAAATTTAACATATCATGATGATGATATATAACTGCAAAACAATTTTAATGTTGGTATGTTTGTTTAATTGTAAATATGGTTTATTTAGTATATTTACTCAATACAAAATTAGTTATGTATCAAAATATACATTTTAAAGTTATGTTATTTTAAAAACGTTTTCTCAATCGTTATTACAGTTCATATGGATTCACACAATCTTTACACATTATATTTATACATAAACATTCACTAAATACACTGACACTAATATCAAGTCGTAAAACATTAATGTATTATATTATTCCTCCCAATTTTTATCATGAACTTTGTGAAGCCCTCTTTCTTATTGCCTTATTCTTCTATGCATTTCGACAAGTTGAAGCCTACAAACTCAAAATGATCTTGATAGAGTAGATATAGCACGCTTTGTAAACTGCAATATTACAAATCTTTCTAAGAAAATATCGGTGAGAGATAATGATTAAACAATTATCTGCCAGAACAAAAAAATCTATTTATTCCAATTTTGATAACCTCTTGGTAACTCTGTCTGTCATATATTTTGATGTTGATGTGTTGTTTCTGACCGAGTGTTGGCTAAGATGTGATAAACCTATCCCGCAACTTAATAATTACAATTCGTTTAAAACTATACACCGTTTAAATCAAAATAATGGAGTTGTGATTTATATCAGGAAAACGTTAAATCCTATTGTTAAAGAAATTAAACTTGAACAGGCGTCCTGTTTACAAGTTCAGAACAACATTATTTTAGGGATATAGCGTTCGCCGTCATTAAGCAATGCTGAGAACTTTATAAACTCATTAAATAGTAAACATGAAACCTTAAAAACCTCTAAAAATATTATTTTTACAGAAGATATAAATATTAACGTAATTCCAATATCTACCACACAATCACAAGAACGCGAAAAGAGATTAAATTATCTGAACATGTTAAACCTTCACGGCCTCTTTCCTGGTCATCTTCTGCAAACCAGAGGGTATAATTACTTGGATCATTATGTCCTTAAAATTAAAAATTAATATTATAAAGCTTTTATTGCCGTATTCAAGTCACAGTTACAGATCATTGCATTATTCTTTTAAATTGAAGTAATATGTTAAACAAACGTGCCGTTAATTTAAAAAATAAAACCAAAATAGATTTTAATTAAGCTCTTAAGGCTCTTGCTGAAAAAAACATATCTTCTCTTCTTTATTGTAATGATCCTGAAAAAGTGGTTAATCAAAAAAAAAAACAATAAAGGATATTATTATAAGCAATTCCTCTATCTATATCTGATTGTAGTAAAACAATATGTATTCCTAAGGGTAAACGCATTATTAAGCCTTGGAATACACCTGGAATACTGCGTTGTATAAACAACAGGAATAAACTGCAGAAACAACTTCGCCGAGATCCTGAAAATGAAATATTACTTCAAACTTATAAAAACTATCGGAATTCCTGTAACAATCTTACAAAAAAACTGAAACGTAAATACCAAAAGGATCAATTGGCCAAGTCAACAAAAAATTCTAAAACTTTATGGAATAATATAAAAAAAAATTCTTACCTTAAGCATTCCAATGATAATAATACTGAACTATTTTATCTTAAATATTCTCCACGTGAATCTATTGGACACAATAATAAATTCTTCTCTAATACTGGCAAAAATCTTGCTGAAAATATTCTTATAAATAAAGCTTATCTTCCTTTTTTTTCTCCTATAACTGTGATTGATTCATCTTTCGTACTTATTGACACAGACGAGATAGAAATTAAAAATATTGTTTTGTAATTACGGTCGGATAGCTCTCCTGGATGGGACAATATTCCAACTAAGTTCTTAAAAATTGCTAGTACAGTATTAGCTCCAGTACGTTGTCATTTAGTAAACCTGTTTTAGTCAAGGAGTGTTTCCTGATTCCCTTAAGAAATCTATTGTTATACCAGTGTATAAATCTGGAAGCTGTGACGATATTAATAATTATAGGCCAATTTCAATTCTCCCTTCTATATCTAAGATTATATCGATCTATATCAAAAAACTTTTAAATGTAAGACTACTAAGTTACTTGAATAAATATAATATCCTGTCGAACCATCAATACGGTTTTAGACACGGAAAGTCCACAGAAGACGCAATTACAGCTTTAACTTCTTTGATAGTAAAAGAACTAGATAACAAAATGAAATGTATCACAATATTTCTGGACCTCAAGAAGGCCTTTGATATCGTCTCTGTTCCCATCCTAATTCAAAAGGCATAGGCCATAGAAGCCATAGGCATCCGAAATCATTCTTTAAATCTTTTTAATAGTTATTTAACTGGCCATAAACAGAAGTTTAGAGTTGAGGGTTACACGAGTGATGAAATCGATGTCAGTTTCGGAGTTCCTCAGGGAAGTGTCTTAGGACCGACTTTATTTTTAATCTATATCAATGAACTTTGTCAGCTTCAATTGATCAATGGATATATATTTTCGAATATTGGTGACACTGCTGTGGTGTTTACTGGAATTTCATGGGAGGATGTTCGCTTCTAAGCAGAGCTCGTATAGCAGAATGGCTGAACATCAACCTCTTGTCTATAAATACTGGGAAAATAAATTAAATTTGCTTTTCTATATTTGAACGAACACATCCGGGAGATAATTTTAAGATAAAAATTCATAATAATTGTGAACAATTTCAGGGATTGTGTAATTGAAATATGAGGAAGTTGAGTTGTTTCTGGGTTTTATGACTTGATTTTACATACAGAGAACACGAATACGATCACGAACATGATCACAATCACGAACACGACACACACGCACACACACGCACTCATACACACACGCACGCGCACGCACGCGCACACACACACACACACACACACTTATTATTATTATTATCCTTATAATATTGAAGTATGCATGCAGAGTAGATTCGTATATAACACATTTCAAATAATTCTGTCTCAAATAATATTATTTGAAAAAAGATTTAACAAAAATAAGGTTCTGATCGTAAACAACTTCAGTTAATCATATTTCATATTTTACCAGAATAACAGATTCTTTAATTAGAATTTTGTAGGAATGTTGAAATATACGATTTATTAGTGCTGGGGTCGTTTCGAGGACAACAAATTAAACACCATTTCACTAATTTCGTTTAAAGGAAGCTTTCTTCATTAAAATCTTATCGCATAAGTCCTTTTAAAAAGGACTTTTATTTTCAATCCTAAGAACGTAATTGTAATTTTTGGTAAAACAAAAGTATGTTTTCTTCTTAAAAGTAATTGCAAGATCACAAGCTTGAGAACTGAATATAATAACATTTTTGTATTGTTATATTATTTAATTAAAGACTTATCTATTAAAATTTTTCGGAAGAAATATATATCACTGTTTCAATTAAGTGATGTTATAACATACGAATGATTTTTTTATTTTAGTTAGTCTTATGGTGTGATGAAATCAGAACCCGGCCAGAGCGTTATTTAACAAACAAGAGCTGGTCGAAATATGCATATTCAGATTGCAATACAGCATTTAATTTCTATTCGTGCATATTTGATGTTGAAATCTGTGTTTACCTATTATTAAAAATATATTGAATCGATCATAAACTTGGTTAAGTTAAACGGAAAAATAAAGAGTTGAGTTAAGAGTTTTAATTTAAAGTGTAATTATAGTTGTTCAATGTTTTGAGACTAAACAAACTAGTCATAGTAATTCATATTCAAGTACATATTTTTTATTAACTTGCCTTTACTACGACTTTGGTACAAGATCATTCTATTGTGTAGACGGGACGTGCCATACAAATGAAACATGACTCAAGGCCGTTTCATAAACAAGAGCTTGCTTTCGTAAAAACACGACAATAAAACCTAACATGATCTTTTATTCTGGACATTTAACTTTTTTTTATGATTAAATATTATTCATTAATCTCATACATCTGCCACTGTATAATTTTGCAGTATATTAAGATGTAGGTATATTGTAAAAAACAAAATGCAGTCTGTTACCGAGCAGTAAACGAATAAGTGCCCAATTGAAGTTTTATTTTGTTATAATCAAACACAACAAATTTTTCTAAGCAATACTTTATAAATTTGAAAGTAAGTCAACAGGAAATCCAGCTTATCCTAAGTAGATAGATACCTACAAATATACAAAAAAAAAAGTTCTTTGACAATTTTAAAGAACGTAGTGGGCTAAAGGAGAATATACAGGAAGTAGCAAGAGTTACTGGATATTTGTGCTACTTTTCTTTGATCTTCCGTATGGAGATTATAATAATTGGACCAGTCCCTACGATACCAATGTTGCTTAAACTATGATAATGATCTACTTGGAAGTTCAACTAAACTAAGCCATTAGCGCCAATCACAGAGAAGGCGAACGTTGCTAGCGATTCAATAAATAATTTTTCATATAACTCGTCAATTTCTTGTTAAAGAATTGTTGCATAAGTATTCTTGTATTTTATTATTGGACTATTTATTTGTATAACAATGTTATGAACAGAGATAAATTACATAGACACATTATATGTATATTCTAATTACACAAAAGAATTGTCACGTAGTAAGAAAAATATCTATAAATATTCTAGAAGGACAATGACCAAATAAAGAATCAAATAACCTCATTACATGTTGCTTGCAATAATCTCGTCCTATTTTTGAAATCCTCCCCGTTTTGTTAAAATCCAACCGATAGTGATCCTGTATCTACATCTTTCGTAGCTTAGTCAAATGGGGGAATGTAATTCCAAACAATTTTCATAGGTATGTGTAAAATCCTGCTCTTTTCAGAACCAGTGCTTATTGTTTATACTTAATTATTGAACACAGGCATTTGAATTTTCGATAATTACGTGAATTGGAATGGATGTTTTCATTCCAAAAACCGCAATGTACAACCACACATTATCAAATTATTAAGTCAATTATTTGAGATTTAAACAATGTAAAAATGACTTTATATCATTTCAGAATCCTTTTACAAATTTCTTGTGTATAAATTTACGATTATAGCCTAGGGTTGTTTTTATTTATTTCTTTTTAAACTCCAAATTGTATTTTAAAACTCTAATTGACAAATTTCAGTTAAATGAAAAATTACATTTTTAATGAGTGACAAATAATATATAACTCAAGTATAATAAAGGACATCTCGTCACCTAAAGCGTGAAGATGTTTTTAGAAATATATTTAAAGTGTCTTCTTCAACTGAAATTAACTTTAACTAATATTGCCAAATTTATCTATTTAAAATATTTTTGGTAAGCGACAGTTCGACCAATTATAATTAAAGTAAACTGATAAATTATATAAATAGATTAATCCAAGAATTTTTCTATGGTTTTAAATGTAAAATTTTGGATTGATTTGCCATACTGCGCCCTAGTATGACAATAAATTCTTCAAAAATATGACAAATATGGATAATGCTTTTTATTTCACTGACAAAAATAATTCCGAAGTAACGTTCCTAATATGTGCTGTCTGTTGTGTAGTTAAACCTTTCCCAGTCGTGGATAATATAATGCTTTATAAAAGTTTATTTTTATACCTTTTATTGATGTTGTAAGTTTAGAAATCTTATTTTCAAGCTATTAAATGATATCATACTTTTTTATTTTTGTGTATTCGGTAAATAGTTTCTTATTTTATTTAATTTATAAAGATACGTTTGATAAAGAGTCTAGTTACTGTTTTTTCTTGAGCAGCTCTCACTTAATTAAAATGCTGAAATTTATGTATGCATATTTAAAGGATTTTTATAATATTCGGTACTAAAATAAAATAACTCTAAAATTAGTCGTTAATAAGTGAAACTGTCATAAATTATTTTAGCGTTTTGATTTTCTTCGTATTAAGTGACTCAATTATTAAGAATCTTTAGATTTAAAAGTTCTTAGAATTAAAAAATTGAAAGTAATATTAGTTAATAAGAAGATTTAATATTTTACAAATAACCTTATCTTTCTAATTGTAAGTTAGACCGAAATGAAGTTTTTATACTCATTCAACATATAATTGAATTACAAAGAACAAATATGCTGTATTAAAATTATTATTTACAAAATAAAAGCTTCTTAACATCTTTTCTTTTCAACAACTTTTCAATTCAGGTTCTGCGAATGTTAAGAGAAAATAAACAATTCGTTGCAAAAATTTGTTGTCAAAAGACTGCCGACTCACTGAAAACAAATTAAGGAGAGTAACACAATATTTTTTTCATAGAGATTATTTTTTAAATAGTTTTTTTAATACTGGTGATATTTTTAAATAAGGCGTCACTTTTAAGTAGGTATTATCTATTACAAGTAATATGTTTCGAAATAACAGAATGATTTTTCTTTATCGTCACCATTTTAATGGTGACAATGTAAGAATCTATAATATAAATATTAAAAATATAACTTCATCTAATTTAAATAATTTGAAGTCTACGTTTATGATAATCAACAAAGTTCTCAGTCAAAGCTCAAGTGTCATGAGACTATCCGTTATTGTTACATGAGTATGCCTTTCCTGTGAACTAATGGGTAGGAAGTTGTCGATTGTCATGCAAGTTACAATTTTAATATCAAATAACCGGAATCAGATTAGATCACATCCGAATACGTTATATTGTGTGCTATTTCAAATTCTTATTACATTAATTATTAGGTATTATTAGTTAAATGAGTTAAAAGAAACTTCTAACTATAATATGATTTTGCTATCAATTTTAAATTATTGTCATTGTAATTATCGTTATTAACTGGCATCTCCGTTAAATCTCATTGTTCAAAAAATATTTTTTTTTTACAAAACTCCTTTTATTTCATACCGTGGTCATTTAAGTTTTTAGTATTGCTTAATATGTTTTAGTACTTTGAATTCGAAATCCAAGTGAACTGCAAAACGTCGAACCCCTAATAATAATTAACATAGTAGGGACAGATAGTTAAATGTTATTTGTTAAAGAAAATATTTCATTGTTTACTCGTGTGATTGAGAAAAAGAAAGAAAAATATGAAGATTATATATCTATATGAGCTATCTATCATATCTAATAGTAGTACTTATAGTTGTACTAATATTAGTTAATATTAGACCCATATAATGTTATGATGGATGGACGGATGGGACAATATTCCAACTAAGTTCTTAAAAATTGCTAGTACAGTATTAGCTCCAGTACGTTGTCATTTAGTAAACCTGTTTTAGTCAAGGAGTGTTTCCTGATTCCCTTAAGAAATCTATTGTTATACCAGTGTATAAATCTGGAAGCTGTGACGATATTAATAATTATAGGCCAATTTCAATTCTCCCTTCTATATTTAAGATTATATCGATCTATATCAAAAAACTTTTAAATGTAAGACTACTAAGTTACTTGAATAAATATAATATCCTGTCGAACCATCAATACGGTTTTATACACGGAAAGTCCACAGAAGACGCAATTACAGCTTTAACTTCTTTGATAGTAAAAGAACTAGATAACAAAATGAAATGTATCACAATATTTCTGGACCTCAAGAAGGCCTTTGATATCGTCTCTGTTCCCATCCTAATTCAAAAGTTAGAAGCCATAGGCATCCGAAATCATTCTTTAAATCTTTTTAATAGTTATTTAACTGGCCATAAACAGAAGTTTAGAGTTGAGGGTTACACGAGTGATGAAATCGATGTCAGTTTCGGAGTTCCTCAGGGAAGTGTCTTAGGACCGACTTTATTTTTAATCTATATCAATGAACTTTGTCAGCTTCAATTGATCAATGGATATATATTTTCGAATGTTGGTGACACTGCTGTGGTGTTTACTGGAATTTCATGGGAGGATGTTCGCTTCTAAGCAGAGCTCGTATAGCAGAATGGCTGAACATCAACCTCTTGTCTATAAATACTGGGAAAATAAATTAAATTTGCTTTTCTATATTTGAACGAACACATCCGGGAGATAATTTTAAGATAAAAATTCATAATAATTGTGAACAATTTCAGGAATTGTGTAATTGAAATATGAGGAAGTTGAGTTGTTTCTGGGTTTTATGACTTGATTTTACATACAAAGAACACGAATACGATCACGAACATGATCACAATCACGAACACGACACACACGCACACACACGCACGCATACACACACGCACGAGCACACACACACACACACACACTTATTATTATTATTATTATCCTTATAATATTGAAGTATGCATGCAGAGTAGATTCGTATATAACACATTTCAAATAATTCTGTCTCAAATAATATTATTTGAAAAAAGATTTAACAAAAATATGGTTCTGATCGTAAACAACTTCAGTTAATCATATTTCATATTTTCCCAGAATAACAGATTCTTTAATTAGACTTTTGTAGGAATGTTGAAATATACGATTTATTAGTGCTGGGGTCGTTTCGAGGACAACAAATTAAACACCATTTCACTAATTTCGTTTAAAGGAAGCTTTCTTCATTAAAATCTTATCGCACATGTCCTTTTAAAAAGGACTTTTATTTTCAATCCTAAGAACGTAATTGTAATTTTTGGTAAAACAAAAGTATGTTTTCTTCTTAAAAGTAATTGCAAGATCACAAGCTTGAGAACTGAATATAATAACATTTTTGTATTGTTATATTATTTAATTAAAGACTTATCTATTAAAATTTTTCGGAAGAAATATCACTGTCTCAATTAAGTGATGTTATAACATACGAATGATTTTTTTATTTTAGTTAGTCTTATGGTGTGATGAAATCAGAACCCGGCCAAAGCGTTATTTAACAAACAAGAGCTGGTCGAAATATGCATATTCAGATTGCAATACAGCATTTAATTTCTATTCGTGCATATTTGATGTTGAAATCTGTGTTTACCTATGATTAAAAATATATTGAATCGATCATAAACTTGGTTAAGTTAAACGGAAAAATAAAGAGTTGAGTTAAGAGTTTTAATTTAAAGTGTAATTATAGTTGTTCAATGTTTTGAGACTAAACAAACTAGTCATAGTAATTCATATTCAAGTACATATTTTTTATTAACTTGCCTTTACTACGACTTTGGTACAAGATCATTCTATTGTGTACACGGGACGTGCCATACAAATGAAACATGACTCAAGGCCGTTTCATAAACAAGAGCTTGCTTTCGTAAAAACACGACAATAAAACCTAACATGATCTTTTATTCTGGACATTTAACTTTTTTTTATGATTAAATATTATTCATTAATCTCATACATCTGCCACTGTATAATTTTGCAGTATATTAAGATGTAGGTATATTGTAAAAAACAAAATGCAGTCTGTTACCGAGCAGTAAACGAATAAGTGCCCAGTTGAAGTTTTATTTTGTTATAAACAAACACAACAAATTTACTAAGCAATACTTTATAAATTTGAAAGTAAGTCAACAGGAAATCCAGCTTATCCTAAGTAGATAGATACCTACAAATATACAATTAAAAAAAGTTCTTTGACAATTTTAAAGAACGTAGTGGGCTAAAAGAGAATATACAGGAAGTAGCAAGAGTTACTGGATATTTGTGCTACTTTACTGTGATCTTCCGTATGGAGATTGTAATAATTGGACCAGTCCCTACGATACCAATGTTGCTTAAACTATGATAATGATCTACTCGGAAGTTCAACTAAACTAAGCCATTAGCGCCAATCACAGAGAAGGCGAACGTTGCTAGCGATTCAATAAATAATTTTTCATATAACTCGTTAAAGAATTGTTGCATAAGTATTCTAGTATTTTATTATTGGACTATTTATTTGTATAACAATGTTATGAACAGAGATAAATTACATAGACACATTATATGTATTCGTAACACGAATATGTATATTATAACATGAGTATGTATATTCTAATTACACAAAAGAATTGTCACGTAGTAACAAAAATATCTATAAATATTCTAGAAGGACAATGACCAAATAAAGAATCAAATAACCTCATTACATGTTGCTTGCAATAATCTCGTCCTATTTTTGAAATCCTCCCCGTTTTGTTAAAATCCAACCGATAATGATCCTGTAGCTACATCTTTCGTAGCTTAGTCAAATGGGGGAATGTAATTCCAAACAATTTTCATAGGTATGTGTAAAATCCTGCTCTTTTCAGAACCAGTACTTATTGTTTATACTTAATTATTGAACACAGGCATTTGAATTTTCGATAATTATGTGAATTGGAAGGGATGTTTTCATTCCAAAAACCGCAATGTACAACCACACATTATCAAATTATTAAGTCAATTATTTGAGATTTAAACAATGTAAAAATGACTTTATATCATTTCGGAATTCATTTACAAATTTCTTGTGTATAAATTTACGATTTTAGCCTAGGGTTGTTTTTATTTATTTCTTTTTAAACTCCAAATTGAATTTTAAAACTCTAATTGACAAATTTCAGTTAAATGAAAAATTACATTTTTAATGAGTGACAAATAATATATAACTCAAGTATAATAAAGGACATCTCGTCACCTAAAGCGTGAAGATGTTTTTAGAAATATATTTAAAGTGTCTTCTTCAACTGAAATTAACTTTAACTAATATTGCCAAATTTATCTATTTAAAATATTTTTGGTAAGCGACAGTTCGACCAATTATAATTAAAGTAAACTGATAAATTATATAAATAGATTAATCCAAGAATATTTCTATGGTTTTAAATGTAAAATTTTGGATTGATTTGCCATACTGCGCCCTAGTATGACAATAAATTCTTCAAAAATATGACAAATATGGATAATGGTTTTTATTTCACTGACAAAAATAATTCCGAAGTAACGTTCCTAATATGTGCTGTCTGTTGTGTAGTTAAACCTTTCCCAGTCGTGGATAATATAATGCTTTATAAAAGTTTATTTTTATACCTTTTATTGCTGTTGTAAGTTTAGAAATCTTATTTTCAAGCTATTAAATGATATCATACTTTTTTATTTTTGTGTATTCGGTAAATAGTTTCTTATTTTATTTAATTTATAAAGATACGTTTGAAAAAGAGTCTAGTTACTGTTTTTTCTTGAGCAGCTCTCACTTAATTTAAATGCTGAAATTTATGTATGCATATTTAAGGGATTTTTATAATATTCGGTACTAAAATAAAATAACTCTAAAATTAGTCGTTAATAAGTGAAACTGTCATAAATTATTTTAGCGTTTTGATTTTCTTCGTATTAAGTGACTCAATTATTAAGAATCTTTAGATTTAAAAGTTCTTAGAATTAAAAAATTGAAAGTAATATTAGTTAATAAGAAGATTTAATATTTTACAAATAACCTTATCTTTCTAATTGTAAGTTAGACCGAAATGAAGTTTTTATACTCATTCAACATATAATTGAATTACAAAGAACAAATATGCTGTACGGAATTTTAAAATTATTATTTACAAAATAAAAGCTTCTTAACATCTTTTCTTTTCAACAACTTTTCAATTCAGGTTCTGCGAATGTTAAGAGAAAATAAACAATTCGTTGCAAAAATTTGTTGTCAAAAGACTGCCGACTCACTGAAAACAAATTAAGGAGAGTAACACATTTTTTTTTTCCATAGAGGTTAATTTTTAATAGTTTGTTTAAGCACAGGTGATATTTTTAAATAAAGCGACACTTTTAAGTAGGTATTATCTATTACAAATAATATGTTTCGCAATAACAGAATGATTTTTCTTTATCGTCACCATTTTAATGGTGACAATGTAAGAGTCTATAATATAAATATTTAAAATATAACTTCATCTAATTTAAATAATTTGAAGTCTACGTTTATGATAATCAACAAAGTTCTCAGTCAAAGCTCAAGTGTCATGAGACTATCCGTTATTGTTACATGAGTATGCCTTTCCTGTGAACTAATGGGTAGGAAGTTGTCGATTGTCATGCAACTTACAATTTTAATATCAAATAACCGGAATCAGATTAGATCACATCCGAATACGTTATATTGTGTGCTATTTCAAATTCTTGTTACATTAATTATTAGGTATTATTAGTTAACTGAGTTAAAAGAAACTTCTAACTATAATATGATTTTGCTATAAATTTTAAATTATTGTCATTGTAATTATCGTTATTAACTGGCATCTCCGTTAAATATAATTGTTTAAAAAAATATTTTTTTTTACAAAACTGCTTTTATTTCATACCGTGGTCATTTAAGTTTTTAGTATTGCTTAATGTTTTAGTACTTTGAATTCGAAATCCAAGTGAACTGCAAAACGTCGAACCCCTAATAATAATGAACATAGTAGGGACAAATAGTTAAATGTTATTTGTTAAAGAAAATATTTCATTGTTTACTCGTGTGATTGAGAAAAAGAAAGAAAAATATGAAGATTACATATCTATATGAGCTATCTATCATATCTAATAGTAGTACTTACAGTTGTACTAATATTAGTTAATATTAGACTCATATAATGTAATTATATTTCTATTATCTATATATCTTTGATAATTGATATTCCTTTATTTAGGTAATGTGTAAGTAAAATGGAAAGAAACGCTAAGTGCGAAAGAACCTTGTATTGTAAATGCATACCTCGTACAGTAAATAATAAGAGTAGAAGCCTATTCATTATATTTGGCTGAGAATGTTAAGAAAACGCATTTTCTACATAGCCACAGCCACAGGTCTAGGAGGCTCACTGTATACAGCATGATGTGCCATTCACACATGAGATATACCTTACGGCTATTTTTGTGAGCGAGCGCTTGCTTTGAAAATTAAACTGCAGTATGAAACACAATGTCAAGCTTATTTAATATGAGACTATATATAGAAAATGATAATTAATAAAATATATAATCAAAATATAATTAATAATAATGATAACCATACTTATATATAATTAATCATATTTATTAACAAATAATTATGTATAAGTATGATTCTAATATTTACTATATTTAATTATTATTATTAATGTCTCTAACACACTCAAAACTCTAAATTATTAAATCATTTGGATTGTTTGTGAAAGTGTGGCGAGAAAAATTAAATTGTTATTAAAAAAGTGAATACAAAAAATTTATTCAGGTTACGGCCCGTTATTATAATACAAATCATTTTTATCAGTGCAGGACCATACTTCAAATGTTACCTGTTTTTTAATATATTCTGTGTTTGTTTCACCCTAAAACTATTTGAGAGTTTCGAGATTACTTAAACATTGGTATAGGTTATCTTTTCGGTCATATACTTTTAAGCCATTTTCATTTTCTCACTTTCACTTTAACACAAAAAATATTAGAATATGATTAAAAGAAACTTCAGTGGTAATAATTTGTACTCATCGAAATGTGAGTCTGAGGAGTCAAAAGGATATATAAATATTTTGGCCATTAATACTGTAATAATGAAAATATCATAATATTAAACATGAATATTGTACTTTCTTACTTTCGCATCAATCTGTGTTAATATTTATTATTTTATAAAACACAAGAACAATACTTAAAATAATGTACAAAAGGCGGGCTTAATCCTATAAAGACATCTTCTACACCAGCTAGCTTTAGATGAATCATGATATATATATAAGAAACCTATAAGAAACGCACTGGATTTTATTTAACTGACAATTTATAAACGAATATGATTATATAATCAAAACTTGGTTTGAAACGGATGATACAGACATCAGAGCCGAAGACCGGGCGTCGTCTAGTCCCAATCTAAATTCCCTGGATTATGATGTAGGACCAGTTACAGAAAGAAGTGGCTACTTAAGGCATCGTAATAATTTGAAGTTATTAAAACAATCAATAAGAATAGTAGTTAATAATTTTCTCATCTAGAGAGTGCGTGTTTCTATTGATAATAATAAATGACTTCAACGTTTAAAGGGTTGCAATAAACCCAATGAAGATCATTTTAAAACCGTCGTGACATTCTCGTCGTCGTCGTGTTTAGAAAAAATTCGAATTTTCAAACTTCATTATTCAAAAATATGTTGAAGCTACTTATTATTCTAGAAATTTAAATAAAATTAATTGATAAAATAGTCTAGAGTTCACAAAACCTAAATAAAATTGGAGTCTTGCCCAACTCATTCTACGTCTAGAATTGTTATGTAATAGAGAACGGCAGCGGATATTGGATAACCTTACTCTGACAGTTCTCAGACTCCAATCAAAATATATTAAATGTGGTATAATTTTTGGAAAACGGTTGTCAAAGTGGGTATATTATATGATATTATTAAAAATGTGTATCATTATAAACTTAAATAATTTTATAATAAATAAAGAATGAAAATTTTATCAACACGAGCATGAATCTAATTTTTGATCTCTGGTAGTCAAACCCCATCGCTCCGACAATTTAGGTGTGACATCGGTATCCCTCTTGGTAAATTGATAAATTATATTAACGTCTTCCATGGACCTACGAGATATCTATTATATTTTCTTTTTAAAACCTTGTCAAGGTTTCGAACTTTGCAGTATTAGTAGAATTACATTGAGAAGTTGTATTAAAAAGTGAGTCTTAATTATGACTGACACTATTTCAACTCACTTATCCTATTGGATTATTAAAAGCGACATTTTGGCCCAAGAAGTCCTAGTGACAAATGACCAAATGACACATGACACACACATGTCAAAAGCTTTTTAGTGTAGTTTATCTTTTAACTATTACGAAAGGCATTATCTTATTAAAATATTGACTGTAATGGGAATTCTATCTTATTTTTTTTATTGTTTCTATGGGATTAGTGTGAAGATATAGTGCCAGGTGTCTTGTCATTTTATGAAACTAGTCAAATACATTCGAAAATTACTACAAACATGCAAGCTTAAAAAAAAACAAACAAAATACAAAAAGAAATATTTTTATGACATAGCTATGGAATTATCAATACCTCTGTTAATATTCATTTTGCAACGGTACTTTGAGAAATAACGTACTTAATATAAATGTATTTTTCATTTACAGTTTAACACTCCTTTCACATTTTTATTTTTTTCCTCTTAAGGAAATGCAAAATTGTGAATTTGAATATTTTATATTCGAATAATTTGTGAACTAATAAGTTGTCAACTCAATACAACTAAATAATATTTATCATCTTTAAAATTTTTAATAAAAATGTTTAGTAACCTTATTTTAATTCTAAACACTCTTAAATTTAATGAATGCAACGACGTGCTGAATCACATTATATGTACATTTATGTATATATATTTAAAATAAGAAATCTCACATTTTTCTTAATTGTGTATTTACCTTTTTATTATAAATATTAATATAATCATCTATAACGAGAGTTAAATCACTTAACTAGTTCAGATGTTATGTTAACAACTAACACATCACTCAATAGAAAAATTTGTAAGAGTTGGGTAAAAAATTTGGGTCGCTTTAAGGGCGATCTGTCCGAAATTGCTTTTTAATACTTGTCGATGAAATATATATTTAATTTAATATCGTCTTTTGATAAAAGTATATATAAGTATATATCAAATCATAAGCGAGTAGTCGATTAAAAATACTAGTGACGTCAGGCGTCGCTGACATCTCTTTGTTCATATTTCTTTTCTTGTTCCATTATAACAACAAAATATGAGTTTACATACTTTTTATTTTTTGGTCAATTTATATTCTTTGACGGAAAAGGTAACACGGCCCAGGACTTTCAGCGAGTATAGCTTCGGCTCCAGCAATCACTCGATAATCTCTGTTCAAAATTTACAATATCGCCTTCTATATTCGCTGGTGGCTTCCCACACTAATAATAACATGAAGTTATCCACGCCACAAAAGTTACAAAGCACTGATAATTGATCATTTAAACATTTATAACTTATAATTTAGTTGTTGAACATAACAATTATCTTAAAACAAAATTAAAATGATTTCATTTCAAAATACAATCACAATATAAAAACTCAATACAAACATTTATTTTAAAATAATTATCCAACTAGTAAACATTATAATTGAACAATAATCATAAAAACTATTAAATTAATAAATTAATTATTGTCGGATGTTCGGTTTTACGCCGATATATATAATAAATTAAAAGACACTATACAATTTTGTATTATTGTGTAAATGTAAATATAACTTCGAATTTAATTACTTTTAAAGATAAATGACATAATATTTTATTTTTATTACGTTAGGTACAATTGTATTTATTGTTATATCAATAAAAAAATGAAAGCTTCTATACAATAACTTCATAAAAGAAAAAGAATATTCTATTTGAGTGCTTGCAGAGTTCAAAGGACATTTACGGACGAATGGTTGAAGAAAATAATTTTGTTTGACATCACATTTATGAATAAAAAAAAAAAAAAACGTAATACGAATAGGACAAAATGGAAATATTTATTATTAGACATATACAATTTATTTAATTTAATTTAAATATATTTAATTTTTGCGTATTTACATTATCATAATTAGATCACTTAATGTGGTAGTCTGCTTTTGATTTAATTCACAAGAATAAAAATAACAGCTAAGGATTGACTATCTAAGGGTGCTATGTAAGGTTGAATAATTTGGAACAATTGCTAAGTAAATCTAGATATTTAACGTCTAAGTCAAATGTTTGTTGAATGTATGGTATTTTAGAAAAGCCTTAATTAATCAGACACTTACATCTCGTCTACTCGTGAACACGATTACTGCAAAGTATTCGAAACGTCGGGTTAAAATAAAAAATGTAACCAAATTATACGCGAGTTTCAATCCGTAAAAATAGTTTTATTTGAAGCCTCAATTAAATTTCAGCGAAATATTGTTTTGTAGATGTAGATTTTTTGCTAATTTCACTCTTACAAAAGATTTCTGTTTAAACAATTGTCTAAAGAGCTCTAGGTTTTCTTAAGGTACATGTGCCATTAGCATTTGAGACATGGCTTAAGGCTATTTATTCAAGCGAGTTCTAGCTTTGATGAAAACAAAACAATAGAGTAAAACATAATTTCTAGTTGCATACTTACAAGTCTTTATAGTCGACGATAAAACAGAATATATAACTTGTTTTTCATAAACTTGAGAGTAAGACGTTGAAGACATAACCGGAAAATAAATGAAAATTGGGCATCCTAAAAATACAATCGGACAAATATTATTCTTTTTGTGGCTTACAAAAATATAGCTGTAAGTCATGTCCATTAGGAATTAACTAATAAATAGAAAATATGTAATGAAATAAAGTAAGCCAAAGTAAATCGTAATAATTGTCATAAAATTTGGATGGATCGTAATAAAATTTGGATGTTTAATAGAATATTTGGAAAAAATATTTTTTAATTAAATTTTTTTTTTTTCGATTTTTTATCATATTTAGTTGTAACAAACTAATTACGATATTTTTTTATATAAAATATAAAAATTTTTTTGACAAAATATTAACCATATAAAACAGTTTTATTTTCTTTATCTATGAACGTTTGACAAAGCTGAGGTCAGAATATCTTCTCTAGCCGCCATAATCTCCTCCTATTTCCGGAATTCTCAGTTTTGCTGAATTCCACCTTGATAATGGTCCATTAGCAAAATTCTTAGCAGTATTCTCCTTAATGGACTGTGGAAATGTAATTTCAGAATCCTTTACGGTTTTATTATAATGTATTTAAAAAAAATCATATGGATATTAATTTATCTAATAATTTAAAATGTCTGAAATGGTCGTGTGTTGATAGTCGTAGGTCTTGTTATTGTCTGTGATCGAGACCGTGGCCAAAAAAGTCATTAACATTATATTAATTCAGATCTATATAAAAAAATGTGCCCAATAAATATTTAGGAACTATAATTCAGCATATGAACAAAAATTTAAGAATAAATCTAAGTAAATATTTTTAGAATAAGAATGCTTAAATTTCTTGTTCTCGTTTATTTTAAAGCTTCCAATATATCAATAATTGTAAGTTGTTTATCCACATCATGATTTCGTTTATTATCTAGACAATGGAGGTAATAATATTTAACTGCTTAGCAACTATATGTTGAATGTTGATGTTTTAGTGCTATTAGACACGCTGGGCCATTTGCTAAATTGCCAAGTCAACCATGTTGTATGGCGTTATGTAAATATTAATATAATAAAAAAATACTTTCATAATAACGAATATAATTTTTATAATTACGAATATAAGCACGAAACCAAAAAAAATCTCTGTTTTATTTTATTCTTTCATTTAATTTCTAGTCAGTTTACTTTTATGAATGTATAGACAATATATATTTTTTTGCTTTTAGACACACTAAATGTTGATATAATTTACTAGACTCACGCAAGCGGGGTTAGCCTCGCGACGCAGTCGAGGGCACCAATGTCTAGAGTTAAATATTGATATTTATTTATGGATAAAAATTATGATTTGATGTCAATACTTGTTTTGAGCAAATTTATAATTGCAAATAATATTAATTTTGATTAATATTAATGTTGATCCTTTTTGTAAGATAGGGAGAAGGGAAAAAAATTGTTAAAAAAAATCGATCAATAAAAAATCGAGCGGAGTTGTTTACTGGTTAACATCTCACATACGACAAGACGAGACGCCTCGGAAGTGGTGTAGTAGGAAAGGTCGCGCGCGCGAAACAAAAACGTCCTATATGTTAACTATATGGGACAGATTTTATCAATTATCTCAAAAACTACAATTGCGATTCGGCTTATTTTCAATCTAGAACGAGTATTGCTCATTATGCGCATGTGTGCATTTCGTTCGTGTAGCGCGTAAATTGTAGGAGTAGGGTAACAAAGAGTTGAAAATTTGTGTAGTAAAGAGCTTCGCTTCGCTCAGCTCAAAAAAGCTGTCTTTGTGTCTCTTCTGTTTGATAAAAATATAATAATGTAATATTGTAAATTTTTACCATACAGATACTGTATGATGCTGTATTTTTTTAAACTTTGCTTATTATCTGAAGACAATAACGCATAGATAACCTTGACATTGTATCTTTCTATATAAATATATATTATATGTGCTCTGTTAATATTACAACATTAAACTTTCATTATATTATAAAGAAAAGAAAGTCGTTTCAACAATGCCTTATTAATATAAAAGTAGTTACTCAAAACAACAATGGGAAAAACTAATTGCCAACAATTTCATATTTTCCACGTCTTGTGTCGCTTAGCTATTACTTCTTACTATTGTTCCTGAAATGATAAAAAATAAGCAACAATAAAAATAAAAAAAAAAAAATATTTATTGTGTAAGACTTAATTTTTATTTTGTTGAATTATGTTCTACCACTTTCTATTAGAATAATAGCGTAAATTTCTATTACCTTAATAGCATGTTTGTCATCAAACAGAGAACAACTTTGACTTATTGATTACAATATATGATTGTAGCAATACATATATGTATTGCTACAATCATATATTGTAATCCAGATGGAATTAAAGCAATTTTTTAAAGGAATAAGAAGTTATTCCTTTATTCCTTCTTATGGATCGGTAAACAAATGCGAAACGCAATGTGTGACGGCCCTAGTATGTTTGGCTTAACTCTCTTTCACACATACAGCAGGTAGGCTCCTCATATCTCACTCACAGCACTATCCGTATTTCAGTATACAGTATATTACGTATAAAGTTGTACCGTATTTCGTAAGCTAAAATACTAATAATGTACATACACAAAGTTCTAATGTACATATTCAAGAACTTTACTATGAATGTAATGTATTTTATAATCAATAAAAATATTTATTAATAAATAAGCTTGAATTAATCGTAGGAGACATTATCGTATTAAAATTCAAGTAAACGTTATCAAATACATACAAAAGTAACAATTTTAAATGCACATTTTTTTTAACTCTACGATGTTACCCGCTTAGCTAGGAATAGATTGTAATTATCAGGAAACACCGACTCCGGCAGTTCCAAAGTTTTGTCGTTCTTATAAAGAAAGTAGAAGCGAAACGCTTTGTACGGTACTTTGGAATTTCAACCGTAAATTGATGTTTTCTTGCCGAGCTTATTGGTTATTCGATGAAGAGAAAGAGGTGGGGGTATCAGGTTTTGTAGCTCTGTTGCACATTCCCCGGAATGTATCTTCTAAAAAAACGACAAACTGGTCACCTTGTGGCGATGTTCCAGACTTTGGAGTTTTATCTTAACAAAGGTGGTATCACTTACGAGCCTTTTAGCTCGTCTCTCAATCGATTCCAATGTCTCTAGCTGATATTTTGCTGATTCATCCCAAAGCTGCATGCAGTACTCTATAAATGACCGAAATTTTGCTTTATTAAGAGTAAGCAACTGTTCCCGCTTAAAAATAAAAACTAAAGCACCTTCGAGAGAATACCAACATTTTATCAGCCAATTGAGCTTCAGACTCAATGTAGAATCCGAAATAAACAAACGAATTTAGATTGACACCAAGGTCTAGGTACTTGGTATGCAATCTTTCTGACTACTTTCCAATAAGGAGGGACCAGATCGGAAGGACTTTTATTGGCAGAGAAAAGAATCGCCTGTTTTTTGGCAGCATTAAACTAAATTAGGTTGGCACAGCTCAATTCGTAGAATTCCTGGAGGGAAATGTTCATGCGACCGCAGCCTCTTTGAGTGACTGGATTTTCACAACTGTTACTGTCACAATTTAACCTTGAAGGACGGGCATTAATAGTCATTCCATCAGACAAGCAGCAATCAATGACCACCTGTATTGATGGATTCCTAAAAAAAGTCTGATATCCACATACAGAAACTAGATGGCAAACCGTAGGAGGAAAGCTTGATAATTTCACTATCGAGCTATGGCTCGATGCCAGAGTATGCCAGGGGATGCTCTGTACTCTTGCAGAGTATGGACGTAACGAACATGGGTCTGCAGTTTGCAGAGTCCTCACGACTGCCCTTTATGGGTAGGGGTTGCACGCTGGCAGGCTTCTAAAAATTCGGCAGTTTTCCAGTTTCAAAAGAGAACCTAAATAGATATGTACATGGAGGACAACTCGAGCTTACATCAGTAAAACTACAGGAATCAGGATTTCTGAAAACTCACATAGATGATAACTTATTTAATCGAATACAAAGTTATCCCTTCCAAAATGTTGCCTGTAAGCTATTTTAAATTGCCCTGTCCGCATTGAAAACAAAAAAAGTAGCGAAGATTTTTTGTCTTCTTTATTGTAGCATGTTAGAGTCTGCATCAAGTTTTATACTTACTGAAACGTGAGGGATCGTAAAGGATAAGCCCAAATATCGCTTGATTAATTGGTTCATATGAGAAGTGTTCGCAGGCCGTGTTGTGTTCAAGTGTAATATAGTGTAATTATATATGTTTCATATGTAATTTTCAAGTTTTTTAAATCTAAACTAATTCATCTATATTCATTTATCTTTAACATAACTTCTTTTTTGTTTATATCCCGATTTGAAATATACAATCCCGATGTAATTAAATAATTAAATTCTTATGTGAATAATTATAAAATTTTAATCAGAATACTGATGGCATACAAATTTATATAGTATTCACTTGTTTATTATAATACAACAGCGTCTGCTAAATGTTTGTTTGTATAAAGATCACCAGTTATCTTATTAGTTCATTTATACAAATGACTATTCATTGTTCAGATGCAGGAACGAGTAGCACATTTTTGACGCTGACTGACTGTCTTAACCTTATTATAAATTGCTTATTTAATTTATTATTTAATTAAAAAAATCAACTACATAAAGTTTATGAGGTATCCCATGATTCTCATAAGTCTTATATATGTCTAACTTATGATGCTTACAATGTAAGGATTTATTTTTTGATAAAATATATGTAATGTTTTTCATCAATTTTCAAATGCTTAATTTTTTTATAGTTAGTGGTTTAGAAAATTTTAATTTATATGTCCACCTTTAACTTTTTTAAAATGATATGTAAAACTTATTGTTAAAATAATAACATGAAGAAGAGAGAGTAAGTCTGGTATATGTAATGCTTTTATAAGAGTATAAGACTTTTATAAGAGTAAAAATTTTATTTAAAATAAAATAGAAATTCAAACGAGAAATAACATTTCAAATCCTTGCACAAGCTTTGCTTGATTCAAGCTGAATCACACTTTCCGCATTCTTGAATAAGCGACTTGTAAAAGATTTAAATAAATTTTTATTGGATAATACGACTAAGTTTGCTAACTTTAGTAATTATTACTTTAAGAAAAGAATAAACTTTTAGATGACTATCCAAATTAACAATTTTAAAGAATTACTAACTATTTAATAAAATTTGGACAATAACCACATTTCAATTAAAAGTGATAACTTGAAATACAATACATGTTATTTATTTATTTTATCGATGTCGTATTACTTATTTGTTCTATGTTAATACATAAAATGTGAACGTTTCTTAAGAATATGTTTATATTTAATCAGCAGTACCTTAAATCGTCTAGAGGTCACAGGATTTAAATATAACTGGAGTCCTGCCAAGCTCATTTTGCGTCTGGAGTTGTTAAGCAATACAGAATTAATCCCGAATAACCTTACGCTCGCGTTCATGATGTGACATAAAATGGAATAACACTAAATGTGTTTCTAATTTAACTTATAACTTAGTCTGTAAACCTGGCGATTTTTTAATATTTTTATGATTGTAATATGACACTAAACTTCCTTCAACTTCTACTTACTTCATATCCTTCATTCGCCTTCTTAATAACTAATCAATGTATCATCATGCAAAATTTGTTTTGTAAAAGTCGTTTTTATAAATACACTAATACAAATTTCAAGTTCATACGTGTTATAGAAAAATTAATACATGAATACTATTATATAACAAAAATACTTTTTTTCAAGTTGGTAAGACAATACTGCCAATTGAGAAAAAATAGAACAGTCGCATACTGTTTTACTTTATGGCCGATTGTATTCAAGTTGAGCTTTACAGCAACTTCTTGATAGGGATGAAAAATGGAACTTTCTTGTTTTATTTTTCGACAGCTCATTGCCCAAAACACTCGCAAAAAGAAACAGAAAGGGACCGAATTTAAGGATTAATTATAGGTTTGGAAATGAGGTGAGTCACTGCCACCTGGAAGGTCAATTTCTATTCAAATATACATATAATAACAACAAATATTAATACAAATGACCACTGAGAAATAAACTCAAGAAAAAAAATTATATATCCAAAATAACTATAAAATAAAATTTGCTTTTTATCTAATGAGATTAATTTTACTTCTTAATACCTTTTGCCATGACAGTACGTTTAAATGTGGCTAATATAACTTGATCTTGATCTCGCATGTTAAAGCACCATTTCTTAAATTATCATGATAATAGGTGATATCAGTAGGTGTTCTTTTTCATGTCTGGTCAATATTTTCATACAGCGTTTCATTTTATACCTACGATTGTTTTACTGCTTGTATATTTATGTCTAGAGTAACGGTAACGATAGATAGCCTTACTGGGCACCTGTAAGGCTATTTTGGTGAAATACTGTCTCTGTCTAAATGGTGTGAACTTTTCAAAATAAAGTTCAAAAAAAAGAGTTCTAAGATATCATATAAACATCCGCAAAATGTCCACGACTTTGCTTACACTGCGAGCATGACATGAAAAATGTCCTTTAGCGCTTTAGACTAAACAGAACAATCGTTATTTTCAAAATCAGATCTTAAAGGTTTTTTTTTTGTTTGAAAATGACTCAACACTTTTGTTTTTTTTTAATATTTATGTAAAAATTTATTTGTCAAAGTAATTTTTATATTCTGTAATGTATTTTTAAGTCTAGACTTAAACTAAGGTTTCTATGTATTTTTAAATATGTTATTTTTTTTTGTGGGATTCCATAACTTTAGACATACATTATCTATTTTGTCGATTACGATTTTCGTATATGATAGCAGATTGCGTATACAACTGACATTTTCATTTGTCAAACGGAATAACATATATACCTGTTTAATTTTTATTTCAACAATTGTTATCATATATTATGGCATAGGTCAATTCATTTTGAGTAGAATCAATACGAGTGGTTTTATAATATCTTGAAGCTTAATCTATTATTGAACCAGACATATAAATGGTTGACTTTGAGAACTGTCGATATTACTGTGTAAAATGAAACAAATTTAACAACAAAATCAAATCATGTTGTTTAGATTTTATACGTTACTAAAATTTTTTCAATTTGATAATGTTTTATAGTAGCAAAAGTAACGCAGGAAGCGAACATTGAAAACATTTTATTGATTCGCTTTTAGCAAAACAAAGAGAATATTTACGTCCCGTTGTAGTAAATGTTCTCTTTTAACAGAAATATAAAAATATATTGAAATTTATTTTTGTATTTCTCTTAAACATTTTTTGTGAGCATTTCATTGTTCGACACATCTACGTTTATCAAAACTATTATTATTTTTGCTTATTTTTATTACAGATATTGTTAAATTAAATCCATAAATATACATACTTATTATTTTAATTAGCGGACAGGAACCTCCTGTCACTCAGAAGGCGGCTTTTGTTCTACCTTTTGTTCCTTACCTAAGTGAGTTATAGTTTAACTTTTAAATTGAACTAACTAGTACGACCTAGAGTAATTAGTGGTTAGTTATGTTCCATAAAGTGAGTAAACGTGATTTTAAAATACATGTTTAGTAATTTTTGTCTTAGAAAACATATATTTTTTTTAACTGTATGTAGTTTATATATATTATAAATATTAGCAACGCGTCATGATATTAACAGTATTAACTTACATTGAATAACAACACACAAAGAAACATCTATTCACTGTCTAATTATAAAATTCCCAAACCGGTAGGCCTACAAACTTTAAATTTGACACATAAATCTCCAACTGCTCGTAACGTTATTATTTTAAACAGTTAAAGTTTTGAGGTTCTAAATAAATAAAAGAATATAAGTAAAAAGAATATCTTTAAAAATTAAATGATTTTTTTTATTTTATTAAAGTTTGATGCACGTCCAAAAATAGGATAAATGAGGGCAAAAAAGAAAAATAATATTTTGGTGGGTAGGTGTGTATTTTAATGTACGATTCTAATTTAATTGAAATAATAACTGAATCGTCAAGATTTTTTAATCTTAACTATTTAGGAGTTTTACTAATTTAACGATTTAGTGATAAAACTTAGTAGCTCCATAAATAAAAAGTTCTTATCTACCTAATGCTTAAAATTAAATCTTGTTGTTATATACAATCTTTATAAAAAAATATGTGCAGATACATTCGTAATAGTCCATTCACTTTTGGGTGATGTACGCAGAAACAAACAGATAAATTCGTTTGATTTTGTTCAAAAATGAAGTTAGAGTTGTGACGTTCGGCTTCCGGCCATCATTCACATCCGGACGGCTGGGGAAGACGGGGTTAAGTGATAGCATGGAGGCTATTACATCATTAGTTTTGCTAAAATGTGTTTTTTGTCAGTCAATATTTTTGCCGTTTATTTTATCCCGTAAAAAGTACCTTGTTACCTGTATCCCTTATTTAATAGATAGAAAACTATAGCATGACTCTTTTTCTAGTAAAATATTTGCTATTCCACTAAAAGAAAAATATATATTTCCTAAACTAAGATGACAATGCTCATTATCAAGGCAGTTAAACTTCTCATCGTCTATAAAAAGCTTTTCCTTAAATATCCAAAGTCTTGAAATTTGCGGTTATAATATTGACCTGACTCATCCTTCATAAAAATGTTTTATAAAATAATGTTAGAGGCAGCTATTATATATGTCTTGGTAGGTTGTTTTTTTATTGTTAAATATTAAGGTAATATGTTTCGCGACTTAGTTTATAAGGATCAAGCTCCTTAAGTTAAAATTAAAAACAAACTTTTTGTTCCTGTGTCTTGGTATTAATTTTAGCAACATATATGACTTTTTCATGTTTTAATAGTTAAATTTATGAAAAAAAAATATAAAAAGAAACTACGGCCTATGTCAGAAATGTTCTTCACTTACAAATTTAAAATACCACTCAAAAACTTATGACAGTTCACTTCACTTTACAAATAGCAAAAAATCTTATCACTCAACACTTAAGTCACTACTACGACTACGATATATATGCATGCTGTATAAATATTGTTCATTAGACTTTATTAAAAAAAAACAAATCCTTTGAGACAACATGACATTGGAAAAACAGTTGAAAGAACTGAGAGTATTGGTCACCCAATTCAAATAAGATCCTTTGTACGTTGGCTCAAGTAAATTATGACAAAGTTTCAAAGTTGTTAACTTAGTTAACAAATAAGATTAATTGAATACTTATTTACTAGACAGAAGGAATCATATAAAACTTATTTGATTTATGAATTATTTATACCACAATTTATTTTCCTAAATCAAAACTTTGTTATTATAATTGTTAGCAGTAAATGTCATGGTAAACGAAAACTCAATTCACCGCTATCTAATGAGGTACACGAGCAATTTGTCGACACTTCGGAACTAATTTGTCACATGCGATAGCGTTAAGAAGACTTAATATATTTGATATAAGTTTAAAATTTGTCTCGCAATGAAGTTTGTATTTTCATAGATAACAAAAGTAACCCAACTTTTTTATTTTTGTCACTTTTTAATTATAAGATTAAATGATTTAAAACGTTAATTATTGATCTTATTAATTTCATTAGAAAGGTTATACCAATTTAAAATAAAATAAAAATACTTAAAGATATCGATTTATTGAAGTATTTTCGATAACCAATTTTTAAGCTCGTGACATTTCTGTCCGTTCTTTATTTAGGTCCTATGCGAGGGTGTCGGGTGACCTGAAAGCTGCGACCTCGTTATGTTAACAGCAAAATGCTCTTTTTATATTTTAACCAAAACAGGATACTTTCTAGCTTTATAAAACAATATTCATGTTTACTTTATATAATTTTATATCTAATGGAAAAATAAATATAGAATGCAGAATATCGATTTCAACTTTGAAAGGATCAAAAATGTATAGGAAACTGTAAATGAAGAATAGAATGGATGTCTGAAATTATTATGATATTATTATAATGTTTAGAAATAATAACAATATGGTGAGAATAAAATAAATAATTCAAGTAAGAAAGAAAATGAAGAGAATAAAATCCAGAAAATATAGAGACTAGGTAATATACCAGAAGGTTGAACGTTTGGTGAATGGAGGTTTGGAATGAAAAGTGTGTGGCTTTGACAATAAGGTTTTGCAAGATATCGTTGTATGAAACTACAACTACTGAGAAAGATAAGATACATATTGTATGAAAATGTGTCAAAAATCGAATAAAGAAATATTTTCGCTAAACAATGGTTTATCAAAGCAACAAATAAAAAATTATCTTAAAATAAATTTAAATTGTCTATAAAAATAGAGTTAATTATAACAAAAATATTTTATGAGAAAATTAAACGTTCCTAAGTACGGTCAAGTCAATTTGGATTTTTGTCTCTCCAGACCACATTCCGCTGAGTGTGGTTTGAAAAACAGATTTTGGAAAAACAAAATGATAGTTGCTTTATAATAATAAGTATTTATTATATTTTCTTTGGACGTACAATTTTCCGATCAGAATACAATCTAGAGCTGCTACGATTGAACTAGAAACGTCAACTCTCAAAACTTGCAGATTTTTTTTTCGCTTAGTGCAGTTTACTTGTAATGAAGAGAGTAACACAATGCATATATAAAAAAATTGTATGTTAAATACGGCAGAAGTGAAACTTCAGAGTAGTTTACTAGAAAAAAAAGTGGATGGATGAAGAGTAATAGGAGTATTAAGATATTAAAATATTTCTTTCTATATTTTGACATATTTTACAGATAATTTACATTACCTAAATATAACATATTTTAAAAATTACATGTTTTTATTGTAAGCAAATGCATATTATTAAGGGCTTAAGCGAAACAAAATAAGACAAATTAAAAATAAATTTCTGCAAAACCACTGTATTAGCCTTTCAGAAGGTACTAATAGATGGTAATGTATATGAAGTTAAAACTACAAAGAATTAATTCAAGTTTATTAATATTAAGATCAAGGTGAGATTTCAAGTGAAGTTATTTAAATTGCTAACGAGTCAATTAAATACGTAAAATCTTACGTATTTAATTGACTCGTTCAGAATAAACTTTGCAGTAGGCAATATGTTAGTTTCTTTATTGTTCGCAATTTTCGTTTCATCGAGTTTCAAATCATAACCATTCTAAAGAAGTTTGGTAATAATATTATAAATGATATTTCAATGTTAATTTTATATTGTTTGTATGTTGCAATTACATAACTGTGAGAAAGTAACGACGGTCGATAACGTTAACTGTCTCAGTAACAAACACTGACTATCGCCTGAGCTAATATAGACATTACTGTAGTACTTTACTATTATAAGAACCTTATTTATAATTTCTTGTAGTTTTATTTTTCAAGCACTAATTGAGGATTTTCATAAGAATTACGGATTAGAAGAAAATGTATTAGTTTTATCTTACAACAATTCACATATAAAATATTAATAATAACTGCGCAAGATAGCACAACAGACTAAAGTAAGTGTTCGGATTCTTATATTATTTCAGTCTAGACGAAACGAGGATTTCTAAAACGTTAATAATAACAGGGGCGTTAACCTCTCAAGTACTATATTACTATGTGAATGTTTTTATAAAATACACATTAAATGAAATGTACATTAATAAGAATACTTCATTCTAATATATGTATAATAACAGTATGTAAAATGAAAGGTTTTAATTAGACCATACTCTGTTTCCATTATATTTGGATACAAATTTTATGCCATACATGTATTTCCTTTTATATAAGAGATAAAATAATGCATTGGAGATATTCCGTAACAACGTCCCTTTTTACAAAACAAAGAGAATATTTATGTCCCCTTACAGTACTTTGATTGCGGAACATGTTCTGCTTTAGCCGACTAACATGAGGTTTATATGAAATATAAAAGAAAATGTAAAACAAAACTTTTTGCTCACTCTTGTAAGCCAATACATTCGTGATATTGCATTTCATATGTGAATGTTCGTCGTATTGATAGATATTAAAAGTAAATTTTGAATGAGGTCTCGTAATAAATTTAAACAACAATTATACAGGTATATACGTATATTTTATATATGAACAACAAAATAAAAATGAAAACATATTTTTTATAGGTTTCATATTTTTAGTCATTTTCATTGGCATAAATTATTCTTTTCGATAACGTGATCATAAAATGAACGATAGTTTGGCTCTGACAGCTTTATCTACTTTAAAATAATACTGATTATAGAACCTGTAGACTTTCTCCGATATTACAGTGAAATTCTTTTTTAAAATAAAAGTCTTATAAAATGTAAATTAGAAGCACTAAATTTACAGTCGAACATCATCAGCTTAGAAAATCCTAACGTTTAGTATTAACTCATACTTACTTGTTTTATATTTTTATTTGTATATAAGAAAAAAAAAATTACATATTTCTTGTTTTATTTTTTAAATATATCTCTCTTAATTTTCGTCTGAAATTGTTTGTTTGACGTAGCTTAACAACGTTTTTGAGCGAGAGCGGTGACGTCACACTGTCCGGTCATTACTCACGCCCGGCTGGCAGGGTGGTAAGTGGCTCGGAAGCTATGGCGGCAATAATTTTATACCCCCATGCGCTTATTGTCTTGAAGCTAAAACTGTTTGCGAACTGCCGAGTTAAATTACTGATTTCTCAATTAATACGTACGTCTTTGTATAACAAAGTAATGGCATTTGCATAACAAAAACAATTATTGGTTGCAGGAGCTAATTTGATCTTAGAAATTTGTGCTTTGGATTGGAGTTTTGGTTTTGAAAATATACAACGCTCTGAATAAGACGATTGTATTATTTAAACTTGTTTATATAATATTAATAAAATATTTTTCTTTTACTCAAAGTTTTAAAATTTAAATGTTGATATAATATAACATGACAATACATTATAAATATGATGCCAGCGGTGATCAGTGTGGTACAACAACAACAATTTCTTTGTTACACTTTGCTTTTATTCTACACAGAACCATAATCTTAACTATCTAACATACACACCACCAAACAACCTGACAGTTTCGTATCGAAGAAGTGACTAGGTCCGCGTCTTCGAAAAAATAGATTGTTGGTCTATCCATGTTTCGAACAATGACTATGGCCAAGTGCAGCCATTAAAAAACAACTGTCATCACTACGTTTGCCTAAATAATCAATTGACAAACTAATGCCTAAAGTATTTCTAAACAAAAAATACTGTAATATAAGAATAGTCATTCTAAGCAAAAATTAATAAGAAAATATTAAAGAAATATTTACAATTTCTGTTATAAAATTTCTTTGACTAAAAACTCTTATTATATTTTATAATTATGTACCTACGAGATTTGAATTTATTTTTGGTTGCGTATCAACCCCAAAGAGCTATCGCTGTGACAAAAATATTAATTTCTGAGTCTTGACCTAAACATAGATATACTTCGTGTGTTAAAGACATGTACTTCAACATTACTTACCATATTCTTATAAAATATTCATCTTATATCATAACATTAAGAGGAAAGAACTTCCATCAAGTGACCTATTTAATAAAAGATATCGCTCAACGGAATTTCCAAAACTTATTGGTTTAGGAGCAATTTTTACCCGAAACTATTTAAAAAATCGACTTCGGTATAGCGTAGATTACAAGGGTTCAGGAAAACTAAACTTCTAATAATTTGTATTTTCTTATACCCATTACATTATATTTTATAAATTGTGTACAGTTGGAATAGTACGAACTATCGTGTATTTGTGTATGATAGTATCTAACTTGGTAACAGTCTGTCATTAGTATTAATATTTTCTTAAGATTTAGCTTTATGAAATTTTGCCAATTATAATTGAATTATAGTCTCAAGGTTTTTGTTACTATCTGTCAATATCGCTATTATATTTTCCATTTTTTTGTCGATATGCCACTTAATTTAAATTATTTATTGATAAAATATGAAGCACAAATTAAAATAATGGCTACTTTTCATTTCCCTTTAGATATTTCAAACCATTAACTGATGTGACAAAAATACTAGGAACAAACCCTTCTCACTGAGATGTATATAACAAAAACTTATTGGGGGTTCGTTAGTATGTCGGGTTTGAGTACACAACCACGTTCTCACTGCATGATATATTGTGTTGAGCAGCCATTTTTATTAAAAATATAAAGTACTTGTTTGTGTTTTCTTAAGTGTTTTTTTAATATTTTTTTATGGTGTGTAGAAGAAGCTGTTATGATAGAGTAGAATATTATTAGAGTATTGACACAATGATTTTTATGATTATATTTATTATTATTATTTCTTAATGTTGTTGTTTTTAAAAATGAGTTGAGTTTTTAAAACAAATCTTGGCCTGTAAAATACTAATACATTTTATATTTATATCGACAATTTATGTTCAAACTAGCTGTTTATAGTTACACCTCCCTGATAGTAACCATGAAGTGGTAAGGCAGTTTACAGAAATGTGTTTGGAACAAGATTTGAATATTAATTCAGAGCTACATATAAAAATTTCAAGAGTGTTATATAGCATATATAATTTTACTGATCTCATAATTACATGATACTTCATATTTATATGTGGTATTTAATTTTTCATATAAAATGTGGTATAAAAACAAAAACATATACATATTTCTAGCACCTCGGAGGTAAGAAAGTTCATACAAACTTTCACTTTTTTATGTTAGAATACTCAGAGTTATATAATAAACTTAAGCTTGTTGGTGTAGCTTGTTGGTATCAGCAAAAAATGATCACAACGGAAAAAAATAGTGTTTTTTTTAGAAAATGACAAAAATAAATAGTATCAAATTATGTAATAATCAAATGATAGATAAATAGATAGATAAATAAATAGATGAATAGATAAATAGATTTTATAAAAAAAAATAGCTAAATAAACAAGAAAAAATATAATATATTTTTACCAGGAATTTAATGGGATGGCGCTCACACCCATTATTGCTTATTTTAAATATAACTATTGAATATTTAAAAATAAAAAAAAAATAATTTTTAAAATGCATACAAATAAACAGTATTTATAACTATATAAATTAATATTAGGTATGTTTAGAAAAAAACATATCAAGAATATGGTTTAGTCAAATCATATCAACAATATGATTCACTGAAAAGCTAAATAAATGAATCGTATTATTTGATTTAAATAAGTTTTTTTGTTTTAATGAAATAAGATTTCATGTTTTTAAGTCGACTAAAGTAAATTCTAACTAAGTTTCAAAGTTACAAGCGGGCTTCAGGGTTGAGATTAATTTAATCAGGCTTTTTGTCTAGTTTTAACTAGACAGGATAACTTTCAATTACTTATAATTTTTTCGTATTAATTTCTTAACAAAAATGTATAATTATACAAAAATGTATAATTATTCACAAACTGAGACATACATACTTATTTTGTATGTAACTTTACTGTTTTTTAATGGTTTTATTTTATTGCGAAATCTTAGATGTTAAGAGTTTACAGTAAATATTTCTATAATATTTTTAAAATGATGAACGGGTAAAAATATTTCAATTTTCTAGTTTAGATGCATTTAAATAAAAACTTTTAAATTAAAGATTGTCTATAATTTACTGTCCATATAACACGAAATATATAATGATATAAATAATAAATAATGTTATGTTGAATTAGGAAAGCTTAATATTATTATATGTAGAGTTTTAATATATAATTAATTTGAAGTTGATTTCACGGTCCTTTTATAAAACATTTTATGAAAGTCATTATTTGAATTATGTTATTAATTCCAACTAAACCTCATTTATATATGATTATCCGGCTGAACTCACGTAATTACTATCGCAATTTGCCTAACTAGTTTCGAACCCATTTCGGGTCCTTATTTATGAGAAAAAATTCTAAAAGCTGTTGAAACAATTCGGCACGTGCATGTCATTGTCAAGCTAAATTTTCGCGCTAAAAAATTTTCCCATTGAAGTCTATGGAATTTTAGTTTTTTTTGTATTTTTCAACAACGATATTGAAAATTTGAATTTTTTTTTTAAACCAGCACCAGACTGACGTCTATCAGAGTGCAAAATTTGGACATTTTTGGATATACCGTTTTTGATTGATGCTAGAAAAGTCTTTTATAGAGATCTTCGCTCAATAAGCGTAGGTCTATCGAGCATCTTAAACTAAAAATTAGGTTATAACCTATCCAGTAAACTTAATTTTCAGAGGAGCTGCTGTAATAAGTTAATTACGAAACTTTCAGCTCGATAATCACAAGTTCGTATAAAGTTTTAATTATTTCAAAATTTAGTAACATTGTTTTAGACCAATGTTCTGTATAATAGAAAATATATATTATGTTCCTTCGCATTCCTCAACAGTATTATTATTTAATCATAATAAAAGGAGCAAGAAGTAGGTGTAACGAATTGCAATGATCCATCTTGTCTTAACATTTTGCTGATGTTATTATAAGGGTTACTTTATTATTATAATATATTAATAACTCAATATAAAGTTATATGTAAGCCGGTTTTTAAAGTATATAATTTCAATATTACTGAATGTATCTGCTGTGCAATAATAAAGTAAAACTTATTGGCTTAAAATTTAACATATTAACAATCAATCTGAATACAGAATTTACGAATATGCTATCGATTCAAGTTTATTCGAAATGCATAAAGTGAACAGTTTTACGATATTTCTGTTAAAATTTCAGCTTAATGTTAAGCTAAAATTTTACTATTATGTTAAGCTAAATGACATGTCATGTCATGTCATGTCATCGAACATTTCGAAGTCGTACAAATTAAAATGACACTATTATAAGCATTGTTTATCCTTAAAGTCAGATAATTAATTTTTGTTGTACTTACAAACCGACGGAGTAGCAATGCGACTCTTTTCTTGAATAAATTTTATAAAAAAATCTTTATAACAGGCTTTGTAGTGAACGCCCTATTTTATCTTTCAGGGGGCTTTGATAATTCTTTAAGTGACATATTAAAATTACTATAGAACTGTCCTAAGACAGTTATTAAGTTATTTTTATAGTAAAAACAGTTGTTTTATATCTTTTTTTCAGATTAAAATTTAAAACTAATTATTTGCACTCTGGTATATTTAATAATATAATTTATTTTACTTATAATATACACTCGACTTTTATTATTAAAGATTATCTCATTATATAAAGATATACTCTTTTAAAGACAAGATGTTAGGTAAAATGATAAATAAAAATAAAATAAAATTATAATGACTCTAGAAGGCTAATATCTGTAAAAACGTCATTTAGTTTGAAAACTTGATTACAGAAAGCTCTCGGCAAAAGGCATGTTAAATCGATAATATGCAATTAGTATGTCGACGAAGGCACGATGAATCGTTTACTTAAGTGAGAAAGTTTAAGCCGTTATTGTAAGTAACTTAAATGATATAATACTAAAGTAATCGTTCCACAGTATTCTTTTGGATATGGCCTGGCATATACATATATATATATATATATATATATAAGAATAAAGGATACATGAGAAAACAGTCTGAGGTATGTAAATTGTCAACCTGATTTCTGTGGAACAGACTAGTGAGTAGCTTCCTTATCCTTTCTATACCTGGAAAGAACAGCCTTTTCAGCCTATGATATAATTAGATCAGTACGTGGTCAAAACGTTACTATATTTTTAACAAAGACACATATGAGTAGTATGACAGAGTATGAATACATCTAAACTTTTGTAACTTTACTTACATAATTCACAATGATTTTACGCTTTATTTAGTTTAATACAATTTGCCAGTTTTGCTCCACAATAAAATTAATGTGTTCTGGACTCGGACACTTTATTTATCTTCGTTAAAAGGGATACAGTCGGCGTGAAAGACCGGATAATTTTATTAGACTCGCAGAATGAGAATACTTTAAAGAGAGATTTCGTAAATTGTGTAAATAAATAAAGCATTTTAAATATATTATGCAAATACGTATAATTTGAATATGCCAGTTATTACATAATATCATAATGTGCATTATTCTTTAATATTTTATTAGTAGTTGTTGCAAACTATTTAAAATGAAACTGTTAATAAAAATATCGCTTTTTAGCTTATTGCAAAATAAAAAAAAAATTAAATAAAACTATTTTTAACGTATTTAACTCTCGTTGAATTATTGAATATGTTTTAATTTTAACCTGAAATTTCGAATGATTTGCACCAATCGTTTTCATGGGTAGATATAAGTATCTGTTAAATCCGTTAAAAAATAATATTATTTTTAATGTGTACTCGTGAAAACCTAAAAAAAATACTACACAAAAAATTGGTTTGGTACAATTTAAAAAAATAATGTTTCGTGTTTTACAAGCATTCGAATGAACTTTCAAAGTAAAGTATATTGTATTTAGGAATAAACAATAAGCTATCGTTACAACAAAGTTCACCAACACCCGACTAATAGTTTTTGTGCCATGCGCGAACAAACAAAGCAGACAAATGGACAAAAATACAAAAACTTTTGTTTATTGGACTGTATCAAGAAAAAATAACTATTACTTTTTATATTTATAGTGTACTGAATTTTGTTATATTGTATTTACGAACTATTTAATAATATATAGTTTCTTATTTATAAAAATTATTTTTTTACCCAAAAGCATATTTATTGCTTAAATTCAATCAGTCATCATATGAATATCAAATCTACTTAATTGATTTTATTTAAGCAGTTTTTAATAAGGAAAATTTATTTCATTATAATATTTATCTTTAATCATAGTGGTGATTTACTGAATTTTTCGTATAAGTAGTAAAAAGTAGTTGTATATTTTGTAAGTCCTATGCTCTTCCTCTTTAAGTTCATAGAAATTACTTAGGACACTTAGAAGTCGACGAGGCTTGGCATTTTGAATGATTCAAAATGATAGGTCATTTTGAATCATTCAAAATGATAGGTCATTTTGAATGTCATCAAATTAGAAAGTTAGATAAGATTAATGAATAAATTCCGTAAACATTTTATGAATTAAATACCAAGTTAAAATAAATGCAATAAAAGTAGCGATACAAGGGATAATGTTCTTCCTAATTTATTTATTTCTAAGCTTCGTTTTAAACTGAAGAAACAAAGTACAGGGATATAACCATACACGAAAAGTTAACAAAATGTAATTTATTAGACTTGGTAGAACTTCTTACAACAATTTGTATGTGTTACATTCAAAGATTTTTGAGACAATACACAACATTTGTTTTGGTCTAGAAGTTTCCTATAAAATTTATTTTACTAGAATGTTAAAGTTAAAACTCATAACAAAATATTCTGAATAACACATCTAGTAAAAGTTCGCTTGACCGGTGTAGTAGGTCACCTCCTCAAAGAAGATTCGGCGTAAAACAGATTTTATTGCAACTATATACTGAGACATGTGGGATTCTCATTCCCATCTCAATCTACTTTTACGCTTATTCATATCTCCTTTCCTTCCAAGAAGGAAATGCTGCATCTATCACCACAGATGTCAATTGAAATAAATCAATTACTATCAAACCGTTAGCTCCCTTTTCTTTACTAACGTATAAAAAGTTATGCATATGTATTTTAATATTTTTATAACTAATTACGATATAAAACAATATCTGTTATATAAGATCTAATATTATTATCAAACAACTAAAGCTCATCATTACATCGCTCAAAGAAAAAAAATGTCATTAATATTGGTTCGCTTTGAAGCTACGAGGCCACAGACAGATGAAAGCTTTTAAGTTATTACACCTTTCTTTTTGAATCGGAGGCTTAAATTAATATTTTCTCTTTAATATTTCAATCTTGTTTCTAGATTTAGATACAGAAAACTTTATCGACTGACAGTTTTAACGAAATATTTTTTAATTGTTGAGTCTACCAAAAATCATTATTTATCACAGGTCATTTTCTAATGTGGAATTTAAAATGTAAATATTTGGAACTATTTTATATTTAATGGTATATTGCCTAAACATAGTATAAAGTTTGGGCAATATAGTATATTTTTTGGGTTGTAGATTTTTTGTATCCTTAATTTTATGATAATGTTTTAATGACTTCAGATAGTTTTACCCTTTTAATCTTCTATGTAAGTTATTATAAAGATGATAAAAGTTATATAACTTTGATCAATCCAAACATGACAGTACAATAGAGATCATCAAGCACTACAGTTCCTAGATGACCTAATTCAGAATGTCCCCCAGTTAATTACAGTGTCGTGGTAGTCCTGCTATCTAAAATGAACACCATTGTTCGTTTCAAAGGAATTAACTGCTTTGAGAAAACAGATAATTACAGATCTTTAAAAGACTTTAAACATCAGGTAATTATTATTATTGCTATTGTCGCTTCTTTTGTTATTTTCCATTCAAATAAAAATTTAACAATTAAATTTTTAATCCTAATATTAATGAGGTACCGTTTTTTATATAATAAATATATCAAAAAAACTAATTGTTATCCGATATAATGTGTCATATCCATCATAACTATAAAGAAAGAATCTACAATTATTTTTTTTAAAACGCTAGAACATCTTCAAGGTTTTTAATACCTCTTTTAAAAATTATATTGCACTTAAAAACAACAGGTTCTAGTTTTCTTTCTTATAAAAGAATAAAACGGATAATAATTATTCATTCATGGATGAATATCACTTAAAATGTTGTGTCTAAACAAAAAATAATATATTTTTAACTCTTATACTTCCTAGACATTTATTTATACCCTTTATTTCTCTAAGCAGAGAGTTTAAGCGGTCAGGTTAGTGATATCTTTAGAATTAAGAGTCTGAAATATTTCAAATGAAGTTGTATTGTAATGTGGGTGGTTGCTTTTAGAATGGCGTGGCTTCTTACCTAGCAAAAAGGCATAAAATCTAGTAACATTTTGGAATACATGTGTGTATTAAGATCACTTGTTAGCGATAAGGCCGCCTTTTTATACTACTGTTATTTTTTTTTTTCCACAGCATTTGTAGTTTTTCTTTTAGGATTTGCATTAAAGAATGAAATTATTACAAAAATTATAGAAAAAGATCTCTAATGTTTTATTTGAGGTTGCAAAGTATGCTAGTGAACATTTGAAAAAGAAACAGAACAAACCTTGAAAGTTTCTTACATGTATCTACTAAATCTAAAGTATATACTTATCACCATCAAACAACATCATGAAGATATAGTTTAAGGAGTGGTATATTATGTTTTGAAATAGCGTCTATCATAGGGTTACGTACCGCGCTTCATATTTTATTATCCCCGAGGGCATGATATCATATAACAGCGACGATTTTCTTTTACGTTATATCACACATAACTAGCGTAAACGAAATGTTATTAAAATCAATAATGAATAACTTATTGTAGAGCCTTATAAAACTTTTTGTTTAAGACCTTTTTATGAAGTTACGTAATACCATTGAATGATTCATAACATTTCAATTAACATATAAATTATTTTATAACTTTCAGGATATTTCCTGAACTATTAAACTAGACCGTATTCGGTCAACTGTTTTGGGTTTCTGGTGTTGTAATAGTGGCAATGAATTATTTGTGATTTATTTTTACTTTATTAGAAAATTCGTAGCTGAAATGTTGTTCAATATTATTATATGTTATAACAATAAATATATTTTTACTATATCAGAAATTTGCGTGACTAAAATGTGGTTCAATATTATATGTGATAACATAAATAAACATAATCTAGTTTGAAGATATCAAATAATCTAATATCATCAAGTTAGATTAACATTGATAGACATTTGACCCTTAACACGCGAATGAACTAATTTTGAAATGTCGACTTTATGGGATGTATTTCAAATAGTTGATATTTTGATGTAACCCTCCTCCAATAACAAACGTAATGTGATCATATCATAACGGAAAATGTCAGCAATTTTGTGTTGCTGGTTTATATATATTTGGTTACTTTTTATTAAGATTAAAATTCTTCATTTTCATTATCATTTAGTAAATGTAATAGAACTTTTTTAAGAATATCAACGATAACATAAAAAATATCTGTATATATAATTATTCTAAAAAATTATTTCGTTCGAAGATAGGTCTTATATATTCTCACTTCTTTGAAATATGTAAAAAAATCTTAAAATGTTATAAAGATTTTATTTGAATTTGTAGATTTAGGACACTTGAAATCCATTAGCAAAGTCAATCGCTGATATTAAAATGTTGCATAAATATTTAATTATAGATTACCCTCTGTTTATTTTACATCACTTGTTACAAAGTATAAAAATAAATTTAATCTTCAATTAAACTTTTTCAAAGGTTTAACTCGCGTTTATTATAAAATTTTTAATTAAAACCCGAAGCTTCATAGGCTTTGCAGAAATCGTGTTCAAGGGAAGACGAGTTGTAAGTGTCGGATAATTTTAATTTTGACTTCAATATATATTTTTTAAACCGATATTAAAACGATCAGCCCAAAGTTATGTAAAACTTATTAAGTATTTTTAAATTTGAATCAAAGATAAAGAAACACGAAAAAAAACCATTAAATTATTTAAATAAACAATTGCAGTATGTAACATTAATATATAATAGTTCATTGATTACATTGGTGTAGAAGTCTTGGGAGTGAAAATCCAATTAAATCTTTGAAGGCGGCTGAAACTGCCTAATCGGCATTGAATATTCCTTGCAAGAAGTTTTGTAGTTCACAATTCAGAGAACGGAAACATTGGAACCAAATACAAACCTTGGTTACCCTTGCAGTAGCTTCTCCCTACACATCATTAACTCTGTAAGTGTTGGTTCTTCGAATTGTTTCTGCAGTGTCGATGTATGAATAGCAGTTGATCTGTCAATTCGTAAACAAAGCGATAGATTAAATTTTCCATTTTGTGAGCAAAATTATATCAAACAATACAGCTGTTAATAAATATTTATTAATAAATTTAACTAATTAGCCTAAATAAGAAAAAATTGGGATTTGTAATTCCAAAACAAATGACATATATTAAAGAACTAAGTTGTCAGTTTATCAAATGCAAATATGTTGTTTATGGTATATTGTTCAAAAGATATTGGTGTATCAAAGACTGTCTGTTAATCATGTATGGAAGACCATCCTTAAATGTTGTTTCTTATAATTATTATATTTTCGACTTTAACCATGTATTTGTTATTTCTATCCAAAAGAGTAGTTTTAATATGTATACTATGCTAAGAGTCCAAGTGACACTAACATTGCTAATGACTGCTTTAATTTGTTTCAGGTACTTACCAACTGAAGACTGCGGTGTGTATGCATATTTAGTATAGCATTAATTCAAGGTTGTATATAAATGTTATTTAAGTAACCTATCTAGTTCTTTTTTATTATTTAATTACATCAAGAATTCTATGACTATTTACAAATAATATTTTTAATTTTATCAAAATTGTGAATATTCAATATTGGCGGATATGACAAGGTACCAAAGAACTGCTAGTACCAAAACAGCTATTCCTTAGCGACATTTCTGAGTGTACAGATTCGATTCTTTGTATAAAATCCACGTGTGCCTTGTCTTTACGTTATAATGAAAACGAATAAGATAGACGATAAAACTATACTAAAAGTAAATCCAAGATAAACTCGGGATAAAAATAATAAATAAAATGACTATAAATTCCAATATTTTTTTATTTTATATAATAAATTTGGGGATAAGATGTGAGGCGTTTAATGATTAATTACCAACGCTCTTATAATTTTTATGGCGCCCAGAATTAATAAACCATTAAATAGTAGATTATTGGAAATTTAAGCACTTAAGATCTTGATAATGAAGAAATAGAAATAGGTTTTTCTAGTCAAAATTATATAGGAAAATATTACAGTTTTAAAATCAAGATATATTTAATAACCTATTTATTACTTACTTATTTCTCTTAAAAATATCTATTTTTTTTCTGTAGTCATTGAATTAAACGTTAGGTGTTTATAAATTGAATAAAAACGAAAATGAATTATTGAAATTTATATTGGATTACCCTTGTCCTCCAGGGTAAGCTTAGCCTCAAATTTATGTAACTTAATTATTAGTGCATATAGGTGCTTTAATAAGTAAGTTAGAAAAAGAAAAATATATAAAAAGGGTGTGTGTGTGTAATTCACGCACAGAAGTAAACAAAATCAGTACAGAGTAAAATAAGTAATAAGAGAATTGTAAACCACTGCGATAAAAGTTCTAGGCGCTAAATGGTAAAAAAGAAGCCTATTTATTTTCGTGGGTGAAGTTAAAAAACTTTATTCAGTTGTTCAATAAATGGGGTTAAAGTAAATAAGTTTATAATTATAACACAGTGTTGAGATTTTCCTGAAATTATATAGGTTGTTGAGTGACTTTTAATTAAACTTTAGTATGAAAATTCGCCACTAGATGGGCTTGGTACCAAGGTGGACTTTTATTTAGATTAAAGTAAGATAAGATAAATATATAGTTATAATATATTTCTGATATATATTTAGGTTTTGAATATCTGATTTACGCCCCAAGAACTTTGTGCTTGGACGTGTTAAGAGTACTATAGGCAATGATTTTTTCTGCAATACGCTTTAAAGCGAATTTTGAGTTCAAAACTCGATAAAAAGCAAATTTGAGTCACTTAAAAAATATTGATCTTCATAATAATGCAAATATAGTTTGTATTTTGTAACCATACAACCGCTATGAGAAAAAAAAAATGTTTACCTGCATTCCATCAGTGCCTATTTCACGTAATCAGTTTTAGCTCACGTAAACCGAATCGTCATGCCGCGTAAACAAACCCTTAATTTTTTATACATGTCATGAGGCTCCATTTAAAAATGGGCATTATTTAAATAAATATAATTATAAAAAAAATATATTTAATCAAATGTAACTAGACAAATGTTACTAGTTTTCACAAGGTTCATAAGAGAAACTTAATATAGGATCTCGTCTTATAAAGAAATGTTTATAATATATCTGGGCGTATAAAATAATTGTCAACCAATATCACTTTTCGCATTGTCACGTGCAACACGGAGTTTTGTTAAAAAAGTTGTGCTTATACGTAAAAAGGCCGGCCATATATTCAGTCGCAAATGAATCAAAACCTATAGGGAACGTCCCGTTGATTTAAATTCATGAAGTGTGGCAAGACACAAGGTCTCACAAGGATCAAAAGAGGAAAAATCTGAAAATCTCACTTTGCTTATTATAAACAGTTACGTCTGTTTAAAAATACAGCCATATTTTTACTGTTTTATGATGTACAATATAAAAAAACAATAAAACTTATAATATATTGATATTAAATTTTAAGTAGATAATCTAGTTGTAATATCATAAAATAAACAATAGTTTACCAAAAAGTGATCCGAAAATTTATGAATATCAAAATGAAATCCTGTACTATCTTGGATTCCTAAGTATTTGGTACTACTGAAAACAGCTGTTATTTTGAGATACATCATATAAGTTTTCTGATATATGTAATTTTTACAAGAAAGTTGTTAAATATTTTTTAAATGTGATTTTAGTCATTAACTATGAAAAATTATTATAATGGTTATTGTCGATAGTATTTGAGGGTATTAGAATATTTTTAATATTTAGTGAGTGGACTTCGTATTGACTTATAGGAAAAGATGTCCTTACTTTTTTAGGTAGTGAAAATACATCTGAGGTGATTTTTACAGTAGTAATATGTGTAAGTGATTATAGTTAGAAATATATAATACGACTTTGTACCAGTCTTTTAATATAAGGTACAAAATGTCATGCTATATAAAGATATAAAGTTATATTGTACCCTTAAAAAATATTATAAAACTTGATGAATATTTTCTATCTCAGTAAAAGTCGAACGTGGATTACATACAAAGTCAAAGTAAATGTAATAAAAGCCGCATTAGACGAGATAATGTTCTTTCGAAACCGTTAAATATCTCTTACACCCGACACGAGGAAGTTTAATAGGCAGTTTAACTTGTTTCTAACATCTATTTAAAGGGAAAAACAAAGTATCCCTAAAACCATATCCGAAAAGTTAACGTTTTGTAATGTATCAAACTGTTTGGATTTTCTTTTAATGTTAGGAACTTCTTATTGAAAAATTACCATTACTTTTTTCGAATACTTAATAGTCAAATCAATATTATTTCCTTAATTTGTATTACTTACAACCTAAAAAAAAATACTTTAGTTCTTTAATACTTTTATTAGTAATATATGGTCAGTTTATAATTTCTGTGAATAATATTTTTATTCAAATATAACAGTTTTACGTTAATGAATAAAATATCCATTACATTTCATAGTTATAATGAAAATCATAAGGTTATTAAGAGAAGCGAGGATCAGCTCAATTGCCGCTAACCAAACCACTTAGGAGAGTCAAATGACTAAAAACCATTTGTAAAACCGTTGCTGGGAAAAAGGTCATTAACATGGTTCACTGTGGATCTACAGTCAATCCACGGACCCCGGAATATTAAGACTTTCAGTATCTTTCATGGTTCAAAAGATTTTGTCTATTTACTTTAATTTTTAAATATATTTTAAAATATTTTAATAAAATTGAACAGAGCTATGTAACAAAAGATTAAGCGACAGTAGAGAGAATTTAAGCAAATGTGCTTGAAGCTCATTTTAAGTTTAAAATTGTAGATGTGTACTCAATAATTATGTTATGTGAGATCTGACGCATATTCACATACATTCACCGTGCTGGTGCCAGGGAGATTACGTTGTAAGAGAAGAAGTTAAAACAGTGACTAGATATTTCCCAGTTGTAGGCTTTAGGAACCCCTTTAAAATGCGCATACACGCTCTTATTCACGATCTGCGCTGTTGTGAGGTTTTTTTTTTTTTATGTTTTAAAACACTATAAATTTTTTGTTGGTTGTTTATTCTATTCTGTATGCTTACTATTGAAAAAATAAATGCTTTACGTATGATTTCTAACACTTTATTGTGGCGACGTGAATATTGACATCTATCTAGAAGTACCATATAACCTACCCTATCATCAGGTGTTTAGCCCTTCTCTACTGCCTCCCTACAGATATTGCAAAACTATCCTAACCCTACTCTCTTTGTTTGAGCACTTACCATAAACTTTTTATGGAATTGAAGTCGTGATTCAAGCTCAGATGCATGTTCATCTTTTGGTAGAGATGTAACTATTTCATCATGAGACTTTCTGTGCGAACTTTTGGGTTTTATAGAGCTCCAATGGATTCTTAAATTTCGGTCCAAAATTTTTTACATTATTTAATAAAGTTGAAGAGTCCCCTGAAAGTGCTAACCAAAGCCACAAATTCAATGTCTATAAGAAGCTTGCATATAACATTAAAAAAAGGGTTTTATTGAGATAATAAACTAGAAAACGCACGTTCAGAAGTCACAATAATGAATTACATGTATAATAAATTGACGATTGTCTACCATCTTTAAATAATATAAAACTGCGACAAATTACAAAATTTTTTAGGTCATAAATTATATTAGCTTCAGTCATTTGTGATAACACTGTGACCTAATAAGTTCCCGAATCTTAAAAAGTATATCAGTATACGCGAGTCCATATACAGAAATCTTTTACTTCATTTTAAAGTACCTGAAATTGTTTTAGAATGCGTATCAGTATCGCAAGATTGTGAGCTTATGCCAGCATCGCCTCTGTTTGTTTGAATTTGTTCTTAAAAAGCGATTAAGCACCTCTTTCTATCTTGACTTCTTATTTAATGTAATAAATTGTTATATCTAATTTTAAATATAATTGTAGTCTAGTCCTTAAAATATATATTAGGATTCTCTATACACTCTTAAAGATAAAGCCATTTTCCCTCTTAATTCGTTAATTTATTTCAAGTACTTTTAATTAAATTAATAAATAAAGTACTTAACGTAATTATATAATGTCTTTATGTCGTTTGATTCTTAAATAACATTTTTATAAGGTTAATTAAATTAAAGTTTAGTATAAATTCCAAATATTTTAAAGAAAAGTTCTCAATTTAAATAAAAATATACCGTATATCTAACATGTTCTCCTGTATTTTTTTTTTTTCTATTAATAATTGCGAAACACACATAAATTTTATTACTTTTTTATACGTAATTATAAATCTTTAAATACTCAACAATAAAAAAATAATTGCAAAATATTATTTGTAAAATAATTGTAACTTATTTGTTATTATTATTTGAATTGTTAAATAATTGTTCCAACCATCAATGTTTTCTTCTAAATGATGAGAATGTGATAAATTTACTTGAGCTCTAAAAATCGTTTTTCTTCTGGTCCTTTTGCTATATCTTTTTTTCTGTTTAATATTGCCTTCATCATGTGACAACATAAAATTCTTCTGGCATTTCGTAAAAAGATATACTGGATCCCTGCCACCCCGTTCCCAAAAAATCATGCAATGTAAATTGTAATAACGAATCAAAAGTCAGAAATTTGCACTATATTTTTAATCAAACGAATGATTGCGTAATATGCATTTTTGAATTAGCTGCCATTTTGGGATGTTAGTTAGATATTGCATTTTAATAAATATATTAAACGGATTATCTACAACTTTTGATTTGATTATATTACATTTATGCATTTTTAAATTAGCTTGAGTATTTTTTTACAGTAACTTACATATATCCTTTGACTTATCCTTTATTATGAGAGGAGTGACTTTTAATTACAAAAAAAAAAACAATTGAATACAGTTTATCATGCCTGGAATCGATATACATAAAAAATATTTTTTTACAATTTTGACGCTTTATTCGTTGTTTCATTTTTGATTTTTTTACCGTACATGATTTCATATATACACCTAAGTAATTTTTCATACCTCTTTGTTGAAAAACACATAAAAGCATTATATGGCTACATGTTTCTATACAATTCAAGATATGAATATCTTTGTACAAAACAAATTTTATATATATAACAGAAACTAACATAAAAAAAAATGATACAATAGTGTCCATTATGCGCTACAATTCCTATGTGCCCTAATTTCGAATAGCCTCGAGTTAATTACAGTACCGTGTTAGTTCTGTTATTTAAAATGAATGATTGTTCGTTTCAAAGGAATAATTGAACAAAAAATAGCACATAATTGTAAATGTTCTTTGTACAACTAAGCACAGTCTGCGCCAACGATTCTTTAAAAGCAGTTTTGTATTCTTTCATTACTACATATTTTATTTACATACCTTTTTAACAACATGCCAATGTATTCTTTTACAAGATTCATGTCAAACAGATAAAAAGATACCAAATCTAAGTAAAGGATTTTAGTTACAAATATCAAAATATATCAAAATATTGAATATTCTTTTGTTTTTAACAATATTAAAAAAATATAATAAATTCTTTAAGTTGTACATGTTTATTAAGTTGTATAATATAGGTAATTGACTAAACTCTGTAATGATTCAAAGCACAAATGTGTCGACGGCAATAATTGTACTAAAGGCAAAGTTTAGAAGTGACGGAATATTGGAGAAGGTAAATTGAATTTCCCAGAAACTTTTACACACTGACCGTCGGGCAAATGAAATATTTAACAAAACAAATATGGGTAGGAGTTCCTAAAGTTAGGATTGTACGGGAACTTGCAATGCTATTTTTTGAGTTTATTTATTCACTACGCAATAGGTGTATTATGATTTTTTTTTTTAGTTTTGTCATTGACTCTCAAAACTAACCTAAAACAATGTTTGAACCGTTGATTTATTAGTGAAAAATTAGTATTACTTTTGAAATATTTTGTACGCCAAGTATGAATTAACTTAGATTGTATATAAAAGTTATAAATCCAGAACTTTGCCTTTTATAAATTGGATCATGGCGTAGGAAATAGCACTGCCTAGTTGCTTTATTGACATGTTCTGACCTTATTTTACAATAAATAGAATTCTAAAAAAAGATAATTTAGGCGCGATATTTTGAGTTCATCGCTTAAAATCTGTTAAAAAAGATTTCATATTTTTAAGGTAAGTTTTCTAAAAATTTTGCAATACTTATCTAAGTAATATTAAAGAAATATCAAAGTATATTTCACCTTTAGAAATATATCACATCATTCAACCGTGTAGGCGGTAAATGTCACAGGCATGACATTTTTAGACATTATGTTTGCAAACTTTTGTTATACTTTTAACTTTAAATTACATAGATTTTTTTGCGTTAGGATCTCTAATGCTCTCCTCCCCTATTCATTCCATATAAAAACTTGGGTGTATTCTAATAATATGATAATTTTTTAAAAATATATGTTAATAAACATAAATTATTGTCTATAAGTGGATGTTTGAAATGACGAAAAAAAATGGGTTTGTAGTTTTTATTCACGTACATATTGAGAGTTCGTTGAACCGCATGATATGTTTTATCACCCTCAGGGGAGAGATATCGTATAATAGCGACGCGTTATCTTTACTTTAAATCACATATAACCAACTTCGTAGTAACGATGGAAAATTCAGTAAAAGATTAAGTTATATTTTATTTGAGATTAATTTATTACTTAATTAAAAATGTACATATTTTTAAGTTATTAATAATATATTTGAGAGATAAACAGGTGAGTTGTATTTAGTTTGTTTATAATTTTATCCAATTAATTAGTGTTTTCATTATTATGACATCATTTATTCCCATTTACATTTTGTAGCTTTTTTAAAAGACTTCTTGTAACTTCGAAACTTTAAAAAAATCTACAAGTAAAAATTGTATCCTGAAAAGCAATGAAAGTAAAGACGCTTAAATTCATTTAACAAAATTAAAAAGTTTTATAGAATAATAATAAGAACCTCTATGTCATTTTCTAGATATTTATGTAAAATTGGCTTCGCTTATAACACTATCAATATATTCTAGTATACGAATAACAAAATAATACTCACATGAGAATATAATTCAGACAGTTTTCGATGATGTTTATTTTACTCTAGGGTCTGACAACAAAACATTCTGATGTCACCAAGTGCTTATGAATATACCTTATAGTATTATACATCCACTTCTTGTATATATTAGTTTCGTATATTTTGAGTTTCTGAAAACTGGCTAACTAAAAATGGTTCACGGTTTTTAGAAAAAAACGGACATAAACTAAGAGTAATTAAAAAACTTCAAGCATAAATTTCACACTATATGTGATGTTATATTTTACATAAAAATATTAATTTTGAATTATTAATACATCAACACATTTTAAAATATTCAAGGGTCTTAAATATTTTAAAAGTTAATAAATACCTTTGTATATTTCCAACGTTTCAGCCGAATTGCACCAGCTGTGGTCACGTGATCACTGGTGGTAGCTTGTCATAGTCTATAACTATCACCGCCTAGTCTTCACAATTGTTACTTTCATTTTTAATTTTGTTGAAACTGAGGGTATTTCGATGAATAAATGTCTTAATCGACAGTGTGTAGACGTCGTTTGTTCAAAGTGTTGAAATACCCGCAGTTCTAACAAAAATAAATAAAAAAATGGTGAAGGTAGGGCGGGGAAATTACTCGCGCCTCACGAAGACGATGCTACGTTAACATCAGTGATCACGTGACCACGTCTGGTGCAATTCGGCTGAAACGCCTGGAATATACAAAGCTGTTTGTTAGCTTTAAAATATTTGAGCGACATTAAGACCCTTAAATATTTTAAAATAAAAACAATTTGAAACAATTGCTATAATAGCTACATTATTGAAAGGATCAACAATAGTATTGTTCCTAAACATAGACGACTTTTAATTGCATGAGTAATTGCAATAACCAATAACAACAAAACAAGAATTTACACACTTTTTTTTGTTTTGTAAATCAATACTGTTTGACGGAAGAAGTAACACGGTCCAGGAGTTTCATCCAGTATACCTTGGGTCCAGCAATCTTTTGTAATTCATAATGTCACCTTTTCATATTCGCAGCATTGCCACAATAATAATAATATGAAATTATCTACAGTCAAGATATATATAATGTATAATTTTATAGTTTATTCTTTTGCCTTATAATGTAGATTTTTATGAAGTTATTCCTTTAAGATAAATGAAACTTTTTGTTTATCAAATAGCGGGATCTCAAACTTATTACCTGTCTATGACCACTCGTGTCTGTTGACAATTACAACTGTTATAATTTGACAATAACAACTAGCCCGTCTCTTGCAAGCTATTAAGTTTCAGATACTAGCACATCTTAAGATATAATTGTGCAGTTAATGTTGTTGATCAGTTAACATCTTATACATATACATATATGTATAAGATGTATACCAAATTTCTAGACATCTTCAAATAATCTTGGGCTAATATTTGTCTACACAAGAAAAAATAAATGTATATATTTTTGCTGAATTTTCATACCGTCCTTGACTTTTATATTGTGATTCTTGATATCTGAGACATTGGCATCGAAAATTAATGCATAAAAAATTATTTAAATGATAATAATATTGTTATATTTATAATTTAGTCTTTATTTAAATATTATTTAAATATTTTTAAATAAGTATTTGTTTTTTACTTTTTACATTTTTGTGTTATTTTGTACTATTTTTTTAAAAATATTATTTTAAAATTAGTCTTGTTTACCAAAAAAATAAAATATGTTAAATTATTATAGGATTACTGAGGCCGTAATCTAAGAAAATAATACAATTATCAGTCCTGTGTTTCTTGCGCTCATAACTTCATGTAATCGCTATGGCAGGGAGGCGATAGAGCAAATATAACAAGGCGCCATTGTTAATTAAGAGAATGACAAGAGGATGTTGTAGTCGAAGGTGTATTCACTGAAATGCTTATGCAGTATTGTTTCAGTCATCGAAAAGTATAGAACCAAAGAATAGATGGATCACCATAAACAAAATGAACAAGTGATGTCAGAAATGCTGACGTCACCAATTATTTATTAAACAAATACCTGCTTCTGATTTGACATATATTTTATGTTGCCCAATGTAGTTGCCCAAATAGCATGAATAAAATAAAAATAAAACATTTCAAAAATAGGACAGGACACCTTTTATTACCTGTAATAATCGTCAATACATTAGACATTTTTCTCTGCTCGAGAGATATCGTGATAAGTACATTGTCGTCACCCTTGTCACCTACTGAAGAAACATATCACATTTATATTTTCATATATATTTCTTAATAGAGGTAGACAAGTTTATAAAAATAAATACCGATATTTTCGTATGAAATGTAAGTACTATAAAACAACGTTTCAAAATACGGTAACATAAAATCTGATATTATGATTTTCTTGACGTTAACTTTAAGAATTTGATTTACAAATAAAAACACGTAAAGCAAGTGTCTAATAGTTTTATAAGGATTATAGAACTATAGACTAATAAAAAGTTAAGAGTATCCTCGGAGTTTCTTGACAGATCTGCCTTATGAATGTATTTTTTCGAACCATGCGCCTTCACTGTGATCTTTACTGAGTGTACTGTAAAAAAATTATGTCTTAGAAACAAGTGTACTACAATGCATTATTATTTGCAAGCCAAGTATAGTGTAAAGTAAGTTATTATTTGAAATGAAATTTTAAAATAATAACTTTTAAAAATACATAACATTTACAAATAAAACAACAAAGTAATTGCATTTTACAATTCTATGCTTTTAAGCAACAATCAAATTATACTCTTTCTCTGAATAGTTTAAAGCCTGGCTTATATTTTTGTATTAATTGCAGACCTCATATATTGTGATACAAAATATAGCAAAATTACTTTTACATTTTATCATATTATTTTTTATACGTAGGAATAGAATAATATATAAATGATATATATAATATTTTTTTTTGTACTAAATCAACACTGATTAAAAATATTAATTTTAAAAAATAAAATCTAGAGAGAAATATTAATAACTTTACGGATTTATAGGGTTTCACTGACAAAAGATACCAGCCGATTCAGAAATGAATTATTTTTTAATAATATTATATTTATTTTGTGTTTATTTCTTATATCTTATATTTTATTTGTTATTTAAAAAATGTAAGTAATCAAATTATTGTATGATTTATATTATAAAATTATGTAAAAGAACTAATGCTTTATTTTAAGTATTACAAACATTATATGTATCAAATTGAACATAATATTCAATGAGCTTTAGAATAGTATTACAATTCAATTCGACGCATGATTAAAGAACACATACACATACATACCCACACTCACACTCTCAGATACAGACACACAAACAGACATGCACACACACATATACACACGCCCGAATCCTGCCATTCGTACATGTCTAGTTAGCAGCTTAAGACATGTTTTTGAGTAAGGATTTCACAGGATGGGCTTAATGGGGGCTTTTAAGATTGAGTCGTACGTGATGAAGAGAATTTAAGACGTTGCATATATACTTTTATGTAGAATAAGAACTTAATGGTAATGTAGCTTTGATGTTCTGTGAAAATAATTGGTGTAGAAACAGTTCAGACATAATGGTTGTCTTTTTATTTTTGTGTTTTTTGTAAATATACTCTTAACTCGTTTAAGAATATGAAAATGTCATGTTTGCTATAAAATGTATAATCTAACAATAACATAATATAAATTATTTTGTCTTATGAAAATAAATCTATTTTGTATAAGCCCTAAAATCTTTGTGAAATGATTTTAAAAGATCTTTAAAAAAAAAAGATCATAGCTTATATAATACTAATATACGAGACTGTTTATTTGGTTTGTATGTTTTAAGTATTCTATGAAAATCATGAAATTTTTTCGGCACATTTTTTATTGTAAAGGTACATTTAGTCTAAGTAATCGAAAATATCTGTTAAACTAATTTCTATTCAATAATATATATATAAATATGTTGTATGTAATGATTATATAACGTTAATATTATCTGGTTATATTTTAAGGTAACCGCTATACTACGTGCCTATCGGTACAAATTTCATGTAAATCCGTTCAGCCGTTAAGAGGTGATTGAGAAACTTAAACCGAATATTCAAACTGACATTAATAATAATATACATCTTGTTACTGCTAGTGGATGGTTACTGAATAATGTATGAATATTTTGAAACTCTTGTTCGATTATTATTAATTTAACTCGGAAAGTCAAGAAAACTTTTTAAGTTTCTTACTTAATTATAGCATATGCTCTAATGCTAAAAAATTCAATAAATTAAGAATATTATAAAAATAACATTATATATTCGCCTGGCTGTGTCACTAATTTTCATACTATCATTTTCAATGAGTATTACATTTGACTATCGTCTCTGACCTCGAAGCTGATGGCCCTAAGTTGATAATGATGATGAGTCACTTGTATTTAATGGCTGAATGCTTGGGGAAGGTTATATACAGGTAACGTGGCCACATTATGACCCATAAGCAGAGTTTTAGAAAATGCCTGTACAAACATAAAAATATGCAGATAAAATTTTCTATTCCTGTAAAGACGGTACTTGCAGTTCGGATAGTCAATTACTTGATTGCATATAACACAGGACTAAATAATATTTATTAGAGGTTCATCAAAATTGAATAATAACTTGGTATTTGACAGCTTATCTGTTGAAATTGCAATATTTAAATTTGGCTAAGAAATAATTAATTTGAAAACCAACTTAAATAGAACTTAACTGGAAATGAGACGCTAAGCTAAGTTTGAATCCGGCAAGATAAATATTATTTACGACCATCTCGTCGGATGTAGGAAGTTGTCGCTTATTTACTTTAATTAGTTAAACCACTGGATTTCCTAAACATTTTGATAAACAATAAGTTGTAGTTATATTATATTACCACAACTTATTAATTAGTATTTATTTCCTGAAATTATAGCAATGCAGAAGAAAAAAAGTTGTTGCTTAGAGAATGTTATATTCTATATATTCTACAAATTTACGTTATATTACACGTAGATCGTTAATTTTATTGCAGAAAAAAGAAAGGAACCGAGAATAAATGAAATCTTTGAAGGCAAATTGGGAATTTGCAAGAAGTTAAAAAAACATGCTAGCTAGCTAGGTCCTTGAAGAGTGATACGTGTCGTAGAAAAGTCAGTCGCAGATCTTATGTAGCGACAGTCTGTCTACGTCTTTGTATGGAGTCAAGACTTGTCCTGAAGTAGCAATGAGCCAGAACCAATTGACTTCAATATATAAAGATCATTTGTAGTCAGTAATGGAGGGTAGATAGTGAATGTATAGTATATGTATTGAGACAATGCAATATATTCGTATAAAGCGTACAGAGTATAAATATACAAAGTAATAGTAGTTTTTTTTAGAGTGGGTCTCTGAATATTTTATGTATTTATTTGGGTCAGGAACATACTTATTATATTATGTCCAAAAATTGTGTCATATAAAAGTGAAACATTATGTGTAAAGTATTTTATAATTACATTTTATTATAAAATATATCAGCAGAATATATTTTAAAATATTTATTTTTCTGACTCACAATTTTAATAAAAAATTGGGTAAAGCAAAGGTTATTGTTCGTTTGAAGTATAAAACACAAAGACACTCTGAGTTTTATATAATATTATAAAATACATAATCTTATTTAGTTCAGTCGACACTTTGTAACTCTATATAATATAATCAGAGATTTAATATTCGTAGTTCAACAAATATATACTATATGATATACCTATTGCACATATAATATTCTTAGTCAAATAAATGTACAATCTATGCAGACATTCAATGCAAATTTAAATTCAATAATACGATACTAAAAAGAGCTTAAAATTGTATGTGTTATTCTAATATATATTTGACGTATATTAACTTTAACGAAAAATCAAGACGATGGAGCACCATCTTAATATCTCTTTAAAGCGTTGGGTATATAAATAATTAAAGTTTTATAGACTATTTTTATTTCAGATACACCGTATTTAAACAATAATAGGAAATATATTATAATTTACTTAACAGTGATTTCTAAAGTGACATAAACAAGACATTATAAGTCATAATCCTCTTCTGGGTAATTAATTCTTGTATCTTGTACATCATTTGAATGGGAGAGACATTTTAAGCAGTGTTGTGAGCAAGGCTGTCCGGTGATAATGACCGCCCGGGTGCCAGGGGGTCGGTGGTTCGGAAACTCAAACATCATTAATTTCATCTTTGCACTAATTTTCTTACAATTGAGACAATAAGCGACTTGTTGAATTATCTCGACTTCATTAATTTATTAATATCTTTACAAACCTTCGTTACGAATTTTATATTTACGAAATATTATATTGTTGTTCTTTTATTGATGACGGTTTAAGAGTAATGACAATTTAATTAAAATTATTTGACTATTTTAATATTATTTTATAATAAAAATTATATATATTCATGACATTTACCACACTCTGTATCAAGCGTTTCGTACGTTTCACTGATTTTGTCAGATGATACAAAAACTTGATATACTGAATGAAAAATAATGTAAATATATGGAATATACCAAAGAAATTTTTTGTAGGATAATAAAATTTTCGGATTTAACATATAGCAACCACTTTAATATTTATAGGAAAAGTTGTAAATAATATTAAATTTTTAACTCATGTTTATAATTTTTTTTACAAAAAAAATACATTTTTACAAAAAAAAATTTTTTACAAAAAAAAATATATAACATGTTTTAGGACTACAAAAATTTTATATATATTATTGACGTGATGTATCTATATATGATGTATGTATATAGTGTCGTATGTGTTTATTTAATTCTATATCTTTTAGTTTATATTCCCTTGACAAAAATTAGATAAGTGTACATTTACTAAAAAGTTTTTACTTACAATATAATAAATATCATTAAGCATTATAAAACTTACGTTTCTTAATTAAGAAAGAAAGAATAGAAAAATCACGTTTTTAATTATATAACTATAGTTGTACTGTTATCTAAAATACATAAACTTGTTCATAGTTTCGAAAGGAAATAAAGTTACATTTTTAAATACAGCAATCATATATGTTCTAGTTCCAAAGTAAGCTTTTGCGTTGTAAAGCATTTATTTTACAAGAACGTGTAAACAAAATTATGGAAGTTATGTCATAACCTTGTTATATCAAATATATTTACTTTATATATTGGTATAGTCATTTAAAAGTCAAATAAGATAAATAGTCATACATAATTATTATAAGAAATATTCTACTACGAAAAAAAATATATTGAGCTTGTAAATCTTTGTATCAAACTTAAAATTCCTGAATTAATCATAAAATGCGGTTCAGACTGAGGGTAAAGCTTAGGAGTCACAGATTTAGTGGAAAGTCACAGCGAGTTACAATGTAATAACTTGACTTTAATCGACCAAGTCAAGTAAAAAGGATGCCTGACTTGTAAGTAGAAACTGATGTAACTATGTATGAGATATAACTGAAGCAGTGCAACTTATTAAATCTAATCATGAAATTTACTTCTGAACAATTATATAGCAATTAAACGTCATATAGTTTTTATTTCTGATAGCCCATTTCCAGGTAAGAGATGAATTAAATATAAAAATGAATTGTTATGCATATATGTTTACGTCACTGTATTCACATTAATTTCTCGGAATTTAAATTAACTGATTCCAAAACAATATTCTTCTTGTGCAAATCTTCATTCACACTACCAACTATATAGTATTAATAACCAGTTTCTAGGCAGTATCTATCCACTATCTGTATTTGTATAGTTATTATTTTAAAATTTGCCCTGCTTGTTTCAAGCTTTACTTTGTACTAAAATTGTTTCCTTATGTTATATTCTTAACGCTTTGTCAAAGCGGATGTAATGAGCAGTTCCCGATTCCAAAACATGTTCCATGGCCACTGACCTATGCCGTCTAGATTATGATACTTTGTATATGTTCAGTGAACGTATTAACGTTGCGGCGAGTTTACCATATACATATATGTATCCTGTCTTATCTGTCACCCGTGTGATATATGAGAGGTAAATAGATGAACGTTCCGCCCTTAATGTCGGATTGTTATAGTGTCTGTCACTTCCATCTCGTCTACCCGTGAACACGATTGCTTGCAAAGCATTCGAAACGTCGGGTTAAAATTAAAATGTAGCCAAATTATACTCGAGTATATAACCCGTAAAAAATAGTTTTATTTCAAATGTGTACTCGTGAAAATCTAAGAAAATATTATGTTATAATGTTATGGCATAATGTATTATTGTTTAATCTTGTTTTTACCGGTGACACTAACATTATCTTCTTAATAAGTCTCCCTTAGCGGTAGGTATCGTCTAAATGTTCTGCTGTCTCACATTCGTTTTCAGTCTTGTGTGATACATATTGAACAAAGTATTTTTTTAAATGTTGTCGACATTCATATTGTGATATTTTTGAAATATTTTTTATATAAATTATTAATCTTTCTTTATAAAAAAAATATCCATGCTAAAGAGTTACAGACAGACAATATATTTTTTTTCAATTAATCCTACTAAATCATGACTTCGTCACAATATTATTATTAAAAGAAAAAGACTATATTTTTTTCTTTTTACATAAGTTAGTTTTATGATCACGAATGAGTATGTTTATTTATATACACTCAATACAGACATGCTACATTAAAAAACCTAAAATTAATAAAAAAGTGTTTAGCCAATAAGAACTGATTTGAAAACCACTTTCTTTTAGTGAAGCGGACATTTTTGTTTAAGCTTAGCGTAACGTGAAGTACCAGCATTCTACATGCTGTTTGTAAAGTGAATAATCTGATGGAACTCCTCAATGTAGAGTATGGATTGGCAATTATAGAATGCCTGCGTCTTCTGAAAGCTATTAACTCCCGGATATTAGTATATCTGTAGATAACCGGTTACTAACTCTTGATTAAATGATCTAATCATTATAAAGTTTATCTACCAAAATAGTAAATAAGTAGATTTGTATATACATTACTTTATAATACTGATATAGTGTAGTGACTACAACATATATAAGGTATTATATTTTATAGTTAATGGTTGAAATAATAAGATTTTAGAGTTTGGGGAGATACACAATTATATATTTTACATAACTGTCACTGGTGTTGCTTACGCCATGGTTCGGCAGCCACTGAAAACCAGCGCTGGAGTGTTAGACTCCAGTAATAGCTGAGTGGTCAACCGTTTTGGGCGTCACAATTAATTTTTGTTAATTTTTTTTTATTTTCATTTTTTTTTGTTTTGTTTTTTATATTTGTTTTTTTTTATATTGTTATTTTTTTTTGTATATGTATGTGACGTCTAAATAAAGTTTTTTGATTTGATTTGATGGAATTTGATATAATTATCTTATTTTTTTTTTAAAAAGAGAATGATGATTCCATTTTTTCAATGTTATTTCTATACTATAAAGTTAAAACATGTTTAAACATTTTGGAACATTACGCTTGCAGCTGATATTATCTGGTCAATCTTTGAAAATATTTTACGTTAATTTGCGACACAAGGACAAAAAATGTATTCTTATAATATTATATTATAGAATGAGACATCATAAAAAAAGTATATTTTATTACATAATAGTCACATAGAAGGATGTATGAGAAACTTCTTACTGATTTAAAAAAAAAGACTATAATATATTGCTTTCTGTTATTTTATTAATAATTGGAGAGTACAACTCGGAATAAAGACACTTTTTTTCTTTTTGAATATAAACGGTAATGTAGTAGTAACTGGTAAATCGCACTAGTTTATTCATTCTGATCTTCAAGACGCACACTTTGTACTTGGATTAAAAGTATGACGCAAGCAAGCTACTCCAGTCACTGTGTAAAACGAAGCGTTAGTTAGTTAATAAAGAAATCGTTTCATTTGAATAGAAGGGATGTCTACAGCGTAAGGGTGGATAGCTGTGGAGCGTCGGAATGTCAGATGACGAAAATGAGGGTATTCTAGAATAGAATCCCGAGCGAGTGAGAAGCGATGAAAATATATTTTTCATTTCTTCTATTTGAAAAGTGTCACTGTCAAATTACTGGCTGGTAGGCCTTGGCTGCATGGCGTGGGGAGCGGCGCTGGGTAGCCAACTAGACTTTTAGCACGCCTTTTAATTGAGCCCAGAGCTGCACGATAATATTTTGCTGTGTTGCCCAATATGTGGTCCCAGTATTCAACATAAGACCCGAGCTGTGCTTTGTATAATGTAAGAAGATATGAATTACTGTCAGAAGTTTGTAAGACCGCTGAGATTTTTTGTAAGAGATCTCGGATTCATTGAACTTACCACTTTACATTTTTAGGAAATTATCCGTAACAACTAAATAGCACTAACATAAATAACTTCTGGAATCTAGGAATCAGAGTGATTGGGTTCCTTTTGGGGGTAAATAAACACGTCTGAGCTTTGGTGGCGTTGAATTTAACAAGATTGTTATTGCATCTCTTGTTCAGAAAGTCCATTATCCAGTCGAATGGACAAGATATATATATCTTAACCTGAAAACTTGTTTACATGGTTTGTCTGTCAAATCTTTGCCAAATTGAGACGTCTAGAAAAAAAGTTTCTCTGTTTTTCTCGATGTCCTGGAAAGTTTCTTGAGTTAACATTTTTCAGCGGAACCCGTAAGGTACGGTCGTTTTTCATTTACAATTTGACAATTAACAAATGAATAAACGACTGGTCAACTTATGTGTGCATTTAAATTTTAAAACCAATAACTATATACTAAAAATATACCTGTGCATTAATACAACAGGAAATCAATACTATAATTGAAATGTAACTGAGTTGTTTAATTAGTTTTACTTATATATGACCTGGTTTTGTATTTAATTTTGTATATGATGGTAAAATATTAATTAATAAACTATCCCTGTAATGCAATTGCAAAATTGTAAACGGTAATGCGTGCGAGTCCTATCTCATTAACTTCATGGTTGAAAAGAATGTTATACTATTAATTATTAATTATTATTACTTTTAATTCAGGTTGTCATTACTATATATACATACATGACATATGACATATTACATATTATATTTTACATTATACATATGCCATATGACATATGACATATTGCATATGGCATATTGCATATTATATATTACACATTACACGTTACACGTAACACGTTACATATTACAGATATAGCATAGCATATAATATAACTTTCAATTTTAATTTTTTATGCATTTATGTAAAATACCTAAAAAAAAATAAAATGAATTTTTTTCATTTGTTCTCACTTTTTGCTCACATTAACTCGTGTTCATTGGTACAATTACTACCGTCAATCGTGAGTACGCTGTTTTCAGTTTTTCTTAAAAGACTAACAATTTTTTTTTCTTTTTGATTTAAAACAATCAGCTCTAGGTTATTTGAATATTTATCAACTGGTACCAAAACAAACTCAATTGCATAATCAGATCGAAAATAGAACCGAAAAAACGTTTACACCCATACACACCATTTCTTTTTTTTTAATTGTATAAAATTACTCACGACATCACAAAACTTAAAGGTGTTAAACAATCAAACTTCGAAAATGGAAATGATAACAATGACTTTCTTTATCAGGTAGTTATCAATCATATTATCAATTTTGTAATCTCATCATCTATAGTTTATAAAAATATTGTAGGTATGTCAAAAAAAAAAGCAATAAATGCATATTTTTATTTATTTTGGTTTTATTTTTATGTATTCTTACAAAGTATAACGTCTAAATGTTTCTACACATCAAAAAATAAATGGTCCAGTTAAGTCCAATTACGCTATACTCTGTATTGTGCATTTCGGCGTAGCAGTGGTATTCTGTTGTGATTTGAAGAGCTGTAGCTAAATTACTGAAACTAGAGACAATTTAACTACGGTTTCAATTTGTAAGTGAAATTAAACCATATTTTGTGTATTCTCTCACACAGCTTTTAGGTGAAATATTAAAGTTATAGTGATGTATTCGAATATTTAATATCAATAATATTACATAGTTTCTAAATAGTACAAGATATAATCATTATCATATATATAAGTGCAAACCCTAGACAAGTTTCTTTGATCTGTGGTGCGAATGTATCTATTAGTATGTCTGTCAGAGCAGCTTAAGACATGCTTTGAGTAAGGGTTTCGCATGACGGATCTTAATGGGTCTCTCAAGATTAAGTCGTACGTCATGTATGGAATTAAAGATGGTTCATATGCGGTATTATGTATGTGATATTCTTAAGAAAGTTATGATCATTTATATTTAGTTACAGGAATGATGGTAATCAAAGTTTCATATATTAAAATATTATTTTATATAAAATTAATTAAAATGTTATTATTTGTGTATTAAAGTAAAAAATTGTGATACAAAAAAAATATCTTATTTTTTGTATTTCAATTCACTGTATGTGAACGAGTGGAAATGAAAATTTTCAATAAACGATAGAAGTGCTTGTTTTATTTATATTCATGAATCTACTGATGTTCAATCGAGTATTCAGACATTTCTATTCATTATTCGCACTCACGTATCCTGCATGTGACAATGCATGAGTGACTAAATTATTGGAAAAAGTAAAGATTAAAAACTGTAATAGGAATACGGCTCTGTTAGTTTTAAATTAGAAATAAACTAAGAGGAAGTCTGTAAGTAACAAAAATGACAGTATGAGGACTTTACTATTTCGTGTGAAATACAAGATAACGGTGTCAGTTGAAATATTAATTAGGCCGTACGAACTAAATCTCTTTTTTATAATAATTACAAAAAATAAAAAAATAAAAACTACTTCCAGCGACGTTTGATTGTAAAATATATATATAAAAAAAAAATGAAACTTAAAATGAAGCTATAATTTTTTGTCCAAGTACGCTTAACAGTAGAGACACGATATCCTTAGTAATATATTTTGAAACATAGGAAATAATATTTCAACATAGACGTTTCCCTTGAAAACTGCAAATAAATATAAAGGTGGTTACATACTTTTACAGAAAATGTACACAGGGTTTATACTACAAATAAATTTTAACAATATAAGAATACTATTAGATAAAATATATTATTTTAAGACTTTAACAATTACATTAAAATATTGTATTAAAATAATAACTTTCATTGTAATTAAAAAATGTTCCACTAAAATATATTACGAAAGTAAGTACAAAACATACTTTACTATGATGAAGCAAAATTTAAGATTTAAAAAACTTATTTCTTATTCAGAATGTTTTAAAAACCATCATATTCATTATCTCAAAGTAGGTTAATAAATAAAACAATTCTTGAAATTTTAATATAACATTATAAATTCTCATTTCAACAACTTTTATTACCTACTTTAAAAAACGCAAAAATATATATTTTTTTTACAATTGTAAGCTTTATAAAATATCCGTTCAACAGAAAAAAACATTTCATAAATGATATAAAGTAGAACATGTTATGAAATTATATACATTAAAACAAATTTATTGTATTTATGATACTTTAAATCGAAACAATACGATAACTTTTTCCCTCTTGACACAAATACCAATTAGCTTTGCATTTTCAATAAAAACCGTTTTTATAAAAATAAAAATATTAAAAGTCTTCGCATGTGTTATTCACTAAGTTTATTAAACTCTTTAACAACTTCGTTATATCTTTGAAAGTATGAAGTGGACATTTTTTATTCGTTGGATGTAGAAAAAATAGTTTTCTTTTAAACAAGATTATCTGAGCTAGTCAGTTTGTAATAAGAGAAATGAACAAAGAATAAACAAGAATGATAACAAAGGCGATAGATATTACTCTTTAATGACTTAAATGTCGTTTCAACTAACGAGTACTTCAATTTGTTTCAGGTATCTTATTATTTAGAAGTTCATGCTCGCTTTATGAGCTTAAAGAAGCGTACTTTTAATAATCTGTTAATATATTTTAAAAGAACATAAGTTTAAATTTGTTCTAAATCGATAATTAAATCTCATTTAAACAATCTTCCTTATGTTTTTATAAATGTAATATGAATTTTAGTGTAATATTTAGTACTGTCTTTACAAATATGTCTTTACATAACAAGCGATATTATCAAATAGAAGGTTGATTATTTTGGTTGAATTTCAAGATAACTGCTACGTGCCTATTGTAGCAAATTTTATGCAAAACCCATTCAGTCATTAAGACTTAGTTGGAAATGGCATTAATTATAATAGTATAAACTATAGACATAGTGTTACCACTGAATAACTACCAATTGAATAATTTTATTTAATTATTATGCAAATAATTAACTTCAACAATTAAGACTTTCCGCAGAAATAAGTTTTAATGAATTGCTCTAGCATTTTGTAACATTTGAAGATATTTTTATGATATTTAATATACAATATACTAAATTCTTATATATTGCTAAAATGTTTAAACTTTGTTGTAACATTAAAAAATTAGAGACACATATGATGAGAATAAGATAGATATGTTTTTCTAATATAACAATATAGTAAAACAATAATGTTTTCTAAAAAAAAATATACAACTTAGCTTATGATTCATATGCTTAAATTAATAAAATACTTCATCATTCAAAACAAGGCTATGTATCTACATAATATAATATCTATTTACATAGACAAGAATGTAACTAGTTCTAAATGTTAAAAAATTATGATTGTATTCTGCTCATAGACAATTCTGAATAGTATTTATTAAAAAAAGAAATGTTTAAGTCTTAGGAATAATAAACTACCCCCATTTTTTTACTTGTAACATTAATGTATAATTTTTTTCCCCATCTTCACTTATACTTAAGTATGTTTAAAAATGTCAAAATGAATTATTTCACTTTATGAATTTGGAAATTATTTTTCAAAATTCCTGACTTAAGTTAAAATTTAAAATGTACAAATATTTATCCAAAATTGAAAGCTGAGAAAGTAAAAAAAAATCATCTTCAAATTCCAGCCATCTCTCTTAATATGACAAGTTTTATTCATTAAGAAAATGCTCAGTAATAACGGAGAACATCTTGTTGAAGCTTTATGATTATCCCTCAACTTGAGAGAGAATTATCCATTCGACCCTCATTATTATAAGATGTTGAGAACATCACGCCCTAGGTTGTACTGAATATTTGGTGTGTACTGTCTACAGTTACTGTTAAAGTTTCTTGATTTAATTTCTTATGGTATAAATTCTTATAAAGTGAAATACTCACTTATATTATTTTTAATAATATATAATACATAAATAATTAGTGCATTGCTGCATGACATCGAATATATTATACAATAATCAAACTATCTATTAAATTTCTCAACCCAAAATTTAATTAAAATTGTTCAACATATAAACGTTAGAACAGGTACGTGGTTGGTATTTGGGAGTAGGAAAAAGAAAAATTGCAGCGGATTTTAATTAAATTTGAAATTATAATTTTCACGTTAAACGGTTAATATAATTAAAAAAAAAAAACAAGTTTCAGATTCAGTTTGAGCCTTGTTTTGTTTATTATATATTTACATATATTTTTAATATTATACATATACATTTAACTAACACAGCGAGAGCGTTTCTTGCTTATGTCTTATAATTATATAGTAGATTATTATATAATCTTTTGCTTTTTTTATAAATTAACTTTCTTTTTTGTTTTGAATGAAGTGTGTACGACAAAAGATAAACTTATTAACAATTGAGAAATAAAATATTTTTGCTACTAATAAAAATTAGTTAAGTATCATTGATTGATTCAAATATATTATCATTCCTATGAACTATTTGACAAACGCATGTATGCCTACCTGTACAGTTTTTAATTTTAAAAATAGTAATTATTTAAGAAAAATAAAATAGTGTAACAATTAAGAGTATGCATTTTTTTTTTTTTTTTGTTATGTGAAAAATTAATTTTCAGTATGTTCTTTAAACATATTTGTGTACAAATAAATTATAAAGATATAATTGCAAAAAAACCCGTGCATTGTTTTAAGAATTGTAAAACATACATTTATTCTTATTTTTCCTTTTTTTTATTAATGATTTCAGAAAATATAAAAATCCTATTCATATTTCAATTTTATTTCTGTAAAATAAAATTTATTTGGTATATATATCACCAAAATCCAACGAGTATAGGAACTAGCGAACTATTCATTACAGTACACACGCGTAATTAAATGCAGAAAGGACACTGAATAACGCTCATGTTATTGATAGCGCAACGAAAACAAAATAGGGCAGAGGATATATAGTTGAGGCGGATTCACTAGATGGCGTTAGTATTTATAATATATCATGCTATCAATATTTTTTTATTTGTGTAAGTTATTTTTTGTCGTTTATGTGATATTATGTTGTACTTAAATTTGAAATATTTGTAAACTTGGACTCATTGAGAAATATACCTGTGTAAAAGAGGGTTTTTCAATTATAAAACTCAACCTACTGGGAAAGATCAAAATCTCAAGATCAAAAAATCAAAAGTGATCAAGTGTGGAGTTGGCATAAATCAAATGTGTATCATAAATAATTTAATTTTAAATATAAAAAACTTAAGTTACATCTTAGAAATAAGCTAAAAATAATATGCAAGCAATATAATAGCAAGCACTCATTTAAATGACATACATTATAATATAATTCTTCTAAGGACTAGTCTTTAAGAATTTTATACAATATCTAAAACGAGTTCACGCCTTAGTAAACCGAAGACAATATCATCGGTATTTTCTCGTGCTAGTAAAATTTCTCGCTCTTTCATTCTTTGTTCATCGAGGCGGACTCATAATTAGAGTTCCGTTGCTAGTCTACAAAACCAAGTTCTTATAACGTTTACGATATACTGCTTTTTATTTGAATTATTAAAAGTTATTTAAATTATAAATATCTATATTAATGAAATTTGCAAAAGTAAAACTTTAGTAAAGTAGTCTATAAAAGAAAGTAATGAATATAGAGTAATAATTTAAAACTATAAAAACTAAAATTTGACATTAGATTGTGTTAAAAGTTAGCTCATATTTAGACCATGGTTTTAAGATTTCACTGAAATTATATAGATTCTAGGCGTTTATGTTTTAATCATTTGAATATCCGTTTCATTTAGTTTTAAATCACAACTATTAAGATGTTTCTTCACTTCCTTTTTACTCCAAAATTTCATCAACACTGGCAAGACTCGAAGTTAGAACTTTAGAAATCCGTCCAGTCCCTTGTCAATTGAGACTGTCAGTCTCAGTTTTTAAAAAGCAGCACGTCACTATAAATTTTATTTATTTATTTAAAATTTTAAACCAGTTGATATTTTTTATCGAACATTATTAATAATATATAGATAAAATAAAAAGGATGGAAAACACGTGACTTAATTACGTAACATTTAAATTTATTACCTAACTTATTAAAAGTCTCGACGAAAAGATAGAAAGAGTCTAGATGAATAATGCCAATAATTTCTCTAAAGTATAAGATTTGTAAAGTTCGCTATTTGTACTCTCGTATCTCGCTAACTTTGCTGAGTCAGCGTATCTGTTTTTAATAAATATAAATTCAACAGTTAAATGATATTTATTTTCTATTTCATTTCAAGTAGCTGGCATCTTTTTATGAATTGTATCAGTATTAATCTACACAGAAAGCACTCAAGTCAAATAAGCATAAAGTCAACTATTATTGTCAAAGGCTAATTAACTGAGATTGTATCTTGCTACATATTATGGTTTGGTAATAGCTAAGTACTATTCTCTATTAAAGTTTTAGTGTAAAGTATATAAACTATATATAGACTATAATGTATCTAAAAGCTTTAATATTAATAATAAATGTTGTATAAATTATTATGGCTTACATTATAGTGTAAACATTTTAAGCTTACACTACAAACTGTAAGCTGTGAGTAGTCTATAAAAGTGATTTAAGACCAAATTTTATGTATTAAGCTTTTAACAATTTCTCTTTGCTTTAATAAGTTAGTCTTTGGTATATTTTTCTTAAAGCGTATACACAAAACAATGTTTCTATACAGTATCAATTACTCAAGGTTAAATTAAACTACTTTATCTTGAACGAAAGAAATAAAATGTTTGCAATACCTTCACACACTCAACTTGAGACGCCTTCGTCCTCAGCTAAAGTGTATAAATTTATATGTGTGCACGAGTGTGTCCTGTATAAGGGATTGTGAAACAAAGTAAAATGTAAAAACGAACACAGTATATAAAGTATGTTTATATTGCGATTTTATTGTGTACGTGTCTCCGCTAGCTCTTAATAATGAAACAGGCTATTTAAAAAGTCTGTATTACAGCCGTTTGATTTAATGATCTACCAGAGCTTGATAGGTTGTAAAAGAGCAAATATCCAATCTTCTAAAAGCCCATACTTAAGTGTTTCATTAAAATTATACTGTTGTTTTATCTATAAATAAATTAATAGTCTATTCAAATATATTCTTTTATTTTATTTTTATATTCAATAAAATAATGTGTATCGTTAAAAACATTGCTATTTTGATACCTCTGTTTCCTAAGTACAAATTATTCAGTTGGTAACTATTGCAACATATATCAAGAACACTTTAATTGGCTATTCACAAAAAGCTCTCTAACCTAGTTTCCAGCTGCATCCCTACGGTCAACCTTTAGCCATTCAATTGTTTCGTTACGAGTTGACAGCGACAGCCTCAGTCCAGAACCGACCGCGATACGGTAACGACCTGCCGGTAAATATATACGGGAGGAAGCTAGTGAGGAGAAGTGAAATAAACTTCCATCACAATTATTATAAATATTTATTTTATTATATTTTTGTTACATTTACATTGAATATATATTTTTTTTTTTTGGATTCTTAATAAAAATATTCGTGCTTGTGTTACTAGATGTGTCGCTTTGATTTTGGAAATGTAAATTTGTTGTTTGCGTGACTTTCTACTGTGTTTTGTGTTTGTTAATTAACAACAAATGATGAGGTACATGTAAAAAGGTAGGTGTTTTCATTCTTCATTAATTTCTAAATTAAATATTATTAAAAATCAATTATAATTGAATTATTAAAATATATATTAAAATGTAGTAAATAATCTACCTCACTAAGATCTTAAAAAAGGTATTTTGTTAATATCTATGTAATTTAAAAGTTGCGGAAAATATATTCCATACTGCACATAATATGCATTATTGCAGAACAAAAGAAAATCTAGGAGAAAAATGAAATGTCCTTGTTTTAGAATTTTATGAGAGTTATAAAGACTTAAGCTGTATCTAGTAAAACGACCTCATTTATACCTTTGATTAAAATGTTTTAGAACTTAATAGTTACAGAATATATAATTATATTTGGAATGTGTGAACACATTTAACTTGCAAAATGTATTATCGTGCTGTTAAACTAAATATTCCGTATGTAATTTGTGGTGGACACAGACAGTAATGGAAATTTATGTTCAGTGACCCGTTGTAGAAGTTCTATAAGTGTAATGTACGCTTAATTAAAATAAAAACTTATTAGATGCTTTTAAAATTCGAAATAAATAATTATATATCAAATATTAATTTCAAAAAAAGTTTTTTTATAGTGAATATTTCAACAGATGAGGTTAATATCTTATCAAAAAGTTTCAAACCAACCTCAAGGTGTGTAGTGAGCAACAAAAGGTTCAACGAGCGCGTTTGACTGCAGAGAGATATTTCAAAAGTTAATATATTATGCAGAGGTAATATTTTAGATATATGTTCATATGAAAGTATAACTCTATACTAGCTCTAGTATATACAGCTATACAGCTGTTATAAAATTTACTTCTAGAGAAGATTTTATATTTTGTGTTTGGTGGCTTTGGTATTTTCAACTGTGCTGGGGATTTACTTATCATAGACAGTACAAAAAAAATGTTTTTTTTAATTCATTAATACATACGTGGCATTATCCTAATTCATCTTAATATTTCTTCCAGGTTAAAAAAAAAAAAACGTTCTCTTTTTATCGCCTGAACCGCCATCTGGTCGTCTGCTTTAATAAATCTGATGCAGTCTGGTGTACCAAAGTTATATTTTCTTCCCTTTTGTATTCTCTTTGTTTATTTAATCACCATTAACTTCCTGCCTCTTAAAATGAAAACGATTTTCAAGTCTACGGTTTTTCCTTCGACATTATGAACAATCTAAGTAAACATACATGGCATGGCCATGGCAAACCATTACAATTTAAATTAACAGCATAATATGGCATGAGTAACATATACCTATTACTGTTTCGTGAAAAAATGTTGGAGTTTCATTTGATATCACGTGGTGTAATGTCTATATAGTTTAACTTTGTCGAAATCCGATGCTAGCGAACGCTATTCGCTTTTACCGGGCCAAAAACTTTCTTACTCAAAGGAGAAAAGTTCACTGCTGTTGGTAATACCACGTAATGACCCTGGTAATATATGCTACTTCAACATCTCTGAAGCCATTTTAAACAAATTTACTGTATTCAACAGCCTCTGCCTGCATTTGTGGTGTTCGATCCATCGAAGAGCAATTTCAAGGAATTTTTTTAAAAGTTATTGTCTACTATTTATTACATACATGCTTTGTGAAAAACTTTCTCATACTTAAGGATAGTTGGATCAAATCTTTTATGGGTAAGAGCTCCTATGTACATATTTTATAATTAAGATATTTAAGTAAATATAAGGCATATAAATAAATAAATATTTTTACCAAATTTAAAAGATTTCTATTATCCTTGTGGATTGAAGACAATCCATTAACTTTTATCTCCGGTAGCTTCTTCATCAGCCAAGCATCGTGAAACAGAGAATCAAACGGAATGAGGTATTCATAAAAATATTTATATCTAAATAAGCCAACCAATTAGATAAATGTATTTAAAGTGTATTGTAAATTTAATTTATAACATATAGTTGGCATTACTAATAATAATTTTGATAATGTATTTGATTAGATCGTTGATAGGTGTAAGTGAATTAATTAATTATAAGCATAATATATCAGTTACGTAATTAGTTTTGGTTATTATCAAAATCCAATAGTTGCCCTATATATATATATATATATATATATATATATATATATATATATATATATATATATATATATTTATAAATTGAAGCTAGACTGATTTAGTTAATTAAATATAGTAATAAATGCGACTGCAGTAACAGCAATTTTCAATTTAATTCCGAAGTTGTTATAAAGTTTTTCAAAACCCTCGTAAATGAAAGGCGTAGGTAAATAGAGTAGCAACAGTATTTCTAAACAGTTTCCCGTATTAGTGATTTTTAATCAAACCGAGTAGTGTTAAATAGATATGTCTATAAATTATATATATTTTATATTGGTATTTTTAATATATATTTTTTTATCATCTTAACTTTTGTGTATAAAAAATTTATAAAATAATAGCAATTAAAGTAGTAATACTTAGTATTTTCTTCTCATTCTTGGAATGTAATGTTACAAGCATAGCTGTGGTATGTCATTATATGAAATGACTCTACAATAACGAGATCTAATATTTCATAGTTCGTTTACGAGCGCGGAGACTTGCACAGTGTTACTAAAGGTTGTATTGGCAGTTAGAAAATTGCATTCTACAATACAATAACGTTCAGTATCGGACGACTTTATAATCAATACTGAAATAACTGACGTTTCTTTCGACTTAATTAAAACATCTTATGAGAAATTAAAAAAATATACATACTATTTTTGAATAAATATTTTTTTACTGAAATACCGATATTTCATTTAAAAGTAATATTAAACAGTTCCTTCCTTTTTTGATATGCGTATTTTTTATTAATTTATATGAATATTTTAATATAAAGAGAGAAATAGTGCGAAATTATACACTATTTTTTGTTATTAAACAGTTAGGATTATAAAAAAAACATCGTGATTTTAAAATAATTTTATCAGTAACTTTATCAAGCTTAAGTCACAGGAAAACTGTCTTCTGAAAAAAAAATCGCGAAGATTATATTTATTTTTAACCTTACGTAAATATATTATTATTTATATATTTATTAAATGATATTCTGATGTTCGAATATAACGAATTTAGGTTTTGACACATTTTTGCAAATATTGTGTTGTTTTCAAAAGCTTTTTGAACCGTTGGCTATTAATTATTTTCCGCGTTCAAACAAAAAGATCTGGATATGAAATGAAAAATTATTTTACGTTGTATTCATTTAAAAATTACCTACTAGTCATTTTAATATATTTGTATACAATATATTTTTTGAAGTTTATTTAAAAATAATTTTAATAAATTTAAATAGTTTCCAATTAAAAAGTTAAATTTTATTCTAATTTTAGAATTTCATATAAAATGATAAGTCTGTAAGCTAATATTTACTTGACCAGTTTGTTAGTTTGTTAGCGTGGAATAAATCTTGAAACTAAACTTTGAGTAAAGTAACCTCATCCGATTGAGTTTAAATTTGGGATTCACTTCTAACTCCGATCACAATAGAATAATTTACGATCAATATTGTTATGTATCCTCTATTACAAAATGGCGGATTACATATATTTATATAACTTAAGTAATATATATGTTAAATGAAACGATTTGATTTGTTAAATACATTACAAACATAAATACCTAAATTATACATACATACAGTGTGAAAAAATTAATTGCTTGAATAAAAATTTTCTTATATTTGCATTACGTAACAATTTAAAATTATTTCAGTAAATAGATTAGTTATTATAGGTCCGAGAACACTTCAGTAATTTCTTCCTCGTATTATACCAATTTTGGTATTATCTTAAAAAGTTTAATTAACTCTTAAGAGACGCTTAATAAAATCAGTTTTCAATCTTTTAACCCTTGCTTAGTTCATAATTGAAAAAGTTTAAAATCCTATCAAATTGAGCTCCTAAGTGTTGTAAGTTAACATTCGAAATGTTTCTAGAATTAAAACTTTGAAGAGCATAATAAAATTAAGTTAAATATATAGACTCGTTAAATTAAATAAATAACTTTCAACAACTTTCTTTCTTTTAGTAGAAGATTCTATTTCAATATGGTAATATTTTTTTGAGCGTAGCGAGTGGAGCGAGAAGGAGTGAAGTTATCTATGACAGACTCTTCTGCATTCTTCGTGCAAGCATCAATCAAAAAAGATATATATCTAAAATTTTCCCAATTTTTCACACGGATATACATCAGTCTGGTGGTGGTTTAAAAAAAAAATATATAATTATATATAATAAAAATGAAGACAGAATGCGTCGACGTTTTGTAAATGTAACTTCGGTGCTGTTTGCACCTCACTTTGCTCTATATGCTAACACATACAAAGATTTTACGAACGCAGCGAGTTAAAATTGAGGTCTGGTTTGCGCTCCTATTACTCATAATTTATAGTTAATAAGATAATACTAATAATTTTGTGTATTGGTTTTTCTACCTGACGTATTGAATGATTTTCTCACCTCCAGATTCTATCTAGTGTTTGGTAAAGTAATAACTCGAAATCGGGGAAGTGTTATACAGCTCTTAGATCATTGATTCAAATCTTATAATCAATGATTTTGAAATATATTTTGTTAGGGATTGTTACGATTGACTCAAAATATTCAGTTTTTTAAATACAAATAAGGTTTTTTGAAATGTAAATATATCATTAATAAAGTATGGTGTACTAAAAGTGATAAGTCCGATTCAAGAAAACCGGCGAATCGGATACTGGATCGGGAATTTTTCAGAATATTCTACAGAACCACCTTAGTGTATGGATGCTTTGCGTTGGATACCCGACAATCTAACCAATTAACAAATACGTTCTTGGAATCGTGTCATGATAACGTTGATAGGTTTGAAGTAAGTTTACGATATAACGATACGATATACGATATAAGATAATCATTTCAGGAAACAAACCATTAGTTACAATATGGGTGTTTCAAAACACGCCACAAAGTCGTAGCTCTTGTGCCTAAGAAACTGAAACGATTAAAAAGCGTAGTAAAAATCCTGATGTTGTTTCAGTTTTCAGATACTAAATACAAGAATTTAGTATCAATTCCGTTAAAAGATTGAAGGAGCTCCAATTCAGGGTTGTATACCACCATAATATATTTGGCAGACGATTTTTCTACTATAAACAAGCCACTGAACACGGACTCCGAGGTTTTTTCATTCACCACAACGTGCCTGTGAATCCCGCGATTCTTAATTAGATGAGGGACCTTCTAGACGTCACTTAAAAAAAAACTTTCTGCTCACACCGTAAGACGTGTGACGTGACAGCGCTAATTTAAAAAAACAGAAGAAAAATAGTTCCGACGCAGTGTCTACCTATATAAAGCTATACTATATAATATAAAATCAAACCATTATACTGGTTTATACCTGAATGTATATACTTCGTGCGAAAAAGGCAATCAAAGTGAAGGAAAGAATTCCCAAGCAAAAGATTTGACCTCGTGACATGAATATAACATCTAGAATCATCTATACGTATTTTAAAAGACGATCTAGGAGTTTCAGCCTATGAGAGATACTGGAAATTATTCAACTTAATAATTCAAAACGAATAGCATGGTAAAATCAAAGCGACTTCTTAAGCGCTAGGTAGAGGGAGGTCACCGAAATATTTTATTTACTAATGAGAAAAGTTTTACTACTGAGCAATGTTTCAACAAGCAGAATGACCAAATTTATGCTCGTAGCTTGGTAGGACCTTCCTAATTAGTCAGCAGAATATAACGTGGATATTATCCTACTTTAGTGATGGTTTTTTGGGGTGTAAGATATTAAGGTTTACTGAGCTTTTTTATGAAAAAAGTGTCAAAACATAGCCTAAAATATATCAATATACGATTCTTGAGACGATAGTAAAACCTCTTAATAACACCATAGTCTATTAAAAAAGCTGGCCGTTTCAGGACTCAGCAACAGGTCAACGCTTTATCTACTGAAGTGTGGTTAGAAAAGAACGTTTCAGACTTCATCAGAGCTGAAGACTGATCATCGTGTAGTCCCGATCATAATCCCCGAGATTATGATTTATTGCTAGTTTTAAAGAAACTGCCATGCTCTAAATGTCATAATATTTTGGACTCCATTAAATGTAAAGAGTGCGTTTTTCCATTGAGAACTGGCCTCAACGGACTTGGAGGACTGTAATAGAGCTCATTAGGAAGAGCTTCATATATTTAAAATTTTATTAAATTAATGTATAAATTAACAAAAATTATGAAAAAAAAATTCGTAATAAAAAATAAAAAGATTTTTGTATGTCACAAAATTTATAATAAGACTAAGTAAATAGCAGGTATATAGAACTTTTAAAGTTATACCTCTTAATATTTCAATATTGTATATTTATTTTTATGTATATATATATATATATATATATATATAGAACATGAAGTCATTAGCGCTTCCGTGCGTGTTATTTGGTTTTGGTTTATATTGTTTAGTTTTTCTGATATATATCTGAATAGAGAGTCTGGTATCTTTCTGTGTGCAATGTTATAAAGGCATTAAAAAGATATCTATTATTGAATAGATATCTTTTTTAATTTACATTGTTTTTTACAATACTCGTAAAATATTACAGAAAGACAACGTTTTTTAGTTATAACATGTAACAGATCACATTCACATCGTCAAAATTTTGTTTTCTTTAATTATTAAATTACGCGACTGTTAGTTAATATAAAAAAATCCTTAATAACTCACATTCTATAATTTATATGTTATAGGACTACATATAAAATATAAAATGAATATAGAACTTTACCTTCTTTGTTGTCTGACAGTGATTAGATTTAGCGAGATTAGATTATTAAGTTTATTGTGGAAATAAAGTATCCACTATAATGTCTCCCTGTCTGTCTGGATATCTGTCTGTCTGTTCATCTAACTCTCCATCTGTCTCTTCATGTATCACAGGCCTATTACACAAACAATTATGGTTCAATTGACATTATTCTTCTAAAAATGAGTTTCTTGAAAAAACCATTAAGTAAAAAAATCAATTAATTTTTTTAATATTGTGCTATCTCTGGAGACCAACCGTTTTATGTATACAGCCAAGTTATATCTTTTTATATACCTAATTAAAAAGGATACAGAATAAGTCTTTAAATATTGTTCCTCTTTCACTTTCAGATGATTATATTTATATGAATATATATATATATATATATATAGTTACTGAGCTGAGCGAAGCGAAGCTCTTTACTACTTTTTCTTTCCCTACTTTTTTACGAATTTTCAACTCTTTCTTTCCCTACTTCTATTACTACTACTTCAATTTACGAGCTACACGCACGAAATTTTGCCCACATACGCTCAATGATCAAAACTCGTTCTGGATTGAAAATCAGCCGAATCGTTATTGTAGTTTTTGAGATAATTGATAAAATGTGTCCCATATAGTTAACATATAGAACGTTTTTGTTTCGCGCGCGATCATTCCCACTACACTACTTCAGAGGCTGCTCACGTGCTTTCGCCTCAGTCGTGTGTGAGACGTAAATTAATTATAAATTTTGCTCAAAAAAAACTATTGACATCAAATCATAATTTTTATCTTTAAATAAATATCAATATTTAACTCTAGACATTGATATACTCGACTGCATCGTGAGGCACACCCCACTTGCGTGGACCTACATAGTTTATGATGTTGGTTTCCTCAATAATTATATTTTGTTGATTTCGACTCTATTTCACTGCTACAGTGTCGTATATATGATATAAACTGTTTTAATTATATTTTTCTTATACCCTTGTAGTAATGACGTGATTAAAATTTTGTTATTTAAGTGAAGTTAGATCGTGTTTCATAAGAGGAATAGTCTTAGTTCAGTCTTAATTAGTTTACCGCGTACAGTATTTTAATCAGTTTAAATCAAAGCTAACATGGTTTTAAGGCTTTCAGTTTTATCTTCATTATTATTTAAATCTAGTTAAAAATTGTTTAAGAGTTGTAGGAATATCGATTTAGAACTAAAAAAAATAGTATATTCATAACAAACTAACTGTGTGATGAGCTCTGTGATAGAAATGGCTGCAGTTTACAAAACAGATGAGAGATGAGATTAGTTTTTGTTTACTAACAATTTAGTTAGTGATTTGGTAAACAAATTGTCTCCGTCGGTTCAAAAAATTTGAAGTTTTAACAAAGAGTCTTAGGTTTATATTTAAATTGTTATGTCTACAAGAAGTCAACGTTGCAATTGTTTCATTTAAATAAACGTTGAAGCAAATTCAAACTATCTGGAATAAAATTTTGTTTGTGGAAAAAAGTCACTAAATATGCTTTGCGGAATGAATCTAATTAAAAAGTATAAAATTATTATTAAGCACCTCGCAAATTGAGAGCAAGTTCAATATTTATTCTACTATAAAATGGTATCAGAAATATATTTCCATGTTAAATGTTAAAATGACATTTCATGAATATAAACGCAACGGTTGAGACATTTTTACAACAGTTAGAACTTCCGTTTAAACATTATAATTGAGTTAGCAGTCACTAGAGTTTTTTTTACTATTGATTTAAAAAAAAATATATATAAAAATTATTTCCGTATTTCAACGATAGAGTTAGCTATCTTTATATAATAGTATTTTTTTTGTAATATTACCTATATCTTATATATTATTTATGCCTAATACAAAACTAGCATCAATAAAGCCAAAATAACGTGAAATTGTGTTTGTCATTTGTTACAGTACCAAAACAATAAATAAAACGAAAATAAATATCAAGGGCTCATATTTCTAATCAACACAGAGGCTGCGTTTTATTACATTTATATAACCAATACAAATAAATAAACCTGCTAATAGTGATGACTTGCGAACGCATTTTAGTTAATATCAAATAAGAATTTGAAACTTTTACTTACATATATTGTTTTTCATTAAACTTTTTTTGTTTTAATTCTATTAGGATAAATACTATTGAATTAAATATTTAAAAACTTGCTGAATGGAACATATTAAAAGTGTCTACGAAGAAAAAACTTTTCTGATACGAAGTTCAAGGAGATAGAAAATAAAGTATTTAATATAATTCACAAAAAAATATACACTTGTAAGTAAATAAGAAGTTTCTTTTTGCAAAAGTTATATCGTTGTTGATGATGGATGGAAGTTTCATGATATTTTACGGTATGATTAAAAAAACTGTTACGAAAATAGATTTTGATAGACCTAAGTATTATTCTTTATAGTTAATAAATGTTGTGTTTCTAGAATATTCTCTCCATAAAGCAATCTCGAAAACACCCGTTACAATAATTATTATTATATTTAATTAATTTTATTATCTTTGTGTCTTTGTTAAAGACATTCATTTGACGTAAATTTTTTTAAAGTCAAACTTATCTAAAATAACTTTAATAGTTTTAGCAACCTTTTAGGTAATTCTTAATTTATCAGAAAAAATAAGTGTTTGGATGTTGTTTTGTAAAATAAATAAACAAATTATATATTTAATATGTTATACCTTTAAATAGCGATAACGTTAGCAATATCAGATTTTTTTATGCTTTTTTAAAATGTAATTTAAAATGTTGCTATTCGTAGTGTCAGGGGAATCAAAGTAGCAGAAGTTTTCATCAACAAGAAAATATTATTTACTTATACTTTTTGTTTCTTATTAGGATAATTTACAAAAATTAAATAATATGTGATTTACTAAAGTACGGTTAATAAAACAAATACCTGAATTTCTGTTGAATTCGCATCAAATTATGTAGTGAGAGCCGATCACAACTGATAAATCTGAGCTCTCAAATCACTTGTTCTTTAAACATCAAGTCAAAAGTCTAAACAGTAAAAAAGAAGGGAAAGAGACAATAGAGAGACCTTTTCTTCTATAAGATAACCAAGATAAAGATTATTGACAGAACTAAGAGACTGTATGAGGCCCATTATGAATTTAACTTTATATTTTATTTTATAAAATCACCCAAAACATTTTATTTCAAACTTCAGCATTATTTTCCTGAAAAACTTTATACTTTGACACATTTATGGTTAAAAATAGGACAATTTAATTTTTTATTCGACTAAATTCGGTTGGCAATGGATAAAAGACAAGTCACAGTACTAATTCTGTTAGATTTTAGTAATGCTTTTAACACTGTTGACTACGACATTTTACTTGGTCTTATGCGGTCTATTAACATATCTCCATCTGTGATAGATTGGTTTCGGAGTTACCTCACCGGACGTAGACAGCGAATCGTACAGCCTGACAAAACCTTTTCATCTTGGTGTAACGTCTCGGCGGGGGTACCTCAGGGTGGCGTGATATCTCCTTTATTATTTACATTATTTATAAACTCTATCACTCAACATATCTCTTCTCTCTACCACATGTATGCAGATGATGTTCAAATTTACCGCCATTCAAGTCTCGAAAATATTGGCTCTGCAATAGCTGCCATTAATGATGACCTGGGTGCCATTGTAAAGTGGAGTCAACTGTATGGCTTGCAAGTTAATCCTTGCAAGTCACAGGCCATTATTATTGGCAGTGCCGGGTTGATTTCGAGAATTGATAAGCGGAAACTACCTTCCGTAATTTACAAAGATATAACGATCCCCTACAGTGACTCCGTTAAAGATCTCGGTATTCACTTAGATCAAACTTTGTCTGGATCTGTTCATATTAAAGAGATTAGTCGAAAAATGTTCATGTCATTGCACTCTTTACGTCGACTGAGATATTTTCTTCCAATCCCTACCAAAACTATGTTAGCCCAATCTCTTCTTCTCTCTATCATTGACTATGCCGATGCAAGCTACCCTAACTTGACCGAGGACTATTTAAACAAACTTGAGCGACTTCAAAACATGACTATACGGTTCATATTTAGTTTGCGTAAATATGACCACATTTCTCATCTTCGTCAACAACTCAAGTGGCTTCCTATTCGCCGACGCCGGGATTTACACCTTCTTTCACTTTTGTACTGTGTTTTATTTCACCCAAACTCACCTTCATACCTTAAGGAGAGATTTAGATTTCTTGGTTCACCCCTGGACATGCGTTCAACACGACATCTCACATTACAATTACCCGTCCATAACTCTAAGTTCTACAAGCACTCCTTTACTGTCTCTGCTATTAGATTATGGAACGAATTACCTTTAGATGTACGCAAGTCCAAATCCATACAAATATTTAAAAAATCAGTCCAGAATTATTATCTTACCTTAAATAGTTAGGACGACTTATTACTAGAATTTATTTACTTAACATATTATTTGCATAATTTTTAATTTAAAATATTGTTTAGTTTATTATATATATTTATAGTATAAAGTATATATGTATATTTATACGTATTAGGGTGTAATTATTTGCATGTATGTCTATTGCTTATTTATAACTTTGCACCACCTGCCTTCAAAAGAATTATTTCCTTTATTATGGTTGCCTGGAAGAAATCGCCTAAGGCGATAAGGCCGCCCATTGTACTGTGTTTTTTTTTTTGTTCTATTTTTTTTGTAAATTTATACTGTTATTGGTGTACAATAAAGAATATATACTATACTATACTAAATTAAGTCACTAAATTAATAATAAGACGTCTTTAATAAATCAGACATATTATGATTAATTTTTGGTTTAAGCACTATTTATTTTATATTACAATAAAGATTGATAAATATTTTCCTTAAAGTATGAAAATACTTATAAGATCTTGATACATTTTTAATTCCGGGTATTAAAATGCCCCACCCTGTTTACAGTTGAGCCCCGCTCATTGGTAAACAAAGAACTGCAAACATGTATTTTAAATACATATTCGATGTAAGGTGAATTAAGATACACAAACATTAACATATATTCATCATAAATAAATTATAATACGTAGGTAAAGTTAATAATATTTTTCCTAACTGATGTATTGACAGAGTAAACTACAGTTTTTTACAATTGGTGTTTTAGTGCATGAAGTTTCCGAGGAAAAATTAATTCGATATTAGGATCCCCTTTTGTAGCTCTGGACCACCACCAGAGTAACCATATTCTTTTGCTTTCACAGACCAAGAAGTGTTTTAACCTTCAGGTTAAAAATAGACTTTTTTACTTGCACCACAACAAAGTATTTTTTTTATTTAAATTATATATATATAATATGTTATATTGCGTTATATTACAAAGCACTAGCCTCCACTCAACTCAAATATTGTAAGGGGGTTGTTGTCAATATTTATATTTTTTTTAGTTTTCATTTTTTTTATAACACAAATAATAATATTTCACAAATAATTCAATTATTAAAGTTTTTTCACTAGATATAACAAGATACTTAGTATTCAGTAAAAATACAAAAATGAATATTGAATATTGTATCAATTTAACAGATATTTCTTATAAAAATTCGAAATCCCAAGTAAAATTTCGCTCTATTCATTAAAACTCAGTATTTTCATTATAAACCCGTTACCAAAGTTTTCCAATTTCAGATTTTCCATCTCCATTCAACGATAATACTTTATAAAGTAAGCAATTAATAGCTAACGAATACTGTATTTTTTACAAAAGGTTCACAGAAACTTTAATTTTAAAACGAATACACCTAATATTAATCATAAAGAAAATTCTCTTTGTTTTAAGTTTTAAATCCTTTGATTACTTATGAAGTTTTGTATATATTACTAGAGGAAATTATATAATATTTGTATATGTTTTTATTCTTATTTGTTGGTTCACTATTACGAGGTACAGTATTACAATTTTGGCACTTATTTACTATTAGGTTCTATTTGCAATTAGCTACCACTTTGCAAAAAAAAAAACTACTAGATGATACGACTTTACTGCAAAATATCACATATTATATAGTGCTATGTTGTTTTTATCTACTAAAAGGAATAACGATGTTCTATGTTACACAGAAACATTCAGTATTGGTTTTTATTTATTTGAAGTTTAACAAGGTTCTTTGTTGTTTCATCCTGTCACAATGCAAAAGTTACAATTCTTTTTACAAAAATAAATTTAAAATTTACAACATCATTGGCTTTCTTTCTTTCCTTCTACTAAACAAAAACTGTACTGCACTATGTAGATTCAACACATTGCTGGAAGAAGTGGAAATGTAAGTGTTGTATACATAATTTGGATACTGATTCCAATAGACAAAAGATTCTTATGATTATATAATAGAGTGATAGTTACAATTTTTAGGAATGGAATGTTAGGCAGTTTAGTAAAAAAATTAGTTTATTATTCTAATGAGTAAAAAAAATAAAATTGTATGTTTTAATGTTAAAAAAAAAGATTAAGGGTTTGTAAGTGTTGATGGGAGTTTCTTGTGGCTGCTTCTTCCAGCGCTAATACTTGCAAAGTACACACTTTAGCTTTTTGACTTTAAAAAAAGATCTATATAGTTTCTATTTTGAAATAAATTATTTTGAGTTTGAGTACTTAATCAAATTTTATAGATTTGAGTTTAAAACTACTCTAATTATTTGTGGAAGTTCAACACAATAAAGAAAATTTTTAATTAAAGCCGTGAATTAAACAAGCGAAAATTATTTTGTAAACTTTTTACCGTCGTTACGTCAATACGCCATGCGAAAGAAGTCGCGAAGTACAGTACAGTACAGTATTCAATAAAATCGTGTTCCTCGCAGGTGGAAATGCAAGTAACAGCTAGTGAAGTAATAACATAAATAAAGAATAACATATCATACAATATCATGTTTGTTAAAATTGAAGAATTCGGAAGCATTTTGAAATGAATATAATGTATGAACGTTACAATGTAGACATTAAGTGAACTAGAAAAAGCTTTTAAGGCTTCTTGGCGTACTTGCTTTAAATGTGACTCTTTTGTTTAAAACATTCATATATATTGTACAGAATAAAATATATTTTTTAATCATATTTATATTAATTCTAACGAAATAAGAACCACGTTGTGATCATACAATATTAATAATAAACATTTTACATTACCTATACAAGAAAGAAAATTATCTTCTTTTGGAGCTCCAGATTTAAGGGCACTTCTGTATTATGGGCTAAGGATGGATAAGGGTTACGTATTTATTTTCTTTTATATTAATGGATAAAAAATACTATACTTTTTTTTTTCTTAAGAAATTAAATCGAATGCACCAGAAATGATAACTAGTAGTAAAAGCATTTGATACTATATATATCGACCAAATTGAAGGGATTACAATTTGGGGGTGGGCTAATTGATTTTATAATTAGTTACACAGTTGATACTGGTTGTTAATTAGACTTCAGGCAACCGAACGTGTCTAAATACGAGTTAACAAACTTACAAAGTGAGAAGCTCTAGATTGTAACACACAATATATCAAAGATAGACATATTATTCATATATCATGTTAAAGTTGATAACATCTGTTGGTAACTTCAAAATAATATGCGAATCAATACACATCACACTATATTTGATGGCAGAAAAAAGAAGCTGAGATATATTTTAGTTCAAATATTAAGTTTGTACATATCAACAAGGTATCTCAAATAAAAAAAAAATCTTTTAAGCATATTTCACATATATTCTGTATAACAAATTTTAATTAAAATTATAACAATGTCATAATATTACTACAGAATGAAAAAATATTTGATATAAAATAATATTTGAGAGTCTTCTTCAAACAATAGCGGGAAATTGTAAGATCAACCACCCACAAAATTTTTGAATATAGATAGACTACTTAGCATATATTTTAAAAATTTAATCTTTAGATTTAAGTGGAAATAAAAATAAACTTTCTTGTAATTATTAATGTTTTGACTCCTGTTTTTAATCATATTGTTTTTGTATATTATAAACTCATAAATATAAATACATATGTATAAATACCCACAAGCATCTATAATATATTAGATATATATGTAGCAAAAAACATATATTACGATTTCTCTTTTGTAGAAAATTTTGCAGTAAATATTAGTTTTAATAACTAAAGTACTCGAGAGCTCATTTTCAAACAAATTTCTAACAAGGAAATGATAACATTTGAAAGCTCATATTTGAATTAAAATATTATTTAATCTGCTTGCATTTAATTCCAAAATAATTTGTGTCTGAAAATTTGCAACAACTGATAAAACCAACATTTCATTCACCAAGTAAAATTTTAAACATGTACACTGTAGTTAAAAGTTTAATTTACTAACAAATTATGTAAATGATTTTCATTACTAAAATACTAACAAGAAGCTGAATTCTTTAGCTTCCTCTCCGTATTCCTAGATTTCTGCATCCCTCGTGGGCACTACTTACTATCAGGTGGACGGTTTGCTTCTTAAGTGCTATAAATAAATCACTTATACCTTCTGGGTGTGATGTACTTTGTTTTAAAAGCTAAAATTTTACTGCTTTATCGGCTTACTCTTTTTTTTACGTAGATATGTTTTACTGATTCTTTCACATATACAACACTCCGCATTTGTATGTTCCACAATATCATATAAAATTTTTTCTTTCGTAGTTTATTACTAACTCATAACGGCCTTTTATATGATAATTAACTATTATATTAACTAATAACGTTCCACAAATATGCAACGTGATATTTAACTTAATGTTTTTTTTTTATTTATTTATTTTTTTTATTTTTTTTTATATTCTTTATTGCACACCATACATTTTGAAAATATAAAAAAAAACAAAATATAAAAACATAAAAACATGTAAAAATTTATAACAAAAAAAAGGAAATAATAAAAACCACATTTATTTATGTCAGAAAGCTACTGAAACACAACATTTATGAATAAAGTTTTCATAGAACATTTGATAACAAGATATAAAAATGTATGAGTTTGATATATAAACTTGTCTAGTGCATTTTGAACATTTTATATAAATTAAATATATTTCTTGAAAATATTTAATTTTTATGAATATTGTACATTTGAATCTCTAAGATTACACCAAAAATCGATTAAATGATAAGAAATAAAAATAATTCATCTAAAGAAGGGTTAGATAACTCGAAAGAGATAAACTTTGATATTTTAACAAGACTGTCAATAACGTTAAGAAATACTGTTTTCTCACATCGTGCTTGGCGGCTGCTGACGTACAACTGTTATTGGAATATATTTGATATATTTTTTTCAAACCCGCCATTTCTATTCGATATCAAAAAATATGAATTGTAGGCTTTTGTCATCAAACCAAATGTACAAATTCCATTTACATAAATATTGGATTTTGTTATGTTAACATTTGTATTTTAATTTATATTTAATAAATTATGTGATCGTGATTCGTCAAAGAAAAAATACTTATAATAATTCTTTTTTAAGATTGACTATGATTGACACTGTGATCAAATATTTAAAATATAGAAGTTAAAAAATAAAAATCGCGATACATAATTTTGCACATTTCATTTTTTTACATACGTATATATGTTCTAATTTAAAATTAAGCCATTTATATACACATGTACTAATTTAAAATTAAGACTCTTTTCATAAAACTGGCTTGTCAGTATTTAAAGTTTGATTGGTAGCAGTTTACAATATTGAGGTATAATTTACTAACACCCTATTTTAGGATATATATCATAAATGTAAATAATTCTTTATAATAATCTATACTTAATAAGGCCTTGGTAATTTAAGTGTTTCATTATGAGGACGAATTTTGGTAGACACGAAGTTACCAAGTGGATAGGAACGACTATTAAAAATGTTTACAATTAAAAGATTAAAAAAAAACCAATTATTTTTAATGTATTAAAAATTACACTATACTAATTAAATTTTTACAGACAATTTTATTGTAGAGTTTGGAAATGTTATAAAATTCACCTAAAAATGATAGAGCATGATTGCAGTTTCAATTGAAGGCTAATGAAATTAAAATAACTGTATTCTATTTAATTAGTTATTGGGTTTTTAACATTTATTTGATTTCTTTTAATATTAGAATTTTCTTAATAATAAAATGTTTCATGGTTTGAAGGAGTTGTACATATTTATATACTGACGGACTTAAACAATAATTTATTTCGTCTTCAATATTTATTTTAAAATTGTCAATTTTTATGCAATAATTGAAAATGAGATAAAAACACTTCTATGCTTAATTCCCCCAGACTTTTCTAAAACCTATTTATATTTTTATTTATAGGAGACCTACGTAATTATGTCATTTAAAAAAATTTATAACACTTATTATTCTTAACCAAATCGTAAAAAAATATTTTTAGATCTATATGTTATGCTTAAATAATTAATGAATTTAATGAATGATGAATCGTATACTTTCGTGAGCCATCATTTTTTATAATTATCCAGCTGTACTCTTAAATACTATCAAAAATCTTCCTGACTAATTTTGAATCCATTCGGGATCCTTATTCTTGAGCTCTGAGCGTGGCGGATCGCGGCGTGAACGTACCACCGTGACAGTATGTACGTACTGACGGATAATCACATATTATATGAATTAACTATATTAGTAAAATAGTATCAATCGCTTTTAACATATATTTATATATTAAGTCTTTACTTGCTATGGTCAAGGATTCCGAATAATATGCAAATTAAATTACTCCTCAATGGCGCCTTTAAAAGGGTTGACGCTTTATGAAGACAGTTAAGTTTCAATTTAAAATGCAATTTATAACATCAATTTTCGTTCCTCTAAAGATAGATATTAAACTAAGAAAGGGAAAAGGTATTCCATCCGCCAATAAATTATTCGGTAATAATGTCCCAGAGGGTCCACATCTTTCTTACGAAGCCTTCCACAGAAATTTAATTAAACGCTTAAGAACCTCAGTTTTGAATTTGTGAAGGTAGGCTTTATATTTCTTGTAATATGTATACTGTGGTAATGTGTCAAATCTTGAGATTGGCATTATTGCAGTAATATTACAAATAAGTATTCCGACGTAATGGTAACTCTTTAATGATATAAATAAAAAATACTTGATGTAAAGGCGAACACTATTAGCTGAATTTTAATAAATTTGCTGACCCTTATTTACAGAATAAGGACTTTAAAGTTATTTATGAATATAACAAAGGAAAACAACTCCACAATTTTATAATGGAAGTTAAAAAACCCTAGAACCATTTTTCATTTTGTCATTCTTGATCAAGGACGTAAAAACAGAACAACATTAAATATAGAAGTTGCAGACCCTCCGAACTTGTCCGTAACAAATATAGCAAAATTTTCGACGAAATTTCATTTTCACCAACTTTACGACATGCCTAATACAAATATTACAACCTTTTGGAGTGTAGGTGACATTGTTGATTTTTGTGTTGTTTGACTGAAATTCTAGGTTTTGTTTTAGAAATTGTTTTATACCTACTATATAATCGTATATAACTTTACTAATAGTTCAGTACAATTTTACTTATATCAATAAATTCTTCTCAAACTCTCGAAGCGTCTTTGGATAACTTCATATAATTTCAGCTATACTGCATAATAAACTTAAATTACTTAAGAATCTTGTGAAAGCAAATATTTTAGCCTTTATGGTTAAAGTAATTCACGTAGAAAGATTGAAATATGATAATATATATATATTTTTTAAAACACATTAGTGGATTAAGGGGAAATACCTGAATAAATCTTTGTTTTGGAACAAAGAATTATTTCTTATTTTGTGAAATATAAGGTTGTATCGCAACAAAAAACAACACAATCGGTATTTTAAGGGATTCCATCAAAAGAATGTTCAGTAATCCAATTTCTGAAAAAGAAATAAAAATATTTAATAATCGTACTGAAAATAGTTTATTATATTTGTGTATTTCTTCCATACGTTAAAAAAGTTTGAAAATGACAAAATAAGAATTCTATATCATTATAAAATATAAAGGATTTTTTTTCTTTAAAGATACGAAATAATGGTTTTTTGATGACTGGTAAAGCACACGCAACGTCGATAATGTTAGAGATGGTTTTGAGTCTTGACAACTTATCAATATGAGTTTCATTAGCTCATACATATAAAAACATATTTTAACTATTTAATCTGAATTGCTTTTTTCTGAATTACTTTTTTAAACTCTCAATTAATATTTTTTTGCAAAACAATTTAAATATACCGTCAAAACAAATTGGGACAGCGTAAGAAATGTCAGTAATAATGTAATAATATATATATTTTTAAATTCAGATTATCGAAGGTTTAATCATGGATAATCGATGATATTTGATCTAAGAAATGATTTTTGAATAGCTGATAAAAAAATATTGAGTGATACATCCTCAGAGTTAATATTTTATTTTATTTGACGGACGAGACACCGTTTGAATTGATAGCAATACGATACTCAGATTATATTTAGGTGTCGGAATAGTGAATTATGTTGATCGTATTCAAGATACATTACAATTCCGAATTTCGGTTTATCTATGGAATATATTTTGCCTGTAAAATATACTGTAGTTATGAAAAGTATGTTTTATTTCTGTAATAATAAATATTTTTGTTAGGATTAGCTCATGTTTGCCATTAGCAGAAATTTACCATGTCAATATTGTTACATCATTGAAATCTTGGGCTATTTTAAGGTTAAAAAGGTATTAAAATAATTCCTTACTAAATAAGTTTAAGCAGAATTTTTGTAGTTAGGCTATTTTGTTAATATCTTAAATATCTTTAAAGAAAATTCTGATAATTAAATTTATGCATAATATTTATACTAAAAAAAATGACAAGATCCGGTTACCTGTTACTCGGCTGATAAAGTGAGTACCCTTTTTAATAGGCATTGTGTACATTTTCAATTTTTAAAAAGTAATTAAAAAAATATATATTTTGTAATGTATACAAAAAATTCAGATAAAAATACGGTGTTGCTGAATATTTAGACATCACTTACTACTGATATGAAGCCTTCGCTACCTGACTATTTTATTATAGAAGTAATTTACATTTGAAGCACGGTTGAAAAAAAAAGTTAACTGAGTTTCACTCGTCAAGTTTATGAAAAACTTTCCAAGCTAATAGTAATATTTATTTTAATTAGCTTTCAAAAAATATTTGAATTTTGGTTTTGATTTTGATAAGTTCTTTTTTGTCCACGAATATATGATTTAACATATACCTAGGTGTGGCTATTACGAAAAATGAATATGAAAACATATATATAATATGTTTAAAATTATATATGAACATGCTTAGCCACGCTATCCTTATTTAAATTTTAAGTAACTCCAAATTTTATGTTCTACAACACGGGATGAATTCTACAGATTTGTGTCCTGTTCGTGTTTATGAATTTTTCATTGTTCTTTTTGTTATATAAATGAAAACATATAATATATTTAAAATAAATATTGCCGATGATATTTTATTAAATAGTATATGTTCTGCTTAAATAATATTATGTAATAATTTAATATTATTTTATCCACAAGTTTCAATAAGTAGATATTTGTACATTAAATGTATATAGTTTATCGAATATCGATTTATGAGACCAATATTGATATTTATGTGATTGGACAGTTTGCTAACGTTTTCTCCTGCACGTTATTGCATCAATCATTCGCTTGATGGCGCTATAAAATGTCAAACTTGAAATATTCACTTAAACCTATTATATCTAGATCAATAACTCGTTATGAGTTTAAAATATGTTTTGTAAAAATATCATTCGGTAATGTTAGATTTGCACTAAATAAAAAAACATTAAGATATTAAGTCGTTGTGTTGTTGTATTGTATAGCTGTGAAATAAATGTATTAACAAATATTAATTTTTATTAATATATTGTTGAGCATTTTTATCCATAGGCATATCTCTGTTTAACTTTATATGTTATCCATAATGTTGTAAGGTATAATGAAATTTTTCTTCTTTGCAAATATGCGTATTTTTTGTTGTTATCAAGATTTACAAGAATATAAAATTATCATTTACAAATAATGATTAAAAATTTATAATTATTTTTGGTTAATTCTAATTTAAATAAATATTTTTCATAGTCGTTTTATTTCTCGTATTCCTTTAATTATTGATTATTAATTGGTATAATATTTACTTATGTTTTTATTATTAGCTGGCTGTTACTTGAACCTGTTCTGTACTGTATAAATTGTGAATGCTATACGCGGTACCAACATTATTTTATGATTTGTAGGAAGTCTGTTGTTGAAGCAATAACAAAATAAATACGAACTCTCGAGTACATCCGACCGAGTATATATCAACAGAAAATTTCGCTCGAGTCTCCAATAACTTGATGCAAACATAAAATTATATAGAAACATCAGTACGTGCTTTTATTAAAGTCTTAAAGCTCAATATTTTTGTTTATTATTGGGTAAATCATTTCTCTAAAAGTATGTTTTATTTTTTGTATGAATGAACAAAATCTTTCGTAGCTGAATGCTTTATTTATTTTTATAGTACAATATAAAATAGGAAAAATAATACATAATAAGAACTCAATATTTATTATATATTATTTATATTATAAATTTGATTTTGTATATTTATACACATATACTCACTTCTACCTAATAAGTGCCCAGAGATTAGCATTATTGAGAAAAATACCTACTGCTTTCAGAGAAGACATCTACCTAAACTGACAACATACTATATAGTTTGTTAAGCTCCATTGCTTTTTAAAATACAGTGAGTTAAAATCAACAAATTACCTCAGTTATACTGGTTAACGTCACTGTTTCACAGATCCTACCAATCCCATTGACATCGTCCATCATACTTTGAACCGCACCCACTGGTATTCATATTAGAAACTCATCTGCAGCCTCTGACGCAAATACTAACCATAATTTGTCATATTATTAATTGTTTTTATAAAAATAATTCGACCAATTATATTTTACAAAAGTATATTAAAAACAGCATTTCCCTTTACAATGTTATTTGTAGTCTAAGGAATATATGAAAAATATATATATATATTAATAAGTATGCATCGTTTATGTTTGTCGCCATTAAATGCCTAATTAAAAATATATAAAATAAATTTGATTGATGTATATAATTTAATGTCTAAATAAAAATCTCAGTTTATTATTATTAATATTGAACAGTTGAACGTTATGGTTTAACGGGCCTTTTGTTAAGCCTGTCAAGCACACTACATAAGAATCAGTGTGTAAATTATTCTAATATCATTAATAAAAAATTAATTGATAGTTACTATAATATTAAAGTATTAAAAAAAAATCTACTTAAAATCGATCGAGAGGCACCTAAGAAGGTTTAAAATAAAAATATTACCAATAACGCCAATTTGATGTTATTAATTGTCGTGAATTACTTGTAGTAAACAAACTACTATCCATCGATCTACTAGTTTTCATTTAGCAAGACTGCAATATATGTATTTGCCCAACGGTATTATAATACTAACGTTAGTTATTATTAACTCCTAATAAATAGTACCCTCCGGAACTTTTGGTGTACAAAATACATAAAAGAAAATACTATATAAAATCATTAATCAAAATAAGTATTATTATAACATAGTAATTGTTATAATAAAATTTCTGAATCTAATCAAATGAAAAAAAAATCCAATTCACCATTCGTCAAAGCAATTTATTTTGCATTTATTTACGAGATTTTTATGATAAAACCATAAAGGTGTTACGATAATAGGGTATTCAGTTGTTACGAGTCTCATGATAAACAAACAAGAAAGAATTATTCAAATTTTCCAACCCGTTTTTTGTTAACGGCTGTATAAACCACATATTTATTTGATTTGAATTTTGAACATGAAGGTCGAAGAATTGATATGAAAATATGACAAAAATATATCAATATGTATACGTATTAATGTATCTGTTTATTTTTCTAATAGTTTATGGTAAGAATATATTTTTTTTATTCAAATTATAATGAAATCAACACTATTCAGTCAATTCTTATAACTAATATTATAATTTGTAGTATCTTTTTCTGTCCTTTGGAATCATCTTTGTCACACTCATGGGTAGCTCGTGGAGATCTTTTAGAGATAAGCTTATCCAATGTAATAAAACTATTTTTTACGCATTAAAAATCGCGTATAATGTAACGCGCGTGTAACACATTTACGTCTCGTCTACGCGTGAACACGATTGCTGCAAAGCATTCGAAACGTCTGGTTAAAATAAAAATGTAACCAAATTATACACGAATGTTAATCCGTAAAAAATAGTTTTATTTCATATGTGTATTCGTGAAAGTCTAAGATAATATTATCCAATGTATTTTTTTTCCTAATGTAATTTTCGTTTCATCTGGTACATAAATAAAAATATGAACATACCAAATATTGAGAGGTCTCTGGTAGCTGGCACATTATTTAAGAGTACGATTCTCGTACGTAAAACGATTGATTTCCGTCTCCTCGAAAACTGGAATCCGACAAGACATGATAAACGCGTTTCGTCTTCCTAATGGAAGTTCTGACTTACTTTCAGCCGAGAGATATTATAAGAGCATTCCGCAAGATTAAATTGAAATTCGGTTTTTTGGGGCTCTCCATATTTATCTTTTTACCACATTACTTGTACATTGTTACTTTTTAAATCATTTTTTTTTTAAATTTCTATTTGTATAACTGTAAAAGCATATATGAACCTTTAAAAGAAGATTAAGGCTTTTGGTTTTAAAGACATTATAAATTCCATCAAATTAATTTGTTTAATTGATCGGATGTTATAAAAATCGTAAAAATTATTTTAACTACATGTTATAATGTGTGTTATAGTTAATGTTTTAGAACAAACAACAAAACAATTCAAAACATCATAACTTTTATTATATTCTTATTGAGCTGTTGTCCAGAGCATGCCTGTAATCAGTATATACATAGCAACCAGTTTTGGCAACTTGCCGATTCTGTAGAGCGATATCTTACGAATTTTGCAGCATTACATTTGCAAGATAAAGTTGTGATTTTGATTTCTTTCTTGCTCTTATTAATCTTATAATAAACTTTCTCCGTCTACATAAATAAATTCTGGTAACGATTTTTTTACGTATATTTTTCATGTTCCTACTTCCGTTCTTTTACGGTTATTCTCAAAGTTGGTCTCAGGATACACTTTTTTGTAATTTATTCAAGAGTATAATAACTTGTAAATATATTTAATATTTTACAGGGTTAGAATATAAATATACGCTCCAGTAACGAATAAAGAGATAAAAAATTATCGCAATATCATAAAATTTAAAAATATTATTTATAAACTCCAATTACAGTTATATACATAAATTACACGTACAAATATTTTTTAATTCAGTATATATGAATTGTTTTTCTAAATAAAACGTGTAAAGTATTTTAAATTTCATAAATTTTGAACATTGTTTTCATTTATTTCAAAAAATAGCAGAAATTTTATAAATTACTGTATAAAAATTCAAAATAGAGAAACTCAATTATATATAGTTTAATGCTGTTGTGTTATATTTAAAAATTCTCTATCAATTTTAAGCTAAAAAGTTAAAACACAATGCTATCAAAAAACAAACGTGTTTCCATTTTTGTCAGTATTTTATATTTATAGGCTTTTTCAATTTCACGGGTTGGATATTTTATTATGAAATACAAGCTACATAATATTCATTGTTTAATAAGTTTTATACGAAACATATATATTATATATATTGTTCTACAAATTGCTGATATATTTATTTTGTGCACAACAAAAAGCTTAGAATTGTCAAGCGTGGATTTCAATTTACTACGATTTTATTTGCGAATACTGTATAAAAAGTCTTCCAGTATTCAAGAACTGGCTGACACCTATTGCTTATATATTCTGAAGTAAAACCGTTTGATCATGTCCGTGAGGAACGATAGGACGTACATTATTAAAGTACAATGCGAATTAATAGACTAGGTGCTCCCTGCGGCTCTGACCGACGTGTGAACGGTACGGAACTATTGATCGCATCTGGGCAAACGCTATTTAGAACATATATTTCTTTTAAAAGCACTTTCAAATACTGATTCTAAGGGTTACAGTATTAAATTCTGTAGAACACTACATGCAGATATATTTAAAAAGTTTCACTGGTTATATGATTTCTCCCTTTAAACATTAACCAAAATACATAATTCTTTTTAATACCTGAGTTGTTACATTTAAAATAAATTATTAATGTTTTTGTGCAATTTTATATTATGAGTATATAAAAAATGTAGTATTCTTCTTCCATTCACATGGTCCAGTTAAAAATTCTATAAAACATGGCGTCAGTTTATAGCGAGACCTGTTATTTGCAACACTGAATATTCGTTTAAATAAATTTGATCATTATGAAAGATTATAAAAAAATGTTGGTCCCTATGTTAGCAACATCAAATAATATTAGAAATAAAAATATTTTAACGAAATATATTTGATAATAATGATATAGTATTTTTGAAAATATTGGTAATTTATATTAACGTCATTGACGTTTTTGCATTTAATTTTAATTTAGTATGCCAACTTTCATATTTCGGAATCAAATCATATTTATAGCGAAAATGACAAGAATAGAAATAAAGGATTAACTTTTTACCATATTCACACTTTTCAATGCCTTTTAAGCATTACTCTATAATATTATATAATAAAACGTTTCTCGAGAAAGATGTACGAGTCTAATAAAATACGGAAAAGTGTCGTTAGTTCCAGTAAAAGTTTACGTGAACACATTTCCCTCGAGGATATTCCGATCTATTCGTGTGAATGTTTAGTGTTTGCTATAATATTTATGACAGGGCTCATGTGTTATTGTTAGAAAAAATAGAAGATAGACATAATAAGATTCTAATAAATATATCACATTGAGATTTCATTACTACTTTTTTCGTGAAAAATCATATATATGTATTGAAAAGGTAAAAAATATTGGGCAAAATAAAATAATTTGAATGTGAAAAGATAAGATTTTAATGATAAGTTTTGAAGTCTAAATTTGCTTTTCTAAATGTAAATAATGTGTTCGGAATATGAAAGTAAAGGTATTTACTAATTTATATTTATCACGCTGAGAAATGATATTATAGATACAACAAAGGCCATAATAATTTAAACATCATTCCACTAAACATAAAGTAGAGTACTGATAGAAGTAGGTTTTACCTGAAGATGATGATGATAAATAGTTTTTAAGTTAAAAATTTAAATATACATTTATGTATTTTTTTTGTTAAGGGATATGTTAATCATTTTTATAAGCATTTAACTCTCTTTATTTCAGTGTAAATATTTTTGATATGCGAGTAATTTATATAATACATATATAACAACTTATTTGATATATAGGATGTCATATAAGATTTTGTCTTATTTTTGTTTATTATAATTAAAGATAAGACCCCTTTGAATTAAAAATATTGGTCAAGTGTTAGTCGGCCTTGCGCGCTGAGGGTTTGAATTTGTTACTTTTGTGAAACTTCTAGTTCAAGTTTCTATTAACATTTCTATGAATAGAATATTCTGTGTTTTAGAATTATCACATCACATAAGTCATCATTAAATTTACTAAGCAAGCAAATATATTCATATTATTTTTTTGCCAAATGCGAACAGTTTTACAAGCATATTCATACATTATTTCTCCACATGAAAGCCGACTCATAAATCGTTGGGATGTTAAGATGTCATTGTCCTATGAATAGGGATTTCCATGTAATTTACAAAACGCCTAAGCCTATATTATATACGAAATGTGTTTTATCATGATGAGTGTTGGAATGATATAAAATACGTTATCGGTTTCGAGTAATGGCTTTAAATAATCAGAGCAATGAAAGCCTGATTGTAAATTTATTTATATTTATTATTACTAACAAAAAGTCTGAGTATAAAATGTCATGTTGCGTAATTTGAAGATGACGTAAATTCGATATAAACTCTGTCAACATATTTAACCTCCTTTGAAGTGGTTTTTCGGAAAACCCCTTTTTATCTAGCACCAAAGTTTTCATTGAAGCAACCATGCAAAATTAAAATTACGTGTACGAACCTGAAACCCTATTTTCAGATATATTGTGACGAGTCAGCAATTTTCTTTTTAAGGCGTCATATATACGCTGTATGTGTGTGATAGCCATAATATGTAATACACATTTATGTTAACGCCGTTGTATTGTGAACGAACAATAGCCTGACCCAGCTGTCTGTATGAATGATAGCGAGACGTAATAGGATCTAATGATTGATTGTATGGTTGCTCCTTCTTAATAATATCATATAACATCTAGAAAACAAATTGAACTATGAAAACTAATAACTTTTCAGTGCACAATTTTTTAATATTATATATATTTTTAGGATTAAATCTACTATTTATATAATCTGTATAATTTATACAACTATCTTTTTACAAAAAACGTAAGACGTTATAATCAGATAATATAAAAAAATATATATTATTGTTTTTCAATTAGCATCTGTTCATTTGCACATATTTCAACATCATTTTAAACTAGGACTCCCTATAAAGTTAAATTCATATTTGATATATAAATAATTTTCTTTGTGAACATTTACATAACTCTGATATACATAAATATCGCAGATGAGATGTAACTAAACCATAAAATAATTTATTACAATACTTTCCCTTTTATAACTCCCTTAATAAAAGTAAAAGGGCTGAGGAACTGGAAGTCAGAGGTAATTCTTTTCCGTGAATGGTAATTTACCGCGTAAATTATGTATGACTTCGAAGAAAATTTCGTTATTTCGTCGAATTTATTCTATTTGGGATGTTAGAGCTCTTATGCGTGGTTTTTTCCCGATAATGCTTATGAAATTATATTTAATTTGGTTTGAATTGAATACTCTTTTACGTTCGTAAAAATGTGTATACTTTATGACTTTTTTTAAGCCCATGTTAGTAGGTATGAAGTGTACATATAATATATTCAGTCTTATCTATGATAAAGTGGATTCAAACAGAAACAGTAAAAGCTTTTTTTAATTATCACACAAAAACTCTAGAAATATCCAAAAAAAAACCGCAATATTTTGTAGTTCTTAAAAAATCTGTAAAAACATGAATTAAAATAAGTTTTGCTTTCGATAATTTGAAATTTATTTAAAAATGCTATCTTTTACGTAATAATTATAAAAGCTGCATCTAGCAATTAACTTAATAATTTTTCGTTTTCACGAGAATTTTCGTAATAGTGATATGTTTTCAGCACTCCCATTACAAGTACTTTAATTAATTGAGCAAAAGTGTTGTGAAACTGCGGTCATTTCCGAGTTAATGCTTGATTAAAAACTATAATAATGATTTTCTGACTATGTTCACTTGAATAAAGCTAACTAAAGGAACCAGATGATGATTAAATGACAATATGGTGTAAGTCATTTATAATACAAAAAAAATTGAGCCAAAAAAGTTATATACTGAGAATTCTCTGTTTTTCAATTAAAATAAACTTCATTTGGATGAACTCCGTATATTTCCCAAAGCGCTCCAGCAATTAAGGTCCATGCTACAATCTCCTAAAGTCAAACTTTCCAACTTGAGTCATTTGTGAATTTCTAAGTGGCATTTTGGTCATTAAAAGCTCTCCATGGTTTTTTCGTGTTGTATCGCTTATATTATAAGAATATACATTTCACATTATTATAGTTTAAGTAAATATGTAATTCATACTTTTTACAATTTACTCCATGGATATTAGACTGTAGCATATGACAGTGATAAATTGGTGAAGTCAAACTTCTTATAATATTCATTCTTCAAAGCATAAGAGATGAAAATAAAAGAATTTCCATATTAGAGTTTCTTTACTGTTAAACATTTTTAAAATCATTATTTTAAGCATACAATGTTTAGTTTATAGACGTTTAATTATTTTACAAAGCATACTAATCTGTGTCAGATAAATAACAATCTAATAAATAATAAAACTTCACTTTAATTGTAGAGCTTCGATTCAATCACATCAGTCGAGTCGGCATCCATTGTTTATTCTCGTCAAGGACTCTTCGAAACAGCGAATGTTCATTTCCTCGCTGTATTATTCTAAGATTGTTTGAAACGGTTTCTGAGGACATAAATTTGTCCCTTGTAACTTTATTTAATTTATGTGTAAATTTATAATGTATTGTAATCTGTTTAGAATATATAATATTTTAGTTAAAATTATTAAGATTTAATGGAAAATTGTGTATAAATAATACGTTGATTTAAATCTAAGAAGAGTTAAATTAATTTTTGTAGTTCGACTATTGTTTAGTTTATTTGCGGCTTACTCTTATCCAAAGTATTGTAATATATTTATTAATAATATATTAAAATACATATTTATAAAAGAAAATCAATAGATATTGATGATAACCAAAAAAATGCATAAAACTTTTTAAATATAAATATGCACATTATATACAATTATAATAAAAATACAAATACCTCACTGGCACTCAATTTATTTCTTAATTTATAATTTGAAGTATTAATATTCTTAAAATCATTTTTGTAAGAGGTTTTTGAACTGAAAATCTTATTTCACATCTAATTTGTGTCTTCGGTCTGTTGTAGTTCGCTGTACAAATATTTGTTGATTCCCACAAATTGAATTGAGTCGAGACTCGCTGTACTATACAGCGACTAGAGTAATGTATTATTGAATAAACAAAGCTATATAGTTAATTTTAAATAGTACTGAATTTAGTAAATATAAAATGATTACTTTCACTTATTGCACTACTGAAAGCTGTCAAGTGTCAAGATTTTTTAAAAGACGTCTTAAAATATTAAACATTTGTGAGGACGATATTTTGCAACTTGAAATATGGAAATACGTTACGATTGAGGAAAATGCTGGAACCATGGTGGAACCTTATAAAATAGTAGTAGTCTCTTTCTGACTACTTGATGTTATAATCTTCTTACTCATCATACAAAACGAAACTATGTTGGCTATTTAATCTCTATCTTTTGTGAATAGTTGCCAAGTAAACAAAATCTGCTAAAGCTTAACTTATCATTCCGATAAGAAGATTGTTTTCACCTTATAATATATTACCTTAAAATATTATTTTAACTGAATAAAGTAATAACTTTGTTAAGAATTCCTAATTTCATAGTATTAGAAAGACTATTAAGTTTTATAAGGATTAAATAGACCATTTACAGTCTTATAGTTATAAGCTATATTGCCACAAAAAAATAAAAAAAACTCTTAATTAGTACTATTTTAAAGTTACTACACCACCATATGGTTTATGTCACTGTATATACAATATCAAGAGTCTTGGAAGTGTAATTGGAAGATATGTATGAATCAATAAAGGTAAACAATCTTTTCTAATTGGAGCTTAAGTGAAGGAGATTGTCAATTTATGTCTGAGAAGGTATGTTCTAGAGGTGATTAAATTGCGCCGGGCGGCTCGTAATCTCCGGCGACGCGCATTTTACTGATAGCAAGATGCAACTGTTTCACTCATTCATTGCAGTCAGGTGGCAGACTAATTTGATTTTTGCCCATTTTTTTTTAGGTTCATTTATTTTTAATATTATAGTAACTAAGATATAAGAAAACGTTTAATAATATTAAATTATGATTTTATCATTTAAGCAGATAAAACCTAATTGCTATATATGTATCATATAAAAATCTAGTGTCACAGCGTTTGTATCTAAACTCCATCGAAACGACTTGACCGATTGTTATCAAATTTTATGTGTGTATTCAGTAGGTTTGAGAATAAACTATTGTGCATACCCTTAAGTGATGTGGATGGTTCATAAAAAAATTTGTTTATTTTTCGAAAATATTTTTTATATTTTTTATATTCGATATTACATAATACATACAACCCTACACTTTCACTATTCTACTAACAATTCCTATATTTTTTAAAAATCCTTAATATTATTTTACTATTTTAATAGAGAAAACTGTGTTTGACGTGTCAGCAGGTACATATATATTTATTTTTAATTTATATTTTTCTTATAAAACCACAAGTTTCTCTCTTGTTTCTGAAGGTATTCTGAGATGCAATTTAATTAATATTTATTTAAGTAAACATACTAATGTAAATAAATAGTCTGCAGATCAATTTATTTTTACTTGTAATTACATTTATGTGGTTATCGTTTTCATTAAAAGGTCTTCCAATCATAACAAACTTGAGTTTTACATTCAAAGCCGTTTAGAGATATATTTTTTACGGGTGGTTGTAAAACTGTAATAAAAGACAGCGTTAAAGCTCCAGGTCATTTCCTTTTTGCTACATATAAAATAAAATTATGATCTGTTTAATTTTTCATAAATTAGTTTGCAAAATAGAAATAAAAGATAATATACTTGTGCTAGTGATTCTATAACCAAATGAATGAAATGTATTTTAAATCTTTAAACCTACAATTGTTTTCGAGCAGTGAGATAAATAAAACATGCCTCGTAAATTTATTCTTCAATATTTTGTTAAAATAAATAAATAATTGAATTGTAAAATATTTATATTCGAGTTGGAAATGGTGTTGATTTTTCTGCAATTATATAATACTGTTTACAATAATATTTAAGAGAGTATAATATTTAAATTATATTTTTTAGGAATAATATGAAGTTTTAAGCAAGCTTCTTCTATCAAACATAATTCTATAAAACAAAATACCCTACGCACAGACCAAACTGTTTATGACAAACGCATACAAACAAGTCATAACTAGTAAGCCACTGATACTAATATTATAATAAGTTACAATATAGTGCTATTTAATTTAAAATATCCTTAACTTCTAATATAAGAGCAATTCGCTATTTGACAAAAGAGCTGAGTTTCCTTTTATGATGTGACTTCTTCGAGTATTCTTACACAAATGATGGCTTACAGCAGCTTTTATATATTACAAATCCTACAATATCTCCTTTCACTCTTTATCTCCTCTTCCGGCAGTTAATCCTTGTTTCTATGAATATTATATAATACTTCTTTATAAAAATTATAATACAAATAAAGCAGCAAAAATTATTAAAATATTATGTTAGGTATTAAATAAAGAAATTAATTTAAAACATGAAAAGTTTAGCAAAATATATAAATATAAAATCTTAAGTATTTTATACAAATTTAAATAATGTTGAAACACTTTATTATTGAATTTAAGATTGTATGCATTATGCTTCATATTTCTCTCTCATATACATTCCATACTTATTACCAGGCAATTCTATCCCATTGCCTCAGGTTTGAATTGCAGACGAGCTTTGCTCTCTACAATTCAGTTATTATGATTTCTCAAAGGCTGTGGAATGCAGTTGTGAAATTGTAATTAAATTACACCGCCTTTCAAATAATTGTTACAGGACATTAAAGTTACTTTAAATTGTGTTTTACACCGTTAAATATATCTTTATTTTTTAATAATAGCGGATATATATATATTTTTTTGCTTTGACTAAAATTTTCAAGTGTTTTGCTATGTACCTTCATTTTATAGTTAAAATTAATAAATGTCAAGTCTGAGCTGGTAAACTATTTATTTGAATTATTGGTAATACCTTAACATTCTAATTTTCAATATTAGCTCGACCATATTTAAAAAAATATATTTGTAGTAAAAAAATTATAAATAAAATACACAAAATGAAAAGTTTGATGCCGGTTTTATAAGAAGTTTTTTCTTATATTTTATATTTGTACCATCCTCTTAATCTTCGTATTTAAAGGATCAAAACTTTAATAATAAATTTTATGTTGAAAATGAAAGTTCACATGATTTAAACGTGTTTTTCTTTGTTGAGAGAAAAAATAAGATTTGGGTAGTATGTAGACATCATTTTTCTTTAAAGCATACATTTTTTTATTTATATCTAAAATTGCAGTTTTTATATTTTTTATATTCATATGCCGTATAATTTTTCATACATCCGAATACCTTAACTTAATATTTTATTTCTCAAAATAAATATTAAAAGGATAATAGAGATGCCATTTACTGATACTGTATAAGTGTTTTCAGTATTGCCTTTTGTAGCTCTGATAATGATAAAAAGACGGTTTGATACTGCAGAAACAAAACAAATGGGGCGCACTAATGAAGCGTATATCCTTACAAAGGCATTTTTTGTACTATCAACGTATATTCGTATTTTGTTGATGTTGTTACATTACCATTAATTTAATGCAATTTTAAAATTTGTGAAAAAATCACTTATTATCACAAACAATAAATGAAATTGATTAATTATTTAATTGAAGCTAATACTAGTTTTAACAATATTTTATTTAGTTTAACATAATTCTGTTATGTTAATTTATATTTTTTAATGAAAATTTTAAATTATTCCGTTCAAAAGTGACGTTTAAAATTAAGCACCGCTGGAAACAATCACGAAACCAATTAGTATTCAATTTAACTTCAACTAATTTATTTATTCATTATTTTATGCATCAGCTTTAACAGGTTCATCCCAAATAATATCATATTCTTCATTCTTCACAAATTCATTATTGTTTATACTGAAAAATATAAAAAAAAATACATAATTACAGTTTAGTGATATTTATAGACATTTTTCAAAAATAATCTATTTTATTTTTATAATAAATGATCATGCAGGTAATAAAGTAGTATTCGTGGTGTGAAATTTTTAGAAACAAATTACTAGGATAAAAAATATTCTAACTTTTGAACTAAACTAAATAAAAAAATAGGCTAACTTTTGAACTAAACTAAATTAAAAATAGTCTAACTTTTGAACTAAAATAAATAAAAAAATAGGCTAACTTTTGAGCTAAACTAAATAAAAAAATAGTCTAACTTTTGAACTAAACTAAATAAAAAAATAGTCTAACTTTTGAACAAATTCTATCAAAACCTTTTTTAACGATCGCGCATGAAAGACGAACAAACATATATAGATTCATCTATCCAGTCTTTCATGTTTATAATATTAGTAACATATAGGTTTTTTTAAACTAAATTTCAGGAAAAGCTCGAGACTGGTGCCAATACTATCTGTAAGTTTCAAATTTGTACGGAATCTTCAGGTGAAATTGTCTTTTTTAATAACTTTATATATATTAATTTTTAATGAATATGTATGTCTGTATTGTAATATTTTCCTTCAAGCTTTTCCTCTTATCAAAATTATTAAACGACAACAATACATTTTATTAAAATCAGCCTCCATTATTAAGCTTTTCCGAAATAAACACTTATTAAATTTCCTGCCGCAAATCCCTAAATGTATTCTCATATTACTGGCTTAAAACTCTCTTGTGACAGAATTTCCAGTGATAAATCATCCAATAATAGCCCCTATTCCGAAACCTCGCAAAAAGTGTTGCTGGGTTTTAGAGAGAATAGAGGAGCCGTAGCGCTGTATGAGATTATTAATATTGGTCGTACATACCTCCCTTTATAAATATTCAAATTATTCTGATATTAAACAAATATTAAAACTATGTACGTTATAGTAGATTAATGTTTGGAAAAACAATATAAATTTAAATAATACTATTTTTTTACGGATTATAACTCGTGTATAGTTTGGTTACATTAACCCGACGTTTCGAATGCTTTACAGCAATCGTGTTCACATATAAACGAGATGTAAGTGTCTATCATTAATTTCACTGATTTTTTTTTTTTTACATTTAATAAGATAAAGTCTTATTTTGTTTTTGAAAAATTGTTGTTTATATAAGACAGTAGTACTGACTAACAACTCAGTACTATTGTGTTCCTGAATATAGTAAAATTTTATTATTACATTCTTAATTTATAATATATTAATAAAACCCCCAAAATATACATATATTAATAAGCTAAATTTAAATCAATTTATTTTTTTATGTCTACAGCAGAAGGTTTATAATATGTCGGTGTTTATGACTATATTATGTAATATAAGTTATCTGGTGACCATAATTCTAGTACAATCAATTATTAAATCCATCTTTTGACAATGGCTTTACATATACTGTAGTTTCTTTATTTAGGAGCTAAAATTTGTCAGTCTGTAACTAAACCAAATCAATAACCGAAGGACTTCAACATAAATGGATTTGAAAATTTTAATTGTAATAGATGGTACTGTATTTTATATATGTGAGCACAGAGATTAGAAAAAATAAATATGGCTTCTAAGATTAATGTTTTTAATTTGTTTTATTGTACATTTCTTTTGCAAGCATCAGCTTATAAAAGTATATGGTTATAGTTCGTTTTATGTGAGGAATTAATAAAATGACTTTCATTTATTTTATTAAGTTTAATCTCTTAATGCATGCAATAAATTTTATCTTATCTAATAAACTTAACTAACAAATAAATAATTGTACTAATGTTTTCTTATCAGGAATAGTATATATTTTATAAATAACAACAACATATAATGTTCTCATATAATATAATTAATATAATCATATTTTATAGCCTAATAGCCTGTTATTACTGGCTTGGCTTACAATTTGATTACTGTTAAACAACCCCACTAAGTGTACTGAATTCACTTTGATACTTGTTTGTTTGGGCTTGAAGCGAAACTTCACTAACGAAGCTTGGTGGGCCCTGTTTTGTCAAGATTACTCATTTATAACTTTCATTATTCAATAAGGATTTGAAATTATCTTTAAAACATATCAACCATATTAAAAATTATTTCAATAAAGAATACAATTTAATAAATACAAGATAAAAAGAACTATTATGCTCATATTATTTTCTATAATATAATATATGCAATGTAAAAATGTTACAATACAAGAAATATTAATGAATTTTTTGTTATTAATTAATAAGCAAAAAGAGAAGTTAGAGATGACGACTTTTAAAATTATTTTGTGACTCAAAAATATAATTGTTAAAAATTTTTATGTAACTATGTATTTGTCATATATTGTGTCAAAAGAGATACACTTTTTTAAAAACCTCAAGTCGTATTCGATATTCTAAATGGAATGAAATGGAATTCGAATAAGAAAATCTCAATTGTTTTTGTTTTTCTCAGGTGCCACTGCCGGCGGTTCAGGCGTATCAGTTTCAACACAGGTGAGCTAACACAAAGCAATTACGTATTCATGAATCTGAGTGACTTAGGTGTTTATTGACACATTGTTATATATGGCTATATTTATATGGATATATTTTCAATATTTATCGGTTTGTAAGTGTCACTTGGAATAACCTTTCAGAATTTGCGTAATAGATAAATACTTAACAGTCTAAATCAAATTTTATATTTAACTTTCATATTCATTCATACCATATAATAAATATAAAATGTGTCTAAATGAGTGAATTTTATAATATTTATACTATTTTAGTGAGTGGGAACGATAAACAAATTACTAAACTCTAAATTGAATTTAGAATTTTAATATGCGTTTAATTTATAGTTTATAATTATAGTTATCAAATATTGTTGTATATTTACCAATTCGAAATTCATTTTAAATTTAAATTTCACTACATTGTGTAGTGTACATTACCTGTATTCTCTATTTTATTCAAGTTAATACTATCGGTATTTCTTTATGTGATTGCCAACCTAAGATTCATCATTGAACTTTATTAATATATGCCAGTCTAGTTAAATGCTTTCATTAAGTACTAAGAGCATAGCGATGTCTTAGTTCCCAAGAGTAGGACACGCGATCTCAAAGGGTAACTTTCCTGAAGTTTTGCTGCACTTTCAGAGGTTTGCCTAAGGCAAGGACGGTACGTAAAGATTATAGTGCTTCGCTCTGAATTGTTCAATACTGTAACGCTTACCAGAGCTAAAATACATTATTTTTATAAAGTTTTATGGCTAAGAAAATTTTAAGTTGGTAACGAACTGTATGGAAGTTTTAATATTACACGAGAATTTAGTGATGGTTTGCATTTAAGGTTTGACAATAAGTATAGAATATTATATTCATAAATATATATCAGGAAGGTTTAGGTATAAGATTCATTAAACATTTATGAATATTTACTAAAATATAATGATAATGTTTAAAAAAGGTTAAAAAATCCTGCTTACTGGGAGACTCGTATACGGTGAGTAAACTAGCAGAGAAACATTAAAGTAATGTTTTACGGCATGCTGATGGCACCAGTCCCCACAGGTTCCGCCAATTCATGCAATTTATGCCAGGATAAGAAGCGCGAAATGCGTCCACTCGCTACCAAAATCTGCTGACTGTAGCAAAACAACGCACTAAAAAGGATCCCGGTTAGTCAAATCCATATAGACAAAGCTGCGTTGAAAGCTAGTAATAAGCTATTTCTTATTCAAAGCTCTGCAGTCTCTTTGAATAAAAAGAATTTAAACTACCTTTTACAATGTTTAAACATTAAAATTATCGCTAAACTCTTACAACTCATCTTCATTTAGAAGGTGTCAATAGAATATTATTGGTTTTGAGTATATCTTAACATAAATAATTACCATTCTATATCTTTAACGGACTAGGTGTGGGTAGGAGAAAAACATTTTATTGAACCACATTACGTTTACAAATAAATTTACCACTATTCAAAGTTATTTCTGTAAAATAACCTAGACTAAATAAGCGACGTTTCTTGACCAATATAACATGTGTATCTTTCAAAAAGAGTGCCTACTCTATTCTCAAAAGCTGGCACCGCTCCTTTCTATCCACTAATAATACAAGAGACTGTGGACGGTTATCACTTATCAAGAGAGAACTTTCGTCCTCGTTTGCCGTCATTTTTAATGTGTACATAATTTTTTTTACCCTCATTTATAATAAAAAAATAGATTAAGACTATTGAACATACACTCCTTTTTCCATTTTAATCGATGTTCATTACACCTTATGTGAAGAGACCGTAATATGTCAGACAAAGAGAATTTTCAATTAATAATCTCATTATCAGGAAGCTTAGTAATGACTAATGAGTCGCTGAGGGTCTTATAATGATGTTAATTCATATCTCAAGTAAAATTATTTGTTTAGGATTTTAATGCTACTCCCAGTATTAAATATAGATAAGAAACTTGCAGATTAGTAATTTTTTATAATGTTTTTAAAAGCAATCATTATTTCCCCAATCTAAATATACACAACCAGTAATAATGAAAATAATGTTCTAGAATAAAGTACAACAACAGATACGAATATTAGTATCTATTAATATTCCAACTATATATGATAATCACTAGTTTCGTAATTAGAAATGTAATATTTTTAGTCTAGTAAAATCTTTTAAGCATTTTTTAGAAACCCTTTACATGATTTTCAAATAATTAAAGCTAAAAAAGTAAAAGATATTTGACGAGTAAAACAATTAATAAGTTTTGTTCATGAGTATTTTATACACAATGAATTTAAGGTTTTCTTGCAAAAAGTTTTCAAACAAACAAATTATTTTAGACAATATTGCATAGTATTAAAAAAAATATCTTCATATTATTTCAGTATTAACATTTCCCAAATTTTTATAATATAGATGATATTCTGTACAGAAATCTAAGAACAAGAAACTATAGTCACTTTGTATTGTCACTCGTACAAGCTGTCTTCTACTATATCTACTACTACCTACCTAAATACTATTCTACTACTACTGTTTATTGGGGTAGTGCTATCTTCTGCGTAAAATAGCTTTATATCTATACATACAGTAAGTGAGTAAGCCCAAAAAAGTACCTTTCTCCTCCATCATCCTTTCAATGATTCCTTCTTCTTTCCTTTTTTTCGTTTCAAATGTGCTTCTGTATTTGCAAATATTCGTGAAAAACATATCTACTCAGAGTTAGCATGCTGATGGACCGTCTGTTAGTTCGTCAACTCGTTTCATAAAAAAATTAAGACACCGATGTCGATGGTCCAGTTTAACTCACTCTCTATTATTTACATCTTGTATGTAGTCTGTTTAAGCCCCTATTTTCAGTACGCAAGTGGAGGTTAAGAGTAATCCTTTGCTATTTGCACGATTAAAGCTACCGTGACTGGTAGTTTAAGCTGTGTACTGTTGTTTCTATTCTAATTGCAGTATAAAACTCAATAGCTCCCTCTCGTTCCAGTAGCAGTTAACAACTACTCTTACTAAGTTTGGTTTAAAAATGTATACAATTTTTTTTTTTAATGAATATTAAGAGAAAAAAGAGAATAAATTGGGTTATTATTATGTAATCTAATAAGCATTATAAAATAAAGATGTTTATATACGTGCTATATATTATACCAGCAATAATATTTATATTAAAAAAATATGCAACCTTTTTTCTTTTTAAATCTACACGCAAACGAGTCAGAGTAAAAGTAATCAACTGACACTAATGTTCTTATTTATATTAATAGACCCCTGCTAAGGGATACTCTTAACTACAAATAGTATAATAAATATATAAGGAAATAACAAAAACACTAAAAATAAAACAAACATATGAAATAGAAATATGAAAATAATATAAATTCAACTAGTATTAAATTGCTGTCACGTTCTGATTTAAATTTTTGATTGATATGTTTGATTAATAATGATTCAAATAATGTATGTATATATACGGTTTGATATTTTGATGTTTTTATTATGAAACGCTATATGAAATGCTATTCCTGAGCCAAATTATGTTTTTCTGATTGATTTGAGATATATCTATCAACTATTTTTATAACATTACATAAGACTTAAAAAGTATACTTTTCAGTCTATCTATCTATATCTGGCAGTATTTTAAATTTTTAGTCAAACAAACATATTATCATATGGCTTACATAATAGGTATATATAACTGTAGTAAAAAAATATGTTAATAAAATGAAAAAAGACCCTCCTTTCTCCAAGAGACGAAAGAAAAAAAAGAAAACAAATCAAAATGAAATTTGAATTAATCTTAGATATCAACTTAGCTTTATTGTACTGAGTTTATTTTATTAAAACATATTTCAAGCTTTATTGCAGTGTTTATGTTACATTACTTTGAATACACAGAAACAATTGCATCTATTATGTAAGCTATACGGCATGATGTATTTGTTTGACTAACAATTTAAAATGTTGCAAGATGTAGTTTTCAATCTTATCCTGAGCAATAAAACTTGATGTATCTCGAATACATAACAATACATTTGGCACAGGTATAGGGTTTCATATGGACTAATTTCTTATCAGAAGTCTTAAAATAAAATTCTTTATTTAAGAAATTATACTTTAAAATAGTAAGAATCCCATACGAATTTTTATATATATAGAATAAAAACATTAAAGGTTCAAACTCATATATTTTATACTTTCAGTACTGTAGCGTTATATATTTATAGCGTAGTATATTTTAAGCATATATTGATTATTACTAAATAAATAATCTTAACAGGCGGACATAGCACATTCAGCGAAAGGCTACGAGTCAGAGGATGAAAACGCGGGCAGAAAGAGGCAAAAGGCCAGCGACGACCGGCCAGCCAGCAGAACCACGATGTACTCTAAACAGGTACCATTCGAGAGAAATATAGACTGACATAAAGATTTCGTACTAGATAGGTATATTTAAAAAAGGTCTAAATAAAAACATTCACAAACATAATTAATTTTTTTTTTAGTTGGGCAATATTTTCAAATCATTTTACGTAAAAGTATATTATAGGCTTAACAAAGTAAACCTCTTCGATCATGGCAACAAATGCAATACGATATATCTACTGAACCTTTTATGAAAGTTGATGGATGAGGAACACCAAACCCAAAAAGACAATAAGCTTCACTCATTCTGTAGATAAACTTCATAAAATACGACAAATGCAATATTTACATTTTTTTTTCTATTAGACAGATCCTTGTAATAATTGTGCATTCCATATTTGAAATTATATTAATTATAATAAATTGAATTAAAAAAATTCTTAACTTAAAAATAAAGAATTATTCTACAAATATGATTTAATTTAATTTAAAGTATTTGCAGATGATTCTTGTTTATGCAAACAGCACTCACAAGCATTATATTATGCTATTCCTCTCCCACGCACCAGTAGCAGCTGAGGGCAAAATCTATAATAAGAAAACAACATAGCCAGAGAAAATTGTATACATAAAATAAAAGCGACGCGTGCTCAGACAGTGTACAAATTAATTATACTTTTTCAGGAGTTTCGAGAGCAATACTGCATCAACAACAAACAACTGGACCTGCTGGAATTGGAGAAGTCCAAGAAGGACAGATTCCTCGGCTGCTTGTCACAGTACCACATCGAGAGTCCATGTTCCAGAGCCAATAGGTATATATTTCAAAAATAAATAAAAATCTTCCTAATTGTGACATAACTGTCGAAATAGAATTTTTTACTTTTCATTGCGCTTTTCTAGACTTATAATGAAAACTTTATAATGAAATAAAAATCAAGATATGTCAAATAAAATTAAATATGTGCGGGCGGAACCACGAGAAAAAGTTTGTCTTTGGTGTTACTAGAAAAATTAACTATTATAAAGGCACACAGTTTTAAAATAGTTAAGTTTTTAATTAAGATTAATAAACAAAACTTTCATGATCTTTATAAATAAAGTATACATTTGAAATAAAACTATTTTTACGGATTAAAACTCGCGTATAATTTGGTTACATTTTAACTTTAACGTGTCTGTCACAGACACTTACATCTCGTCTACCCGTGAACACGATTACTGCAAAGTATTCGAAATGTCGGGTTAAAATCAAAATGTAACCAAATTATACGCGAGTTTTAATCCGTAAAAATAGTTTTATTACAAATGTGTAGTCCTGAAAATCTAAGAAAATACTAAAGTATACATTTGATTGTTTGATTATTTTATTCCATACTTTATATTACGGAAACCATTATTGACAAATAATATTTGTTTAGTCGTCCTAAAGGGACCCGAGGCTAATGTTATTAGATATCGTTGTAGTCATCCAATCAAATTTGGGTAGTATTATTACAAATATAATAGTTTTGATAGTTTTCCTTACCTACGTTTCGTTTCTCAATCATAAAGAGATAAATTGAAGTAAAGTAGTGTAAGTAAATGACTTTTTGAAGATATATTTAAAATACATAATTATAGTAGTTATATAAAGTGACTTATTGTTATATTATTTATTTTGGATTTATAACATTTATTTTTTTAATATGTAATAATATTTTTTCATATACTATTTTTAAATTACATATATTAAAAAACGTATATTAAGGTCTAGAAAAGAGATTCTTCGTATTTTATTTTGACAGTTCAAGGCAAGACGCCATAACACTTTTTCTCCGTCTTATAAGGCAGTTAAATAGATAAGGTAAAATTAAAAAAAAATTACTTAAATGTACCTCTAATTAAAATTTTACACAGATTTAGGTAATTGTTTCACTGCTTTTGCTATTTAATAAACTTTATAAAGGGTTTTAACAGAATAAATCAAAGCAAATTTAAGATGAATATTAATCAGGGACTGCTGAATGAATGCCTTTATTGATGTTTACGCTCTGAATAAAGTACAAGTAAACGGTGGCTTTTAATCGACCTCATAAATCCAACACTAAGTCCCTTTCTGTTATCATAAATCAGTCCCATTCAAGTCAAGTATATTAATTTGTTAAATAAATAATACGGTTTTTTAGAGGCTTAAAAAGTGAGTTGTCCCTCCCGTGATATAAATTAGCTGAAAAATAAGAAAAACTTTAAGCAAATTATATTCAAAATGTTAATCTTTTTGGTTTATGTATTTGTTTATTATTTTCCACTTTGAATCAATACCAATGATCACTTGTTTACGTCAAGTGACAGAAGGGCCTATTTTGACACCATACTTATCGAAATAAGCTCTTCTGTTGAGACACTCCTACTTAAAGCTAAGGGAGGGTTCCAAACACGCCCTGGTGTGAGAAAAACCAAACAACAAACTCAGCCGGGAATTTTATATTATGATCACTATTTCACAAACGTCAAACTATTTAATAAAAAAAATTAGAATGAAAAAGTTGAAAATTATTCTTTAGTATAAATCGTTTGAGTTGAAATAAGGTTTTATCTATCGTCTAGATGGATGTGCCATTGAGGCGAATGAGATAAGAGAAGGGATCATCGAATTAAACGGTTGTCGGCTCGCATCACTTTTATGTTTTGTATTCTTTGCATGGATTTATTGTATTCTACATTTATTCATTTGTTTGTTACTTCTGAATCACAAACAAACTTAACAAAGGGATTATTGGTATTAATTAGTATTAATGAACTAAAAACGATAGCAACAAAATTTTTTTGGTTATAATTTATATTTTGTTTTTTATTGTTTTTTAGTAATTTATATTTTTGTTTGTCTACTTTGTATTATTTTTTAAGTTTTTAACTGGTCATTTAGAAATAAAAAAATAAAATGTTTCTCTATTTTCACCTGTATTCATTACAAAAACAATTAGTTTAGTTTAGGAAAATTTACCGCTTCGTAGAATATTTTAGCGCGTTTTTCTAAGATAAATTGCTTTGTTAATTAAATTAGAACAGGAAAATGTGTCTATATGACCTCTAGGTACACTTCTAAATGGGACCCCGTATCTTAAGCCCTTAAGGTAACAAATTGAGCTTGTTATTATTCCGTCCCCTCTTAATATTATTAGCTCTGGCTTGTGCCGTGTTTATTTTACTAGTTTTATTTTCTTGTGATGATATAAATTAAACGATTGCTTAATAAAGAAAACAAGGTTAAATAACAAATTACATTTAATATTATTTCGCCCCTCTTTATTATTTTACTGAGAATTATCAAGAACCAAGCTTATTTTGTATACATAATTTTTTAAATATTTTAACAATGTTTCTCTTAACAAGTAATTCCCAATTTATTATAGGTTATTAACTGTAAGAATTTAATTTGTACTTTAAATTAAATGATTAAAAACAAAATTAGTCCTAATTGAAATGTAAGGAGTTCGTTTGTTTTCAGAGCATCGTTTCTATCCGTGTGTGTCCGCCGCCGAGTGCCCTCAGATGAGAACCTCAACACCGATTATGCGCCCATCCAGAGATACCCAAGGTGGGTTTAAATAAAATGTTCTTTTACATCTATTATAAATTATTAATATCTTGTTACCATAGCTATACTTGAATTTCAAGGTCTTGGTAGAAAAAACAAATAAATAATAGTTTATTGTGATTGGCCGTGGTCTGTGATTGGTGGCCACTTGCTGAGCCAAAGACAGTGGGTTCGATTCCCTTATAGTCTGTTTGTTATTATTATGTAACGGCCGCGAAATGGATCATTTCTCTAATGAGGAAGTAGTTTTTATAAAAACAAAAAAATATATATAAATAAAATAAAATAAAAGTACATTGGTCCAGGATTTACGGGTGATTGAAAACCACTAGAGCCAACCTACATGTATCAAAAATCTAAGAGGAAATTCAATGATTTGTGACTATTATTATTGTAGGGGGTCGTTTATCTCCACACCCTTTTTGTAATTGGAAAAGAAATCTTCGTCCAACCGGAAAATATATATTCGTTTATTTTATTACTTCGTTTTATAACAATGAAACTATATATATTTGGAAAGTTATTTTATTTATTTATTTCTTTTCCACTTTGAATCAATATCAGGGATCATTTATGTGTACGTCAAATGAATGTGTCAAGAGGATTATTTTGGAAACCATACTTATCGAAATCAGCCCTTCGGAAACTTTTCAATTTAAAAGTTAAGCTAGGAGCTTTAAAAACCAAAAAAAAAAATCATTTCTCGTTAATTTTACTAATTACGGGTTAATTGTTTTTCATCATTAAATTAGTATTTATTAAAGTAGCTTTGTATAAGACGTAAAACTAAATACAACTACACAACTAAAATTCCTAAAGGTATGTGACTCATCAGGTTCGGGCAGCCGTCGCCCGCGCCGCCCGAGCTGTGCGCACACGATGCAGACCTTGAGTGCTCGTACTTCAGACGACGACCGCGGTCCGTGTGCAGCCAACCAGACCCTAAGCGATACACCTGGATGCCGGAGGATGAAGACTTCACCAGGATGGAATGGCCCCAGTGAGTGTTGCTGTATTGTTATTTGTGTATGTAAATTAGGCTTAGGGTACACTAGAAAATGAAAACTTTATTAGTATTAAGCAGTAAGCAGTTTATATAGCATTGAGTGTATGTTTGTGACAATTAGGATTCGATCTCCTGTTTCACTAATTATAGGGACAATTTAGAGTCCTATCTTTTTATATTTTATCTGAGTTGAAATTAAATATTTCCCATTCTTAATATGTTTTATATGAGTTGATATAATTAATAATATAAATAAAGAAAAAAAACACAAGCCCCTCTAATATTGACATTCTATTATGATCCATCTAAAATTATAAGAATACGAAAAAAACATTTGTATATGTAAATCAAATAATCTATAAATAGATTGTCTCTTACAAGGGTATAATATTTTAATAAAATCCATTTTAATATTACGAAAAAAATGTGATCGAATATAATGAAATATTGTTACTTGGCACAAAGTGATTTAACTACAGTGTTTCAAGGGGCTTTTAAAATTTCATAGTGATGAAGAAAAGCTATGATATCGCTGTCAGCATAATTGATTTTAAAGAGGCTTGTTACAAACTTTGAACTTAAGACTGTTGAAACAATGGAAAAGGAAATTAGATTGTCACGTGTAATTTTAAGGAAGGAGATATTATAATAATGATTTATTATACAGATACTATTATATTGTTAAAACAGATATTACGTTTTTGATATTTGTTTAAACTATTGTTAACAGTTTCATTTATCCGTCGGATTGAAATAATTGATAAAAAAAGTTTAAAAAAGCTATTACCTGTATTCAAATAGCGTTATCCAATTCCATTATTGCCTTTGATTTCCCAAGTGTATTATAAAACATCCTAAAAAAACAATGCTTATTTGAACAAATTGAACTCTGCTTATAGATATATTTTTTAATTACCTCTAACAATTATTTTTTTATTTATTTTGTTAGTTCTTTAATATAGTCATAACTATGATTAATTAGTTTTAGTCTTAAAGTGATTCATTTGATAATATGATTTCATATTTTGATATATGATTCAATATCATTTAATATTTGATGTAAATTAAAGACCAAACCTCAAGGATCAGGAATCTCGTGTTGATTAAAGTTTTTATTTTATTTTATTTATTTACTTTATTTTATTTTATTTCCCGTTTATAAACTTAGATTTATGTCGAGATCAAGTTACTGACGTCCTTCATATAGCGTTATATCTTAGCCTTCTGTCTACATTGTGTACCGTATGTTCTTTGAGTTGGGTTATATGTCAAAATGTCAAAACTAAACTTATTAATATTTAAGTATCAAATTAATACGGTTTCTCGTAACTTATAAGAAAGACACTGTTTAATTTTTGATAAACTCACTGGTCTTTTTTTTTCAGATCGGTAATAGAAGATAATACAGGATGGCCACAAAACTATAATATGGACCAAATTACATCTGTGACCCGAGGCGGCTCATTACCTAGACCACCTTCTATAATACCGTAAGTTTTAGTATTATGACTTTTTACTTATTTTTAGAGATCCTCAGCATAGATAAAAATGAACCCTTTATATTTTCGTTCTACCGAGGTTTCTCTGTCTCCATATTAATAGACTGATTTTAAAAATCATATATAATAGAATTAAAAAGAAAAAATATTTTATGGTTAATAAAACTAAAGCTGATATTTATCGCGTTATCGTTAAGATTTTCAAAGAAGATAATATTTCTAAGCAGAACATGTTTAATAAAGTTAATATTTTAAAAGATATGAGCTTCCGAAGTCATCAAAACTTGAGCCCGGTCTCTTTTATTATCGTTTTATGGTCATAATTTTTTCTAAAACTTGGTTATGTAGTTTCCAAAACTGGGATTATAAAATTTGGCAATTGTAAGTTTAAGTCTCAAACATTTAGCACATGTTTTGCGACTTTAACTTAGAATTGTAAATTTTTTAAATCTTCAGGTATCATTTTTTTAATGAATTCGTTTTCGTTAGGTCCACGATAATTTGTGCTATTAAATTATTTTTATTACTATAAATATAGACAGTTTAAAAATAAACATTCATAATCCTATAAGTTTAAAAATATGTTAATAATGTTGACTTTGAACTTATAATAGAGTCCGACATTATTATATCTTAAGGTTATAATAAGTGACCTTATTATGACCTTAAGATATAATAATGTCGGATACTTATACTGATAATTACTTCAGATATGTACTATCTCATATCTTTTATATAAATATTCGAATATTTATATAAAAGATATGAGATAGTACATATCCTGAAGTAAATGATGCTAGTATAAAGTTCAGTGATATTCTAGGCCTCAAAGTTTAAATAAATAAATTGTTATGCATATAAATTTCAAACGATTTCACAACGATTGAGTTTGTTCAAAAAATAAAATGTTCTCGTACCTAATGCAATTGTATATAAATAAAAATAGGCTTGTATTTTTAAATATAGCTTCCAATATAAAAACCTAAATTGAACTATTTTACGACCGCCTTCAAGAAACACGACTTTATTACTATTAATAAGATATCATTACTTGATATAACCTATTTGAAATATTTAAAAAATGCATATTTTCGTGCTGGGATGGAATCAAAATAAGAACGAGAGTCTATTTAATATAAAATTCTCTTAAGTTATTATCTTAATTAGGTTGGGGTTACGCAGCCAGACAGCATCTGATACCAGAGATAAGATTGCTAAGCGATTATACTTCTTTTTTGAACATTTTAAAGTTTTGTTATACATGTTTACTATTATTATCTATTATCTTGCTGTACTCATGTTAATACTATCGTCGTTTCTCTGACTATTTTCGGAGCCCTTAATCATGAGGTCGAAGTATGTTAAAATCGCGGCGTGAACAGTTCCCACCAGTTCAATAGTCAGATAAATTCCAATAGTAATTACGTGAGTACAATAAAATTATGATAATATGCTTCATACTTGCAATCTATGTCTAAAAAGCGGTTAAAACTAGATAAAACATCGTTGTAACCGTGGTTTAGCTTTTCACAAGAATTACAGTCCAGCCTACATATCCATTCGTGTTGGATGTGTCTCTTGACATATTACACGGTGTATGTTATGTCGTAGTAATGGCTTGCCTTGATTACCCCAACGTGTTGTCATTTTACATCATGCAATGATGTCATGTCATACAATCCATAATGTGAATGGTCAAACTAAGATATAGCGTAGTATAGTATAGTAAGATATAGTGAGTATATAAGTGTGTGTGTTGAGGGTAAGTTGATATTTTTTAATTTATTTAACAAAGAATTCCAAATTGTTTCCATAAATACTTCGTTAAATAATATTTCGTTAATATTTTGTTCAAAAAAAATATTTTATAATAATTGATAACATGTTATTAGTAATTTTTATTTATTAAATTTATGTATACTTTATTTACAATTAGTTCGTGCTTTTGCGACAAGATGATACGAGAACGAAACAGACTTAATATACTGAATATTTAGAGAAAATAGGTAAAATATTTATACAGTGTATCAATATACGCTGCTTTCATATTAAATATAACACATAACATATGTCCGGCCGTACTCAAATAAATAGTCTAGTAGTTTCAAAATACTATATTAGTTTCGAACCCATTCAGGGTTCTTGAATGGGTCCGAAACTAGTCGCTCAAACTACGATAGTATTTACGTGAGTACAGCCGGATAATTATATACAATAGTAAACACGGATCAATCACATATTTCTATTGAAGTTCCTACAGCACTATTAACGAGCTGCAGCCTTTATATTTTAGGTCCAGCATTAGCATCATGCTAAAAATTATATATTATTTATCTCTTAAAAAGATTTGTTATGAAAAATATAAAACAAAGTGGATACTCAAGGAACAGCTTCCAAGCGTATAAAACTTGTTATTACTGTTGAAAAGTTTTAAAGTAGTTATAATAAAAGAAGCTTGATAATACCTTTTTTAAAACATTTTCAGGTTTAACTTACAAACTACAAATTGTAGGTAAAGAACGTCTCAAAAGCTAAAACTTAACTTTTGTTCAGAATAAAAATAGGAATAAAAAAGAATTTTATCCAATAAAATAAATCCAATATTTATAAAAGGAATTAGAATCTTAGATAATTTCTTGTATTTTTTGAGAGTCATTACAATTACAAGTAACGTATTATTGTATATCATATTTTGGGATAAAATACCCGACTTAAGGCCATTCGCAATTATAATCTAACAAGTTCCTGTTAGCAATTAGGGGTCGAAGCCATTATTGTATTTATGGCTTTTATATCTGTTTCCATCCTCTTTAATGACCATTCCCATACGATATTTGGTCTTATTATGTACTACAAAGATTATATAATAATACATCGAACGTTTGTCTTGTATAGCAGAAATATAGTCTTATTTTATGATTTATTTTGTTTATATTTATTTATTTCTTTTCTACTTCGAATATCAGTGATCACTTGTGTACGTCAAATGGAAGTCACAGAAGGGCCTATTTTGACACCACACTTATCGAAATAAGCTCTTCTGTTCTTTAAACAATCTCCAACTTAAAGCTAAGGCTATGAAGGTTCCAAAAGCACCCTGGTCTGAGATTCTTCTCAGACCAAGCATACAATTTTAATTTATTTAAATTTATACTAAAAGAGGTCATGGACATCCAGACATTGATGATTTTAAAAACAGCCTGTTTAAATAGGTAACTTTAGTTTAAATTGCTAATTTCTTAATAAGAAGTTTTGTTTGTATCTGCAATTTTGTTATCTGATACAATTAAGACTATTTGCTTTAACCCTCATAGATCTACAGATAAGCCTACCCTTAAATAATTGAATGAAATACAGCAATTTAACTGTAGATCGTATCTTGGACAAAAATCCAAAACCACACTTTGAAATTGGGTTTCATTTGTGAAAAACGCACGTATGATCCAACAAATAGAACTTATGATATCTATGTGATATAGGTGGATTGAAAGTATACTGAATATTTTCAATATACTTCATTTTTAAAAAAAAAGGCTTATAAAGAATATAGGCCTTCGTTAAAGCTGCCATATGAAATCTGAAGATCAAAGTCAACACTGCTATTGATGCGCAATGCTTCCGGCTACACTCGGTTGGTTTATGCGGTTTGACCCGGTTTAATCTGGCAAAAACTGGACTATTGACGATAAACTTCAGTCCTCCTTTTAAAGATGTACAACGCAATTTTTTTCGTTCACAAAATATTTTTAGAGCCCTCAAAATGGTACTCAACAAAGATCTTTTCCAAAAAAAAAATAAAGCGTTTTTGAACCAACTATAAAAATACAAAAAGTCTTGACCATTGAAAATTATACCAAATATATTACACCAAATTAGTTACAGTATATTTTTTAGTATTTAAAGTTTCTTGATCCATGGTAACTAAAATAGATATAGGATTAACATTACTTAAAAAGTACTATTAACTGTAATAAATGAAAATGTTTTTTCAAGTCATCCTTAATAATGTTAATGAAAGCTGATGTGTTCTACTAGCTGCCCCGCCCACACTCCGATACCTCCGCCACCCCCACCACCGCCTCTCACCATACCACCGCACAGGTATTTGGAACTATTTAGCTGCATTCCTGTTAACGCATATGGCATTCTTTCAATATAATCGATCCATCTAATTAATAATTATTTAACGCTAAATTATGCTAATGATTTTGTTGACCTATTAATCATAGCTTACTGATTATCAATGAAAGTTTGTCAAGTGTCATAAGAATTTTTATATCATATATATATATATATATAATTTAAATAATGAAAGTTTATATTAAAGCATCTCAGACGGATTCAGCACGCTTTTCTTAAAACACAATAAAACATATTATAGCCTAAGCAGGATTTGTAAATGAATATTAATATAAATGTATTTACGACGACACAACATTCATAAATATCCTCAATGCACAGCTAAACTTTCCAGAGATATATATTTACTATAGAATTACTTTTAATAAAACATGAAAAGAATGTAACATTCATTTAACTTTATTTCAGGACAAAACACGTTTCATTTGCTCGCTCGCACACTCTCACCACATTTGATGATTCGGTTATGCCAGCTGCCGTGAGCGGTGTTCGATTCCGACGAGATTGCGAGAGACTGATTGATGGACGAGTTGTTAAGGTATGCCCATTCTAGAACCAGATAACATTACATACAACAAACAAATACATTTTAGTTACTCTCTTTTTGTCTGATATTAATTTTATTCGGATTCCATATCAGCAATACATGATGTTGAACATTTATATAGATTTATAAGTTTTAGATATTCGTACGACAAAGTATTGGTAGTCTGAGGGTTTAGTTTATATTAAAATACCGTTTCGGTTTACCCTTGATTAAGGTTTTATTAGTGTAGGGAGTCCCACCAATTGACGTTAAGCCGGAATGGGGTGCTGAGCCAGTTTATAACATTATCTATGTCATTAGTATCTATTATAAAAATGAATTAAATTTTAAAACAAATAATATTTAATGTTTCAAAGGAGCAAAGGAGATCTCTTCGGTTCTTAACTTTTCTAGTGTACCTAATTAAAATGAGTCTAGTGTACTTTCCTTGAAGAAGTCATTTTTCTTAATTATAGTTTTTCATGAATTTATGTATTTTCTTATAGATTTTATGTTAAGTACTACGTATTTCCAGGAAATTAAGATTTAATATTTTTATTATTATTATTCATCCACAGCCAGAAAACAAACCGTACGCGACACTGCCAATAATGTTCCAGCCATTCCCTCCGTACCCTCAGTACATGGCGCAGCCGCCGGCACCCATACACTACCCGCCGCCTATAACACCGTTGCCTGCTCATGCTTCAGCCGTACAGCGACCCACACAGACTGAAGCTCCAAAAGTCGTCGTGTTAGGTGTGGGCACATTTTTGTTAATATAACCACCATTTACCTAAGCTACTTCTGCAACTTACTGTTTTTAATATCGAATTATATCTTCATAAATACTCCTTTGAGTTAGTAACACGGATACACTCTAAATAAAATTTCGTCATTGATATATGTTAGCCCCTTCATACGGTCCATAACAAAAACGAAGTTAATTTTATTATAATTAAAATTATAAAGAAAAATTAGCCTATTTTTGCTGACATTACAAATCACATTTTATAAAAAAAAATTTTTAGTATGTGACAGAAACCACTGACTGGAAATAAATGTTGTAATATTCTTATTTATTCTAAAGGTAATAAAATCTGAGGACACTCGAATTCAAAGAAAACAAAATTAAAACGCACATTAAAGATATTTATTGATACTTTTCAGATTCAATAAAAAAGGGAGTCATGAGGACTCAAGCTACTCAAACTGAGGTTTGCCTTGGACGGAAACCACTCCCACCTAATTATTTGTCATTGAGTCCTCGCACGATTAAAAGGGTAATAAATCTTGATTAGAATAATAAATCCTTAGTCTTAAAAATATATGCAGTAAAAATAACAATTTCTTAAATAGAACTTAAAATTTAGGTTAAAATGGTGGCAGCAGGAGTTCAAACAAATGGGTTTACTGTAGGCGCAAGGAGATTAACAAAATCCTTTTCTGAAGTTGGAGGAGATAGATTAGTAGGTCGAGATACAGAAGCTGATGTTGTTGCCGCTATTGAAAGGTAAAATACAAAGGAAAGTAAATAAATATAAATTGTCAATTGTAGTACCTTTGGCTAATTACATTTTCTATTATTTTTTTTCAGTATAATTGGAACAGAACATGAAAAACTGCATAGAACACAATCAGAAGAACCACCTCGGTCCCCACGATCTCCTACTGGGATTCCAACATCACCAGTAATGCAAAGGGGAGATTCTGATGATGTTACTTCTTCATCTGTTAAATCATTAGCATCATCATCACAAATTGATAAATCGTCAGAACTTAGCGTATTACAAAAGCAAACTCAAGAATACTTTCAACAAAATTTTCAATTCATTCATGAGAGTGATCGAGATGATACTATAGATGATGATATCGAAACCATAGAGAAAAGTATGGCCTTAAATAGACGTAATCTTGAATATTTACAACAGGAAATAGCTAAGCAAGCTAAAAATGAAAAATCACTGAGGTCAATATTATCTAAAAGTACAAGCGATGCTTCACAGAAGACGGTGAATTCTTCTCACGTACTCTCGAAAACATCCACATTCCAATCAGAACCATCAACTGAAACTTCAGCTACTACTACTGATGATAGTGAGAAAAATGAGAAAGAAATTATTATAGATTTTGAACCGAGGCCCGATGATGAAGCTATACCATTTACAACATTACGTAGAAAGACGAAACGAATGTTGCAGAAAACTCTATCTGAAGGCGAAATATTGCTCGATGCGTAAGTTATTATTTCATGTATTAGTAGTATATAATGGAGATAAATAATTATGTTAACTATTTTAGAAGAAAAACGGAAATAAATGCCAGTTCCGAAGGAATAAAGGATGCACCAATAATAATGTCAACGAGTCAGGAGAATATGACTAAAGAAGATCGCGAACGAGAAGCGTTATACAGGCAATACATTTCTCAAAACTATAACCAGACGCCTATAAAAGATGAAGGAATATTCGGCTTTGAACCCGATGGATCTTTTAGGTAAATTTAACGTGGCTTTTATATCGAGTTTTGATTAGAGTAGGTTACCAAAACCATTTTACATAGAAATATAGATGCACACTTCACATAATATAATGACTATTATTGTATATTTACACCATTTGATGCTATTTAGAAAGCTTTTAGGCTGCTTTTACGCATTTTTGCAATATCTGCTTTGCTTTCACTCATTTGCATTCATGCAATTCTCTTCTTAGTTCTTCAGACGGCAATGCACCATACGAGGACTTTCATGAAAAGTATATTAGTTACAAGCATGAACCATTTAGAATTCGGAGCGTAAGTTTTGAGGAGAAAACGAAAGAACGAGGTGAAAGCGAAGAACTTCCTTTAGACAGGTAAAAGAAGTAGTAGGTAGTTAAAAATTTATGAATTATATACATGACTTTTATCATAAAAGCTTCTTAGTTTAATTTATACTTAATTTCTACTTAATAACCAAATAGGGTAGTTTATTTCAATATTAAATTTTTGGAAATGTAAAATTTTAAATTATTAAATATTCTAAAATATTCGAGATGTCTGTTTGAAAATACAAGTTAATGGTTTTTTTAAATACATATTTGTAAAATAAAATCAAATTAAATTATAAAAATAAAATTAAAGATTACTACATATAAGAACAAACGATAGCGAGATGAAATTAATAAATTGATTCTTGTTTTTTAACAAACATAACTTTTGCAGTACCGCAAAATCGAGTCCAGCATCCCCAGACCCAGTTATTTGCGAGGTCGAAGTAGAACAAAAACCAAAACGCACGATTGTAACTAATACTGTTACAACTATACTGGCTCCTCTTGATAAAATGTCACCTTGCGCGTCCAGCGAATCACTCACTGTGGACCAAAGCAGGTATAATAAGTATACTTAAAAGATATTATTTCTTCTAGTCTAGTTTAGTTGTTACTTTTTAAAACTTATCAAATTTTATTTCAGAGATCATTCTGATAGTATGTGGAATGAATCCCAAACAACGGTATTACAAGTCGATTCTGGTACAGATAATGGAACAGTTATAAGGTAAAGAAATTATAAATCGTACATATAAATTCAAAAACCATAAATTATTATTTCTTTAATTCTAATTTCAGTTCTTCCGATCTTAGTTCTTTAGCTACATCCCCTGGTGCTTTGGCGTTACTGACACCAACATCTAGACGAAAACAACTATTGTTGTTACAGCATCAACAAAGATCTTCCTTAGACACAGATGCATTGGATGAAGAATTTGATGCTTCACAGGTAAACTTTGTTTTTTATGTATTGGTCATTGAAAATTAAAGTCATTGGAATTAAACTTTATCTTTATTTCAATGATGTTTATAATAATTCTTTATATATTCTTTATATATTCTTTATATATTTCTATACAATGTTATGTTTTATAAGCATTTGTTCTTATAATGATTATTGATTAACAGAGCCAGTCTCCAACATCGCCACGGAACAAATTAGACACATCTAGTTCAAGTTCAGCTCATCAAACACGAGCATCACTGTCTCCACCCGCAGTAGTACCAAATATACAACTTCCGATAACAAAACAACCCACTATTTCCAAAGTGTTATCACCAACAACCACACATAAATTAAATCATACTCCAGCTATTGCTATTACACACCCTAGTTTAGATTTATCCGATGTGCCATTTAAAAGGACCCCGAGTTTCATTAATAAAAAACGAGAAAGAGCTCTCAGTCCCTCAAGAAGACAAGATTTAAGAAGAGGACAACAAAAGGAGCCAAACGGAACAATACCTAATCAAATTGTTGAATCTCCTGCTGAACCACCATTATCAAAGCCAGCTAGTAGTGAAACAAGTCTAGCCAGAACTGATTCTGGTAAAATTAATACAACTGATGTATCAGAAAGTACAACAACCACTGAAGATTATGTGACTGCTAATTCTGATAGTTCCAAGAAAAGTAATAGCAAGAATCAAAATCATAGTAAGTACATAATATATTAATAAAGAGTATTTAAAAGTATATTTTAAAGCTTAATTTAAAATATTATTTTCAGATTCTGAAAATAATAATAAAGCTCAAGAAGGGTCATCTTTTGAAAGTGCATCTAGCTTATATTCATCAACAAAAACTGACAATGTAGCTGAGGACTTAATAATGCCAAGTTTTTCACCTCCTTTGGAAATTAATGATGATTTTATAGTACCAAACTTATCATCTCCTCCATTGCCTCTGCCAGAAAGAATTACAAAACCATTCGTAGAAAGGTTTGAGGTCAAAGCTGATATTACACCTAATGTAGAAACAATTAAAAGAAACAAGACTGATGTTATTAAGCCAAAAGATGACATTCCAAGAAAACAAGTAAGTGATTAGCAACTACGTTTTGATTGTAACTTATTTAGAATATCATTTTTATTAATTCTCCTCACATATCTAAATATATTTAAAACATGCTGGCCCTGTTATGAATATTTATTTTATAAATAAAGAATTACAATAAAATTTTGTTATTTAAGATATTTTTTATTTTCAGAATATGAGTAAGAGCCGTGATGCCATTAGCGGAAAAAGTAGTTCAAGTGGTAGTTATAGTATAGGAGGATCAAATCCTAATGTGACTGAAGCAGTTGTAGAAAAAGTCAACATAGAAAAAATAAAGGAAATACCAGAAAATATAGAAAAAGCAGATATAAAAGTAAAAGAAGAAAAGAAAGAGGTTAAAAGTAATAGCCGAAGAGAGCAGTTAGTACCAAAAATGGTGGTAAGGTTATATTTTTATCTGTTACATAATATACTAGTATGTGCAAAACTATAGGTAGCTTTTTAATATGGGAACTTGTCCTTGTTTTTTTAGGGATCCCTATCAGATGATGAAAGAAGTGTACATTATTCATCATCAGGTTATTATGAGAGTCCAATAGACGATGATGACGATGGAGGCTTAAGTATGAAATGTACTTAAAATAATTATAATGTCTATTTGAATAATTTTATCAATTAAGTAGTATTAACCTATTACTTCTAAAATAATTTTCAGCATATAAACACTCACAAAAGTATAGATCTTCTAGTAGGCCAAAAGCTTGGTTGTCAGAAGATAAAAGAAGAAAAAAGAAAGCTTTTACATTGGAATTTTCTAAATCATATGATGATTCTATATCTACTTCTCAGGACGATTGGGGTAAAAAAGGTAAAGAGGTAGACAATGGCCGACCAGAACGTAACGTTTTTAAATATGCTTCTTCCAAATCAACACTAGAAGAGAAAATAAATGATCCACGTAAAAAGAAAACTCATTTTATAGAAAAACCTAAGAGTGTTCAATCATCTCCACGAGAACCTATAGACATTGAAAAATCAATTAAAGAAAAAATTATGAAAGAAAATGACAATAAACGACCAATTGAAAGAGAGAGATATGTTAAAAGAACTAAACTAAAAGCGAAAAGCCCAACACAGAATAAAGCTCTCGATAACAATTATAGGCAACATCATGACAGAAGAGATACCATGGGTTCAAACATTAAGCTTCATCTTAATATTCCAACATCTGACGATTCAAGTGAACAATACAGAAAAGAAGGTACGTATTTCTTCTGAATATTATAATTTTTTTCCTTGCAAAATAAGAGAATAACCTTGAAGACATTTGCAGGGGTTGGTAATGGAAATGTATCTCCAAGAAAACATCGACGGCTACGAGATAGCCCAAGACGAAAAACAGGGTCTAATTCTAACAATGCTAAATCACCTACCTCGAATAATCATTCTGGTTATAGGTATGAAATATTATCTATTTTTAAATACATACTTCAAAATCCAAAAATTATTAATTATTAAAGTTTTAATTTTTGTAGGCCTAGAAGAAAAAGTGGATCCAATGAAAGCATATCACTGCCCGGAAGCTTACCTCGTAGAAAGCAATCTATTCCAACCGTTCCATGTTTAAGTTCTTTAGAAGCAGAAGACATTGAAACAGTAAGAACTCTTTCAAGAGCTGGTTCAAGACTAACACCTTTACGCTATCTTAAAAGTCCCACTACTTCACCGAGACATAAAAAGTCTGAAAAAGGTAAGCCGTTAGACTCCTTCGCTTAAAGGGGTTAGAATATGAAAAACTGATGAAAGTCCTTTGTAATAAATTACGTCCGATGAAAAAATTTACACTTTTTATATTGAGAATAGGAAAATTTTTAGTTCTTGATGTAATTGGTATACTTTTTAGTTTTAATTTGGCATTTGGTGAAGTTGGAAATTATATTTTTTTAAATAGTAATCTTTAAAATATCAAAAAACAAAAAATAATAATTTCCATCTTTACACTCGAAAACGACTCACAACAGCATCAGTTTTTGTAACAACAGAGGGGAAATTTACAAAGGCGGCCTCAGCAGAGTCCCTACGTTCCGTTTCACCAGGATCCGACTCCGTCTTCTATTCAGAACACACGGAGCACGGGGAGGGGGAGGAGGCTCGCGCGCACTGCCTGCACTGCGGGAAGGAGGTGCACATTGTCACAGCGACTCACGACCATGACGCTAGTGCATCGCGGACCTCGCATACTGATGTAATTGAATGCAGGATGCATTTTTTTATAACTTTTATTTTTTTTATGATTTAAATAGCATATAATAACACATAAACTTTAATTTGAAGTATATCATATAAAAATAAGATCTGTAATAATGGTAGAATTAAATATTCTTTAATACAGGTGGGAATCGCACCTGCGAGCATCGATAATACATTCCCATATTAAAATTATTAAAATCTGAATAAAATCATACAATGTCACTTATGTAGAGTATTCTGTTTTTTCTTAATAAACGGATTGAAAAAAGGTTTTTGTTTTCTTTTTAAATTAGGAATCCTATGAAGATGCAACTCCAGACATAGTTCCAGCGCCCGCCGGATTTGCAGATTCTCCATCATGCGTCGGTGCCAAAAAATCTGCAACTGGTGCTAGATTGTACAAGAAACTCGATAAAAGATATCGGTCTGAAGATAAAACACGTCATCATTATAAACATCGCCAAGACGTGCGAGCAAAGGTTTCTTTTCTTAACTTTTATAACTTATGTCGGGACTTAGTAACTTAAGTTAGTTTTTAATATTAAGTAAATTTAATAACTTAAACATATTACATTATAGTATGAATAAAACTAATAACTTTTCTCAACTTACCAGTCTGAAGAAAGAAGCAAAGAAGCATATGATGGAATCGAAAAGCCCCAAGACACACGTATTGCTCGGTCAGCGGGCAATAGTCTCGACAAGCTTGCCGCTAATACTACTGCAGATCCAGATGGTAAATTATATAAGCCAGGGATGAGCAAACCGCGGCCCGCGGGCAGTATGAGGCCCTCGAAGTATAATTTTGCGGCCCGCGAAGCATTGAATTTTAATTTATAATTTTCCGTCAAAATATTATCACAGAAATTATAAATTAAAAGCACATAGACACTGATATATTTAATACAAATAACAAATTTGTATAACTTTAAGGTATTTAAACCCATCGCCGTGTCGTACTGACTCATAAATTTCGAATTTTACTATATTTTTTAATCATGCGGCCTTTAAAAAAAAAGTAAGCTGAATGATCAACCTTCTTGATTAAGGGGCCGCCCCTTAATCAAAAAGGTTGCTCATCCGTGATATAAGCCATAGTGTATTCTAATTGTAAAAAAGCCCACAATTAATTGTATTATTATCAGTTCCTTATGCTATTTTTCAGCGTCTTATTTTGTATTGCGGATAAATGAAATTGCTATTATTTTAATATAGGCGTTAGATATTTCTAGCCGTCCAATGTTCTTTTCTGGTGTCCCTTAGTAGCCATATATATATAGATGTTACTGTAATAGATGGCATTAAAAATGTGAGTTTTTTTATTCAATAAATTATTATTAAAATAAAAAATACATATCAACGACGTGATATTAATCAAACTATTAATAAACCAAAAATATATTTTTTATACATTTTCTTATCATATACAAAAGTTTTTTAAGTAATTTTATGAATGCAAAAAATAGTTAATAAAAGTTTTGATATGTTTTAATGGTTTTGTACGTCGGTACACTTAGTTTAACAGGTAGCTAAAGGTGGTAGAAATCAGTTCCTTGTCAAGCTAATGATAAATTGTAGCCATACATATATTCACCACTTAAATAATAACCAACTACTAATTTATTTATTTTAACTAACTATTAATTTTTTTTTTCTGTTTGTTCAGAACCGGAAGAATGCTCTGGTAGTTCTGAAGGTGCTGATGAAGAAAAAGGGGTTTACGCAACACCGTGGTGGTGCGGCAATTGGATACTGCTATCTGAACAGGATGACCACTGGTCTCGTATACCACCAGGTAAATACTACCCATTCGAAACGTTATTTCTTTGAATAAGATTTAGAAATGAAAAATGGTAAGCTTACCTCTTCCTTAGAATTTTGCGTCGTGATTTGGGCCTGTATGACTTTATAGGTATAATACAAAGGATTCAAAAGCTGTCGGTAAACGACGAAAGACAACGCGTGTTTATTAAATAGATCCTGTAGCATTTGGAGAGTGATCCTAACAGGATGACGTTTTTTCTTCTTATTGGCCTGAACTTGATGATATGGGTGATGTGATGTCAACAGGACAACGTGTGTTGTCAACAAGAGCTCGTATTACATTTGATAACCATAAGGAATTTAATGCTAGAACCATCTTACAGAAGGTGAAGCAAATTGGCCACCGAGATCGTGCGAGGTTCTTTCGATTTTTGTTGTAGGGTTTTATCCAAGATTTATTCTTATTAGTAAAAAACCCCATATTCTTATTACTAATATCGGAAAATTCAGTCTGATTTATAAGTGAAAATTTCGAAAGTCATCTAAAGAAATTGTGTGGTCATTTATTATAATAGGTACATAATGACATCGATAATTATTTTATATGAAAGTTCGATGGTATTTCGCAAGCCATTTTATTTAAATTCAAAGATACGAAGCGCTTATTGAAAGACCCTTTACCATATGCTCTATTATAATCATCTTGGATATATCTATCTAGATATATCTATGATGATGGAAATAGATCACAGGGTTCTTATAATTTATAAATTCTATATTAAACAGATACACTAGAGCCGCAACAAGAAGATCCAACTGATTCAGAATCAGAATTCAACAAACGTTACGTGGCGCTGACACACCGCCTCGTGCACAGACGTGCTTGCATCGAGCTGAACAGACGACAGGCAGATAACAGTTTCGGTTAGTAGAATTATCACCAATATCCTTAACTAACAACAAACGCAACCAGAAGACTCCATATAGTAAAGAGTACAATTTTATCTTTCTTAAGTAATTTACGAAGTTGAAATAACAAATGTTACAATTAAACCCTTTCTTTTATAACGACTTTTAAATTGATATCTTAACATTCTGTCCCTTGAGTTTAATTTATAGTTAACCACATTACTTATATTTATTTTAATATTTCTAAGAATGGATGGATGTTTGTTAATCTCTTACATTAACTACGAAACTACACAGTAATATACCTTGTGTATCAAATTCAATTGACAGCTATTAGGGTGTATATGGTGTATTGACACTATGATTAATTCTGCCTAGTAGTATTATAATAATAATGAAAAATTTAATAAAATAAAGCAAAATATTGAAAGTTAATTTCACAAAAATGTAGCTAATGGTGTTTACTTGTTAACTCCTGGACTCCTCTAGTTCACTCATACGGAATCGCGGAGAATAAGTTGTATTTAGTATTTAGTTGTGGACTTTAACTTTAAAAAGGTCGAACCCAGGACCTCTGTGAAACCGCCCCGAATGCTGGTCGTATCGATAAAATTTTCATTCTATATTTCAACATTTCAGCTTAATATGGCTGTACGTATTTAAAGACATTTTCTAAATATGATAATGGATTGTATCTTTTTGCAATATAAATAATGTTTCTAACGGCATTAATAGTTATTTTTGTATTTCTAATATTAGATCCAGGAGAATGTTATGTGATCATTGAATATCGTCATTATCGTTACCGCCGCGTGAGTTAACTGATCCACTTCTAAACTGTGACGTCCGTACTATTTCAGCGCCAGTCATATCAAAATAGCCTCACCTTTTATTTTAGGGTTGTGTTTTTTATCTTTGTATAATGGCAACAACCGCTTCATTATGAAACGCTATTATTCTTAATTTACTTTCTATTTTTTCGCATTTCAAATGTTTTACAGAATTTCTCAACAACTGTCACTAGGTGTGTTTCTAGTCAGCAGAGTTTTTTCTTTTGAGTCATATCGATAAAATAGTTGATATAAAAAAATCACTGATAAAAAGCAGCTCCTGACCGTTCTTAAGCGAACTAAATTTAATTTTACACGGCCAATGTACGTCATTTCTCAGTTGTTACGAACACGCGACTGCGGCGAGACGACATTCTTACGTTTGACTGTGGAAATACTTATTGATTTGACGTCTCTATTTGACATTATCAATTTCTTGTTTACGCTCTAAATTAATTTAGCTTATTTTTATAAATACAACAGTATTAAGTGTTTTGAAAAGTGAAAATTAACTCGCTAAAAATGAGGCACAGTTGTGAGTTTTTATAATTATTATATTATGTTTTAATTAAACCATTATTTAAACCAAATCTTTAAACCATTTCTTATTGATATTTTAGTTAACAGTGCAATTAATGTTCCTAACGGAAACATAAAGCAGAAACTTGAGGAGTTATTGAAATTGATGCTGGTGTTATGGTGTCGACAATGCCAAGCTGACAAACTTGTCGCTTCAGAACCATGTGGTAATAAGACTTCACAAGATTATCATTACGCAATGGAACTACTAATGACACGCGAAATGAATCCCTTTTATTAACTGTTCATTTATATAATTTCTTTTGAAAAGTCTTTAGCGTAATAATCTTCAAATATTTGAACGTTAAAGTTTAACTTATGCTTTTTTATGTTTACAATAAAGATATTGTTTTAAATAATAACGATAATAACGAATGTGGAATGCCACATTTTATGAACTTTACCGGAGATATTGTGTGTTAATAATACGTAATTCAGTTGGTAATACGTAATTAACTTGATTTACGGTTAATGTTCGAGGTTACAGCGTTTGTTTGTTTAATTTGGTATAAAGCACGTAATTTTAATATATTGTTATTGCTCCGTGTTTTAGTACACCTGAATTATATATTAATTTATGGTTTATTAAATTTCAATGAATGAATTTCATAATGTCGATAAGTTCTGGATATTTGCCAACCATTTAACGAAAGTTATGTGGAAAGTTAAACTTCAAAAATTCGAGTGTGAGTATGTGTGTCATGGTCGTTCGTATTCTTGGCATTTATTGCCACTTTTACACCATGATTGTACTATTTAGATAACTAAGTAGATATCAGGTCATGGACAGATCCAATAGTTTTTATTAGAAGATAGTTTTGTTATGATTTTTTTAATTTAGCATCACGCCAATATAAGTATTTTTAACAAAATATAATTTTATGTTTTTCACTTTTACGGGCCTCGACATTTTAAGTACACGTATTCTGGTCAACTTAAAAACAAGGTCAAGTTGATATCTTAGAATCTGGATCAATAGAACGAGTCAATACTTGTCGTCGGATAATAGATGTCTGCTTTATAAGGGCGATAATCCGTATTTATACGATTATCTACATATATTCGTTTTATAGCAGGATTATTTTAATCCATTTGACGGATTATAACGATAAGTTATTAGAATGGAGGAGATTCAATGCTTTGAATGAGACTTCTTGCTATACGAACTATCTTTCTATATACAAAATGAAATCTATATACCAAATGACCTAACTATCTTTATTCGAACTAAATAACTATCTACCTAGTTTTGAGTTTTTATAAAAGAGCAATATTAAACAAACCTGAGGTTTTTATTTACCTTTAGATATCTCTAAAAATTGAATTCAATTTTTTTTTTTTTTTTTGTAATTATAAAGTTACGTAGCGGTCCATTTTGTTTAGAAAACTTATCCCTAATTTACATATGTTAACTTAACTTCTATATCATAACACGTACCCTATGGAATGAGTTTCTTCTGTAAAATAACAATAAATTTTTATGTGTATTATATCATTTTTTTAACATATAAAACTACGTACAATAAATATACCCAAGACATTGTAGTCTATATATCTCCATTATCTGAAAATCTAATTAAAATGTCATGTATATTATCTAGATATTACCTATACATATCATAATTAATATTAATATTAGCATTAGTATTAGTAATAACTTAAATATAATATGCTTTAACAAGCATCGATAATTGGTGAGTTCTTTCTTTTGTCTACGTTTTTTGGCAAGTATGTATTAACCAATTTTCTTTCTCGGATTTTTTTTGGGCCCTCAATCAGTTATGAACTTTGATTAATTTTTATTTAATTTATTACGTATTGATAAAAAAAGTTGTATATTTTATGTATGAATTTTGATATTAAAAAAGATGAAATTATATTTAATTATGTGTTATACTTACACAAGAAAGAAATGAATCCTGTGCTCTTTCCACGTGAACCTAATAATAAATATAATAATATTTTACAGAAAGTGACAAAACTGTAGTGGTAAGACGGGGAAATGAAGAGTTTGGGTTCAGGATACATGGAAGCAAGCCAGTCGTCGTGTCAGCGATCGAGCCCGATACGCCGGCAGAGTCCTCAGGTCTTGAAGTTGGAGATATCATCATAGCCGTTAACGGTATTGCAATATTTTCAAATAATATTTTGTTATTGTATATAAATAATAATACTTATTATTAAAAACTTATATTAAAATTTTAGGAATCAACGTACTTGATAAAACACATTCAGAAGTTGTGAAGATTGCACATTCCGGCTCCGAAATACTGGAATTAGATGTAAGCTTAATTTAAAATGGATTCTTTAAAAAAAAATTATTACACATAATGAATCTTAGTTTTAACTCTATAAGGATTTCATTTAAAAAGACATTTAAGGTACCTTATACTTCTAGTTTACGTGTTTATCTTCTAGGTGGCCAGAACCTGCGAGGTAATAGCAACCCTCGCCCACGAGACAGGAGCAGTGGCACTTTACTCTGGTTATCTATGGCGAGCTGCCTCCACCCGAACACACCCGAGATGGACCAGACGTTGGTTCGTGTTAAAAAGGGACAACTGTCTGTACTATTATAAGACGGATTCGGTGAGTTAGATTACTAAGATGAGGTTGGGGGCTATTAATTTCCTGAATTGTAATAGTATTTGTGATATTAATGACGTCATAAAATATTACTATTTATCTGATGAATTTTTGAACCCAATCTTATCCATATTGTCATCAGAGCATCCACCCAGTGGGCGCGTTGATGTTAGTGAACTACCAGCTGTCGGAGGAGGACGCGGGGCGCCCTCACGGCTTCCGCCTGCAGCGCGGCGGCGGCACGAGGCTCACGCTCGCAGCAGACACGGGAGAGGCGGCTGCGCGCTGGCAGGCTGTGCTCGCACATGCTATCGATGCTAGCAATCAAGTAGGCTGAAAAGGGCTTTTTCAGATATATTTATACAAATAAAATAAGAATGCAAGTTTTACAAAAAAAGTGGTATAAAAAAATATTTCTTTACGTAGTATTTGAAATTAATTATTATTTACACAACATTGGAGATTTAATGAACAATGATTCAAATATATGATTCAAATTTCATTCTTTATCTTACGTTCTTCATATATTATTTAAAAAATTAAAACTGAAATATATATTTTAAAACTTGTATAATGTAATTTATTGCAAAAATATTAATCTAAACATAAACGAATCGAATTATTTCTCTCATGAGAGTATACATATAAAGTAACTTTGTCTTCTAATAGCAACTCGCAACTCGAATGCTTCGGTAGTTTTATGAAGAGGACTCATTATAGTTTTTTTGATTTCATCTAGATGGCGCTATTCTTAACATTATATTGATAGCCGCCATCTATCGGTTTTTCGTGGAATATTTTAGTTTATAGAGAATTCGCTTTTAAAGCTTTCTTGTCGTTCTTTTTGGTGCTGTTGCTTTTTCCTCTTGAACCAGCATATTTAAATAGACGACACTTAAATAACTATAACCCTTTAAATTTTGTATTGAACATTCATCCAAATATAATATAATGTTATTATTTAAAGGTTTGTACCCTAAAGCCCTGAACTATACCTTTGTCCATTTTTTTTATAATACATATTTGATTGGCAGCGGGATAGCTGGTTAGAAGTAACTATGAGAAATATGAAACTGCCGCCATCTTCAATACCGCGACCGGACTGCTTCGGATACTTGATGAAGCTCGGCTCTAAGTGGAAGTCGTGGGCAAAAAGATACTGCGTCCTCAAAGACGCTTGTCTATACTTTTATGATGATGGCAATAGTAAAAATGCTTTTGGTAAGAAAAGTAATATTATTTCGTCGTGATAGATCAATCAAAATAATATTTTATTTTTTTCCGTACATTAAATGTTCAAATAACAATGTTTCAGTAAGTGTTAACAAATCAGAAAAATTAAGTTATATTTATGGATGCAGATAAAACTCGTATTACTATTAAATTTCATTCTACAGGAATGGCTTGCCTTCACGGCTACAGAATACAAACATGTTCCCCGGGAGGTAAGAAGAATGCGTTCGAAGTGATGCCCACTGAGCCCAAGCAAAGGCACTTCTATTTCCATACTGAATCAGAGCTGGATAGGAAACGGTAAGACCATTTTATGTACTAAGTTCTATTGCAATGTGACCCATATTGAAAAATAATTTATTCGTTCTAATGTTATGGCATTTATAAAATGTTTTATATGAGTATATATTTCCAAACAAACGCTTTTATAAAAAGTTGAAATGGAAACCAGACGTATAACTTTACGGAAATATTATATAATACTTTTCTCTTTTTCTAAAACGTTAAAATAACTAAGTTCAGTTTTAGATTTAATTTCATTCCTTCGATTTTATGTAAGTTCGTATTTCCTAAATAACTTCCATACTACCTTATTCGAGCGTTTAGATCTTCACGATCTTGAATTATTCAATTATTACTTCTGTCTTTAAAAGTTTTGAATGTCATTATTATTACACTATTATTAAGAATAAAACACTAGGAAATTAATTGACTATACGTTGAAGTCATTGCCGCCATGTTGTAATATCATTTTTTTTAAAGGTGGATGGCGGCTTTGGAGTATTCGATAGACCGATGGATGAAGGCCGGTTGACGAAGACACTTCACTTCAGATTCATTTGAATTCGTTTGAAACAAACATAATATATATTATCTATTATTTATTTATTTTTATTTTTTACTAATACAATCGTAGAAAATTTTATTTTAAATGTTATAGAATAAATAAAAAAATACACATTTATAGTCAGAATTAAAAACTAATAATTACGCAACATATCTGTAAAAATAATATAAATCTGTAATTTTTTGAATTGACAAAATTTTTGTTAATAAATGCTCTCGAATCTATAAAGTACGGTATTAATTTTTAATATATATTATTAATCTTTAGAAAGAAACATGATTTCAAAAGTAACATAGTATATTATAAAAAGATATATAACAACGGATACCCGTCCTTAATATTGTAGGACATATAGTATTAAATTACTATTTCTTACAAAAAGTAAATAATATATCAATATAAACAACCGCCCCAATATGATATTCCATAAATATTTTATTTTGTGCAAACCCTTAAGCACTAGTTTGTTCTCAGTTTTTTTTAATAATTTTATACGAAAAACAAATTTCTTATCAGATGTTAGTAAAACAGATAGAAAATAAAATTAACATCGAAATTTTAATAATTTATTATTAAAATGTAGCTTTAATTCAAATTATTCTAAAATAGATATTTAATATTAAAAACGATGTTATCAGTGTTTCTAACATTTTAAAGTCAAGCTATAATAGTTTATTTATAAAACTTGACTGAACAAAATGAGACTAAATAAAAGGATATTGAAGTCACAATTCGAACGAAATGATAACATTATAAAGAATTTTTGAGATATTATATGTATGTACTACAATTCTCCATAGTTAATAATAAATTATCAGTAGTTATATAAGAAGCAAGACGTAGATATTCCGTAGCTAATAGAGTTTTAAAAAGTTATAGAATATGATATTCCTAAAAATAAGATTTGTTTAGAATCATGTAAAGTTTAGATAGACGATAGTTGATTTTAGAAAATGTATTGAAAAGTAAGTGTTCTAGCAAATGTTTGTATATTCAATATTTTCATGCTTTTGTGATTAGTAATGTGTTTTACAGTTTGAATTCTTAATAAACACAGAACACCCCTTGTTTTAAGGGTGGTTAAACAACATTGTCCGTACTTTCGTAAGTATATTGTGCTAAAAACAGTTAAATAAATAACTGTACTTAGTATGTTAATTTTTTTTATTAAAAATACGGAATGAGATTACAATTAATTGAGCTTTTTGTTATAAACATTAATTAAGTATAAAAATATTTCTTTTATATTGCATTTTTTATATTGCAAAATATGATATTTATAGTGCACTGTATCGTTTTTTGCGTTTGAAGAAATTATGAAAGACCAAGTTTAAAAGTTATTAAGTAAATTTATCAAATTATTACCAGATTGATATTGTGTCACATATATAAACATTTTAAATGTACTTACGCAAAAAAAAATACCAGAAAATAGCAAATGTATAATTATTTTATATTAGGAATAATATTACCATGCATATAAAAATAACTGAATATATATATTGTGTTTATGAAAATAAAAATGAATGTCTAGGGTAGAGCGAAGTAGGCATAATGTATTCGTTGGAGAATATTGTCTCCATTAGTTCGTGGTCCATATTAGTGACTTAACTTGTGCATTAAAATCGATATATTAAGAGAGTATGTAATCGCTAACAATATGTACATAAATTATTTAAAAGCTCAAATATATTAAAATAAAAAGACTAATCAATATTTGTTAAATGCTTATAGTATAGTCAGTGTTGATTAAGATGAGGATATAAATGTTTAAATCATTGATTACAGCACTTTGTTCGTCAGATATGTGTAGGTGCATGTTTTATTAAACATATATATATAAATAATAAACATTATTGTGATGTGTTCATGTCTTTATAAAAATATAAATATCTATTACGTTGTTTTTAAAATATTTTATTGTATCGTAAATTATTGTTAATAGAAAATATATATAATATTACTTTGAATATCTTAAATTATAACTCATTTATTTTCTTTATAGACATAGATTCCATAAATATCATATAATTGGTTGCCTTTTGTTTAATGTACGTGAATTAAATTAATTATAAATAAAATTCGTTGTAATAAAGTATTAAAATGATTTATACTTTTTTTAAAACCTGCGAAGAGACTATCAATGAAAAGTTAGTTTCTATTTATACAATATTATTTAAATATGATCCATCTTTATGTAAACAAATTCTTATATTAATTAGCAAGAACCCATGAAATTCACGATTGACGAACCAAACAGTCCTGGGCGGCGTTAATTTACACGACTTATAAGCTACTAACATGAAAAATAAACAATCCAAATATATCCTTCCCTTTTTTTTGCTTTTAAAGTAAAAACGGTATGAAAGGCTTTAGCGACGGCGAGGGGGTGGGAGGGGTAGGGGGGACCTACAGGAGCGCTACTGCCTCTGACGACGTGGGTACAGTAGTACGCGTTCGACTCCCACAAGTTGCGCGCCGTCTGCGCACACGCAACCTTAGTGCCGAACAAAACTAACCTGAAATATCTAATATAACAACTTTGAAATCTTTTATAGTGGATTACAGTGTAAAAAAACTTTAACGTACACCTATTCGAGTGCATTGGTGTAAAGCCTGACGACAATAACTATACTAATAACTGTTTATGGCTTGCAGTGTCTATTGTTGTGTGCGCGTCCACTAATCTCCTATTCACCTGTTACGCCAAATGTGGTTAGACTGTGAAATGTGACAAAAAATTGCAATGATCTATCATTGTTCTCTGTGGACCCTGCGTTTGTAAACTTTGTGGGCGACTACCTGACTACCGAAGGGTTGGAGGCGTCGCTCGATAGATCGGACGATTCGTCGCCTTGTGAGTTCATTTTTTATACAATATGTAATTTAATACGACGGATGTGGAATAAATTGGGTAGTCAGGGTGCGTTATACGCTACCTGTTTTATTTATCATGGTCATGTGTCCGGATGTCAGCTATTAAAATGTTTATTATTGTTTTATATTTAAGTTACCACCCCAAAAATATTGACAAAACAACTGCTGTATACGCAGCAGCTTCGTTAATACAATTATCAGTAGCTAGCTTTTAAGCAATTTAATATATTTAAATAATAAAACAAACAGTGTTTATATATAAATATCTTTGATAAATACATGTAGAGTCGGTATAAAGTCTTCCTACAATATATTTTAATATTTATATTCATTAATTATTTAATTAATTTATTTTATCTATATTTGAAAATTTATTTAATAAGCATTCTAGGAAATGTATAAACAATAAAGATTTAATGTATGAAATATATATATATTCAGACCATACAATAGATATGACAAGATAATATTTATTTAATAGATATTTTTAATCTAATTAACCCAAATATAATCATTTCCTTATACTTTTGCTGTTGCTGCTACTATCTCTCAGTTCTTTATGATATAATAAAACGTAAATAGATCTCATATATCTTTTTATTGCTATACGTCTTACATCACAAATATTAGTTTTAACAGATTATTACATTCTTGTATTAACTAAGAATTACTTTTATCTAATGCATCAAGCGTGTTAATAAATCGTCATATATTACGCGCCCCCGCGCTCTGATAGACATAAGATATATATACATATATAGGTTGTATATATGTACATATATTCACGCAGGAATAGTTAAAGATAATCAGAATTCATCAGAGACTGCATTTTAATCAATCAAACAACTTTGAACAATAGAACATACATTCTTTCACGCCAATTATAGTTATTTGTGAAAATATATTAGGTTTCGAAAAGGCAAAATAGGACAGTCTTAATCTGCATGGTGATATTTTACAATCTTTTTGTAGATACAAACAAATGGTTTAGTACCTCGCCTACTAGTTAAATTCTTCAACTTTTGCAATATCCAATAGAATTTGTAACAAATAGTAATTAATATATCTATAGCATCTACTGATAACACAATCTTATCAAACAGCAGTGTCTTATCATTCAAACGGAACCCTTGCGGCATCGAAAAGAATTCCTCATCATATCAATAATCTTAATTGTTACCAATATATTAATTTAATATTTTTACCATCGCTGATTGATAATTCGATAAAGTTTCAATATCACAAGCTCTACATTTCTAGTAAAATTTCCATGAATTATTATATTCCTTTGATATTTGCCGCCTGTATTAATATTAGTATTGATCAATTATTTTATCTCAACGGTACATTTTAATATCAGTAAATACATTTTTATCTGACTATACATTATTTTGTAATTTATCAGAGCTGTTAATGTAATATTTGTTTTAATTAATTATTTATTGTTAATAAAATATTAATTTTAAGAAGCCACTATCATTATACGTTGGTAAGTTGTTTTACATTAATAATAAATAAATTTATTAGATGACTATAGAACCTTGGCTACCGCATATTTTGTATGAATGAAAACTTTGGAAATGTTAGAAAATTGAAGTTCAAATTTTCTTTTTTTAAATCTGCGGTAACAATAATAAAAAAATTCCAGCCTGAGTTGGTTGCGTGGTTCTTCTATGGCCAGGTTACGCGTCTAAACCTTATAGTATTAACTTTTAAATTGGTTAGTGTTTAACTCGTGTGTACCGAAGGCCTTTTTTCGATAAGTATGGTATCAAGGTAGGACCTTCTCACACTTCCATTTGATGTACATAAGTAATTAACTGATATTGATTCCAAATGGAAAAGATATAAATGAATATATAAATAACCGTAACAGGCTAAGAACTGGAAACATATATCTAAAAACAGGTGTTTTATTTAAAAAGGTATTAACTATGTCTTATAAATGGATATATATATACTGTTTGTGATGGTACAATCACAAAAATGCACAGGAACTCTTGTACTCGTTCTCTCTCTCTCTCTTTCTCCCCCTCTCACAAACACACACACAACAATACAGTTGTTAAGGACGATAAAAATTATAACATGAGCAACCTGTTACAAGAAAAACAAAAATAGACAGAAATTTGGTTTAATAATGGAACATAATTTAAAAAAAATATCAAATAAATTGTATTAAATATTACATTTACTTATTTTTAAAACTTGGTCTTAATTCCAACCTATAAAAAGACCATTAAAATAACTTAATATAAACAAGAACGAAGTCATTAACCTCGCTTTACCTAAAGGATTAACGAACTAAAACCTAAGCCTTGTACCATTGATTTAATGCCCAAAGATCGGGCAGCCTGAAAGCCTGATAGTAGTATCAAGAATTGCTAACAATGCATGTAACCTTCTTTATATAAATATTAACATTACAAGAATTTATGAATGACTCTAATTTGTTTAAGGTTAATTAAATCTGATTAATATTCATGTAAGCAGAGCTAGATCTAAATCCTTATTACTATGTTAAATCATATTCTTATATATGTTGTGTACTAACATCTATATACTATGTGAATGTATAATATATTCAGAGATAATAAAGTCAGTGTGAATTACATAATATGTATTTCAAATCTCGATCCATTAATTATAATAAATTTTCTTTCAACAAATGTGTTAGCATACTATTTCTTATTAAATATTATTGTTGTTTTATTACTTTTACAATGGTGGAATAATTTCTTTATCATTTTTATGAAGACATAATTAACCAAGTAATTACTAGGGTGGGGATGTTAATTATCTTTCACCTGCTATCCTATTATTACAAGGTTAATAACCCTAAAAAAGCTATATAAATATAAGTAAATATAACAATAACTTTATAATCACTAATAACATGATATATTTTCAAATAATTATGTTATATTTCTAAAAGAAGTGTGTGTAAACGATGTACTCTGGTTAAATAACCGTCATTACAAGCTAGGCTCACTTACTGTAGCACTTTAATACCTATTCATATCTTTAAATTCAAAACCTAAACAGATAAAAGTAGTTTTACAGCTTCGAAGCAAGTAAGATGGTAGAAACTCGATCAGGCATAACCTTAGTGTGAGTGAGATGAAGCACGAAACTGCCCTCAGAGTGAAAGGGACAAAAATCAGAAGGCTCTTACGGTAGAGCGGGCAACAGTGAAATGCGGGCCTGGCGCTTGCCTTCTTTTTAAGATCTCGCTTCATTTGATTGATTCTAAGATTCATTTTTCTCACAATCATGCATAATTTTTTTTTAGTAGTTAAATCAAGCTTTTACATAATACAAAATAATATTTTATTGTTCTTAGAAACTACCTTCCTTATTAAATAAAAGTAGTAAACTTTTTATATAAAAAGTAGTCCATTACACAGGAAGCTCCAAGAAAACATTACACACACTAACACTAAATAATATGCCGCCATTTTATTGTCCTCCAAGACACATACAGTTGGTAAGCATCAGAATTATCGTTAATCTCAAAATAGATCAATCTCAGACATATTATTAGTTTTAAAAGAACATACTTCCATCCAACTGTTGCACAATTGTTATGATATTAGCTTCTAGAGTAAAACTATAACTTCTAGGTTAATCCGATCATCACTTCTATTCTATTTTTATTGAATTTTTGTTGATAAAAAGTATTTATTAGTCTAAAACTAAATTTTGTTAACACAAAAATACAATATTCATAAAATTTATTTCACTTTGGCATCAAAATTAAAAGTAATAAAAGCCATTAATATATGACAGGATAATTTATTATATATCTAATTATTATTTATCGGAGAATCAAATTCTTTATAAATAACTGGTATTTTGAGTAATCTAAAACAACTTATCAAGTATAGACATTTATATCGGTTTCGTATCAAAATCCGGTTATCATTAACATTTTCTGATATCACCAGAAGCTAAGAAACTATGCTATTGAGAATAAACTGCTGAATGATGCATGAGATATTCCATTTAATTATCATAATGACAAAAATGAAAAAAAAAAACAACAACCATTTATTTTTTATAGAAGAATAATTATGATATAAAATAGTCAACAGTAAACATTAGATTAACGCTAAAAACTGCATCATGTAGCTTGAATTATTGAAGTGAAAAGTAGGGTAAGAATAGTAGTATAGTACAATTTATAGTACATTTCATTCACGATGGTAAATATGTAGTTCCAAAATCATAAACAAATTGTGAACTTCTATCGTGGGCAGATTCGGTGAGAAGTAATCTCTTTTTTATGCTAAATAGTCAAGATGAAACAATGTAGGGCTACTTAATTAAACATGATTCTCGATCCATAAATCTAAATATTCAACACCTGCCTGCTATGTGCAAGAGAATCGTATCTTCTTACTTATCCTTAAGTGAAAGCCATAAAGATAACTATCAGCCTTAGCTCTTTGCTTGTCATTTTGAAAGCGTCTAGAAATAAAAGGCTGTACTTCACGATCGAATTATAAAATGAAACCCACAAAACTTTATTATTTACTCAGCCAATTGACAATTTTATGTAATATTTATTATTTTATTTTAAAAATTATAACATATATTTTTTCGTTATATATAAATAAAATATCTTAGTTTTGTTTGAGTTTCTTACTAGTGTATATTTTTTGCAGATGAGTCTTCTAACGTTATGTCTGAGAACGGAACAACAGTATCCAGGGCGTCTACTCCTCGCCCAGCAACAGAGAGTCCAGTTTCCGCTCCTTTGCGCTCTAGACATGACCAGTTCCTCGCGAGTGCAGCCGAAAGAGCCCAAAGACCTTCTTCAAGTGGCCGCAATCAAAGCGGAAACTTTGATTCCCCTCCTATTCCTCCCTACCATCGCCAAATAACTACGGGTACTCTTCTTGCTCCTTCTCATCGTGAATCGTCTGCATTTGTACCCGTTGTACCCACTAGAGCTATGCATCCTGTAATGTATCCCAATGAAATGCATCCTTCTTTAATACCATCTGAAATCATAGAAAGAGAAAGAATGTTAGAAAGAGATAGAAGCGAGCCAGCTAAAGGGTCTCCGGATAGAGCTTCCGGCAACTTTCCTAAAAGAAATTCCTTTGACTTAATGGCGATGATGGTAGAAAAGCGAAAAGAGGTTGCATTACGTGAAGCTGCAGCGGCCATGCTTCTTCCACACCACAGAGCATCTTCAATTGAAGGGATGATATCAGATGGTTCATCTCAACCACCAATTTATGGTCCTCCGGGAGCATTTCTTGGGGCACCAGGTCCTTCGCCAACCGCAGCAAACAGTTTCACCTTTCCCGGTGCTGGCTTGTTCCCACCAGGTGCTGGCCCTCATCAAATGCATCCACATCTAGACAGACGGTTGCTCAGAGCTCCCGGAAGAGCATCAAGACCGAAAAAGCAATTTATATGTAAATTCTGTAACCGACAATTCACTAAATCTTACAACTTACTTATCCACGAGAGGACACATACGGATGAACGGCCTTATTCTTGTGACATCTGCGGAAAAGCATTCAGAAGACAGGATCACTTGCGGGATCACAGGTAAGACAACATTTTTAATTTCTAAGAAAATTTTATATAAAGATTACAAGAAATGTAGCACCTTGTTAAAATAACATTTATTATTTCGAGTATATCAAAAATCTTCGAGAACCGAATAAGCCATTCTGGATATTTTTATTTTTCTCTTTGTCTGTAATGTATTTCACGCCTGTTCGCCTACGAAGTAGTCGTAATTGTAGGGTTGTTGGGACGTCCATATTTATATGCCTGCATTATAATTTTCTACAACGACGGTCATAGTAAAGGCCCACTTTATATGCAAGTAACAGGCAGCCGGTGTTACTCAAGTTGCAGATGTTAAGCCGAGTGTGGCCACATCCGCCTTACTACTTGGAAATCAAATATTTATAAGTTTCTTAATCGTAGTAAAAGTTTCTAAGAAACGTATCTTGATTGAAGATTGTCTATAACGAAGGTAATGTGTCTTGTAACAGATACACTAGTTCTTTTAATAATTGAAGTTTTTACTAACAAAGAAACAAAAATATAAATTAATTGAAAATTAGATATTTTTAGCGTTCTCACACTATTTTAGAGTTAGATAACTATAAAATATAGATTTATAGTTTCTACAAAAACTTAAGCACTCTTTTATATATCGAAATAATTGGACTTTTATGAGAAGCTATTATTCATATGATTGTATATTCGGCTACTTTGGAGAGATTTTAAACCGCATGATACATCACTAAAATAAAGACAAATAACCTTAGCCACTTTAAAATAACTGTTTTTTATAACAATAATACTTCGAATAATTTGTATGACAAGTAATTTATATATACGTATATCAAATTTGTACAGTTATAAGAAATAAAGGCTAGTAAAATCAACAATTTTACTTCTTAAACGAATCAAAGCTAGTTTCATAACGAACTTCATTTATAAAACTTTAATCCGATTAAACAGATACCGAAATAAATCGTATAAAATATACATTTTCAACCGCTCGTTCTCGAGGGCTTGGGCCGAATTAAAAAACTTTATAGATGGATATTAAACTGGATTTAATCCACCGATATCTTATAGTATAAATATTCTTAGTTTATCTATCCTTTAAAGATATTTCTGTACCTTTTTTAAAAGTAACATAGTAATGGGAACCTATTGAATAATATTTTTTGTTGTTGCATTAAAAAACAAAGTTATTGCTATAAACAAAGATCTCATTTCTATATTCTAAATGTCGTTAAAATTTAAGTTTGTGTAGAGGCTGTGCGTGAATATTGTTAAATGTTACAATGATAAAAGTATGAAGCTATTGAAATCCCGGACTTAGTGATTTTTGATGAATCTTAATGCCTGTCCGTAGCATTCGACTCGCTTGAGTTATGCGTTTTTTCCTCTCAATCTGTAATTAGTTTAGAATCTGATGACTCATCGGTTTCTATTGGTGTTTCGGTAATGGAAATCGGGATTACAGTACAGTTAGCATATAAATTTGGGTATTTATAAAAAACCTTATAATATATGTATGTACCTACTAAAAAGAGTAATGAAAATAATTCGAATATTTTACAGTTTTTCAGTTGTTTGATTTTCCTTTAGAATAAAACGTTGAAAACATAGTAGGTATTATTAAAAGTTAAGAACTTATAAACTTTATATGAAGTAACTTAATTTTTCAAAATTTTTATTAGGAAAATTAACTCCAATTTCGTATTTAAATAAAAAAAGTTAAAAACGCAAACTAATTAATTACAATAATTTAATTATAATAAGCGTTATAACAAAAAATATATAAAATATTTTTTCTAACTTTTGTTTCTATCGTTACGAAATACCTCCATTAAATTGCCTTACTATTTCATTTTTATCTTCCACAAGTTCAATAGGCAATGACAAAAAGTGGATTTTATTATCATAGTTTAAAATCGTTATATATATAACGAACTTAGACTTCGGCTAGTTTATTGTAAAGTATATAAAGTTTATAGAAGACTATATAATTATATTAAAAAAAACATCAAATATGATTAATTTAGGACAGATTTATTTTAAAAAGTTTGCGGTGCGTCATTGTATGCAACATATTATTCTTATGTTATTATGTTATGATTCTCTTTATAATCGAGATGCGGACTGCATAATACCAGGTTATTATCGCTCACATTGTAATTAGTAAACCAAAAACAAAATACATTTATGTAGCGCCTTTGACCCACCAAGGACACGGATCTTGCACGCTAATTTTAAGTTTCTGCGAAAAAATATATATTCCATCCACGACTAATAAAAACAAGAAAATATAACGTCATAATACATTATTATAATAATATTGATCTGATTTTTTAAACATACTTTGAATACAAAATGAGAGCTAACTGGCCTTACGTAAATAAATAAGTGGAAACCGTTCTTATCTCCGGTCGATCAGCGAAAGATGTATGATCACATTTTTGCCCAGCATTTTTTCTGAAATATACAACGCAAGCCAGTTTAAAAAATGTAATTAAACTAAGGTTCCATTTTAAAATTGCAAACATTTATTTTCAATAAGTTGGGCATAATAAAAAAAACTATTTTTCTAAACATTATAACGATATTTGACCAAAATTGATGGCAAAACAAGAATGAATCCAACAATAAAGAATTTAATTAAGACTAAAACAAAAAAGTGTCTGTACATAGTTACTGTACATAGTACTTATTATATATATACCGAAGAACAAGCACTCAAGATCAGGGATGCAGGAACATTAATTTGCTTGCAACCCGAGTAATTTCCTATGAAAAACAGGTTCTCAATGCATCTTATGAGAAATAAGCGTTGATACTAAATATAGACTTATTTTAAATTACAACAATATCTACGATTTCTCTGGAGATGTTAAAATATATCTGAAATATTTTTTACTTCTATTATGTTTCAGAAGCTTTTATGTTGCTATGAAATGCATGTAGCTAAACCCTTAAGCTTCACAACGTAGGATTCAGTTTATATCTCATATTTTTCAAATATTTGAATATTTTAAGAGTAATTTTTTATATCAATGATCTTAGTGCAAATGTTTATTCTTTACATTATAAGCATATGCAAAAAAAAGCATTTTATCTTAGCCTGTATGCAATCACGAGTCGTCCGAGACCACATATAATGGGACCGGCAAACCTACTCGCTCGTTCATATCGCTCAAGGGGCTGCAGTAAAAGGGATATCAAATTAATACTGAATCCATAATAAATCAAAGTGGGCAGGTGGACGGTCCCAAGAGCAACATTTCGCCTACGGATATCTTTAGAAATTATCATCTTGGTCCAATACTATAATAACGTGGCTTATTTCCTTACAAGTCCTAAATTGATGGCTGGAATTTATAATATTCGAATCATTTTTGATTCTGCGTTTTTAGATTCAAATAACTTGGTTTCCACGCAAGCATTTTGATGTTTTGAATTTCGTTAACATATGTTTTGATTTTATTTTTTCGAAGAGTTTATATATTTGTTTGGTTTCGTTGATTTCTGACTTTAATTCATTAGAAGCTGTTGATTAGATTAATTGTGAGTTTAACAGCTTACAAGCAGAGAACATACGTTAGAGATAATCGTGACCACGGCTGTAAAATAATTAGCTATCTCAGTGTTAACACTCGGTGATTTCACAGTCTTATTGCCTTTTGAAAGTTCTTTTCGACCGTTCGCTGTTACACAATCTCGGTACCTTTAGTCAATTTTAAACGGGCTTTTGAAGCGTCATTTCTTAAAAACATCTTGCTCATAATAGCGTATTAAGAAACATTAGAACGTAGTCTTTTTTTATAGAAATTAAACATTTAAAAAAGAATTTATTATTTTTTTATATAGAGTAGAATTAATTTTCTGATCAATATATTATTGCACTAAGACTTTAGTATTTCTACGGACTAATTAGTCTATTATTATGTATACTATTATTAAATATCTAAGGACAGGTAGACGAATTATTTAAATTATACACCAGACGCTTGCGTGTGATTGCGATATATTTTTTTTGTCCTGAACCAAAGCGAGATTGTTGCGTGATATCGATATTAATATTATACAGTCTGTGTATTAGTCTGCGAATAATGTCGAGACCTAAGCGTCTCTTCTGTTACCATGCACCTACATGTCTGTGTGGATATACATACATCCACAATGTGTATTATCCACGATGTGTAACATCCAGAATGTGCATCCATTACGTGTAACGTTCACAATTGTTATAATTTTATTTCTCAACAACTTTAATGAATATATATAATGTAACGGTTTTTTTTGTTATATAAAAACACAGGACCTAAAAAATCAACATTTTATGCATACTCTCAAGTCTGAACATTCATATTAATCCATTTTTAAATAAAGCTTTTTATTAAGCTCATCTATAAAATATTTGATTTGAATAAGACAGTACACTAAACACCAAGTGATCAATCAAAATACGTTATAACATAATTGTTTCTATATCAGACATATGACGAATGAGTTCCGAGACGTAATATAAAACGGAATTAAACCGAAAGTGCTTAAGACAATGCATCATGTGCATTAAATGTTAAGAAAACATTAATTTTCAATTAAAATTCCGTGATACGATCGCAACAATTAATCATACAACGGTAATCTTAAAACGGAAGGTGATCACGGACACGTCTTGTTACTTTTATCGTTAAAAGACATTTGCTAATCTTTAATTTCGTTATGAATCGATTAATTTTATGCCACTTTATAATTTTAAGCTTATGTGACTTTTTTTACTTATTTTACTTCTGTTTTTAAACTAATTTCAATTGCTTTTTTTTCATACAAAGTAAAAAGTTTTGATTTAAGAGAAGCATAGATAACGCTTTTAAAATATATGTAAAATTCGTATAAGCTTTACAGTTATTATTCTCAATACAATACCTACCATATGTGTACTTTCGAATCATTGAAAATTCAACTGTATATTACTGACTTAATCTTTATTCATCTGTGGCAAGCAATACCATGCCTAAGGCAACCCTCATACAGTTTAAATTAGATTTGATAGATTTTATCCTTCAAACTAGCGTGGGATGACAAGACGTATTCTTATCGGCGATTTAGCATTTCTCTGCTACTTAATCCAGTTTTTAAAGCCATTTAGCTTGTAGTAGCGAGTATGTACTTTTAGTTTAAAACTTCGTGGTCTGTGGTCGGAGAGTATCGCATGACTGGTACGTGGTTTCACGTCCCTCACGATACCGGCTGAGTTACTTTGTTTACATTTTTAATATGAACTCGTATTAAGTTTTTAGTGTCGAAGGTCAGTTTGGTACACAAGTTGATATTGTTTTATCTATATTACATAGACCATATATATTATCGTCATATTTTATTATGTCATTCACAATCTTAGCAATTCGATCTAAACGTTGGGTAATAAAAGATATCGTACCTTAAAAATATTAACGCAATTAACTCCCGATATATTTCTATTACATATATATTTTATTAAAATAATAAAATTTTCCATATTATAGACTATATTATAAAAACAGTATAACAAGGCATGTTTCTATGCTAATCCTAAGTTAAATTTGAACCATACAAATAAAATAACTTGGAAAAGATTTAACCTGTCCGCTTGAGTCAAAAGCTCACTCAAGATTCGTTCGTTCCGAGTAGTTTGGAGGAGGTAGAACAAACAGTGAACGGTCGGTTGTACAAACACGGTGCTCGCAGCGACCTCAAAAATACTTAAGAATATTTATATTTACATAGCATCTATTTGTATATGAATATTGTTATTCTATTAGCTATGAGTGATGTTATATTGAATACATTTTAAAATTATTTAAGATAGCTTTTGCTGTAAATAATAAAGTATATATTTTTGTTTAAAATTGAGTATCTCTGTAAAATGTAATATACTTCAAACAAGTAGTACTCAACTATTTTCAACTGTAACTCACATGTTCCAAAAGTATTTGAACGCATTGTTATTGTAAAAGAAAGATATTCCAGGCGACTTTCTGTTGTCCATTAATCATAAGATGCTGAGATAAACCCTCGGAACCACGTACGGGACAGGTAGAATACAATTTTTTGTAATTTAAATTTTCATAGAAATATTCATGTGGGTATAACTATAATTATCACAATATAAATAGAAAAATATCTCTCTTTTTCTCTGGTATTGTGATAGATATTATATGTGTATATATTTTATTTAATGTTGACTAATCGAAAATAATCTGTAATCAATCATTATTAGTTTTTTTATTCGAAACTTAATTTTAATCAATATTAGTAATTACACATAACTATCTGAGATTGTGGAATCATTATTCCAATATCTCATGGTATCCATCTGATCAAAGATATTAACTATATCTATAGATAGTATCAGGTTCCATGGGATAAGCTGCATCCACAACCGGTTGTCCTTGAGTTCACGTATAGCCATGACTTTACCATAAAAGATATATTAATCTTCAGAAATATAAGGTATTATACTTCTTATTAATATAATTTGGAATTAATCATAAAATAATTCGATTGTACTGGAATATTTTGCTTAAATCAGAGAACTGTAAAACTTTTAAGGTTTAAATGTATAAAAATATATTTTGGGTTTTTATTAAAATTCAAAAACTAAATATCAGGAAGCTCATTTTAATTTCAAATACAAGGATTAAAATTCGACTTAATACTTTAACAAAGTGCCTTTTGGAATGAAATCTCACAAAAAGCCTCGGAGAAGCCAGTTCTAAAGAAATAATCGCGTTATTTATTACCACTGCCTGAGAAGAGCCATCTTTAATCTTTTCCAAGCACGTACATAAGTTACTAATACTTAAAATAGTTCTTATATTTAAAGCTGTAAAGTTCAAAATAACACACCAACAGGTGCTAAGACAACTTGATTTTATAGGAGATTTAAACCATCGATCGATTCCAAAACATTTTTGATAGTAATAATAGTTTAACATCAAAGAATCGTATAGTATGAGATTAATTAAAGTTATTATGTCTATAAAATAAAAGAATTATATTCATACCTACGAATGGACTTCAAAAGACCGCGCTCTCAAAATGGTGCATGTTTATATGTAATTCGTATGCTCAAATCTTAATTTGAAGTTCATTTACCCGAACTACTAGAATAAATTTTCGTACTTCTTGCTAAAAGCACACATTTGTTAAGTGTTTATCGCTTGGTAACATCTTTGTTACGCTATATTGCCAAAAAACTTGCCCACATCTTAATAAGATCATGATGTTTTTATTATCGTTGCTATTTTGATATAAAAAATGTTACTTTTTTCAAAGTGCATTGACTTGTAAATTGTGTTTAATGGTGATTGGATTGGAAAACTTGATCACTTTAGTTAAAGCTAAGATCAGAATATACATTTAATAACTTATCTTTATTATAAAATTTTAACATTAGACAAGATTACAAGGCTTAGAATACAATGTTAAAAACACTTATTATACACAATTATTTATTAAGTTGGTATACCATAAAACCTAAATTCATGTTCTCATCTCCCTCTTGGCCTAATTGCATCTCAGGCTGTGATAAATCAACCCTTCAGATCGAAAATTGTAACGAGAATTCCACTTATAAAGCCGTGTATACACAGTCTTCTGAAGTTTTAATAAGATGTCTTCAATATATTTCATGTAATAATATAATATACATTTATATAGAGGCGAATTTTTTAAAATTTTTTACCTCCCATTATTTTAAAACTAAAAATAATTACAATATTTTTTGTGACAAATTAATCTTTAACTTGTATATTTTTGTGTATGGTTTATTTCTAAGACTCACACTTCTGATACTCTACATATGTAATTGAGAGACCATAATTGGAAACATATGTTAGTCCTATCAATAAATGATTAATGATATCGAGAAGTTTCAGTTTAATTGCTAACTGAGACCGTCATGAATCAACTGCCAGAACCATAAATCTGATAAGTCAAACTAGTTTCAAAACTTGTTACATTTTCACTTAACGTCATATTTTTGTTTTTATAGCCCACAGATTATAATATTTTTAGCTTTTTGTGATACATAAATGATATGTTAGAGATAATAAGTTTAAATTACATTGTGAAAATCTTATTTAAAATTAGTTCTATATTAAAAAATCTTTGTAAAAACATCATCAAACCTACAATTTTGTAACATATTGAATTTCAAACTCATTGAAGCGGCAACATGTAGTATCAACTAACCGAATAAAATTACTAGGCGCCATGTTTTTTTTTGACATTTCTTACTAAAGCTGATACGTTACACAATAACTAAACAACTTTCGAAATTAAAAAAATATGGTTGGATATTCGAAAAACCAATTTAAAATCAATATTAGTGATTTTTTTTTTAAATCTAAGTTTGAAAAATTTTTCTGGAGTAAGTAAGGCACCTGATACCGGGTCCAAGTAAATGCAATGAATGTTTGCGTCAGTCAGAGGTGAAATTGAGTGTGAAGCGGCAGTGGCGAGCCGTCGCTCCCATTATACCGAGCCGACAAACCGGCTGGCTGTGGTATCTGTGTAGTAGTGAGACGCCTTATATTATACAGCCAAGCTGACGAGAAGAACTAATAATATATAAAGGACTCGTATCTACAATTATAGATATTTACTATTCTATTCAGTCTTTATTATTTTAACGTCAACACTTCTTAAAATCAACTCTTTTTCATAATTTGTATATTACTTTCTATCTATACTATATTGTCAATTATTATTTTATCAATGTCCTACGTAACACCTAATTTATGTAATAATATTTAATTATAAATGTTGAAATCTAAAGTCCACATATAGGGTTACATACCTCTGACCAACCACTTCGCCGCGCTCCATTAGTATTTTCCATTTATTTTTTGTCCACGTACCTGTCCAACTTCGGGGATTCGTTTTTTATAAAGCCGCGCGACGAATACAAAATTTCTTTAGTATAACAACAGAAAATAAATGATACGCCGTGGAACTATGCGAGTCTACGACTCTAAGTTTATTATTTTTCCATTAACTTTTTAGATGGAATTGAAATTGAAAAAGAATATTACCTAATGGATGTTAATGTTCTTTAAAGTCTTTATTCAAAAACCCTTTTTTGAATCCGTATAGTTTAAAGTAGATGACACTTACTAATACTCTTTAAATAAACTTCAACTGTAAAATTATAGTTATCATACTGTAGATCAAGTCCAAGTCAAAAATAAGGAATTTTAAAAACATATGATTATTATAATATTATATTTCACTTATAAAAAGTCACTCTATTCTCACGAATCCAAAAAGGTTTGTAGACAGAAGAAAATGCAAGAGAGTTTTAGAAAACTTTTATTTATTAACTGAGGATGATCAAAAGTTTCCATAACTTTGTGTCAATTATAAAACATATATAGGAACAAATAAGAGTGCAGAACATAAACTTGGTCTTTTTATTTTGATTTCCATTTTATGAATACAATTATACTCCCGATCCTTGGTTTAATAAAGGTTATATCATTTTACTTTTCAGATACATAAAGTTTCATAAGATAAACCAGCTTTGTGAGAAATTATATGGAATATAAATACAGTCTTTTATACTGAACTATTATAATAAGAAACACCATTAAACATGTACGTACTGTACCGTCATACTTGGTAGTCTCATTAAAGTAGCTCAATATACGCTGTTCTTAACAAGTGATTGTAAAAGCAATGAACGCAAAACGCTAACAAGCTATCGAACTTGTGTGAACTTCACTAATGATGCATTATCTTGACCACACAAGATCATTAACGAGTTTTCAACCATTATAAGTACGACTCAAACTTGAGATTAGTAGTATGAGTTCTCAATCATTCTAAGTACAACTCAACTTGACTTTAGTAGTCATATTTGTTTATTATTATGACCCTTAATAGTAATAACTTAACAGCTATATTAGAGTAACAAATTTGATGTTTAGAAATAATTTGATATTTTTTTAAATAAGGCATTAAAAAATCTTTTCTTTGAACAACAATGTCTAATCAAAACCCAATTAGGAAGCAGTTACACCAGCGATAAAAAAACTAATCTTTTACAATAAAAACATACGTAAGTATTTTGTTAAAATGTACAGCAAAAAATAGTTGAGAGAATTTTAATGCCGCATGTTATAATCGTGTGAACAACTTCAACTCATTTGCATGGTGCTACGATGTAAACGTTTAGCTACTGCAGTTGATATAATATATTAATATATAGATAAGGAAATAACAGACATATAACATGTTTCGATAAATTTAATTGGTCAGTGCTGAGATTCGTCTATTGTTTTAGAGCTTCTACAGAAAAACGAATCGAAAACCAATTTATTTTAAGTACCTTGTTATAATTGGCTACAATTTTATAATTCAAGATGATTTTATGTATCTTTTTATCATCATTCAATCATGTCTGATAGACTAACTATGTGATAAAGAATAATATACATTCTGAAAACGCAGAAGACAGTCTGCCAGCCCAGTTAATGACCTCTAGAACAATTATAGGGGCACTAAAGATTTCACCACGACTTAGTCAATATTTCAAACTAAGTCCATTCTAATGCTAATTAGCTGAAAGTCGAACGTTGGCGTTTGTTCCTCCGTGCAGTATTTAAAGGTACCCAAGTACATATCGACTAACAAACCGTATTCTTCACACTGACACAGTAGGAATTTATATAAGAAAGTGCATTCTACTCCTAATTTGAGAGGTTAAAATAAATCAATTCTTTTTATTTAACAAAGAGATTTATACAACAGTGAAGTTTGTTTGTTTAAACGCGTTCCATTTTGAAACTACGGAATGGAATTTTAAAAAAATCTAATTATGATAGACAGGTTTATAAGAAAGGCTACAGGCTACAATTATAGGATTATATGAGGATGAAACAGCGGAGAACAGCTAGTCTCAAATAAAACCACTTAAGTTTAAGATAACTAACTAATCTGCATTCAAATTGCAAGTGTACTTCTTATACATATATCAGTAAAACATGGATGTGTTCTATTAAACGTTCAGACATAATGTGTGCCTCAAATGAGCTAAGTAGGAGATAAAATGTTGCGTGGGCTTACGACAAGCAGTTGCTTAAGTACTTTTATATACCTTAATATGGTTGCCACTCACTGTCGCAGGTTTATTTGTGATCTGGGAGCTCCGTGATTTGTATGTCATTATCGCTGATAGCCCACATATCGAACAGTTGACCACTGATTAAATAGAATACACATTCTACCTTGTCTGTGGTATTCTATTCGATATATAATATTATTTATAATCGTCATATCATATTACAATTAAATGGGACCTGTCTTAAAATATAATGTTTAAAAAATGGCCATAATCTAAGATAATCAAGAAATAACTATCTTCATAAAAATTGTTAAATGTAAAATTGAGAAATATTTTCATATAATTTGCCTCTACATTATACAAATCGTTGGATTATGTTAATTGAAAGTTTTTATAAGCAGCTTTGATTTACTTATAGCGGTCCGTGCCTTGTAACTAATTCTAGCAGAAAATTTATGTATTTCTTACAGCTACTGTCTTAGAATGTGTAGGTGTACAATATACCTTATGTTTTAGACACTCATTTGAAATTGAATTATATGCCAATTTTGCAACTTTAAGTAAATGTCAAAATTAAAAACATTGAGAAAACAAATATTTGTACTTTTAGTAACTTTTCAACCTAAACGTATCTAATACATGAACATTTTTACACGTTATATCAGAAAATAATACAATACTTTTATTACCTTCATATCAAAATATAATATATCTTTTGTAATAATACATAATATATTTATAATAATAGAAAAAAGATAAGTAAGGGTTCATCAATCTAGGCGATAGAGCGTCCGAGGTGGAGTGCAGAGCGATGACCCCACATTCCACCACGGACTCTTTACTGGAAAGTAAATTAGACCCTCGGGAAATTGTCTATTTATATTATTTTTTCTCTTATAAATATCCTAATTAAATATTTATTACTACCATATATTGTATTAAATGGTACGTGTATAATTGTTTGAATGAAATATTTTTGAATGGAAAATGGTTTTGAATTATTCAAGCTTTATATTGATAATTACTTTTAAGGTGAAGTTCTTACAAATTTTTATTAAAAATTACTGAGTTTTTCTTAAATTTATTCAACATAGAGTTTTTAACTTTTCAGATAGGATCGCGTATAAATACCTAATAATAAATTAAATAAAATGATCTACTTATAACATTATATTGTAAAGTTACTGATTAACAAAACGTTTATATTTAAATATTTATATTAATTTTTAAGTCAGTGTTCGTAATAATTATATAACTAATTAATTGTTGTCATTCATTATAGATTTATACAGTCATTAATTTTATTCCTGTCTCGATTACTCTAAGTGTTAATAATTCTATGTCAATTATATATTTCCGAGATAGGCAATCTCAAAGCACGATTGAATTGGAACAAAAAAGTTTGGTCCGGGTCGGTGTGAACATTTATCTTGGATAGAACCATAATTGGTCATATAAAGTATGTATGTCTATTACTAAACTATTGTTTTTATTATATTTAAGACACGCGACCAAAAATAATATCCGGACGCCATATTCGCTAAGCTGTCACAACAGATGTACTGTTTGTAAAACGAAACGAGGACATTTATGAGAACCTGTTCTTGGTACAGACGAATGTCGGCGCGTTTCCTCAATGAATTTTGTACTTGAATATTTTTTAGACCGCCCAGTTGAGTGACCTACGAGTAAGATTACATTGACAGTAAATTTAATATTCCTCTTCCTATGAGTCATATCTCCATTTTCTTCTTTAGCTACATCTTTCGTTACAACGGAATTATATACGTACAACCGGTAACCGTAATGGAAAATATTTTTTAATGTAAGCCATTAGCGCGAGGCTACAGTCCTCTCTGTAATTCCGAGCCTCAGTTTTTTTAATCTCCGTGCCGGGTCTTGATGGGATTCTGAGTGACTGTCCATCGCGATCCTTATCTCAAAGTATAATAAGAAGAGACAGACGTTACTTATATTTTATTTAACGTCAAATGTGATCGAACTGGCACGATAAGGAGTTGGGTAGGAAAGACTTTGTTTATGTCATTAATTATGTATATGCTTTCTGATTATCATCTTTTTAAGTCAATAATTCTGGTATTACCACTAATTATTTAATTTATTGGTAGTTTGAAAATATTTTCACTTTAATTTCGACGGGATGTTATGTTTAGTTTGTATGAACTCAACATTTTATTGTCTCGGTCGGTTTTGAGTTAACGTTTTCAAAGTAAGGCGGTAATTACCTTGTTAATTTGAATCCGTCGGTGGTTCTTTGATGTTAGTAAAGTCGTCCGACCAGTGGTGCCAAGTCCGTCATCAAACAGTTAATCATGGATAGACTTCTCAATTCATTTCAGAATTAAGATATCGTCTTCATTAGATATTTATAATTTATTAGAAATTGCCTCGAGATCGACATTTGTGTCAGATTTTTATTTAATTGGACCGTTTTTTCTTCATTCGATTAATTTAAGATTGTAAACTTGTGAGTTACGTCATCTAAATATCCTCGGTTCATATTTGAATTTTAGTAATTAGAATTTGTACTATTTAGTATGTCAGAACATATTAATTAAAAGACGGAGAACAGACAATTAAAATATTAATTAAAAAAATGTTTTTATTCGTCTCATGATATTTTCTAGAATTACTATATTGATAGACTTTTGTCATGTTATATCTGACCGTGGGACTGTTTGATTGAAAAATAAGCGATATAATTGGATTCTCCTATTTCTCGTTACATTGTGTGTTAGTATGCAATATTGATTTTAAATAATTGTTATTTGATTATGTACCTTATCTTAATAAGCCAAAGCTTAATTTTCTACGTTTCACTTCAGTGAAACCGGTCAGTTAGCCCATCCTAATATTTGCGTGATGTTGTGTAAATAAAAATGTCTTCTCGCAAAGCTCATTCATAGTAGTTTTTGAGTTAGGTTTAATATTATTGAATTCATAACTTCATTTCATAGTATATTGCCAATAAACGAACATTTATCATAAAAGAAATATATAACAAAATTTTTGAAGTTTTATTTTACAGTCAATTTCAAGGTTCAAATGAACCAGAAATAATGTGTATGTATAAATTTATACTTAATAATAAATAATAAAACTGACGGAAAATAACCACGTACGTGAATAATCTAAGCATTTTAAAGAGAATCTTAGAGTAATAAATCTTAGCTATAGCTTTATGACGCCGAGACACCATCAAAAACAATCTTGATGAAACTTTAAACCATCGTAACACGAGATGGCCGAGGTCATTACACTTTTTTGTTTATCTTCCATAGTAATGATATATTATTTACGCGATGCATTCCTCGCATGACGACGACCAAACTTTTAAGGATCTCACTCCATTATCATTAAATGTTCTTCAATTATGTTTATCGCTTGCTCTGGAGGTTTTGAACTTATTAAAATAATTAAGGCTTTACGTTTTTGATTCGGAATTAGTATCGCACATTAATATGCACTCTTTTTATTTTAGATTTCAAAAATACCACCATTTAGGTTTAGCTTAATTTTATTGAGGTTTCAAATGAATATTAAATGTATGAAAGGTACTATTAATCCAACAATTTATTTCACCTCATTCGTACTTTAAAATTATTGGAAGGAATTTATTACTGTCATATTATTTATGTCTAAAAATATACATTACTAATTAAAAACTCAACTGTTAATGATACCCAAAAATTAAGACTAATGGACTCTGTAAGATAATCAGCTCTTTTAATGTATCGACTTTTAAAGTACGAACTATAGACGATACAAATATAAACTTTTTTGAATATGTGGCACCGGCAACCCAATACCTCGCCACGTTAATAATATTAATCGAAGCGAGTGGCCACAAAATGCTTTTAACGTAATTCGATTCGGCCGAACTGGAACTCTTGTAGAACTCAACCAAATAAAATTGGTCTCGTCTGCCATTTCTTTCTCGCTTTTATTATACTAAGCAATAAATTTGCAGAGCTCTTAGAATAGTGGTTTTAATATAAGCTTGCGCATGCTTCTCTACACTCGCCTTGAGAGCATAGTCTCGAATTACTCAGATCACGTTCAAGGTGGTTTTGCGCAAATCGTGGTCATCGGAGATAAATTGTGACGTCCACATATTACACTCTTGCGTAAACTCTGAGAAAAATAGAATATAAATTAAAAATAAATTCAAAACTTATAATTTAAAATAATAATTCCATTAAAGAATTCATAAACATGAGTATCATATTATCACCATAAACGTTCCTGCCCAATAAATGTTCTCTGTAATTAAAACCTGTTCGCTCTTACCTACATATTGCAATCAAATTTTAAAAATATATTTCATGCAGTAATCTGGACCTTATGCTTGAAACGACTCCTCCTATTCTCAGACATTTAATTAAACCACGATATTTTATGGATGGATGAATTAATAAACATTAACGATGAACATTCAGAAAGTAATATTGCCTTACAAACGTGTGCATCAATCGTGTACTTAATTTCACTTTCTTTTGTTGCAGGTATATTCATTCAAAAGAGAAACCTTTTAAATGTACAGAATGTGGAAAAGGATTTTGTCAATCCCGGACTTTGGCAGTTCATAAGATCCTACATATGGAAGAGTCTCCTCACAAGTGTCCAGTATGTAGTCGGAGTTTTAATCAACGTTCAAATCTGAAAACGCATCTACTAACGCATACCGATCACAAACCATATGAATGCAATTCATGTGGAAAAGTATTCAGAAGAAACTGCGACTTAAGACGTCATGCACTGACTCATGCGGTAGGTGATGTTCCTACAGGAGATGTTTTAGATGTAGGAGAAGAAGATATGGGTAGACCAGGATCGCCCATCGAACCTGGATATGACGATGAAGATCAAGACCTTTCTTCGCCGGACCATTCCCCAGTAAGACGAGCGCGATCATCGTCAATTGAAAGCATGGGTAGAGAACAGAGTGAAGAAAGACCAAGACCAATTTCACCTTCACCAGTGGAACGTACTCATTGTCATCACAATGAACCTAGAGATCGAGCTAGCCCTTACACAATGCGTCCACAGCACCAAGATAAATATCGTATGCATTCATTAGATTTTTATGAGAAACGAAAATATACATCTGAAGAAATTATGGAGAAGGAAATGCGATACTCAGATTTGCCGGACCATCAAGTAAGACATCCACAGCTACAAATTCGTAGGGACTTGCACCAGATACCTACCCCAGATTCTTCTAAAATAAATCAAATGGCTAGTCCTCCGATTGATCCAGGGCCTACAGGAATGTTCATAAGCCCATTTAGGAAAAGGAATCATCCACCTGATATTGGAGAAAATATACGATCATGTGCTGCTGTTTATAGAAGTCGTTCACCGGAACCCACAAATTTAACAATGCCTAGACCGACACATAATAGTAATGATGTTATTGTTGGAGTACCACCTCCAATTATAACAATGCAACCCTACCATAAGTTTGGTTTGCCGATGCCTCCCCCGCATCCACAAATTGCTTACGGTTCAGTTCCCCATCCAGTAATGGGCCCTCAACAAACAGTGGCACAAGATTTGATTGTAAAACATGCTCCTCCTAAAGATACTATGCCCAGTACTTCAACAATTGTTACTGCTTGTAAAGATACTTCGCAAAGTAGCCTTAATGACAGTATTGCTGACTCAAATTCTATTGCAAACGGGATTAAAAATATTGTAGGCATACAGCCGAATACAAACTCAAAATCTGGGACAAGCCAATCAAGTGGGCCGAAAAAAGGTTTTAGCATAGAAGATATAATGAGACGTTAATTATTTAATATTAAATATATTTATAAGATGTATTGTAATATGTAAATAGATTTGATATTACTATAGTTTCATACTATTAGTATTATATTTTGAGAAGTATTATTAGGTCAAAGTTATATCAGAATGAATGTAAGTGTTTGTGACGATTTGGTTTTCGTAAAGATCTCATAAGGTTTGTTTGTGCAGTGTTTTGTTTACATCCAAATTTTAAGAAACTAGTTTATCAAAATTTTAGGCCATACATTGTTAGTAATATCTTTATGTTTGAAGTTCCAGTGACTGTTATAGTTCAATTTAATATGAGTTTTGGAATAACAATATATGTTATTTATTATTTAGATATAATTTAAGTTAATGTTAAGAAAGCAATCCTAGATTATTTTAAAAATAATAATTTAATTACATTATGTTGAAAATATACTATAGGTTTTTAAATATATATAAAATTAGTTTCAAAAGCATTTCAAATAAACAGTATTGTAACCAGATATTAATTGTATTGTATTTTTTATAACGTCTTTTATTTCGAACATCTACATTGTTATTTATTAACAGTTAGATGTTAATTATATTTTGTAATTTGGAGAGAAAGCTTTAGGTTACGTATTTTCACAAAATTTCTTGTTGCTCAGATAATATTATTTTAAGTGTTCTACCTTTAATGTCAATGATGTACGATTTAAGTTTTATCTAATTAAATTATAATAAAAATAACAATATCTTTCTTTATAATTATAAGAATTAAATAAAATTTTAAGCAAATAATATAATAACGTTTTAAGCAAATTATATATACCTATAAAAGTTTCTTAATTTAAAACGACCGATATCCATTGAAATAAAAACCTTTAGCAGAAGGTGTTTCTTTTACGATCGCATTTTTATGACCCCGTCCTTAAAAACACTACAAATGCTACTTGAAAATATATGCAAATTGTTAGCCTCGGTATACAGAATACCTTGGTCAGCGCTTTTAAAAGAATTATTTAGGTTCCGTAGCTACTTTATTATAGCTGTTATAAAAAATATCCAAGTGTTGGAATGTAAAAGTTAATAAATATATACTTCAAAATTAAAAAAAAAAAAACACTTAAATATATCAATTAAAACACAAATAACTACATATATATTAAGTTCTTTGTGCAAGCTGTATGTTACGATTTTTCTACGGAACCCAAACCATTTAACTTCACAAAACAATGTCATTCAATAAATTTCTGTTTTGGAGGTGAAAGCACCGTACCGTGCGGTGGCAATCGATTGGACGGAAAATGGGTATGACTTTGTATAATGGATCGATTTGTGATAGATGTACAGTGAAATGATCTAAAATGTGTGAAATTAAATATACCGCGTAATGATTTTGATCACGAATTGTTTTATAGAAAAGGTTTAAGAAAAGCTATGGAGACGAAGCTTCTTATAATTTAACGGATTCACCGCGCAGGAGCCAGGCGTCGCGTAACATGGTGCAAACAATACCTGGGACTTGCAGTCCAGGTGTACGTGTAAGAGGTCCTATTAAAATGCTCATACACGCATACCTTCACTGCATACGCTTCTCTCGCTACCTTACCAAGTTTAAATCGAACCTACTAATACTACCTTTGAAGTTTTTTCTAGAAATTAACTGATGCTCGCTCTAGAGTTGCTCTTGGCCTGTAGTTAAATTGATACAATCTAGAAAGAACTTTGACACTTTTTATGACGTTTTTTAAATATAAAAGAAAACTTGTTTATCGTATAAAGACTAAACACTTTGAAGAATGACAACTGCTTTACATTTAAAATGCATCTTTATAGAAAAAAGATGAAAAGATTATTTCTTTACTTATAGTATTAAAATACAAAAGTAACAGTTTTCCAACTTTCATAGGGAATTTAAAAAAAACACAAAATAGTATCGTAGTCAAATTAAAAAATGTATAAAATTAGAAATCATAAAGAGGAAGAGAAAGAAACATCCTGATCAAACTTGAGAAACAACTGTACAGGTAAGTTCTTTGAAAAAGATTAAATACTCGAAGTGCTGAAAACACACTATTCCAGTAACATAGTTCCAAAATAAATGTGAAATATACAAAAAAATAATCTTTAATATTTCTAGACATCAATTATAGTAAGTATATCTTATCATTAATACCGATACAATGCACCAATTTTTTTTTTATAATGAAATGTAATATATAACTTTTGGTGAATGAAATGTATTTCTTAATTCTGCAAGGAGTCTTGAACTTTACTTTGACCCAGTTTTCGTTGCATAGAACTCTCGTTGAATTGATACGCATTATAAATCTTTTAACACAATAATAATAAGAATAACTATTTCAAACGTACAAATTATAAATTAGCATTTAATAAAATGTATATTATACTAATAATAGTAAAATCAAGGTAAAACTTTTAAAGTAACTTCAACAAAGAATTATCAAGGAATCATAAATAATCTTAAATAATTATATATTACCAACTTGAAAGAGGATGTTACTCTGTCCTTCCTTCAAGGTGTGCGGCGCAACAGAGCGATCTACATGATTCGTTTTACTCATTCGTATAAAAATCTACGAATTATCATAATTATACGCGAGTTTTAATCCGTAAAAAATAGTTTTATTTCAAATGTGTACTCGTGAAAATCTAAGAAAATACTATGTGAACCAGTACGGACTGAAAACATCTAATAAAATCCGCCAGTTGGAATACCTTATGACACTTACATCTCGTCTCGTGAACACGATTGCTGCAAAGCATTCAAAACGTCGGGTTAAAATTAAAATGTAACCAAATTATACGCGAGTTTAATCCGTAAAAAATAGTTTTATATCATAGGAAAAATTGAAATACAATAAATTACAAACATAAAATGGCCACAGCATACTCATCTATACAATTATAAAACCTTGTATTTCTATTTACTGTTACTCTTTATACACATTGTTATACCCATGTGGACCAAATCTCTTATAGTTACATTTAGTCCTATTAATCCACAACTACCCTCGGCATTAAGTTATTAACATTTAAAGATCAAAAAAAAACTTGTATCTCCTTCGTCTCTCTTAATATTATTCCTATCTTTCATGTTCTTTCATATTTCTATCACACTGTAAGTAATATTTAAGATTTAAAATATTACTTCTTGACCCATCTGTTTAAGCAGTTGTTGAAGAAGCACGTGCATAAATATGGTTACGAGAAACGCGTCATATATTTTTTTATTATTAATTACTTCATTGATGTGACCTAAACCGAGCTGGATTTGTTATTTGGTATTTTATACGATTCAAATGGATGTTTTAAAAAGTTGCATTGAAGGTAAATAAAAAAATAGGGTAATCCAAGGAAGGCATGTTACTATCAGAAAACTGGAATATTACGTATATATGTTCCTAAAAAATGTAACATTTGAGAACTCATATATCATTCCAGTAGTCATAACAATATCAAAGTATAGTAACATAGTCCTTTGGTGTTATAATAAGCTACAAGAGAGGACATAATTTGAGCTTTAAAATTTTTTTTAATCTTTTGACAATAAATGTATTTATTTTAAAGAAGATGTATTTTATTGACTCTAAATTTAAATAATTATAAAATATTATAACTATTTCTAGCATTGATGTGACATAAATCACTTTGTTTTTGGACTTGCAATATATTTTGAAATGTATACAGTTATTCAATTATTAATCATTGTAAATAATTGTGACAGACTTACGGACTGTACATATAGCTCGTATTGCCTTTTATAATTATTTGTAAATCATTTGTTAACAAACTTAAAAAGGTACTCTGTTTCACCTGTAAGTATATATATATATATATACTTACAGGTATATACATATATACATATATATACTCATATACATATATGAGTTTGCATGTTCGCAATTATCTCTAAACCGTAAATGATGATTTTTTTTGTTAATTTATTGCACGTTCTTCAAGAATTAACATACAGGTAACAATCTTTTAAACTAAGTTATTGATGTTACATACGTGACAAGTTACTACAATCGGGGCATTTTACTTAAGAATATACTTGCTCTATTTTGATTACTCTTTTGCAAATATAACCTGTATACTCTAGAGATAATGTTAGTATGTACTGACTATATACTTTAATATATGGTAGTACAGTTATATATATAAATAGGAGACATAGTATTACCAGTCAGGCATTTCGTATACCTATTTAAGATATTTTTGGAATTATTGAAATTGAATTATCCTTTTTGTACTTGTATTTAAAAAAAAGGCTTGTATGTGTTTGTACATTCAGCAACAAAAATGGTAAATCGAATTGAACTCGTCAAAAATTGCGGACCACGTACGGTAACAAAAAAAAAACAACAAGAAAGATCTTGGTGTGACCCTAACCTGGTCTGTTAGTTTCTATTTCTACATTAAGTATAAAGCTCAATTGGCTGCCAAAAAGCTTGGTATTCTCTAAGATGCTTTTATGGATAAAACAAGTCCTATAAAATATAATCTAAAAATTCTGTCAAATATATCAACTAAGGAAAATCACGATCTGTCTATGAGTTAAAAGACTACTTTTAACTCATAGACAGATCGTGATTTTACTAAAACTACACAAATTTACTACACTCGTAGTAGGTATCAATACATACATTTAATATAAAAAATACGTTTATTATATGTTTATAGTTGTATATTACGTAGTGCTGTCAATGAAGAAAATATATAAATATAATATGTTTTAGTACCTATATATATATATATATATCGTGGCAAAAAAAGTGTTTGTTTAAAGCAGCTATTCTTTTAAAGTACAAGAATCGAAAAATTCCTTCATGATAGGCAGGTTAAGAGGCTTCATGATGTTATATATTATTACATTATATTATATTATATTATTACATAAACATAATCGTTTAACAGCTATTAATATAAATGCTCAGTTGAACACTCGATATTAATTTTCCTGTATAGGTACTTGGACTTTATGATATGTCGCAATCAATTTTCACAAAAACGTTATTCACCCGGACTTGTACATAATCGTAAATCAACCACGTGCGCAGAATTCAAAGCATAACGAGTAGTTTTAAGTAAAACGAATGGGAAACCCGCAATCTACCACCGACTGTACGTGATGAGAAAACGTTGCGATATGACACACTACACCTGACGTAAACTTAACAGACTTTAAAACAAACGTATAATTTTTCCTGAAAATATGAAAAGAAATTCAATTAACAACTAGAGGGATATTTCAAAAATAAAAACATAATTCTGAGTATATTGAATTTAAAAATGTTGATGCTTATACTAAATTAAATTAAAATAAATATTTTTAAGCTTGTCTTCTATATACAGTATTCTTATATATTATTTGTAGAGAAGTCGTGGCTTAAATATATAGTTTGAAGTATGTACTTTGCATACAGAATAAAATATGAGTAATATCACTACAAAGAAAAGAGTATTCGGCAAAACCAAAGTACGTTTTAAAGTTACATACATGACTCTGAAAGCTTACTTCCACTTATATTACTAAGCATGGTAACATATTTTTTGTTTGATTACGGGTTACAAAATGGCGTAAGCAACATTTTTCTTTCGCAAATGACAATTCTATGAAGAAAGTAAGTAAACTGGAATAAAAACATTTATGTTAATAATAATAATAGTTAATAATAGCTGTAAATTAAAACACCTATGTATTAAATTGAAAACCTCCTTTTCTGCTTTGAAAAGGTTCATATAATTATGTTTGTGAACAAGAACACACGCAACTCAAATAGACATCTCAGAATATTGTAATTATATGTTTTGATATTTGTATAAATTATTCCCAAGAAAACTTGATACTTTAATGTATTTAAAGCTTTCAATTAAAAATATTTCATGTTGTATCTTTCTTCTAGATACGATTCCTCACTATAAATTTATGTATTGAAATAAAATTAGTTTGGTAAGCCATTGAGATAGTTTTAGTAAAAAGTTTTATTTATAGGACGATTGTGTTATAATTTTTTTGCCTTTAAAATATTAGTAAGTTTGCTGCTTATTTTTTAACGAGCATTATATAACTATCGCGTGTCACAAAAAAATGTATCTGGTTTCGGGAACATTTTCGTGAATTGATTTTGACGATGTTTAGTCCATTTTGAAACCTGAAGCATCATATAATTGATTTCAATTAGTTCTTATAGGTAAGGTATTCTCAAAGCAACTGTGTGTTAAATTTTTCGTTTGTTAACCAACGGAAAATATAAGAATAAAGAAAAAGAAAGGTGTATGCTTTTGTCACACGGCAGAAGTAAAAGTGCAGAAAACTAAGCTACTAGAGATCGTGATGAATAGAGAGTCATAGAAATATAATTATAAGTTAATTATTTCTTTGTTTTGACCAAGCTCAATTTTTTTTTTTTTTTTACTTTTAGTAAAATATAACATTAGAAATAGGTTTTACAGGTATGTTAAATATTATTCATGTTCAATGTTTTTACTTTAATCATGTGTTCACTAAATTAGGAAACAACATAAAAAGGACTATTTTTTTTAAAACCTTGGCGACAAGACATCCAGTTGCTAGATGGCGTTGAAAATAAAGCTTTATGTTCAATGAGCTAAAACTATGAAGACTTAGTTAAATAATTCATCACTAGATGGAGTGAAAAAAAGTAAGTGTAATTGTTTTTAATATGAAAAGGCCATTTGACCAAGGTTGCCTTATACCTAGTTAGATAAAGATGATACAATTTTAAATGAATATTCATGAATTTTAAATCGTTTCTGTTTTTCTGTATTGAATGACCGACAGACGAGAGACATTGTTTTTTCCTTTTTTTTCTGAAGCGTGGTTCTCGTTTTGTGAGAAGGTACTGTTATTGTAGGACCGGGCTACAAGAGAAAAATTTTATACAATAAAATAAACCTGTGGATACATAGAAAAAGATTGGTCTGATGATTGGTTTGAGGAGTGTTCACAGAATTCTTCACAAGCATGACAAGGCCCCTGCACATTTCGCGTAAAGACAGGATCAAGACTAGTAACTTCCAAGATACCAAACCGGTAAAACTTTTGGGTCTTCCTCCTTACAATCCAAGTTTAAATCTTTGCGAATTATAATTGTCTTTTGAAATTTAAAAACAACTCAATTCAGTTTGTATAACTGAAAGATAAGATCGCTAACTTTCGAAAGATCTTTGGGAAGTACCTACTGCAAACAACAAATTGTTAGACATAAAACTATTTTCACGGATTTAAACTCGCGTATAATTTGGTTACATTTTAATTTTAACCCGAAGTTTCGAATGCTTTGCAGAAATAGTGTTCACGGGTAGACGAGATGTAAGTGTCTGTCAGAAAGTCGGTTAATTGTTAAACAAATTGTTATTTCATAATTACTCCATATAGTACTTTAAATAGGTCTAATAAAATTAATAATCTATAGAATACTGTATATATATTATGAATGTTTAATATTTTTGTGTTTGTGTATTCGTAATTACTTTTATTGTATCTATGTCAATGTAACCAAGTTCATGTTCTAAATTTGTCTTCTTTCCAAAGGTTGCCTGGAAGAGATTGCTTTTTAGAAATAAGACCGCCTTTTGCACTTGCTTTCTTTTTTGTGTATTTTTGTTACATTACCACTTTAGTACATAGAACATCTTCTAGTAGTCCTAGGCCATGTACCAATTCTAGTGTTAATAAGTTATCATTCCAAAACTATAAACAGATATCAGCTACGAGCCTACGGTGAAATACGTTTTTTCTTTATTTTTATAGCATAAGCGGATTCATTTTATTCCACATATTGCAAAAAAAAACTATGAACTACTATTAAATAAGGAATGTCCTACATCTGTATACAAAACATTAATTCAAGATATTGCTATCTTTATGCATTATACCATAAGGGCTATAGTAAAATGCCTTATTACCAACCATTACTTGAATGACTTTTATTACAATTTAAAATAAACCTTGTACGAATATAAATAAAGTTCCAATATGTTTAAGACCGGACGCATTATCTTAACTGCACCGGACAGCAGATCGCAGGCGTTGGTATGGCCAGGGTTGTCATACAATGATTAATCTAACCAATCATAATAAAGTAGTAAAAAAAAATACTTGTTTGCTTAATATAATACAAATCACCGTCAAATAATTTTGATCATATTTATATTTGTAAGGATTTTTTTTTTAATTTTTGAGACGAAAATTTTTAAAGAATTTTTATTAAGGATTTTTGATAATAAAATTTTACCACTAACTTTGCGGAAACAAAAACGGGTAGGAAAAGATCTTTTTGCATTTAAGAGTTAATTTTAAAAAGCTCTACGGCATATACTATATATTATATTCACACTAAAACGTCTTCGTATAGAAATATATCAACCTAATATTTCTTGTAAACGGTTTGAATGCGCTAGTAGTAGATATTAAAGATAATAAAGATCTTTAGTGATAGCCCTAGGTCCATTGCGCACCCGATACATACAGCCGCCTAATTAAAACGGTGCAGGGGACCCTTTTATCGGTTCCGGAGATATAGTCACTGCAGAATGACACGCGAACGTTCGGCTCTTTTCGGCAATTGTCGGCAGATTGAGATAAATCTTGTGAAAGGCAATGGTGCAATTTTTAAACGAAATATTACAACAGATGTCTGCGTGACGAAAACGTTTCACTAATTGATTGTATTATAATAGAGCCGCTTTGAGTAATGATGCTTATAATATTTTGGGAATCTTTATTTTATTACTTAATTAAAAAAAAAAAATTTCTTTCCTGCAATTTTTTTTTGGTAATATAAAAAAATATATAAAAAGTAACAAATAACATATAATACTTATTACAAAGTATAAAGGAGTTTCTTAGAAGAGAAACGTTTTAGAAAAAATACAGTTCAATTTTACAAAATTTTCCGTATTAATATTATAATTATCGCAGTATCATATAGCACTTAACATAATTTTTAATTTAGATTTTATGGTTTTTCAAGGAATGTTCCAATAATCCCTATAGTGAGATATGAGTATATTGACACAAGAAACTATTTAAGAGAATTACGGATAAATATATAAGGCACAGTTATAATTATTTCTAACCTTTATAGCCAGTTAATTTATTTTGTTGGATACGTATTATCTATAATTACTTACTAGAACTAAAATTTCATAATATTGCTTAATCAATTCGAAGCAATTGATATAATAAATATACTAGATTTCGCTTGCGACTCCACAAACGAAAAAATATGTTATTTTATTATGACATTCACATCAATACCCTTTTAACCTTATCTTAACGCACCCTCGAGAAAAAAGGGGGCGTTCCTATTCTACCCCATAATAATAGATAATATGACAGTACATCCATATAAATGTAATTATGAAATAATTTTTATGTACAAATTAATATTTAAATAACTAAATGAATCTAACGACCATTTGTAATAGAGAGCACTACACAGTATGTCTGTACGGGGCCGGTCTGGAACCAGTTTCGTTCTTTATAGTACGGACCGCCTGCGCTGCAGCTTGCCTACAGACACCATATTTACTTACTTGATAAGGGATTTTGATTTAACTGATTTGATAAAAAAATATCTATATAGGTATAGTATTTGGGGAATAAAAAAAAATCAATATATTGCGGAATTTTATACTGAATCTAAAAAACAACTCATGAAGAGCCAAAATATTCCCTGGAAGTTATGAGGGAAAAACTACCAATTTTGTTTTTTTAAAAAGAATATTATAATATATAGTTATAGTATTTATTAAATAAAAAAAAATATCTTCAAAAAAAAATTCTTTATATCAATCGATGCGAAATTTTATACTGAATCTAAAAAAATCATGAAGAGCCAAAATAATTCTAGAAGTTATGAGGGAAAATAAATTAAAATATAAAATAGTATAATAAAAAATAATATTAAAAATATATATTAATTTTAACCAATATAACGCAGAGTTTTTTGACGTTGAAAAGTTGCTTGTAAAAAAGAAGATATCAAGAAAGTTATATTGATAGAAAAAAAATATAACATCAAATTACTTTTCTGAAAGGTTTTATATATTTATATTATAAAAAATGTTACAAATATATAAATAGATTATATAAAAAGAAGAGAGACTTAATGCATTGTTGTATGGTGAACCTATCTTTATGTATGCGCTAAAATAGGAACCAAACCCATCTAATATAACTATAGACTAGATGAAGATGTTCCGTATATATAAATTGTGAATAAAATTCATGCAATGTATATCCATATGGAAAGAAAATTTGGTATTTAATATACTAGAGAATTAATCCTTACAAGTGTTTTATTATGGTTTTAGTTGTGCTTAAATAAATAAAAATATTTTTTTAGTACTATCTGTCTTAACTTCATGATTATTGTAATAAAACGAATTTTTTAATTATATTTTGTTAATATCTTTACGTTTTGAAGTGTCATAAGTAATTAAAATTTGAGACACTTTAAAAAAATTTTTGTGTGTGTGTGTGTTTGTGTTTGGGTGTATGTGTATGTATAAGAGTTTTTTCGACTAGATTTTCTCTCGACTGTATTATACAAATGATGTCGTTTTGTTACCAATCGATGCGCTTTCACGTCACTTTCAGCGAAATTTCCCAAACTCTTTTTATTTTTTTTTCTAATTTGATAACAGGATATGGATGATATCTACATGTCTTATTTTTATCTTATCTTTTCTATCAATTGTTTTTTTTTTATTTTATCAGAAAATATAAAAAATAAATAGTATCAAATTATTGGTATAAATAGAATATAGTTATGAATTATGTAAATATAACAAAAATATATATATATATATATATAAAATGTAATGAGAACAGTTATAAAATTCCTTTGTTCTAACAATTGTTTTTTTGATGTTAACTTAAAAATGTATTGTATGCATTATTTATGAAATAACCTGAAAAATAAATGATTTTCTTAACAGAGCCAAAGATATGTATATTATCACCATTATGATGATGATGATGGAAATATTATAAAAAGCATTTTTGTACTAAAAATAATTTCTATTTAAAATTCATATAGGAAAAAATGAAAAATATTTTCTTCTAATTTTGTAGTAAAACTCGTGCGTGTTTTGATCATTCAATTCCATTATCCTGTAAACAAATGAATCAACCTGTTTAGCTCTGGCCTCCGTCTTTACGTGCTGGTGTAAAAATACTATTTTATTATTATATTTAATTATTGTGATAGAGCTAATAAAAGATTAAAATAAAATATTCTTAAATATGGGACATTATAATATTCATTCAATGTTTATATACATTCTTCAAATTACTTTTTTCATTCATTTGACTAATTGTGATTTACAAAACCCCCCCTTTTATTTTAGAATATGCCGATCTAATTTAACCGAGTGGCTCGTTCGAGATTCATATATTTCGGTGTCATCTGTACTTCTTTTCCTTTATTACATCTGGGTATTCTTCTTCTTTATTACTTCTGAGTAATCTTTCAACTAAAACACCTTATTTCCTTAAATGTAGAAGGTTTTTAAGATCACCAGCTAAATCAATTATTTCTAATTATAAAACTCCAGTTTATAACAAAAGTAAGTTATGAAATGCTTTATCTTCCGCTATACAGAAATGACAATAATATTATTATTAAGAAATCTTTAAAAATTTTTAGACAATACCATTTATCTATACACGATAGTTTGTTTTTACGCTAATCTTCGAAACTAACGGATGGATTTTATTTTTTTTTCTTATGTATGTGTAAGTATATATATCTAGCATTGCGCTACTACTATTAGTTAATAGTAAATAAAATCGAACATCTGCGAGTGCAATCGCGAGTAACAGCTAGTAATACATTTCGGACATCATTATTTACTATTTATTATTTAGTAGAACTGTTTATGACAGAACTTCATGGCCAACACTGATAATACTCGTATAGTTTAAAATCTTTCGTTACTAATCGCTAAGCGATAAGAGTATTTTTGTACTTGCATATATTATTTGTTTTGTAAGTTTATTTTTAAAATGCAGTGAAGTTAACAATACAAATAAAGCTAAAAAAATGATTTTTTATCGGAATTTAATCAAGATTCTAGTTTTCAATCTTTATAATTTGGTTTTGTTTTGTCTAATAGTAGGAAAAGCAAAAATTAATACAAGAATTTATTACAATAAAAAATTTATTTCTTTAAATATATAACAACATGTAAAAATAGGAGATAAAGTTCGCTTGTTATGTAAAGAGTCTGAGATATTGAACAAAAATTATAACAAAATACATTTACATAATATGTAAATAATCATTAATAAGAACAATATTTATTATAAAATAAACAATATATATTAAAAATGGCAATATAATTTACGATATAAATAACGCTAGAATGCGTTCATTATAATAAAATGAGTAATGGACGCCATTTACTTACTTTGAAATGCTTTCTTATTCCATCTCTTTTTAACGTAAGAATAATAAATATACCTGTCTTTCTCCACAAACAATGGCATATCATCTACCAAAACGAACAAGTACAGATAGAGCGTCAAAGATTGTTTTGTTTTGGTGATATCGATAGTTTTTATTACTTAATAATTTTGAACATATTTTAAATATTGTAAATATCAATATAAATCTATAAATATCCGCCTATGCTTATACAAATGATTTATTTTTCTTAATTATATCTCTGATATTCTCTCTCTTTTCATTTTTTGCGCACTCCATCTATGTGACGGTGACCAACATATTATGTGCCACCCTCCACGATGAATTTAGACTTTTTTTCTACTATTTTTTATCGAACAAGGTATAATCTCATTTACATCTGATGGGTGGGATGAGGGGACCTGGGCCTCTTTCCGTTTGTCTCAGTTAATTAAAAGATTGCTTGAGTGCTATTGTTGTTGGTGATATTGTTGTTGATGGTATGGCAAAGGCCTTTCCTATCAAAAGTCAAATGCTATTCTGGGTATTCTGAATACTTCTTCGTTTGCCGAGTGGGCTAAGTGGGTGTGGATGTTGTCGATGAACTTGGCGATAGTTAATTTGAACAAGTTGGATTTCCCAATGCTACCTCGTTTCTTTTTAGAGTCACCTGATCACCGTAGCCGGCGGCATAGACCTGATGGGCTCGTTACGGGCCTAAGATGGGTGCCCGCCCTTTCCCTTGGAGAGGACGTAGAGGAAAGCTGCCAGACGTAAACTCTAAATTTTAAGTTAGACATTGAAAAATATAGCTGTGAAAATTAAATTCTATTTCCTACTTAATAATTTTTGGCGTAATATACAGTTGATAAATAAAAATACTGCAGTATCTTTACTTGTCCACTGTATATTATTACTTAGGCTTTTATCTCTAGGTATTATAAAAACCTCTCCTTTTTTTATATACAGACAAATAGTATTTATGGTAATTTGTATTGTTTCACAGCTACGTTAAATAAAGATATTTTGGACAACTATTAAAAATATATTTAAAAAATCAAACAGTATTTAAATGGAATAAAAACTTTAAAAAAATTGAAGTATCGATATAAGTGTATCGACCGGGCCCCAACACTCTCTTGCTACCGCCACAAAAAATATTTTATCGAGCACGAGGCAGCCTAAAAAAACAAACGGCCGGTAAGTCACTCGCGTCGCGTGACGGTCACAGAGGAAAGTTATTATTTTTTTTGTCCTAACCGACGGTCTGGCCCAGATGATATCGATTTTATAATATTATGCGCAGACCTAAAATACTAAATATTTGTATTAACAGAACTAAAAATAAATCACCATTTTATTCACTGATGTTTTTTTAACCCACAAAGCAAGTAAAGCTGTCTAAATTATCTAAATTAGTTTTTCATGTAACTAATTATTTTCGAAATTCATATATAGCAGGTAATTTTACTATACACCGGGGCCTTACCACTTATTATAAGTAATATTACAACAATGTTACTTTCGCCTTTCTTACCACAACATCTACATAAAAAAATTGTTCATAATGTTAGAAATTTTTAGGTGTTACTATTTTACAGCTCTTCTTCTAAAAATTCGAAACTCAGAAATAATAATTATTGTAATATCGAAATGTAATTGTTTTAATCTTAGATAGTTTAAAGATTTAATGTACTTATATTATATTTGCTTTTATATGTGTGCCATAAAATTATTTAGATTATAATAACATAAATAAAATAAAAACGGGTAATTAAAATATATTTTGTTATAAACTATCTTTAGATGTTGTAAATAACTAGATAATATTTCATTTAAATGCAAATTAATACACTAATACGTATCAGTACTGCATTTTTGTCTGTCTATAGTTATAAGTAATTATTGTTAATGTTTCGAATATTTATATATTATAGAAAAACTTATTAATATTACTCAAACATGAAGATAGTTAAAAAATGTTGTTAATCTTTTTTCAAAACAGTTAAAATAAAAAGGCTGACATACATTACTTATCTATATAAACATTATATATATGTACTTATATATTTTCTTCTTCAAAATTTGAGGAACCTCTTTTTCAAGTTTAAAGTCCCAGTCAATGTACTAATACAGTGGCAAACGCAAAAACCTCTCGAAAGTGTTTTACCTCAATTCAATATTCAATACTTATTCATGTCATGTCATGTCATGTCATGTCCTTCATGACATATTTATATAACGTCAGAACTAGGATGGGATGCTGCAACTGCTTATAAAACTTAATAATATGTGGAAAAAAAAACATTTTTTAAATAATGGATCTTTGATAATTTTTTTATAATACTAAATTATTTGGTTGTAACTTTAAATCTATATATACCTTTAATAAATGCTTGTGTATAATGATGTACCTTCTGCATCTCCTTTCTTCCAGAGCTAGCTGATAGAACATGGTACCAAAATTTTAATCAATATTAGATACAAATTATATACAGTGGTATATTCAAAGAACATTTTTAAATTAACAAAATAATTGAAAAAAACTTAATATTTTTTATTACAAATGATTTAATTCAGTAAAATGATATCAAAATTTACATCGCTACCCGGATCTATCAAAATGTTATCTTAAAAGATCTTGTGCCATCTTTATATTACAGAGCATGCGCGAGGTCCCGCTGTGACCACGCCCAGATCGGGGTGAAATGAAAGGGTAGGGGTTGATAAGGAACCCCTGTAGAGGGTGCGTTATATACATCTACAAATAATCTCATACCAACTTCTTTTTATGTCATCTAGGGCTAAACATGGTAGGTATCAGATAAAATATTAATAAACAAAAAAATTTTAAGATTTATATAGTAAATATAGTAAAATTCAATAATAATATATAATTTAAACATAATTAAAACACTTATATTTAAAATTACATTTAAATATATGTAAAAATCTATTCAGTTAATAGTAACAATAAATAATTCACAATAACATTTATAGAAGGGCAGACGAAATAACATTTGAGGTATAGCTACTTTATCAGTTTCATTACAGCGTTAGCACAAACAAACATACGTACGTGTTCAGTATAAATCAATAACAACTAATTGGTCTTGAATCTTGGTCTTATTCGTCAGATTGATTAAGCCATTAGGGTTTATATTAAATAGATATATGAAAGAAAATAGCATTATTACATATCCGGCTATAATTAATACTGTTATGTTTCGGAATTTGTCCGTCAGTTTCGACCCATTAGGAGTTTTTACTCATTAGTATGGCGGAATCGTGGTGTGGACAGTTCGCTACTCCAATAGCATTAACATGAGTAATGAATGTAAATTACATATTATAATTTATAACCTAATTTGCATCTCTGATAACATTTGCGAGTTAAATTAAACTAGTTAAGCAGTCTTTACACTATCCAATTTACTAAGCTCCAGTCAATTTGGGGACTAATATCTCATTGTGAAAAGGCTGAACAAATTGTCCAATATAATTAAATTCTTATCAGTTTTTGATATCAAATAGTGCTTTTAAATATAACATAAATTGGATAATGTAATACATAAGTCTTAGAAGTGTTCATGATACGTCTATTAAAAGTATCATTAATCAAAAGCGTCCTTACATTGCCCGGTACAACTGGTCCTTATATTGCCCGGGTGGCCGGGTCATTTTGGCAGCACACAATTTACGACAGGTCGGTAATGAATCCCGGTCGCCGCGGGCAAACACATAAACATCGGAATTGGGCTAACAACGTGTTTGACATCAAATCACCTAATTCACGGTCCCATGTTGGTTGGCGTTTAATAATAATTATTGTTATTATAGATCTATCTCTGTTACATTAAAACATTTATTATGAAAAACTTCTGTTGAATTGTAAGTTGTTATTTAATACCAATAGTCTTTTAGATTTTTAAATATATTTTTAAATATTTCAAAAGTAAAAATATTGTATTTATATTTATATATGCTATGATTTAAATTACTAATTTCATCTTATATGTTATATTTTTTTAATTTGTTTTTTTTTTTTTGTTGCCCCTTTAATGGTGCGGCTGTGATAAATAAAAATACTTTTACTGCTATTCTTGATGATTATTTTAAGAGCTCACAAATAATAAAGTTTAGAGTATGGCATATTCTCTAAAAGTGATGATAACTCATAATCCAGTTTTCAGTTTTCAGCTCTGATGAAGTTTGTTTCCAACCACACAGGTGGATCAAGCTTTATGATCCGATGCTAAGTCTTACTGAAAAGACCACTCCTTCTTCGTACAAGAAAACTACGTGTACGCCTATTCTTTTTCTATCACAATTAGAAGACGTGTAATTATACCTATCAATGGCACGGTACACAGACATTCAACTAACACCAAGCAGATGACGTGTTCCGAAAATTGCATTTGTCTCCATACCTACTCAGTATAATGCCATCCACTCCCTAGAAACTAGTAAAAATAAGACGCCATCTAGTTAGTAAGAGTAGAATCTTTTAAATGAAAACAAAGAACTGGGGATCTGCAATCAATATATTTTCGATCTTTGATTATAGATGGCGCAAAAAGGAATATTTATACAATCAGAAAAAATATTTTAATATAAGTTTTAGAATTATTATTTTATAAGATTCTTTATAAACTTTAATGATTTATTTTATATAAATTACTCACCTAGTGATCAGCGTCATCTAGCGATGTCATAATACATATGGTATGATATATCGATTAAAGGTTAAACTGATAAACAGTTCTTTAAATTTACAATAGAGGGCATTATGTTGCAAAAAAAGCAAATATGGATTTTTCATTTTTATCTTCCAGCAGTAAATACTACTTTCTGTTAAAAAAAAACACTATTTAATTTTACTTCCACCAATATACAAAAAAAATTTGAATATATGATGAATTATATTTTTATCATATTTTTTGAATATAAGTTTATATTTCGTTTTTGTATTTTATCTTCAAACTTTGTCGATAATACAAAAAAAGACAATAAAACAAAATGTTAGTCGCTACAGCTTGTCCTACCTCCGCTCGGCAAATTGTCAATTTCAACCACCCCTAAAAATTTGCATGCAGAAGCGCCTCTTCAAAGGCAACCACTGATAACTTTCCAGCTCGATTATTATCAAAATTCTAATTTCTTAAAAATATGACCTAAATCCTTAAAATAAAGTTTATTTTGGAACGAACATCCTAGCTCTGTCACTGAAAATTTTGTTAAATAAAATTGAATTTTAATGTAAGGCAACAAGGTCTTTTTTGAGGTATTTCTATTTTTAGTTAAGTCGTTTTAATATTGAAGTACAAAGAAGATCAGTTTATTTGTAAAGCGAGTTGCTAGGGGGCGGTTTAACTCAATTTTGTACCGGTGAATGAGTTTTTGGTAGCCGCCAGCTATTTTCCAAGAGCTTTGAATTTGAAGTACCTAATTTGTAGCAAACGTACATAAGTACAAAATATTTGTATATATTATATATAAACAATTTATCACTTTTTATTTCATGTCAATATCTTTGTAATATAATTATTCTCCAACTTATAAATCTTTATAATAAATCAAAATCTAAACCTAGTAAATTCGTTTTAAATTATTACATAAAAAATATTTTTCATAGCTATAATATAACATAATAGTTATATATTCGGTTATAATCAAAATATCGCATAAAATGATTGCCTCATCACTCATCAGTCTTTAATAGGGTGTCGAGAGTCAGTCATCACGCTTATCATAAATCGTGATGGGTGATTTGTGATAAACATAAACGCGATATGTTATCGTTTGACGGCGCCGCATCTGTATGAGCTGTATAACGGATAACTAGATCTGAGTAATATTACTTTGACTAGATTTCAGACAAATTTTATTACCAAATTTAAAAAGTGGGGGTGATTACGTCATAGAAACGATGTTGTACATGTTTTTTAGACTTATAGTAAAAAGTATAAAACAATGCTGATCAGGGACACTTCCCTAAATCCATACTACCTTCTATACGTTAAAACTACTCATTGTAGTACGCAGCAAAACGACCTTACAATAGTGGCTCTTCTCCCTCAACCATCTGCAATACGATACAGTTTTCACTTATCTTAAAAAATTCTTTGATCCTTTAGCATTTAATTTTGCATGTAGACAATAGATTTGTTACAATAATGACTTATATCCCCTGATTTTGTTATAATTAGGTGATTTGGATTGTAACCGTATGACAGCAAATATAAAAACCTATTTACATAAAAAAAAATTACAAAATTTAAAAAAATGTATTAATTATTAAAGCAAGAAAACTAGACGTTAATAAGGACAACGTAAGCGAGAAACTAGACGTAAATAAGACGTTAATAATACTGTTTCCGGAACATCTCTTAAGAAATATATAACTTATCAGCAAGTGTGACCCAGCTATGAAAGTAGACGCAGATAAATTTCTGTGTTAACGGTTCAAGTAGTCGCTGTCAAAATTGTCAAATTTAATGTCAATATTGATATTCGTAAATAATTTCCCACGATGAACATTACGTACATTACACATTTTAAAATAATTTTATGATAATATGACACCTCGTTTAAAACTAATTGACGCTAATGATATTTCTTAGTATTTTGAACAGCGAACGAACAAACAAACAATACATATTGAGTAAAATAAATATATTTTGATAAAGTATTTAGATACTGCAAAGTGTAGTATACCTTCAGTAAGATAGAAAGTTTGTTCGATACACTCAAAATATATATTCTTTATATGTGAGATTTCAAATAAGACTATATATTTAGACAATTAAACTATGTATCTTTAGTCATATCTTAAAAGGTGTAGACGATTTTTTAAATTTTAATCATTTCTATTATAGTCTTCTTAAAATTTAATTGTTTATATATATTTAAATAAACCTGTATATACTTATTACAGAATTAAAGACAATTCTCTTGGGGATGAAATCTTAATATATAATAAATTAAAAAATTTATTAATATCAACTCGATTATAATGAAACTGGGCTTTTTTAAAGATTTTACGTCAGTAGTATATCAACAAATAGATAACTAACAAGAATTCACATACATTTACATATATTCTTATGTCCTTTTTTATGATTTATAAAGTTATATTTCAATAATAGTCAAAGAGATAATTACTGAAAAGATTTTAAAATAAATCTTAGAACGTTAAACATTTAAAATATATAAAAGTATATTAATAAAGAGTTTTAATTCCTCCATAATATTACTCTTATCTAAATAAGATATATAATAAACTATGTTACGCTTAACGGAAGTTAAAAATACCTGAACATAATACTTTAATGTATATTGTATTATGTAGTTTATTATTCATTAGATCTTTATTTACCATTCATAAATTAAAAAAATATAAAATGAACTAATAAAAATATTCAGCAAAAAAAAACGCTTCTTGTTTGAAAGTAAATATGAAGTCATAGTTTGTAGTCTTATATCTATAAGGAAAACAAAATTCCATTTAAATAGATATAGTCATACTGGTAGTACCCAGTAGTGATGTTTATATTATTCAAGATAATATAGATATGATTTGTCACTAGAATTTATTCAGAGAGATATCGATACTTACTTTATCGAATTTTGATATGAAACTGCTTTTTACCGAAACATTGTTCTTTCTATTGTATATTGTACTTTGTAATCATAATATTTCGAGAATTTATAGATCGAGCTGATATAATTAATTATTTATCATTGTTTATTTGTACGACTTATTTTATTTTTGACACGTATTATATTAAAATAATATTGTACCTATCTTATAATATCCATGTCTCCAATTCTGGCCATGCTTGCAATTCTCTCATAAACTAAATTTTACTATTAATGTAGTTAATGTCAATTAAAAGGGGTTTGAATGTTAGATAGTTTGAACTCATAAAAATGTGGTCAACAAAAAAGAGAGACAGGGGAGTCCATTGCTATGAAATTTGCAAGTATTCATAATTCCACATCACATCATTTTATCTCAAAAATATGGAAAAATATACTTATATGCATGAAAAATCAACTCAATCATTATTTTATTAAACTTGCTAGTTATTAATAATTATTTTATAATATAACCTACTTTTATAATGTATTATAAAGTCTAAAAAATATACATTTTTGTGCAAGTTGTTATTTTTTGTTTGTCAAAAGAATTTATTATATTTACTGTTTTACATTGAACAAATCCTACTCTATATAACTTACCGTATGACGGTTTCAGTATTCTTTGACCTCGATGTGAGATTATAATGATAAATTAATTAGGTAGGTGTGTGTTGGATGCTGTAAACTAAGATAAGGGTCAATTACCATCCTACAGAGATAAAAAACTATACACTTTGAAATTATTTAAAACGACTAAAAAAACTAGATTATTTTTGAAAGATTTCTGTTTATTTTAAGATTTCTGTTTATTTTATGAATGTTTCAAGTGATGAGTAATTAATTTGATATTGTATGCTCTATTTAACCTTTTTTGTATTTATATTTTTCGCTTACTTTCGTTGAATCATCATAAACTCATGTTTATTATTTTTTTTAATAAAAATTTTGAAAAATCACATTTTAGACGATATAATGCAACTAACTTTTTTGTATCGTGAATTCAAAGTCTAGTAAAGGCAATTTCGACCAGGGGAGCACAACCCATTCAGAGAAGTTCGCTGTAAAACAGTTTTTATAGCTATTATAGCTATTTTAGATAAGAACACCAGGATATCCTGAACCTCCCAAAAAAAAATTAATTTTTTTACTAGGAGATGTTTACTGTGTAAAAAAGAAATATATAAATATATCGTATTAATTAACTTTAAATCTTTATACATAATTATATAAATAAGTATAAATAGAAAAAATGGTATATGATCTGTATAATTTCGGACGATAACCCGCCAGGCTACTGAGTTCTCGGATCATGGGAACCGACCGTATTATCAGTCAAGTGGTTTGACCTGACGCGAGTGAAAATGTTTTTATATATTTGTATATATTAAATTATTTCGGTATTAAATAAATTTCTATAATAGTTATTATTTTTACAAAAAAAAAAATTGACATTGTTTCTATGTAGTTTTTAAAAATATATTTATTTAAAAAATCTTTAATATTACGCTATATGAGAATGTTGATGAGAGTATTGACTAAAAATAAGACTAGGAGAGAGAAAGTGAAAAGGAGAGGTTTATAATTACATCTCTTTCACTCATATGAAGAACAGATATTGCATCTAATTTTACTAGAAAAGCCACCAGACCCTCAATTTCGACTCGCTGCGATCGCGAAATCTCGGGTGCCGTTTGCTTGTTGAGCGAAGCGAGCCAAGCTGAAGGCTTCGTCTTGGTGTGGGAAAAAAATTGAACAGGGTGACAGTAAAATTCAATTAAATAAAATTTTTGTACATTGAAGTCTATGGGAGTGATGTTTTTTGGACATTATTCCTCAACGACAATGAATTTTTTTTAACATTTTTTTTTATAAACCAACACACATATCAGCATGGTATGTGTGCAAACTTTAAAACCGAACCGTTAAGCCGTTTTAATGCCAACTTTGTCAATGCAAATTCTCTCCAGTAGAGCGCTCCGCTCGCTTCGCTCAATAATTTATAATAAATAAAAGCTGAATCTCTAAAATTTTGTGAGAAGATTAGGTTAAACTAAAAAAATCTTCACCAAGATCTATTAATTAGATACAAAATTAAGTATTAATTACACTGATTATATATTTAATATATGCAAACATATTAATGTTCATTATTAAAGACAATAGTCTAGTCGGAAGGTTTTAATCGTACAATTTAAAAAGATATAGACAAAATCCAATAGTAATAATGTGAGTACAGCCGGATAATTATATATAATTATAAATCACGAAATTTTACATACAAAAACGATATAGACAATAAGATAAATGAAGGTAACACATACAATTACAAATGTCCTAACAATTAATTTATCGTCGTAATTATATATAATATATTATAATGATAAGATTAGATATAGATTACATTAACCTTGATAAACAAACACAAAAACAAACATTATATTTGACAAATACTGGATTAAGAATACATTATTTTGTATATAATTATTATGTAATATTATAAATTATTTTATATATAACTGTTAATATTAATTTAAGTTTCTATTGTACAGTACCTACTTGCTTTATGCATAACTTTCTCTCAATAAAGGATAGAAGAAATCTATATAGGGATAAACTATATGTACATATATAATTAAAATATATAATAATATAATTAAAATGTCTATTCAAAAATTAGGAATGTAAATAAATAAATATATAAATGTATACAAAATCATACGACCAATATATATTAATTTATTAAAGTGTATTTATAATATTTTAAGTAATTTATAATATAAAAATATTGTAAAAATATTGTAAAACAAACAAACAGTAATAATTAAAATATTCAAGTAATTTTTTGGTAGTATGAGCTAAATCCTTATCTCTTAGTTTTACATCTAAAACAAATAATGACATATAGTTGAGATTTGAGAACCAGGTGTTGAACCAATACCTGGATAATCTGTGAACATCAATGCACTATCTATGCATTTTCTTGACCACTCTTGTCTTGCCTTGTAAATTCTAAAAAGTATGAAATAAAAATCGTAATTAAGTTTCTATAATTGATATATAATTATTTAAACTATTTATTACATGATTTTTTCTTTATTTGAAAGTACAAAGAATCTTAAGTAAGAACTCTAATATTTTTCCACTGATCAAACATATATTGTCAGAGTTTGTATTTATCAACTAATTTTTGGCCAAAATGTAAGTTGCTCTCGTTATCTTGTCTATCAGTTGCTAATATTGACTTTATATAATATATTTTAAATTGACCGTGAGAACTTGACTAGTTTGTAATAACTGCTTAAAGAAAGTTAACTGAGAAAATAAATATTGTATTGAAATAGTTAATAATATTGGCTCTAATAATGTAATTTAAATTTTATTTTCTTGACTATGAATCGTTATTTACATACTTACCTTTACTGATATTGACTATAATATATTATATTATTATATTAATTATAATATGTTATATATTTTATTGAGCGTGAGAATTTAACTTGTATGTTTAAAGAAAGTTTACAGAGAAATTAAATATTGTTATGAAAAATATATACATATGGTGTTTCTTACCTACTATTGGCTCAAATGATATAATTTTAATGTTATTAATGGTTTTTTTTATGGACAATGAATAATTTATTTCATACCTACCTTCCTACCTACCTACTACCATCTACCTTTAATATTTTAAAAAAAAATTTTGTTTTTTGTAACATTGGTACTGGCGTGCTCCGTCCACGCGCCAAGGCTATAAACAATTTTATTAAACAAAAGAAAATAATACAAAATATGAGAATTCTTTACGGATCATAACAGATATTTTCGGAAGGTCCAATGTCTTAGAAGATTTTTTAGTTTGTCACACTTTATTGCGTCATAATGATTTTTTGTTTGACAGACGAAGTTTTGTTTCATTTTTTTATTTGTTTATTCCATTTTGTTTAAAAGTGTCAAATTCGTGAAATGAAATAACACATTAGTTAGTGCATATATTTATTTATTGTGTGAAGCAAAAACTAAAAATTTGTTTACAACCTTAAAAATATGTATATAGATTAAAAAACAAAAGTTACAATGGAATTTTTACATTTGATCTTTGTTCTGGTAAACTTTATTACATAGAAAATTAATATTATTTATAATTAAAATTTTTAAAACTATCTTAATTCCATTATCGAACAATACAGGTAGTATCTATTCTTCTCTATTTTGTATTTTGAATACAAATTGCACAACTTAAAAAAAAACAACTATTTTCGGCAGGTTGATGGTTCCTTGTAAATAATAAAACCATTGTTTTAAGGTTCATAACAGAATAACATGTTTGGGCTTTCGGTCTAAGTATCTATAATTAATGATAATACAAATAAATAAATAATATAATTATATTATATAACCTACGAAACAGTTGCTAACTAGTGTCTATTTAAGATAATTATTATTATTATATATAACTAGATTCTGCCCTCAGTTTCGCAGGCGTGGCTTTCAGTAACAGTGAGTCTTTTTAGTCATTATAAAAAGTGAGTTTTTATTTTTATTATTATTATTTGCCACCCGCCCAAAGATTCGACCTTTTTAAGTCAAGAGTCGTTGGTATCCAGTCCAATGGTATAGAATGGTATAGATTTAACATTGGAAGCAATATTGAAACTAGCTTTGGCACCAACTGCACACAGACAAAAAGGTAGTTTTCTCAATCCTACTATTATACGTAGGACAGATTTAAAAATACCACACACACAAAGAGAGAGACACACACATATACAACCATACACACACATTCAAATTATGATTTAAAAAAATATGTACACATTATTTATCCGACGTTCTTTAATAAAACATTTACAGTTAATTTTCTGATTCAGTCCCTCGCTGTAAATGAAAATACTTCGTAAACACAATTAACACGCGTCAACTGACAGACTGGACGACAATTAACATTAGCACAAAACAAACAATGGACTCCTAGCGAGTCGTTGATTGCAGGTTTTGTTTGCCACAGCACAGCCATTAAAAATTACTGACCAGAATAGAAACAAGGTTTTTTGAAGTTACATGGAAAATGATTCGTTACGATTATAATTATTTAATAATAGTAATGTAATATTGAGTATGGAGGACTTGTTCCGTGTTTAGGAATTAGTGTAAAAATCTAACTACTTAGTTGTTAAAAAATATTCTTAAGATTTCTTTATCATAGGAATAGGCACTAGACTATTCAATTTTCAAAAAACAAAATATAAGTTGCAAAATACAAATATTATTTAATTTGAAGGTATATATTTATTAAAATCAAAAACTTTTAAAATAATTCAACAATTGTTTAGAGGACCTGCCTGCTGAGCAAAAGTACGTGGATTCGATTCCCACAACGAAAAGTTTTTTGTGTGATCCTCAGATTGTTGTTTCTTGTCTGAGTGTTCTTTGTTACCAATGTTTCTATTTGTGACATACATATATAGATATTATTCCGCATATGCGGGATTTTTTTAATATAAAAAATAAATATATGCATACTAAGAAAAATAAACAATATTATATACTTCACAATTTCACCTACTGTTGTACATCCCTTTTGTTATATTATAAACAAAATAAATAAATAATAAAGATCGTCCTACATTTTATAACTGGGATGAAGAACAAATAAGTGTTGAAGTTTTTGCTTCAGGATATTAAAACACGGTTTGTCACCATACAACAGTGTTTGATTTTTTGACTTGATTTGTTTAATTTTCAACTTTATCTCTTTCTATTATGAGCGAAAATAATATAAATATAAATAAGTGGCATACGTGAGTGGTTGATTGACATTTATGGCGACTCCCAGATAAAATTTATAGTTTTAACAATTCGCGGAACGGTTGTTTATTGTAAACCTTTTAAAATGTAACAAATTTTGAAATTCTTGTATCTTCAGGTGGAATTAAAAAAAATGCTACCTACCTATTCATAAAATTCATTCCCTACCAGTTATGAGCCCTTTTAGTCAAAGCCAGTAATCAATACTTAAAAAAGAAAAGAATTAAACCTACAATTATCGAGCTGTCAGTTCATTAATAATTATAGGTTATGTATATAGATTTACATTGCAAAAATATGAGGGCGTATACAAATAATAAAAATAACCTAACACTGTTTTTATCTAATATTATGTATTTTAAAACCATACAAAACATAATAAAACATTTCACATACACATGTAAGTAAGTACTCTACTCTCACAGCCAGTAGTGCCAACATAGACATGACTCAAAACTAAATATAAAAAAAGTATCACACACATGTTGGCACTATTGTCATAGCCAGTATGGCCAATATCCTAGAAAGACATAACTAAATATAAAAAATATGTTATGTTAATTCGACCTATATTTCAAATCCACACTCGAACGCCCTTTTAAGTAGCTTGACAACCAAATCATTAAAACTTTTGAATTCTTCAACGCGAAACACATGTCGACTGTCGATACGTTTTATCTGAACGTCATTTACAGCGTAAGATAGCTACGCACTTACGCACTCTAGACACAACCCTTACTTCTTGTATTTCAGCGATTTTAGCGCTTTTATATCACATATATAAGTTTTGACAAGCGCTTTTTTTAATATTGTCTTGGATAGTAACAGTGATATGTACTCTATTAACGATATATTAATATTTCTGTTTTATATTATACCATAATTTCATCATATTATTTAGACTAGATTATATAAAACAGAAATGATAGTGACATATAACATAATGTAACTAATAAGAGCCTTAAAATATGTAGATAATATGTTTACCTCTGATAATACAATAATGTAATTTTGATAACAACCAAATTTAATGCTTTGAAGCGATTTATCCGCTGAAAGAGTCAACGGGCCCTTCTAAAAGGTGATAAAGGAGTGAAAATGTTCACAGGGTAGGTGTGTAGTTTTTAGTGATATCTATTTCTGGCACTTGAGGGCTTATGGTTTTTAATTTTACTAACTTTTATGACATTTTTAACGATAAGCGAAAAGCAAAGTGTTTGCAGATTGTAAGTATTAACACTATTATTTATACACACGACATTATGACGAATAATATATATTATATATACTTATTTATATATTTCGTAGATATTTTATAGTCGCAAATTGTTAAAAATATCTTAATTATAGCATTAATCGGTCACTTCACATAATAATCATCAGTAATCATAGCAGTGCTGCAGCAGGGTTGCTGATAAAGAGCCAGATGCCATCCGCCCATCGATCGTTTACCGCGATTGTTGTAATCTACTTCATGCTGGTGGGAGACCATGATTGTATCGATTTTGATTATACTCTGCATGCTTATTGAATTTGATATTAGATTTGCAGTTTTTATCTGATGTATTATTGTGACCTGGGCTAGTTTCTATGTTTACGAAAACTTAATTTCAATCACATTAGTAGTTTTTAAAGCGAGCACACAGAGAGACGGACAGAAAATAATTGAAAATAAATATCAGTATAACTGTGAAGTTAAAAACAGAACAACTTTTTTATTAATACACAGACCAAAATTTAAATAAAATAATTTTAGAAAATACATGAACAAAAAATTATGTGACATTTTAGCACATAGGAAGACAGAAGAAGGACAGAGAAGAAAATAAATACTAAATGTCAGTAAAACTATCGATATTATTAAAAAATATTTATTGATAATACACAGACAAAAAATATGAATTAAATATTATTACGAAAATATTTGCAGAAAAAAACTATGAGATATATTATTGAAAACTAGTCAAAGCACAAAATGACGTATATTATTTTTTGCATGACGAATTCTGGTAACCATGTCACGTGTGATTTCACATCCTATTTGCAACGGGATTATCAGTTCGATGAATTCAATAAAAACTCTGAGAGTACAGAAGTCGACTCCTATTTCATGACATGTGTTTGTTGTTTTTATGATGTTATTAGGTTATGAGTATTAAAATAGCTTTACTATAATAATAATAATAATAACAACAACAATAAAAATAATAATAATAATAATTATTATTATTATTATTTTTTTTTTTTTTTTATCTTCAAACTGTCATACATATAATAATATCATTATCCCTGTGCCAGAAGACTCCGATCTTCCATAACAATATAATGATAGCAAAATAAATTAATTCTTAAACTAAATATCACAGACTTAAATTTGTATGTATGCATGTGTGTGTGTGTGTGTGTGAATGTAAAATTAAGTCGCAAAACTCAGAAACTCAACTTCCTCATATTTCAATGTAAGCTCCCATTATGTTATTGGTTTTTTTACAAAAATAAGAGTTCATATTCTAGAATTTTATCTTCCTATTAAAAATATTATAAAGATGGCCAGAGAGTATGCTTAATTGTTTCCTAGCTAACGATGTTTTAGTGGAGCTGAAATTATATATATTTATTTATTTGGTTGTGCTCACATTATTACCATCGGAATTTAGTCGACTAGTTTTGAACTCATTCGGAGTCCTTATGAGCTCTGAGCTCTTGCTCATTTCACAATAAGGATAATAATAACGGGAGGACAGCCCGATATTTAATATTAAAATAACTGTCACTTTTCTAGAACAAATAATCTCAAAAGAATATATAAAAAATGTTACAAACCTTTCCGTTTAACGTTCAATAAATGCCGAAGGAACCAGCTCAAGCGTGTCGAGCGTATATTGTGAAGGCGATGTCCCGCAAAGAGACAGTTATAACACTCGCCCAATGATTAGTATGGTCTTGATTCTTTTCTAAAACTTATTGAAATGGTCAAAACACAAGCACGCTTACACCCCACGTGCCTTTGTCTCAACTATCAATGCATTGAACACCGCATTTAGTCAAAATTTCGGTTTCAAATTCTGAGAAGAGTACCCAAATGTTCTGAGTCTGTCCGTTATACATTGATGACAGTTAGTTTTTGTAGATTTATGGAAGCAATAAATTCTTAAATTTTATTAGAGCAGACTTCCATAGTAGTTACTGTTGCTTTCAACGAAATATTGTTTTGTACTAAATTATTAAAAAAATTGTTAAAAGTTTCGATTTCTAAACTATTTTTTCTGGTTAGTCACGTGCCAGTTGTGTTTTTTTATTTTTTTCAAAAATATTTACAAGAAAATAGAAGAAATTCAAAAATTTTTTCAAGAATAAAAAAATAACGAAAAAGTGTAAGCAAAAATGATACTTATAATTTTATAAAATTAGTGAATTTTGATTACAATTTTTATAGGTTTTTGATTTATTGTATTATTACTGAAAGTAACATTCAAGGATTGAAAGATTTAACTTTAATTTTTTTTTATAACACTTAATGAAAATAAGGAAAAGCGCTGCTGGTTTTTTATTTTATAATTTACTATGATTTTTCTTTAAATACTTCTCCTCGGTGTAATATTTACTAAAAAGTAATTTGTAGACAGAAGACAGTCGCACTCAACAAATTTCTGCAACTTAATGGGATAACAATATATTCCGGGAAAATGGGGAATCAAGATGATTCAGGAGGCAATGAAATTTTGTAGACATTTTGCCATTTTATAGGTATTTTCATCATAATTTTGGTCAAATATTAATTACTTATAAAATATACAAGGTAAGTTGTGTTAAGAATGAAGTATATGTTTTAATTTTATATGTGTTACTCTAATGTATAAGCTGTATTACTGTTAAGTTTTATCAATATCCGTTCTGTAGCTTTTGCGTGAAAGAGTAACAAACACACATACATTTTCTTTAAATTTTTAATATATATAATATTAGTAGGAAGTAGGATAAGTAGGATATTCCTTATTAAGAATGGCTTTAAAATAGTCAGTTATATAAATAATATATATGTACTATTAGATATGGTCCATCAAATCACTAGCTTTAAGTTTGTCTGTAAAGCTTTAACTAAAAATTCTATAGAATTAATTCAGTCTAAATTAAAGACACGACAATAGCAGAGTGAAAGTAACTCTTTGCTTCAAACTGTAATGGCCGTTGCGAATGTTGAATACAAACAGAATTTCACTTTTAAACCCTAATTACTCATTCTAAACCCTTTGAAAATTTATGGTCACCGTTTCTTCTAAGGAGACAAAGTCCTTTGTTTTAATTCTGTTACAAATAGATGCAACTCTTTCTTAGATTCATTTAGCGGTCCTTTAACCGTTGTTGAAACGGTCTTAGTTACGGTAAAGGGTACATTGAAAAACATCAATACAATTTTGAGCTTTATTATTTAATATTTGTATTAAATTTTAGCGAATTTTCTATGCTCTTATGTAAATAATTTCCAATTATATTACCTTTTTGTGAATACTGTTATACGATTCTAGCAAATGATTCTTTTTTGCATTTTGTTTCTTAGTAATTAGCGAACCCTTTGGCGAAGCTTTTTCAAGCTTTTTTTTTTACTTAAAAATTACGCGAAAAAAATATGCTTCTTTGTTATTTTATATTACAACGAAAGGATTGCTATAAAGCACTTTAAAATATGTTTGTTTTTTTTTTGCTTATTTTATTAACAGCTAATTATTTTAAACAATTTTAAAAAACTGTAAAAATACATAATTACTTGTAAATTAAGTGTCATAATTATTATCGTTTTCTAGAAACATCAATACTATTATTTTCTTCGAAATTCAAAAGTCTGTAAAACTTAAATCACTAGTTAATAAATCATCGTTTATATTAATTCCTAATTAAAGGTGTTATTTTAGATTCCTTTTGAACTTGTACCTTGTACTCTACTTTATCTTAAAATACTTTTAATGTATAACTATTAATAAATTCAACTTTCTAGAAGACGGCAGTTTAATAGTTTTAATGTTAATATTACTAAATCTTGAACTGAACTAAATGTACAATAATAATAAGTTTCTAAAATTGATGTCAAACCAATTTTATACCAAAATCATTTATATGGTATTTTTATAATTACCATATAAAATTAGCTATTAAATTATATCCTGTACATTGAACAAAAATCACGAATCTTTTGTACCAATTTATATTGCAAAGAGAGTGACAATTGCCTTCGGTACGTGTCAAATAAATGTCCTGCAGTTTCTTATAACCAGCTTAAACTACCATAAAAATTTTAGCCGCCATTCAAAATGAACTCTTATTGACATGTGATAAGAGTGTATGTATTTTTTATGATATGTTTTCGTAAAGTTGTTGAATTAGCGCTAGTATGATGTTTGTGCATTGAGGGTCCCCTGTTTGAACAACAAATTAGTTCCATTATACGCTTGTAAAGGGAGGAAGTATCATTTTAACAGGCCACTAGGATTTAAGCCTAAATCTTGACACATTTATTTTGTATAGATTAAACATTATTGGACTGAAAATATTAGAAAAAGAGAAACCCTGTTAAAAAAGTATAGAATTAAAAATTTTAAATTTAAATTTAAATATTATCTTATGTATGTGTAGGTATATATAACTTTATACACCTACACATACATAAAAAAATTGTAGGAAAACTTGATCTCATATTTACATACAATATATACAATATGCAACAGATAGACATATACATATATAATATACCGCGTGGAAGTACAACAAAACAGCAAAATTTTAAACAATATACGATTGAAACAAACAAAAGAACACGAATTGTATCATAAAACAGCCATTTTAGAAAAACAATGAACTCATTTGTTCCTACTGTTCCATTAAGTTGTAAACTTCCGAATTGTAAAGGAATGTTACTAAGACCATTAGCGGCGTCTTTTGGAGTTTTACTTAGTTTTTTTATATTTGCAAAAGAAATTGCGTAAATACATACATTTTACTTTATTTACGAAATATGAAAGTTAAGGAATGGTTATTGCGTAAAAGGTCTGGAGAAATTCTGATAATTTTATGTTAAAAATGGTTTAGAAATGCAATAAAGTACAGTAACATGTTGTTTTTCTTAAAATAAATATAATTTATATTATTCTTGAAACAATCTTTTATTTAAAACATTAAGTATTTTATTATTAATATAATATAATATACAATAGTAGTTCTTTTTGTTTTAGAGTAGAGTGCTGTATTAAAAGTTTATAAAAGTATACAAACATTTCTTTTGAATTTTAATATAAACATTTTTATCAAGTATGGACCGGCTTATGTTCTAAGGGACTCTTAAAATATGATCTGTAGATAACATTATATGATTTTAACAATATACTTAATTATAAACAATTATCCAGCTATAATCAAATTAATTTTATCCGAATTTGCCCGACTAGTTTCGCGAAAGTTCACGATGAGATTTTGCTATGCTCCAACCTCTTGTAAAAAACCTGCTGAGCGGCCAGAATTTTATATATTATATTAATCAATAATAAGGAAAGTCTAAACACAAAAATCGTAAATTTAGTTATTGAGTTATCTTTAAAATATAACAAAAACAAGAACTATAGTTTTCAAACTTATTCCAAATATAACCTGATTGGTCTGAATTCTTGTAAAATACAAACAAAACGAGTTATTGAACAGTTCCACGTGATCCATGCTTAATACAGTTAGACAACGGTCTGTAAGGAGTTTTATGGTGCAATATTCAATAGTTTTATAACCGGCTACTTTCTTTCCGTTACTCCAGTTATATTTTAAAGCCGACAAAGGTCCCTTTCCTTACTGTATCCTTTGTAGAAAGTTGCAAATTGTACATAAATAGACTGTTCTTTTATTTTAACTTTCTTCAACGGTACAATTATTGCAATAACAGACTAATAAAAAATTCTTTCTTGAAACGTTTGTTCTAATTTATATTACAATTATAACGAGTAAATTTACGTGTGTGTTAAAAATAAACACACACATACAAATGATATTACATTTATAATTAACAATAGTAAATACGTGTGTGGCCTGTGAGAAGTAGCGAGACTGATAAATGGATTCAAAATGCATGAAATTGCGTCACTTAAATTATATTACCTGAAATTGAAGTGCGAAAGCTTTGAGTGATGTGACAGCTAGCTTGTTATCGATAGTGCATTGTCAACGGCTTTGTTCATGCACTGGTGAAGTGAAGTCGAGTGCAATGGTTATAGATTTGTGGGTATCGCTTTTATTCGCAACCATAATGTCAAGTATAGATTGTATTGTGATTGGCAGCTGATTTGTATTTCCAATATATTGTACTAACATCCATTGAACATACATTTTTTGGTATTTTTTATATAAATGTTTTAATGAAAAAAAAAAAAATATTTTAAAAGACAAAAATATCATGAAACACATGTTAATTTTCAGGTTATGCATTAATATAACCACTTCTAAAATGTTTGAAAATAAAAACTATTTCTGAGTTATACAGAAAAAGAATAAAGTTCTTAAAATATGGTATTTTTAAAATTTAAAGACCATAAGATAAAATAATTTGTAACAGTAATATTTTTAAATTTAATTTAATATGAACTACAATTTTAGAATGCAACAAATATGTTTCTACAAAAGATGTACTTAGATATCCCTAAATAATTCCTCAAGCTTTAACAGTCACTTGTTCCTTTAGTTCTAAAAGGTTCTTAGTTTCGAGGCAAAGATTTTAAAACTGACACAGAAAACACCAACAGTATCTTAAGGCATAATTATTACTTATAATATATTCTAATTCAATTGATTGACTTAAAAACGATGTTGTTAATATTTGGATTAATCAAAATATTACAAAACAACCTATTTTAAATAAACATATATAACACTTTGGTATGCAAAACCTTTTCTTAAACGCAAACAAAATCAATAATTAACCAATTAAAAAAACAATTTCAGTTCACTTCTCTAACCTCTTTGAAAATAAATTCTAACAGCTCTTACATAATTTCAACATCTTTATATAACTACATAGTGCATTGCATTCATAATAAATATTTATTTTGTAAAATAATGACGTCATTCAACACTTTTGCGGTTTGGAAATTTCATTCATAAACTGAGCCAAAAGTAAATATTTGGTTAAGATGAGCAGCAAAAATAAAAATAGGTTACATAATTTTGTACCTTAAAATGTATACAACAAAATTGATATTCCAAAAGCTTAAAGAATTGGGTTTGAACCGTAAAAAAGATATTTAGCATACATTGACGCCACTTAAGACCACCCAAGAAGATTTTTTGCCAGCTGAGAAGGATTATCATAGCGTTAGGTATGAACTGAAAACATTGGAGTAAGATAATGACAGTTTATATTAACAGCTAAAATAGGTTTATTTTGTATCATTATACATCTCATTAGATAGAGAGACGCCTTAAGTCTCTCTTGTCTTCTTTCTTCCTTCCTTTTTTCATTCCTCTCCATTTTTGAAGAATTCACAATGAATTTGATATTTTATTTGCAGATGTTTGAAAGCGACGGTACCATTAACAACATAGAGTGAGAAAGAGTGAGAAAGAGTGAAATTCCCTAAGATTCTCTCTTCCTCTCCGATAGTCCTAATCTTCTTCCTTTCACTTTATTCCTCAAGGTTTTGCACAGCATTTGCAATTTTATTTGCAATTATTAATTAGCGACGGTACTATGAACAACTAGACCATATTCGAATTCCGCTTCTACTACAATATATTATAATAAAAATGAAATTAATTTCGCTTTTTTTAATATTAAAAAAATTAAAAGTATAAAGTTTTGTCAAACGTATCAAACACAACCATGATACGAGTAGAAACCTTCCGGTATTGTTAATCGGCACTTAACTGATAACAAATTTTGGGTAATAATAATATTTTATTATTTAAAATAACATATATTCTCATCCTTATCCTGGAAAATTAGTGCTGGATATATACAAAAGGATTAGAAATAAAAATCTATATATATATTTTAATGCATATATTATTAAGATAATAATAATCGCTACGTTTTAATATATGAAACGGCAATATTAAGTATAAAGCATATCTGTAGCAGATATGATGTGAAGCACTTCTGTTAACTCAAATCATGTCACTTCCATTACGCTACAACTTATACACATTAGCCGCCGCCAGTTTCATGTATTTAAATTTAATTGATAAGCTCAAGCGATTTATAAAATAAATATTAATTTAATAATGAATATAATAATATAACCATCATCTATTACTGACATCTAGGGTCATACCAACCTTATTTGAGGAGAATCTTGATCTATTTGTTTGACAGGATTTTAATAAAATAAATTATTTTATTGTACTATATATCAAAAAGTAATTATAGTAAGTATATTGTAATATATATCAAAGTTTCCAAAAAAATATCAAAAATTCAATAAAGTATATACAAATACATAAAATACTTATATATAATCGGAGTTCTAAAATTTTGTTTAATATTAAAAAATTATACAAAAAATAATATAATCTTGTGATCTTATAATTGCGCCACATTACAAATAATGCATCGTAGATACCGCTTTGATAATGGCTGTTAAAATGAAGGTTTATATGATATTTTTTGATGTCTACAGAATAATAACGGATAGTGAATTACAGAGCATAGTTTTAAGCGAAACTTTGTTTAAATGTTGTTCTCTCAGATGTCTACATTTCATGTAAACTTTATAACTCCTAAATTTTAAAAGGGTAGGCATTTTCTACTATAAGTACAGAAGTATTCACCTTTTTTTTTTTTTTTTGTTCATTGGAAAAATCCGTTACGGATATCCCGTCGGCCAAGAAGGTGATGGCCGGGGGGTTATGTGGGACTACCCGGCAGCATAGAGGACGCTGCCATTTTTAAGGCTACCCACTAAAAAACCAACGGTTGCCCTCATCGCCATAGTGGGACGTCACGGGATCGCGTTAACACTGACCGTGACACAGAAGTATACACCTAAGTAATGGGATATATGTAATTTTAGAAGTAAGAAATTATAACATATATGGTATGATAAAACTGTTTGTTGAGTTGAGCGATCTGAAGCTCTTACTGATCAAGTGTATTTTGTTACTAATTCTATTCCTCCTAGAAGAATAATGGTAGGATATCGAAAATCGTCAGAGTTGTCGAGCACAGTGACTTATAGGTCTTCAAGTTTTTTGGTGACATTTGTGATTGTAATTGTCAAAATGTGTCTCATAGAATTAACATGTGGAAAGTTTGAAATCGCAGCGAGTTCTGATTTGGCTTTAGATTATAGCCGCTATTTAGTCTACTAATTTTACAAGTATGTGAAACTCATTCAGCAACAATGCTTCGCTCAGCTCCACCCGCCATGCAGTGACGGACCTTGTAAATAAAATTTCAACCAAATAAGAAAGAACTACTGTAAGAAAGTACTGACTATTGTAAAGTAACCTTAATATATGTTGATCTTCATAATCACAACGATATAATATGTAATACAGAATGATATAAGAATATTCCAGGACAGATGTCTGAACCGCGCATGCGTCATTTACAAATGATAATTCAATATCGATTTTTGATTTGCGACAAACATTTCCATATAAGTCGGTTAGATTAAAAGCGCTGTGAAATATAACCAGTACATTTGCTACTGTAATGGTTGTCGGCGTTTTAGAGTCGGTGTTATCAATCGCGGGCCTCTTTGAAGTGTTATCAAATACTTTGCTATATTATCTACGACTACCTGTGTATTGTTCGATTTCAACACATAATCGATTTGTGTTATCGTTATACGTGGAATTGACGGCTTTATATTTTATATATCTGTCCTTGTTACTCATAACGTAAGCTGACGTAAAATCGAATAGAAAGACATTTAGAAGCTAAGCGTTTGATAGACTTCTTATACTTAATAAATTAAATTTTCAAACAAATAATAATATTATTTGGCTGTTTTGAATATTACGTGCATTACGTGCTTAAGAGTTATCAATAGTTTTATAACTTTTTTATAGTATCTTAATAAGTAAATATTTTTATTAAAGTATTAAACAATTGATTTATTATTAATAGATTAGCTACCTAAAAATATGATAAGAATATTTTAGTAGAATAGAATATATATATTACATAGTATATATATTTACCTTAGACTATATGTATCATGTATAGACACGTAATTACTATCGGAATTTGTCCGACTAGTTTAGAACTTATTCAGGGTTCTTATTCAAGAGCTCTGAGCATGAAGAAGTCGCGGCGTGAACTGCCGCAGCTTAGCCGGATAATTATACATAATAGTAATCATGGTGTAAAAGTAAATAATATATCTTTTAAAACTAAACCTTTTGGCGTGTATTACTGCATCGCTCTAAATTTACTGTTTGTAAAGTATATTTTTGAAAGTACTAACTGAAGTTGTACTGATAAAAAGTTCAAATTTATCAAGAAGAACTAACAAGAAACTCTATTTTTACTCTTTTAACTAAATGTTATCTACTATGAAAATAAAAAAAAAAAATTATTTCACTAATATAATACCTCCTATTATACTGCTATAATACTTACTATTGTCATTTTTATGTATGTATTGTATCTAGTAGACATACGTGTATATTCTGTTATATAGGTTAAAGGCATTTATGTATAAGAGCAAACTATTAATTGAAGAATCAATAATTATTGTAATGATTAACTTTATATGTCATACGAAATATATTTGTTAAAGGCACATTAATATTTGTAATAAGGGTTGACTGTGCTATCGGCCACACAGTCAAAGGCCTATTCGATTTATAAACAACTCCGCAAAAGGAACTATATAATTATACTCTATACTAGCTGTTATTCGCGGTTCTACACGCGGACGAAAGATTTTGTTTACTATTCGGATAACTAAGAATAGAAGAATAATGCTCCATACCACACTTCCTTTCTCTTGAACCTGCCTATCACAAACACAGAATTGTTCAAATTCATTTATTTTTAAGATTTTGAATAAACAAACTTATCTGCTATACATTATATAGATTTGTTATAAGTATACATTACACATACAAAAGAAAATATATGTTTCAAAAACCGCATAACAATAGCATTATTGTTTAAACATTTAAAGCCTTCCTTGAAAGTATACAAAGATTTGCTAGTATTCAGAACTATATAATTCACAATACACTTTCATACGAGGTCATAGTTCTGCAGGTTATATGAGTTCTCAGTAATATGATCCAATTGTTTCACTGACAAGGCGGTCTCTCAAAAGCAACAGTGGCAAGGCGCCTGAATGCTATATGTATTGTAAACAATTATTTGCTATTTTAACAACCTCCGGTTCATTATTCATTCTTTATTAGTCGGCGTTTTGAAAAAGAGTTTGTTTTCTGACTAAGCCTTACCTGCTTATTAACATTTTAAGGAGATTTTAGATTATCTACACAAACATTGTTTTCCGGTTTGGTATGAATATTGAATATGATAAAAAATAATGATATTCGAACATTATTTTTGTGAATTTAAAATTAGAATCTATTTATAGGGTTTGAATTAATTTTATTTATCGTTAATCTAATTGATTCGTTAATTAATCTCTTTTTTATTAATTAGTAATTGATTAAGTATTTAATTAAATCAAGTTAATAATATATTAATGGGAACGCTTAGTGGTATCGTTTGACATAACTTATAAAAACAACATAGAAATATATACAAATATAATATTATATGTAAGTATGGTAATAATATTACTATATCGCATAAGTAATTGAAGAAAGTATTTATATATTTTAAAATCTTTGTCATATCTTACGTAAGTTGAAAAATAATTAAAAATGTATTTACAATGAAATTATTCTCAGATATAAGTAACCTCTTTGATGAATCCATCAAAATCAAGTATTTAAATGAGTATTATTTGTTCTTTGAAGCGCTAAATGCAATAAAGAAGTTGATTGTCATTGAAAGTGAATGGTTTTATTGTATTATATGACTGTTAGAGGTTGTAACGTACTTATACGAGAGATTACTATTTATTAAAGAAGTATGTAGGCATTTGAACAATTATATGCTTTGGTGTTCCTTTTCAGTCATGAAATATACCTAGGTATACTTGCCTATATATATTATTCAAGAAAAATAGCTTCTCGGCATTTTGGCTCAGATCAAAGATCAAAGTACAATGCAGTTCTTAATATTTTTTGGAACAGTATTAAAAGTATTTTTAACTCGCTGTATCGTTTCAAAAATTCTTTAGTGTCATAAGATTCACTAATTGGACCTTCATTACGGGTATAGCCGCATGTCACAAATATGGCAAAGTATACGTGCGCGCAAACATTCAGGTGAGCTACGACACTAGCGGCTTTCTTTGTGCCGCGATCAAAAGTACCGACGCAAATATTAAATATCTATAATCAAAACATCCCAACTAAATGAATTACACGCCATTTTGTTTCATATTATGGTTGGATAGGAGCTATATTAGCTTTTTATGTCTTGTCGCTTGGGCTATGTGGTCTGATGAGTAAGTAGCCGGCTGGTACACCATTAGACACCTTGTTGAGTCTAGAAGTTAGCTCGTTATGATGCTTGAGAAATGATTGTTCCGTTGGCATTGAATTTTAAATGTCCGTTGAAAGGTTGTATATGTCTTAATTGAGCAATGCTGATTGGACGCGAATATCGAGTTGCATAAACATTAAACACCTACTATTTAGCGGTTCTTTTGATGTCAAACAAAGGTTAAGTATAGACGCATTGTATTGAAGATTAATTAAATCATTGCTATAGAATTACATGTTTTTAAAATCTATAAAGGATGTATTACTACTTAGAGGTAGGTAACTAGATACATAATGTTCGAAAAACTCAGTTTTTCCTTCCGATCTGTCTGTCTGTATGTGTGTCTGTCTGTCTGTGTGTCTGTGTGTCTGTGTGTCTGTGTGTGTGTCGAATTTTATTTTTAGAATTTTGAAAAACTAAAGATATATTTGGAATCAGCATCTAAATGTAAGATTCACTTTTCAAAATTATGTTGATTGTCCAACGGGAAGGTGGTCAGATCGGCCGCCGAAGTTACCGAAAAATGGAAAATAAAATTCTAATTTTTAAATTTTTTAAAATCCTATCATAAACTACATAAAAAAAATAAAAAAAGCAATAGAAGTTGTTTTTTTTGTTAATTAATTTGCGAGTTATAATTTGCCGATTAGGAGTTTTTCATAGCGGCAAGCTCGATTGCCGCGTGTTTAATGTTTTTAATAGTTAATCTCTTGCACCTACTTACAGGGTAATTAACTTTTGTAACACTTCTATCGTTACTTAAAAGATTTCCAAGACATAATACCTTTCCGACGGCAAATTAGAATCGTGAATTATACTCTCATAAGTATATGATAGGTTTTTTTTTTATTCTTTTCTTTGTTAGTCTCTGCCCAAATACAGTCTTTTCTGTAATATTTTATATGTAATATATAATAAGTAGGGAACTTAGTAGTACGTCACTAAGACAAGGCGTTAAGATTAATAACGAAATTGAATTAAAACATTAGTAACTTTATTAATATAACTCTGAATAACATTTATACAAATGTGTACATCATTAGTTAATCAAGAAATATCTTGATCTAGGCCACCTACCTAAATATTTTTTAGGTAATGTTTTATTAAACTTTTTAGTGGAGTTTGTCTTAATAATATTATATACTTTTACATCACCTACTATCCCTGTACCTAGCAAATGAACAATAAGTTATAATATTTCCTCTCCCAGGCAGTTTAATTATACATATAAAATAAATATAAATGCATATAAATAATGTAACTTTCTTAGGTTAAAATTATAAACCTTACATACACAATTGTCACATCGATTTTTTTATAAAATTTAATATTTGCTAGAGATATTTTGCTTATTATTTCCAGTGACAAAAAATAGTCGTATATTTTAGTTTAACCGATCTAGGTAGAGAATAGATTTTATAAATTAGTACATTATTGTAAGTTGGAATGTCTCCTCCAAAACCATAATTACAGTTAAGTATTTGAAACGTCCTGTAAAATAAAAATATAACTAATATACTTAAAACCTTTAAATTATATACTTATTTATTTATTGTATGGTTATTTTATAAGTATAACCTATAGTTTTGTTTCCGTACCTACCACTATACGGTACCACTATATATATATCAAAAAAAGAAGTTAATTGGATTATTTTGATATTCATTTATAACCTAACATAACCCCGTTACATATATTTACTTGGTAGATAGATAATTGTTGAATTTGTTTGTTATTTTTTTGTTATTAGTTATATTAATTGTCATTATATATTTAATTATTCTAGCATTATACAGGTAATAATAGATAAGTTGTGTTCTTAAGACCATGCTGTAAACACTTTTAGAGAATAAATAATATTCTTAAATTTAAGATTCATGGCAATTAATCTACACCCATTAATGATGAATTTATCAGACGTTATTAAAACACAATTACAAAAATTCTAATTAATTATGGACTGATTTAATAAATTTGATACTGAATTATTAATTAATATAGTCCATTAAAAACTCTACAATATTAAATTATTTTAACTTGATAATATTAACTGTAAGCCATGTGTGTACATTTTATTAATGCAATAAGTAGGTGCAATAATGATATAGGATCTACAAAGTGCAATACTTATTTGCAATAGAGATTTAAATAACAAAGGGAGATCTAACAAAGGCACACAATTTGTATACAGACTTGCCTACGAAACACAATTACGAAGGCAATTCGCTCACCTAATAGCTTCAACTACGGACGCGGTGTCACCAAAAATTTGCATTACCAACTCTACTTCTAGATAGTCTTAAAGCTCTATAAAATTAATGTGATAGAGTTCTAAAAATCTTTTCTTTGTTATCATATATGGAACTTTGTAATATTGATGTAGAGACATAGTTGGTACGATTCGCTATAAAAACCGATCGATTCCGAAGGCAGAACCACGTAAGCCCCGCCCAATGGGAGGCGCGGAGCTGCTTCGGGAGCGGACACAGGCGCCGGTGGAAGCGGTCCCTTTGATGCCCCCCTCCCCCGTGACACGCGAGCAGAGGCCTCGATAACGAACGCACACAGGCTCATATCTCTCTGCGCGCTCTTGCTAGCCGGTTGTCAGTCTCAAACCGGTTTAGCTGTGACAGTGACTGGTGTTGGTGCTTGTGTTTTGTTTCTGTTCTATGGATTGTACTTTTATGGAAATGGAAGATAAGCTGTACAGTGTTGACAGTTCCGACGATATTAATATCGAGGAAGAAGAAGACGAGCACATTGAAGAAAATCATAGTAAGTGTAAATGTTTATTTATATTTTGTTTAGGTTTGTGTGTACTTTCATAATAGTAACTTTTTTTCTTAATGAGTATGTTTTTTTTTTTTGGAAATATTTTAACGATTAGGTAAATACAATATGCATTGATCGATTGTTTTTTTTTTAATTTCAGTTTTCTGTTCTCAATTTCAGATTTAGCATTTTTTTTTTATATTTGTATAATAAATTCATTATTTTATTACGAAATTAAAATTAATATTTGTATTTTTTTATCAGGTTATCCTCCAGACTTTCCAATAGAGGCATTAGTGAAGTTAGAGAGGCCATCACCTCCTTTACCGACACCCCCAAATACACCTACCGACGACACACCTCCCGCAATCGTTGTATCTCGTCATCAAGCTCCCTGGTCACCACAATATTCAGCACAAATCAGACCAATGCAGAATCCATATTCTTACGATAAGCAAGTTCAAAACTACACCTATCCCGTGGTACCTGGCGTTCAAGTCCCTTACGTTGCACAACCGCAAGTTGCAACATTACCTCCGTCGGCTCCATACCATGCCATGTTAGTCAACCAGTGGATTAGAAATGCGGCTTTGTATCACCATTCTTTGAGATACCCTTCAATGGCGCAAAGAATGCCGGGAAGAAATCCTCCTCAAATGAGAGCTCCCACAGTTCCTGGTACAAGACCGAAGAAGCAGTTCATATGTAAATACTGCAATCGCCAATTTACGAAGTCTTACAACTTATTAATTCATGAAAGAACACACACGGATGAGAGGCCATATTCATGTGATATTTGCGGGAAAGCCTTCAGAAGGCAAGATCATCTAAGAGATCACAGGTAGGTTTCAACCTTTATTCTTATGCTTAAATCATTGACTTTTATGAAAATTGTTAAATAAAACAGTTATAGATAGTAATCGGTTATAATAAATCTCATACCAATGTTTCTAATCAATTACTATCACGAAAACTTCAGATTTAATTTAATGTTTCCTTTCTAATACCAACAACGTGATTTAAAGCTTGTTTCACTGAGGCTTTGTTGGCGATAACAGAAAAAAAAACTAAAAGTGTAAAACCTTTTTGTGAGGTCGCGAGGCGGCCGCACGCGCTCTGCCTACAACCGGTTTAAGTTCTTTACGATCACCATATCTGTCTTGCTCCGCCGTCGAACAAATTACATGTTATATTTCTTCGCTTTTACGAGACAATTTTTTTCTTAAATTATACCCTGTGTATATTAAGTATCTAATGTGTCTAATATGGTATTACCCTGATCCCATTCGAAACGCCTGTTTGTCGACACATTGAGCCATAAAGTTGGCTCATGTTTACACAATGTCTCGTTTTTCTCACCTCGAGAGAGAGTTTTACATTAGCTAATCTTTGTTTTCTATTTACAGGTATATCCATTCAAAAGAAAAGCCGTTTAAGTGTACTGAATGCGGAAAAGGTTTCTGCCAATCCAGGACATTAGCTGTGCACAAAATTTTACACATGGAAGAATCTCCGCACAAATGTCCCGTTTGTAACAAGAGTTTTAACCAAAGATCAAATTTAAAAACTCATTTATTGACGCATAGTGATGCTAACAAACATCACCTGGAGCATTTGGAAGGCTGTCAAGAAGTATCATCAACAAGTCATGTCTCTGAAAGTCCATTATTAGATCTTTCACATAAACCGTCTCCTCCACCTCAACAGCATTGTCCACTCAACCCCCAAGATTCTCCCCTCGAAGCCCCGAAAAGAACTCTAGGATTTTCAATAGAAGACATTATGAAACGTTAACTATAATTATAGTATATAGGTTTAGTTGAAAGTGAGGTGACCCGCTTCGCAGGACAAGTTTAACGATGCGAGCTTGCACTCAAGTAATAAAACATGTTTCTAGATAGGAAAATTTTACTCAGTCTACTATTATTAGTGTATTCTGATGCATTCTAGATACAACCGTAAGAGAATTAATTTTGTGTACCTATTATGAACTCAGCCAAAGATGTATCTCAGTTCTTACAAATGTTTTTTGTACTTTCTCTTACTAATGTAAAATGTAACATACGATCAATACTAAATTTGATCCCTTTTAAATACTAAAGACTGAAATTATTTTATAATTGTTATGTTTATTAGATATTTATTTATTGTGATAGTTCTCTCATATGATAAGCGGCTAACTAAAGTTACCAAATAGTATTACCTTGTATTATCAGTTTTTTCATTCCAAAATGTATGGCTATGATATCTCAAATAATGTTCAAATAATTTAAATAACTCTAGTTAATTATAATTTATAATTGTATTGTAAATATGTAAAAAATAAGTTTGGTTTGTAAATATAATATAAGTTTATTAGAGATAAATTTGAGGCTATTAGTAAAGAAATATTAAAAGAAAATACACAAATTATATATTTGTTTCATTTTACCTATAATATATTTTAGAGTGACGCCATTGCGATACATTTAATTAAATACAAACAAATCATTTTATGTATTAAATTTGATATATGATTACTATTATATATAATTGTTTGTATTCGAGTACATACTCTCGGGATTTGCTCGGCTAGTTTCGGACTAGTTCGGGACCTTATTTCATGAGCTCGGAGCATGGCGTAATCGCCTAGTGAACTGTTCAGTACCGATAGTATTTACGTGAGTACAGAAAGATTAGACTTTTTTGGTATGTTATTACTTATTTTTATACATAACAGTTGTTTATACATGAAGGAATCGAAATTGATAATTACGCTTCAAGCAAATAATGAGAGAAATGTTTTAATCGCGTCACTGCATTTTACAATATCTTGTCATGTATTATGGTGGAAAGCTTTTCTTTTTCCTCTTTATCTCCTTATATTTTAAGCTGCCATTACATAATAAAATTTACGAAGCATTAAACTAACTAGGGTGGTAACAGCCTTTTTACGATTAATATTATATATTAATCGTAAAAAGGCTATTAGTGCGCTCATTGACATATATAGTTTCTAAGGCACTTTTTGTTGCCATACAGCGCATAGTATATAAGTATAATTACCGCATTAGAAGTGCTCAAACAGAAATAGTTTACACTTAAATATATTAAAAAATGAATCATAGGTACTACTTCAAAGTCAACTTCATCCAGATAATATCTATTTGGTTTTAAACAGTAGTTTAAATTTAATCTCCGGATAATTTTTTGCTTGTTTTTATTACAAATTAAATATTATTTTTAATAGGAATGCCCTATTCCCATGTTATTCTTTGTATTGTAAGTATTAAAATAAGTTGGTATTAGACCGTATTTTGCGATCTACTTAGTATTATTTGGTAGAATCAGTTATATATAAATGCTATAATACATACCTCGAATGTATTAGAACACTTGTCTTTTAGTTGAGTTGATTACTTATTTAAGGTAGTGCATTATTACTAATTGAATAATATTACTAGGTATCAGAATTTGTATAGTAAATAATATATTTTCTTTAATATAATTAAAGTAATTAAAAATGGTTATTAATATTTAAATTATATAGTACGTTACGCCATCTAGTAGTCGAAGTAGGAACTTTGAAATGTCATCAGTTACAACGCGATGTCGCTACAGGTCTTACGTGTTGAGTTTTGAATACAATTTGCATGCTAATTCAATAACAGTATAAATTATGGAGCACTTTTACGTTTTCATTAACTAGGACTATTGTATTTTAAAGTTTTACCGATATTTAACATCAATACTGCTTTTTATACGGTCTAGTCTAAGGTCTAATAGTTAATGTCCATAAAAAGTCTTGAAAATAGAATTAGATTTATTTTTAATGTTTTAAAGATAGACGTTATGTATAATTGGAAAGGATGGGAGTGATTGTCTTAGATTAACCACAATTGACGGTCTTCGTAACTTTGACAGATGGTATCTCGGAGTCTGTATTCGCAATTTGCCAGTCAATGAAAATTGCACAAATCCCCTCTGATTGAGGGATAATCGCTGACGAAATTCCATGTCCAAAAAAGCCGACTTTCCCATGACTATTCTGAAACCAAAATCGATTTCGATAATCGTCTGAATGTTTCCACTCCTTTGTCCCAATTAAAAGCAATTCGGTGAGGATTAAAGTCGAATTTGGAAGGGCTAAGCCGCTATATTTCAAGTCATTTTGTCTGTCATGCGCCGGCGCAAACTGACTGACGTTCGTGTTGATTTATGAAAGCAACTCATTGATTTATCGAGGTTAATTCAGGCAGTTCTATTCAATTATATTTATGGAACTTGGTAATTAATGTAGCCTCTGATTTCAGTTATAAATATTTTTTAAATACAAGTCTGTTTTTATAAAGAATTCACAATAATTCAAAGATTATAAACTTTGGTAAAAGTTATAAAAAATATACTTAGTTGTATGTGAAATACTTTATCCCAGAACTTTCGAAAGCATTTAAATATTTTACTATAATGAACAGATAAATATTTTGTTTGGAACAAGCATAAGATACTCGTAATGTTTAGTTATAATTTTGATAACAACAGCATTACAAATAAAAAGAAATGACATGAACTATAAAATTACTTAATGAAGATTGCACTGCCCCAAGCCACGTAACTACCACCTGAAGTAGCTCAACTAGATCTTTGAGGCATTATTTAGAGATTTATTAACATCACTATAATTGCGATACATTTTAGAAGATTTATGGACCCTCGGAGCTATACTGTGGAAATTTTGTTTAAATTTGTATTTCGTTTTTTACAAAAACATATACACCATCTGCTGTTTTTTGTATTATAAAATTAGTATGAGTTACACAAGAAACATTTTTTAAAAATATTATTATTTCTATTTTTCTGTTATTCTGTAATAAGAAAAAAGAGTAAAGATACAGTTAGAGAAAAATGTATTTTATAATTCTTTGTCGTTTGTTTGTTACGAAAGTATTCTATACAAAATTTAATGCGATAATCCTTAAAAAGCATATTTTAAATAGACTTGGATGAAAATGTATAAAAATATACATAAATCCAGGAATACATACAATTTTAAAAACATTGATTTAATACTTCGTAGAGGAGGTCCAATAAAACCAAATAATGTCAAATTGACTGTGACACACAAGCACTAGTGTCAAGTGTCAGTGTCACTAGTGACACTATATATTCCCTCCAAAACCACAGCGCATGCGCATGCGCCACCTGGACCCACAGACACGCGATCATTGATTGGCAGCTGTCAATCATATTATGGTATGTTGCTTTTAGCCAATTAGATCCCTCGCACCCACTATGATGAAATGTTAAACTGATGTTTTAAATGTTAGGGTTTGAATTTATCAGCTTATTAAATAACTTTGTATTGCGCCAATTATGTTGATTTGAAGGCTGTTTTGATGCCCTTTTATATGGAAATAACAATGTTTATTTTATTTTAGGTTCCAGTTTCGACTGCGATTTTACGATTCCAGACTTTCTTGGATTTAAAATAGATATATAGACTTCTTATTGCTAACTTGAATTCAAATATAGGATGACACTTCATACTGATACATCCAGTAAAAGAAAAACAACATTTTAATAGATATACCAAGATATACCACAATTATATGAATCATAGGTAAATCTCACTGAATATCACACAGCGTGTTAGTTGCTTGTCAAACTATTTTGAAGATTGACAAGCGAGCGGTAAAGTTGTACTGATATATAATACAAATACACTCGAATTTAGTTCTTAAAACATTGTCTATAAGTTTGAGAATTGTATATGAAAAAATAAATAGTAACACCAACAAAGTCGTGAGACTGACATCGAAACGTCAAATAAAGATTGAAAAAGGGGAAGGTCAGACAAATTGGTAGAGAATAACACTATCACTTTGTAGGATTTCTTATAAATAATCGCAGATAAACTGTGATTTACTTAATAAAAATGCTCTGGGTTAAATAATATTATTTAACCCAGAGCATTTTTATTTAATATTATTTAATTTATGTTGATATACAAATAATCATTGAAGAAATATTTCTTCAATGATTATTTGTATATCAACTTAAAAAACCGTTAGTTAAGCCTATGCTTAACCTCATGACATAAACTTAAGCACCTTACTTTACTCGACATAATCCGATAAAAAAACGTTAAATTAAATAACGTTTAAAATTAACAAAAAGTCAATTTATTGAAATAGAATTCTATATATTTTTTGTATATCTTACCAAAGTGATGTGCGTGCGTATAATTACTTCAGAGCCATATAATTTGTAATTGCCATGAATTTAGAAGTAGCAATTAAATACACAAAATAGTCCAACGATAGCAAGGGTTCAAGCAATCTCTCAATCAAAAAAAGCCTTCTAAGTAAAACCAGGTAAATCAAAATGTTTTAAACTAAGACGTATAATTATAAAGAACCAAATTGTTCTATCGGTTATTAAATTCGGTCCAAATGTGGTTATAATGGTCTGAATGGTTCAAATGATAGATCTGGGTAAACGTGACTTTGTTGTGACTTCGAATCTGCAGAATACATTTTCCGTTAAAAGTTTTATGATGGATAATGATCTAAAAATCACAACGAAATTATCACAACAGGATTGGAATTAGGAATTATTAATGAATAATACAACAATGAAATACAAATTAGACAAAATATATATTAAAATAATATCTAAATTATTAAACATAAAGTTGAGAATACAATATTAAAATACTTATTTAAAATAACGTAGGTAAATAATAAAATAAAGATACCTACTTTTAAATTTGTTTTATGTTCAGGAATTAAAAAAAATATATAACTCAGTTACATTTAAATAAATTATTAAAAAAAAAAAAAATTAACTTAACTTTGTTCTAACGAAAACCAAAATTTTATAAATGAAGCCTAATTTCTGCAAATCAAAGATTATTTTGTTATTTTAATTTATAGAAGAAAAAAACAATAATAAAAATCCGATTGGTTTACAAAGACTTACATAAGTCATAAAAAATACAATTTTTAACCTAATAACAAAATAAATTGCCAAATCCATTCATTCTTAACAGACCCTTATATAGACTAATTCTAATATTAATACGCAATAAGTATTAATTTATTGGCGCCACTGATTCGAATCCGCACTGGACGGTCAACCGCAAACTAATCAAACAACCTGTCATTAGGCCGGAATGGATTTAAGGAAGAGCGGCCAGGAGAATGAGTAAAAGCTGCGAACAGAGATTAATCCTTATGAAGAGGTCCATATATTTTTATTAAAAGACTTCCTTCTTAATAAACATTATTTTAATACTTAAGAGTACAGAAATTCACAAATCGCATTGTAAAGTACTAATCATTTTTTTTTTCAAAGTACTTTCGTTGGCAGTATTTATATTACGATTTAAATTACAAGACAATTAAAATACTAATATAAATATCGATGATAAAATATTGATATCGATTTCGTTCGCTTCACCTTTTTTTTAAAAAAAAATCCGGGGCAGCTTATAATAACTTTACTAAAGTTTCATTAGTGAACGAAAACATAACATAACAATACATATACGAAAAATTCATCCACACTTTAATATAATCATTATACACATAGTCATCTCATGTTATATAAAAAAAATGAATTTTTATAATCTTTGATAAAATGAAGGTGTTTACGGTCGACATGTCAAAAATTATGGCAACATTTATTTGGCGATTTTATTTTGGAGAACCTATCATTACAAACAGAATAGCCTTGAATGGGCTTTAATGGTTACGGTTGCGGATATGTGATTTCATTGTATTTTATAACAAAAACTGACTGACTGACCGTAGCTGACGATTTAACTGTTGAGTCATTAATTCAACCGCTCATTGATGACCACTTTAATATTTTTTAGTACTAGTTTTGAACCCATTCGGAGCACTTATTCATCAGCTGGAAATATGGCGCAAACGCAATGCGTACTGATTTATTTAGTGATTTTGTTATGCTTCTAGCTTATGAATTTGGGTCCCGAAGGGGTTCGAAAGTTGTCGGTCAAATACCGATAGTAATAACGTGAGTACAGCCGGATAATTATATGTAATAGTAATCACGAAATTTGAAGTACGAAACGTTATGTATATAATTATTTACTTCAGTCCTTTGATAACATAATCATTTCAAATTTTGTATAGGATAGTCAAAACAAATAAATAACAGATTTATAGGTATAAACAATAGTCAACGTCCAAAGTCTTGTTAGAATTTGGACATCACGACTTTATACGAGTAGTTAGTAGAACTACTTATCTGACACGTGTGTTTAAAAGATTGATAAATAGCCAAGATTGAAAGCGAGGTGATCTTCATTACCGTTTAAGGAAGTTATCAAAGGTAGATAAAATTTTAATGTATAAAACACGTGCCATTAGGAACATTAAATTGTCTTACTTCTATGTATTTTTATTTTGATAACCGCCTAAAATTCCCGGAAGAATTTTTTTTCTATTATTTTTATTATTATTACTACATACATGCTTTTTAAAATAATATGAAATTTAATTCAGTAAAAAAAAATTGTTTTTGGAAAAAACGACAACCATTTTAGATTTTAGCAACGTTTCACATCACCAAGAGATCCGAATGCCAAAGCACCTCATTTCATCCTTGCTGCTAGTTCTTCATCTCTTCCCAATATTCTAATTGTGCTTTTGCGACTTTCCACATTTCAGTGGCGATTGTAGCACTTATTACAAAGTTGATTGCTCGTTTGAAAAGAGCTAATATTTTGTAGTCCTCAAAAAATTACAAGGTAGGTATTAAACATAACTAAAACCAAGTGTTAAGAATAGGACTCAAAGAAACCTAAAAACTTCAAACTTCATTAAGTCGATTTCTTTTATTATCGATACATTTATCGACCTTGTGTGAGCTTTAGCAATTTATTATCTACTTATATTGATATACTACTTATAATATTAATTATTCATTTCTACACCCTTACTTACTGTCTTAATTAAAAATTATATATTATTAGATAATGCATCAAAATCCTAGATTAAGTTAGTGGCCAAAAAAACTGACCAGACTCACCTGCAATAGATACTCCCAAAACATTAGCCCCTCACGATTTGCCCGAAGCCAAGATGCTTATTAGGGATGTACCACGCACCTGTGTGAATATTTTCATAATCCTCCTAATTAGAGGTTTGCGGATCTTCCCAAAGAACGCCGAAAGCCAAACGGTTGAACCTTACTGTGGAGGCAATAAATTGTTCGACATTTGACCCCGTTGTTTTTTGGGGAATTTGCCCTCTGGCTGTCTTCATCCAAGGAACATTTTAAAAAGTCCACAGTGTAATGGATTATGTTAATGAAACATGTTACCATTGCGGTTTTTAACTGAAATACTAAAAGAGACTAACGAAAAAAAATTTGATACTCCAAACAAAAAAAAAATAATTGTCGAAATTTTTTTTCTGGAAAAAGTTATACTAATATTTCTAGTGAATATGAGGCATAAAACATTCTAACTAACCACATATTCTAAGTAACCAGAAATAATAAATTGAAATGGAAATTGTTAGAGATAATATTACACCAACTTTGTAAATCGGAGAGTCCCACATAAATTGAAGCACGATAGCTGCTCTGTACACTAATGTCGAATATATTTATCGCGGTGATCGTCAACCGTGGCAGTTCGCCGGAGGCCTGCCCGCCTCGGCTGAGCCTTTCCCACGTGCCCTGAATGCTCGGATTGCGTGTAACCTCTTGCACCAATCGTACATTTACACTACATTGGCGCCACAAAGACTAATTTTCATCATTACAGCCTTGATTCGCATCTTCAGTATCATAACTTGATTAAAGGTCATGTTATTTAACTGTGGCATTTTCTTGGATAATCATTGTGAAGATCACTCTGACACAGACGCCATTGCTGCTTCAGTAGATCTACTGTTCGCTTGAGGCTAGAGGTGTTGATCCTCATATTTTAAACCGTGGGATTTTGGTCAGATGTTTTTTGTTTTACTTTCAATTTCCTCACAAACTTTAGAATGTAAGATGGTTAGGTATAATTAGGTATTAAATATATTTTTATAGAGAACTGCTTCAGATTGGCTTCGCTTTATGTACCTAAAGCATTATTTCTTAAATAACTTTCTTAGGAGAGGCAGAATGATGTGGCAGCGGGGATAATAGCTGGCAATTACGATGCAAAGCTGAGGTGATTACAAGCATTTACTGGATTATTCGGTAATCGATCGCCCCTTGTAATGTAAGAATTTTTCTGTATTAAAATTTATCGAAGATGCGACTGAATATATAAAATATTATTCTTTATTATTTTACTAAATATAGGTTATTCGATTAATTTTCCTTAGGGTAGAAAAAAAATATTTTGAATTTTAAAGGATTTAATTTTATTAATTGAATTTATTCTATTGTAAGTACAAAAAAAATAACCAAGAATCGAATTAAAATAATTTTTTTTATTGATTATCCGAAAAAACTAGAGTCGAGCTCCTTAGGAATGGTAATTTTTAACGTTTAACTAATAATATTGTATGGGGTAAGAAAAAGATGCTTTTAAAAAATTCACATCGTAAGTATAGTGTTTAGTTTAATATCGGTTTATACATTCTTTAGATAATGGTTAATTTAAATAACTGGTGAGTCATAGCTCCTAGGAAACACCATTTTTAAAATACATGTGTGTCCGAAAACTTTTAATAATTTATATTTTATTCATGAAAAAGTAACTACTACAATTAATTTCTATTTAAATTTTCTTATTGAATTTTAGTCCTATATACATAGAAGTTTAGTCCTATATACAATATTACAAAATAATTACTAAAAAAAAAACTGTAATTTTTTGTTGCAATAATCTTGCAATTCGGCAAATATTATCATATTACAAAATTATATAAACCCTTATTTCAGTTAAACTGTATGATTGGTATAAAATTAACTTAAATGCAACTTAAATTATATTCAAACAAAGTAAAAAGTATCTATAAAGAATTTCTATTAAAAAAATTCCATCAAGTGCCACTAGTCTAATCATCTAGAGGCAAATCAGTAAACCTATAATACATCTTATACCGCCTTTATTGCTCAAATAGTCCTCAACCGTGAGAAAATGACCGCTGGCGCTACAGTGACTCTGTTTCGTTATGATATATTACCCTAAACGTGCCATTTAGCGCTTACGCATCCACTCCTAAGTATAGTGGAGCAAATGAGGAAAAAAAAATGTAAACACAACATTGTACGAATTCAATAATTAGATTAAGTTTATAATGAGGGGGTAGGAGGCTTGCGGCGACGGCGCGCCAGCCAGCGTCCTCTGGCGCCTGCGGCGGTTTCTTTTTGACCCTATTTGTTTTAATTACCAGCCAATAATCTTTAGGACAGCGGAGATCTTTGTACTAGCCGAAAATTGAGCCTAATTGGCAGTAGGCTGGAACGAATCGCAGTTTGTGAGCAGGGGCGTGAGCAATATAATGATTAGTGAGTTTTCCTTGTAATTTTGTATGTAATACAAGAGAAACGATTAATTGGATTTAAGAAAAGTTTTAGATATTAAATTGAAAGTATATTTTTATTCTTATGTATTTTCTAAAGTGTTTTCTTTTTAACGCGCTAATGTTTTGAAATTACGTGGTATATTTGAAAAATTGTTTCTGATAAAGGATTATGTGGGTGAAACCGCGGTACACAACTTGTTTGTATTAAAAAAAATATTCTAAAAAAATATTAGCAAAACATTTCCTTAGACATGTTATTTGAAACATAAAACTCATCCATATCCTTCAAAATAATAATTTTAACATAAAATTATGCGGTTTACAAGATAATTTAAATTATAAACAACTAGAATATAGTAGTAAACTTGACAATGAGGATTATATGAACTGCCATCAGTCACTCATTCAACGGGCAGGTAATTTAAAATTACTCACATATTATTGACAACTCATTTAAAATAGCCACACTGAGCCCCGGGCTCAAGTAACTCGGAGTTACTCGGCTAAGATCGTGTGATACTCATCCATCAAGCTGTAACGACCTTTATGCAAAACACTGACTGCTTTCGTCTCACAATTTATAATACTGTTACCTGAGCTGAGGTGACTTCAAAGCCACGCCATACTGAACGAAGCGAAGCCGTATATTGCCATTTTTTATATTTTAAAATTAAAAAAATGTGTCAAAAGTTTTTTTTTGTTTCATATTTAAATATTTTATTCCGATATAAAAATCATCTAAAATCATTATTACTTTTTTTTATTTTAACATATTTTGATTATTTTTTATTTTAAAATAAAAGAAAGAAAATCTGAAAAAATTTTTTTTGGTCCGTACTTAAATATTTTTCTCTGGTGTAAAACTTAATTGTAATATTTTTTAAATTCATTATACAATTATTTGTATCCACCAAATTTGAATTATATATTATAATTAACATTTTTAAAGTGTGTCCGTCTGTAATAAGCATAATGAGGTGTCGCTGTGATCATAAAATTATAAATAGAAAGAAAACCATTCACCTTATATGACCGCATTTACCTAAGACTATTTTTAGAATATTTAAATAATAAAATATATTTAAAGTTTTTTATTTTACTATATTTGTTTTTGTCTTATGTCTATCTTATATGTGAATCTATTCACCTATCTATATTAATAAGGATAATTGTTTGTTTGTCTAAACGGGTTCATTTAAGTTAGTACTGGATTTGAAATCTTTTTTCGGCTTACGGTACAACTTCTAGCTATCGCAATAACATATTAAATCTTTTGTCCACGGAAGAAACTGCGAGTAACACCTAGTTTATGATTTTTTTTTTTTGGGTGGGTGTACCTCAGGTTTTACAATATATGTAACTTACAAATTTATAGACTGTAAATAAGAAAAAAAGTTTTATGTCTGAAAATAAGAAAAAAGTGTCTTTGTTTAAATAAACAATCAGATCGTGTATGTATAACTTCTTTGTTATTATTTTTTTCACAATTCCTTCTATGTATTTAATTTTAAATGCAAGTGTAAAATGCGATTATCAGCAGCTCCCGTCACAGCGACTGCTCGTGGTAACGAGGAAAAATATATTTCAGCCACGCCCCTGTCTGGGGGAGATTTATAATGCTATTACTTTGCACATTAATTACATACTTCAAGGTACTTGTAGTAGTTACATAACTTAGAACTTTGAATACTAATACACAAACATACATTTTTATATAAATAACTATTAAATAAAATTCTAAAAAAAAATATAAAAAATAAAATAATTTATTTTTTACATATACCAGGTTCCAATCGCTTTTGGAAGCGTGTTTTTTAGTAAACGTGAGTGTTTTTGGTAAGTATAAAAAGTGATTATATATATATAATTATTATTATAGGCCGCCCGACTAAAGATTCCGACTTATTAAGTCAAGAGTGTTGATATCCAATGATGTCTATTTGAACCAATATTGGAACCAACTTTGGCACCAACAGCACCCAGACAGACAAGAGGGTAGCTTTCCCCATCCTACTTTATATGTAGTAAAGATTAAGATGTGCTTATCACTTCACAGTACACTATAAATGTATCATCCTTTAAAAGATTCCATAAATTAATCTTAATAATAGTATAATAAAGTTAATACTAAGTACGCAACCTGTACCGCTAATGTTTCATATATCAGCTTCATCTGCTATTAAATCGCTTTCTTATCATTGAGGACAATAAAGACACCCTCGGGTCGTGAGGTCACGTCGCTGGCACAAATTACAGACCAGCACATACGTGCCCACACCAACAATAACCATAGATGGTGTTTCTAAATATCAACATATTGATTTGATTATACAACAAGTGAAGATTTGAATTTTACTATGTTAGTATTCAAGAATATTTTTTTGTGGTTTGTGAAACACACAAATAATATATCACAATAAATAATACCTAGCTTGAGTTTGTTGTGTGGTTCCTCTCAGACCAGGGTGCGTTAGGAACTTTCATAGCCTTAGCTTCAAGATGGAGAGTTTTTGCAAAAGAGATTGTTTTAATTAGTATGGTGTTAAGCCCTTCTGTTACTTCCATTTAACGTACATTAGTTAGCACTGGTATTCATTCAAATAAATAAATAAATAAAATTTTTATTGCAACAAAAAGTATTTATTATCACAATTTGAAAGATGTGATTTTGATTTGAAACGAGTAGCTGCTGGCGACAGGGTTAATGATGATTCTTGGGAAGTTAAATGAAAAAGTATCTTATTAAAAAAGTCTGATACTGTATAAAAAGCACAGTTAATTTTTTTTTTTTTTGTACGGTAGAATAACTGATACTTATAAAAGAAGTAAAAAAGAAATTAAATATGAAAAATGCGATCTCATTGTGCATTGTGCCTTATTTACTCGCCATTACAAAACAGAACCCAGTGATTGGTAGAGTGACTGGTTTGAATGAAAATGTAGCAAAAATAAAGAATTCATTTCGATAATTTTAATAGAGACATAAACGAATGATTAACAATGAATTAAGAAAAGTATGTGTATAGTGTGGAACTAAATAGCAAAGAAGAAGGAGATCGAGTTGTAAATTAATTATTAAATAGTTAGATATATGCAATTACTTTATGGTTTTAGTATGCTATGATTTTATATTAAAGAATAACATATAGATTTAAAAAACATATAAGTATGCTTATGATAATTAAACAGTGGTTGAATAAAGGTTCATCAATGCTTTAACAAATTAAATGTTCATGGCTTTAAAAATGTCTATTTGAATTTACGGATTTTATTACTAACTTAAAAAGAATAACTACTTTTTTTTATTATGCAACTGTTAAACTGATTTTATTATCATTTTAATCCAGTTTTATTTCATTATAATATATATTCTTGTTTAAAAATTACAATCCCAATTTTTAAATAAAGAGCTCTATAATTTGTTTTCTGCAGTTTTAAATATTTTATTTTTGGAAATCTTTTACTTGTAACTAATAAGTCGGGCATTTCAGATTCTGATATAAATATATTTATAATATAAATACAATTCAATTATTTAAAATACAGTTACAGTAGAATTGTTTATTAGTAGAATCTACAACAACACAGATATTAAAATACGTATACGTTTATTTAAAATATGACACACTACAATCAACTAAATACAATATTAGTTCATTTCATTTAAGGTATTTTAACCACCTTATAATAAGAATTAAACGCAATTAGTGACAAACATTCAACATTGAAATGACAAGGCATGGTTAAATATAAAGTCATCTTATACTAATAACACTGTTAGGATTTTTTAAATTTATATTAATACATTATTACTATTAATAATCCATTACATTATTTTCAAGTTAATCAGTTAACAAAGTCATAACCAGCTATAGCTGAGCTTAGCTAATCCACTTAAAACTAAACTCGTTCCCATCATGCTATAAAATAATTCAAAGTAATTTGTATATAAATAACATAAATAGCAGTAACATTTGCATTCCAAGTACACTGCAATATCAGTTTCTACATACGCATTATCAACTGAAAGTCATCAGTACAGTCGGGTCAGAAAGTGCTATCTGAGCTAAGTATCTGATATGCACCCAGTGGGCGTGACGCTTGGGCGGACTGCGCAGACTAAATTCAAATTGCTAGTTGGTCACGCGAACTAGTTGCGTATATAAAAAATTGTTAAATTGTATGTTAGTTTGACTATATTTTTGAGAAAGTGAAAATTTTCGAGATTTTATTGAAATATTTTAAAGATTATTTGTTATTGCTTTGAGGACTTTTATATTTTTTTTCTCAAAACTCGGAAAGATACTGAGAAGAGCTGGCGAAAGATAATCCACTTTCCTGTTTTTTATATATGTCTTTAAGTAAATTACATTTATTAGTAACTCAGTTTATGTCAAGATAGATATTTTTATTAGTGCGTTTTGACCACATCCGGAAGTCTATGCCCGTAAAATAAGGAACCGTTGGAGGTAAATGACTAATTAACTGACTTACTGACAGACACATCTTGTCTCGAGAACACGATTGCTGCAAATCATTCGAAACGTCGGGTTAAAATTAAAATGTAACCAAAATTATACACGAGTTAAATCCGTACAAAATAGTTTTATTTTAAATGTTTACTCGTGAAAATCTAAGAAAATACTAAGCATTTATATTTACATGTTATTATTTTCATTGAAAATCCCATTCACGAGTACACATTTCAAATAAAACTATTTTTACGGATTAAAACTCGCGTATAATTTGGTTACATTTTTGATTTTAACCCGACGTTTCGAATACTTTGCAGTAATCGTGTTCACGGGTAGACGAGATGTAAGTGTCTGTCAGAAAGTCAGTTAATTAATCATCTACCTCCAACGGTTCCTTAGTTTGCGGGCATAGAGTTCCGGATGTACACAAAACGCACTAACTGTATCCTGAGGTCTGACAGTGCGGTCACAGACGTGAGACTTTACAGTATTTATGAGTGGGTCCCAGGTGTTAGAAAGGAATAATCTCTCTCTATTGAAATTAGGATATTTTTTAATTTCAATAGCCTCGCGAATCATTCTTGGTATTTAGCGGGGTTCCCTAGCGAAGATTTGTGTTTTATCAAATCTAATATAATGGTTGGGCTTGTCTATGGTATGTTCACACACTGGAGACTTCTATGTACGCCTATTCTTGATATCCAATATGTGTTCCCTAACTCTTGTACCGATGTTCCTCTTCGTTTGACCAATGTATGACAAACCACACAAACATCTCGTCTACCCGTGAACACGATTACTGCAAAGTATTCGAAACGTCGGGTTAAAATCAAAAATGTAACCAAATTTTACGCGAGTTTTAATCCGTAAAAATAGTTTTATTTGAAATGTGTACTCGTGAAAATCTAAGAAAATACTAAGCATTAATATTTACATGTTATTATTTTCATTAAAAATCACATTTACGTTGCAGAAATAATTGACTTAAATTATATTAGTAAATATTTCAATTAAAAAAATGGATAAAAAATATATAATATATTGATAAATGTATCTCGCCATATTGCAAAAGAATCCAAGCATTTCTACATAAATTAATATAAATAAAGGACTCATTTCAAATATAATATTGATATTGAAAAAGGCAATCGCGTGTTTTCCAGCGCTTTGTATCAGCTACCTGTTAAAAGGATTCAATCGCATTCAATAAATTGATTGCTATAATAATCGTCATTAGTCATTAAAGGTGGTTCTTAAATCATTCAGTACTTAGATCGTTGCGTGTTGAAGAGCTACTTGTGTTCGCACGCAATGATTTTTTATTAAAAAGTCAATTTTCGCTCGCGGCAAATCGAAAAACAAACTGAATATTAGTGATATATTAATTAAGAAAACACATTAGTTGTTAAATATTATGCAACATAAAAATTACGTGCGTCTTTAAACTTTTTTAAAAATAGGATAAGTTTTTAGTATTATTTATTTACTAGAATATTTTTTTATCGTAAAAAAATTTATTATTATTACAGTTTTACACATTATTTTTATATATAAACTTAAAAATGTAACTGTAATAATAGGAATACAAATTAGGTATTCTTCACAAAACTAAACTCGAGTCGTACTTCACTCGAACTTCACTCAAACAAAACGTAATACCTATACTTCATACCAAAATGTCATTCTTAAGTCTTAAGCCTTATAATGAATCATTCTCACAGTATCATGAGAACTTCGATCAATCGAAAAATTTTAATACTCCTATTATCGGAAATACCATTCTCAACGTAATCTGTTTTTAATGTAACATCATTTCTTATTGTTTTTGGATGGAGTTATTTCAACCAATTCGTTTATGCTTGGGAAATGTCATAATTTTTATGTTTGGGAATTGTCATAATAGATTACTTCTTAGTAAGTGCTAAGATTTTAAATTTTTGATAGATTAGCATATTGAGCGAAACGAGGTGCAAACAGCACTGAAGTTGTATTCACGAAACGTCCACAAATTTTGTCTTCAACTTTTTTTTTTTAAGCTAAATTTTCGAGCCAAAAATTGTTCCGTTTGAAGTCTACGGGATTTCAGTTTTTCCGTGATTATTCCTCAAAAACATTGAATATATATTTTTTTTAAAAACCACCACCAGACTGATGTCTATCAGTGTGCAAAATTTGGAAATTTTTCGGATATACGGTTTTTAATTGATGCTTGCGCAAAGGATGCAGAAAAATCTCTCAGAGAGCTTCGCTCACTAAGATCTGTAACTATGTCGTGTATAGGACAAGAGACTATTACTTATTGGAGTAATAAATCTACTTACTCCAGTAAGTTAATAGTTATAATGACCTTGATTAGCGTGGGAAAAAAATTCGCAGTTAATGTTAAAAAAGACAAATAAATTTTGTGAAGCGCATGCCTCTTGTACTATGTTGATTATGTTGGATGCATCATTACCGTCCGTATCTACTAGGAGCTGTACTTTTTACTTATAAATAAGCTTCAATTTAGTTGTTATAAAATGTTTAATCTGAATTTTATTTGCGGTTTATAATACCATTATAATTATTTTTAAACTGTAATAAAAATTAGTGTAACAAAGTTTAAAATTTAAAATTATAACATATATATTATCTACTTGTTGGATACAAACATATTTGTTGTTTTTAATACAAGAAAAAACGATGTATTTTTATTATACTGGATATGAAGTAGAGTGTCGCTCCTAAATATTAGTTTACTTACTATTTAGGGTTAAATGTTAAAAATATTGTTGTCTTAGGAACAAGAACAAAAAATATACAACTGACAGATCCATATTCTTATTATTACAGGTACAAAAAACTTAGAATCTATACATTAATTACTTTTAAGGCATATTTTATATCAATATAAAAAGTTATTATTATATTGATATAATACATTTATATGATAATATTTAGAAATACACGCATATAAAAACAACATCTGCCAATACATGCATTTTATAATTTGAAATCAAATAATTTTTCTTGAAAAGTTTATTACATTTGAGGTACTACGCTTATTCAAAAATCCTAATTTTATAAGATATAGATATAAATTTTGTGATTTTTTTAATATATATTTATTTGTAGTGGTAGTATCTTCTCCAGAGATGTCCTAACAATATCAGGTTATTTTTGATCGGCATCGAGCACGCGTTCCGTGGGTGTATTTTTTCACGTTTCTCCGCGATTAGAATGGTAAACTCCCATCTTTATTGTTCCGTCGGATCTTGAACACATTTTTTGCTGTATCAATAATGACTCTAGAATTTTGTGAAAGGTATTTTTATTTTATAACATGTGCCCCAGATATTTAGACATACATACATAAGTTAATTAAATGGTTTCTATGGAAATGAAAAGATTGAATTAAACATATTTAAATGCTGTTTTACTTAATAGTAGTGTATTTTTAAACTAGGTTAGTAGAATTGAAATTAAAATATTCATGTCAATCGTATGCGGTAGTAATCTTTTATTTTTTTTAGATGTATTGTTTTCCTATCGCACTTTGAAAATATTATAAAATTATTTTTTATTTTTTTTTTATTAAAACTGAAAGTAACTGCAAAAGACACAAACTTCGGAACAAAGTATATTACAGAAATTCTTGATTGAAATATTCTTTAATTTTGAATATTTAAGGTCAAGTTAATTGTTTAAATAAATTTATTTCTTATTTATTTTTAACTAAAAAATCAATTGGAATTACCAAAAAAAAAATGTTTAAAATAAATTCGTTAAAGCCTTATATAATTGATAAAATTTAAGCAAAGAGAATATAGTTGTTATTGTTATTTTAAATGAATTAAAGTGTCATATTATAAAATATCGCAAGTTTATCGCTTGTCCTTAACATTCTTTAGCACCAGCGCCCTCACGAGGTGATTGGAATTTAAAGCTAACTTTGAACAGCGTTGCTTAAACTTTGAACGTCTTAATATGCTCCCTTGAACTTTGGTTTGAATCTTCTAAAACTAATACCTTCCAAGTTATGTGATATTTCAAAGTATGGTTTTAAGCAAACGTGTTAAATATTTTTACTAAAATCCATATACATAATGTTTTTGTATGTAATTTTACGTGATCCAAGATTAACATTATACATATTATATATACTTATCCGGCTGTACTCACGTAATTGCTATCGGAGTTTGCCCGACTAGTTTCGAATCTATTCATGAGCTCTGAGGATGCCGGAATCGCGGCGTGAACCGCGGGCAAAAATTTATATGTTTACATTTTAGTTTAATCATTATGACCTTATATTTTCAATATCTTATTTTAAACCTGATATTATTTGGACATTACAAAGAACTAATATTATATATAAATATGTCAATAGTAGACACCCCAAAATGGTCGCAAACCTTTTTTCTTCTCACCCACTCTTAAATAGGTATTATAATTAGAATGACGTCATTTAATCAATTTCAACATACTTTAATCATAAGTAAAACAATTTTAAGCTTGTTTGATAGTTTTAGCTTTTAAAATGATAAACAGTTGCTTAAATATAAACTGTCTAGATAAAGAATCCAATAATATTAGGTATATAGTAATCGTAATAACTAAAGTAGATAACTAATAACTATGTTAAACAAAAGTATGAAACATATATATATATATATATAAATAAAAATAAAAAATAACATTTTTCTTGCTCAATTCTTTACAGACTAAAAAATATAGTTTTTAACATTTTTTTTTCATTTATTTCTTAACTTAATAACAATTTAAGTTAACTAATAACAAATATAAGTTAGTTACAACCTCATAAAAGCTTAGCTACATGTCGACGGCTTGTTGCATTTAGCCGCAAGGCACTTCGCGTATTTCTGTTCTTGGTCTAGTTAAAACGTTATTACTATGTTTTATTGTGATAGAAATAACTTATTGTTAATCTAGATTTAGACGTTATATATATACAGGTTTGTTTTTATGTTTTTTATTACCAAGTGTTTGTATTGTATCTCTAAAAATAAGTATGAAATTTAATTTTTAGGTATTCATATCGCATGAAACTTCTGAAAAAATCGTGATATATTTTTGCTGATATAAATAATAAATTACATATGTTATATATAATTATCTAAGTAATGTTTTGTACATTTTCACAACACACAATTGTTTTTAAACTTTCGTGATCCGCGATAATTATACTTTTCTACATATAATTTTTAATTCATACTATCGAAATTTCCTGTTTAGTTTCTTACGCCAAATAGCTTATTTCGCAATATTCCGAGCTCATAAATAAGGACCTAAGTCAGCGCGTCACATGGTTGACTAGTTGACATCAAGTAGGTTGTAGTCAAATGCTAACCTATTTAGTAGAAAAAAGACCCCGAATGAGTTCGAAAGTAGACTCAAATCCCTATAGTATATATGAGTACAGCCGACTAATTATATATACATAATTATAATACATGGGCCACGAAAGTTTAAATAAACATGTTATTATATGGTAAAATATTAATATGCGGTAGTTTATATTTTTTATTTACATATTTAGAACATTTAAAAGCAGAGGTAAAGTTAATTTAAAGTTTATAACAAGCCATTCCAATTAACTATAAGTGCCTGTATAAAAACGTATTAACATGTATTTATATATAAGTACTACTTATTTACTCTTAAATGTATGTTAAATATTGTAATACCAATAATTAGTTGCATAAAAATGGACATGAACATTTTTGTTATTATTATTAGCTAACTTTAAACAGAACGTTAATTAAGTTTGAGAATCGGGAATCAATAAAGAAAATATTGACTACTTAATATTCAAATAAACTTAGGTACTTCAAAATGTGATATTTGTTAAATGTCAACACACACACAGACACAGAGTCTGTGTCAACACAGACACAGTCTGTGTCAACATAGACACAGAGTCTTAAAACTGTATTAGACTGACTACTTCTGTTAGGATGTAGAAAAGGTGACTCTCCCAAAATTAGTTTAAAGTAAAATATAAACCTTTTATATTTAGATAAAACTATGTTGTGTTTCAAATTATGATTAATAATAAATTTTAAGGACTGGATGCTGGTGTTGGCGATTAAGCGATCATTTGAGATTGCAGCTGTAGAGACAAAGGCACACCTGACTGAGTATATTTAAAGGTTCCGAATTAATCTTGTTATTATATGAGATACACAGATTTAAAACATAACATCAGGTGTCGAACCTAACTAATTAAATCATCAATACAAGATATATTCGGCATAAATTAGCTGTTATCTAATAAGCTTCTTTTACTATAATCAGACACTTGAAATGGATTCTAATAAATAATTATCGAAATCAGTTGATACATTCCAGAGATAACATTGACAAAGAAATTAAAAGAATTGAGACTATTTTTTTACACGTGTTATCATTAATAAAACAACAAATTAGGTTGAAATTTAAAAAAAAAGCAATTCTCGTTTTAAACTAAATAATCTCCGTGTTTACAAAAATACAAAAGAAAACGGAAACAAATAACTAAAAAATAACGAACATTCGTAATAGCAATAGCTTGATAACACAAACTAATGTCCCGTATGGGAATCGAACTCACTACCTTTGGCTCCCTACAACCACTTATCACTAGAGCAATCAGCCGCCATTATACTTCTAATGTAATAAAATTATTTCTTATCATATAGTTGTGTTAGTAAACAAATATTATCACTGATAACATCTTCAAAATATTCTTAATGAATCATTTCAATCAGATTCAATATAAACACAATATGTAAATCCAAAAGATTATCACGGGTACAGGAAATTTCATTGTATCCTGCCTTTCATTTGCATATAAAACCTTCATATGCATCAAGCCAATCGATTTTGAAACGTGATAGTATCAAGAATTTGTAATATATAGAAATATGTTTATATTATATATTAGCTGTTTTTATATATATAAAGAATACTCGAATTATAATTTTTACCATTTTAATTTAATTCAGAATTTTGCTGATTCTCTGTCCAAAGTTTTTTCAGGACTTAGTCATGTCATTCCGAGCCGTTGGTAAAAAAATATGAAAACAAATTCATTTCAACAAGGTATTTCATAAATTAAATAATTTATTTGCCACATAATGACTACGTCATGTTACCTTTATATATAATATAATGTATACTATATTTATATGATATATATATATATATATATATATACTCTATAAGTTCATGTATTGTAGGTAGAATGACTGGTAGATTTAAATTACATTTTCGCCATGACGTGATAGCTGTAGCAAGGTGTGGTTTATGGTGTTAGGAATATTTTATATCGATATATTATTATCGACTTAGTTTTTAAGGTTGATTGATTTTAGATATGAATATATTTAAAATATAAAATAAAGTTATAAAAAAATTAATATATTTATCACTTAGAATTTAGATATTTTCTAAATATTTATTTTATAATATTCTAGAATTATTGTAATAGAACCTATATCTTTTAAAGATATATATATCTCATATAAAATAACCATTGCAACAAAAACGCCTACAAAATAATAAAAGCAATTTCTTTTAGAGACCCCGCAGGAACTCGTCTGAATGATCAATATCGGTAGGTATGTAAAGATAAATTTATCGATAAATTTTACATCACTAAAATCATTCGCGTGACCTCTGCCCTGCCGGATCCACACATGCTTCGCCTCGGGCAATCCCGCCCCACACCTCGGTATCGAAAAGTCGATATTCGATACCATGTCCAAATCTTTTTATTTACTGAGCATACCTATTCGTATATACATTTAGAATTACTTTTGCCTTTTTATTCTTCTTTATTTTTATATAATAGTATATTGTTGCGTATTTGCATGAAGATTTTAAAAATAACATTATACAATTTGTTTGTTTGTCTTCTTCTTGTACTAAGTTACTTGTATATGGTTTGTGGTTAAATTTTGCTAATATTACAAAATACAGTATTGAATTAACTAGCTAAGGTTCTGAAAATTTTCTCAAGTTTTAAAATAAATACTCATTTATATTTAAAAAAAAAAAAAAAAACAAATACCTATAAACGAAAGTGTCAGTTTTTTTTGATAATGTATATAATGTAAAAGTTAAAAACGAAGATGACTTTGATTTATTCCATTCAAATAAAGCTCATAAAAAGCACAAAAGAGTTAGACGTGGAGCACGCGATCAAAAAACATGTGTTCATCATTAAGACACCTCAGAATAATTCAAATTCCACGCATTATACGCTGAAAGGCATTCAAACAACAATGTCTAAAAAGTCAGCTTGGCTCAATTAAATCTTAATTCGTACAAAGGAGTCGATTAATGAAATTAAGTCGGCATTTACTCGAGTTAACCATCAAATAGTACAAAGCATTAAATAGTAACAATTGAGTCAAAAGATCCTCGAAATCTCGTCCCAACAAAGGGCCTAACTAACCCAGCTATAGTGACTATTAAAATTTAATGACATGATTTATTTATAAAAAAATACACACGAGAAAAGGGTACGATGTTACGATCCATTTTTCATATAACGCAGTTGGTAGCAAATGGTCAAATAAAAAATGTTTAACATCACCGACACTTTATGAAAAACGCGCTCCAACTGCGAGCGGGCTTTGTCATCGGACAGAGAATTTATTCAAGCTTACCTGTTGAGCCCCAGCCGTGAATAAACTATAAAGAATATTCCATTTTTCTGGATACATATTGCATAATTTGATACAATATGGAAAGTTTTTCTAATATAAAAAATAAAAAGACACTTTAAAATAAAATATTGTATTTTTTTTATGAAATCCAATAATAAATAACTACAAAATATTTACTTATAATTAATGATAAATAGATATAATATTTTTATTACTTGTTTTAAATATATTTGTATATTTAAGTAGATTTATTTTTCATACCAAAATAAAACTAAATGATAATGATGTTTGTAAAGTTACTCATGATATATCAATTAATGAGTAAATGCAAAACTTTCTTGTTCCACAAAATGATATTGAATTTGGTCATTCTCTTAGTGGTAGCCTTCTCATTTATAATATTTTATAGAAATCAACAAAACAGAACTGAGAACATTAACATGCATGATACAGAACGTCATGATATGATTCTTGACGGCATTTTTATGGAAAATATTTATAAATAGTGAGACTAAAATAAATACTTTCTGCTCAGATATCAATTAGTTCATTATTTACGTAAAATACAATACAATTCATAAAATAAAAACAACGGATCTGATCTTTTTTTATTAGAAATGAAATAATATCGTTATTTCCGTAATGTATTGTTATTACGTATCCAAAAAGGTGCGAATACTGGATCACAAAGCTATATCTGATAGAATTGAACAGAATATTGGTGATAAGTGAGCTTGACCAACTAAAGGTACAGTGGGTTCTAGTTCGAATACGGGACAGTTCTGTATATTCTCCGAGACATACATGTTTGAAGACTTTCAGACGGTATGATATTTGTGTTCTGAGTGTAATTGTATATACTACCTACACTCGGATACTGTACTTTATACTATATACATAATATATATATATTTCTTAAGCTCCCCGCGATACAAGAACAGAGTTTGAAGATAAACAATCAATGAATTTAAATGAACATCAAAAATAACCTGAACTGTTTATATTTAAGAAATATATTTTTAAGAATTAACAATAAAATTTATAAGAAATAATTACCTGATGATTGTATAATTAATTATACAATTTTTGTTTCTTAGTTTATTTAGATTTTTTTATGTAATAATTAAAAAAATATACATCCATCATTTCAATCTTATTAGTAAAAAAATATCATACTAATAATTTAAAAGCGTGGGATCACAGACTGAGAGTCGCCATACAAAACAAGAATGCGAAAAAAATATAAGGGTAGCAGAAACAAAAATATATTTTCGAAACTTCTACCCTCAAATTTGTGAAGGTCATCATGACTACAAATTCTCACATGTCACCGTTTATTGTATTGTTAGAAATAGTAGCGACAAGACATTGACAAAGGGTGTTACGAAACTTGGCACAAAAGATTTTTCCATCAAGTGAGAGCCAAAAAATGATAATAAAATATAAAATTTATTTGAAATTTGAGCACCTGTCACTAATTACCACCTTTTGGCGGCGATAGCTTTTGTGATACCAAATGTGAGCATTATGAGATCTTTTCGAACGGGGGCTCGAGATATAAATAATATAAAGTGTTGCATTATACCCGCTTTTGTATGGATATTAAAAGAATTTAGGATTATGTTTTTTGAGTTATGAAATTGATTAAAAAAGGATCGCTGGTATATTTTTTTATTTTTAACTTAAAATTGATGTAAATAAGCAAATTGTATATAGAATGTGCAACTTGTAGACCAAATGCCAAAAGTTGTAAAATTCTTACCATATATTGTGCTCATCCATTTTTTTATTAAGTCACTTCACGTTCCGATACATTATCTATGAATGTATTCAAATTGATGATTGATTTGGACAAGCGGCTTGTATGATTGAATAGAGATACATAACATTAGTGGTACATTGTGTGACCTACGACCGGTGTCGACACGTGGGTGTGACTCTTTATGAGATCCAGCATTAGTTGTATTTTTGTACTTTCCATTGGACAATAAGTAAAAGATAAAATGAAAGGTTGGAAGAACTTTTCCTACCTATTTTCACGAAATCCTTATTGACACTACCATATATTATTTAAGTTGCATATACTGGAAGTGACATCATAACCTTATATTGATTTTATGCTTAACCTCTTTATATAAACACTTGCAATTATTTCGTTACCAACTTAAGAATTGAGTGCTAATTACTATATAAAATAAAAGGAAATTTTCATATTTATTTAATTATCGAGACCATAAAATTCCATAAAAGATTAAAATTCATCTAACACTGGGACCAATTAAGGTTGAGGTCTGAGATCGGCGCAGAGCCGAAGTTGTAACATATTGCCCTTCCAATTAAGGAGGTACTCCCTGCTGTTTCTACCGGAGGACCAAATAGCTGTAGCACGATCTGACCCGTTCCACTTTACACCTCATTAAGATTTGACCCTTATTACAATAACTTTAGAGTATACATCGAAAAGAGGAGCGAGTTCGAAAACTATTACTAATGCCCCCAAGTCATTCTGCACTATTTCATAGTTTGACTACCTACGCGGCGTTGACAATAAAAAATTATACAATGAGCGACCGTTGTCTTCAAACTTATTTGTTATGACTCGACTTCGTCTAGACTTCGCTTTCCTATAGACATTTTGTCGCTGAAGAGTCTAGAGCCTAGAGTTAAAATATCAGGTTCTATAATAATCTTTATTTAAATTAACCACTTCAAGTTTCAAAATTAATTATTTCCTATTTATGACTAGAATCTATAATGTAATTTACATGTTTAAGCAAAATTACACTTCTCTAACAGAATAGTATTAAATCTACAAAAGGCAATGTTAAACAACTGTACAACAAAACAATCCTATATTTAAACATCAGTGGTACTAACAATGTACTTTATTGCTTTCACAATTTATTGTATCTTTCGTAAACGGTACAAATTATGCCATTGCATAGAGTACTTCTCTAAATCATTTCCCACGCGCTCAGATAAGCTATTTGTCTTCTGCTTGACTGATGTTTATTGTCAGCTAATTAAAAGTAAACAGTATATGTAACAATGTTTGTTAATGTTTGTAAATCCGTTTTTTGATAGGTTTTAATTTTACTTCAATTTGAGCCAAGAATTTTATTATCACGTAATCAGATTGCAATTATGAAACGTCATGCTTTAATTACACTATTCAAAAGAGTACGAAGAATAACTTACAAGAAATTTGTTGCATATTATTTTACTCATTTACAAAGTTGAGATTAATCATAGTATTGAGCACATGAGTCTCGGTCATACTTGATAAGTGAAAACAAATTAGAATTGAAGTCAAGTGTTGTACCTTTTTTTTTTTTTTTTTTTTTTTTTTCCGTTGGAAAAACCCGTTACGGGTACCCCGTCGGCCCAGGGGGGTGACGGCCGGGGGGTTATGTGGGACTACCCGGCAGCATAGAGGATGCTGCCATTTTTAAGGCTACCCACTAAAAAACCAACGGTTGCCCTCTTTGCCGTAATGGGACGTCACGGGATCGCGTTAGCACACACCGTGACGCCCCGGCGAGACCCCCCGAATGAGGGTGCCCCGAGCAACGTAGAGCACCCTCCCATCGCAGGCCTATGTTAGGTAAGAGGGGTCACCCTCCCCTCTCACCAGGCCTACAACTGGGGAAGGAAGCGGCGGGCGTATTCCCGCCTCCTTCTACCCAGTCTTCCCCGACGGAGCGGGTCAGTGGACGAGGCTGACTCCCTGACCCGCTCCGATGCCTCCTTTGCGGCTATGACTTGCTCGCAGAAGGAGGCCATTGCGACCCAGCACCTCTCACTGCTGACCATCGCGCTGATAACGCGCGGCAGCGAGAGGTCCCTGCCAATCACGCCCACCAGCTCAGTGCGCTGGTGGTCCCAGGCAGCGCACTCCGCCAAGGTGTGACGAGCCGAGTCGACGGACTCGTCACAGTGATGGCAGGAGGGGGTCGCCTCCCTTCGTGCTATCCTGTGCAGGTACCCACCGAAGCAACCATGCCCGGTCAGCACCTGCACAAGACGGAACGTAAGCGTTCCGTGCCGCCGATTGATCCAGTGGTCGAAGTGAGGGCGGACCGCCCCCACTGTGATCATACCGGCGGCAGGGGACTCTAAGTCCCTGTTCCACCGTCGCATCAGGGCTCGGTGAGCTAGAGCCCTGATTCGCTCCACCTCGGGCCTTACCCCCGTGGCCAAGGCTTCTGCCCGGTGCCAGTACACGGCTGCGAGCACCTCCGCCTGTAGCTCCCAGGGCGGATCGCTCGCCAGGAGTGTAGCCGCCGTGAAGGACACCGTACGGTACCCCCTGATCATCCTCACCGCTAGGACCCTTTGCGTTCTTCGCAACAGGGTCCTTGAGTGAGCGGTGAGGGACTCCGACCATATGGGGGCACCGTATAGGGCCATGCTCCTCACGATGCCGGCATATAGGCGCCGGCATGGAGCCTGCGGCCCACCGACGTTAGGCAGAAGCCTTCCCAAGGCAGCTGCGGTGGAAACCAACTTCGGGGCGAGAAGGGAGAAGTGCGCCCCGAAGTTCCACCTTCCGTCCAGGGTGAGGCCCAGATACTTCATCTGGGCCTTCACCACCACCTCCGAACCCTGGACGGAGATGGACGCCCGACGAGGGGGACCTCGCCGAGGGCCGTGGAACAGGATGGCCTCCGTTTTAGTGACGGAGACCTCCAAACCCAGCAGCCCTATGCGGTCCGCAACAAGCGTTGCACCGACGGTAGCAATACGGGCCGCTTCCGCAAAGCTCCCTCCCCGTGCTGTGACGAGGGTGTCATCGGCGTAACAAAACACCCTCATCCGGGGAAGGAGAGGACAGCGGAGCAGCCAGTCATAGCCCAGGTTCCACAGGATCGGTCCCAAAACGGACCTCTGTGGAACCCCTCGGCTCACGACACGTCGGTACATCCGCCGGTGGCCGCGCTCCCACAGGACCTCTCTGTCCTGCAGGTAGGCCCCCAACAGTCTCAGGAGACAGGGAGGCACTCCATGGAACCGGAGCGCCTCGACCAATGTCTCGAACGGAAGACTGTTGAAGGCGTTAGCGACGTCCAGCGAAACCGCCAAGACGACGTCCCCCTCGCGAACAGCCTCCTGGGTCACATCTCTCAGAGCTCTCAGGGCATCTATCGTAGAACGACCCGCCCTGAAGCCGAACTGAGCTTCTGAGAGATCCGGACCCACCTCCTCGAGGTGGCAGGTGAGACGGGCAGAGAGGATTCTCTCGAAGAGTTTACCCGTCTCATCCAGCAACACGATCGGCCTGTATGCGGAAGTAGAGTCGGCAGAACGACCCCCCTTCCGCAACAGGCACAACCTGCCCTCTTTCCAGGCTTTCGGGAACTGTCCAGTGCGCAAGCAGAGGTTGAACAGTTCCCGAAGTCTGCCACCCAAGTATTCCAGGGCGATGAACAGCACTCGCCCCGGAATACCGTCTGGCCCCGGCGCAGTGCTGCAGGCTCGTAGGCGACGCGACGCGACCTCCAGCTCGGCCTCCGTGATGTCTGGGACAGAGCCAACCCCCCCACCGTGAAAAGGGGGAGCCATCACGGGAGGCGTGTGGCCGGTGGGGTCCGGGAAAAGTTCCCCCACCAGCCTTTCGAGGAAATCCGGCTCCAGGGACTCCATGACCGGGGCGCACGCGGCGCGGAGTTTGTTCCGCGCCACGCGATACGTTCGCCCCCATGGGTCCCTGTCGAGACCTGCCAGGATTTCCTCCCGAGCCAGGTCCTTCGCCTTTCGAATCGCCAAACGCAGAGCTGTTCTCGCATCACGGTAACAGCTCCGCAGCTGGGCCTCCAGATCCGGGTCAAAGCCGTGACGTCGGCGACACCGGACGAAGGCCCTACGAGCCCTGCAGCAGGCCGCCCGAAGTTCGGCTAATTCGGGCGACCACCAGTAGACACCTCTACGCCGCCGGGGCCTAGACACCACCCTCGGCATGGCCGCATCGCAGACCCGAGACAGGGCTTCGCGCATGCGGCCCGCCATCGCCTCCACGTCGGTTTCCTCGCTGGGAAGATCGGGAAATGCCCAGCCCTGTACGATGGCTGCCTCCGCAGCCATTTCCCGATCCAGCCGTTGGATTGCCCAGCGAGGAAATCGACTTCCTCCCCGCGGTGGCCTGGCCAGATCCGGTCGGACGGTGGAGATCTCAAATCGGATGTATTGGTGATCCGATAGAGTCTCCACCTCCTTCTCGACTCTCCAGTCGTGGACCAAACGTGCGACAGCTGGGGTGGCGAACGAGACGTCCACCACGGAGCTCCCTTGCGGCCGCACGCAGGTCGGTTCGGTCCCCCTATTGAGGAGGGACAGACCGGAGAGGAGCGACCAGATCTGAACGGCCCTGCCCCTAGCGTCCGTGTGGCGGTTCCCCCAGGCCACGGATTTAGCGTTCAGGTCGCCGAGGACGATTGTTTTCCCCGACGCCTGTCTGCTGATCGCCTCCCTGACGGAGTCCAGGAAGATCTCGAACTCCGCCAGGCTGCGATTGGGAGAGAAGTACGTGCCGACAACCACGTACTCCCCCCACCGCGCCACTACTAAACCCGGGCCAGTCTCCAGTGTGGAGAGAGGGGGACCGGAACTTGATCCCACAACCACCGCCACGGAGCCGTTTATGTCCCCCGACCAATTGGGAATTGGGGGGACATAGTAGGGCTCACAGGCCACCGCGATATCTACCTCCCACTCCGCCATGGCCTGCAGGAAAAGGTCCTGAGCCCCAGCGGAGTGGTTGAGGTTCGCTTGAAGGAAGCCATGTCGCAGACTGTTCATTGCGACATGGCCTCAACAGGCGCCTGGGGGCGCACGTCTTTTGGAGCCGACGGGGAGGAGCGGGCTACTTTCCGTCCTTTGGACGGAGCCTTACATGCCCGACTCCCCAGCTCGTGTCCCGCTGGCAGGCCTCGCTCTGCGCAGACCGCGCACCGCAGCACTCCGGTGCAGCTGGCACGATCGTGACCCGCCAAGCCGCACCGGAAGCAGATTTTGCTGCGGTCGACGTTGGAGGGGCAGACCGCATGCGTGTGTCCAAGCTCCATGCACCCGAAGCACCGCAGCGGTCGCACCTCCAGGAGCTCCACTTTCGCCGGACTCCAACCGACGAGCAGCCGCTCCGCCCCCAGCAGGATCCTCGCCGCATCTACTGTGCACCGGGCAAAGGTGGCGCCCATGGTCACGGCGCCCCAGCGAATCTCCCCGACGTGGAGAGACTCCCTGGAGCACCCGGTGATGCGGCAGATCGCGACTGCCACCTTCTCTGAGGTTGCAGAGTCGTCCAAGCCCTTGATTCTGAGGCCAACCCTCTGCTGGGCTCGGGCGACGTCTGCAACCCCATCCAAGGCGGAGCGGAGGCTCGCCTCCAACGCCCCCGCCTTGTCGGCCGACGCCTTCGGCAGCTCCAGGAGCCTCGCTCCGGTGGCCGAACGCCGAATTACGAGCCCGCCCTCGAGCCCGATCTCGCCGAGATTAACTCTTTCGGCGGCGCGCTCGAGGACGTGCGCGTAAGTTATACCTTTGGAGGCCGCCTCGTCCTGGAGCTTAATAATAACCGCAGGTGACCGAGGCGGCGGCAGTTTAGGCTTCGGCCGGGAACGGCTCTTGCGCCTTTTCGCCCTGGGCCCCCGCCTTCTGCGGCCTCTGCCTTTCTTAGGCGGCTGCGGAGGCTCAGGGGCTGCTGCTTGGCGGGCTGTTGATTTGCCCACAGGATCCGGGGCCGGCGGGCGGGGGGCATTCTTTTCGCGCCTGCCCCGCCGCACGACCGTGGTCCAGGCCTCCTCAGTAACGGCAGCCTTCTGTGGAGGAGCCTGAGGAGGAGGCCGAGACACCACAGGCCTCGTCCCTAGAACGGGTGATCCTGAAAGCACGCTTTTTGCGGGCTTTTTTGCCGCTGCCGCAGTTGCCGCCGCCTCTCTACGGCGATCTGCCGCTAAGGGCGGCCGAAGGCTCTTCTCGGGGAGGAGGCGATCTTCGATGCCTGCAAGGCGGGCGTTTAACATAACGCCCACCGAGGTAATCAGGGATCGCCTCAACTCCTCCAGGGTCTCTGAGTTGAGGGAGGGCACCTCAGGAGCTGCGGCTTTGGCCGCAGATGCCCTCATCTCAGAAAACTCCTTCCTGTGAGCCTTCAGCTCGCTCTTAAGGGCCTCCACCTCCCTGTGGAGACGCGCATTGTCCGCACGGATGCGGCACGTCTCCTCAGGCTCGCTGCGGCTGGCCAAGGCCTGCACGACTTCGAGCATGCCGCTCGAAGCCTCCCTCAGGGCCTTGATCACGGTCCCCTTCAGGTTTAGGGACTTCCGGCTGACCTCGATGATCGAGGCAGCATGCCGCCCAGCGACGGCCCTTAGCTCCTCCGCTCCCAAGCATGCAGGAGAGTATGCCGGTTGCGAACCCAAGGAAAGGTCTTCCTCGGATTCCGGCACACTCTCAACCGCAGCAGGCTGTTTGCGGAGGGCCCGAGCGCTTAGACTGCGCTCGAATTCGGCCTCCTCCGCCTCCATGTTGAGGGCCCGTAACTCGGCCCTCGCTCGAGTGAGCCTACTCCCTCTGACGCCAGTAGTGGCGCGTCCACGACGAGCGGCACTGCATTTTGATGTAGCACCACGCTCCGACTCGCTACCGGACGCGTCACTAGGAGTCGGAGCGACCTCAGAGAGAGGTCTCTTCCGTCGACTACTGCCCTCGCGGTTAGACAGCTTTTCGCTACCGCGAGAGCCCAACTTGGTCCCCTTTGATAGGGACGCCATATCGAAAGGCATCTTAAATCCCTTGCGCTTGCCAGGGTCATTAGCGGAAGAGCCGACCAACGGGGTCGACTCCTCCGCGTCCAAATCAACAATATCCATTCCAACAGCAGAATCGGGGTCAATTGTACGGATGCTAGGGTCGTGTTCACGGAGGCCGGCGGATTGCCGACCTACGGAGCATTTTGTGCCCCCCCAGAGTACGTGGGGCAGCCGACGTCCGAAGACGTCGGGAGGGATTGCCCAGCTTGGCTGGCACCCTCCTGGGTAGACTTTTCCAAAATGCTTGCGTTCATGTCATTAGGGCTTATTTACGGGTGAGCTCCCCCGCCTTCTCAGCGCTTGCCAATTAACCCTACGCCGTAGCACGCTAGACTACAGTTTCGGGGTAGTTTTTTATAGAGGTTTCCTTCCTCGCAGCACATCACGTGTGGTGTGCCCCCGGTCCCGGCCGTAGTGCAATGGCCGGGTTACGGTATGATTTTGTGCCTTGCGGCTTTTCGACTGATTGCACCGGTTTTCCGGTGGGCGATGGTGTCGTCACATACCTATACCTACGCCGCGTCAAGTGTTGTACCTAAAAGAAAACTACTGCTATCGTTCAACTAGTTCTAAGATGCTCTCACATTTTGAAAGGTTTAGGGTATTCTAGTTTTTAATATTTTAAATAATAGTAATTATATTATAATAGACTACACCTACAAAGATGTTACAATGTTACATGTACAAAATTTTCAACAAATTGAATAATGCCAAGCTTTTGTGTAAATTACTTTTCATATTGTTTTTTTCAGATTTTTCCACATGTTCTTTATATACTCAGAAATTTGTGGGAGCATAAGAATTGCAGCGTCTTTAAAAATAGCTTCAAAGTACTCCCAGAGGAACCCATATTAGTATAAAAATAGATTCTACATATTGCACCAGATCCCAAGAGCAGAATGATGTAAAATATAATACAATGGAAGTAAGTATGCTAATAAAGTTACCTAGGCGTATGCAAAATAAACTAACCTAGTCGCGTTATCAATGAACTGTCTAATTTTCATAACCGCTTATGTCGTTGAAGTATTGGTATAGCTGAGTGTGAAATAGAAACCTAGAGATATATATCCATATATATAAAGTGGCGGGTTCGAATAATGCTCGTATCGATATTTTTTTATTCTATATACAAATAAAATTTAATAAGCTTAAAATGGAAATAGCATATATCGAAATATAAAATAACCTAACATGCAAAATGCTAGATTAATCATTTTGCAGAGTTACGTCGCTAAGTATGTATTTTTTTCATGTTAAAATATTGAAACATTTTAAAAGCAAGAAGATAGACTCTAATTATAATTTAACATAATTATACACCTTTCTTCAGCTTTAATTACAACTTATTAACAAATTACTATAATAATGAAAATAATGGATATTAGTTTCTTCAATCTGTTATTTATCTATTACGAAAAATCTCTCTTACTTTTTCTAGAAAGTTTTGTTACGTGACACATACATACAACAACTTATACTTACTTTTCGCAATCAAGAATCCTCTTTCATAATTAATGTAATGTAAACTAAACAAAGGTAATTTAAACTCAAAATATTATTTAAATATGCATTAAAGTCAGAAGGCAATCACAGAAGACACGTTAGAGACGAGTGTCGCCTCCAGCTACATTTGATGAATATGAATACTATAGGTTTTCACTAAACGTACAGATCGATAAACAGTTAGAAGTGACATCTTTAGAAAAAAATAAAATAATTGACCAATAATTAACCAGTTATGCTTAACTATAAATATATTGTGGGTTTTGTTATTTTTATTTTACATAATAATATTTTAGTTTCTTTATTATTCATTAAAAATGTTAACAAAGTTGTACATGTAGGGAACATTTACCTATAACCTATATATATTTATATATATAGACGGTCATCTTGACATACCATATCTATTGTAGCAACAAAATACAGACAGACATTTATTATTCAGTAAGCTCTATTATATACCAATTCTATTTAAATCTATTCATTCTACTTTCATTTGTAACATCGATTAATTCTTTGTTTCAATGTGTCAGTGTTAAATTGGGAAGCAAACACTAGTAACTTAGAGACAAACAAAGAATGACAAACGAGCTATCCTTCACAATACTTAATGAACTGTGGAGTCCAAATAACTAATTGGATAAGATTTGATTTGATTGGATTTTATTTTATTTAACTTATAAAGTATATCAATCATTTTATATATTTGTAAGGAAAATATTCTATCTCAGTATATTATATTATTCTCTAAGAGCTTTAATTGCACATTTAAGTGAGTAAATTTTAGACAAAAACGTCATTTCGTTGAAAAGAAGTTAATACGAAAAGTCGGTCATAAATATACATTTATAAATACATAGATATACTTTAATAATTAAAATAATATTATTTACTCATATAAATTGGATTTCATAAAATTAAAAAAAATAATAAAAACTTTTAATTTTAATGTTCTCCACGAAAAGATGAAATCATATTCAATCTTGGATATCTCATTAAAACATGCATAAACTCGTGTCCATTGGAATGACAATGGATTTTTGAACTGCGGTGATTTAAATTATATGCGCACGCGTCAAACCAGTAAGTAAATCACACAGGTCGTAACAAGAGTAATGATTTATACTGAACAATTAAAGATGATGTTTAGCTTGGTCTCGTAAAAAATTCAAGCATAATGAGATTAAATCGATTCGCCACACATGTCACCCAGCATAAAATATTTTTGAATAATTTTCTTACAATTGTTAATTTATTTGGAGGTATTTTGGGTAAGAAATATTCAGTGAAAATATTTTGTCGCGATGAATAGAGTCATAACTCTGAATTTTTAGGGTTGTACACGTTCAGAAAATATGTAGTAATATCTTACTAGAGAACTATACTTAATAAGCTATACTAAAACTAATTTTAAGAATTGTATATTTACTTTAAGTTCAAAATAATATAACTTATTCTCTACTTCTAACACATCTACATATTTATTTATTTTATTAAACCATCCGAATAATTCTAGACTAGAATAAAGTTTTTATTATAATTCTCAACGAAATATATAAAAAAATAAAACAATACATAACTAAATAGGTAACAGCCCTAAGGAAAAGGCAGCAATAGTAAAATTTACGAAGTATTGTTGCTCAATAATCTATAACTGAGAATTAAACTTAAAGAAAAACTGCGGATCCTTTCAAAGACAAACAAACAAATTAAAAAAATATAGATATCTATCGTATTTAACCTAAACAATTGTTTACTCAGAAGCGAGTCATAAAAAACAAAAATCATTAACAGCTCAAAAATAATTAAATTTTATAACATCCCCGCCTATTTTTGGCTACCAAAAGCACTCCCGTTTTGAATTCTATTAAAACTTAATTAACTTTTTCTGTTAAGTTATAAATTATAAATGAGCCTTCAGACGAAGGACTCGATTTGTTTTGCTACTTCTAAACGTCACTTGTGCGATGATAAATGCTATTTCTGGAGAGGCATTAACTTTTTGGATGACAAAACACCGACAAAGATAATGGCATTAAAATTGGACGATTAGTTGATAAAATAAAGCTGGTATTGAATAATAGTTCATAGAAATAAAATATGTCATTTAAAGTTATGTTTTTTTTGTTCTATTAGACGAATATTAAAAAATTATAAGTATGTTTAACATTAATTTTCCATAAAAAGGCAACATATATAGATATAACATCTGCTTTTTTTGACAAATAGGTATTCAGAAACAAGGTTTTGACATAATTCTTATATATATAGACATATATCAGTATATTTCTTAAATAAATTATATATAAAAATTATGTACATTATATAATAAATCATAGCAGATTTTCATAAATAGGAATTATTTAAACTAATTTTGGCTCTATATTTATAGGAATTCCATACACGCGGCCCCGAGGGACCGTACCATATTTCACGGTGTCCATGCCATGGTTTTGGGACACCCGCTGTGCTCCTGAATTAAGTAAAAGCCTTCCAGCTCTTGTTTCTTAATACCTAGTTGGATAAGGCTGTGTCTGTAATAACAAATCTGGTTCCAATTTTATATTTTTATATCGATATTTAGAAATAAATGTCTACATCACTTTTACATAATTTATTAGTAAATTTTTATATTATTTATGTTCAAAACAAAAGATTTATTATTGTTACAATAAAAAAAACTAAAACAAGGTTATATTTTTTTTACACATTTCAGCTCATTTTTACATTTTCAGCATTGACAAATTTTATGTTTTCTTTTCAGGCTTTTTACTGAATACCATTATAAAAGATATTTGTAAAAAACTACCCACAAAATACCCAGTAAGCCCACATCTTTACTTACCTTAATAGATGTCTCGGTCTAATTTTACTTTTGACGTGTTTTTAATTTAGCGTCCTCGCCTGCGGCTTCCACAAAATAACGTGCATATATACAGAGTGCTCATTACCGCCTCATTTAAATAATCTGTCTTTTTGTCCTTTTTATGGATGTTTATAAAACGCATGTCGTTTTTGTTTCTAATCGGTTAAAGTTATCCGATTGATGTTGATTGGATTTAGTTGTAATGGTTATTTGCTTCGTTAAGTTATGATCAATGAAAATATATATACATAATATATAACTACCCACATAATATATAAGATAAGAGATAAGATAAGATTTATTTTATATCGAACAGCGCATGTATACAAAAAAATGTTACCTACATACAAAATCAAAAACTTATATCTAAGTTAATAATATAAAAAAGTTAACGTACAGAGAAAAATAAAAATTAAAAGTTTATATCTATGCAAAACCAAATTTTCAATTTTTGGAGGAGACAAAATATTTTAAAAATAAAGTTAATGCAAATAAAAACATCTGACACGCGGCAATCGAGCTTGCCGCTATGAAAAACTCCTAATCGACAAATTATAACTCGCAAATTAATTAACAAACAAAAGAAAAAAAAAATAATAATAAATAAATAAATTAATTAATTAATTTTTAAATTTTTTTAAATTTAAAATTATTTTAAATTTAAAAATTCGAAATTTTTTTTCCATTTTTCGGTAACTTCGGCGGCCGATCTGACCACCTTCCCGTTGGACAATCAACATAATTTTGAAAAGTGAATCTTACATTTAGATGCTGATTCCAAATATATCTTTAGTTTTTCAAAATTCGAAAAATAAAATTCGACAGACACACCGACACACATACAGACAGACAGATCGGAAGGAAAAACTGAGTTTTTCGAACAACTAGAGACTTTATGTTGCTATGTCCCAAAGAAATATTTCATATAGTATCATTTAATTATATTTTTTGTGGATGTTAGTTACAGACACAATGCTATATTTCATGTTAAGTTGTAATATATCGCGAAAGTTGATAAAGTAATAACTCAGGATTGTGACACAACCTGTGACTCATACCGGTACAGACAACTCTGCGGGGTCATCGGGGGTCAAACGCTCAACTTTGACCGAAGCGCGCCGACGCCGAAATATCTCGCACTTTTTTATATAACTCTGTATATTATATATACAGCTGTAAAATAACAAAACTGTAGTACTTATTGCATATTGTAGCATATTCGTTTTTTAGGTCTCAGTAGGGCTTTTTAGGGCTTTAATATTTTGGCTTGCTTTGCTTTTGGATATCTTTGACTTGAAATAATTTTATTGATTAGTTTTTTTAAGCTTTTTTATACTTTTTTTAACTAAGTTATTTTTTCAAAGATTGCTATTTTTTATAGCGGCAACAAAATATATCTACAACCTGACAGTTTGGCGGTTTAATTCCTAGCTAAGACTGCTTTTATCTGTCCGAGTTTCGTCTCAGAAAAAACATAAAATCTGCTAGAAATATGTTATTTTAAAATTGCTAGCCTGCAATAGAGTTGTGTGATATGGGTTAAGCACCGCTCCCTCTAAAGCTGATAATTATAATAATTTATGATTTTAACAATATTGCTTTATTAATAGGATCTATTGAAATACATAGTACTATCTATTTTTCTATTTAAAATTCTTACCAAAGTTTCAATCTTTGAAAAGAAAACAGCCTTTTCAAATTTATATATTTTTTATTTTATTTATCTTTTCTTTCTATTTATCGTTTTTTTTCAATTTATCTTTTTGAATTTGGATTTTATGGACAATATTATTATAACAGTTTCTCAAATAAAATATATACATAATAAAATAGTGGAGAGACAATAGTTTTATTATAGCAAAGAATGTATTTAAAAAAATCCTTAATACTATTCTTTAAGTAATTTTACAAATTGTTAGTAAAAATGACAGATAAACGTTAATTTTATTAAAAATTGACATATACATATTTCCGCCACATATAAATAAACATTAGAAAGTTTTATCTAGGTTTTATAATAATTATGAGATGAATTAATAAAATTATAAATTTTTGAGATAGGGGGACAATAATAGTAATTACAGTTTTATATTCAGATATATATGATACTTTTTAATAATATTATTTAATTTGTATATTATTTATATTTTTATACAAAATTTGTATTATTTTTATTTCATACCCAATCTTAAAATGCATGTTCAGTTTTGTAGTCGCCTATTCAACTGTCGCTTCTAAACAATTGAAATGATGTAGTATCTTAAAAAAATTCATGATTATAGAATTCTAAATATAAGAATGAGGAGTAGTCACTTTCGCTTTACCAATTAGTTAAATTCAAGTACATATTTCACTATGCATCCATATTCTCTATATCATCATGTTATATACTTCAAAGATTACAAAATATTTTTTTTGTAGAAAATTTTGTAGAAATCCTACTTTTTAAATAAGTTATTTTATTGTTATTTGTAAGAATCAAGTGTTTCATATTTACAAAATTAAAAATAATTAATGGAATAATAACTATGTGTGGGTGTAGTCTAAAATGCCAATACTAATTAGGTAATAGAAGGTACTTAATAATAAAGCCTATATAACATCTAGGTTTATATAACAATTATTGTATTATCTCATTTAATAACAAGTTTACTTCAAGAACCTGATTTATTATTAATGGTTTAAATCAGACAGACACAGAGTAAATCACAGCTGAAAACATAAACCGTAATAACATCAACTACTTACAACACTCATAAATTAAGACAATAATCACGATTTAAATCATTCATTTGTTAAGAAAACACGATTTAAATCATTCATTTGTTAAGAAAACACGATTTAACAAAAGACTAAAATAAACACTCAACGACTGTATTCACAAACATATATTTTTTTAAAAACCTTTGTCAAGCAAACAAGAAAAATGTCACCAAAAAAATCAATGACCTTCCATTTTGCAGTTCATCAGTATTTTTTTTATATATTTATCGCCACCCTTTTAAGTTGAAATCGCGCCAATACATTTGGTGTCCACCTAAAACAAATAATTTGTAATCCTGAATTATGTGCTGCTGACTGCATACATTTAAAAGATATGGATCTGGAAACTAGTGATGGGGTCTTACGTAATCATTTGTCGATATTTTTATTCGTATTTCAAAACGGAAAAAAAAATTTATTCAAGAATTGTCTTAGTGAATTTTTTAAAGAATTTTCTTTAAAAACTGTATGTTATATTGAACTTTAATATTTATTTAAATATTGTGGTATATGATGTTGACTTATGAATTTATAAGAAAAAAATATTTTACATAATTTATCGATTATTTCCTCACTATTATTAAGTCATCGAACAACAAATAAAAATATCGATGTCGCTTTGCCCCCGACCTCTCTCGATTGGCGTGACTATTTGTCACCTCAACTCGACTCCTGTACGAGCACGCTGCAAACATACAGATTTGCATCACTTATATAAATACAAAACGAATTAAGAACTGTTATATAAAATCGCAAATTTTACACTTATTTTCTATAACGTAGAGTTTATATTTGCTTGACTATAATGTGACATTAGTTCTTATATGTTGAAGAGGAAATCAATTCATTGCTATTGTCGCTGTGATCATGTTGTTATAACTACATAGAAATTTATTAGATATGCACTTGTTGAATTCTTAATTTAAGAAACTTTATATATATATATATATTTATTTATATATATATTTATGTTCAAGTAAGTCTCGCAAATAAACAGAATCGATATGCTAGTAATATTTCCACAAAAATGTTACACGGGAAGTTATTAGCAAGTAAAATAATAAACTAAAAGAGATATAAAAATTCATATATATTCGTATATATGTTAGTAATAGTTAGTATATATATAGACTAAATAAACTAACTGCTACTACTTACATATATAAAAAAAATAAGTTAAGCTAGTACTACAAGAATAAGCTTCTTTACAAATATTAGCTTTAAAGTAAATTTATAAATTCGTAGACTATATATATATATATATATATATATATATATATATATTATACTCAATATTATATACATATATAATCTAAACAAACTCATATCTATTTAATCGACAGGTCGACAAGAGAATCATCGTTAACAATGACACAAACTATAAGTTAGTTCGTAACATCTAATAAATAAGATTTATAATAGAATGTCAACATTAAATTATCTACAGAGATATGGCGCCATATTGTAATGGTTTATTCAAGTCATATAGGAACTATTGAGTAGTTTTTTCATATTTTATAAAAAAAACATATTTATTTAAATTAGAAAAACAATTGATCATATAGCAATTATTAAGTCGAATAATATCAATTAATATATTATAAGCAATCAAAAGAAAATATACATTTTTCTATTTAAATTTATGTTTTTTTTATTTACTGAAAATATCAATTCAGTTAACATTTCTTTTAAGGCTCTTGTCGTGATTGTAAACTTGGAGCGTAGGAGTAAGAGTCATCGAATGAAATAGTCCGCTGTGAACGAATGGCCCACGAAATAATTGTTCAGATTTATCTCCATGTTTTATGGCACGGTTAGGAATCTTCCAATCATTAACTATAACGACCGATATCATACAAGAAATAATGTACACGAAAAATATTGTAAACAGAAACGAAATACCAGAAAGAGAATTGATTGAATTTGTCTTAATTATAGACATCTCCCAGTGATATGAATAGAGTGTTCGTACTCAAATCTACCTAATCATAAATAACAAATCAAACGAATTAAGTTGAGTACCGAAAGTCATTCATTATTCTTCATAAGACACTCACTCGTCTAATGATACTAAAACTCCGACTACCGAAATAATAAACATCAATCAAATACCAAATCATTAATAAAGGATATCAATCACATTGTCTATAACGAATTTGATTTTATGCAAACAGAAGAAATAAAAGTATTAAAAATTAAAGGGAATAACATTTGACGTGTACCTACTGTGCAATATAAGGAGGATTCGATTAGTCATTATTTGATTTTATTCGGCGGACTGGAAGGCCCCTGGGGAGAGGCAGTGGGGGGTTGCACGAGTGCTCACTATATGCTGGTCATCAAAGAAACCATCGACACATTGTAAACCTGGAGTAAACAAGGTCGCATCCTGTATCGACGTTTAGTGAACTAAATGTTGTAGTATTATTACCAATAAGTATATGTTCAACTATTATCTTGATATATATGTATGCTATATGTATATATAAGAGGAAAACCGATACAAATGATTGTTTTTAATTTATTTTTTGTAATTTTTGTTATGCAAATCATTTATTGGGTCATCATTACGAAGCCACTTATCTTCGGTCCATCAATTTAAAGTTTTTATTTCATTACCAGTTTCGGGTACAAATGAAATATGACGCCATTGAGATAATATTAATGTGCAATAACAATGATTTTACAATACATTATGATTTATGATACCTAAAGCTAAAAACAACCGCAACATTTCGATACAAAGGTTTAACACTTTTAAATGTACGTTTGATTGCAGGTAGAAGTCAATTCCAATCAAAGAACTGCACACATTAATTCACTCATACAGAAGTATTAAACTTCGAGGGGGGCTAATTAGGAATAAGCAACCTTAACCTAATAAGATTAAAGAAATACAAGTAATACCAAGTCAATGCAACATAATTTACTGACTTTACATGCTCATTTGATTAGCCGGCGCGAAAGGGCAAATCCTGTATTAAGATAGGTAATGAGGTTAAATTCATCTCGTACATTCAGTTAGTGCTAAGTCAGAGATAAATGCAATGAAATTTATATTCTACCAAGGAGTGTTACAGTGTTTATTGGGAGCAAGGATCTCGAAGTTGCTGACGAAAGTGCGGTAGAAAATTAAGTACAAAAAGGTACAATATTTAATATGAAATAACTTGTTGTGAACTCTATAGACATTGTATATAAAGTTTATATTAAAAAAGGTGCTGTTAATGAAAGGAAGAAAGAAGTTAACGATGGATTGTGTGGTAAGTCGGCACCCTGCTGCCGCGGACCCCAACCGCGCCTATCACGGACAAGACATCGATTAGTGATCGACTGAATTCAATTGCTTGGAGAGACATGATTCGATACCGTCAAATCGAACCGATCGAGATTTGTATTGTTAGATTTTTTGAAAATTTGCATTTTAAGAACGTCACGTCAACGGCAACGCTGAGTCACCTGACAAATGAAAAGGTTCGATCGTGTCAGATATCGAGACGCGTTGACCGTAAGCTCCATTTTATTATTGTTGTAATATGATTACTGTCAACTAAAATATTTTTTTATTGAACGTTCTTGTTTCCTTCCCATTCGTCATTCGGTTTTGAGATTTAAATTTACGATTTTATTATATTACCCCTCCTACGGTTTTAAGAATGATATCGAGTTTATAATCAATATCATTACAAATTATGATTTATATATTTGGATTGCGTGCCACAACTTTTACATTAAACGGTATTTTATAACACGCATGCGTAGCGCGATGTTATGATATTTTTAGTTTATTATCTGAAGTCATGATACCAAAAGCGGTGTGTTGATGCTTACACTTTATAAAAATAATAATTGACAGTTTATTACGAAATAAGATATACGGTTTTTGAAATTAATTTTAATCTTCAGTTAATAATTCCAACTAAAATATACGAGAGTTATTTACAATTCTTTAACATGGCTTATCATACCACCAAAACGAAGTGTTTGATAATATGAAACTTTATATTTCTATTAACTTCACAAAAATTTCTATATATATATATATATATATATATAATATCGACTTTATTTATTTCTTATATTGTCAATATAAGAAATAATTAAAGTCGATATTAATTTAACTGTATTATGGATTAATATTCAAAACAGCAAATTTTTTTCCTCAAACAGGGAACAAGAAAAAAGTTGCAGACTGCGCAATTATCCTATTTATAGACCCAAATGAAGTAACAAAAGCCCAACATGCAACTATTATTTATGAAGGCATACATACTTGTATATTATAATACATTTTGCGTTCACAACACAGTAGGGCACCGGTTAATGTAATAAAGGATTTGAATAACACCATTAATATTGTGAGCTACGACTATTCACACAAAATAACGTGCCTGGAATGTTTTTAAACTCAATTTATAAAACGTTTCAATGATATTTTAATTAATTTGATATTTTTAAACATATGACATATTTTGTTATTGATTATTGATTTAGAAATACACTTATTATATTTTATCCTCATCTATTTCAGATATTATTAGTTTAGTTGGCAACTTGTTACGTTTCAAAAGTAACTATTCATTATAATATATTTATTTTAAATTAAATAAAAAGTGAATTTTTAGTACAAAATTAAGTAACACCAAAGATACTATAGAAATTATAAAGGGAGACTTGATTAACATATTTTCATTTGAAATAACACAAACATTATATTACATTTTGCATTATAATATATTTAAATAATCATATTCAATTTATATCTACGTAGCTATAGGTAACATTATTAACCTTTAAAACATATTTATACTACAAAGTCTATTTTAAGAGTTATATATGACCTATCCATTGTTTACGACATACGTCTCAGCTTGACCTTTAAGGCCAATACGACATATCGTACTTCTTGAAAAACATAGCCTGCAGATACGACATACGGTACGATATCGTATGAACGAGCTTGTCTAGCCTTTCTAAAGCTTTTAAGAACCAATTGGGCGTCTGACAGTGACATGTTTTGGTCAATTCAAGCGTACAAATCGAATTAATTGTGACTCCAGCATAATATCGTGCATCTTCATAACAAAAAGGTCAATTTTAAACATCAATGTTTGTACGAGATAACATCTTAAATAAATAATGATATCGATTTTAATTATAATTGTTGTTGAGTACGAGTTAATGAAGACTTGTTTATCGATTTTATCTTCTATCTCACTGATTCAGATTTATATTAATATTACTCTTTAAAAAATGAACATAAAGCTTAATAGGTATAGTAACTCTAATACTAGGTCCGCCACTGTTCAAGGCTCGTAGAGCTGAACGAAGCATTGTGGCTGAACGAGAATTCTAAAGGTGATCCATATAAAATAAAACTATGCTTATGAAAATGACTGTATTATTAAATGTAACACAGTCAGTTGTCTTTCTTATGACACATTTAACTCTATGGGACAGACTTTGACCATTTTATAAAAAACTACAATCACAAAAGTAACCAAAAAACGTCAGGATCTATAAGTCACTGTCCTCGACAACTCTGCCAATTTTCGAAATCCTATCATTATTCGTCTAGGAGCAGTAGAATTAGTAACGAAACACACTTTTGACCAGTAAGACCTTCGCTTCGCTTAAGTCAATAACTGACTGGATAACTACGAAATTCATGGCTGTTACAAATGACTGTGCTTATGCCTTTTGCTATTAACACGAGCAAAGCCGCCTTTAATTGCAAAACAAAACTTTCAAATAAGACATTGCGTTAAATAATTAGATTAACACAACACGATATTTATTATCTGTTTGTGGCTATTAATATGGAGTTGTTAAAACTTAATTATATGCAGAAAAAAAATAATACCAAACAGACATAGAGAAACTGCAAAAGCGCTGTTTTGTTAAACACACACACACACAAAAAGAAGCCCGTATAAAAAATGTAGACAATGTAAAAGAAATATTCTAATCATACATTGAAAGAAACATCAGATCCTAGTTCCAACTAAAGATATATATAAAACATATTCTTTTCGTAATATTTTGTAATGCTCTTTCACAAGTTTTAAATATTATTCGAAATTTAAAATAAATGCCTCTTCACAAGTGTTTAATATTATTGGATGTTTAAAATATTTGTATTTTAAAAATATATGTATATAAGAAAATAAGTTGTAACAGCTCGTTAACGATTAGTATTTACAATCTAAATTATGTTTGTGAATTGCGATACAATTTATGCGAAATAATGCATAGTAGATCTAAAATTAGCTGTACTTAAACAGTAATACAACAATTATAAAACAATTATATATAATTATAATAACCACACCCAGGCCTCTTTTTTATACAATTTTAAACACAATTGATAGCCACGAACCTAGGACTTCTAAGTGTTCGTCCGTTCTGATCTAAGCCATCGTGTGGGTCTGCTGCCATCATGAATTTAGCATATGTTTTGTATCTAAATGTAAACCCAATAGCCTAATAGATTATAAGATATTTAATCTGTAATATAATTAACTATATATGTAGAGAATGCTTGTTAGCGTTAAGTCCGCCTATTCTGCCTCTTCTGGGCAATAAAGAATAAATAAATATCTATACCGAGGTTTCTTAAGATTTGCTATATAATCCGTTATTGCACGAATCAAGCATTATAGAAACATTTATTGCCAATGTAAAGTGTTAGTTAAAAATGCTTGGTATTATTATTATAATACTACTACTTGATCTCTGTACACTGCAATAATTTGTAGAGCACAGATTATTCAAGCCTGCAAATTGTAACAAGTTATTATTAACGAAATAATTTATATACAAAGTCTAAAAAACGAAACTTCAATTCAGCCTTAAACGAGGATACATAAATAAACCATTTGTTGAATAATTTACAATATATTGCTAAAGATAATAATTTTCCAAAGTATTCTCAAGATTGTTACACAGACTTTAATGATGAAACATGATTAAACATTGCCATCGCTAGTGGTAAAATAAGTAATTAAAAAGATAATTTCAAACAAATATTCAATGCTCGTAATCGTAAATCGCAAGAAGATTGTCTCTGCAATAAATCCGTTTTTGCTTCACCATTTCTCAAATGATCCATACCTAAAGAGATGTCTTTAATATATATCGATATAATAAGTGTCGATACTTTGTCCGTTTCCTATAAAAACATTTTATGCCTAATCAAAATGTTATGTCAAGTCAAAATTTCCATTCAGTATCAGATTACAAATTTTATGAGATTTTTATTTGTAGTTAAAATTTAAACGTGTTGTTTATTTAGATTTCTGCATTGCAGCTTCACATTTTTTTTCTGTCTTATTTCGTATTTTGTATGAATTGTGCAAGTTATAAAAATAATAATAATATTAATATATTTTGCCATAAAAACAATTCAATTGACCATGTCAAATAAAAATAATATTTGACGTGAAAGGTGTTTGATCAACCTTTTTTTTTTCATTGTTTAAGAGGAATACAAAAGCAAGAAGCTATTATTTAAATTGAAATAAGGTAAGACGGTTATAGCTTCGTTAAGATACAAAAAAATACAACCTTAACTAACATAAAATCCAAAGTTTGATAACCAATGAAACATCCATAAAACATTGGAACACTGGAAAAACGATAACGCGTTTTACACCGGTATTTGTATCCATTCTTATCATTATGTTATGTCATAAATTCATCGACACGTACGCAGTATTTCACGGCACATCACTATTTCGAAATCGTGTGTGGTAAAAAACAAAGAATCGATCTAAAGTTTTATTTACCTAAATGTGGTTGTAAAACATAAAAAATCGTTTTCTACCAAACTTTAATTGCCGGCAATGAAATAATTAAATGTGACAATCGTAAAACAGAACCGCATAAAATATATAGGAGTACTATTCACTTGATACGTTCACTGGGTGAGTGGCATTCACTTAGGATGATATGTTTATATCTTTATTGATTATATTATAAATAAATATAAGCATGATTTTAATGTCTCGATGAAAAGAAAATATATATTACAATTCTTCGATATAGTACATATTACTAATTATTCCAACAGTTATATTATCGTAGAAAAAAAGCAGTACCAAACCTATACAAAAAAAAGAATTTTGAAATTTTATATAATTATATTTTGTACATCTTTACTAAAGCTAACAGTTTGCTTATCTCATTTTTATCAGATGCATCGTTATTTCAATTAAAAGTGGTAGGACCTACTGTAGCTAATTGGCTAGAACTGCATATATGGACTAGCTGGTATCAACCAGGTACCAACCTGATCACTCCGTATTTGTAAGAGTATATAAGAGTAGTTAGTTCAAACATGTTCGTATAAAAGATAGCGACACTTACAACCGATTTAAATTTCTTATAATATGCTGAGAAAAGATCAAATACTTTCCTTTTTATTTTATTTTATTTCATCTCTCCCCATTCCATAGTTAACATATTTACCTTCTAAATTTGACCTTATCTGACCTGTCTTACCTTATTAAACCTAACCGTACCTATCATCAATGTATATTTCCCTGGTTTGCCCCTTATAATGTGAAGAAGTAATAAAAAAAAAGCTTTCAAAATATGGACCAAAATATATTATATATAAATATACCAGTCAGCCATTTGACATTCGCACCTAATCATACTGTTCCTCGTAATAGCATTAGTGTTGTTATTCTGTATCTGTTTACATTCAGAACAAGCGAGAAATTGCCGTTTTAGACACACCTATTTAGAGCAGAGAACAACACACCACATAACCTACTACATTCTAAATATGTTGTTGGAAATTACACCTTTCTGCCATGGTATTTAGAAATAAAATTGTTTGAAATTTATGAGCTTTTATTTCACTCTTGCCTTTCATTGTAAATTCTGAGCTAAGTTGGGAATTGAAATGAAACATTGAATACACTTATTTGATGTCAAGTCAACATCTCCTTTAGAATAGTAACGCTGAAATAGAAATATGACTACGAAATAAGGTGTTTATGTCTAGTAATTTATATATCTCTAGATTATGGTAGAAACCATAATATTGAGATAGTTATATTTAATTTTATTCTTTAAAATTTATATATAATAATTACATATAACTTACCTACTGTTTTTCTTAATTAAGTAATTACTACTCAAATACAAGGAGAATGTATAGTTATATCAATTTTAGTGGGAATCAAACCTTGGACATATCTTTAATATGAGAGCATTTTTTGTAACAGAGTTTTTGGATTATACATCCACGTACTATATGTTTCCACTGACACCGCTTTTGTAAATTGTAGATACATTATAAGGCAAATAATTCAAGAATTCTACGCATTACGTCATAACTTTTAACTGACTTTAATAACATAATGAGTATACCAAGCAAATTCGTGCTATTATTTTTAAAAAGTGTTCATGCGATAATCAACTTTATAAGCAAAACATTAAGATGAAAATGCCATCATGTACGATACCTTTTATCTTGAAGTTTCCGGTTTTAAGGCGTTACATCGAAGTGATGCAAATTGACTATGATACTCTTATTATTAAGTTGATCGCAGGCTTGGAAAGAGATTAATTTTTTTTTAAATATTTTATATTCTATGATTATAAATTAATATAATATTCGAAATAGGACTGACTTTTAATCTTATATTATTTACATACTAACCTTTATTGGTTCATTACGACCATTTTAGTTTTTATTACCAATCGTAACATTAATTTCATTTATGATTTCCGTAATATTAACATTTTACAATATACCTTTAGTTATAAAGGTATATTATATTTTTATAGTGTACAGACAGCCTAAAATAAATATTCATGGTATCCCTAGCACTCGGACCATTAGCAGTGAAGTATCACATTAAAATTACAATATGTACTCATCAAGTAACATTTTTATATTTATAGTTCAAATATATTAAGCACGGTTTTTTAAATTTTAATAGCTTGTTGGTTTTGTTTAAAGTTAATTTTAAGAAAAATGTTTATAAATAAATTAATTTATATTTAATACCTTACCTAAGTATGTTCGCATTAGTTGTAGATAAATTCATTTTATATCTTGTGAGTCGTGCGCGCGCGCAGCCTCCGGGCGACGGCGGCGTGGGAACGAACGGACAAACTGAGATCGTGTCATCCCTAGTTATAAAAGTAAAATAGACTAACCTGCTATCTGATGAATGCTAGTTTCTAATCTTACTATAAATTCTACTCAACCTTTGTTTATACTTATTTGTTTTAACTGTATTGAAAATAGTTTGATATTGACCTCTATATATAATTTGTTATTCTCGGCAGACATTCCGTTTTTCTGTGTGGGTCGATTAAAGTATAAAGTTGAATGAACTGACCTAACAGATATACTTGGATATATGATGATTATATATCTGTTGTAATTCATTCATAAATTATAGAAAATTGCAAGCACCCTGTACGAAAGTTTCTTTATATTACGTAAACTTTCTTAGAGGGTGCTTGCAATTACATTTTCCTATCCGTTTCTCATGTCAATTACAAAGCAATTACTACGCTCTATCGGAGCATGTTGTATTGTTTGTGCGCAACCATTGAAACTGCGAATTGCAGAATTAGTTAAACTGTACAATTGAGAGAACTGATTGCGTATATATATTTTTTATGCTATATTTTTAATGAAATAAATTAGATATATAACCACTTATGATACTGCTCTCTCTCTCTGTTTTATTATGACCCGAAATTACAAAATATGTTGTGGTTAAAAATTTAACTTCTATCTATTACATTTAAATATGCTTGATTACACTTTTTTTGATATCAACAACGCAGATAGGTCAGCGAAGTACCTTCAAGAAAAAAATGAGAGAAAAATATTGGTTTTTGTTTCAAAGTGTAATATAATACATTTGCATAAATATACATGAAATGAACACGAATAAACATAATAATTTACTAAAACAATGTATTCCTGTAGTTTGCTAACACCTTTGTAAACATTGATTTTGCATTTCCTCTTAAGTCGATCATAAAAATTTATTGTCAATGTCAGGATCTTTTAAAATTCGCTTTGTTTTCAATTACAAACATTAAAAATAAAGGTGAATAAATATAACAGTGTATAATTTAACTGAACAAACATAAGAAACATATGTACAAACGATTTTCTTTTGTTTTTGCATAAAACTTACTTTGCTATAGAGTTATTTTGATATAGAGCTGAATTTTATTAAAAATACAGACAGAAAGATATATCGAACTAAATTAACCATTAATTTTAGATTTTTTTGTATCCATAACCTACTTACAAATCGAGTCTTGAAATAGTTAGTTTATACAAAAATAAATCCCAACATAGTTTTTTCTATACTTATGTGTACTGTGTACTGTGTTATAAAATACGATACGGTAAAAAATTATGGTAAATTTATTTAGATATTTAGATCTGTGAATATCAAACACAAAAAGTGTCACTGGTTTGATATTTATTTGGTTAATATCCACTTTTGTCTTAAAGACTGAGCTTAAAATGACACCGCTAAGACAGTTATGCAATTAGTCGCCATATTGATTTAGTATGTCTCAGATTATGATTCAAAATAAATATTTTATAATAATAGTAAATTCTTTTGGTACCAAATATGGTAAGTTACTTGAAACTTTTAAAACTGTTTTATTAATCTAATATTGTTAATTAATATTTTTATATAAAACTATTATAAAGCAAGCATATAAAGAGAGTATTTATTTGCTTGCAAATAACTTTAAGCTTAAACCTTAAAGGAATTTATTCTTAACTTTAAAAAACTTTAAATCTATATATTTTCATATATAATGTGGTCACTAACTTATCTTTGGAGCCCCGTTAAGGTTTGATACGACATGACCTAGCACTAAACAAAATATATGTTGGATTGTTTTCCCATAGCCCGACCAATTCCATTCAGAATCTCATTACTCGAAAGAGCCCCAACAAATCTGGGGCAGTGTAGTTCTCATGAACGTGTCTGTCGTTAGGGCAGCGTGAGGTGACCATTACTGTACAAAGAGTTGCCTAAAATAGAGAGCTTTTGTAAGGCGGGTAGGAAGGCGAGGGGGAGGTGGGGGCGGGGCGGTCGCAAGCTGCCCGCCGGCTCAGTTGAGTCGCTTCGTACAGCCGTCTCGCACGCCACCGCGCACCGTCGCTGTAAGAGCGCTCGCGCACGCGATAACCCTCCCACCGCACCTCACAACACGTGCTTTAGTGATTGCCACATGATAACCTATTGAAGATTAAGATGCAAGAACAAAGTACTTCACGAAACAAAGCAACACTGAATTCATTGGAAAGCGCTATAATTAAGTTGAAAAATAACCTGCAAATACAGGACACAAAAACAGACATGAGTGGTTTATTAAGCATTGAAACATCAACTTGTGAGGAAACAAAATGTAACTCAAGTAAAGGAAGTACAAGTTCTACGACTAATCTGAATATATCTATTGCATCGGCAGCGCTTCTACAGGAGAATATGCTGCAGCGATCATTACAAGGTGTAGTAATTTCTTTACAAAATGCTATGATGAATTCGTTGCAACAAGCAGCACTTTTGCCCTCAAACTCTGCAGCTGCTGCAGCATTAAATTTACAAGCTTTAGAATCCTATTTAACCTTACAACGCCTTACCTCAGTTTCTTCAGTTAGTACAACATCTTCCAACACAACAGATAATACATCCATCAAACAAGATATATTAAGGATAGCAACAGCAAGTGCCAAGATTACTGACGTCGATGTAACAGAGACAACGAGAGTAATATCACCGAAAACACCTGAAGAATATCCTTTATCTGATGCTATCGCAGCTGAAGATGTAGATTTATCTGAGGAAGTAGAAGAAGATTTAGCATTATTAGACAATGAAGATGAATTTACTCTAGAACAACATTTAGAATCAACATCTAAAGGGTATAGCTACAATACATCTCAAAATTTAGACAACGGCTATCCAAGTCTTCTTATGAACGCCATGTATCAACAACAAATAAGTCGAAGTCCCTCAAATCCTCCTCTATCACCACAGCCCTCGAACTCATCTAGTACAAAGTCTACTAACAGTTCCACTTCCTCAACCGGTAGTAGTATTTCAAATAAACAAAAAACAACAAGCGGCGGCCCAAGAACGAAGAAACAGTTTATTTGTAAATTTTGCAATCGACAGTTTACAAAATCCTATAACCTTTTAATACATGAAAGGACACATACTGATGAGCGACCATATTCCTGTGACATTTGCGGAAAAGCCTTTCGAAGACAAGACCATTTAAGAGACCATAGGTAAATATTTTTTTTATTATAAAGTTATTGTTGTTTAGTTTTTTATTGCTTCTATCTATTGGTATAGGTTTTATTTATGTAGAGCAATAACAAATAAAGTTCTTTATACATTTAATTTTTCCTGTATAATATTATAAGCTATATTATATTATATTATTACCTGCTTTTATATATAAATAGCTAAATTAATGGGAGCTTGATTTTATCCGAAAATGCCGTATCGGATGGCTCGGCCCGATCTTATAACTCATAAGATAAAACAACGTTATAGCCGTGTCGAAAAACATTATGAAGGATCACGATTCTCATTTTTCGATATCAATAAAATATTTTGGTCCTCGAATTTCAACGCGAAACATTATGAACTTTTGAATAATGGCGATGAAGAAAAATATTTCAAACAAAAAGGGTTAAGTACGGCCCGGGCAGATGGTATCGACGAGTCATTCGTCACGCTCGTATATTATTTTACAAAACCACGGCTAATCTCAGAACAGCCAGAATGTTTTAATTTTGGCTTTTCGTTTTGCCCCTCTTTTAACTGTTTTGAATTCCTTATACCTCTGAGCACATATTTTATGATCATTTATTTCTTAAAAGATTTATCTTAATTCGACGAAAACAATCATAAAGATCTCAATAAATAACGTCATTAAAAGTATTAGCTTAACAGTCGTACAGCATTTTTGAGGTAAGCTTATCTATTTCTATACTTATCTGTTCGGGATCCCCACCCAAAAAAGGTAAAGGTGTTGAATTCTTAACACCTGTCTCTCGGCGATTTCCACCCAAATCACCATATCTCTGTTGTAATAAAATAAATTTCGTGTAGACGCCGGAGGGTTAAGCCGGGCCCGGCCCAGCTTGTCGATGTTCAATCGACGTCCGTTGACACGATACATTATAATGGACCGGAGTTCGACGGGTTTTAACAAAGCACGTGGTGTGCCTGACGTAGGGATTAATATGGATGACAAAAAATGAGAACCGTGGTAAATATGTTGCGCATACAAAATTATCATTTGATATTCAATGTCAGATATTGACATTCGTGCTGAACTGAGACACGATAAAATTTTCTACTTATTAAATTAAACAAGTAGGTATTATAATTTATTATTAATTCAATATAAGTAATAAAAGTATCAACTTACCGATTCAAATAATATAAATCTTCACTAAAAAATAAAAATTCATAATAATTTATGTTGTTGATATTTATAAACACCAAAAATTAAAATATGTCCAGATTAATACTTTTTTTATAAATTCATTTGTAATTAATTATTTAATGTAAACAAAAAAAATCCTAGGTAATCAATATTTATAGCAGGTTCAATTTATCAGCGATGTCGCGTTGGTTCGAGTTAGGCCTAACTGCGCTTGCGCCGGTGTGAAGACACGCTCCAAAGCGCACCATTCCTAATCGTCCCTTCATCTTCTTTTATAACCAAATTATTTTTCACTCATCATCTTGTATCTCTTAATCGTCGGTTATCGTTATCTCAATGATTATTACACGTATTACGTTACTTCAAACCACGTCGTAATTCTTCTTCCTCGTTTATTTGTTTATCCGATTTTTAAATTAGATATTTAAATGCTGGTTTCTTATTCCGTGTTATTGATTACACGTTTGTGTGTGATAATTATACTGTTCTGCGCGTTCAAGTAGTTATAATTTAATGACTGGTAATAAAATAGAAACTGATTGTAAATATCAAAACTTTGAAAAGATAGAAAGTTTGATAGAAAATATATTGAATTGAAATAATTAAACTTTTTTAAACAAAGTTGATGTCGCTTTAGATTTATCATGTAAGTTAAAGCTATAAAAAGCAGATCTATAAAGTTTAGTTATCTAAGCTCATTAATATGATGTCATAAAACGTACATTAAACATGAAATGTTAAGGAAGTTTGGATTCTTAAGTGGGTCTTAATGTACTAATGAATGATACGAAGGCTGTAGCCCGTAGGTCCGGAAATACAGATCTGTAAAACCCTCTTAACAAGATTTAAAACAGTGTAAGCTTTAAGTTACGTAAATTGATGGCATTGAGAACAGAAATGAGAGGGTACGCCAATTTATTACCAATATCCCGGGGCTCTTGTTCTCCATATTCTACAAGGTGTTCGAGGTGTTTATAAGCGCTCAACGTTACAGCCTCCAGACATGACGAATTTATTAACGTTTGATTCAAATTCACTTATTTTTAGGTGTTCTATTTTTATTTAAAGTGTAAAGTCTAACACATTATGTTTGTTTCTTGTTTTGTAGTTTTAAAAGTACCTTTTCTTTCATGTTTTAATAATAGATAAATATTTTGTTTCAGGTATATTCATTCAAAAGAAAAACCATTTAAGTGTCTAGAATGTGGAAAAGGTTTCTGCCAATCTAGAACATTAGCAGTACATAAAATTTTGCACATGGAAGAATCACCTCACAAATGTCCAGTTTGCAGCAGAAGTTTCAATCAAAGATCAAATCTAAAGACTCACCTTTTGACTCACACGGATATAAAACCTTACAACTGTACATCATGTGGGAAAGTATTTAGACGCAATTGTGATTTAAGACGTCACAGTCTAACTCACAACCTGGTTGGAATCTCACCTGTCAACACTTTCCCCAGTGGAGCAAATGGCAAAAGTCCATTACTAAATCCAAATTTTCCAATTGACAATTTAGATACAGAAGAGGAAAATTAAGGATACGTAAAAATAAAATGTGTCCAATAAAAGACTGATAAAAAATTCAAAGTGCCTTGTAGTTTTAAGTATTAGAACAGGTTATAGAGTACCCTCGCCTTCTAATAATGTCATTGATTTGTGTCGATTATTATATAATTAAGATAATTTGACTTTTAGTTTTAATTCTTTTCAAAATTTAATTTACGTTCGATCTTGATCTTTGTGAATTATTAAATTTAGTTTTTATTTTAGTAAGATTTATGCAATATTCTCATTTTTTTGGATGCATATTTTGTCTATTTCTGATCTCATTTTTTGTAAATATAAATTATACTTGGCTAAGTCAATTACATATAATCCGTCCCTATTTAAGTATCAGAATACAAATATGTTATTAGATGAAAATCATTGAGTGACTTTTTGATCTTTTATAAGTGGAAGACTGTAGACTGTGTTTTGTGAATATAATTTTATTATCTGTACAAATTCTATTGAAATTATATGTAATAAAATATATAAATTTTATTTCAAAGTTTGATTTATCCTTTTCTGTATATATATGAAATATTTTATTGAAACCTATTTCAATGCATTGCGCTTTTGATTTTGCAACTTAAAATTTAATGTTTTTCTATGACTAGTAGTTTCATTCCTCATTAAGAAACTTAATTACAATTTGATGTAATGTTCAATTAAATGATCATAATAAAATTCTTAGATTCAATATTTCCTTCATTCCAATGTGGTAGACAATTGCTACTTCTTACATAAACTATTATGTAACCTCGGCTGTAGATAATACTCATAGTTAATAATAAAACCAACTTGTCAATTAGGAGTCCGTAGCTACTAAGTGAGTAGAAGAAGGCAGGGAGATGGTCTCATTTTCCGCCATCAGATGTGTTGAAGCGTATGAGCTCTCATATATGATAAGCTCAATGCCAAATCTGTCAAGAAAAATTATTGTCATTGAGCTGACCGAAGCTAAGCTCTCACTGTTCGAAAGTATTTTTTTTTTCTAATGCTACTTCTTCTAGACCAATAATAGGATGTCGAAAATTGTCAGTGTTGTCGAGGACAGTGACTGATAGGTCCTGAAGTTTTATTAAATGGTCAAAGTATTTCTCATAGAGTTACCATTAGGAACGTTTTGAGTTATTAACCCGCCATGCACAGTGGCGGACCGAGTTTTAGACCGAGTGTTTAAACATTTATTATGTAATGTTATGGTTCTAAATAATTAATAAAAGGATTAGTTCAAACAGACCAAATAATCCATTGCCTTCTTTAGGATAACTAAGAGAAATAGACTTTAGCATATCAAAGTGTCTTGCATTATCTCTATTCTATTACTTCTTTTAAATGTATCTAACTTTTTAATATTTCACCTCTTTTGAAATCCAATCCAGACTTTATTATTGTATTAAAAAGTAATAATATTCATATAAGCATTAATTAGTACCAGTAAAACAAATTGAATAAAATAAAAACAATATAACAGTCTAGAATTTTTTCATTCGTACAATAACATAAACAATTCCATATATAAATTGCCTTTTAAAAATAGAAAAAAGATAATTTATAAAGGTTGATAAAAATTAAACTAAACGTGTGCTTAGGACACAAAGAACTACTACTGAGCTTGAAAAATTGATTCAATTCAACGCCAAATCGGTGTGAGAGGATTTGATCGACCTTTTGTCATTTAACATACAAAAGCTTTAGTGTATCAAAATGGCATCAAACTTCATTTTTTTTCCAACACAAAACAAGTTTATAATAGCCCACATGTTTTCTTTTTTTTCTAGAATTTAGGAAATTGATGATGTGTTAAAAAGGTAACAGACTTCATCTGTTAAGATACAGTATCGTATTTCTGAACGAATTCAACCGCCATATTTTAAGTCTCGCATTTTAAATTCAAATCCAACCGCGTGATTCGTTACGGATTTGTTGCGTTTCTTCTTTTATTTATTTCATTGTTATTTTTTGCATTAGATACCAATATGGCGTTTTATTACTGCTTTTAAAGTCACGAATGTGCTATAATCTGTTTTTTTTTTATTTGATTTTAATAGAAATATTAATTGATATTATATAATTCAGCATATTATTTATTTATATACTGTTTTAAGATAATAAATTTAAAAAACGTTACCAAAAGTGGTGTTATCCTTCCTAATAGAAATTATAAAATGTTCACATAACCCAACATAAAGATTGTCACAGATTAAGTATAAGGAAACAAAATGAATTGTAATACAATCGTACCTTTCAAGAGACACTATGACAACATAATAATAGTAAGATCTTGGTATTATAACAGGGAATTATACACAAATTACATAGCAATCACCCCAATCGGAAATCCCGCTGAGTTAAACAAAGTATACCTTTAAGGGCTTGAGACATTGTCACCGAAACCAAAATTATACAAAGAATATTAAAAAAAAACTATTTGCTTTTGCAGTTTGAAGTGTTATCGGAATTTAGTGCATTTATTCGCAACGACCACACAAGGAACAGGGTTTTTTTTTAGACTTTTTGTTTGTGAAATTGTATAAGGTGTTTTGACAATGCGGCTGGAACGTGCGTCGGCGCTGTTTCGAATGTTAAGCACGGTTTCGCTTGGATTGTTTGTCTTCGTATTGCCATTTTCACTTTTTACTTTTTACGAGTTCGTGGTACATTAATGCTCATATAGCAATTACTGGTACTTAAGTATACATATCTAATTATTATCGAATGAATGATGGAAATCATTTATGTGTTTTATTGTTGTTAAATTTTTGTTTAAAATTAATATCATATTAAATATTTTTTTACAAAGTTACGTAGCACTGAATTCTTTTCTACGATTATTAAAAGAAAGTGCCTTACCACCCATGAGGAGAGGAAAAGATATCGGATGGAAAAGATACAGGACATACGGATATAAATGATTTTTGGTATACGGCTCTCTATTTCAATAGCTAAGGCTAGGTTGTATCCCCTTAAAAATAATATTGTAATATTTTATGTGGTGGATTCTTAAGGAATGATCTTAATATTTATTCTAAATTGACGACTCTGGTGAATCATAAACTATGATATAGACATTTTTGCGGTTAATAATAAATACTTTTAACAGACATACATATATACATAAATATGTTAGATGAAGTTTTATGTGGTAAGAACAATTTATTTATAACAAAAATGTTCAATTACTTAATATTAATATTTAATAAATTATTTTTTAATTTCATTTATATTCGTATATGTAGCTTTGTGTGATGTCAAAATAAAATCTTTAATTTGATGGTTTTATTTTAACTATCTATATTTGTTTATTTTTATTAAAGCACATACATTTATAAGCTAAAACTAGATTATAAATATCTAGTATCGTTAACAAACTATTGCACATCCTGTTGTAATTTAAAAGTACTAAATAATAAAATATATGTATCATATTATACTAAACTTAACGCCTACTTAGTTCTTATCGCATATTTTATTCCCTCGTTGTATTTAACTGTAACAGATGTTTAAATATTCATTTTATATATCATAGTTATCTCAAAACTACAACCTTTAAGCATTATCATATCAAAAGTGCGCGAATTAACGGTGACAATTGTGATTGTAAGTGCCGCTTACAAATGCTAAGTGTGGGTATCATAGAGTATGGAAATGGAGTAGACTGGTAATGATTTAAATAAAATTAAAATTTAATTTCTTTTTTCAATACTGAAATAAAAAAGAAGTGAATTGAAGTCAGATTATTTGTTGTATGAATATATTTTTTAATTATAAAATTATTAGTAGATATTTTTAAAACAAATGGATAGCTTATTAAGATTTTTCTAATGTATGAAAGTTTTTTTGTAAATTATACTAGATACTAGATCATTAAAAAAACTACAAGCCTGTGATACTTACTCTTAGATAAGAGAAGTTCAATAACAAAGCCAGATTATTCAGATATCTTAAATTACAATAATTATTTTTCAGGTTAATATAATCATAAAGGCAATATATTTAAATATATAGCAATAGCAATTTTTAAGATAGCTACTGTTTTGTTTTTATTTAGTAGAATGGGAATTCAAACAAATATAATAATATTATATTATTATTAAAAGGAGGCTTTTATTAATATTAAAAAAAATTAATAAAGGTTTAGTGTAGGTATATAATAAAATATATAATATATCCCATCTGTAGTAATATAGTTAGTCTATGCCAGTTGCCCACGCGCAGCTATTCCGTCGACAGTAACTGCGAGTCGCGATAGTGCAACAGATACAGACCGCACACGACGGTTCTGCACTCACACATCTTTATGGATTCTACATTACCTATCTTACACTAAAGCAAATAATGATTATGGATTCATAAATTATTATCATTAAAATTATTACAATTTTTTTATTTTTATTTTTTTTTAAGGGAAGGGTCGATTAATTTATAATTATATTGGAAATTGTTTTATTTAATCGTGTATAGAGACGCGTATAGGACCTGGATATTTTATTCAAACATATTTGTTAATTGTAAGGACTCTTTTGGTGATACAAAGGATGTTTTTCTATTATAGCTTACAAAATCGCTTTTAGTATTTGAACTATAAATTACTTAAGCGAGATTCTTTGTATCTAACGTACTCGAAATAATTAATTTCATATAGCTAAATTTAATATTAACAATGTTTTTCCAAAACTTTTGTAACCTTATTTTTAAAGCCTAATATTTTTATAGGCCTTCTTCAAATTACCTTTTTTTTCTAAAAAGTTTAAGATTATATAAAAAAACTGACTATTCTTTATTTATTTTAATATCCTAAGTTTAATGATTTGCGCTGAGTCAAAGTAGAGAGACCTTTTTATCTTTTTTAATTAGACTACTATTCGTAAAAACCAAACTACTTACTAAATGTATTTTCTTTAACTTTTTTTATTATTTTTAAAATAATAATCATTATACTACCACTTGAATAGAAATAAAAACCAAGTAAAAAAAGTTTTTAATATAAGTCATAACTGTCATATATATAAATAAATATAAATTATCTCTTAATGTATACTATAAGATGTAATTTATATATATTAATGATAATTCTAACGAAGATAAGCTTAATTTATTTAAATGACTTATTGTTCCTATAAGTTTCTTATCACATCATCTGCCCTACAAACAATAGCTATTTTGATTGAATCAATACATTTCGGAGCCAAAGGAAACACCGGTCTGTACCAGCTGAACTCTTCAATCCTTCGGTACTCATCGTATAGGGCGGTGGGTGGGGCATAATTGTTAACGCCTGTATCCTCCCACTGGGCTCTCTGATTGGCTGGGTCATGGATGCGCGTGAGCATGAAATTCAAACCGCGAAGAAATTGAATCAATCTCTACTTTGAATACACTTGAGACAGTGTGATGGTATTGTCCTCTAGAACAATTTCGTAATTTCTATTTAGAACAAGGTTATCATATAACATATGGATATACATTTCAAACACAGTGCTTGACCAAATATATATATATTATATTCGGTTTATTAAATATTTACAAAGAGTATAAAAAAAAATCTTCTAACTCCACTAATCGTTTCGAACCCAGAGTTTGAAGAGTTTGATCTGTTCCAGCAAAACAATTGGTATATAGCTAGGTGTATAATATTGTGTTATAGGTTATATTTATACCTACAATGGTTTTTCAAAATAATTAAATGAATCGATTTGCTGACTGCCTGCGAGATATTGTTTAAATTACTTACATTTACGAAGTGGATGATTTTTCCTGAAGGTAATAATTAATATTTTATAAATAATCAATTATAAAAATCTATTTAAATAGGTATGTAACAAAAAATTTGCATTTAGTTGATAGTTCATTTAAATTACATCAGAAATTAGTCAAGTACAAGACCCAGAGGTAGGTAATGCCATTACACTATCCAATTTACAAAGGACTATTTGACCCTAAATACGACTAAGTACTAAAATTACTAAAAACTAAGTGATCACTAAGGTCTTTTTCAAAATTTAACTTCATTACCCTCGTTAAACTAGAATTTAATAAATTGTATTTAAACTAAATGAATGACTGCCTAAATGGTAAAAAAAAACTAAAATATAAAACCGTATAAACAAGCACAAAAATAAAAATTAGATAGGATATTACACAAATAGATTTATAGGTGTAGACTAACATTCATTTTTGTAATAAACAGTAGTCTCCAGAACGCGAGACAGAAAGAACCTACCTCTGCTTCTATTTATAATATCTAATATTTAATACCGACAAATAACTACCCATGAATACGATATAACTTTTATAAATGTTGGTATTTAAAATTATGTACCTGCTAAACAAATTTTAATTGTTTTCGTATAATTATAAACATATCGATCCCAATAAATAATCTTGGATTGCAATTTCTATAAGCGTATTGTAAGAGCTGCTACTTGGTTGTAGTTATCTGCAAATCGGTACTAAGTACAATTGCTACAGACATTATTGATGTTTGAACAAGCGATTGGGCTAATGGAACAAACTAGTTCTATATTATATTTATCACTTTAATGAAGGCTAGTTTGAATCAAACAGATAGCAAGTAAATACTTGTAGATACCAAGGGTATTGTTATTACATTGTAAGAAAACTTGTCGCTATTACTATCTGAATAATTTTGTAATAATAATAGTAAAAGAATTTTTTTTAAATTATTATATGTATCTATTAGTTTTGTATTTTTTTTTCAAAAAATCTCAGAAAGTAAAATTATTTTAATATTCACACAAAACTTTTTTTAAACTTTTATAGTTTTAAGAGTTGGTGTTAGTTCGATTAAATTTGTATTAAGTTGATTATTTTATATGCTTTAATAAAACTTCTTTACCTAATACAATAAGAAGGTTTTACAAGTTTCTATACTATGTAAATATAAGCACATAGAGATATGTCACCCTCCACTAGGCTATTAAACTTGTAGACACTTATCTAGAGTAAATGCCTTTGTTTCACAAAACAAAGAAATTTAAATTCTATGCTTTACAAATTCGATATAATATTACGCTTGCAATATGACTAACAACTGAGATGGATTACATCTAACAAAGCTGAAAAATTATAAATAAATAAATATTAACAATATAAAATATTTTTAAATATCTAGTACAAAAATATATTTTAAATTTTTACAACTGATAAATAAAAGCATGGTTTGTAAGTTTTCACAAAATTTCTTTAAATAATATTTTTTGATACAAAAGTTCTGACTAGGAGTTTGTAAAATAAATATGAATTTTTTCTACAGTATATTAGAGTACACCAAATAATTTTATAAGAAAGTAAAACCTTTTGTTTGTAATAATAGTAGAAGAGTCAAATCTCGATATATTTATAAATATCTTCCATTTCATTACAGTTCAGTGTAGAGAAATCCTTTGCGGCACACGCCGAAAGGTATTCAAACAGCAAATATTAAACAAGACCATTGTGTCGGCGTCACCTAAAGGTTATCTTATCATGTTTGTTCATCAAACATACTGTTTGTTGACAGGCGCTCGTCTGTCTGTGCGTTTGTCTTGTTATCGAAGTGGATTAGGATAGAAATTTCCTGTAAGCGAATTATATTTTTTATATATAGATGTAATAGTAAAATAATGTGTATCTATTTGACAGAAACATTCATAAACTGATTATTATAAAATTATATATTTATTTTGTAAAATTGTTTAGAAGGTACGATAAAAGTAGTATTCAAAAAAGCAGATATTTCCAGATATGTACATTTCTATCCAATCTTATGATTTCTATAGAATTATAAATGGATCTTTCTCTACAAATCAATCTTGGACTGCAATTCCTATAACGTTGACTGGTTCGTCCATTTTAATTGCAAACTCGTATAACCCTTTCAAGTAACAGTCAAGTAGGCAGTCAAGTTTATTTCTTTACAGCACCAATAGCAACCGGTGCCTTCTTTAATTAACAGCTTCATTTAAAAAGACCATTGCCTAATTAACCTATAGCCGACAAAATAGGGCCAGATAATGAAAATGTCTTAATTTTATTGGATTACCCTCAATCTATCTGCTTTTATTAGTTTATAATAGCGCTGTAAAATCTTGGGTCCTTATTATGTAGTAAATCTATTTCAATCCTTTAGGCATGTTTTTATATTGTGACTTTGTCCAATTTATATATTTTTTATATACATTCAAAAACCTATCTTGTTTATCTTTTATCTTAATTAACTTATATTTTTTTGCACTATGTTTTTTTTGTTTTATATGCTTTATTTTTAAATTATTTTATAATTATAATATGACTATTAATTGTTATTATTATAATTAATAGTCTTAAATTGTAGGTAGTGAAAATCATAATTAGGAGTTTTACATCCACAAAAAATTGTCAAAGTAAAAGCCCTTCTAAATAAAGAGCATTTCGTTGTAATACAAAGAAAAACAAAAACATACATAGTAATTGAACAAGTGCATACATAATATTGTCATATAAAGTGGCTATAAAATCCGAATCGAACTGCTGCAGCCACTTAATACTGTAATGAAATAATTTGCAACAGTTAAATGAAAATCAACTTATCGACTTAGCGGGTGGTATCCAAGTAATGAGTGAGGCTTTCGCACGATGATTGGATTATATTTACTTAATTTTGAACCTTATGTACTTAATTTAGGTCTCATTATTATAAAAATATATGTATTAAGACGTTTATCTTAATGCGTTATTATCACTGTTTGTTGTTTGAGAACTAATTTGTATTTAATTGATTGGCTTCATACAATGTGAACTTGTTGCTTAGTTGGATGAAGTTCATATTACAATTGGTTACTTTGTAAGTATTGTTGATATAAAATTAGAATATTATGTTATTTGTTTATCTAAATTTTGTCTTTAATATATATTAATGCAAAGTATTAAATAATGTACTATTCTAACTTTGATCATTAATTGCCTCCCCTACTCTTAAGATAATTTTAAGAGTGTTTGGCCGAATTTGTCAAAGAATGAGATGAAAGTCTTAAATAGCCTTAAATAATTTAGATAACAACTCCGTCCTAGAGTAGCTAGATACCAATACTTTTATTATATTTTACTATAACATAATTAATAAAACTTTATAAGCAACAAATGCATCCTCATTAAATTGATAGTAAAATGCTTATATTTAATCATCCGGCTGTACTCACGTAATTACTGACGGCATTTACCCGACTTTTTTTGAACCCATTCGGGGTGCTGATTTATGAGCTCTGAGCATGGCGGAATCGCGGCGTGAACTTAACTTTAGTGAGTACAGCTGGATAAGAAAAGTAATCATGAATCACAAAAGTTTACAATTTAAAAACCTACTATTAATAACTTTATGTAAGAAATTAGAAAATTATAAATCTATTAATTTTACTTCATATTATATAAATTTATTTATATGTATGTATAGTATATATTCTCGTGCAACATTCTCGAGTCGTTTAAAAACTGTCGTAACCACACTTCATCACACAATTAAATTTTACTAAAGAAAAGGTATCGATGGCCGTCCATTATGAACCCTATTGTTAACAATCCACTCACAATGCTTTACTTATGCCCGTTTAGGAGGAAAAAAGAAATGGCCAAAGTTCACACACGGCTGTCTAGAAAATACAACTAATTCAAAAAATTTTGTACGATGTGTTACTGAGGTTATATTAATATATCATAAGGTTTATGATTGTTTTATTCGATAATTCATATAAAAGTCAGGATAAAAAATGGTTAATTTCAGTTCAATGGTTATTTGCAAATTAAGTAGATATACATTAAATGTATCATGATTTTGTTTACATGTACAACACACACACTAATAATTTATGTTGTATATTTATTGTTTCTAGTAGTAATTATACTATAGGTATGTCTGTGTGTATCTACATTATTTCGGACCATAACAAATTCGTCAGATAAACGCGGCTCGCTTGACTTTCGGCTATAGATTTCGATTATGAATATTACGATGCTTACTTATTGTTATAATGTAAGTACTTTTGTATATACTTAAAAATATTTTAATTATTATATTTTGTATTTGCTAAATGTTATAAAAATAAACAAATTGGGTGTTAAAACGAGTTTGTTACATTTAATAACGAAAATTTCTAACATCATTCCATCTATATTCTAATGCGTCGCAATCAAATAAACATGGCGTCCTGTATTAGAATTTAAACAGATCAAAATCATTGACATAGCAGATGAAATAAGGGTCACTGTTAAATAAAAGGTAAATGTAATGGTATCGTACAGACCAACGACAGTTGATTAAAGGGGACCGAAAGAGAAGCGTGGTCGGGGGCCCGCGACAGCGCCGCAGGAGCGACCCTGCGGGAGGGCCCCCTGACGATTGTATTTAATAAGTACCTCAATGAACGATTGTCCGCGCATACCCAAGTGGTTTATGGATGGCCGTGATTGTGACTCGATAATATATACCATGTTGTCGCGATGGAGGTTGAAAGTGAGTTCATTTTTAATTTTGTGCAAAGAAACGTTTTTGCTTCTTCAAAATAATTCTAAATATTTGAAAACATTTTATTCTAATATATCGTCAATGTAAATAATCTATTACAAAAAGGGTGTGAATATTATAATTAAAACCATATCAAAATTACGTAGCAAATAATAGAAGCACCATTAAGTGTATCCCAATCCCATCTGTGGGTAGATGTATTTATAATGGCGATATAATGTATTACGGGGGTCCTATAATCAAAAGATTAGAGTTTATTCTTTTTTTCAGTACAGTTTTCATTAGCGATGTTATTCAACTAAACCTATAATCAGTGCTGGGGTTAAATGCAACAGACATTTTTATAAATACATAATTATAGGTTTGAGATTTTTTGTGACATTTATGTGAATAAAAGTATTACTACTATAAGATTACTTTAAGATATAAAAACGCTGATTATAATGTTTGTTTGTGTTACGCTTAAAAACTACAACTGTATATTCAAATCCATTGAGTAATTGATAATTTAGTTATGCTAAAATAAAATAGTAACTATTGGCAATACAAAAAGTGTAATATAATAATAATCTTATATCATTGGGCAGGTTATTTTAAGCAGGTATTACCGTGGCCACATATATCGAAACAGATGATATTATACAGAATCATAAATTTTAGGGCCGTCTTCCAAAGAACCGCGAACGGCGCTCCTAAGTAGAAACTTGTGTCTGTTTATTTTTTGATAGGACTGTGTATCTGTGAGCTTTTTCTTTTAAAACCTCTTTTTTTGGTGTATTTATTTATGTCTCCAATAAAAGGACTTTTTATATTGCGACCTCCGCTATCATTTTTTCATGGAAATTATTGAACAAATATGTTTAGTATTTGGATTATGAGAAATAATGTATGTTAACACAACAATTAACTTTTTAAATACTTTTATGATACAAACTTTAACTCACATGGAGATATTATATTCCTATTAAAATTGTTTAATGTAATAGAATAGGTAATGTACCTATATGTCTTACCTATATAACATATAATGCTTTAAATTTCGGAGGAGTCCACACTCAAAACTTAAAGGCTGTGTTCAAAATGCCCTATAATAAAATTTGTAAGGATTTTATATAAAATTATATAAATACAATAAAATAATTTAAGTGGAAATAGATGTAAGTTGTCGTTAGAAAGTATTACTGACACAATTACTAGTCGTTATTCGCGGACAGATGATTTTATTTAGGAATTTTATTTATTATTGCGATAAATAAAAGTAGTACTGTATAGCTAGATAGCCTATATCCTTCCTCATGAAACTGCTTATCATAATCAGAAAGAATTTTTCAAATTAATTTAGTTGTTTCCAACATCAAACCATTTAAACAAACAAACTTTTACCCTCAGATTATTTCCAAAACCATTTCAAAATATCGTTTAAGATTCGTAAATATACTAATTATATAGTATATTTTAAATATTCAAGGTAAGTAACAATTTATTATTTTATAAATCTCAATTATAGAAGCAATTTAGTAAACAGAAATCAACTAGTCTTAAGAATTAATTAAATATTAAAAACTTTTTCAATAACATATTTAAAAGAGGTTTCAACCTGCAACTTCTAAGATAACATCTTTCTCATTTTGAAAACTGCACTACCGTTCGCAAATAATGTTCTATTTTTTTGTAATGTAAATTATTACGTAGTTACACATGCCACTTATTACTAACATATATAATAAGACTATTTCAAACTTTTAAACCTATTGATTAAATTAGAAATTTCAATAACCAATTTCCATTTCTTCAGATAAATCAAGAATTTGAATTTTTAGTTTTTCTTCTGTTTTCTTAAATATGTGTTTCTGTTTCATTAAATTATATAAATATTTTTTTATTAAATATTTAGCACGAGTGTATAGGTACGATTACTTTGTACAGTAATAATAGTATATTAATAAGGAATACAGTTTATTTGATTAATTTTTTGATAAAAACGTACTGTATCAAACCATCGGATTGTTACAAAATAAATATCAGACTAAAAAGTGTAATAAATAATAAACGGATAGAAAAAAAAAACAATAAAAAGTGGTAAACTAAAGGCCAAGTCAAATGTAAAACATAGTGTAGGACACTATAGAACTGGTAGGTAGTTAACTAAAGATATCATCAGTTATTTAAACTGTTCATATATGTCTATAATATTTTATCCGGTATTTTAGAAGATTAGAGCGCAAATACACTTTCCCGCTTTATAATATTAGTATAGTTATTAAAGTCCAATTAAATGTATAAAGAATAGTCAAAAGTGCGCATAGGCGCAGAGATGAAAAAGTTATGACAAGAATAGATTTCGGTTTCCATGTTAGAATAGAAAATAGCGATTATAGAAGATACGTGTATAGAGCGGGAAAATGATATGGAGAAGAATCAAGTCTGCACTGAAATAATGTACGATAGATGAAAAATTGTACATATTGCGACGACTCCAAATAGTTACGATTAGAAAGGGTTAATGATGAACGTATAGTTCACATAGAGATCTCTATTAAAGACTTCATACTCATAGTACTTCATTATATTAGCACAGGTCAATAAACTTTATATATTATACGAAATTTTGATGTTTATTTTTTTAATAATCGAGAGCAGAAAGAGGTACGCCCATAGATGGTATTATCCATTACAAAACAATAAAGAAACACTTAACTTCACCAGATTTATTTTACGTCTTCGGTTCCAATTATATATTCAATGTTTGTATAAAAAAGGACACTGTTTGACAAATCGGGGCTCATAAAGCCTGGCTCTCAGGCGCCACCTTGTACGCTGTCAGCGCAATTTTTATATGTCCCAGCTTCGAACACGACAATGAATTTACTTCCTTTAAAACAAAATCGGTTATAAATTTTGTCACGACGTTATAAAGATCGTGATAATGTACGAAGATGGTTTATAATATTAAAGTATTTTTTTAATTAATCTAACAAATTCAATCCTTATTGCATATAAATCCAATAAAATCCGTTTCTGTTTGTCTGTTCACGAAACGTTTTAAGCAAAGTATTTGAAACAGGGTCAAAAAAGTGAACATCGCTTTATTAATAATAATTTTGAAAAATTTTAAACTTTTATATTATTATTAAATGGGTACCTATGTATCAAAGTTTAAAGTCTTTGGTTTTTATCCTAAGATATACTCCATAACAATTGACTAGCTCTCAAACCCCTATAATACAATATAAAAAAAATAAACCCACGCATCGCAATCCAACCCATTGAATGGGCACATTTTTATTTTGCACAATAACCGTATAGCACGAGTGCACACGAGGGGCGTGCAGCGATTATAGAGTTTTTTTATTCGCTACGTAGATACTTTTACATCGCCGTTCAATTACTGAAGCAACAAAATATTGAACAGTGTGGATATACCCTAATGTTCAGTGTACCTTTTTTATATATTTAGCAGTAACTTATTTCTGTTTAGGCTTACTCGCGAAAACATAAAAAATTAAATTGATTAGAAAAATAAAAATATATGATATATTTAAAGTTTTTTTAATATAATGCATGTTATGAAGACTGAAATAAAATACGGTATAAATTAAAAGGTCACTTCCACACTAACGTATGCGCCCACGCACCCTGATTGCGCTCGCCTTGACATTAGTTCGACTGTCGCGACCGAGCATTCGATTACACCACGAACACACTGACAAACAATTGAAAATATTTATCTCATTTTTGTATATATCTCACTTCACAAGGAACGAATTGCTGAAAATTTTCCTAAGAATAACTGCGGAAAACTAAAAAAAGATTTTATAGATCATAATTTTGATATTAAAGCTCATACCTAATAAGCTTTATTGAAAAAAAATATATAAAAAAGTACAAGAAAAATTCCTCGGTCTTGCTCGCATGTTTTGAATAACTGCGGAAAACTAACAAAAAATTATATATCATAGTTTGCAAATATTAAACCTTAATACCTAAAAGGATAACTGAAAAAAATATATAAAAAAAGTAAAAGAAAAAATCTTCTATCTCCCTCCCACATGTCAAGTGTGCACTGGCCCTAAAGATAAGAATACCATGTAATACCTGTTCTTCCGGACAAGATTATCCAATGACTTCTTCCTTATCGCGTCTCGGTTTACCTGAAATTATATGTAGTGTTTTATTGCGAAGCCTCAGGCATTGTGAGATAAGTACTTAAACGTGTCAGGGCATATATAATATTAATTGCAAAACTATCGAATGAAAAGCGTTGTAAATAAACAAAAATAATATTGTCATTATAACTGATCGAAATTAAACAGTATTTTATATGTAATATTCATTTCAATATGGAATAACATAAATATATGAAAAAATACAAATAAATCAATGATCTGTTTGTAATATAGTCTTTGATTAATGTAATTCTTACTTAAATCTGATAGAAAGGTTTTAAGGTCAAAATCAAAATTTTTAATATGTGCAGTGACTTGTTTTCTTAATATATTTTTTTTATATTATTACTATATATAAACATTACTTATATACAGGATATAGACACTGACAGACAAAATGCATTTCCAATATCAATTACAGGTTTAAGAACGAAATCCAATGAAAAAAACTTCAATAGAACATCACCTTATCACATATGAAACCGCACACCAAGACTTTTAAATCTCAAAAATCATTACGATAAGATAAAGAAACATCAACCAATAATATACGACCAGAACCAAATGGTCTCTGTGTCATATATTTTGCTTTTAATTTGTATTACTTGTTCCTTTAAAGTTGGTAAGGAGGGGATCAAGTCAAAGTGGTGGTGGGTAAGGAACATCCGAATCTTAATTAGACTCTGTAGTGACCGTCAAGGCGGATTAAGAGTTCGTTTCATCAGATATTTGTTTTCTGCATGAGAGAGTAAGCGGCGCCTGCGCATACCTGCCCGGCGCCTTTTAAGCTGCACTCTTATCGATTGAATGTAGATCGTGTTACTTGTCTGGATTTTTTCAATTGAACGTAATGATGAACATAAAATTTTTAATGTTGTAAAATTGATATAAATTTATATGATGAAGGTCTAATAAAATATAGTATTAAAATGATTTACTCCATCGTTTTTATGTTATAACTCAAATGATATAGAGATACAATATTAATACCTAATTAGGATTAATCTCTCGCACTATTATTTACTCTTCTTTATAATAATATCCATTTTTGCAAGATTAAGGTTTTGATAATACTTTGTTATAATTTTAACATAACTCCAGCGAGAATCCTGTGAATATAATAAAGAAATAAACTTTAAACTATACGAAATAATATTTTATATTATAAAAGTTCCTTTTAAGAATAACTGCAAATTTTAATTAAAATTCAGTTTAAGGATACGACAGTTAAATGTGACTTTTCAAAAAATTCGCAGCTTTACTTGGGATTAGTTCATACAACATTTTTTTTATATTTAATGTAATTTAAAAGACAATAATGTAAAGACAGTAGCCACCTTTCATATTCCTTTCAAACCATAAGTCATTCATATTAAATCTTGGATGAATCAGAGAATATGCACAACATTTTAGTATTTATGTGAATTGTAATAAAGCTTATATTATTTTTCAGTGGTTGGTTTAAAATAAAAAGAGATGTCTCCAATATGTCGTAAATCCATCAGTAGTAAACAGGACTGAGACTCGGGGTTTATTTTCAAAATCTTTCGATCTCACAGCAACTGGGTGGGATTATTTTTTATTAACAATATATTTACATAGAAAATCCGATTAACTTTGGTTCAAAATCTTGATAATCTTACGGATGAAGAAACTAAGCAGTTGTTTGAACAGTTTTAGGGATAATAAAAACAATAATATAGGAGACTGTTTGAATTTGCAGTCGAGAATCGTCAAAGAATTTTGTTATTTTTGTTTCTCAAACTGTCACTAAACGGATATAAGTAATAAGATTAGCTCCGGGTTCGTTTACCTTTACGTGAGGAAGAAGTAATACTTAAACTCATTTCTGTCTTACTGTTAATAAACCAACTATTAAATGAAAACAACCACTGCAGATGTCTTTTTTTAAAAGATTAGTAAAAAGAGAATGAAAGAAAAGACATAGAGAGTAAGAAAAGAGAAAGAGAATATATGTGTATGATCATATATTAATAAAATTGTAGATTTAATAATAAATAGATAGTTAAACAGATGTTAAAGTAAGTATTAAAACGCTGAACTCGCCGAGATATTAAGCTCTTTGTACAATCGTAAAGAATCTGTTATCATTGTAATCATATACATATATAGAGATCTATTATATCCCAAACCGGGCGGTCCCATCAACAGTTACAAATTATCGCTCAATTCTATTCAAATAAATTTGTAATGAAATCGTGAACATTTAAGATATCATCAAATTTGTTGATTTCTCAAAAGATTTTCCTTAGAACATCAAAAATAAATGATTAATTCCTTAAAAACACCGTTGCAATCAATTTTAATATAGAAATTAAATAAAATATGAAGTGCAATGAAAGCTATACAATATATTTATGAATAAAACTTTAATACATTAACTTAACTGTTTTGTATGTAATATGAGAAGCAGTATCAAAAACTGCCCGTCTATATTACAACTAATTTGGGATCCTAATTCATAAGCTCTGGGCATGGCGGATTTTTGTGTGATTTGGGCAAATTCTGGTCGTATTTACGCCCGGATAATTATATATAATACTAGTTAGAATACCTTTATACTGAAATTTTCGAAATTAGAGTCCAAATATCTATGGTAGAATTTTACTATGTATACGAATTGCTCATTAACGTCACTTATCTCAAAACATGTGAGGTTTGCAAGAACTATCAATAATTTGTAAACCGGAACAGTACCCTAATATAGATTCAATCCACTACGGTGGTCTTCTTATCGCCAATGCGTCCACCGCCGCTTCTACTAAGACATTTCAACTTTTTTATTACTCTGCTCTTCGCGACTTTACTCCACCAACATATTATTTACAATCAATAAAAATAATATTGCCTTATGTTGTAAGAATAAGGTTCAAATTTGCTTAACATTAGCCTATATAGACGCAAGAACAAAAAGTGTGGTGTATAGTTTTATCTTCGTCTACTTTCTCACCTTTTTACGGCCCTACGTGTGACTCGAAGTGTCGTAGATACAATTATCGATTAGGTAATGTTATCGGACCGATCTATTGTCTTCCGGTTAAAAATTGTTGATTTAGGCCGGTTTTTTGTTATTTACCGGTTATTTTGAGTATAGATTTCATTTCCTGCCGCACTTGACGTTGTTTTGCGATGAATTATGCAAATATGTGCTAAGGATTTTGTTTTACTAAAGTTTCGACAATAATGAGTGTCCGAAACAAGTTTTTCAACTGAAATAAAATTTTCGTATTTAGCATATACATACAGCTATACTAATATAATACAATGATAAAAGTAGAGTAACTCTTCAAAGGTCAGCATGAATTTGTACCCAAGTTCGCCGAATGACACACGACAATTAACGAACATCCGAGTTTCTGAAACCAAAACCAATTATCAAAACTAGTCGAAACCGAAATCGATACTGAAATTTCGGCCGGACACTAATTACAATAATATATATTTTATACAAATAATACATAGAAAAGATGAACAATACTATATCATTTATTATTTTATAACAAAATACATAAAAATAAAAGAAATAATATTACACACGTATCCATTAAAATCGTGCAATTGTATTAATTTAATCTGGATATTATAATAAATAACCAATAGGGGGTAGTAAAAAAACGAATAGTCAAGTACAGATAGTATCTAAGTGATATATATGTAAAGCCTCGAGACACTATCACATAATTATCAGCGAGATAATCTCCATGTTACGATTCTCGTAAATACACACAGGTAGTAATATTTCAAGCAAAATTGTGCCATAATTTAAATAGAAGTATAATTTTCACCGCTCCCTATAGCAGGGCTACTTCTGTAATATCATAAGACATTATAAATAAAGTCATAAGAAAACAAATTGCAAGACGCAAGCTTAAATATGTGCGTATTCCATTTGTACATTCGTATAAAGACGTCAAAATGTACTAATGAAATAAAATATGAATATTGAATATTTGTGAATATTTTGTATGTCGTGGAATTTTTTGTTTTGAGAATTTAATATATTTTGTATCGGGTGAATTTTTTGTTTTGTGATTTTTTAGATTTTTTGTTGAACTTTATTTTTTTATTTTATTATTAATTTATGTACACACGGAATATAAATAAGTAAAAAACACAAAGAGTACTTCGTACAAAGGCACTGCTTATTTCATATTGAAATTTCTTCCAGCAGACCTGTATATATACCTTTATACTAACTATAAATATTTATTAATTTAAAATAACTTTAATAAATTGTAAATAATTTAAAATAACAAAAACATAGACATCAATTTATATATTAAATTAAAATTATGTTTAATTTTGATAAAAAATTGTAATCCTTTTTTTTTGCAATCTGTACTTTCAGATAGAACTTGATCCGAGATAGTTTGTAGGATATACAGCACATGTATACACAGCTGTTACAAATGTATTGCCTTTATGTATTTCAAACGCTTGTCTATTTTATATTATGAGCTGTATTAGCTATCCTTATCGATTGCTACTGAAACAAATAACAGAGTATATTAATATTTATTATTATATCTCATCGCTATATTAACTGGTACTTTTTACTAAAAAAAAAAAAATTATTTTCATTTAAGTATAATATATTTACAAATGCAATAAGAATCCATATCATATTACCTTTTTTTACTTTTAATTGAAATTGTAAAATAACTTACTAATAAGAAAAGTGTGCATATGTGTGCGTGTGTGTGTGTGTGTGTGTAATCTATACTAATATAATAAATATGCAAGGTTCATTGGTAACGATGAAACTCAAAAATGGAACGATTTTAAAGATTTTTGCACTATTAGAATTATCCCTAAGTAACATAGGTTATAATTATTTATATCTAGTACATAAAATTGGAAATGGGATTTTTAATTAATAAAAATATCCTAAAAATATTATTAGAATACAATATGTAACAAAAGGAATTATTTTCTCTTAATATACATGTACACACATACATAAATACATCACCATATTGAATATATTTTACATGTATGGCAAACACCTAATGAATTTTATAAAGATTTAACGTATAATTATAAATAATAGGCGGGCGGACCCCGAGCGTGGCCATGAATGAAACGAAGGAGAATTTATCAATTATTTATTTATTTTTAGTCACTAAATGCAAATGAGAATTAACATTAAATATTGGCTTGGAATACTGGTCATTCTGCTAGAATAATTATAAACTTTTAAAAGAAACTTGAACTTTTAAAAGAACTTTCTTCTTTTAAAGGATTTGTGAATTTAATCTTGTGAACATTATGAAATCTTTTAATAACACCCAATGTTTGATTTATAATGTTTAATAAAAATAAAGTAAGTCAAGATAAACTTTTGAAAGAACAAAAAGCCTTACAAATTGTGGTTCATTTTATCCAAGAACAATAAAACATAAACAACAATGATATCGATTTATTTTCAATTATTTATCGAATACTATATCAATAAGTAGAATTAATTTTAACGAGTGGGAGGACTAACGAGGACGTAACTCTGGAAATTCACAAGATCATTGAATATTGTCCATTGACCATTGAACATTGATCCATTGTCCATTGATCAAGCTTTCGATAGTTATATAAGTTTTATTATAAATATTACCAAATTGTGACTCAATAATACGGCTTATATCTATAAAAGGATCTTTATGACGTATAATTGTGGAGCTTTGGTTGTTGACTCATTTGCAGGATATTCTAATCTGTACATCAAACATTGTTCACATATTTTAAAAAGAGCAACTGTTCAGTTTCTGGCCAGCTCTTCTCAACAGAACAGCATTCCGAGCTGGTGGTAGCTTAAGGACGGACTGACTACTGACATTTTTATAATGTAATAATGGACGATTCAAAAGTGCGTGTAAATGCCTATTTGAATAAAGATATTTTGAATTTGAATTTGAATTTGAATAAGAATATACACTATAAGAACCTCGGAGAAGTGCAAAATTAAATTGATGCTATATAAAGTCATTTCCCATATAATAATGTGTGCATCTTTATGTACTAAACAAAGTAAAACGCAAAATTTAGCCACGACACATGATACAGAGCGTAGGTGGACTCGCTAACGACTGAAAGCTGTAACTTATGGAGAGCACACATCTTGTAATCTGACTACCCTATGTAACATTATTATAACTTAACTTAAGATATTACTTCACTTTATAGATTAACTATATACAGTAGGTAGGTAGGTAGATTAGTAGGAATATATTTCAAAAGAAATTTTATTAAGGTAATATTTAAAAATAACAATTGTGGATAAAAGTGGAATTAAAGTCTTAAAAAAAAATTATCTAATATAAAATTTCGTTATCCAAAATAAACCTATAAAATCCTATAATAAAAAAAATAACACGTAGAAAGTAATAAAACGCACATTCTCACGACAAATTGCTGCTAGACGAGACAGGAGCAGCAAAAAATTCGCTCTAATTTTTACACAAAAACCATTTTATTGAGACCAACAAGACAACCCTGATGTTATCGAGTGTATTACTTTCATCCCTTATCTGTTACCGCGCCCTTTCGATAATTGGTCAAAGCTTAGTTTACATGGAACCTATCATATACATTACATATAATATTAAACATAAAAAACTTTTTCAGAAATAGGACCGTACCCTAAAGATAAATTTTACTTTTAAAATTATATACATTTAAAGGATTTTAAAATATTATTCAAACAAGTTCACAGATACATTTGTTAAAGTGTTTAAAAGTGTAGAGCATTTGTTTAAAAAATATTAACATTTAAGTGTGAAAGGAACCAAATACCTAGCGCCATGTGGGCCCCATGTTTTTTTTATTGGTAGGGTTACCGATAATCATGTCACACATTTTTTACACAAAACCACACAGGACAAAATAGCGTTACCATCAGATTACCATAGGCTTGTGGTTGGATTATTACTTAATTTTTTTCTCGCCTACCTGTCCAGAACCCGAGATATTTTGAACGGATAGGCCAAAGATTCAGATATAGTTGTCAAACAACCACTCAAATTAGACCCTCGTTTTTCTAACGATTTAGTAATAAATGAGATCTTAATAATGTGGTATGAAGTATACTCAAATTAAAAAGGCAAGCAAGCTTCTTAACCAGTCAATACAATGTTTATTAAAACTGTTAGAGATTTGTCTAAACAATTTATTTTATTGTTGAGATAAACTTCTCGTATTATGTTAGTTGTTGGTTTGACAGATTTCTAAGGATTAACTTTATCTTAGAGTTTAATAAAATATCTTGCATTTTTAAGGGATGAGTAATTGAAATTTTTAAGGCATGTTTTTATATTTGTTGAAAACTATTAAAAAAAGTAAATACATAAATAAAGAAATTTATTAACGTATTTACTTTTTTAATACTTTTTACATTTTGATTAAGAATTATCAGGTATTAAATATAACGCAATCTAACCGTTAACAATTTCTTTATATTTTTATAACATTTGGTCACTGTATTTAAATTCAAACGCACGATTGCATATATTTTTGAGCTGAGCGAAGCGAACCTCTTTACTACCCAAATTTTCAACTCTTTGTTACCCTACTCCTCCTTCAATTTACGAGATACACACACGAAACGTTCTATATGTTAACTGTATGGGACACATTTTATCAATTATCTCGAAAACTACAATTACGATTCGGCTGGTTTTCAATCCAGACTGAGTTTTGCTCATTATACGCATGTATGCAAAATTTGCGTGTATCTCTTAAGTAGAAGGAGGAGTAGGGTAACAAAGAGTGGAAAATTTGTTTAGTAAAGAGCTTCGCTTCGCTCAGTTCAATAAGTTACAACTTGCACGATGTTTTGAGATATGACTTTTGATTCATTGAGTAATAAAAAATTTTGTGGATTATAAAACTTTTAAAATTTAAAATTCTTAAAACATTTTTTATTAACAATTACATCAGTGTAACATAATGATCTATATCTTATTAAACTTACTTCATTATTTATAATTATTGAATTAACAAAAAAGAGGATGAAAATCAATACTGAATAATATAGCGTTTTTATATTACAAAGAAAATATATAAAAATTTTAATAAAACCTTACAGAGTTGGTAATAACCATTCAGATAAGTGTATAAGTACAAAAACTTAATTCTTCAATATATATAAAAATTCTGCAACATACATACTATGTGTAATTTATCATATTATAACAAATATGTTTATTATACAAAAAAAATATGTATCTTATCTTAAAGACGAATTTTCAGGTTTACGATATCAAAATAATTACTCGATAATATATAGTACATATATCGATACAATGGTTTCGAAATCCTGCAACATTTTACATAAAAATGTACGTGTATGTACGTGTATGCGTGTGTGTGTGTGTGTGTGTCGTGTGTGTGTGTGTGTACGTGTGTATGTGTGTGTGTATGTGTGACGTCAAGAAGAGATGGCTTCGTATACTTTTAACGGGTGTCAATTGAATTTTATAGCCCTTGCACGGCTTCACTTTACGACTCCGCGAAATTGAGGTTCTTTATTACCAGTGACAAAGACGTTTCCTAAAGCCTCGGTCAAGGAACCTAAGAGAATAATTCTCCACACTTTCCCACAACAATAATTATAATACTTAGATGTATTATAGAGAGAAAATCAAAATGTAATTGAAACACCCCGGATATGTTTATGGTTCAATATTATTATTTTTTTTGTCTTAGCCTAATTTTTTTAAGGTTTACATTATTACCTTGTATACTTTATGCCTAAAGTCACATATACTATATGCTTTTCATATACATATACTATATATCATGCAATGAGTTCTACGAAATAAAGGCAACTAAATTATTTAAACTAACTGATATACATATAATACATATACTTTCATAATAGTTATAATAATTTCATTTGATTTTATATAAACAATATTAGTCTATTTAATTCCACTTAGATAGTAAACTAAAAGGTTTTTTTAATATTATCTAAGAAAAAACAATATAAATCAGTCATCATATATTAAAATAATATTTTATTTATGGTTAAATATAAAATCTTTATGCTTCCTTAGCAGCTTCCGCGACAATCTCGTAGTACAACCTTGTTTTATCGTTGTTTCAAGACACAATAAAGTGTCTAGTTGACTTTAAATGTCACGACTGTTTTATACATATTGAAAAAAAAGACCAAACCTTTAATCAATTTAATTATTTATTACTTCAATCAAATTAAATGCAAAATAGAATCATTATTTTTAAACAAATATTATCCTAACATTGGTTAGAATTTGGAATAGAATGCTATTAGATTTTAATAATAATAGTAAATAATAAGAACAATAATTGTTATTTCAGAAAACTTAGTTACATAAAAAACACAAATTTTAAAAATCTTATACTAAAATATAACAAAAAAAACAAACCTCCATCCGGATATAGACCGTCATATATATTGATAAATTCATCGAAGTGAGCAGTGATACTATAGCTCAATTGTTAAAGCGATGAGATGATTTCCTAGAGGCCGCGGCTTCGATTCTTGCTCGTATCGATAAATTTTTCACATTTTTGTAGATTTTTTTAAAATCCTCTTTAAACTGTAATAAAACAATAAAAAAATACAACGGTGGTTGTTTTAAAAATCGTGGATATATCAGAAGGAAAGCAGCTCAATCGTTCGGTGTTATTTATTAGTATAGATTATCGCAACAAATCACTGGACCGATGTGGAATCATTTGGTGTAACCCGAGAACGCCCCTTACATTTGATGATTGGACAAATAAATATAATTCTTGTATCCTCTTTATCAGGTCTGAGGTGTTAATAAAAATGTAGAGCGACTTCGGGTTGTGTTGAGCTCGTTATATAAATTTCTTACTTTTTTATTGTTTTTAATTATTAATAACATTATGAATGTTTTTATTATTCTATTCCTGTTTTATATTATGTTTTGTAATGTAAGTTAAATGAATAGTAAGTTGTGTTATTAACAAGGGACAGAAAGGCATTATTATTATATTAATATTTGTTTTATTAAATATAAAACGAAATTAATTTTAAAAATTAAATCAATTATTGTGTACTTAACAACCGATTTGGAATATTTTACTTAAATGAAGGATATTCATGATCAAATTTTAATTGAAAATTTTTAAGTGATAGTAATTTTATTTTGTTAAAATATAGTTTTTGATCACATCACTAAAAATTTTAGACATTTGTAATATTTTTTATTTCTCACTTTAGATGTACTCAAAAAGAATTTAATGGCCATGTGCCATTCCGTCCCAGCTGCCTCATACAGAGTGAATGGGCTCGTGGTCAGGGTGGCCGGCGTCGTCGTATCGTTCCTAATAAATTAGAAGCCACTAATACAAGCCGTGCCCTCACAGAAGACTGGTCGCGTCAAGCCCCAACTAATGTACTGCTTCGATAACACTCTCAAAAGAACTCATGTACAATCAGCCAACATAAAGAGACCTATCGAGCACTTTATGTATGTTCGCTCTGCATCACCTTGTCACGTCTCTTAAATTATGGTCGTATAGATATTCCTTGTATTGAGAAGCGGAGAAATGTTGCCTTTTATAACGTTAGGACTCTGGTGCTCGTTTGTGTAACGTAAATTCCACCGTGCTTTATTGTTGATGACTTGGTAATTGATTGTGGTTGGATTTATAGCTAAATAAACATTTTTAATGCTTTTTTACATAAAATATTTGCGACATGACTAAGGCTTTATTCGCTCGTACCGTCTGCGACATATTTTTTTAAATCTGAGTAATGGAGCATTAAAAGAACCTTTAAAGCTTATCAGTAAAGAAATCAGGAGGTAAAATGAATCGCATTCCAAAATTACATCATTCTCTGGTATGATTTGGTCTCACATTGGATACAAATTAGGAAGAAAGGATTTAATAGTATTGTAAGATCGTACAATAGTGACATTTAATGTTTACAACTTTTCAAGCGTAGTTTTTGATTGGAACAAAAAGATAAAATCTCTAAATATATTGTAATTTGTTGAATTTAATTTGATAATATAATTATTTTCAACCTATAGTGTTTCAAGTATATACAAGATAACCTTCACATTTAAAGTAATATGCTAATGAGTACTCTAAGATGATTTAAGTCAATTTTTATTTTATGTAGGTGAATAGAAACCTATCGATCACGTTACTAATAAGCTAACGAATCGATCGGACGGAGGCTTTGTACTGGAATCACTCAGTTGCTATTTGTCGTCATGTCTAGATACAGCAGACATACGAGGAATGATATTATGCAATATATACATCGTTGAATTTAATTTCCAACTACATATTTAGAGCAAATGTAGTCATTATTCTTATGGTATACTAGGCGTTGGACACCCGCCCAAAGATTCGACCTTATTAAATCAAGAGTCGTTGGTATCCAGTCCAATGGTGTATATTTGAACCAATATGGGAACAAATGTTTGAACCAATTTTGGCAACAAATGCACAGACAAAAGAGTAGTTTTCTCCATCCTATTATTAAACGTAGTAAAAATGAGCAGCGTATATTTTTTTTAATTAATTCGAATAAATTTTAACCATTGGTTGACATTGAACAATGTTAAAAATGTTTTAGTATAACACTATACATTTTACTATTAATGATTAATTAATGATAGGATGTTATAAAAATCAATATTTGAATATTCTTGACTTATAAAGAGATTGGTTAGCTGATGCATAACACTGTTCAAGGTATTACAATAAGTTCAAAATGTTTCTTAGTCAGTCCCTTAGTGTCCCCGAGCCGGTCTTCAGATGTCTAGTATAAAGTCGTGGTACATCGAAGGTCACTCGGTGATCAGCACAGGTTTTTTTTTTTAATTGTAATTATATACTTATCTATCAATCACTGTACCTACATTATTCTATATTAATCTAGTTTAATATATTTTAATACTAACACAAGCCACACATACATATATCTATGTATGTATAATGAGACTTATGTGTACCACAAAACTGTTGAGTATTTTTTAACATAATCCTTGATCAATTTTGCTACAATTTTATAGATTAAATAGACTAGCTGTGACGTAGTAAAACAAACTATTTCGCTTTATATAATGAATATGGATTTTCATTATTTAATATAACTTTGTAATGTTGAGTATTTAACTAAACTAAGGTATGTCATAAAAATAATATTAACAAGGTATTCATTTGCAAAATGAAAGACTACATTCGATTTCTATAGACGGACGTGTTAACGACAGTGGAACAGATACTATGTAATTCCTTACTTTATTATGAATTTTAATTAAAACATCAACAAATGAATTCATTTGTCATGTAAATTAGGAATCATTTTTGCATTCTTTTAATTATTAATATACAAAAATAAGTTTGAAGTTTTATTTGGATTTTTATATTTTTCTTAGAAAGGCTTGGTTTTTAAAAAAATTGTATACACAGTATAATAAAACCTCCTCATAGTATAATTTTATTATTTTTGTTAAATAGATATTTTATAAGAATCTGATGATTCAATGTAAATAAAATTTTCTTAAAATCTGTTTAGATTTTAATATTTCGGTACATTTCAGATATTGAAATTTCTTTTTTATTACTGAAATTTATATATTTATCTTAAAGTGCAATATGCAACTTTGTTTCATGAATACATTTTAAACGATTTTACTGAATACTATTTTATAGTTATTTAACGTCCAACTAGAACTTAAGCTTCACAAGAATTTGCTATTAATGCGAAGTGTTTATAATAAAATCTTAATACTTGTAAAACATAATTTGAAACTAATACTATACTACTCCTAATAAACTCTACATTTGGTAGAGTTCATGAGAAACCGTAAGTCTTTCTCTTGACTATACAAAATCTAACCTTAAACATATAGTTTTAAGCTACTACTATACTATTTCTTTTAAACTCTACATTTGGTAGAGTTCATGAGAAACCGCAAGTCTTTCTCCTGACGCTATCTGACCTTACTTAATGCCCTGTCGATGTTATGATAGCCAAAACTAGTAATTAACTTGTGATTGGTCGATAGCTCCCACGGTCTTCTCAGAAGTATTTTTTACATCTAAAAGGTTTTGGACTAGATAATTATATACACATTAGTGATAGATACATTTTATGCATTGTTTGAGAGCGGTAGCACTGTTGATAATATCAAACGATTTTATTGTCAGTTTGTATGATAGAAAAGGCGTATGATCTTGTTTGAGACGAATAACAATCTACTAATATTAAACCTTAGAATGCTAAGTTTTATCTAATATTATATGAGTGTATTCATGTATTTGTAGATTAGTAATACACGGATATAACTCGCTTTTATTATTACATTTTTAATTATAACCCGACGTTTCGAATGCTTTTCATCAAACATATTCGCGGTAAGAAGAGATGTTGGTGTCTGTAGTAATAAGCACGAATTATTTATTTATTTATTTATTTATTAAATTCTTCATTCCACAAAATACAAAAAATTAACAAAAGGCGGGCTTAATGCTACAGAAACATTCTCTACCAGCCAACCTTACGACGTACAGGAGAGATTGTTAGTAGGCGTGCAAATAAAAAAAAAATAAAAATTAAATTAAATTAAAAATAAAAATAAACCTAAACATAAATAATATATAAAATAATACATACCTATAATAATAATACTTTATATAAATGTGACAAAGCTTCAATATAGAAATATAAAAAAACAAAATAATAATAATATAAAATAACATTTATTTGAACTCAAATTAGATTAGATTTATTCAAATATTTACTCGTGTAAATTTTAATAAATACTTAAAAAGCAATTATAAGTTCGTGAAGAATATTCAAAACAAAATAAACAGGCTGAATGCAAACAAATTAGCAATTATCCGGTTCATTATAGTACTTTAAATGGAACTAAGGACCAGTCATTAGGGTTCGAGCACACTGGCTTCTGTTACACTTTTTTGTGGTTGCGAAGTGCACTCGATTACCCGTCCTGAATGCATCGATACGCATCTCTAGAAACACCTTATACAGAGTGTTTTAATTTTACTATTTTCTTAGATTTTCATTTAAAATAAAACTATTTTTTACGGATTTAACTCGCGTAATTTTGTTTACTAATAAACTGACTTACTGACAGACACTTACATCTCGTCTACCCGTTCACACGATTGTTATTTTAATTTTAATTAATAACAAAGTATAATTAAAGCAAATTGGCTAATTTCAAAAATATATATTAAATATAAAAAAGATTTTTTTCATATAGATATTTGCTCACATAATATCTACAACTAAATATACCAAATTTAATTTTTAAAATATTAAACTAAATAATTCCTTTAATTAAAGAAATATATTTTATATATTATTTTACAAAAACTTGAACACTCTGTACAGAGACGTTAAAAATAAAACGCTCCAGAGCTGTCAAAAAGATGTAGTGGTAACGTCAATCAGAGGGCACAAAAAGATGCCAATAATTGCAATTCTGTTCCACCCCTAATAGCTTTAGCGTGTAAAGATTACGAACGGTCTATCCATCAATAATGTTCAATTATCTTACAAATTAATAACAACTAAATAAAATCCACTAGTGTTATAAACTGATCATGTTTATTTAGGATACAAATTAGGGATATATGATTTGTTTTTTTGAAAGAATTGACAACTAATTTCTTTTAATTTAACTTATTTTCGAAACTGTAATTCCTAATAATTCTGTACGAAAACTTAATAAATTTTATGACATTATACAGGGATTTTCTTAAAAAAGTGATATTTTTTATTCAAATTGAATATTTTATATTATATATTTAGCGAACTTAATACTAAGCCATTGTGTACACAGAAAACTAAGAACATTCCAATTTACATCTACTAATATTGTAAAATACTGAATGGATTGAAAATTTTTTCTTTTTATTATGGACACTCTCATAAAGACGGCTTCTATCTAGCATTACAATATACTCATACAACATCCTATTCGTTAACTTGTTAATAAATAAAATCATTCGTCCGCAAGTGACAGCTAGTGAAAAATGTACAACAATTCCGTAGATAGATATAATGAAAATGTTCGTTCACCACATCGTAATATTTAACATTTAATTAAATTTAATTTAATATTCTCAACGACAGGCAACACCTACCAAATATTACGGAAAAATATTTTTAAAACACTTAATTATAACTTACTTTTTACGCAATGTGTAATAACAGGGTCTATTCATATCAGGGTTGTCAGTTACTCATGTGCCACTGAAGGACGTTTTGACAGACGGACAAAATTTTAATTATATATTGGTGATACAACCGTATCTGATAAGTGTAGGCCGTTAATAATTTTAGATGTACTTATAATTATATAAAACAACATATGTTATTTTTTCTATGATTAAAACTATAGTTTTATGATTAAATAAAATTAGATATTGCCCATGTCTTCGTCTAAATTCACAGCATTTATTTTTATGTAGTCTCTTCTACTATCTTACATAGACGTTGGCCCGACTCAAAATTCCACCTTATTAAGTCAAGAGTCGTTGGTATCGAGTCAAATAGTGTATATTGGAACCAATATTGGAACCAACTTTGGTACCAACTGCACACAGACTGATATGTTATAAAGATAGAGCAAACTAAATATTCTACAAAAAGTAAATATGGACAAATACATAACAATACAATAATGCTTAAAATATTCAAATCATTTGATTCCACGCCGCTAAAGGTTCTATTGAAGCCTCCGAATCAAGTAATAATTTGACGTGGAACTTATCACACAATAGGAACGATTCGGTCAATCACATCACTAGTACCGACATCGATTTGATTAATTAAAACTCGAGGCAGCTAGTGAGGGGAGCGTCTGTAATGTTTTCTAATTATACTTTATTAGACCAAATTGGCTTTGTTTTTCTAAAGGGGAATCTGTTTAGACGGGACCCTTTGTGGTATCGGTGTTATTGACGATTATATAAGGTCAATAATCATTATTGACTGATCGTATAATTAACTAGTTTTACTAAGGGTTAAGGCGCAATATTAACAATCAATTAAAGTAATAGTATTAGAGCCAACTCTGGAATAGATTTTACTGTGTAGGGTTTTAATTTAGACAATTTAATAGAAACGGAAATAAAAATATAGGGAGGACATTATAAATAATATCCTAGAGAAATAAAAGAAAAATATATTTATGATTTTCATTTTTAATATAATAAAAATCATACACCTTAAAAGGTTCTTGTGATATATTAAATCATTGAAAATTTAAACAGACAGACAGTAACGAGCTCTGTTCATATAAATATGTCACATTATATCTTCGTCTACAAACAGATGACATAATCTACAATCCTTTATCGTTTTAAATCAATTATCTACGCAAATAAATTTTATTAAAATAAAATAAATCTGTTTTAGTAAATTCCATTAATTCTGATACACCGAGGTGGTCACTGATAACATTGTTTTGACACGTATTTATGCGCTGTTGGGACAGAGGTACATCTTTATCTAAATTACTGTTTTGGAAGCTTTGGATGTATCTATCGAAGCACGGGTTCAATTAAGTATATTTTTCACTAAAAATTACATTATTTAGTAAAAGTATATGCATTTATTTTATATCTTATAGTTAATCTTCGCTACTTTTAAATATTTCGATACAAGCCAAAATTTTCTGGGATAAATACTATCCGAATTATCCCTAAGAGTTTTAAACCCATTCGGGATTCTTTCCATTCATGAGCTAGGAACTCCCAGCGAGAACTGTTTACGAAGTTGGCCAAATTCATATAGTATTTACGTCAGTACAGCCGGATAATTACATATAATAATCATATATTATGAACGTTTAAATACAGAAAAAATTATAAATAAAGTTAATTAATTAACTTCTACACTATATTGTGATAATAAGTCTAAATATTTCACAGGCATCTTTTATAAAATCATTAAGTTGGGTATTCATGTAGAAATTTAAGAATTCCCTAAAAGAATGTTGTCTCAATCTCAGCTGGGACAAATTAATTTGGTTAATCAAACGCGGCGCAGGCGCAATGCATCAAGACGACAGCGGCCGAACAGATAACATTAGCGTGATATACGACGAACCGAAAATATCGATGGTAAAAAAGATCCCGCGAGCAATGAAGGGTTACGAGCGTTTTCATGTATTAGGTCAACTTAAGCTGGATATTAATTGATTTAGATTATATTCAATATACTGAAATATCTGCAATGCAACTTCTGAAAAAAGATTTCAGCAAATTTATTTTTACCTTTTAATTTATTTCACAATCGAACATGTATAAATTATTTTTTTAAATACGTAACTACACAGACGATTTTTCTTGCTTTTTTACATCTTAAATATGTATGTATTTTTTCATTTTTGCAACCTAAAAAAACAAAAGTCTTTTAGAAGACTTAAAAACTAAGTTAGAAAAATATATATTCTATAAATGCCACAGGTTAAAATAACAAAGGATACATTTTTGTTTTGCAACAAGATTCTACACATCATAACAATCGGTAGCTCTTTTAAGGCCCTAAAGCAATGAACACATTATTCCGTAAAACCGTTTTATATTCAAATTGTCCTACGGCATTATACAAGACTGTGTAATCATCTCACCTATCTAACTCGATGACGGATTGCTTATTGTCCGCAGGCTACTGGTTTTACTGAAACCTACATTTGAAACTAAACTTTAATATCATTTTATTAAAATATATTTTTCTTTAACTGTCACTGGCACATATGCTCTTCCAGTATATATTGAATTACAAAGACCTGCTACCAGTGTTACGATTTCAAAAGGAATAAAAGCTAAGCTTTGTGAACAAGTCGAAGTTTTGATTCTTTGATTTCAATTAATATAGTGGTTTTAATAACTCAAAGCATTTCATTCATTTCACATCTATTAATAACTACTTGTATAGAAGTTACAGACGCCATCAAAAAATTCTTTATTAATAAAACATAAAAATAGTGTGCAATTCACACTTTGCGGAACTGTTACTTCAGAAAAAGTAGCCTATTAAAGAAAGAGATGATTAACTAAAAAAGGAAACAAATCAAAAAGAAAGAATGCAAACTACAGCAACAACACTTCTGGACGCTAGATGGCGTTCGATTATTTTCGATTCGATTCGATTATTCGTCACTAAATTTGGTTGAACAAAGTAAGCTTTTTTTTTTTTTTTTGACAGGATGTTAAAAAAAAACAGAAATTATAAAGGTTGCTATCGCCAGTTCGTCACTAGATGGAGTTAAACAAAATAGCGTTATAATTAGATCACGATGACAATGGTAACATAAAACAAAAATTATTAAGTTGTCTGTGATTTTAAGTATTGAAGATCTCACTTATAATAAAAGCTTTATGCTTTACTTTATTAAAAGTATATTGGAAAGTGAGTTTGATACCGTTACGGTTTTCGTTTCATTAAATTTCAAATCCAACCCATTCTAAAAAAGTTTCTCGAGTATAGATATTATACAAAAATATGATTAAGAGAATGTAGTAAGCTTTAGCTTACTATGTTAACATAGCTAACATGTTTATAGTCAACTACAAAATAGTGATTATAATTATCAATGACAACTAAAAAAATTGTTTTTTAATATTTTTTTTAATTTAATACTTGTATCAGAGGTTTTCGTGGCATTTATCTCCATAAACCTTGATGACCTTGATAAACCTTTTAGGATTTACCTGGATAACTTGTCATTAGTGTCATTAGTGCCATTTATATAAACAATAAAAATATATAATATATTATATTATATACTTACATAGCAGAAATTGTATGTCTAAAGAACATTATTAGGGAATTTTGACCAGTTGTAGTTGTACAAGCAAACAATCCAACAAATTTAATAGATAAACATTAATATGAATTACAATTTATACATGGAATCAAATAGCATTCAGATCAACCCTGTTATTCGAATCAATTGAAAAACATCCGATTGTTCGATCCCTTTGATTTGCTGACAAATTATTGTAATCCAAAACAATGGGAGGCGGGACATCTCGCTCAGATACTATAGAAATTTCGTGTTCATCACTACGGGGTGGGTAGGGTTGTCATGTTCCTGGATTTTACCTAATATAAAGTAGAGATTATCTTTACAAAGCTATTCTTATCGATATGAAATGTCAATGAAGTGTAGGGACATATCTTAATTAAAATCTGTATTACTTAAATAGACTTTTCTTATCTCTATTCGAAAAGGGACGCTTAGTTCTTCTATAAGTGGGAGTAAAATAGCTCTTTACCGATAGGAAGTTTTTATCAGGCAGAAAAGTGATATGAATTTGGAACATACATTCAGGTACAACCATCCATAGAAATCGAACATAAACTGTTTGAAGTATTGGCTGCAGGGTAAGTATTTGCTGCACGCAACCGCGAATGACGTACATAATTTCTCATAGAAAGGGGATGAAAAGTAGCCTGTATGACTCGAGAGAAAATTATTTTTCCCTCGGGAAGATTCTTGCTCGTGGTCCAAAATAAGAAGCCGTAAAAATACTATTTTGCTCCCTTGTGATACAATCTTGGGAAAATTTGATGTTGCAGCCCTTATACATATCTACGTCAGCCCATAATAGTATTTACTGTACAATTGTGTAACACTTCAGCAGTGTTTTGTAAACAAAACTATCAATTTAATTCAGAAAATATTACATCTCCTAGATTGGTCATTATAAATAAATGTTTACTATTCTCGAATATATTGATAATAAAATGAATATTCTTAAGTCATTCTATTACGTAATGACTTCATTAGTGGACGAGCATAATTTATCTTCCTAATAAACGTCAAATGGACATATTCTTTTATTTGTTTATGAATATGATAAACATTGATTTTGTCATTTCTCGATAATAATTTGAGTTGGATTATTTCGAAATCTGTGTATGTAACTGTTTTTTTTATAAGTGCATTTCTTTTTGTTTCAAAATACTAGAAAAAGATAGTTTGAATTTTTATAGTTAATGTTTCAAAGTCTTGTGTTCTTAAATTTAATTTAATCGTATCCTCGATAAATAATTTTAGTAACATTCTGTTGAATTGCGTAAAGTTATAGGAATAGTGTAAATGACACCATTACACATTCTGCCATTTATCGAACAACACTATATTTTAGTGTTGGCTTATAGTACCGATTTTGACCTTATGTCGTCTGTCTGCACTACGAGTTCAGAGAAATTAGGGAAGTGCAAAAAATATCGATATGTTATTTATATTATAATTGATTATTTAGAAGATTTTATAAGTAAAAAATTAAAACTATTTTTTCTAAATCCGTATTTAAAATTTTGTAACATGTTTTAAGCACTTTTTGCTCCAACAAGTCATATTTTTTGTCTGTTATTTTAGGGGTCATTACATTTTATTATATAAATGTTTCTTTCTTTTTTTAGTCTATAATTATAATATGTGTTATATTGGAATAACCATGAATATTAAATTTATTACGGCTGTTACTTCACGTAATTCTTTTACCTACTGGTATATTGCTAGATACTCTTTGTTTTAATAATAATATTTGTATAATAAAAAATAATTTGTTTTCAATATATACGACAAAATAGTTTAAATACAAAAGCCACATCGATTTTAGCATTATAGGAAAATATCACATCTCTAATAATACCTCGCCGCCCACGCGGGTCGCGATCTGCGCTTGCGCCGCCCATTCGACAACATCACGAGATCGTTCAATATCTTTCGCAACTCGCATCCTCAACCTTCAGACAGATTTAACTCACCAATTAAAATCATTACAACAAAAAACAACATTTTAATTACTTTTTATCACACGCATGAAAACACCCACCTTAAAGAAATAATTACTTGTGCCCTCCTAGCATGCTTCATTCATATCAAATTAAGCTCTCCCATTGACTGGTCCACAACGGGACCGTCCAGTCACAATATTGTAATATAATATCAGGTCATTAAGGCACTTAAACGCGGAAATGTGTGGGTGCGAAACCACCGTATCTAAACTATAATTTGAGATCTGTCCGTCGGTCCGTTATACGCTAGTAACAGCCGTGACCAGGTATAATTGTTGAGAGCGGTGATTTGTTAGACTATGAGTTTTAATTATTAACACGTGCGTTAAATTTTTGTATGGCATCGTTACATCCATCCGTATATGGGTGTGTGGGTGATCTTGATTGTCAACTTTCTATTTGTTTTTATTTGAAATTGTGTCAGAAACATTGTAAATCAATATCCAAATCTAACGATTTATTTTTGTAGGTGTAGGTTCTTTAGTAACTAGGAGCACGAACTAGAATTCAATTTTGACTCGTCGGTGTTCGAAAAATCTTGTGTTAGCATAATGAGCGAAGCGAGATACAAAAAACACCGCAGTTGCATTTACGAAATCTCGACGCGTTCTATCCTCAACTATTTTTCAAGATGAAACACATTATTACATATTTTGTTTTTTTTTATATATTTTTTTAAAAACACCACCAAACTGATGTCTATCAGTGTGCGAAATTTGGATATTTTCCGATATATCGTTTTTGATTGACGTTTGCACAAAAGTCTCTCATGGAGAGATTTGCTCGCCCCGCTCGCTTCGCACAATAATTACAATCAGACGTAATTTTTTTTATGATATTATTAAATTTGTTAAAATATTTGTTTAATAATTGACAACTCTTGCATATGAGCACGCGACATGCACAATGTTGCACATACTCATACATCCGCCTCAAAGCTGGTGTGGCCCGCGATTTATTCAATGGGCTAACCCGCTTTGATACATTTATATCAGTTCCTCTTCACAAGGGATGCCACAAATCCATTAAAACAGAATTTTTTTAAAATTACCAAGTATTATTTGATTCCCATAACCCGTATTTAAAACATTTATATCAGATAATAGTTATATAAGATATTTGTTATTTTATTTAAAGCTTCTCTTAACTATCTGTTTTCGGATGTGAATATTAAGTTAGATTGAATCGAACATCATATGTATAACAAGATTTAATTTAAGATTTTATGACAGCCCTATTATTTATTTCGTTTTATTCTGGATGAAAAGCACTAAAGAGCCGAAGCGCGTCGTGTCCAACACGATGTTGCTAGCCGTGCATCAAACGTTAGGAGAGGTATATTTATACCGCCTATGTCGCGAGCACTGACAATAAGGAATTCTTGATATAAGACTCGCCTTTGTTCATAGTTTCACTTGTGGAATATTGCCCTTGATTTTGTCCTGACTAAGATATATAAAGCAGTACCTTAACAAATACATTCACACTGACAACACACACATTAACAACACTTACACATAGAATTCAACGTAAGCTTAGTATATAAAACGATAAGAGCGAATGCACTGTAATCACATGTAGATGTATAGATATATAGATACATAGATATATAGAGATACAGATATATAGATATGGCTTTACGATACAAATTTGACGGAAGATTAACAAAAAGACCTAATTAAGGATTACAAGCGTCGTCTTTGTATTAAAAATCCAATGGGATCATAATAAAATGTAGGCCACAATGCGAACCGCTTGATACGTTTCTCCGAAAGTCAATTTGACGCCATTTTGCTGTGACCGCAAGTTACGATCTTGACAAAAGATTCACCGCATCAGTCATGCGAAGTATTATTATATCTCGATCTTGGATTCAATATATATCTTTATTTTCTATAATAGTATTATTTTTTAAAGTTGGTACTGAATTATTCTAAGTAACAATTAAGTTTTTTTGCAAGTAACATATAAAGTTAACTTCGACAGTCATTATAAAAATGTTTAGTAATTTTGTATCATATCTATATTATTATTACAAATAAGTTACAAATTAAAAACTTCTTAAAAGCCTTTAAAATAGGTGTATTTATATAGAGTTACCTCACTTTCGGATAAAATTATTTAGTAATATTGTTTTTTTTTTTTTAAGAATTTAAATCAACAATTTAGCATAACATTTTAACATTGTCGTAACATCAAAGTTTTAAATGTTTTTTTAATTATACATAAATATAAAATTCGTCCAAATTGCTATGATTTATTTGTTATAAATGTCGAGGATATTGACACAACGAATGCTATAATAGTGTTAATATTAAACGACCTGTGGTCACGCGAACCATTCTTCCAGAATCTGGACCATTCACGGTCTCGCCATTCATAGAAATCATGTGTAGTTTAACCATAAAACTATTATCTACAATTAACGTTGTTTGGTCTTAGAATCCGTTTATAGAAAATCGATTAAAAATGTTTAGATTTTACGATCATCAAAGGAGATATTAGTTTTGTTGTAATAAACGATTCATTTTGAATACGAATAACCAACTTAAAAAATTTATGTCTCGTAACTAATCTGTCGGTGTTTTAAATGATTTTTCAAAGAGTTCATAGACAATACTGTGAGATTTTTGTGAACGGCCGAAACTTTGTGATTATGGACAAACTTTTATAGTCTTTTATGATATAAATTTAATTATTGATATAGTTGTATTATTTCATAAATTCTATAGAATTTTAAATATTAAAATGACTACTCTTGTATATAAAAGAGTATAGTTAATATAGGCAAGTAACATTTACCATTTTATTATAACTATTTTTGATATTGCTAAAGATTCTGATAAGGAAAGACATTTTTAGTCTAGAGGAAAGAGAGAAAGTTAGTAAAAAATCGCCCCGAAAACTGTTCCCATACTTATTTAAAATCCTAACTGTGTCATTACAAATTTGGTTGCTTCTATTTCTGGAACTATAGTAGTATCATAGTTAATAGGAATACCTATTAATAAATAAGTAATGCCAGTAATAATGACAGTAAATAGTCTGGACAAAACTCAATGCAACGTCCTAAAACCACTTCGATTATTTCTGTTAAAAATCAAAAAGTACGAGTCTGTGAACTGTGAACTAGGCTTATTAAACTTACTCCTACGCACTCCTACACAGTGACCGCTCGACTGTTAGTTATTGTGCAATTTTAACACTTATTGTCTATAGTGTGCATTATCCTTAATGGTTGTGATACGACTTGCCAATTCATCTTGCAGAGGGGCTTAGTTGACACCATAATAATAAAGACTGTTCACAACGACAGTCTAGGCGCACTTTATAGATGCTTTAGAAGTTATAAAATTCTATTGCATATCAAATTATTAAATTTTAGCTAATAAAGATTCTCTTATAAACCTTTCTTACAAAATGGATGTTTTCACCACTTTTTTCATTCTGCATTCATTTCAAACTATTGAATTTTAGCTAATAAAGACTCTCTTACACGTCCTTCCAAAAAAAGAGAATTTTCTCGCTTTTTTATTTGTATAATAAATTGAAATCATAATATATATTCCACAAAAGAAAAGGTACTAAACTACTAATTATATATAAGCACGATTTATTTTATTTTATACAATTGCAGAACCGATTCTAATGCTCACGTTTGTCTAGCATTTAGCCCTGCTTCCGCACATTGTACTAACCGCGCCGTGAGCTACATCAGAGCGATTTTAAGCTTCGTGTAGATTGTTTGTTTTATTCGATAACACCTTGGGAAGTCCACGATCTGGAGCCACGATACCATCCGCAAATTGAACTGTGCTTCTAGAATATTCTTTTATATATGTACATATATTTTTAAATATATACATACCAATTATGGAGTTATAAACTAATATGTAACTAGCTTGTTACAATTATATGTGTTTAACTAAATTTTGTCGACGGCTTCATAAGTGTAGAAAAAAAAGAAAATTTAAGACCTATTTTAACTTCTATTACTATTTTTGTTTGGTGCAATTCTTGAATCAAAAGATTTTCAAAATATGTTTTTTTGTTGTAACATATGATTTTTTATAATAGTCCAAATCAAGGTTTTAAAAATGAAGCATATCTTCTTTCTAAAGCCTAGTCAAAGATTAAACAGTAAGACATGACTTTGAGGCTACTTCTTTACATTTTATAAGTCTTGCAAATGACTTTCTTATACTGTTTTATTGCATCTTTTATTAGAAATTGACTTTTTGACACGTCTAGTTGAGCTTATTAATTTTTTTAAAGAAAATAGAGTTTTATCCTAATGATCCACTCTTTTTACAAAACATACATACCGTCATCGCAAAATATATCGTATGACTAATTTATTAGTAACTTGCATTTCACAATTAATAACGTGAGAATATTGTGAGTTACAATATAAAAATGTAGCTTTCTCGCGTCCAGGCTTCCGTAGAGATTTGATCTGAGGAGCTGATTGCAAAACGGATGACTCACGACATTGTAATATTCCTATAAAAAGAGTTGTACAGTTACAAAGTACTTCACCAATATGGTTAGTTTGAGATCATGGGATTTTCATCATCAAGGATAATATTGCTACATCTTTAAAATATATTTTTTCTTCTTTTTCACAAAAAAAAAAATATTTTTAGAAAATAAACGAATAGTTATTTTTTTGTATAAGAAAAAATATTTATTTTTAATTGTAATAATAACTTCTAAGTATCTTCTGAATGGGAAAAAAAGTATAAAGTGTGTATATAGAGAGCACATTTTTTCCACTTTCTCTATCGAGCATTTTATTTTTAATTATATTTCGTTGAAAATATATTATATCAAAATCCACTTTGATATTTGACGACCGTCTGGTTGCTTACTTTATATAGCAGGTATAGTTTGAACAAAGCCTAACTTAAATTAACTAAAATATATAAAAAAAACTAAAAGTAAATTAACCTTGCTAAAATAATAAAAATGAATAATAAAAATTGGTAGTGTTGTTCACTTGAACGAAGTCACGGGCAGAAAAAAAGTAAATAATTTACATGGATGGGCAAAATATCGCCTTAATCCAACTTTTTATATAATAATAATACTGATATTGGTTTTTGATTGAATGAGAAACAATAACAAATTTCTTATTATTTTTATCATTTCATAAGTTTTCTTCTTAGGTAGTTTTAATATGTCATTATTTTATAAATATAATAATACTAAATGTAATAAAGTTATTGCTTCCGTAAACCAGGTAGATATTAAAATTAATACAATAAATTATTTAATTAACTTGCTTTCGAATAATCTTGCAATGGAAATTTATGTATATATTTATTGTAAGTTTCAAAATTATATTTTAATTTTAAATCGCATATCTCTCAGCACCTTTCAAAAAAATATTATATTACTTTTTGAAGAAAATTCTAATACGAAATTAGGGCTGAAGGAAAATTTCACTCTACCCAAAATTAAATTGAAAAAAAGATATTTACAAGAAGATAATCAGTTAGCGAACACTATTATTAAACTTCTTATTAATTCTAACTTAAAGATTGTATAAATGCAATCCTATCTCAAACAAAGTAATCCTTAAAGGGTTCCTTTTACATACGGAACCCTGGAATCGAGAAGGTACTATTATTTATTGAATTGTATTATTATCAAACTGACTACCACTGATATACCCAGTAAACTAGTCTGATACAAAATGACCTGGTGACAACTATTTAAAGCTTTTAGAGTTATTTTCATTTCTGATATTTTTGATTAATTAAAATTCAAGATTTTTCTAGAAAAAATATGTGAAAAACAATCATACACAGGTTGTTTAAAAAACAATAAAACATCATTAATCATTATATATTTATTATCATCATCTACAATGTAATGGAATACATACATAGTTATAATATATTTTATACAACTAAGTCTATATATATGGCTAAATGACAGCTGTCACATATTGGCACATGGAATATTTTTCTTACCACCGCATCTTGTCAATGTTATATTAAAATATAAAGGTATATGTCAATACATTTGATATATAAACAATATTTATATATTTTGTTACGACATATATTTAAAAACATTACCATTTTACTTCGCAATGCGAAATATTGGTAGTTGTAGATTATAATATATAAAAAGTAATATATCATATATCAAATTAATAATAATTAATCTTAAAACTATTACTGTATTCCAGGTTACGTCTAGTATTTTATAACTCAATAATGAAAACATCTTAATACAAAATAAAATTGAATTTATTTAATATTAATTCGATTTCTGTTATTAAAGTTCTTTCAAAAATATGTCAGTAATAAAACATACCCAAATTTCTTAGCATTAGGAACAACCCTTAAATGGAACAACCCCTAAAATGTACACAAAGCGAGAGGGAGTGTTATTAAAAGCTTCATATATAAAAAAACAGCGCAGTTTGATAACATATTAATTTTTTGTATTTTTCATGGCAACAAAAATTACAAAAAATCAAACAGTTTATAATATGATACGTTCTACGTAAAAGATTATATTAGTAACAATATTTTAAATATTATATAAATATTATTTTACATAAAAAAATTAAGCATTAAGCCTTGAAAAATCTAACTTATTCTAATAAATACTATTTACAAATCACCAGAATGATGTGTCGAATTGTATGAAAATATATTGGTTCTACTTTAAAGAAAAATCAAGAATTAAGAAAAGGTGTACGAAAACAGTTATATATAAAACATCATAATTTTATTTTTATTATTTTTGTGCTAAAAATAGACAAAAATAGTAAAAAATAAATATGTATAATGTGTTATTGAAACTTATTAATTGCAACATCCCATTCTGGTGTTAACAATAGAAGTGTGAATACTGTTGAAAATCACAATTTTTATCGATGTCAGGTGCTTACATCACTAGCGTGTGTTATCCTTATTGGGTGTATAGTGTACATCTCTGCAACAAAAAAAAATATGTTAATAATTTTTTTTTTTTTCATATTCAATTAAGATGCTTGTGGATTTAGAATTGCACGATCGTAATATACTTTTTATCGCGATCTCATTACTATTAAAATACCAAGTGTGCAACCAGCTTTATTTATTAATATTATATAACTCTTACTCTATTGTATAAGAGAGACCGCTGTTATTGGATCATGCTTCATCATCTTCACCGCCACAAGCATTGACTACATCTACAACAATAAAAAAAATATTAGTTATAATTAATACTTAAAATAATTCACATAAAAGTTATATCGAAATTTGTTCAGCCAAAAAAATATTGAATCCAAAACAGACGATAGGGTTAAAAAACCAAATACCGTTAAAAAAGTACCGCAAGAAAAACAAGTATTAGGAGATTTTAAAAAATACATTAACAAAAAACATTAACAATACTGATCCTTCTCACAAATGGGATTGTAAGTAAATCCTCGTTAATTTAAGACATTTTAATCTTTTAAAATTTTAATTATAAATACATAAACAATACACAGTTCTTTGAACATCTGACTTACTGTTTTTTAAATTAAATATAATATTTTTTGTACGTATAACAACTTATTTTAAACCAGGGAAAAACAAAACTAATTATAATAATTATTGTAATAAAAGATTTATAATAAATAACATCTGTAAATTTTCATTATATTTAGACTTATATTTATATTTATTTTTATCTTAGAAAAAAAACTTTTATATTAAGACATATCCATCTTGATTTTTAAATCTCCTTACAAGTCATTGTCAAAAAAAACTGTATGTTATTAATAATTACATATATTTTCTGTACCTATTATTACTATATCATTTAGAAAAATATTTATGCTCTTGATACACGAACTTTGTCAAAAAAAAATCAATCAATCAATCAATCAAAGTATTATCAATAAATACATATTTTTTCTTTACCTATTGCTAATTTATCAATTACAATAATGTATTTGCAATCGATACAAGAACTATTCTCGCCTCATTCGACACTATGTAATCGTAAAAGCGATCGTATTCGCCCAATCGACACGGCAACAGTTAAAGGGCGCAGGTGACAGGCATTACTTCCGCGCGATACTGAGATCGTGAGCGAACACCCTGTATGTGCGACTGTGGGAACAAACACTGTATATACAGCGTGTATTTAAAATAATATAATTAAATGTTAGGTTGCGATAAATCGGTATTAACCAGTTATAACCGGTTTTGTAAATCTTTCAACCATCTTGAACGCGAGTTGATTCTTCATTTAAAATTTAAATATCCGTTGATCAATTCAGGTAAATTAATAATAATAATTTATAAATAATAAGTACAGTTTCGTGATTCATTTACGGTTCACGCTGCGATCTCCTTGCTTAGATCTCATAAATAAGAAACCCGAATGGATTCGAAACTAGCCGGGCAAATCCCGATAGTATTTACGTGAGATCATCCGTGAGTGAGTACAGTACATATTTAACACAATTTATTAAGTTTATGAAGTAAAATATTGGATCCTACCTATAATCTGGTAATGAGTTTAATGTTTCATATTTATTAATTAACTAATTCATATATATTAATTAACAATTCATTCTTAGTAATAATTCTCCACAAGATGTACCTCCTGTACCGCACTGTACTCTGAGCGTTATTTCCCAAGCTTGGCTAATTAAACTTGCCACTCGGGACGCGCGAACAATTGTGTACCATTGTACCAATGCGTTCTAATGCCCTGGAATGTTTGAAGCTTTTTGGTGCTATTTAATTGAAACTATATTGCACTAATTTGAATAACTGACATATACAGACAATACTAAATACTACTAAACTCATAAAATTGGCTATATTCTTTGATAACACGTTTAAAATTTTTGACCGAGTATAAGTTTTAAAAAAATCTAAATAAATGATAGTACATAAAAAAATTACCTATATACTGCATAATAGTTATTACATTACAAATGAACGTCATATATACATATACATATACATATACATATATATATCTCACAAAACGTTTTATGTTTTTGATTGAGAAATATTTGGTACATAAAAAATATACTCCGTTAAGTTCATTACTACATTATAAATTAACAACATATATTCATTAGTATTATATATTATAATACTCGCATAACAAATAAAAGCAAATGGAATTAACATTTAAATCTAGATGTTACACACAGACCTACAAGATGAAGTGTTAGAGATAGTGATGACCCACTCTAACTTTCTAGAGCATCTCAGTACAATCGTAATTAAGGAAGGACCCTTTGTTATCGACACGTCAAAGGCTAGGCTTAATTACAGTTTCCATCGATAAATTATAGTTCAGATGTAAGCTTAATTAAGTTTGCATAAATGTCACCGTCTCTACACCTATATCCCACGATTTCACTTTCGATATTTTATAAAATAAATATACCTTTTGAAATTATCGAATTTAAATTTAACATCACTATTTCATGTAATTATAAAAATAAATGAATACCTATCAGAATAGAAGATTCTTATAGTATTTTGTTTGATTATTTTCTAGATACGCCGTTTATTTCATGCGATCAGTTTCCGCGTAAACCAGGATCTTAAGAACACATACTTATTTAGTAAAATAATCGGTAGCGGTACTTCACTGCCAAAGGCGCTCACGTCTGCCAGTACGATTCACACGAGTTGGCCATATCTAGTCAATATAGCTATAACAATACTTTTTCAGAATATTAATATAATATTGTATGTAATATTACCTTATTATACTATAAGGTCTTAACGAAATTAGTAAGTCATCTATTATCATAACTGACTTACTGATATACACTTACATCTCGTTTCGTGAACACGATTGCTGTAAAGCATTCGAAACGTCGGGTTAAAATTAAGATGTAATCAAAATTATACGCGAGTTAAATCCGTAATAAACAATAATATCAAATGGGTACTCGTGAAAATCTAAGAAAACAGTATTTTTTTATACTTTCTATAACGATACAATCGTTTACCGTAAGGCAAGCTTATAGATGAAGCTCATACGAATAACCGCAATTCGCGGGGTTAAGCTGCATGCACACTGTTCCTTGTGCCGCTGCAAATTATACGTTCACGTGTAGGGCTACCGCGTTCGCACAGTTTCGGGAGCATTAGGGGCTATTAAGAACCGTTAACACACGGTCTCGTCACGAGTTCACGACTCGCATCGTGAGCGATCTATCGGAGATCTCGGTAGCGGATGCAGAGGTTCTCACAAACAGTACGTACATGTCCCATTTGGTACGTTACAACCGAATTTAATATTCATAACTTTAAAGACAATTCTATTCATCAGATATTATTTTTATTGTGAACTTCAAAATTTAACAAATTTGCTAGAGATAGCGATCTAGAATCGATTTCTCAAATAATATATATTACTGAATCGATTTTAAAACTTTCACATATGAAAATCGTTTACTGTGCGTTGTGGGAAAAGCAAAAAAGTTTTATAACATTTACTATTACTTTAAAATACTCGCAATTTTACTCTGTTGCCAGTTAAAAATAATAAAATAATAAATGAAATATGCACCAGATTAAGATTCGAATCGATTTCGGAAAGAATCGCTATTTCCAAAATATATTAAAACGTTTATAAGATATATAGCCGGGTTTTTCACTGTGACCCTGTCAGCTTGTAGCTACTAACACATTGTGTGGAAATGACTAGTGGGCGATGTTAGACTGTCACCTTGTAAATACATCTTCACCAATTAGTACAAGAATGTCGTCTGTCAAAACGACACGTGTAAACCCACCTTTATGTTAAATAACGAGCCAACAATAACATACAATCATCAAAAATAACTTTAAATGTTAAATACCTTTACACATATTATGAGTTAGTTTTTTAAGGCTTTTATAGTTATTGTATAAAGATAAATACATGATCTAAACGCATTAAGAGATAAGAATTAATAAATAATTCAGGGTTTTAATTGCTCGTTTATGTTTGCTGATAAATAAGGATCCATAATAACATTAGATTGTGTATCTGTGTTACTCTTTAGCTTTATGACTCTTATAAATGTTAAACATTAAAAACTATACACAATTAATTACCAAATAAAACTATATTTCTTGTGATTTTATCCAAATGGATAACAACAATTGGATACTATAATGAACAAGATTTGTTTGAAATGTTTTATATGGAATTTTAGTATAAAATTATACAATAGTAAGTGTCTCGTGGTACTGTAACAGTAGTAGTGAACACTAGTGGTCTAGTCTAGATATTGACAGGAGGGACCTTAATAAAGATTGACTTGTCAAGCCGCGGCCTTGTAGGCCTGACCACAGATTAGAGACCGAACACTTTACGCAATATATAAAACCTTATTTGATAAATTTTTTTACTTTAAATTTAATTAGTAAACTAAACTATTGTTATAATATACAAAAACATTCATTTTAATGTCCATTTTTAATATAAATGTACTATAGCATTATTAATAAAAGTCACAATTTGTTTTTTTTCTTAAAAATACGTTTCATTACGAAGTATCCATCACTGAAACACCAATAAATGTTTAATAAAATAGTATTATTCTCACCTGTGCTGACGCAAGTTATCCTGCCGTTTGAAACTCTTGCCGCACACCTCGCAGCTGAAGGACAGCTCCGGGCTCTTGTGCGTGCGTTCGTGAATCATCAGGTTATAAGACTTGGTGAACCGACGTTGGCAATACTTGCAGACAAACTCGCACTTTGGCCGCAGCTTACGCCTGAAATCCCTTGAGTGATCTTCGTCGATTTGCATCACGGCGAACATTTTGTCTGGGCTATGGTTACGGGCGGGGCTTGGGCGCCTGTAAATAATATCTTATCAGTACATGTGAAGAAATTTGTACCTTAATAATAGGATTTACAGTTTAATATGACTTGATAGCTCACAGATAAGCTTCGTTTGTTTTAATTATTTAATAAGATTAGCTACACGCGTAACTAGTCTCGTACGATACCTCAATAAGATGTATATCTATTTAATGTTTTTACTCTCTTTAAGTACATGTAAAGGTCGAACGGTTGTTAATGCATATTTTATGAGTATTGCTGATAAAGTTAACTATAATTTCATAATTAACACTTAAATAACTATCGAACATCATGAAATAAATTTACTATGTAAGTACGCACCTGAGATCAAAAAATATAAACCGTCCTAAAACTTGCACACACACAAACACAATCCTTGCTAGTGTTTGAGATCGAAACCGAAAAAAGTTACACGGAGATGATTTGACTAGAAGTGTCACGGTAGACGTGCGACGTAGAACTGGTGCGTTTAGCAACTGAACTGGCGAGAGGGTGCGGAAACTACTGATAACATACGCGGAAGGCGCGTAGCCCCCACCATGAGCCCCCGACTGAATGAACAGGTAGCGAGACGGTAGGCCCATGCTAAGAAATTACGCGATACCAGATACTTCAGCTATAGCTATAACATTAAGGTCTTAAATCACTTGTTGCTAATTATTAAAGCTTGCTAGGACTAAAATAGTATTTTGCTTCGGTAAAGCAATAATTAGAGGTACAAGCAATAAAATGGCACTGATTGCAGTACAGTACAGTGGTCACGGTGGGAAAGCCGCCGCTGGCTCGCGGCGCTACCGTGCGTGCGTTCCACTCACGATATTATTTATTTCGGCACCGGCGCTTCCACCCGCTAAATTACCATTTAGCTTCTGTTATTATCTATTATAATGTGCCTTCCAGTTGTAAGAGTCCTACGTTATTTTGCTATTTATTTTATTAAAAAATGTACTTAAATCTCAACTTTATTGTTACGCCGAAAACATATTATTTTGAAATAAAACTATTTTTTACGGATTAAAACTCGCGTATAATTTGATTACTTTTTATTTTAACCCGACGTTTCGAATGCTTTGTAGCAATCGTGTGACGAGATGTGTCTACCCATGAACACGATTGCTGCAAAGCATTCGAAACGTCGGGTTAAAATTAAAATGTAACCAAATTATAGGAGACTTTTAATCCGTAAAAAATAGTTTTATTTCAAATGTGTACTCGTGAAAATCTAAGAAAATACAACTTATTATTTTATATAAAATCTATAAAAAAGAGATATTATCGGGTTATATAATATACGTTATTGTATAATCACGAAAAGATAGCACGCAAAAGAAGCTAAAAACATATTTCGACATACCTAACTACTATTTAGGGTTACGATCTTGTGCCGGTACTTTTTGATAAGGATCTGATCACGAAGTTACCTCTTTAGTAGCAAAATAAATGCCTGTTTTGGTATGAAAGATGCTCTAGAGTTTATCTTAAATTTACTGCTCATCTTTAAGAAATTATTGTCATCTTGTATTAACAATAGCGGTTACTATAGCGACGGCTATGATTTTAAAACCAATGTAATATTTGCATAAGCTTTTTTATTGAGCCAAGCAATCAGAGCAAGATCTCTATGAGAGACTTTTCTGCATCCTTTGCACAAAGATCAATCTAAAACGGTATATCTGAAAATTTCAAAATTTTTGGTGGTGGTTTAAAAAAATTCAAATATTCGATGTCGTTGAGGAATAATCACGGAAAATCAGAAATCCACTAGACTTCAATGGGAAGCGCGAAAATATAGTTTAACATTAAAAAAAAATTAGTTAAGGACAGAATGCGTCGAAGTTTTGTAAATGAAACTTCTGTGCTATTTGCACCTCGCTTCGCTCAATATGCTAACACATACTGACATTTTGCGAGCGCAGCGAGTCAAAATTGAGGTCTGTTTCGCGCTCCTAGTTTATTAGATACAACAAAAATAAAGTTTTTACATTTAAGATCAATAATATTTTTAATAACTAGTAATAATAAGAAATGATTGGATCATATCTAGAAAGTTCATATCTATGTCAGTTGTCTTAAACAAGGCGGATCTATGAATCAGAACACACCTTGCGTTAAATATTATGTCTAAATGATTCATAACCGATTCATCTTGAACTACTGACCTGTGGATTCAGAGAACCATTACGAATATGTTTAATTAACAAATTAATTATGTTTTAGTACGTGTGGTTATTTATTACCTCGAAATTTTGTCACGGGTTTGGCCACTGTGAAGTTTTACATTAAAAAATCTTTAAGATTTTTATTTTTTCCAGTATTTTAATTTATTTTTTACAAACTATTTTTTTGGAGAAAAAATATCAGTAAATAATAAAATAGATAATGGTTTTAAATGTATTTTAATCTCATAAAGTTAGGAAAGTGATGCGTCATATTGAGGTGAAAGGTTGCAGGTTGTTTTAATGTTCGAGTCAACGCTCATTAATTATGAAACTAAGTGAAAGGGCTGTACGAATACATGTGAACAATACTTGGTTACATTTGGTTACACTTGGTTACACTTGGTTATATTTCATAATACTTTTTATACATGTTTTTTTATTATTGGAAAAGCGTGGCATGAATGTGTCTTTATGATTTCTTCCAGAACCCAAAGTATAATCTGAGGGGGTGGGACTCCCTGGGTGCCAACGCTGACAAAATGCAATGGATCCTACGTAACCACCAATCGTTAGCCTCATCACCTTAGCGGAGTACTACAGGATACGATCTTGATATAAATTAATAAAACTTAGCATCGCTGAGTTAAATACGCATTTAGTTTTACTTGTAAAGAATCATTTAACGTGAACATCTACGTATCTCAAAAAACTACCATAAAAAAAACATTAAAATTGTGACTTTTTTAATTGATATTTCTTCCTGATGTAAGTACTATTGTAAAATAGTATGTTGATATATATATTAGGAACAAACAAGGAATCATATAATTAACATAAACTAAGGCTTCACAATATGCATAATGAAATTCTTAAAAACTGCCACTTAAAAGTTAATTACGCAAAATTCCGCATAATAATACAAACGTACAATACAAACGATTGTTAACAACAATGTTGCTAGTTGCAATAAATTATTAACTGTGCTATAAATTATTTATTCGACTTCACTTATTATTTTATTCGATAAACCCCTAACGTGTGTGTAACATCCAAAACAACACATTATTAAAACCAGCAATCAATCAGTCTGTACTTTGGACTATTAAAGAAAGAATTAAAACTCTAAAGGTTATAACTCGTATGAATACCTGTAATAATTATTTATCGCAACTTAAAGTGAAATCATAAATGCGAAGCTAACTATGCCCTATTCATAGGTCGAGCCAACTTTTTATTGGTCGTGAACTTTGTAAAATTTATTTCATCGTTTTCTTTAAATCTTCATACCATAAAGCAATTAGTATCATTGTTCTCTCTATGAATAAAATATTAAATAATATTTAAAATAAGATAAAAAAAGATGTGAAACTAAATAAAGGACGATTTACACGCTTGTACAAAAGCAATATTTATCAAGTTATTGTGTCAATGCCTTTATAGATGCATCTAATACGGTCTATTACTCTGCTTTGTGACTATTGTTAGTCTTTCAAGAGCCCGAGTGCCGAGTCAGCGTGAGTCCATTGGGATTCGGTCTTTCGGCGTCGGCTTTCTTGGAATTCGACAAGCTTTGTCAATGTTTGCATCCTATTTGTGCAAGTGTCATCAGATATCATTGAATTATAACGAATTTAATTTAAATTACTGGTCCAAACTGGTCCAACTTGGTCGAAATGACAGGCAATTTAGAGGTAATATCTATTTCGTGACACCTTTATTCCCGGTAATAAAATAATAAGAAAGATTCAATTTTAATAAAGTATTTGTTCGCAATAAAACAATTGGATTCATACATCAAGAAAGGAATGCTGCCATGATTAAACTCGCTGCAACCAAAGCTCAAATAAAAAATAACTTCATATTGTTCAGCGCGTGTCTCTGTATTTCAACACAAAATTATGTTTATCATTCTGTTTGACATTTTTACGAACAATATATTATTCATCTCGCTTCCCCTGATAAAAATCGTTTAAATAGAGAAAGGGACGGAATGTAATTGTTGGCTTGTCCTTAAGTTATAGTATACAATGCCAGACATGAGCTGAATCATGCTCTTATAATTACCCTGTTGTGGTTTCATTTATGAATAAATCTTTAATGATGAACGAGTATTATTACATATAAGTATTACCTCAAATAATGTAGCGATTTGATTATTTCTCCCAAATTAAAAAAATTTACAAATCACGATTTGAAAAGGTATAATTATTATCTTAATTATAAAGGAAAGAGTGTATTTATAAGGTTTTCTTTGAAAAGTTTGATTGATTCATTTATCTATTTCGTTAATCAACACTAGGACATATTCGAAGATAATCTCAATATAATAATAATTTAAATGTAAACTGGTTCTTATAAGCGGGGTTCAAATTATAATATACAAATGAGCGAGTGAGCAGAAATAACTAAAGAGTTTATGTCTCGCGCGTTCCCACAGGAACGATGCGCGCGCGCAGCGAAACAAGATAGTATAGAGACGAACTATACATACAAATAAAATTTGTTAAAATGATTTCTAATGTAGTATACAAAAATTCGTTCAAATAATGGTATTATTTGAATATGATACAAAAAAAATTATATTTGTATATTATTATAAATATTTTTACAATATATTAAATCTAAAATATATTAAATAATTCATGATTTTGAGTATTACTTAAATTATAAGTAATATTATTATATATTATAAATAACATTATATAACATTTTTAATGTTTATAACCGCTCTATGCCGTTGTTGTTCATTACAGCAGAGTATCTGTCTGATATATTGGGCGCTCGCTGTAGCCTCCGGCGGAGCCTCCCTCAGCATTCATTGCCTATGTTTTAACCTCTATATATGATACCACTTGAAGTTTAATACTTTTCAACCGACAAGCTAATTAGTTACAAGGTAGAAAACATTATAGAAACTAAAAACGAGATATTTAGAGTCCAATAATTAAAAAAATATATATTTTTGCCCAATAAAATATTCGCAATAACAGTTAAATCTATTCAGAAACATAAAAACATATTATTTAATTTAGTCACTAACATATATGTTAAAAGATATATAGCGTATGGCGTATCGAAATATGTTAATTCTTCCCGCACCCTTCGTTAGCTTATATTTGCCCTCGGGATACACACACATACATATACATACGAGTGCATATACGAACACACACACATATACATATGAGAACGGCTACTGGTTTACGCGAGCGGCCAATCAAAAGCAAAAGAGAAATCGAATAATAACACTTTTGCTCGAATTGATTACACGTGATTGGTTGATTTAAAAATGGAATCATTTTTTGTTTATGAAAATTGAAGGTACCGTTAAAAGATGTTTTTTTAAAGAATATCTGTAGTTTTATTTTTTAATATGTATGTATCTATGTTCCTTACTATAAATAAAACTTGTTTCTTATTGTAAATAAATTTTATTAAATTTGAATTGAAAATTATAAAAGATTAAATGAACTCCATGGAGGTCTTAGTTTTCGTGGTTAGTAGACATAAATAAAATACCAACTTAACCTCAGGGCAAAAGTTACATCATAAAAGATATAGTTTTAATTTAAATATCTGTAGACTGATTATTAAAATATTTTTTTATTTGTTAAAAAGTTATCGATTTGCAAAAACTACGACTTAGTATAATGAATGTTTATTTTAAATATCACAAATCCCTCCAATTTTTGATAAGCTTGTATGCACATGCGTATGCGCAGTGAAAAAAAATTAATCCGGCTACTGTTCACCAATCAGAGCGCGGAGGCGGGACGCGTAACTCAGTAGACGATTGGGGGAATTTAAAAAACGAATATATACTTTTTTATTTCTGTGTGGGCAGTTTGGGAGGAACTTTCTATTGCTCGAGGGCCTTTTTACCCATAACTTTATATATATTTTCTATATACACATAAGAACATACGTTGCAATTTATAACAGTTTAATATTTTGTATAAACTTTTTATTTCATATATTTATTTTACATAACTTTTACAAATAAATTCATTCAAATGCGTGAAGAATCTCATATATATAAGCCGATCGTACACACAAAATTTATAGAAACCAAACTAAAATCATAAGAAAAAATTAAACCGAAACACTTAAAAACTGCAAACAGATCCAAATCAAACAAAAACTCAGGTAAGTCACCTGTGGCGCTCTGTCATTTATGAACTGTGGTCAAAACTAGCCAGAACAAACATAGCGCTGAATGAATGTATCTATCAATGAACGTACAAATTTTAACATTATGACTAAATTTATAAATTAAGCAAACTAGATTCCGCCTTCAGCTTCGCCTGCGTATCTTTCTATGGACGTGAGTCTTTTTAGTCATTATAAAAATTGCGTTTTTATTGTTATTATTGGTCGCCAGCCCAAATATTCGACGTTATTACATCCAGAGTCGTTGGTATATAGCCCAATGGTGTATATTTGGCTTCAAAGGTTCGACCTTATTAAGTCTAATGGTATATATTTGAACCAACATTGGAACCAACATTGGCACAAATTGCACGCAAATAAACAAAAGGGTAGATTTCCCGAACTAACTATTATATTTAGTAAACATGGTAAATTCAGAAGACTTAATAGGATTTATTGAAAAGAAAACAGCCGATAAAGTTAACAATAGATAAGGTCATGTTATTGTAAGTTTTATTATTTGCTGTAAAGTTTATCATTAACAAAGCTATCGTCGGGTGTTTCAAAGAGCCTGGCCCGTGTGCATAGAGATAAGCTATCGACAGACAAATGTATTGCTGAATTGCGCTTTTGTCAGGATTAGAAATGGATATGCGGAATTAATTATTGTTTTACTTGAAAAATTTCTTGTTATTTCCAAATATAGAGTTAAAAGTATTGAAATATCTCTATTTATAATAAATAATAACTCTTTTGTCAGAATTAGAAATGGATACGTGGAATTAATTATTATTTAAAAGATGCTTATTCTAATATATCCAATGTTATTGAAATAAAATGTCTATTTAATAATAATATTTCCCGTCAAGTTAAATATCATTTAATCTGTTTTTGTATACTTAAAGTAATTCAAACTTAGCTTTATTTGTTAATTTAACACATATCCAAGAAAGGAATTCGTTTATCTATAGCCGGAGAGATAAGCTTAAAGTCTCTCAACCTTTGTCTTTTATCTCGGGCAAATAAAAGTTTCCTGCCTGTCGTGTGCTAACTTACAAATTTTGTGTCAAGAGGACGTTATGTATCATGCTGTATTGACTTTTAATCGTTTGTGTACATCTTAATATATACTCTGTTTTTAGGGTTCCCTCGCCATTTATTAATAACCCCTAAAGCTTCGTCATTTTGTTTATAAATGTTTTCTATGGATCGACAATATTATATATTTGAATATATAATGGTATTTCTCCATATCTACATAGAAAGGGGTATTACTGTTTACTGTTTAGTAAACAGTAAAAACCATTATCTTATGGTATGGCACAAGCCATACCAAAAGATAATGGTGTCTAAGCAACTTCTTTATTAAGGTGGTAAGATAGATCTAAGTTTCTAAATTCAAAAAAAAGTAAAATCATTTAAACTAAAAACAAAAATAAAAGGCTTTGAAAATACTTTCAATCAGTTATATTATATTCCTGTTAATAAAATAATAAAAAACGGAGAATAAAGCGAAAGTTATTAAAATTTCCTAATTTTTAATTTAATTAGAATTATTTTTAATTTCTACGGAACCCCAAGTACAATGTCAACTCCCTTTTAACGAGATTTTTTAAAATAATATACTTAATATATTACTATGCACTAAAATATAATAAACAATCATCTTTGCGGGATACAGTAATCAATTTTGAATTCCCGATCAATATTTAAACGTCGTTCTGATATTAATGGATGCAAACGGTCGGTCGGCGTCATGACAAAAGCTATTCTGACTATAAATAATCATTGTCTTTGAATATTATTCCACCCTGTGGCTCATAAACGACAACGTGTTAATAATGGTTATATGTGACAGTTGTCTTTTTAGTCCGTTCGTTGAGTTCGTTCGTTCGTACGAGTGGGATCGGCGAAGTTGAAAGTATGAACATCCCCGTTGCATCTCATATAATAAAAATATCAACACTTTTAAAATTAAACCATGCTAAATTGAACTCCCTTAAACAAAAATGTGACGTCACAAACATTCAATAAATTAGGAGCGCGACCAGAGCTCAATTTTGAGTCGCTGTATGCTAAATCTCGGTATGTGTTAGGATATTGAGCGAAGCGAACTGAAAATACCACCGAAGTTGCATTTACAAAACGTCAACGCATTCTCAATAATTTTTGTTTTTAGCTAAATTTTTGCGCGAAAAATTTTCCTATTGCAGTCTATGGGATTTAAATGTTTCTGTGATAATTCCTCAACGACATCAAATATTAGATTTTTTTAAAAAACCACCACCAGACTAATGTCTATCAGTGTGCAAAAGTTGGAAATTTACTGATATACCTTATTTGATTGATGCTTGCACAAAGGACGCAGAAAAGTCTCTCATAGAGAGCGTCCTTCAATTAAAACATTATATGCAATTTTTAGTGACGTCACAGACATACAATAATGTATAAACATAAGATTATTGTTTATTAGCAATAAATGAATTCAAAACTTAGCACATAATTTGAATGATTTGCATCCAACCGCAATTGAATGGCGCGGGCGTTAACAACTGCTACTGAGATACGCGTTTATAACTCGTGCTAAGAGCTGCCATTAAAAATATAATTTAATTATTTCGTCTCATAAAAACATTTATTTAAATATATAAAAAATATTGGTTATTTTTTTTTATAAATAATAAAACTGTTTTTGTCAATGTTTTCACACATGTTGTCTTTCATTTATGATATAAAATATGTAAAAAAATAAACTCATTTTAATAATAAATCACTATATTTTTTTTAACTATATCTACTTTTTAATATCTACATAAAAAATCTCTGAACTACAACTAATCTGAAATTGATCATGGGGGTGTCTTAGAATGTTGATTCTCATTATGAGGGGATTTTTTGAAATAGTTTTTTTGAAAGGGTTAAAATATAATAGGAGTTCCAGCATTTTTGAAGTAATAAACAACTTCTTTTGCAATTATATACTAACGCTAAAAATAGATATTAAATTAATCTTAAATAACAAAATGATATAGAAAATAATTAATATATTTTAAAATAAACTTCTTTACGACAACTCTTGGACTCGGTAATTTAGTTACGTCAAATTCCCTAAGGCTTGCAAGGCCCAAGACATGCAAAGTAGACTTAAAAACGAAAATAAAATATCTTCTGGATAAAAATAGATTCTAAATTCAAATGCAATAAATTGTCAATTTCAAATTTAAATAGTTTTAGTATTATGACTCAGATTATTTCTCATGGGAACTCAACAATTTGGAGGCGTCAAAACATACCGATACGTGAACTCAATTTTCAACACAAAAGGTTGTGATACACCGAAATATCTAATGTATAGACAAGTTTTTACAAAGACCATTCTTCTCATACTGTTAAATAAACCATAAATCGTTATAAAATGGACTCAATTGAACACTCAATAGTCCTCGAGTTTTAATAAAAAACATCTAAGAACACTAGTGTGTATTATTGGGGGCGCTAATAATTTTATGGTATTCTGACTGAATTATTTTTTAGTAACAATTTGAAAAGAATCTATATTTAATTATTACTTGCAAAATTTGCACTTTCACTACTATGATTAAATCAATATTTTTGCAATGATACTTTTGAGAATTAGGAATATTTAGTAATTAAGGATTACAAATTTCATAATATTGACAAATAATATTTTATGAATTTATAGGTAGGAAAAACTTATACACTTAGGTATTATAAAATGAACATGCTAATAATAATGTGTTTTACGACACAATAAATTAAATATATGCAATTCCAATCGTTCTCTCTCTTGATTATTTTGCTTTTAGTTTTATCTGGACTAACATATGTGAGGTAAACGAGTACGACTGCTCGTATCTACTTTGAGATCGTTGCACAAATTAAGAGAGATTTCGATTAGATAAATTTAATGTAAGCTGAGACTAGAGTACTCACTGTGGGTTCTGGCGCTAACAGCGGCGTTTATTGCAGATAAATGTTTATTTTTACGTATAAATTAGTCGGCTGCGCGTCGTGGACTGCTCGAGTGCAGTAAAAAACAGTAATTTATTAGTGGCGACTTCTCGTGTTGGCACGGGCTTAACGAGTGTCTGGCGTGCGGTGCGATGGAAAGAAAAAACTGGCTCGCCTGGTACGTAGCTCGAGCAGCAGTGGCCTGAGGAAGAATAACCCCAGGAGTCGATGGGAGCTGCCACCGCTTCCGAACGCACCCCGCACCCCCCCACCTCTTACCGACCGCTCGATACAGATCACGCATTCTACGAATACCTTTAACCACGGCGCTGGCGATCGCCTGCCATCTTTTTCACTCTCTCGCTGTTGCTGGTACGTTGAATCAGTGCTGTGCGGGATGAAGGTGTCCTAATGAACCTTTTACACCGAAAGACGCTTCTTAAGTTCACCGAGTAAAGGTCACGCGGCCTAACCGAGCCGGACGACGCAGCGTGAGCGTAGAACTCGACCGTCCCGAGGTAGCTGCGCGTGCGCAACACCGGCAGCGCCCACATGACCGGCCGTTTAACTGCGCGAGATGCTTGCGAAAGGCTATCCGTCCCGCTCTTGTCGATTGCGTGGGCGAGCCTCTCGTTCTAGCACGACGACGTGGAAAAATGTATCTAGTTTTGTTGAGAGGACGCGGAGTGCAGTAGCAGTTGAGTTTTTTATCGTTTTTATAAATTTGTGTCTATCTGTCCCGCTTTCGCGCGCTCTTGGAGCTTTGTAGAGTGAGACGGCAGATTGCCACCGGGTTACGCCTTCCGCGCGTTCTCGTTATTATGTAGGTTGGCCGCGCATTAGACTTCGTAGTGTAGTGCGCCTGCGCATGTATAAAATATAATAATGTAGTAAATACGTCGCTTGTTTGCGGTGAAGCCGGTTATTTATGTGCGCTCGCGGCTACCGAGCTACGCACCGCCTCTTATAATTTAGCTCCCACTCGACATTCATCAATCACAACTTATTTATAACTATACAAGTACTGGTGCAACTCACTAAGTAAACTAATGTAAATTATAATATTTTACCAATTTATATTTTATATCCCTACATATAAAAACAACTCATTAAAATAATAATATAACATTTAAAAGGTTTTCAATACAAATACCTATTCCTTTAATTTATTCACTTCTTTTAAATCGTCATTTATAGAAATATTAATTATTATATATAAAATCATATAAAAAGCAAGTGATATATAATATATATGGAAATCTATTCTAACTTATTTATTTGTCTAAAACTGTAAATAAATAGGGAAATATTTTCTTGTTGTAGCTCAAAGCTACGAATTTCTCAAAGCATAAAATAAGTACAGAAAAACACAAGGTATACAAAAGCATCAAAGAAGGATAAAACGGATAGGACATAACGGAGCTGTGACACGCGTGAACATGAACGGGATTTCAAACAAATGGCGATTTTCCAAAAAAAGACCTCACAAATCTATTCTCCTATTTAAAACCTTCACACCCATTAACTACTAATCAAGCGTGGACGGAGACAAACGACGACAATGACCGACAATATCAAAACATATTACGGGATTTATTGTTTACAAAATTGGGATTCATTATACGAAGCTACGGGAAGCTTATAGACTTATTGTCCCAAATTATGGACTGCGAAGTGACAGCGATGGTGGAGACAATAGCACCGAAATAATGCACTGTTTGCTCACAATGACCAGAAACAATTGGCAACATCTACAACAACAAGAAATCACATAGACTCTTTTGTTGATACAATGAATGGTCACTTCGACCACACCGACTTGACATGCGTTGCTAATGTCCTAATTCAAAACCCTTCGGATATAGACATGCAATTTAAAATGTATAATTGCATTTCCAGCGCTTCGTCCTGCAATAAATATTTTTAATGGCGTACTCGAAACCACAAAAGACGTTTAGTTTAATCTAAAATAAAACAAATAAACTGCCTAAATCCGGATAGGATACAGTATGAATATTACCTTTGTTATACTCTGAACTTTGTACTTTTCGAATAACAAAAAATCTTACTATCGGCTCCATAAAAGCGAATTGTATCTTAACTGAGATCGTCTCTAGACCTTATAAAGAATTGCAGATATGGCTAGCCTCTTCTAAAATAATGTTTCGGCTCATCATTAGCCGTACAACGCGCTGCAAACGTTTCGTGCTTTGTCTTTTTCGTCGGTGACGCAATTCCTACCAAAACGGGACAATAAAATACACTGCAACATCACACGATTGTAACACTTACATTTAATGTAATAGAGTAGTATATCGTACGTCACTGGACTTGAGAGAATTGTTCGTTGACAACAGAGACATCGCTATTCTTTTTTTAATATCGTTTGTAAAAAGCACTCTCATGACGGTGTGAGAACTTTCAAGTTAAGAGTACAGTCGCGACTTGCATTCTTTAAGCCATTCAAGGTATCTGCCGGCTTTGTGTCAATACATCCTCTTTGAAGATACTAGTTAGCTTGTCGATTATAATTTCGAGGGCACAGATACAATAGCTATAGTTGGTGGAAGCTGAGATTATGAGATACATTCCCGTCGGCTCAGAGTCTACGATATTCTAAATAAAGACGACTATTTTAAAATGAACTAAAATAATCGGGGTCTATATAAGTTGGAAAAATACATCTTAATATAAAGATAATGCAAAAAATATACTTTGAAACCTGCTTTAATATTAAACTAAAGTCATCGGAGATACATCGCAACGATAAGGCTACCTTGTAAATTAAAATCGTTTTAAAAATAATATAAGCTAAAATGTTATCCAAAATAATATCGAAAAATAAAATAAAATATATGTATTCATAAGAAATCTCTATCACATTGAAATCATTAAAGGAATATGGTATTTATATGCAAATATTTCTGAATGATTAATATCATTAATCTTAAATCTGCCACTGAATTCCACGCTACATTCTTTAGACGAGGCTTAACGCATAAAGCAAATTTAATGTTGATATTTCTTTTTTATATTTAATTTATTATAAAGATAAAATCTTGAAAATAAAAAATTATATTATTCTTAAATATAAACGGAAACAAAAAATAAAGATGAACTCTTACCCATTTGTACAAAATTAATTGAACTTAAGAAAAAAAAAAACACTAATGAGGCCGACGTTTATTGAATTAAATTCGAATACGTATAAATGAGACCGAACTATATCAACGCTGCGACACAACTGCTTGTAAAAGAAATCAGGAAAGTATCACAGCGCGATTTTTTTTTAGCTTTAAATATATGAATTTACAGGACCGACCGATTCGGACTGATACCGAAAAAGACGTCGACAGATGACATTCGGCCGCCGAATAATTGTTTTACAAATAATATATAATTCAATTTTGCGGTCCGGTGATTATATTAAATCCATTCCGTATGATGCAGGCGACAATAAAAATGTAATTTTTTTTTTTATTTCCAACGATGCTTTTATTTACGGTATTGGGTTCTTAAAACAATCGCCCGTGAACCAGTGATGGCGGCTTTTCGCTATATACTAGTATTTCATCCCGACTTTACACGGTATGAGTATGTTTTTAAATTATTTGAATACGTCTTTGTGTAATTGGAGCTATAAATAATATATTAACAACCCGTTTTGTTTATATTTTCAATACATTTTAGTTCGATATTTTCATACAATCAGACAATATAAACTTATAATATATATGACATAATACTTCTAACACTTAAAAAACTTACGACCAGTTCCGTAAAGTTTTACGATGTATAATATATCATTCATTAGTAAATTGGTCTATTTTAATAATTAATAACGTATGTATATACGTAGGTATCGGCAGCAGATTTATAATATATATTTGAACACAATATATTATTGAAGGAACAGGTAGTAAATATTTCATACAATAAATAATGTTCCAATTTAATATAATTAATAAATTCTCACATTTTAAAATAATTTGTCAATTTTCAGACAAAAGCTGCCGGAATCGATAAGTTTGATTATTAATTTGCAGCTTTTCCTGTTAATGACTAACAAAATAAAAACTCTGACGTCACTGTCGTAAACTTTATACCGGATTTAGATATCGTTAATATATAATTTATTTTCTTACAAGTAATTTTGCTTAAGTTATATAAAAAAGGAGGTGTATATTGAACTTAAAATTACTTATAACATATTATAAACATAAAATAACAACATCGATACTAAAATAAATATTTATTTTATATGAAATTTATATAAAAATTCGCACCCTCAAACATTGAAATTTTATTACGTTTTGATGACATTAATACCTATAAAGCTAAGTAAGTCTTGACATATTTTAATGTAATAAACGGATTCAGCAAAAAGAAAAACGCTAAAAAACATAACGAGACATTATTTAGTCTGCAGAAGCCTTTAAATAGATTTAAATCCATGAATCTCAGACTGACTGTCACTTATATTTTTTGCTAATACATAAATTATAATTGAAATGTCACCAAGAACCTTTTAAAGTATTTTTTGTTATTCGCATTAACCACAGATGTTTCTATTTCCATTGGTCACATCACATTGAGATGCCAAAAAATCAATTTACATGTTATTTAATGAATTTATTATGCAGATTAGTTCGATTTAGTTTTGTGAATATCGATAAATCTATAAAGGCGAGACAAATAAGTCATAACATTGGGAAACAAGGTAAGGACGAGAAACGAGACTAAATTATTTGTTTTTTGGTAACGCTTCGAGCGAGACTCGTTGAGAAACCAAGTAGGTTTTAGGTACCTTTAAAGCGGTTTCTTTACTTGTGATAATTTTAAGTTTTATAAATGCTTTGATTTTGATTTACAGGATAAAACGCTTATATAAAAATAGTAAAATAAAAATACTAATAAAATATACATATATAAACAGTATCATATATATGTTTATTCTTTCTTCAGCAGCGTTTCCGCATCGATACTGAATGGATATCTTCAAAAGATCTTCTCCTGCCTAAAAGATCTGTAACGTTCTAGTGCATCCTCTGGCAAAAAGGGGTGACCGTGGGCGGTGATGACTTTCCATCAGGTGACCCACGTACTCATATGTCCTTCTTTTTTATGTATAATAAATATATACACATAAGTTTTATCAGTCTATGATAACATACAGTAGAATAGTTAATCATGTCAGGAAAATAAAACGAAATACTAAAGAAATAAAAAGAAAGGTACTTATTATTATTTTTTTCCTTAGAACCCAAAATGTTAAAATAAATCAAACTTATATATTTAATTTTTACAAGTACTTTAAGGCGATAACTCTATTATTTGTCAAGATTTATATCACTTTCATTCTCATAAACGAAAGATAAACTGAAAAGAAATTAAATTAAGTAAATTAGGTATTTTATGACACTTTTGTATGTTTAAAAACACTAAAAGTATCTGTTATCTTAAATTTTCAGTATTTTACTATTAATTTTTAAATTTTATTTAATTTCTCTTATAAATTTTTGGATCATATCTGTGTGTTTATTTTCAATTTACAAAAATGACACTCATGAGTGATTAAAAAATATGTTTGGAAGTTATAAATAAGTAATTACAGTTTAACAATATTGCCTATAAAATTGAACTTACGTAAGTAATCCAGGACATAGAGAAATAGAGTTAAACTAATTTTAAGAAAGGTTAAAAACCTAACAAACAATATTAAATTTTGGAATAAAACATAAAAAATAAATGAATGAAGCTGCAGCAGGTCAGTCAACTCTTAATATATATTTAACAAAGTTATAAATTGAAATAGGAAAGTTATTGAGACTGACGTTACAAGAAAGAAAATTTGAAAGTTTTTTAAGTTCAATTCAGATGTTTTTTTATTATTCTTATCTTAAAAAAACTGCATCATCCTACTCTTATCCTAATTGTTTGGTCAGCGAGATATTCGTCGGATTCGTTGCAAGAAGAAATATCTTTTCACATACGTCATCTCAGTGGAGACTTGTTTCTATCCTATATCATTTTTCACACACTATATGTGTCTTTTTCAGCCGACTTCTACCAATATAACATGCAAATTTAAGACTCTTTTCAAGAAAATTTCAGATAAAAAAAACAACGATAAAGAACCTGAATTGCAATAAAATAATTTTCAAGTTTTAATTAATATGAAGAAAAAAAAAAACTCTAAAAACAATTTCATAAAACCATATTATGATTGCGTAATTATAAATATCTCAATTCTTGCACATATTAATTTAATGGAGTCGCGATTGATTCGTAAGATACATCGACGTTAATAAGTACTTTAGATTCTTATGAGTATTATCAGTCCGTAATTTGATAGCCGACAAATTTTCATGTAATCGATATTCCTACACCTACATAATTGTTTGAATATACACTATAAATTTTATATTTATTGCTATATTTATAATTTTATATATGCATAATCGATATGTATTTTTGAGATATTTAAATTCAAGTTTGTAATATACCTACTGTAGTAGATTTACATTTTGTAGGATTTAGTACTGGGGTTCTTATTCCGATTAACAGTTATGCTGTTTAATGATTTATTTTAAAGTTAATGAAATAGATACACATATATATATATAATATAAATATATATTATTCTAATATGTATTGTCCAGTTACATAAATTAATTAACAAACTTTTTTTTTTTTTTTTTCCGTTGGAAAAACCCGTTACGGGTACCCCGTCGGCCCAGAGGGGTGACAGCCGGGGGGTTATGTGGGACTACCCGGCAGCAAATTAATTAACAAACTAAACAAGTGCAAATTGTACAAAATAATAATATTTATTATTATATTTTTATACAAATTCCATAAGTACAGTTTTCCTTGGAAATGAAACATTTTTTGATGTAAAATGTTTTATAAATCGAATCCACCACATCCACTTCATCAAAATACATGAACTAACAAACAGAACCGCTTACTTCTGTTACATACCCACGTATTGATTATAAAAATGAATTTAATGTTGTGATTTGACCTCGTTATTGACGTGTACAGCTGAGCGGAATTTTATTCAGTAACTTGAGACTAATCAATTCTAATATCAAACTAGTAGTGGACAGCTGGAATACAATACCAAGCTAGGCGTGAGGCTGTTACCGTAAAACTTGCAAGGACTTCCACTTACAATGTCCTTTCTGTCAACAAGTCTAGTGTTACAGACAGATAGACCTTGTTGAATGTAATAGACGTTGCCGAAATTAGAAAGTATTATAGACAAATATATATATTATATTGTCAGATTTATTTCTTAAAATGTTCTCATTTCGATTTTTCATAGCATTTATTCAACATATTAGAATAACAAAATAGTCAGACGATATATGTATCGTCACATGTCATATCTCTAAAATCAGTTGCAAACGAGTTACCAACATGAGAAAATGAAAAGCGAAGTAAAAAGCATAATACAATCTATTAGGACCTTGGATTTATAACTTGGGAGTGTTCAAGTTAATACTTTTTATGAACGTTTTACAAAACACTGTTTGTGTTACAAGATATGATAAGTAAATACGAAATTATATTTAAGTTTGTATGATAACGATCTGCTTTACAAATTATCGCCGTAAAGTGCCATTAGTCGAACAAATCCACGTCAAAGTATATTAGAGGATGTACTAAGTATATCAACGGAAAACCTTTGTTTAAACACACAGGAAGTCTTTATTTGTCACCGACAAAGTTACAAGACATACAGATATGAAACAAGTCATTGGAATACATACAGAATCAATACTTTTCTTGGAACACTACGGAAAGAGATATGATGGTTTAGTAGAGTACCTACAATTTGAAAGCAATTTTATGTTTCTGAAAATTGGTATTTATGTACACGGTTTTAAAGGGTTGAGTTGCTTGTCCTTAAAATATAATATAATTGCAAGTCAGTTAAAATTCACAAAATATGTAAATGGTTAAGTCGAAACTTATGATGCAACTTCAAGTATTAAACATTTGAAGTTTATAGTCGCTCATTTCTCACACTATATATCTATGTTTTCCTTTTTTTTCCTATATATATTAATACAAACATCTAATTACCAAGTTGAAACTTAAAATATCCCCAAACCGTTACTACAGTAATCGCAAATACAACCGCAAGCCTGCTCTATAACCAAAGACCCATTAAGGCTGCAGTAATATACGTTCGTAACGGAGTGTATTGACATCGCCGTCCCTATACATGACGTGTGTTCGCTTATTTATACCCCCTTTATACTGACGTCTGTAAAGAGCACCGCCTGTATAATAAGACTGGTACCATTGTACCGACGAACATAGCGACCATTCATTTTGAGCCGCTCAAGGAACGTACTAGTAATAATTTCTTACTTATCGTTTCGGCACGGGCGGTGTACAATATGAATCGCGATTTTTTGACAATTAAAATAATAATACCTGATTTTTAATACTTGTTATACTACTTTTAATGAAAAGATTTGTTCTTTATATAAATAAAAGAAACTTGTAGGTGTTTTAGATAAGAAACAGTTTTAAAATTGTCATTCGTAATTCTATATTATTTGAACGAGATTATTGGCCTAAAAATGAAGCAAAAAATAAATTTAAAAAAGAAGGTAAACCACAAAAAAGTGACGTGTGACAAGTCAAAGGAAAATCCTGACTAGCAAAAGTCAAGAACCGAAAAGGTAGTTTTGCAGAGACATGCACAAATGAAACATGCCAACTAAATGAGTAATTCAATGAGTAAATGGCGACTGAGCTAAAAGAATAACATCTATGTCCAAGTCCAGAAACTTTATGTTAACCATTGAAATAGTTTGCACAAATATTAACTACAATAAGGTAATTAACTTCTTCAACTTCTTCAACAAATTAACATTTATAGTACCTAAATAGGTTAGTCCTCAGGCTTCACTAGAAGGTCTCATGCGAGTAAATCAAACTCGTACCTCAACTCGTGTTAGGACTTGTTTAAATACTCGCTTAGTTTTAATGATTCTTGTAATAGGGCTTTAAAAAATCTATTGTTATAAATGCTGAGGGGAAATCTCATGTTCAGATATTCTGTAAAGGGTAATAAGTCAACCCTTTTTTAGGTTCTGTGACATTTTGATTTGACTACTTTCGATATTTCTCTCAGATAAATTTTAGTAGCTATTTAATATAAAAAACGATTTTAATATTTGTTTGATTCAAATTTTTAATTTAAGCGCAAACTCATCCGGGAATCAACACAGGGGATTATTATTGTGAATAAATTAAAATATATGATAGGTAAAGTAAATACTGCTTTTTGTATTTCCATCTTGCCTTATAAGAGATACCCAATAGGTATATATGTCTTATAAAATAATAAAGAGAGATAAAGAGGCATTATTTACGAAACCTAAAACATTTAGGTAAGGCACGTAATCGAAACTTCGATTGGCTACATAAGTAACGTTTAAGATGTATAGAGAGGCGAGTTCCCACGCTACGCCCGCGGCGGTCGACCGACCAACTGAAACAAGCCCGACACTGAAACATTAATGCGATAAACTAACCACTAACTAGGTATTTCTAGATATTTCTAGAACAGAAGTTAGAGAAGATTATGTATTATTTTATAAATATGTTATTAGTATGTATTGAACACTGGGAGTTGGGGCATATGTACGATTTACACTTTTGCCTTTTTTAATTTTATTATATTCTATTTTAATACCAATATAAATTTGGTTAAACATAAATTAAAGAAGATAATATTTTATATTAAATATTAACAACTAAACAAATAAAGATATGCACAGAGGCACCTTATTTCACAAGGACTCTGCAGGGTATCTCACGTTTCAGATTTTATTACAGCCTAGACCAGCTAAGGATTGCCACTCGACGTGATCTGGAAAAATGATCACTATTTTAATACAAGTTAAGATTACTTTCCATTGAATTATATCTTTAACTATAAATTTAACCATCAATCAGTGATAATTACTTCGACTATAACTTCTACTTATTAGCATTGCCTCAGCAATATATTGTTATAAATAATATGCTATAAATTTTATACGTTTGATCATTTATATTAATATATACTAGATTGCTTAAAATTTAAAGTATATAAGAAATTTGTTAGTTTAACCACGAAACATGGAATATGTTATAGAAAATACTTACATATAATTGAAAATTTTGTTAAAAAGGATAAAATAACTAGAAGCTCAGCTCAATAAATAATATAACATGAGAAATATTACAAAAATAAAAAATAATAATTTAATAGTAGAACTATTGCAAGAAAAAAAAACAAACCAATTTTTATTAAACACCTACTTTAAGCAATGACGTCACAGATTTATAATCAATAGAATTCGTAATCTTTTCTACCTTCATTTAGTCCGATTGTTTCGTACCTTACACATTTTTTCCCGAACATAAATTATCAGATACCGAAGTAGGTGGAACGACAAACCACAATTAAGATAGACCACACCTTTATTTGAGCAATACAGTCATCAAATACTTTTATATATATATATAAAGATTCCACTAAGCTGCGTCAGACTGTCCTAAATCTTTTGGGCTGGATAAAAATTTCCATTCAAATAAACTTGATATTGATATACAATTCCAATACATTAAATGAGTAATCAATTGAATAAATCATATATCAATGTTGGTATTAAAATCTTCCAAGGCGTGAGTCCGTCTATACAAATATTCGTTACAGGGCGGATGTATAAAAAAGGACTAGACGCGCTGTGAGGCCTAATTAAGATATGTAAGCGATACGAGAGGCCCACCGTTGATCAGTATTGTCCCAGACATCTTGTATGTAAAACTTTGATTAAAGATAAATATGAAGTACGAGTTATATAATTAGATCACATAACAAGACGTAAATGTAATTCTAGCAATCTATTGATACCTACTGATTAAAATATTATACTACTATTTCTAGTTTTATATGAATTTTTAGGGAAATTACGTACATTTTCTATACATAATAAGTGGGTATATAAAATTAAAAAGGAAATAATATATTTTCTAAAGAGCACATAATATACTCGGATATCTCCCACATTTTAGTACAAAACAAGCAAATTGATATCAAAAGTGCATTTGTGAATATCTGTTGAAATAAATACAGATAAATATTGGGGTTTTCTTTAATTGAATCTGTCGAAGTCACGCGTGGGCAGACTGTACGAATTATAGGCCATTGTGATACAAACTGGGTGGGCAATTTCTAAATATAGGCATATATTTTGTTGTTTTATATAAAATATCTACCTCTTTTTTGTATTAATCATAAGCTTGTAAAAGTATCATCAAAATAAAGGTACAAATTAAAATGTGGGGTCTTAATTACAAATACAAAATCATTACAGCATAAAGATCTCCATGATAGCGTCTAGGCGTGTGCCGGACCCGTAAACATCGCATTTGCATCTCGGCCAAAGCCCGCCGCAGAAACCGAGTCAATCGATCGCTAAAAAATCCATCGCATTATGCCCGCCGCGTCTATAGGTCTCTCAGTGCAAAAGCAACAAACCAATCCGCCCACACCGGCAAATGAAAAATGGTACTAAAACGTATAGGCATAAAATCGTGGCTACACGCCAAAACATAATCTCATAAGCTCTTGTGGGCAAAGAGATTCAGCTTCAATAATACGTGCACTGGGACGGCGCGCGCGCAGTCTGATCTGACCACTACTGTGCATTTCCCACGGGTGCGGATTGTGCCGTCTCGTTCTCTATATATAGCGCTATCTCTCTCTACCCTGATGGACTGCCGCTCTTTCGTTAAACGAAGCACACCCACACACGGTGTCGGTATTTCAGATTATTCCGAGGTAGACCGACATAGATTAGCTACGTCAGCTCACAGGTTAGCTAGACTATTCTGTATCGTTTAATTTCTAGTGCCTATGGAGCTGTCAAAATGTTATAAGAGCACAATTGAAACATCCAAAAGAATTATATCAAAATAACTGTGCTCCATTCACAGACTATACATCAATTTGTGACAATTTATATGGTATTATGAATCTTAACTGTATATATAGCTTTAGAAAGGCATCGATGAATCCCTTCTACAAAGTTAAAAGACCTTAATTGGTTGATAATTTATACCTATATACTCTAATAATGGAGGTAGGTATATTGTCTAATTCAGAACGCGTGCGTGACTTGTCAAACAAAGCCGGAGGCGCGAGCTATTCGCAATTAGGTCTGAATATTTTGGATAACAAAGATTAGTCTCAGAATTAAAGTCTGGCAATAATAGCTGTTATTTCGATGTTTTTTATTATTTTATTATGTAGTTATTTGTGTTCGGAATGTAGAGATTTGTTATTTTTGTTTTAATGATTATATAATCACTGTCAAAATTTTTTAATAGTGATGTAACTGTACAGTTAAAGAATTATATTTTTACTTACTTTACTAATATTCAAAAGTTTCAGTAAAGAATTTGATCCTGATATCAAATTCCTTACTGAAACTTTTGCACAAATTTATTCCTATTTTAAAGCACCTACAAGCTTGAAAAGTAAGTTAAGTGGAGATTAGAAGAGCTCAGCGGGCTTGTTGTTTCTTATTCAAAAGTATCAAAACATTCTCTTTAATAAATGAAATAAAAATAAGTTTAAAATTTCTTACCGTTGAATCTAAAAAAAAGAAGAATTTTAATTGCAGTCAATTATTGCAAATGCAATTTACTAAAATAGTTTTAGATAAAAAATAAATATTGATTATGCAATAATATTTAAAAAGTGAAGTCAAGTCGACATTTCACAATTCTAAGTATAAACAATTAAAAAGTCGTTGGAATCTTTGATCTTAAAACTGTCTTCTTAAAAGGTACAAATACAATGACGATTTGAAACATATTAATCAAAATTAAAAGTATATTTGTACGAAACCTGAGTATTTTAAGTGATGTTTCTGGATTTTTTTTTAATAATTTAAAGATATAAAAACTACTTTGGAAGATTATTAAATATCAATTCGTGTTTTTCTTAGTACCAGTAAAGTTACAATAAATGAATATTTTGATATATGTTCAAAATGAAAATTAAACTTTGTACGTTGGTACTTGGACTTATTCAAATCGAATGTATTCTTAACGCGTAAGTATATTAAGATTTACTTATTATGCTTATAAGAAAGAAAAATACAATCAGCGAAAACCTATCTTCTTATATATAAAACAAATAACAATGTATTTAAATGTTTTGAGAACAGATGAAAGATTACTCAATTTCAGAATACCTATTCAAGAAACAAGATATTATATATTTTTAAAGCATTTAAATATTTCGTTTATACAACTACCAATCTGGACATCGCATAATTAAACTAACGGTTGTGGTGGAAAAATATTTGATTTTTATTTTATTTAAAATCGTAAATTTCGATAGATTTTATTTCAATCGGTGAATTTACTTATTAAATTAGTAAGTATTGTTCCCTAAAGTAAACTATGTTTCTATATTTCTTTGTAATTGTTAAAAAAATATTTTTTTAAATCGGCCACTTGGGAACCTATTTAGGTTTTAAGAAATTAGTGTGCCTTTTTAAAATGAATACAATCAGATTCAAGACTAAATATAGACCCACACATATTTTTTAATATAAGAATATGAATACATGTATTGTTAGATATTGCAACGACCTAATATTAAAAAAAAACCTACAACCTGACTGGACCACTACCTATAGGGTCCAAATATAAAATTAAAACATCAACACAACGGTCAAAATCGTTAAAGGACCGGGAAAAATTCATTGACTTAAAAAAATAAACAAAAACTTCTGTATTAAATGTATAGAGAAAAAAATAATTAATTGCAATTCAACATTCTTGTTATGTTGTCTTTGACGTTAGGTGAGTAAAACAAATAAAAGTCATGTATTTATTATTTATTCTTTAGCTCTTGAAAGATGGCCGACATGTCGATGACGAAACCCGTCATTCATACCACAGCACTTATATATATAGCATTAAAACGGTGAAGAAGAATAATAAAGAAATTGCTCTAATCACTAAACTTTGAGATGCCTCCCATCTACAGATACGAATATCGATATATCGATTTGGCAGCGAAGTTATTTCCGAAGTAACAAAGTTTTAACCAAAAGATTATTCTCATGATCATCGCTAAAGATTTCTTGTATGACGTCAGCAGATATCCTGCTTGAAAGCTTTTTAGGCACAAGCTAAGTTGTAACTTTTGACTGTTAAAGCATTTTTATGACATTAAAAAAAAATCGATTAGATGTGAAGGTTTTTTGTAATTCCTTTTTAAAATTCATTTTTAATAATCATAGATTTCAAGATCATACGGTCAATAAGGGCTGTTAAAATAATAAATTGAAATGTATTCGTTCCATCGGTTTTTTTTGACCACAAATAAATTTTTGGCATCTCCAGGGACAACCAAAGACTTATATTTTTCTAAGACTGAATAATAATATAACTGAACATACTAATAATACTTTGATCGCATTCGATTTTAGATGATTAGAAAACTAACATAATTAATGTAATGTATCTTATTTGGATTACTTTGAGAATACAAAAATATTATTATATAAATTAATTTCTTTTTCAGCAGCCCTTTTATAAGAGACCTAAGTATAACACATGCAGTACCTACATGCGAAAATGTTACATTTAGTTACCTTCGTTATTAAAGTTTTTTTTTTTAATATATTCTTCTGAAATGCAAAGCCCTAAAAATTTTGCTCCAAATACCGCTATAAAAACTTAAATTGTACTATGGCTTTTATATTTTTGTTATTTAGAGTGGTATACTCACCACTCTGTAGTGAACCATGCCTACTGTGACGTATATGTATCCGGCTGTACTGACGTCAATTCTATCGGAATTTGCTTCTCATCCGAGCTCATGAATATGGGTCCCTAATGTGTTAGACACTAGTCATTGAATTTCCGATAGAACCGCCATGATTACAACCAAATAAATACCTATATGTATTATGGGTATTAATTAGTAATTTCTTTTTGAATAACATTTTACAAACAAGATTGAACCCACGGCCAAATAGTTGCCAGAGTTGCTTCCTCTTCCAATAAGGTCTCATTAATAAAAAACATTTTTTTTTGAATTTTTTTTTTATTTTTTTGAAAAAATATTATACTTTGTATTTTAGAAATACCTTAAAGTAGCAGTTCAGTCATCTTACAAAACAATTACTACAAATTACAAACACAGTCTTCTCGTAACTTATGGCAAATTTATTTTTTATTGTTAGGTTTCTTATCCTATGACACTTATATTACCGACTTAAAAAAAATTAAGCTTCTATTCTACGTCAAAACCTTTTGAAAATAGTTTTCGACAGATATTTTTAAATATTTTTTTAAAGAATTTTATGTATATACGAAATCTAAAGTTAATGAGGTAGCTTGTCAAAAACTAGATTTAACACTTTACAAAAAAATAGTTTTAATACTTACATATAGTAAATAACAAATCATATAAAAACGACACAAATCATTGTGTATTAATTTTGGTCCAAGATAAAAAAATATTATCAGTTACAGCATAACTTCTGCTTTATTTGGATGATATACTATATTATATATGTTTTTATCAATATATGTATAAGAGTGGACATATTCATATATTATCAATAATTAAAGTTAACCATAAACTTACAGCAACATAACACAGTCATAAAGATCAATCTCTTATATAACTTAATAATAATTTTCAACAATATTTGAGCTTTAGTAATGTAGAAAAATACAAATATTCACTACAAATCTATATATCTATATAATACATTTACATAAAACGGAGTAAGCAATATATTAGTCATTACAAGAAGAACAGCTTATCTGATAATGCTTCAGAGGGTTGTTGGTGTATATTCTGTCCCACGAGGTACGCTAGCTTGTGAGCGTACTGACAAGGAGCTGGTACACGTACTGTACCAGGCCAGTTGTAGTACAGATGACACAGTTTGTACGTCAACCGCTGGCATTGGTCCGCTGACATGGGACTATCATCACTCACCACTATATAGTGGGTGGGGGTCACTGTTCCCTGGTTCACTTTCTGTGATACTATTAGAAAGTCATACCTGAAATTTAAATAATAATAATCATTTTTTTTTTTATTTAAATCTTTATTGTACAAAAAGGTACAAAGATCTAATACCATAGAGTATTCTCTACCAATCAATCCATAGAAAAGTAAAAAGAAAAATATGACAATAAGGTAGTATAAACAAAAAACTATAAAAACAATGCAACTTTTATTTTTGTCAGGTAATGCATTTACGTGTTTCCTCTCGCCCGGGGGGGCGCAGCGTCGGATATGTGGGATTCAACCGAGGTAATATCCACTAAAACCTGATAGTGGTCTGCCCTCGGCGGTAAGGGAGCCCGAGGAATTCCTTGCGGTACGTCGCAGGGCCCTCCTTTGTCGGCTATTGCTAGCCCGTACCGGGGGAGCTCGACCCGCGCTCCCCCCAGCACCCTCGCGGGTGCCGGCTCGGCGGAACGGTACCACGGGCCGTCAGCCGTCCTTCCCGAGGTCGCGAGGATGGTGAAAAAGGCCCGCCGGGCCCCGCCCGACGTGCCTGCGACCCCGGGGGCCCGATTATGGTGGAGGAGCACCAGGAGCTCCGCGACGAGACTGACCCGCGCCCCGGCGGCGTCCTCATCGAGCGAGAGCAGAGAGCCTCTCGCGATCCCGCCCAGCGACCTCCTTCCGGGACATCACTGTCTCACAGAAGGAGGCCGCGGCCCTCCACGCCGTATCCCCGCCGACACGACTGCTGGCCGGGAGAAATTCTGACCTAACTGTGTGAGTCTCTAGGTGAGCCTTGACCCGATGCGTCTGCGCGCCGCGAGCTCCTCTGATAGCCGAGCGCGCGGGATACACTGCAACTAATCCTTACCTACCCTAAACTAATTTTAAATTTTTAAAGTTCTCAGTGTAATTTATGAACTAAAGATATTACCAAGACATAGACTACATATGTATTATATTTCAAAACGGCCAATAGGTGTTATCATGAACAGAAAAAAAAATATACTTTAGTCTAATATGATAAAAACCTGAAAATTGTATCATAATTAACTAGCTATTCCCTGCAATTTTGTCGATAACGAACTGACAGGCGACACGATAACACAGAACAGTAGTTCATAACTACTGATGAACCTAGGAAGGAAAACCATAAACATAAAAGTTATCTAATAGTATTTTTAAAGACCACATTGTAATGCTGCATAACCTTTAATAATCCTCAAATTTTAATGGTAATGTAAGGATTATCGAGTGTAAATAAAAAAAATATATAATATTATATATCTACTTTCTGTAATACTAGCTGTTACTCGCGGTTCGACCCGCGAACGTACGATTTAAATGTTAAATAACCTAGAGCCGTCTTCATGAATCTATCTATCATAATCAGAAAGAATTTTTCAAATCCATCTGATCATTTAAAGAATACTGGTTAAACAAACAACCATACTTTTTCTATAATGCAGTATAGATGTATATTCATAGAAAGTTTCATACTTACCAATCTCGTCTCGTGATCTTATGATCCACTATAGTTCCAGGTGCAGGGTTGGAGAAGCCTTGGTTGGACTTCAAAAATATCCGTGTATTAATACGCTTCTGTACCACAATGTAAGTAAGCGTGGGTTTGTAGGTCTCTTCTAGAAGAGAGAAGCTGATTTCCATTTGAGGAATCTCGTACTCTTTCAGAAGTTTGAGCTGACCGTCTCCAACGCCATCTCTGAAATAAATAAAAAAAATGATTTATTTATTAAATATTTCAAAGAGATTAATTTATAAATTATCATAATATTCCAAATGTCATCAATACAGTGAAATTAAAATATTGGATTATGATTTAGAACTGATTCCTTTCCAAAACGTATAAAAAAAATTATAAAATACGAAATGGATTTATAAATTGTGATTAAATATTGTGCTTCTCGCATTGTTCATCAGATTTAACACACAATGAATATTAAATCTATCTTACATTTAAACTTTCGTGATCCATTAATACTATTATATTTAATTATTCAGCCATACTCACATAAATACTAACGGCTTTTGCCTGACTAATTTCGGACCTATTCGGGACCCTTACTCATGAGCTCGGAAGGTGGAGGAATCTCAACATAAATCTCAACATTGTCCGATAGTAATTACGTGTGTACTGATGAATGATAATATATAATAGTAATATTACGTCTGTTACCTATAAATAATAATCCTATCCGGTAACTTTCCATTCACCCGTAGATAATGTTTGAGTGCGTCAACCAAGCATGACCTGAGGCTGTCCACTATCTCCTGACCTCTCTCTTGGAATACCGCCTTAGAGTACCACTGCGTCATTGATTGGTTAAACGATGAAACAAAGGCTGAAATAGATTTTACATTACGTTTTTATTAAAAAAAAAACTTGAATATAAGTATCATAAGCAATTTATAACAACATATGTAAGAAACTTACTTACTTACTACTTACTTACAACTTTAAACATTTACACATAAAAAAATGATACAAACTTTGTATATGAACAAATAAGTGAACGCGAGTTTTTTATTTTCATTTTATAAGGTAAAATAAATAAATAGTTTTATACTATTTAACATAAAGGAAGAAACACCTATAGATATTTATATAATATGACACTTACCACAGACGCTCCGTTTCTTCCTGCAGGCATCATGGTAGGAGTCAATACCAACCACCATCGCAGACTTGAATGGTATACTAATATGCCACAAGGTTCCACCCAGCTTGCAATTCATTTGAAGCAATATCTTTTGAGTAATTGATCGGATTTTTTGACTGTTCATTATTGTACGAGAGTTTATTACCTGCAATTATAAAAATTCTATAAAACATTCATATAAATTATATAGCAAATAATGAAGGTCATATTTCAAAAGTTTTTTTTAGCAATTAATTATTTAAAATATAAAAAATATAAAATTTGATTTCACATACTTGGTAGTACAATTTATTGCAATAATTGCTATTGGAATAGATTCAAATTAATATTAACAGATTTTCTACCTGAGATGGTACTGGATTTTCAGCACAGCATATTTTCTTAATAGCGGCGTATCTATCATCTCTTATAGTAGGACACACAGCCACTACTATCTGTAACTGGCTGGTTATACACTTCTTGAGCGCCAGAACGTATGTGTCAGTGCGGTCGTTTGGTAAACAGACCATGTCTGGATTGGCCACGTTGATACCCATCGGACGACAACCTCGTTTCAGTGTTTCAACAAAATCCTGGAAAATATATAAATTAATAGGGTAGGAAAACAATTACTAACAAAAATACTGCAATAAGATTAAAACTTTTTGCAGAATATGAATATTCTTAATAATACAGAACAAATGGTAAGTGACTATGTAAAACATCAAAATTCTAAATAAAACTAGACGACTCTTCTAACATTAAAGGTTAAGTTCTGTTTAAATTAAAAATAAACAAATATTATCTTAACATATTTCGGTTAATATTTAATAACAATGAAAAAATAACAAATACTTAACAAAATTAAGGTTGGATTTAGATTAAAAAGTTTTACTACAAACTATTAAATATAACATATATGAACTAACCGAAACAACCTGTTTATCCCGATCAGTGAACAGTACCACCCATCTCAATATATCCACCGCTTGCATCACTCCATTCCTACTCACATCACCGTTCCATTCAGCATTGGCTTGTCCTGGTATTCTAATATTGTTACCGAAGTATAAAGTTTCTGGAGCCAGGGTACGGGCCGTGAGGTCAATGGTCTCTGGAGCTATACTTAAACCCCAGCCTTTAAGTCGGTTCTTGGCCGTCTCGTTCGCTAGTACGTTTTCGATATACTGTAAAAAATAATTTATAGACCCTTATTTGAGATTTCTTTTGTATTACAAATACATTTTCTTTTAAATGAGTAATACCTTTTTAAAAGCAGCATGTCGTTGATTCGGAGTGATTCTAGTATAAGTAGCTACATCTTTCATCAGCCTGAAGTTATTCCGCTGGTTATCACTCAGTCCAGTCAGCTGACAGAGTTCAGGAACAAGACATATCATGAAATCTGTGGTTTCTTCTGAACCAGGCATGCGTTTTGTGTCTCTGTGAGAAAAAATTTACATACAATGTAACAATTAAATTTGGGTTTTAATAATTATATTTGAAACATTATTAAAAAAATGTTAATTTACAATTTTATTAAAATTATATAATAGTCAATGTGGAAGACATTATTAATAAATTTTTTTAATAAATAAAACAATTAAATAATAACTCCTGTCATAGCATAATTCTTTGGAAAAATCTTTTCTCAATATATTTAGTCAATAATTTAAATAATATTCTATTTATATACAATTTACCTTGAAATCAACATAGGCTGGTCCATATCCATAATATCAATACCATAATATTTCTTATAATAATCGAGATAGCTGATTTTTATCATCTGTCCTTTCTCGTTCTTCTCAAATGTTGATCTGGGGTTCATAGTATCATCTATGCTATCCACCCTTGAAAATACAAATATACAATTTGCTATATAAAAATTAAAGAAAGATATAAAAAAGAGAACAGGTAGGTTTAATATTGTGCACTTCAGCTTGTAACAAAAAAAAGGTAAAATTCTGAATATTTAGCATATGAATAAGAAACATATCGGAACAACTAAGGTATGTTTCATACAGAATATTTATTTATTTATTATTTATTTAACACTTTTTGTACAAAACATAACAATTGACAAGTACATAGAATGCAATGCATGTTGTACAGCGAGACGGCTTAAGCAAGCAGCAATTTCTTCCAGACAACCCCATACAAGAAATAGAAGAATAATGAAATAAAATATTAATAAATGGAGAAAGCGTTGCAAAAAAGATATACTTAAAACTGAGTAAATATATAATTGATACTTTTATATGTACATAGAATAGAACTTACTACATATAATATTTTGAAAGTAAGAAATAAAATAAGATATTATAATACTAATTTACTTGTTGAAGGTAAAATGGTATTAATTTATTTTAAAAATTACAATAGAAGGCGATTGCCTTAAGTCGCATTCCATAATAGAATGGCCCTAACAACAAAAATGTGTTTATAAAATATGGAATTGTGTGATGAAATTTTGAGTACAAAATTCGAGATGATTTCGAGATGAGATGACATCTATTATCAGAGTCAACAAAAGTAAATTTGTTTGTTAAGTAAGTAGGACTAGAAGGATTAAATAAGATACAGTACAACAGAAGAAGAGTGTGAAACTTCCTGCGAAGTGGAATATTTTTACACTTCAGCACATAAAAAAAAACACGTAATTTTCTGAATATTTATCATATAAGAATCTTACCGGAATAACTTCTTATTATAAGTGGTCATAACTGAGGAGCCAACTAGTGTGTCATTAATGCTTCTCTTCCAGTTAGCTCCTTGTGCCTGTATGGTCTCCTTGATGTGTGACAGCACGGTCTGTGAGCGCAACACGCGGTGTGTGGAGTCCAGAGTCAACATGAGGCCCCCCTCGTACTCATCTACCGCTGTCACATACCTACAGACATATATTAATAATATTAATTAGATGTTCGATAACAGTAATAATTTACTAAATAGTAATGTACAGAATTGTTTTACTATTTATCTGTATGTACATATTATAATTTAAAGATTCTTATTATATCCACTAAATTATCTATTTATTTATTTCTATAGTAGTTAAGATAAAAAACAATTGATATTTCTACACCAAATCAGCTAACTATCACATGATATATTTAATGCATATTAAAGATCTAACTTTAATAAAATGGTAATATATTTACCCCGGCCACACTTCTAGTTTGTGTTGCGGTATCTGTATGGCCGCGTGTTCGTTGAAGTGCTGTCGTCCGAACCTCACGAGCTGCAGGTCCTTCATGATATGTTTAAATAACATATTGTATATTTGTATCATTTCGCGTAAGAAACGCGGGCGACGGAATATTATCTGAAATTATATTTTTATACGTTATATTTTATATAAATATTTAAATTATAACATTTCTAGCGGATATTCCATTACGTTAAGTTACGTAGCCAATTATAAGAAATTCTGAATCCTTTACGAATTATTACGAGTTGCGTAGCATAAAAATTGTTTATTTAAAATGGCTAGTTAAAATATTAGTCGATCGTAAATAAACATATCGTATTTGAGAAATATATTTTGTTAATAGTATTAAAAAGAGGCTACTAGTTCAGTAACAACAAATCTTTTTTTTTCTATAGACTACTTACATTTTCTTTATTTCTTAATTTGTTATAAGACATAATTGTAGAAAAAATAACAATAATTTTATGACATACACTAAAAGTTTGTATGTCTAGAAGTAATTTATTAAACTATCTGAAATACAATTATGTTTTAAAAATCCATACATAAAATTACATATATGTAAAGAATATTATAAATACTTACAGTCAGATTAACTTTACTATTGTCAAAAGGATTAGTGGACACAAGATTCAATGCCTCATCTGGCAGTTTGTGTGGAACATACAAGGTGGTACCATCAAATGTCTTCTGGTTAAAGAAATGTTTATGTTCTGGAAATGATACAATTTACATTAGTTACACAGAATTAGAGATTAAACTTTGGATAAAACAGTTTGTCGTATATTTGTAGACTTTAATTTCTGATATCTTAAGCCAAAATTACATTTACAGTAAATAATATATTTAATATAATATTTTTTCACATCCAACTAGTAGTGTCAGAGGTTAAAAAAATAGTTTTTTTTATTTTTTATTAAGAAAAATTAAAAAAAAAAAGACTTTATTTAAAATATCTTACCATTGAGAAGTTTAAAACGCAAGTGCTTGTAATCCTGATCCGGATCATATCGTACTTCATATTCAAACACACTACTATCTTCAAACTTCAGGTATATGAAGTTTGCTGTTACTTCACAGGGAGTACCACTTTCACCCATTAACACTACTGGTTTGGTTTGACTCTTTTCATTCTGTGAAGTAAACATGACATATTTTTACTTACATCTAAATCGCCCGGGTGGATTTTTTGTGTTCTACTTATGATATTTACTATATTATATATTTATTAAAGCAAGGTTTTACATTAATCATTGTATTTCAGTCATTTTACGCAAAACAATAAAAAATTACATGCTTAAACCTTCCCCAGAAATCAAACTTTTAGCAACAATGATTTAATGCATCCGAAAATTGCGCTAAACATCTAAAACACCACGACATCTTGGAGCTAAAAGAAAGAAGCTAGTCTCCTGTAACTAAGTAATGTTCTCAATTTTCATGATTTTGATTTTTTCTTAATCAGATTTTCATGGTTTTACATAATCCGCCTAAAGTTAGGAACAAAAAAATGGATTGTGCATTTTCATAAAAAAAACTTATTGATGAAAACCATCCAAACATTCAACATTGTTTTTGAGTTTATCTCATTCATATAGACAGACAGACACGGCCAAAGCCAAATATTTATGTATATGATATTGCATAACTTACAAGGTATTTATTTTTTCCTCCAGGTAAATGCGCTGAAGAAATAGTACTTGCTGCTAATTTTGTAGTGACCTCATCTACAGTTGTGCCTCCAATAGAGCTGGGTGGGGGTTGTTTTGATTGTGAAGTTCTTCTGTAATAAACAATATTTAACATATATTATTTATTAGTAATACTTTTTACATACATTTTATCATTTAATATTTGATAAAATTTGGTAAAATTATTTGTAAATTTAAAATAAATTAAACAGAAAAGCTGTAAAACCTATTTTGTAATTAGTTTATAAATAATGTCTTATTCTTTTTTTGGTCAAGAGAAAACTTGAATATAATAACATTTTTCAATACATCTCAATGCAACTTGTTTTACAGCTAGCTTTTTTGTAGGAATAATTCAATAGTATGTCTCAGTATTCAGTAGTAACTGAAGTATTTTTGGTGAAGTGAGTGAAAAGATAGATATGAAAACTCTTCCCTTTCTTTCTCTTCATGTCATAGTTTTCTCTATCATATGGAAGAACTGCTTGTTTGCTTCCCATTGCTATAATAAAATAGTATTGACTAACTCTAGAATTGTAACTTACAAGTTTTGCAAGAGCTGTAATCCTCGACCAACCCCTCTTCCAGTAGATATACTTGAAGTAGGGCTCACATCTGATGCTGGACTGAATGTTGGCTTATCTAGAATAATATACGAAACATATTAAATTAACACTTAAATAACCACAATCAGTAAATTTTTTTGCAATAGTCAAAACTTGAGCTACTTTTTGTACATTTAAATTCATAAAAAATCTTATCAATCTTTTGGCCACTTGCAGATAATACAGGCAAAAAATATTTTTTATACAAATTTTTAAATACTAAAGATACAAATTTATATGTATAGTCACCTTAATGGATGTGATCTTCACAATATAGTTACAACATATAGCTTTAAGAATATAAATATCTTTTTCTGTTAAGATAAGCAGAACTAAGAAAACTAGAATGTGGTACATATAAATAATATTTTTTTTTAATGACAAAGATTGTAAAGTCTATTTATAATTCATTTATACTGGCATATGCGGTGATTCAAATAAAACTGGAGAAACAGTGTATGAGCTTCAATTACAACAAGCATCTGGTTAACATGATTATTTCACGTTAAATAACTTGAGTAATATTAATATATTCAGCCTACTCATTACACCCCAAAAGAAAGGTGTATCTTTTCAAAAAGCTTTTATTTTATAGCAAGTAGTTAATGAATTTTATTTATTTATATGAATAGAATTATCATTTCATTTACATTTTATGAAAAAAAAATATGATAGGCTGAAATAAACAATAGTTTGTCACTCTTTGTATCCTAAATTCGGAATTTAAACATAATTTTGGTCAGTGCAAAAAAGTTTATTATTTTTGTTGTATTTACATACTAATCTAGAAATAAATATCTGATCTATAGTGAAACATTTCTCTAAGGAAAGTTGTCTTAGTATGCCTTTAACTTTGAATAGTATCTAATATTATAATAATAAATATTTATAATAATTTAATTTCATTAACCCTGAATGAACTCTAAAAAGTTTGTAAATGTTGAGAAGAAATACATTAAGTTTTTAAAAACTTTTGTTTTTTAAATGTTCAGAAACTTGCTTAAGGAAAGTATGACCTTTATATAACATACATAGATATATATATAGCTATATTTAATTAATTAATTACATACCACCTCCAGGCTTTTGAATTTTAGAGAGCAGCATAGCGGCCATTTTGCCTCTTCCTCCTGGTATTGTACTCATTGTGCTTGCCTATGCAGCATAACAATTATAGGATTAGAGAATTTTTCCTATGTATAAAACTGTTTACAAAAAAATAATAACTTAAATTCATGAAATAACAATTTATAGTTTTTTAATCTCAAAAAGAACTTTCTACATTTTAATAATAAAATAATCCTTATACAATAATATATGTATTTTTCTTTTCATATAGACAATTCTTTGTTTACTTACAACACTTGGAGCAACACTTGGAGCAACACTTGGGGAGGGAGTAGGTTCGGGACTAGGTTCATGAGATGATGGAGACTCCGCCAATTGAGCTTTAAGGGCCTGAAGCAAGGCAAGGCCTCGGCCACGACCTCTTGCCGGTTCTCCCATTTTTTTCTTAGCTATAAGTACAAAAATCATGAGTACAAGACAAAAATAACAAGATTAAATACAGCCCATTATACATTAAGTTGTATTTTGATGATTATGTTCGTCTTTAGAACTGAAATTCTTTAAAATAAGACGTGAACATAAAAGACTAAGTTATAATTCATAATACAAGTTGTAGGTACTTCGTCAATAAGCAATATTTGAACACAACACTATAAATACAAACTGACAAATTGATGAATTAAACGTTTTTGAATAGTGAGACAAATTAACAAATTCTTTTGTATAGGTGCTGTTCGGACGTTAAAGAAATTTGTTACTTACTTTAGTAAATCAAATTAAATCAAGAACATTTATAAAATTAAAATAATTTGCACTTTAACTTGTACCCGCGAAACGTGTGTTCCGAGTATAAAAAATATATATCTAAATTCATTTTACAGTTAACACTTCATTAATTGACTTTGACAAAATTGCAAAACAGATAAAATAATATGTTTTTTAATTATACAAGACTAATAACCAACAATTAAATTCCGAATTACCAAATTCTAAAGTTAACAGTGTTAGGAGGATTTCCTACAAGATTAGTTTTAGAAGATACGAAGAAACTGTCTTGTTACTTTTTTATTTCATGCAAACTATATATTCTTCCGTATTAATATTATAAATGTTTAAGTAATTTTGTTAATCTCCAAGTCTGTTTATTTCCATTTATCTCATATAGTTTAAAAGGCAATATTTATATGCTTCAAATATAAATAGTTTTTAAATTCTTAATACTTAATAATATTTACTTCCACATAAAAAATTGTTATACGTTTGCTTTCTTTTTAAGAGATCTTTAAAAAAAAACTTTTCCATCACAGATTATATTCTCGTGAGTTTTGTACGCACATAAAAATAGCTTTCACGTTACCAAAATTTTATATATAAAATAAACAGTCAGACACCATCATCTCGTCTTACCACGAACACGTTTGCTGCAAAGCATTCGAAACGTCGGGTTAAATAAAAAAATGTAACAATAAACGCGAGTTATATCGCATTTTCTAGCATAATTCTTCATACACAACTAATTTACTTCATGTTCATTCATACATTTTTTAAATTTTATTTCCCAATTTGCCCTGATATTTCGGTACACCTACAACAAGCATTCAAGCATTGGTCGGAAGCACGCTATTAACAAAAATGGTACAACACTATTTTACCATGTTACTTATTGTTTATCTGTTGTTTTATGTTTGAGTTTGACAAGTGACAATAGACATTTCATTTATTATCAAATTGTTTAACTATTATTAAATAATAATTATTGAAGTAAAAGATGTTTCGAAATTCACTTAAATTTGTTAGAAATGGAAATCATTCTAAGCTATTGCGTGCATTCTACAGGTTCGTAACTTTTATTTTAATCAAGTATCGAATATTTTACTAAACTAAAATATTTGCGCATTTGGTTATTATAATTATTTCCGCAGATGCGAAAACGTAAAATATTTTAGTGCTTTAACACGGTCACCTATCGATCAGTTTCGACTGATCAGAAAACCCATCATAAATGATTATAATATCCGTACAATGTTTATTCAAACGCAAGAAACTCCAAATCCAAATAGCTTAAAGTTTTTGCCTGGCACCAAAGTTTTGGAACCGGGTCAGACATTGGATTTTCCTAATATTGGAGCAGCTCATTGCAGTCCTTTGGGTATGTCACATTGAAAATGTCACCCTTTTGAACATAAAAACATGTTTTACTTGTTGTTATATACTTTATATAATTTTCCATCTCCATTAATTAGTTCATTTTGATTCTTAGCAAAAATGCTATTTCGTATTGAGGGAGTTAAAGGAGTGTTCTTTGGACCAGACTTTGTTACAATCACAAAGCAGGATGATGATGTGGACTGGAGACTTGTGAAACCGGATGTATTTGCTACCATAATGGACTTCTTTGCTAGTGGATTACCTGTTGTTACTGATGCTAAGCCTTCAGGGGATACACGTAACTTACTTTTCCATTTACAAACTTTTACTTTTTCATATTTTCCATTATATTTTGCTAATTAATTGTGTAACATGAGTATTTTATATACTTAAAGTGTGCTTTAATAATGGAATTCTTTGCTAGTGGATTACCTGTTGTTACTGATGCTAAGCCTTCAGAGGATACACGTAACTTACTTTTCCATTTATGAACTTTTACTTTTTCATATTTTCCATTATATTTTGCTGATTAATTGTGTAACAAGTATTTTATATACTTAAAGTGTGCTTTAATAATTTACTCTTATATATTTTTAGAAATCAATGAAGACGATGATGAAATAGTACAAATGATAAAAGAACTGTTAGACACAAGAATCAGACCAACCGTGCAGGAGGATGGAGGGGATGTTCTATTTGTAGATTTTAAAGATGGTGTCCTGAGGCTTAAAATGCAGGGTTCCTGCTCCTCATGCCCCAGCTCCATTGTGACTTTGAAAAATGGGGTCTGTTAAATTTTAATAAATCTTAATAACCTATTAATACTTTGTATCAGCTTTGTGTAATCACCATATTAAGATTGGCTTACTTATTATATGTCGGTAGATGGATGGTATCCCAAAGGTTGCAGGTTTGTGTCCTGTTAATGTTGATGAATTTTTTAATTCATATTGATTTACTAATTATATATTCTTTTAATTAACAATTTCTAATAATTATACTTTAGGTTCAAAACATGATGCAGTTCTACATACCTGAAGTGTTAGCAGTTGAACAAATTGACGATGAAGGTGATAAACTGAGTGAGAAAGTATTTAAAGAATTTGAGCAGCTTAAAAATAAACAGAAGAAAGAATGATCTAATCAACCAGTCTAGTCAACTAATTAAAAATAGTTTATCAAAAATAGATGTATATATTTATGTTAATAGTGTAATATATTTAACTATATAAACTTTTTTTTCATTAAAAATCTTTTTTTAATGTTATGAGTTTAAAAGATAAAAGTGAATGCCATCCTGCATCACTAAATAGGATAAAAACAGTGGATGATAAGGGATCGACAAGAAACATTGTTCATAATATCATTTTTATTCTTATAATAATAGCTAAATATGGATAATATTTTTATGCTTGTTTGAAGTGCGGCGCCACCAGATGGCGACGCGGTATAGCTACTTTTCTCTATTAAAGTATAATAATACTGAAGGATATATAGGAGTATGGTGCGAGCTTCCTTACCTTCTCGATCGCTTTAGGAACTCAATTTGTATGAATTAAAAGTAGCTCCATATAAATTCCTATAGATGGCATTGTTTTTACTATTGTAGGATTGATGTTTTTATTATTGTAGAGTCAAGCAACTAGTTGAGTAACTAGCCGACCAACTGGTTGACCAACTAGTCGAGCAACTAGTCGACCAACTAGTTGACCAAGTATTCGAGCAACCAGTTAATTCACCAGCTAGTCGACCAAATAGTCAACCAACTAGTAACGAAAAATCTTTGTGCTAGACAAATTGCTACCACTAAATGATCGATCAACTATTCGAGCAACAGGTCGAGCAACTAGTCAAACAGAAAGTCAACCAACTAGTCGATTAACAAGTCAACAAACTCTTCAGACAACTAGTCCATCAATAAGTTAACCAACTATCAAAAACGTTGCCAAGTGCCATATTTTGCCAAGTAACTAAGAAATGTATTAGAGGCAATAAATGTAACATAATATTATAAATATAACCTTTCACAAAAACCAGGGATGAAATACAAATTAAGAAAATAAGAAACTTTTTTAAGAGATAAGAAGCTTTTTTAAAATCCACTATTAAAATTATTTGAAAGTGTTAAACCGTAGATGGTACTTTCTAAAATCGTTAGACTTGAAGGTACTTATTAATTTGACTAACTCGTAATAGTACTTTCGACTATTATTATCGACCATATTATTATCCATTTTTTTTTCGTTGGAAAAATGCGTTAAGAATACCCCATGGGCTGAGAAGGTGATGACCGTGGAGTTTAAGTGGGACTACCTACTACTTTTATTTTCGGCTTGCACAAATTTAGTCACAAGTTTTTATCGTAGGTCATTATCTGTTGGTTCTAATTAAAAATAAAGTTAATTGCAAATTACTTCTAATCTTCAATTAGATTTCTTTCAAAATCTATCTTTAGAAGGGTCGGCGTGTGATAAGCAATTGTTACAAATTTGTTTACTATTGCTTGAACGGTGTTGGAGGAGATAGTGGAAAAAATTCGATCGAATTGTATGTTAAAGAGCTTCGCTTCGCTCAGCTCATTAATTTTGCATTTATCATTACATTATGGGACTCAGATAGTAGGTATTTTACTTTTAGGGCGGGATAAAGTCTGCGAGACTCGCAACGGTAACTTATATATAAAAAAACTAATTATGAAATCTTTTATAATTTGTATACTTTATTTTTGAAAACATTTTTCAACTTTTATTTACTATATGGATACAATATTATGAACTTAAATTAAAATATAATATTAAAATTACAAAATTGCAAATCTTATTCAGAAAGTTCTTAAAATAAATTACGTATCATATAAGATGGCTAAAATATATAACTTTAAAATAAAGTAGGTATGGACAGATCCATTTCGTTAGGAAAGTTATTATTTAGGATAAAATTTAATTATATAATACTATATATTTCATTACAACACGTCCAATTAGCAAATTAGTTTTTAACGCCTATTTCTTTTATATTAATAAATTAACTTTTTACAAGGCAGTGTTTTTTTTTTTATATCAGGCAAATTTAACACAAAATATGATCACAATTAAGTATATGTAAATAATTCCTTATTTTTAATTATATTATGCGTATTATCGAGATCTTATCAATTTTACACTTTGTATTAATTTAGTTTCAATGAACTTTAGTTTATATATCTAAGTAAAATATACTTAATTAGCGTATAAATCTAAATTCTTACAGTTTAATAGCACTTTCTTATTTATAAATACATATTATATAAAATTTGCAAATTACTGTTTTCTCTTTGCATTGATTATATGATGCAAAAATGTATTCTTTTTGTATCCAGTATCTTAAGTAAGCATCGTAAAGGAGGGAAGCATGTACTTACCGAAGTTTGAAATTCAGAAAGAAACCTCCAGTCAAAAATTACACACAATATCCTTTAACATAAAAAAATATATATAAAGCAAAAAAAAAAATAGCTAATGAACCTAAAAAAAGTAATAAAAACTAATGAAGAATGACAGTTACAATTTATTGAAATGGTCAGAAAGCATATTTTTAGTCTGTGAACAATTTCACTTACAATAATCAGAAAGCATTTTTGTAGTCTGAGGACAATTTCACTTATTTTATCTAGGGCTTACACCTACACACACAGCAAGAAGGAAACAAGAACCAGTCCATGAATATACCAGCGCAGTCATCGTTAGGATCGTAGGCAAGGAGTCGATGCCATTTGTACTTTTGCTCACACCCACAGTCGGCAGAACATCTTGATGTTGATTTTTTACTGAAAAAAATGATTATTCATTAAAAATACAATATAAATATAGTGCAAGAGCTATTAATCTGGTATTTGTTTAAAATAAGTTAATACCATATCTGTTGTGAGAGTCTTCGTGTGCTCAATAATAAACAATATCATTACTTAAAATGTTTCAAAGTAATATATTTTCCGTCTTGTTCCAAAAGTAATCGATTTCCCGAAGCAAAATTAGTTTTTGCGTTTAACTTAAAAAATTCTAAACTGAAAATGTTTTATCAATATGCTTTATTACCATATCTTAATATTACAACAATCTTACTTTCGCGTTTCGTACCACGAAATCTATACAAATTTATTGTTTTACTTAAACTTCCATGTTCCAACAGTGAAAAAGTGCTGCTAGCATTGGGGCAGGATACCTACACCTTTCTTTTTATTTTTTAGATATATATAAAGATTTATTTTTACTAAATTAATAAAATATACATATAGAAAAAGTTTTGTAGAATCTAAATCTAGTATTTCTAGCAAATTGACCTTTAATATCAACACCGAAACAACATTGTTGCATTGAGTCACAATTTTTACGTAAACTAAATCTTCGATCAGGTTTTAAAGAGAAAGTCTAAACGACATTTTAAGAGACACGTGAAACAAGAGGTTTATTAAGGGCTTTAATAATATACATATGTTGTTATTTGTAAAAGATAATAGAAAACAACAAAATACGGAATCAACTAAGACATTTATTAAATAATAAAAGGATTTAAATTTTAATAATGTAAAAGTAAACTAAGTACAATAATCAAAATATTATACAGATTATAAATCTTCCTAAGCCGAGGACAATCTTTGCCATTGCATTCCATTCGTGATAATTTAAATTCAACCAAAGCTATTATAATTACGAAATTAGACCACTTAAATGTCATATTTGTACTTAATTATCTGTTATTTTTATTAATGGCTCAATAAATTATACAGAAAGACGTTTTATATAATAATATTAACTAACTAATTTATTTGTTTGAAATGTATTATTTATATATAGCAAATGATATTTAATTGGAACTGTAAGTTATTGCTGTTATAGATTAAATATGTCCCACAACAAACACCTGCGTTCAAATACAGATTTGAATACATTCACTAAAGCTCTAGGGGAGAACGGGGCTGGTAGTAACAATTTTTTTATTGTATTAATATAAAAAAAATACACTTTTTTGTTTTCTTTTGTTTATGTCATGCGCCATCAATACAAAAAAATCAAATATTAACAGATCTGATATTAAGTTAATAATACAGTAATAAATATTATTAGTGGTCTATTCACGTCAGGTAACTATTAATATAGACTTTAAGTTTAACAGATATTTAAATAAAGTTTTATTGCCTTGATAAATAAATAATTATGATAGAAAGTAAAAGAAATTAATAATAAGTAATAGTATATTCCTTCTTATGTACATTAATGATAACTAATAACAACTACATGTTAAGTTTTTTTAGCCTTTTTTTTACGTCTTCTATGGGACTCTTAAATAGAAGTATATAAGATGCTGTCATGTATAAGGTTATCTACTTAACCAAACAATAGACTTTTGCACACAACCGCGAACCCAACAAGTTTTTTAGTCTACAAACATTAGCAAAAACTAATTTAAACTGAATATTTAAAAGATACATACTCTTTTTAGTGATAACTTTTAAGTTGGAGAGTGCTTTTAGAAAAAGGTTTCTTGTGATAATTATGGAATTAAAATAGGTCCTCCTGACTATTCTAATTGAACATTGAAATTAATTCAAAGTGGGAAAGATTTATTTGAAACCAAGTATCATATTTTTAGCGAAAATAATTGTTACCGCCGTTAAAACTAACCCCGCTCTCCCCTATAAAAGCTTTACTTATAAACGCCTAAAGTGAAATTTATTTAGTTAAATTTACTTATTTATTCCTAAGTACATTTTATTCGCACGTGAAATTATATGGTCAATATATATATTGACCATATAGAAATTATTTGGTCAATATATATATTGTGTGGTATTATTTATAAAATTATTTAAAGAGGTTTTACTTTCTTTTTTTGTTATCTATTCTTTTTTTTAGTACAGCAACGTTGATCAGGCTGACATTGGTCAAGTATTTTAAAGATGCACTACGCTGTAATTTGTGCTCTTAAAGAAAAAGAAATCAATTATAAGATTTAGGTGCATTTTAAAATAAAACTATTTTTTACGGATTAAACTCGTGTATTATTTGGTTACATTTTAAATGACACCCACGTCTCGTCTACCCGTGAACACGATTGCTGCAAAGCATTTGAAACCTCGGGTTAAATTTAAAATGTAACGAAATTATACGCAAGTTTAATTCGTAAAAATTAGTTTTATTTCAAATGTGTACTCGTGAAAATCTAAGAAAATACTAAGATGCATTTTATTAATTTTGTAGACACTATTCAAAGTCACTTAAAATGGTCATCCTAGGACTAAATTTAAAACGACATTTCAATGAATATCTCAGCTATCGTATTAAATATTATAATAAAGACGAGTTAACAAACAAACTTGAACTTTATAACCAACCTGCAGACCTCCTGGTGTATCGCTTGTTCAAAGTGCATCGTGTTTACAATCGCACGCACCTTCCTCGCTGAGTTCAACGCCCAGTATGGGGTCATTATTTCAGTTTTACTTTCACAAGCGTCTACCCTATAATTAAAAAATATATATTATTTAGATTTATTAAATACACTATCGATATATTAACATCAATTATAAAACCATATATAAATATACATACCTCCCAGTATTATTAACAGATTGCGTATCCGGTAGTTTTGGTTTTGCCTGTCTGATATGTCGGAAATATGAGTCTCCGGAATGCATATCCGGAACTCCTGGAGCTCTCCGTACTCTATTCCCTCCCGGAACATTGAACGATCCGTACATACGCTTTATTAAAGCTTTATTTTCATCTATAAATGTTTCGATTTTATCTCTGAAAAGGATAAATATTTAGTATAACTTTCGGACATCAGCAATGTTAAAGAACGAGCTAATTTTTTTTTTTTACAAAATAGGTATGCGTTTGTATACAGCCTGCCTTAAACTGTCAGAATGTTAAACTGTCAGAATGTCATGTAATGTCATGTAGTCTAAGATGTAGCACACTTATCTAGAATACCTTCTAGGTACCCCTATTTAATTTATAATTGAAATACCCTAGTAGTAATCGTCTGTAGATCTAAAAGAACTAATGATACCATTAAAAATATATGTCAAAAAATATATACTGTCATTTGGTACTGCAATCAGTTATTAAGAGGTGGTGCTTTACGAATGCAATTATTATTTTAACATTTCATAAAAGAAATTCACCTTAACACCCACACATGTAAATGAAGTAAAACAATACACTCACAGAGGATAGGTGTTGCCAGCGGTTGGACAATAGAGTTGAAAGTTACGTTTCACGCACGGCACGCCTCTTATAACTTGACCTTGGAGCTCGTAACCCAAGGCTAGAGACAGCGCAGTCCACAGGATCTAGAAAATAATTAAATATAAATACATTTTAATAGAAATAAATTAAATAGATTTAATATAAAAGTTGTGTGATTGTTTTAAAATTGAGCAAATTTTTTTTTTTAATATTTAAAAAGTTCAATCAGGAAATCGATAGAATTTTACAATTTTATATATATTTTTGATGCTATAGCTTTTTAATAGCTTTTTTTCTTTGGTATAGTTTTTTTTTTCTTTCAAATAGTAATCAGAATAACAAATACATTCATTATTGCACTTGGATTTGTTTATACATTGAAATATGACCCTTTTTCAACTCTATTCAAGTCTATAGCTTACAAGAGACAGAGTTGTATATATTATGCTAATATATATATGATATATTTTCTATCATATCGATGAAGGTAAGATCAGTCAATGCACGTTTTTTAAAACATTCTTCTACAGAGAATAATTTTCCTATTATGTAAATATACTTGTTCGCTTAAATATTTATTGGTTTACTTTAATACTACAATAATTGAATAGTATAGATCTAAAATTGAATTAATTTTTTAATATTTTAATATTAATTAATTACTTAGAAATTTATTTCTATCATAAAATTTTTAGGATAAAAACTACGAAGAAAAACTTATTTTTTCTATTAGACTCGGTTTATTGTAACCAAAATAAATTAAATAGAACAAAATTGGAGGTTCAATTAGTATTACATAACTTAGCATCTTATATAAAACATTTTATAGCAACTCATGACGAGTTAAAAATAAAATTACTTACATGAATGAAAATAAAAATGTCGGCAACCATTTTATTATTTTACTTATATTCAGATCAGTGTTATAGTGTTAATTGTATTAACGAATTTAAAACTTGTCCGTAAAAAGAAGCTATACACGTTACGCCTCTCTGCACTGACTGAATCCTAAGACACATCCGGCGATATTAGCACCTTGATTTGAAACACTTGCCCTCGCATCTGACTTTGTTGATTAATTAATTAATTTTTTTTTAATAAAGAGTACTAGAACATCTTTTTTTATGTAGCCTGTTTTGAAATTGTAATATAACTCTTAGTGCAGTTTCAAAGTACTTCTTTTATTATAATCTCAAGTTAGAAAGACATAAGGAATAGAATATAAATAGACACATATTTTTCTGTTTTAATATATGTAATTGATATTCAAGTGCTATATATATATATATATATATATATATGTACAATCATAGGTAACTAGTTATCACACGGAGAATCAGCACAGTGTGGAGGAAACGTTCGGTAAGAATTATAATGTTTTAAACGTGAAAAATTAAATACATGGCAATAAAATAGGTTGGGTATTTTGTTTATTTGTTAAAAAGAGATTATTTGTTAAAATTTGTTAGACTCGCAGGATGGATTGATGTCAAAGGAAGACAGTCTAACATTATATACAAATAAAAAAAGTTATTCTTAAAAATTGTATGAAAGATTTTGCCACAACCTACAAAATAGTTTAAGCCTTTGTATTTTGTACGATATATTGTACTTTAAATATTTACAGAAGATGGATGAGAAAAGTGTTAGTATCTAAAAAATACTTGATCAAATAGGAGAATTATCCATAATTATTATCAAATAACAATTGTTTTTACATAACATTAATAAATTTATAATTTTATCGTTTAATTATTGATTTCGAAACTGGTCCATCATTAATTTAGCAATCGCTCTATTTGGCAATTTCAATTCAATGTATTACGTGTGTCAATAACCTTGCTCAAATATACATATTTGCATGTAAAAAAAACTAAGATTGCGGTTGAAGTCATTTTATTCGTGCGTGCTGTATTAATAGCAATTGCTCAAACGTTATATAAACTTTATGACATCTAAAATTACTCAATGACATCTAAGCTAACATTTCTATAATAAATTTCTATATATATAAATAATCTTATAAATAAATAATCTAGCTATAATTTAATCCTAGCCACGTATTTTCGAAGAAGTTTACACATAATAAATAATTTATATTGTGCTCTCACTTACAGGAAAATGTCTTAAAAGTTATTGAGCAAATATAGTGTTATTTTGTGATTTTCTAATACATAAATAAAATAACTTAATATTGTATAACTTAGTATGAGTTATTATTATATTACACTCCAACATTGAAATGTTATTTATAATATTGTTTATTGAACTGTTTTCGTGTTTTTAATTATTTAGATATTAGATTATCATCAATGACCTCATAAATAGATTTAATTTTTAACACTGTAGAACTGACTAGCTAAGTGACATATATACCTGTGCAAAATATGAAATATGTCTATAAGTTCTTATGATATTTAAAGTATATTGATACACTCGTATTGTATGCCAATTTCATAATTATTTTCTATGGTAAAAATTAATAATAAATCCTGATCCTACCTTTGTTGCTAAGTATTGAAAATTCCTATCTTGAGCTATCATTACCTATTAGTAATATGAGGATTATGTACGAAGATCTTGGATTGAGGATCGAATATTTTTTTGATTTCTGAAAATCTGAATTCTTAATTACATTATATACCTCTTGTGATCTGTCGGTCTACCATGAGTAAGTGAGATAGCAAGTTTAAAATGAGCTTTCCCTTTCACACACAATCATTACGTTCAATAGTACTGTCGTATTCTATACATATAGCTTCATATAACAAATATTGACTAATGATATGTTTAGTAATATAATGATGTCATATATTATTGCGATGATGATATAATTAAAAGATTTTTTTATATCATTAATTTCTGAACTCTACTGTATAAAACATGTTCTTTTGTCACAAAAACTTGGATTGATTAATATAACATGTGCAATATGTTCAAATGTTTGTTGGTTTATTTTTATACTTATAAATGAAATTCCGAAATATATACACATGTATATAATTTCGATTATTAAAAATGTGAAACTTTTTAAATATAGTTAAAACCTTTGTTTATGTCTCGTATAGCTGTTACAATATTTTAAATTATTTAAAAAAAAAAATATATATATTAAAATAGGTAATCTGGGACCGAAGTTGCGACCTCTTCTAGTCCGTTCCCGTCATCCTGCCAACTGAGTTATCATGACGTTCCTAACCTTGTTGAATGCTTTTATCATTCCGAAAACGTTTATAACGCAGTAATTGGTAATCCCGTTAAAATCACAAACATAATTAGTATCTTATTCTATATTCAATATAATTTATTTAATTATTTTATTACTTTATTGCACCAAATTTGAAAAATATTGTTCTAAAGACAAGCTTAATGCTAAGTAAACATTTGAGAGAACGTTTGTTGCACGAATATACGCATGGAAATAGAAGTCATAATGTATTCAGTTATATTCATTTGGTTTTTGTGAGATATTAAAAATCTATAGAACAGCCTAATGAAGAATAAATGTTGTATATTTTAAATATAATTTTAAATATAATTTTATATAGTTATTGTACAGTTATAACATTTTAAATATATATCCATCAATGCGGAACTTTATGCTGAATCTAAAAACCAACACTCATGATATGCCAAAATCTTAAGTTTTTAAACATATTTTTGCAATACTATTAATTGTTAGTTTTAGTAAGACTAATATCTGAATTAAAGTCCCGTTTACATTATATTAATTTTGTACTTGTATATTAAAAGATAAATTATTTTGCAATAAAATAAATAAATACAATTAAATTGAATTCATAACACGATCAAAGAATAAATGTAACAAGACATGTTTAATAAAAATGGCAGCTTTATTCAGCAGTCCATAGATTTTAGCGGTTTTTTTTAAACAATTCAAATGATTTATATGTTAATGTTTCGGTCTAGTTTTTGCTGAAAAAAAAAATATTTTGGAATAAAAACTCAAATATGTTTTTCATGTGTTAAGCAACTTTTTTTTATTTTAATTACTAGTTACAATTATATGTATGGTAACATTACAGCAACATATGTTACATTAATAATAAGTATTATAAAATACTAATATATATTTTAAATGCATACTATCTGCGGTTTTGCGAACCACCGAACAACGTACTAAATTAAATCAAAGTTGCTATTTATGTAAAATCTATGGTATACAGTTTTCAATTCTAATTCATTAACATTTATGGTTGATTTTTGTAGAACAATAAATAAATATAAAAAGCCTTTATTCAGATCACGTAAATGTTCCCAAGAATACGACGGAGGTGACTCAAAATCGGTTCGTTTACACCCATTTTTATTCAAGTGAAGTAATAAATAGCTATTTAAAGAATGGCAATAATACATCCAAATGTCAGACAAATATTTTTAAAATAAGTTTAGAATTATAACATATAGCTTATTTAAGCAAACTTATTTAAGCTAAGACTTTTTGAATGAAAAAAAAAAAGGATTAACTTTAAGAAAGTTTTTGATGCGAAAACGTTAAAAATCTTGTGCGAGAAAATATACTATTTTTTTTATAAACAATTTTTTTTTTGGGAATGAAAAGTTTAAAATCAAATATTAATATAAATGTCAAGATTATAAAAGAAAAGTAAGACATATTATTGCCTTTATATCTTTATCACGAACTGTATTAATGAACCAGAATCAAACTGGCATCCACTAAGTACTGCATCTTTGGGTGATTCATTTTTTAATCTATCTTACAGTCTACTTGTACTTTAACAACTTTACTTATACTACAGCTTATTTTTACTTTCAGGAAAGAGAAGCGAAAAATGTATGATAAGATAGTTGTAACTTCTTTTTTTTTTTCATTTCATTTTTACAAAAGTTCTGGCTTTTTGTGAAAATGACGTTTTTTTTTCAATTTATTTTAAAAATCAAAAAATTTGAGGAACAAGACTTAACTTATTGTTCTTCCTTAATTACCTTATAGTACTAATTGTAGTTTTTATTTACCCTAAAAAAATATTTAAAAGATATGCATGGAAGTTTGTACTTAATAGATTAGCTAATGTAATAAAGTTCTGTATTAAAATTTTTGTGATCCATGATTACTATCATATATAATCGCGACGTGAAAACCACGATCGCGTGAAGAATTCACGAGGCGATTTCGCCATGCTCCGAAAAAATGCTCGTAAAAAACGTCGGATGGGTTCGAACCTAGTATGTACATATCTAGTAATTAAAAATGAGTAGTAAAGCTGAATTATTATAAACTTTATAGAAAATAACATTACAAATATATAACAAAATTGGCAAATTAGAGTACAGCTTATTTGATACATGCTATGGTTCAAGTTTTGCAAAAATACTCATATAAAAATGTAATATTTTGATAGACTGTTGTTGACTGTTGGTTTCTGGTGAATGAATGTTCTCTTAAATAAATTAATCAATAAATATTGTTTTTTGTGTTTTTTTGATCATCAAATATTGAAATGAAATAATTAATATAATTTATTTGGATAAATAAGCAATTTGCATGCCCAATTTTCTTTCGAAGTTCAAACACAAATTATTCATATAATAGATAAAATTTTCAATACTTATATGATTTACGGAATACATTGAAAAAAAAGTCTACATAAAAAAAATTGAGGAAATAATTTTTTTATTAATTATTCAAATAAGCTTTATATAATATCTATTTAGTTAAGTTTACATATAATTAAAGTCTAGAAACTATATTAATCGCTTTTAAGATAATATTATCAAAGCTGACAGTGTCTCATAAGTTGCTCAGTATCTATAAAAGGAGCCCTGCTCTTATGACTAATACTTAAAAACTCTTGCATTGACATTGCGAAGTGGTTGTTGTAAGTTATTAATAATAAAGTGCTAATATTAATATGATATATAAAAATAAGGCTTTTGTTTAAATAACCAAGCAAAATATAAAAACTTATCAAAAATATAAAAACGCTTTTATATCAAACATAAATCAATTAATCTGTCTGTTTTTCAAAATAGATTTTAAACTTTTTTGATTACTATTATATATAACTATCTTTCCCGCTACGTCGTTCGTGTGTAGAATTGATTTGACATATGACACCCTCAATAAAAAGTTTTAAAATATATTCAATGTATATATACATGTATTTTACAGTTTTATTATATGTATAAATAATCCGGCTATATACACGTAAATAGTAGTTTCCGATTCGTTTGAAACTCTATCAGGGTCCTTATTCATTATTATTATTATTATTTTGAGTCATTTTCAATCATCGTGTTTGTAAATCCTTGGTATCCATAACCACTAAAAGACGTCATACACGTAATATCTAATATTGGTCTGAAAATTAAATAAATTGTATAATTTTGAAGAATATTATGCTAAAGCTGGTATAACAAGATTAAAAGTAATAAAACGCTTGATCGACGCATGACCAATCAGATGTTTCCTGTCCTACGCACTCGAATTAAATATTTCAAAATTATAAATTGCCGTATAATCTATAATCTTAAAATACATATAACATTTTTCTTTTAATAAAACATTATAAGAAACCGCTTTTCAAGGTTTTTCTTATCGTACATTTCCCGTGTTTCTACGTGGTCGTAATTTGTAATTGTCGGTCATGTTTATGAATGGCGGCATGAATCATGGCGTATGGCTTGCTCTTGTTTCTCTAACGCCTACTTCTATTTACAAGGTCCAATATGCCAAAATATTTCAAATAAAATGTAGCAGTGTTGCCATATATTTAATGTTGCTCTTACATAAAAAAATAAAAAAATATATATTTCAAAAATAATATTATTATAAAGCAGCCATTTTGTTTATGGAAATGGACGTAGTTTCTTATAACCCATTATTTACGCTCATTAGCGTGTATTCGGTAATTTGTTATTGTATAGTTTAGTAACATTTTGTTGACATTTTACTTTCTAAATGTAGATATTATCTCATAAAACAAGTTCTTAGTATTGTGAATTACCTTACTAATATTATATTAAAATAATATTCAGAAACAATTTATAAAAGAAATTGCTTAGTTATATGTTACTTTTTTTATAAATTATTAATTTGAGGTTCAACAAACAAACAAATTATATTATATATATATATCTAGGCTTAATTTGTTGATTGCATTAATTTTTCTGATTTATTGCATATCTTTTAAATATCAATAATGACGTATAAATAATAATTTATAATCCAGTCACATTATAATTTTAAATCTATAACCTACACACTAAGTACAATGTCGGATGCTATAAAAACATTCATTATCCTTTTTATTAGGTCACTTGAACTCATACATTACTCATAGGAATAATTACTAAAAAGTACATAGGTATGCGTAAATAAAACTAGCTGTTTCACGCGGTTATACTACGGACGTTTTTATTTACTGTGCAAATAACTTTCTTTCTCATGAACTATACGTACATAGAAAAAAAAAATTCTAACCAATAATTGCGCAGATTCACGCGTTTAAACAAACAAACTTTTCTATTTTAAAATATTATTATTGATAATAAATAAACTTCAAAAACTTTTACGCTATAAAACTGATATAGTGTTGGTATAACTTATTTTTAATCAAAGGTCATAAATGACATTATTTATATTATATGTTATATTATATTGTTCGGTTTCAACATAATTTTTATAGACATAAATTATGAAAAATTAATATAACTATTAACTTTAATATAAGAATAGTTTTAGTTTAATATTTATTACATGCTGAAGCAGAATCAAAACCATGCTAAAAATGTGTTGCTTAAGTAGTCAAAAACACTGCAAATATAATATATTACTGGAACATAAAGTAACCTTGTATTTTGTTAATTATTATACTCATATTACAAATCTTGAATAAACAACAGTCATAAATATATTTGCTTGACCTGACTAAATTGTATACTTTGTGATTCTGCGATGTTTTATTCACAAATTAAGCCTAATTTATGCATTTGCAATAACGAATTATTGGTCCATAATCTGCTAGAATAATAATAAATTAATTATTATTAATAATTCTATCTCACATTATACCGAACAGACCTTAAAATTTACTTTATTTAGTCGTCTCGGTCAACATTTATCCGCTATTTTCTCCTACACCGATGAAGCTATACTAACCAAATTTGAATCAGTTGATTATCACATGCCCATCTTTCTATAGATAAATTGAAAAAAAATATATAATTGTAGATTAAGAGTAATTTGCAATAACTTTATTTTTAAGTGAAACGTTCTTTTACACGCGCAGATGGTAAATTTTTACTATGACTGACAGATGTATCATTTTTCGTTCATTGCAGACAATAGGAAAACGTATCAACCTAAAATTTTCGTGATATATTTTTCGTTGTTTCTCTCATTGAAGAGAGTTTCGCTCAGCTTCACCGACTTACACGCTGGCGGCCGTAGTATATTTGTACATTGCATAATACAAAGGAATGCGTCACAAATATAAGTATAAAAATTCGGTAAAGCTTTCATATTAATATATTATACTCACAGGAATTTGGTAGAACGAGCCGTTATTAACAGTGGGGTATGACGTCAGAGGAACCACAGGTACGGTTCCATTTCGTAATAGTATCGGTCCTTGCAATGGCGTCACAGCTGGTTGACCTAAGTCTGAGAACATACAATAAATTTGGTTGTTATTAACAAAAAACACCCGCAGGCTAAATGTAAATAGACATAAAACAAATTAAAGTAATAAAATTGTATATAAAAATCATTTAATTCAACGTTTCAAAAGATGAGACTCAATGTTATGATGTAAATTGAAACCAGTATTATGAAATATTACCAAACACTAAAAATACTTAGTCGAAGTAGATCATAGAAGTCTAGACATTCAGTAAGTATTTGCTAATTTTCTGACATTTCAGATACATTATTTCGTCACTCGGCACGTCATATTTGGGTCATAGGTTGAGCAACTGTTCTTTTAAGGACCTTATCCTTGAATAGAACTTTTGTATCTACTGTATAGATTCATAATAATGTAACTTGATTTTATTAATATTACTGGTTTAATAAATTAAAAAGACACGTACCTCGTTATAATATATAAAGCATATAATTTTTTAAGAAAGTGTTTTAACATTCTTAAAATATGGCTAAATAAAAATTATACATATTTTCTGTCAGAGAAGAATATAAAAGAAGATACCTATATAATGTTTAACATATATAAACCTTGCCTCATTCATCATTATTCTTCATAGTTTCGCTTCGCTACTTTCTTAATATGCATAGCGAAATAGTGGAATTCCTCACTTCTGTTCAAGGTAATATTATTTATAATGAAAATAATTGTTCAGGATGATTTTCATTAATAATAAATTATTTTAATTATTTTCTTAAAAACATTCTCAGTCCTTTTAATCAATATTAATCTATTAATAAGATTTATTAACAATAATTCAAATTTTTGTTAAACGAGGCACGTTTTCGTAATATTCTATATAATTTTAATTCTTTTACAAACCAATACGAAACTACTATTGAGTTAGTTATATTTACATTTATTTAATTCATACGTAATTTAATTTTATTTTACTCAAGGAATAATTTAGTATCCATTGTGTATATACATAAATAAGGTTTATTTATATTACAGGGAATTTGCCAAAGCATTTTGTTTTGAATAATAAAGTTAGGTCGTAAAGTAATTGAAAGATGTTGTATGTTAAGATGTTGTATGTTAAGGTTATTGTATACACTAAATAGTTTTTAATTATCGAACCCTAACCTATAATGATATATAGATAATTCATTGTAGTCTCATGAAGGTTGTTAATGGTTGATTATGCAACAATTATATTATTATGAGGGTATTAACCTCCGACACCTTATACCTTGTCTGTCTGTCTTAATAGGCTTATCGTAGCGTAGAAATATTAATGTTTAAAAAAATATTGTTTTATAAAACAACTAGATTCTGCCCACGGCTTCGCCCGCATGTCATGTTGATAGAAAGTACCTTATATCCTTTCCCAGACTGGGGATTGGTCTGGAGGCTATCGTTACATTTAATAGACATACATTTAAACGTTTTTCTAAAAACACAGATAAAGAAACCGATATACCGCTGTCGTTCTAACGGTTACATTAGTAAAGATTTCAGATTGATAGAAATCGTTGTAAAGGTTCAGCAGTTATAGAACAGATAGTTATAGAAAACTAATTTCATCTATCCAACTGCATAGGTTTCGCTTCGATCGATGTAGTAGTTGAGTCAGACATAGTGAACACAAAGATATTTTTATTTATATATATATATTTAGTTTGTGATAATTTGTAAGCAAATCTTGTACAAAAAAGTCATCAATATCAATTATAGAAGCATTTGTAGAAGATGAATTCAATAAAAAATGTATTTCAATATAAAATAATTTAAACATTGTTTTACTAATATGATAAATTAACAGCTATAACTATTAGATAGAAGTAGTACTTTGAAGTCTACGCCTGCCTATTAATATATCTGATTAATGGCCTTTGGATTATGATATGATCACTAATTAACATATTATTAAAGCCAAATTATACAACAGTATTTGCATTAATTACACGCTGGCATGGCAATGCATTTAATGTTTTATTACCTTTCTTTAATCAATACTAGGGTTCTTGGCTTTTGTTATGTGGATAAAAGTATCCTGTATCTTCTTTAGTATCATGCGTGTAGAATTTGGTGAAGACTAGTTTTAATCGGTAAAAGGTAACACACACAAACTTTCGCATTTATAATATTACTAATTAAGTTATATATACTAAAGTTTAAATGTATATTTATATGAGTAAGATTATACATAACATTTATGTTCTAACAATTAAATAAAAAGCAATTCTAAAAAAGCAAAACGTAAACAAAATGGCAGCATCCTTGTGTCTTAATACATATCACATTGTATGGAAAGAACAAAGTTAGGTCCTTGATCTGATTTTGAAATTTCTACTTAGCGTTTTAAATAAGAAATCTTAAGTTTTATGAATGAATATGTGTTTAGGGATGATTTACTTAAAACAAAATTAAATTAATTAAATGTTTAGAAGTGTCTAGAAAATATTTACAAATTGTGTAATAATTTTTTTTTAAGGAATATTGCTTTTTGGACAATGCTTTAAAAGGAATTGTTTAAGTTTGGTGGATAATTTACACTGATATTCAAAACCTTTTTAATTTTTATTATATTTATTTTTATTAAATAACTTTAGTACTAGAAAATATTGACGTGGTGAGCTTCACATATAATCAAAAGGGACAGACTCGGAATAACAATTTACTGATCTCCCGGAGAATTTCCTTAGTAAATTTTTTTATTTATTGTATTTTTTCATATTTACTGTATTTTGTAATTTTTTTATCGAATTCAACTAATATCACCACTATTAAAATATCTTAATTATATTTATAATAAGTAATAAATAGATTAATATTCTACAGTTGTTGCCAGAAATGAATGCGTCATTGAAAATTATGTAACAATATTTTCTTAGCTCTGAGATCTTTAGAATTTTAGAATAAACATCAGTTACTAATTTGCAATACATTAATTATAATTTGCAATAAATTGATTACAGTTTGCAATGCATTCATTACAATAATTTGCCTTCTGGAAAATGGATTTAATAAGCTAAGTTACTTTCGCCTTTCTGGTGAAAAGATATATAGATGTATAAAGAGATAAAGATGTGGTTTGTAGTGTTATGCAACAAATTAGTGCACTACATGCAAAATGTAGAACTGTTTGTAACTAGTTATCAAGAAAGCTTTTTATATCCCATTCCAAAATGTAATACACTATAGCCTATAGAGACTACTTTAGACAGATCATGAGAAAAAATAATGTCGGCTATAACGCTGCATACAATCTGGTTCCGAAGCGATGATATTAAAACTTAAAATGAACCTTAAATGAATAATATTTTTTTTCTTAAAATTATCGACACCGAAACATAAGTAAATACCATGTAATATGATAGGAACAACATCTACTAAAAATAAATATGCAAAATATTATCTTTACATAAACAGACAAAATATTTATAACAATATAGTCAGATTTATTTATTAATAATAGTTCATTTTACTAATTTAAAATCACATATTAAAATAACTGTATATCCTCCAATTGCTTCGTAAGAAAGAAGTCATTTACTAGTTGGTAAGTGACTAGTACTAAGAAAGAAGTCATTTACTAGTTGGTAAGTGACTAATACTAAGAAAGAAGTCATTTACTAGTTGGTAAGTAAGTAGTACTGAGTAAGAAGTGATCTACTTGTTAGGTTGTAACATTTAAACGTAGCATAACAATGCATAAATCTTGAATTTGAAATGCAAGACCTGAATTGGTCTTTAAATTAATGCGAGCACAAAGAAACAGGTCTATCGATATTTACAAGGTAAGGTCGGTATTTGAAAGGGCTCTGGTCACACAATATTTATACTGGCAGTTAGGACCTAATTATTCATTTCAGCTGCACCAGTGAATAGCGTATTATGTACTAAATTATACTTTCTATCATTCTATAAACCAAAAATTTTGTTTTTAAAGTTTATTCCCTACAAAGGATTACGCTATTGTGCCATTTTATAAACGAAAAGCTTAATTCATCTTACCATCTGTTCTAAATCGTAAATATTAACAGTGGCATATACAAATATTAATTTATTTAAAATACAAAGGCAATTTTATTTTGCCAGTTTGAAAAAATACACATTACTTAAAAATACTGCATTTAAATAATTGAAGCTAGTTAATAGTCAGATATTAAACGTAACTTATACATTAAGTGAGTGATGTTTCCGAGATTGAATGAAATCGATTTATTAATTCAATAAATCGATTATCGATTCAATAAATTTGTTTTGACTAATAGAATTAATATTACTACAAGAAAACTACTGTCTACAGAATCATCCTAATGTATATATGCATCCTCATTTACTAAACAAGAACTGTTTATTTTTTAAAGGATTGGCATCTCGTCCAATAGTTTATATATTGACATTAGTCGACGTTAACGTTTAGAAGAATTTGACATTTAGAAATATAAACCTCCTTAATTGAATAAATATTAAAGTACTCAGTACATCGCAAGACGTCAGCAAATTCATTTCGCAAGATTGTACTTTAAATCGTAAAATTTCCATTCCGATTGAACTACAGAAGGGTTTAAAACATTTTTTTTAAGTAAAACGTAAGAGAAATAATGTTATAATACATTGGTACGTTAAGCAATACCTTCTAAAAATTACAATTAAATATATAATATCATAAATTTTATTATGAATGCAATAAGTTTGATTATAAAAGATTATACATTGGGAGTAAAGCTTAAGGTGAAAGTAATGTAAAAGCGACCTCTGGCGGCCTTATGAAAGTGAAACCAAGGTTATGAAGACCCACGCAACGCACGAATACACATATGTTAATAGCTGGTGGGTCAAACTTGCTTCTTATGCAATTCCTAATTTGTCTATAACTCAATATATAATTTGATTTTTCTGTATATAAAGTTATAAGTCTCACAATATATTTACAGACACACAAAAAGTTTTTTCCAGGTAAAATAAATAAACTTGGTCAGAATTTAATCTATATATGGATATAACGATCTACTAAATTTATGAGATATCGCATTTCGTTTTGTGACAAACAACCGTCCAACAACTTTGTCATTTATGTATTTTATTTTATTACAAAATTCATGACTGCTCTATATATTTTAACATTTTAAAATTATCATAAATCTTGTTAAAGTTGCCACTTTTATAAACCAAAATAAATATATATATTTGTTGATATTCGTCAGTTTTAAAGATAGTAGCTTAAGCAGTATACTGTATCTATGATAGTCCAAGTCCTAAAAACACTACATTTAAATATATTTTGTTTTATTATCATTTGTGCAATAAAGTATATGAATTTTATTTGTAATTAACAAAATTTAGACAAAAAATATTTCAAATGTCTTCTAAGAATCGATGTACTAAAAAGGTTCTGACTTTTGGGACGGTTGTTTTGTTATTTTTATATATATTTATGCAATATTTTAGTCACAATGGAGAAAAATTTAATTGGACATTATGATCTAAATTTCTATAGAAAGCTTTCGTGTCCCATTTTAAACGTACATAGATTAAATAATATTGATAGCTCACTATCAATACAATATATACAAAGAGAAACATTCGATAAAATTATAAATTTATAATATAATCTGTTTAAGATATTTGCTTATAGATTGGTCAGAACAAGGATATTATTTTTTGATATATACACTCCAGGTATTACGAACAACAGGTATTTTTTCAAACAAAATTATTTATATATATATTATTCAGCTATATGAAAAACTTTAATATGGTAGGTTAAAAGGGCAGTTTATTAATACGTTACTTATTCTTTTAACATTCAATAACTCTATATAATATAAAAAGTATGTACGACAGACTGTCTATTGTCGACGAATCATTGGTCAGTCTCATTTAAGTTGTCGAAGGCCTTTTATATTAGAACAAGTTAAAAGCGTATGCGAATAATAACTTGACCTTGGATTTAACACACAAAATGATTAGTCAATTTATCGTGAATAATATCGTAGGAATTTACTGTTATCGATAATATTACTATAAACTACTTTCGAGTATGAGACTCTATCTTACGCCTGAAGGCTAATTATTACTGATAGTGGAAGTAATTGGACCGATCGTGCCTTTTCAATGTCTTTTAGATACCTTTTACAAGAACTTAGTAGATAACAATATAATTGTAACGTCGTCTAACAATTTTATTTAATCGGTAGTAATATCCACATATAACATAGTACAAAAACTGTTATATCTAACCAATTTAATTAACTCCAACTTTAACTACTTGTTGGTGAGTAATGCTTTGTTAAAATAAAATTATAGTTTTGCGTAAGGTATAAGGATAAATACTAAGTTTTCCACATTATTTATATAAAAATTGAATTTAAGATCAATTTTAATTACCTGAGCCAGGAACATCTTCGTAATAATCGTCATCGTAGTCCAGAATAGCATGCAATTGAGTTTTGCCACCTGAACCTCCTGTTTCCACTTTGGTAAATCCCCGTGGACGATCTGGAGGTAATTGGGCATTGCTATTGCTACCAATAAGCTTAGGTCCAGGCTCATTCGGCAACCGTGAAGTCTGAGATGACGTTGTCGGTATGTTTGGAAGATTAAAGTTTTGATTTGGCGTGTTCTCGAGCCTTCGACTAGATAAAGGATTCTGTGTTGTAGCAGGAGCATAAGAAAGGTCCACATACCCTGGATTATAAGTTGGATTATTTTGGTTATTCTTATCACTTCTTCTTTGTTCGTAATCGTAGTCACCAGTAGGATCGTGCACGTACTGACCATTATTGTCAAACTGAGGATTAATTGCTTGAATTCGTTGGTTTTCTATTGGAACGCCAAGCCTTGGATTTGGCTGATAAAGTTGTGAGTGTAGTGGACTATTGAAAGGGTTTTGAGGAACATTATCTTGTCGTGGATAATGCGTGAATTGGTTGGGTGGAGGAAGATATGCGGTTCCAGCACGTTTCCGAACTTTAGATTTTCTGTGCTTTTGTGTATTGGGGGGTGTGAATGGTTCATTTCCATTATATTGAGGAGCATATCCAGCTTGGTGATCCTCTGGGGAATAGAGAAGGTCATCTAGATTAACACGCAAAGGCGATGCAGTAGTTGATGCGAGCGCTGGCGTGGCCACACCGCTAGCGGCCACAGTAAAGTTTGCCAAAGCCATCGTTTAATATTCACTATGTTCGTTCGACATTGCTTCAAATGTCAACTCAAATGTTGATGTGCTATTACGGCCACGCTTGCATAGTAATTTTTTACGCGTGGGATAGTCAGCTGAGCAAGCGTCTTCTCATTGTCGAACACACTTCACATCCACTGTATCACTAACACTCCCCACCTCACGCACGTTTACCTGGAACAAGATATTTTATTCATTACTTTAGCAATATAACAGAATTATATGAAAAAACTATATAGGATTATAAAAAAATCATTTTAAATAATTTTATTTAAGCTTTGAGTCTTCATACCAATTTAAATTAAAATAGTAGCAGCGTACAAAGGTTTATGGTCGGGTTTCCTTAGTTTCGTGATATCCTTGCCACTTTACAAATGGCAATAGGATTCAAAGGCACAAATCGTGATCAACTAACGTCGATTGCAGATGGTTTTGGAACCGAAATATGGGAAACCCGATATTCAGATGACATACCATTCGCTTATGTCCTTGTGTTCGTCTGAACACACTTTATTTTGTATTTAACTACATTTAAGGAAAACAAAGCGACTTTTAACATATAATGAACAGGAATTTTATAATATTTACAAAAAATATTCCTTCAAATTGATAATTAAACAAAAGACTTCAAATTAATGTTTTCGAAGATTTTCGCGAGTACTACATAATATATTTTAATAAAACTATTTTACGGACATAACTCGGGTTTACTTTTACATTTTTTATTTAAAACCTAACGTTTCGAGCGCTTTGCAGTAAATGTGTTTGCGGTAAAACGGGATGATAGTGTCTGTCAGTCAGTCAGTTTATTTGTCACCTATCTCCATGGGTTTCTGAGTTTACGGACATAGAGTTCAGCAAAACACTCGAAACGTCAGGATTTTAATTAGAAATGTAATAATAAACGCGAGTTATATTCGTAAAATAGTTTTATTGAAAGACTTCAAATTGTAAAGTCTTGAGCAGGAAGATTTTTATAAAGTGGTTCATACTTAATAAAAGAACATATGCAAACTTTAGTAATATTGTGTCGTGTCGACCTCGCACGTTGGAAATGATACTATCATCGAAGATCATCATGTTCACGACAACTAAGACTTTTGTGTAATGTCTAAATTTGGTTTCCATAGAACCATTTAATATTATGTTACAAGGATCTAAATAACATGCTTTGAATTTTTGTATTGTGTTATTTTGATCTAAATAAAGGCCATTAACTTTATTTGTACTGGAAGCGTTTCATTCAATCATATAGAATTATTTATAAGTAATTTCCAACGTTATAAAGACAAGTAATAGCTTAGACAAGCGTGTTTCACTGTAGACTTTTTAATCCTATTTAAGGTAACTTACTAACTATAAATTTAATGTAAGAATGTCTCTAAATTATATTGAAATTTTTATGTAATTTTCAACAGTTTTTTTAAACAAAACAATATAATACTTTAATCAAACGTTCTCCACCATAGACCACATCATCCCTTACCAGCACCCGTCTAAAACTTAGTCAGTGATTATAGAATTTTACGACATAACTTCTTTGAAAACATTTTCATATGATAACTTCATAAGAAGTCAATATTTACTCAAGTAATATGTAACACAGAACAATAGTATTACAAGATCACTTCTCAATTAATTGCTCTGATCTACATTATGTTATGGGATGTGAAAAAACACCCTGTAAACAAGCTATTGTGTGGGGAGTATAAGAAAATTATAACTTAGTACAATAAAGTAATTTAATGTTGACTTTAATTTTTAATTTATGTTAATTTTATCTATACTGTGGGATGTAAAAAATAGGAAAACAATCTCTTGCAATGCAATTTATACTTGCAATTTATGTTTATTTTACGATTAACCAAAAATAATTGCTTGTTAAATCAAAATTGACTTTTTTTTCTTAATTTAAATATATAAAAGAAATGCTCATAAATAATGCCAAATAAGTTATTGTTACATCTATTCTATTATGTATCAGTTAGATGTATTCTTTACTAATATATACAACGAAATAAATTCCTATTTCCAAGAAAGTTATGAAAATAGAAATAATTTTTGAATTAGATAATTAATTATATTAATGAGTTGAGTTGCTATTGCTTGCTTTCCCTTAGTACGCTATTATGCTATAACGTGAGAACGCCTGGACCATTCTAATATGTTTTTTTTTATATATAACTTGAAGTTTGAAAATTGGTAAAAATAATGCTAAACAGGTTTTTATGACATATAACGTGTTGCAATCTTACACCACGTAATTGGCCACGTTATTAATCTGAATTAATCTTTAGCTTATTACTGAGCTAAATAATCTATTTTTCACAGAAAAAAATAATAGTTCGGGCTAAAGTTACGATAAAAATTAATGATTTATTTTAATCTAAGGGAGGGGGGGGGGACAAAGACACTGGCAACACCTAGTTAAGATATACATGTATATATAATATTATAAAATATAAATATAAGCCTGAGTTAGCACTTAAAGAGGAATTATAACTCGGTGTTGACATATACTTGAAATAAGAGCGGTAGTTTGTTTTACTACGCATTTCATAGCATGAAGGTTGAAATCTGATGTAATAGCATTTACTTGCTTGTTATAAAATTATTTTATTTTTACAAATATGACTTTTAATTTATCTATATTAATATTATAAAAGGGAAATAAAATCGTACGTCCGCAAGTAATATTTAGAATTATAAATTTAAAGTGATATTATGGTCTATTATTATTGATAATTATCTATAGATAAGAATTAGATTAAATTACAAAAAAAAAAACACTTTCTATCATTAATTCATCCCATAATTTTCTTTAAAATATGTAATATTTATATTATGTCTAATAATTTTTAAAACTCCATTAAACTATATAATTGTTTAGAACGCCAAAATATCATTAAATACTAAAAAATATTTAGGACCAACCGAAAGTTCGGTTTCGTTGTTCGGTTCGGTTTTTTTTAAAGATTTACTCTGATGAGTAACTTTAAAATATTTATTTATTTCATTATATATTAATGACACAAAAAAATATATATTTGTGACTTCATTTAAAGATTGTCTCACTTTTTATATAACAATATAACTGTCTGTATGTATTTGACAAAATTTTGTAAAAAAAAAGTACACTAGAAGTAAAAGTTTAAGTAAAATTCGGTTTTGGTCTGACACTAAAATATATATAATTAAGAACAGATAAATAATTATAATAACTCGTTTTTTGTAAACTCTGATCCTGATATTTACAAAAAACTATCGGACATTATTTGAATTTGTAACGGCCATATTAGATTGTAACAAAGTACTTTAGTTTACATAATGCTAAGGGCATTAACCTTTGAGTTCTTTCATTAATATATGCTGATTGTGATTTTCTCATGGTATTCATTTTCTTAAATATATGTTATTTGCTTAATAAAGACATATTTGATAAGAAAAGTGACAAATATATATATAATAATAGTTTTCTATAAACAATTACTTTATAACTATGTTATATTATTTGTTTGTTTGTGATGATTTTAAAACAGATTCAAGTACAATGTCTTTGTGAAATATTTTTGTTTTTGTGGTCAAAGGAATATTTAGTTTTATAATACCTCATGAATGGGGGCCTCATGAATGTGTGCAATGCCTTGGCTAGTTGTTCAGTATTCTAGTCTTCTCTTGGTACTTGGTTCTTGGTATACTTGAATCGGCATCAATTAGTATGGATCATTTAAATTCTATTCAATTTTATAAAAAAAAATATAAAATTAAAAAGACTATCCATGAGATTTTTTGCCAGTTCTTCTCCGTGGATTTTTTAGAACTTTACAACAAGAGTATAACGTTTCATAAGTACAATGTAAAAAAAATAAATTGACTTAAAAAGAATAAGAGTATAACGTTTCATAAGTACGGTTGGAAAATAAATTGACTTAAAAAAAATGAAATATGTAGATTTAGTTATTTTAGAAAACTAAAAGAATTTAGTGTACAGCCGACCTTGTCATAATACTTTAAGTATATAATAGCTGGAATGTAACAATGACCATGAATTTAGTTTTTTTACCTATCGCAAAATATTTGGCCTTTAAAAGAATTTATAACACTAGAAAAAAGTATATTTTTTTAGTAAAATAGTTTCGCCCACCTTTATAGTTATATATCTGAATACATATATAGACTTGATATATTATTATAAAATTCATTATTTGTTTTAGAGTCAGCTGTGCTCTCCTCTATGTTGTTATGTAATATATATTTATGCTTTAAATGTTTTACGACTTAGTTGAGTAATTACAACTACTAACTAATATGAGTATACAATGTATGTATGTATGTAATTTTCCTTAATACCTATTATTTTGAGAACGAAAAGGTAAATTATCTATCCTTTTTTATTATAAAATTAAGAAAATTTTTTTATTTTTTTATTATAAGATTATAATCATTATCTGAAATCTTCTATAAATTTGATTAAGTATGTATTACTTAAATGATATGAAATTAGAATGAAAAATTCCCAATAATGTGACTATACAATAATATATTTACAAACGAAAGTAAGGATTCGCAAGCTCAATCGACAGAACGACAAAATAATATCCCACAGGTCGCATATTCGATTCTAGATTTTTAAATTTTATTCTACATTTATTTAAAATAAATAATATATAAAATATTTATCGATATGTAATATAAATTTTAATCTAAACGGAAGAAATAATCATAATTAAAAGAAAGTTATAAATAGAAACTAATATTTACATGTTTACGACACAGTATTATGCAACCATTCTAAGATGAGCTTTACTCATCGATCAGAACTATAGTTATATCTTTTAAGATAAAAATTTGACTAAAAACAAATTGTACTAAAATCAGTAGATATGATGTAGTTGCTCCTTAAGTATTATAATCTTAAATAAAAATTTCAAAAATTATATATTAAATCATAAAAGCTGCTTTCATTTACAAAATATATTACTATAACTTTTAGTAATACATTGATATATTTTTTCAAGGTGTCACATGTCATAAACATTTTTAGTAATAATTATGAATTTTTAAACTAAATATCGTTTACGAATATTAAATTTACACCGAAAGAGGCTAATAAAATGTTTACTAATTAGACTATAACGGGCTTTATACAACATATCTAAAGATATGAACAGCTGACAATTATTATATTTATAGGATGACATTTCTAATCAATGTTTTTTTTAATATATCTGCGACTAATAGTCGAAATAGAACAGCCTTGAGTCGACTTTACTTTACGTATTTATTCAAACGTATTTATTTAGCTTTAAGTTTAAAGTTTTAGTTCATAAAAACAAGGAATATTATTTTAATAAAATTAAAAATATTGATGTTTTTATTATAAATATTTATTATCGTTTGAAAAATATTTTTTAAATATTATGTATGAAAATATTCTATAATTCGATTAATGACTTTAATATTTCATGTTATGTACAAAAATATTTTTATATTTTTATGTTTTTTTTTTAAGTTTTAAAAACCACAGTACCAGAATATTAGTTACGAAATTCACACATCAAAACTAGAATCTTATAATAATATTTACCTTTATTGTCCTCCTTAACGCTTTAACGCAATCGTTAAAACTCTGTATTTATTTTTCTTAATATTGTCCACAGATAATTAAAACCTACAGAACCTTTTTTAATTAAAAAATAAAATATTAAGTTCCGAAAGTTTTTGACAGACGTACTTTTTTTAAATTCTTGTCAAATGCGTGCGTTCAGACAGCAAGCTGCGCGTATACTAGACTGACGAGTACCTTTTACCAGCAGCCTTATTGTTAGTACAGAAAAGCGGTTCAACTTCCGATGATGTATGTTCCGGCTGGCTTGTGATTTCTATACAATGAATACACGGAAACTGTAGCGGATCGAATTTAGCTGTTGAGATTAATGTGTCACTGTCAGGGAATTACGGCATATTTTTTTTAACATCAGGCATTTTCCAATACACGTAGGACGTCAATTATAAAAATAGTTTGCGGTTTAAATGAAAACGGTTTGCGCAGGATGTATTCAGGTTTTTTTAAAGTACTCATTTAACAAACTATTAGAGAGCAATTTAATTTCAATTTACATATAATAAATTTAAGAAATATATTATTAAAGCATGAAAAAATATCTTTTTTGTTGATGTAATGGCAATATATATATTTTTGTACGTCTCTATGTTTAATCACACAAAATCTACTAAAACCAGAATTTCGTTTTATGTAAAAAAAACCTTTTCATGTCATCTAAATTCCGCGTGACATTAAAAGTATCGTGACGTATTTTGACGAATTGATTTGAAACGATTTTTTTTATTTGTAATATTTATAACCAGATTTATTTAGTCGTTATAAAATTTAAATAAAATATATTTAAACAGTCTAATAGCCCACGTTGATTCTCTTTAAACTGAAATGATTAAACGTACTTGTTAGGGTTGACACTATAGCGAATAGTTTTATTATACAATATTTTTTTTTTTTCTTTACACTTTCATGATTCATGATTATTATATATCATTATCCAGCTGTACTCACTCATGAATTAGGACCCGAATGGATGCGAAAATAGACGAGCAAATTGCAATAGTAATTAAGTGAGTACAGCCGGATAATATGACATTTTATATTTATTATTATTTTGCTGAGGTTATTAAAGAGAAATTTTTAACAAAACGGGTTTCTAATAAAAAAAATATAACCTTTTTTTTTATATGAAATGCTTATAAGTTTAAAATATATTTTTTAAGAATTTAATATTAATAATCAGGTTTTATACATTTCAACCATAGCACAGCCCTATAGTTCAAGTTGTAACATCCGGAACGTATAGAAGCGACAATGGGAAACCCGAACGAAACAGGGATATATTGTTTGATTATACAACTTATATATACATACCATATTCTGATCTATATACATATACTATTTATCAACTTTAGTACCGCTTCTTCGTCCGTGTTAGATATTACCAGTATAACATTTATAATTTATAATTTTTAATTTTTTTAAATGTTTTATATTTATAGAAAAGATTTGAAAAGTATTTAGTGCTGGTAATTAAAATTTTAGGATGGAAATCTACTTCTTCGCACATCTATTAAGCAAATATATATTTTTGTGTTAAACTTGAAACTTGACGGTTATAATTTTGTTATTATCTAATCTGGGTACGGAATGAAAGTTGAGACAAAGAATATGTCTGTCTTTTTTTTGTATTTGAATTCTTAAATACTGATTACATATTAGAAAAAGAAGATGAGAACATCTTTTATTGATTCAATTTTATTATAAAATGTTTTTTTTTTTTTCAAACATTTAAATGAATGGTAAATTAAGGTTTGAATTAATGTTTTAGAAGTACAACATTGTTAAAATTCCATTTTATTATAAAATGAATGTATTTATAAAATAGCGATTTGTGTGGCTTTCTTCTCAGTTGCTCAAAATATTTCTTTGATTTTATTTGCAGTGAAAATTACATAATAATATCAATGTACAAGAAATCTACAGTTTTAAAATAGCTTCATCCTTTATTCCACACTTATGGTTCGTTTAAAGTTATTTTACTCGCAACATTTGTCAAAGTTTGACTGTTTTATTAGTCTGTGTTTTTAAATGCAGTAGTAGTAATATTAGTAATATTAAACGAATCATAATTTATTAAAATTAATTAAAATAAATATATTATTTACATTAAATAATTAGATTGTTTCGTTTATATCACAAGTAAGTTGTAGTAATACAATATATATTATTTTGCTAGTCATTACTAAAGTAAGTGTCTAATGACTGAGAATGTTTTTCAGAATTAGTATATATATACTAATTCTGAGAAACGATAAAAGATATATAATAAGATATCTAGTAAGTATTTAAATAAATAAAAACAATTTCAAAATTGAAACAAATGTCATATTTGTATTTTTATATGGGCAATAATTAGTAATATAATCATTAGATATTGCACATAGTAACAAAGATATTTTGTGGATTATAATTGAAACAATTACTTTGCTATTCACTCACTGATATATGGCGACAGTCTTTTAATATACGTTAATCACTTGTGATGACTAAGTTTGATTGAAAAGTTTATCAATCTGTTCGCTTTTTATATAAGATAATATCCTCATTATAACTTATCAGTAAGTATCACTTTAGTATTTATAAAATTTAAATTAATTCTTTACTACATGCCATTATAAGTTATATATTGTAATGAATCATAAAAGTGTCTCCATTTCAGACCGCGACTTCGTCTGTCTCGGACATTACCAGTAGAGTATTTATAATTTATTATTTGTAACATTTTCTAAAATTTTTAATTTTTTTCCTTATTTTGTGTAAAATTATGTAACCTGTAATTTATATTTTTATAGAAAAGATGACTAAAGTAGTCAGTGCCATAAATGACAGTTGAAATAAAACTATTTAACGGATTTATTCCTTACTTGCATATAATTATTTGGCACATTTAATTTACTTTGAACCAAACGTTTCAAATACTTTACATTAATCGTATTCACGGGAAGATTAGATGAAAAAATAAGTGACTGTCAGAAAGTCAGTTAATTAGTCAGTCTACCTCAAACCTACCTCAAAATTTTTGACTGTCTAGGATGGAGTAAAATCCAACTAAAGTCATACTTCTCAGACATTAGGGAACTACATATTTTTTCTGCTGTTTCGTCTATCACTCGGATTCTGGAGCGGTCGGTTTGTTTGACATGAGGAATGGAATTATCCCTTCTATCTAGCATACATATAAGTTAAGTATTCGTAATAGTCATAATTTAGGTGAAAACATAGCTACTATAAACATTACTTATGTATCTGTGGGTTGAATCGAGGTTCAGATATATTTAACCTCTTAAAATCTTTTTAAAATAGGTAACCAATTCAGCCGTGATAGTTAGACAGATGGTCAAATTACTGAAGATTCAAAATAAAACAAATTCAGAAAATAAAACAAGACGATCCAATTTACAAACAACAATCTCAATTTTTCAGAGATATTAGTGCAGCAGACATCAGCATAGATGATAAGAGGAAAGATTTGTGATTACACAAGCAATATTTTGGTTTGTTTGTGTGCAGATAGAAGGAACGCAGCGAATAAGTTACTTAGTCGCATACTTTAGTAACATGACTATTCCAGTTTAATATAGGGCCAATAAGAGGCCAATATGAGGGCCAATATTTTTGTAAGGCTGAGCATAGGGGACCAGGTGTGTTATTAAATTGAACAAAGGGGAAATTATTGTCCACGAATTTATGTAGATGTCTCTGACTACCGATAATAATTGCTTGACATTTAAGTGAATTTACACTAATTCCATAGTTAAAGCACCAATCATGGATACGCTGCAAATCCTTATTAATCACTACGATAACGACAATTATCTTGGAAGGTTGAGCTTTGTGTGTAAATTTAAAGGTCGTCGTCATACAGATAATAAGAGCAGATTAAGTCATAAATTATGGAATTGATAATAAGTGAAAACAAGAGAGGAGAAAGTATACCGCCTTGTGGAACACCAGCAGACACGTCGCACCAACCTGACACAGATTCGTCTACGCTTACAGCTTGCTGTCAATAACGAAGATATGTTGAGCACCAAACTAATCTTATCCTTGGATGAAATATTTAGGTGAGAGAGAAGAGCAAGCAAAAGGTTATGATCAATTGTATTAAAAGCGTTGGAAAATCAATAAGAACTAATGTTCTTATTGATTTCTATTAAGTTTACAACATATACGACTGATTTTTAAAGATAGTAAACTTCTTGTTATAGAGGTTGATGTCTGATTGCTTCCGGGTAGATTATTAACTGTCTTATATTGAACACCTATAATTAAATAATTCATGTTCTGGATATTTTTTTATCATTCTCTCAATGTAATGTCAACCGACAACTTCAAAAAGTTGTACATTAAAAAAATCGAGTTGAACAAATACTGTTATATAAAAAAATACATAATTATTCTTCGTAGTATGATACAGCACGCTTTAGTCGATTTCATTTATAATCAAAAGTCTAATTCATTATTATTTTAACTAGGTTATAAACAAAATTCCATTTCGTCGGAATATTGATTTTAAAATAGAATGTTACGTATACAGTTTTTTTAAAGTACTTCAGAAATTACCTTTTAGTCAAAAGAGTTTGAAATAACTTCATCTGCAACACATTAAAATACACTTTCAAAAATTTCTGTAGAGTATTCATAATAGAAAATAAATATTTGTAGTAAAGTATTTTTTTAAAATTTTTATAGGCAAATAGTGTACTCATGAAATAACCATAGATACGAAGCTTCGAAAGATCGATAGAGATATAACAGCAAGAAACACCACAACTACCTATTTATTTTATTTATTATTAACATTTATAATTGACTATTGGGTAACATTTATAATTGATACAAGATAATAAATTTCAATTCAATTTAAACGTGGTACCAGAACATTGAATAGAATTTCGAAACTGTGTTACCCCGCAGTTAATAGTTCTATGATTCACTAATATAGAAGGACTTATAGGATTCTAATTATAAATATTGAAAATAATAGTAATTATAACATAACTTAATTAATAGTATCATACATGGTCTTACAAATAAGTAATTCTGTTTCAACAAGTAATAATTTTTTTTTGAACCTATCATTATTCTTTATTCATTTATTTATTTATTTATATACTTATATAAATATATATATAAATAAATAAATAAAGGGTTCATCACCCGTGATCATTTATGTAGGCCAAATGGAAGTGACAGAAGGAACTATTTTGTCATTATACTTATCGAAATAAGCCCTTCTGTTGAGACAAACTCCTAATTAAAATGAAGGCTACGAGGGATCCAAAGCAGTCTGGTCTGAAGAACCACACGAAGCCGGTTATTTTTTATTGTGACCACTGTTTCAGAAACGTCAAAATTTATCAATCAAAATCCACGTCAAAATGTATTCCTTTCGATTCTCCAAATAGTATTATTTTTTACGTAATATTTGTCGGGTATTCATCGTTTTGTGTATATTAATGTTTATAACTAAATGAGTCATGAACTAACCATATTAGTCATGTAAATTACTAATGTGTTGGTTAAATAGTTTTTAATTGTGTAAAAAAATTTGTACTTTATTTATAAATTATTGAACATCCTATTATATATGACATAATTATTCTGGTAGCTGATTTCATTTACGTTTTGTCATCGAATTTCTAGATGTAAAGATGTCATGAATGTTCTAGAAAAGAAATATAATTCTGATTATTTTGTAACACTAGTTCTTGCTCGTGGTTTTACTCGCGGATTAAAAATTTTATTTACTTTTAAGATAACCAAGAAGAGCAGCGTAATACTAGATGACCTCTTGCCTTCCTCATGAAACTATATATCATAATCAGATTTATTAGTAATTTAAAAAAAAATGGGTTATGACATAGACAAGTTTATTTTAACAAACAAACTTTTTCGCTTTATAATATCACTATAAATATTGGGTATAACTTCTAAGGCCCTAAGCAACGGGCATACAGCCAATAATATTATTGTCTATGTGACACAAGTTTACGATATCTATTGTCGCTAAAATTATATGTTGTTTGTCCGAGTAGAATAGACTCTAAACTTGCTATTTGGCAACAAGCCCAGGGTTTAGTAACGATAACTATTTACTTTTATGAACCCTTATTCTTATTGATTGTGATTGCTGAAAATAAACTTGGACCAAAATGTTTGTCTCTTCTTATATTTATATACACGACCAATCCATTGTTATAGTATTGTTTCTCTGTTTATTAACAAAGGGTCTGAAATATTTTATAAAGAATTAATAAAGCTAGAATTAGCCTGCTACTAAACTTACAACTTTCAGAAACGTGATCTGTATTACAATTTACTTAGTAGCTAGTTTTCATATATCATCTATTAAACAAAAATATATAGAGATATATATATACCTTTTTGTATGGTAAGTATTGTATATGTTCATTTCCAAATGAGAACCATATTATTAAAAGTATTATAACCATTTAACCTTGTTATATCGTTGTTTATATGCCTTTGTCAACTCATTAACAGTCAATTTAAATACATAAAACAGAGTTTAACAATAAATACAAGTACTTACATGACACGACATTTGTCGTCACAGATAACTAAAGCTCAGTATGAACGAGGTATTGAATGTGCAGTAGGATAACTTTGCTCTGTTAATTTAATTATACTATAAATTCTTGTAATGACATAAATTGATTGTCTGATTGTCTGGGATTTCCGCATTTTCGCCAATGGCAATGTTTCCTTTGTACTTTTAAATTAAGCCGGATTTACTTCTGCTTGTAAAAACAAAGTTGTAAAATGTATCAAGACTTTTAAATGAATTTATTCTTGGATTGCATTCTTTCATAAATGATAATAAATTACGAACTCGAGATAAGTATGAATGAGTAAAGAGTAGAAGTAAAGATAAATATCTTTTAAGATATTTGTAAGTTTCTAAATAAGAAGTGTATATAAGGGTAATATGTCATTTTATACTTCACAAATTTATTATATTATAATATGATTATTAAATAAATGCTATACATATCATTTAAAAACTATATTTATTTAGACTGTCGTAATTCAACTATATATTTTCATTGTCAACAGCTATGTTACAGTTTCCGCCTACACCCGTGTAGATATTAATTATATGACATATTATATATATTATTATATAAGCTTTGATAAGACCAGCGAATATGACGCATACCAAATTAAGGCAAAGTACCGCTTTCAATCTTCATATTATTTATTTGTATTTACAAATCCGTTTGAATATAATTAACTGGCTATACTAACGTTATTACTACCAGAATATGTCCAACTAGTTTCGAACCTATTCGTGTTCTTTATTTATGAGCTCTGAGCATGACGGAATCGCGGCGTGAACAGTTCACGGGCTTGAAACTAGTTGGGCAAATTACGATGATAATAACTTGAGTATAGTCGGAGGAATATATTTTCAAAGTAATCATGGATCACAAAAGTATACATAGAAAAATTCCTTCAAAATTATTTATCGGTTCTTTTAGTTTATAATCAATAAATTTTAGACTAATAAATAAATTATTATAAATATTAAATATTATGTTATGTAAGTAGGTCACCTAGCCTTAATAAATGGTAGTAGTAGGATCAGTGCCCAGGGCGGGGCAGGACATTCCGTATAATATATATATATAAAACATATTGTTATGTGATATACATTAGTATATAAAATAATCCGGTTATTCTCACGTTATTTTTATCATCATTTGCCCAAACAATTCACGTCACGATTCCGCCATGCTCAGAGCTCATGAAAAGGCTCTGGAAGGATTCGAAAGTAATCGGACAATAATATTGACATGAGTACAGATAGTTGTATATAATATTAAACTTGGATCACGAAAGTTAGATATATCTAATACAACCAGTCAGCTGCTTATTCTAATTCTCTCAAAATGATTATTTTCGAGTTCTAGGCTTTAAATAAAATTAATCAGAAAATTGATAGACTCCCAAACATGAAACATTCGAGAATAATATTAATTTTTTGATATATCGGATCTTTAATCCCACTTGATTAGATAAAGAATTAAGATAATAATAATAATTAAGATCATAATTTTGGGATCAATAAAGCTTTTGAATAAATATAACGGTTTCTTACTGACAAAATTAGTTCAAACTATAAAACGTGATAAAATTTCTTAAAAAATACAATAATCTTATAGAAATGTATTTCTGAAAGAACAACTTTTAAGTTACCTTTACTACAACCGTCTTGAAAGACAGTTACATCTAAATAATAATATACCGTGACCGCCTGTGAGAAGGCTTATACTATATACCCTGGTAGAGCAAACCTACATAGTGCAGTTAATTGTACAAGATCTCTACCATCATTTAGTATTTCTTCATGATATTGACAAAATGTGATAACAAGATATTTTTCAATGTTTTTTACTTTTGACTATACAATAATTGTGATTTTAATAGGAAAATCTAAAGTGTGAGCATATTTTAACTCAGATACACAATACGTAATAGACATTGTAATTCTTCCTTGAAGTCTTCATTATCTTTTAAAACTGTATATCAAATGATCAATTTGATAATACAATTTATAGATTTTTATTAAGATGTCTGATTCTGTGAGTCTCATTGTATGGAGTTGATAACTACTCTGAAAAAGGCCTTCACAGGTACCCTAAAGTATACGAGTAGTTGTCAGTTTTTTCATCAGACATTATATCATTATATCTTTAGCCCGTAATTTGAAATAAATTGACTTAAAATAATAACCAAATATACTTATTGAATTATATTTTTATATTTTTATGCTTTTATATAAAGTTATAAAATTTAGTTTCATTATATAAGTAATAAATAAATAAATATATAAAAATATATTATTCATTACATTACGTGTTAAGAGAATAATTAAGATATTATTATGTAAAAATAGAAAATATACTTTGTTTTATTTTATACAATATTTTACGATTTTAATGCTTATCATTTTTATTGTTTTTATTGTTTTTATCTTTAGTACCAGAAAAAAAAACAGTTTTCCTACAATTATTGTTTAATAATTGAACATATAGACGTAACTAATTAAATATGTATATATGTCACTTTAATATGATATGTTTACGGATATTAAATTAGTAATTAAAACATTGTTGTGTAATTATACGTTGTTTGAAATATTCGTACAGTTATCTAACATATAATTTAATTAAAGCAATATTCGTATAAGATATTGATTTCTTTTTTAATTCTCTATTTTTTTATTTTAATGTATGTACGTTTTTGGATTTGATTTGATTTTTTTTCTTCATTGTTCCTCTATTTTTTTTAAATTTTAATATATGTAAGTTTTTAATTTGATTTAATTTGATATCTTTAAGTAAAGATATTTAGCAACAAAGCGTACAATAAACAAACAGTTAACTATAAATTAATTTCCGGTAGGTAAGCATAATCTACGTAATGATGCATTGTTATTCTATGAAATACCAAGTCCCCGAAGAAATTGATTCCCAGAACTGAAAACTTGTGAAACCGGTCCTGCATGTAAGGCAGAAGGTAAAACCAATGTTTTTTTTACATTTAAAACTATAATTAAATTGTAATTGCGCAGTGACGAACATACTTACAGACAATTATATCAGATTGATAAAACCGTTGCTATCTTAACGTTAATTTTTAATATATTTTCCAATGTATTGTCAATATTAAAATTCGGTATTATTTATATTTTTTTATAATCGACTACAAGCCATTGTATAATAAATTAAGGTTTAATTGCTAAGATGTTGGACAAATATTTATATATATATAAAAGCATTTTTATTAACACAATACTATATATTCTAACAATTTTATTTAAGCTTTCGTTATCAATGATTACCTTTATATGCATTCACCAGGCTGTATTCACATAAATACTTAGGATTTTGCCCGGATAACATGTTCCAAGTTTATGAATAAGCACCCTGATTTTCTTCGAAATTAGTCTGGCAAAATCTTATAGTAATTACGTAAGTGCAGTAATAAAATAATGCATTATAATATTTTATCTAATTATTTTATTAAATTGATATAAATATTCGTAAAATCAGTACGAGGGAACTGAATAGTCTAGTTGCGGTAGATTTCCACGGTGTTTAGAGGCTGGCTTGGACAAAACAGCTGGACATTCTAGTAGAGAATAATAGGGAATAATCCTTTAATCGTCTTTTTATCTCTCTCACTTTCAATTCCTATTAAATAATAAACTCTATTAAATAATAGGTAAAAAGATGAAGTAATAAATAATATACACTAACCTTACGTGTAACGAACTATTAAAAGCCTTAATTTGATTTTGCTCCATTAAGAAATTATCCTCGGACAAGACTCAAATGGACTTTTATCCATAAATCATTCAAATACAATATACGATAGCCAAGAGCTTCGATCAATTAGCAAATAAAAAACATAACTTCTTATTAACAATAGTAATTATAAATAATACGGACCTACTGTTCCGCCTTTTATAAGTATAATAACATTCTAATATCAAAACATAATCATGTCTACACGATTGCGTTCTAATCCGGTAGCGACGCTTGGGGCTATTTTATTGTTTTAATAAAATCAAGGTGAAGTCGATGAACTTTATTGTTGATACGTACTAATGAACATATTTGATTGAAACGAAAATGTCGTGCAACAGACACGTGTACGATTTTCAGGAATCTTCAACAAGAGTGGGCTCGGCGGACTTGGTCTAAAACCTGGTCTAATTACCAGCTCGTCTAAGCTCGTCCAGCTCGTCCAAGTATCGAGGGAACAGGTTTAGCTTCATGTCCAGGTCCAATAGAAGATAAGGATTGTTAAAAAATTTAAAATGCAATTCCAACACATACTCTCATAATTGGGAATTTTAGACAAACAGACATTCTTAATCACGTACTATTTTTTTATTAATTATTTGCACTTACTATTATTTTTTATTTTTTTATTTATTTCAATTGTAATAAATCTTTTACTGCTGTGTGTTTAAGTAGGGACTTACAATAAAAATAAAATAAATATAAAAAAAAACATTAATCATTTATTTACAAGTGTAAATAAATTATTTTTTCATTTATCACTTATAAACAATACGTTAAATTAAAAAAACAAATCTAACTTATTATTGTTTTTAAATAACAATAAAAATTATATAGAACACTTTTATTGATTTATTTTTATACTCATAAAAAATTAACTTCCGAGTAATTTTTGATTATAAAATTATTTTTTCACAACATAATCGTTCTTTATGGCACCCATTAACAATTAACCTTTACGTTGATATTACTATCAATTGGTTTAGAGTTATAAATCTGTAAATTATATTTAAATGTACGCTACTTCATTTCACATTTACATACAAATGATCAGACAATTGAAAGTTAAAGGCAAGTAGAAGGAAAGGAAAATAATTCAAGATTTATATAACAGACGAAATTTTAAAGACTTCGTTCTTCTTCATCTTCTGACTTGGAGTCTTGGCAGACTCGTCGTGGTCATCATGAAGTGGTGGCACGCTTCACAATACTACAGCATTCTTCTCTCTCGTTGGCCTTTTTCGTACATTTATGTCTATCTGGTCTGACCATCTCATTGGTGGCCTGCCACGTGGTCTGGTACCTTCGACTCTTCTTTGCATTACTAGTCATTCAATAGAAGCATTTTCGCGTCTTGATATATGCGCGAAGAACGTTCGCATTCTCGAGCTTGAATGGAAGACAGACGTTGCTTGCTGCCCAGTTCTTCAAGAATAGACTGGTTAGTTCTGAACATATTCCATTTTATTCCTAAAGACTTCATGGATATATATAACTTTATATATAAAGTCTTAAATTGGAGGTTAAAAGATCGTATAATAAATATTACATATAATAATTATTTTAACCTCATTATTTTTTAAGTAAAACATATTTAAGTCGTAAAGGTAAATAACTTTCGCTCATAATCAATGTCAACGGTCATGTCAGAGCATTGTCATTTAAACAACTCGTTTTTATTTAATTATTTATAAAAGCTGCGTGAAACGAAAAATATATTACGAAAACAATTGCTACAATTTCTCTATTGCCTGCAATTAACAAAAGAATTATACATTTGTCAGTCATAGTAACTTACCATCTGCGCATGTAATAGAACGTTTCTAATAAAAATAAAGTTAATAGCAAAGTATTCCTAATCTACTATCAGAATTGTATCAAAATCTATGTATAGAAAGATAGACGTGACAATCAACTAGTCCAAATTTGGTAAGTATAGCTTGATCGGAGCAGGAGGAGATAGCGGACAAAATTTGATCGAGTTGACCGGTAAAAAGCTTCGCTTCGCTTAGCTCAATTATTGTTTCTATTATATTATTTATGTATCAGAAATTTTACAATATACACTTTAAAAAAAATGTACATTGAATAACTTATATCTATCAAGATATCTTTTCCAGTTACCAATAATAGTGAAACTAGATCAGAAAATAAGACCAGTAGGTGGGTACATTATTATCGAAATATAACATTTAACTAATAACAAGAGTAACAAATAAACTTATAACAAAATATTATCTGGAAAATAGTTTTATTATATATTTATAATATATATTTAACTTCACAATAATATACAGCAAACAAATACACACGTAGATTATACGGTTGATTACGTTAAAAGAACTTCTGTAAAAAAAAAAAATTCTTATAAGTTTAGTTTTGTTTTATTGTGTAATTAATTGCAGTTAAGTAGTGCAGTGCAGTGCGGTGCAGTGCAGCTAAATTATAAATTTACAGTTACAACAAGCGCATTAAACCACGCCTCAGCTCTAATACTATAGATTTAAATTAAGTTATTAAAATAAAATTTATTTGCAACCATTTATTACAAAGCATGATTGGTTACTCCCAGCATTCCACTTTTAGTCAAAATATTATTTGCAATATAATGATTTGCGTTTTATTTTTTGAATTTAGAAATTTGATAAACTTTATTTGATTCTTCTAATTTGTGAGAGAATACTGCGGTATTTTTTTACTTACAATTTTTTTGAAACAAACAACCGAAAGTCTATTTCAACATTGTTAAATTAATTTGTATTAATTTTAAAAACATTAAAATTTAAACTGTCTTTTGGGATGATATAATTTTTTTTATGGAGGGAAATAAGTTATATTGTAATAAGTAAAGTTCTAAGTATCTAAGTAACTATGAATACTTATTGACAATTCCTTAAGATTATGGTTAAAGTTTATTTAGTATCATGGCAAGTTGATGATTTTTCTCCTAAAGCCTTTCACGACCCGGTTACCGCAGAAGGTACCTTTTTAGGGATACTAGTGAGGCTACAATAATTCAACTATAGTATCTCCTTTTATAGTGGTTATCATAAGAAATAATACTAAAAAAGATACTACATCTTCTATGCTGGAAGGACTTCCGCACGCATTTCTCAGGAGTACGCGTAATCCTGTACAAGGGTCTGACCTCCTCGTCTCACACATCCTTTCAGAAGATCTTTAAATATAATTATTAATATATAAAAAAATATATATATTCAAAATAGATCTCATATAATGATATTTTATATAGAAGATTTGTCAAGAAAAAACAATAAGGAATAAAATGCTATATTTTCCTCTTTCTTCGTTTAGACTGTACCGACATTCCTAAGAACAAGGCAACCTTTCACTTTATATGATACAAAACTAATTCTAAGAACTGCACAAAGACATTACCTTTATTCAAAAACATTCAAGGTAATCAAATCAGTCATCTATCGTTATAAGAGCACAACTTTAAGTGACGAATTAGTTTATTCTTAATTATATTAAGGTAAATTTATTATTTCTTTTTTATATTTTCATAAAGAACCAAACACAAACAATATTTTTTCTTCTCTTCTGTTCAAAAAATGTCACCATATTTTATTTTTGTTTGAATTTAAATTAGGAATATTGAAATTTTGAATCTTAACTTTTTCATTAGCTCCTGGTGTCCGAGCTGCAGCTCTTTAGCAGCAGCAACAGTTACTTAATAAAACGCTAGCAGCTGTCTGTCGTTAGGCTTCTAAAAATAAAAATATCAAAAATTATTGACACATTAAAACAAACTAGTTACATATTTTCTAAGCATGTCATTGCTGTGTATGATTGCGACTTATAAACAATACTTTTCGAACTTTTCGTCCGTTTGTTTGTTTTGAAAAAAGTAAATTTATTTTAGGACGATCTGCTTAAACCTGTTATCTTTGGGTAAACTTACGCCAGCACAGTTATGGCTATATATAAAATACTCGAGCCTAAGCCACCGAAATCCAGTCACTTAAAAGAGGCCATGGTTGAGAAAGAACCTTTCATCCCGACAATTTTCGAATAGGGTGATGATAACCTGATTAGATTTAAAGTATTCAAGATTCAGGTGTATCTGTTTTAGAATATGACCCCTTGATTTTCTTTTCTACCGCTTAATCTATTTTCTCGGTTTTAACATACGACCCCTTGAATTTTTTTTCTACCAAATAATCTATTGTCGCTTTTTTGTTTTATTATAAAACTTCGCAACTATAACACAAGCAAAGTAACAGGGCATGCATAGTGAATTAATAGATCTCATAATCCTTGATGTATTTTAGTCTAAATATTTATTTTGCGTGGCGAATGTCAAAATTGTTTAAAAGGTCAGTACAATATCGCAGAAGATCTGGAAACCATGAACTTTAACTATGGCATTCGATAGCACTTGTACCCACCAAATAAAATACACATTTAATTGGCAATACGTTGCATGATTTATAAAGTTCGGAGTTATATAGTTCAAACATGTCGTGTAATAATCATAGAAATAACTTAGACCCAATACCTACAAATAGAAATGATATATCATTATTAATTTTATCTCATCATAACCTTGCTTAGATTTTAAATTATTATTATTTTCATTTATTATAATTTCAATAATAATAATTATTTATTAAAATTATTTTGAAAGCTACATGAAAATTATCACAAGAAAAAATTCTTTAATAGTAGATTGTATGACAAGACAAAATAGTATTCTTATAGGGCGCCACTTTGAATCGCCAGCTGTTTTGAGTCCAATTATAAGAGGAACAAAGCGACATTTTTCGAATAGAAGAAGAAAAAATATTGTTTGTTTAGTGCGTTCCAAAAATATATATAATTTGCCTTTATTTATTGCTCCTATATTTATCAATAAGGCAACAATTTTAAAAAATTCTTTTGAAAAATGTATACAAAACACAATCCGGAAGATTTTACGAACTTTATAACACGCTTCATGTCAAATTATTATGACTCGGGATCATAAAGTTAATATGTATATATGCATGTTGTTATTTAATACATATCTAAATAACAGGACGAAAGGTTATTCTTTATATACTTATATAAATATAAAGCGGGAGAATTCTTTGTTTGAACGCATTTACAAGCTACCAAGTATTGATATTCGATTTAGTGAGATGAGATAAATGATATATAAAATTACAATACAAGAAAATATTACAAATTTCCTTTTTTTTTTTCTTGATTTTGAGTAATTTTGTTTTGAGCAGTTGCTCTAAGCGCCCTTTTGTAGTTTTTTCGCACTGAATTACTCGTACGAACACTTATTTTTATGTATTAAAAATGTTTTGCAGACATCTTTATTTGCAATTTTGCACTTAACAAAGGTTTATATATTCAAAGAATTTATATATTTTATCAATTAAATATTACGTACTTTATTTTATCTATTAAAAAATAATATAATACAATGTTTTTCATCAGTTTTTTTTCTCTGGTATGAGAATTGAATTTGAAAGGCAAATAGATTGTAATGTTGTCTCTAATAGTCTCTTTAGAAACCAATTATTTTAAATAGATATCTATTAAAATTAACTGTTCTAAAAAAAAACGACTATTTATAAGAATATTAAAGTTTATCAAAAACATTTATGCATATTCGGACCTAGATATCCGAATAATTAGAGCTTTCCTCTTGTGAGGCGGTTGACCTTTTAAATACAGGAAGTGGGGGAAATGATCGATCCGCCACGTGGCCTTGTCTGCGCCTACGCATTTCCCTTCGTCACAATATCCTCATTTATGACAGTTGTGAAAAACAAAATTTTCAACCTTTCTGAGACATGATTTTGATTAATAAAATAAAACAAACTAAACATTTTGAATAAAGTTTAAAGTATAATTTTTACTGTTAATTTTTATTAAATCATTTCTAGGGATCAGTAAACTTACAATAACCATAAATTTTTACATTACATATTGCGTTGACGAAGCTTACGTTTAAATTCAGGTAAAATATAGTATACATATGCATTTATTATGTAGATATAATGTAATATAGTATTATTTTCCATATATTATATTACACTTTTGTTAATTATAAAGGTTTTTTTAAAAGAAGTTTATCCTTGTTAGTTATTAAAAATAACGACATTGTGTATGTACACTTTTTAATATATAAATCCTTTTGTCTATTGATCGTTGCGTCATCTATCGGCTTTGAAGCAAACTGTGTATGTAACTGTGAGAAGTAGTATGATAACGAGTTGTATTGTTTTAGATTGCTCGTATAGATGGCGCTAATTAGCTTAAGACTCCATTTTTATTGGTTTTGTAATGTAATATACGTATTTTTCTATAAGAAACACTGCTATCACAATATATCGTAAAAGATAATATAATTTCTACAATAATTGGCAAAAAGCCTTATTTCTTATCTAACAGAATTAAAAAAAAAACTTGAATAAAAAATGTAAATAGCTATATTATGAATTTATATAAAAACGATTCTTCAAACTCTTTAATATTCTAAATCATTACACATTTAATGAACCAAGCAACATATTATTTTGTAAAAATTATACCTCAGCTTGGAATTACGTCATAAAGATTCCAATCTTAGTTGATCATAGCTACACAGGTCTAAGCTCAGATTGACTTTGAATTTATTTTGAGCTCTATGACATTTAGCCATGGTATTAAAACAAGGTCAAAGAAGGGTGGTTTTTATATACACCATCGACCTACTTAGATAGGACTAGCGGCGCCGGACTTTTATTAACATGCCTGTTCTGATAAACCCTAAGGAATTCAACAATTCTTGATATATGAATATTGTTATATTTTTAGGATCTCGACTCGGTCTTTCTAATAGCCTGTAGCAGTTACGTTCTGTGTTATCGGTTAACTGTCTCCTAAGTTTAGTTTTTCCATTATTTTTAGAAACATTATTTATAAACAAAATATAATATACGACATATACACTATATATGAACAGGAAGTATCTTCCTTTGTTATTTCGATAATAAATTTAAATTTAAAATCTGTCAAATTGCTAACAATCCAAGACTTATCATAACGTTTTAATTAAGAACAATAAATTTTCCTTTGCATATAAAACTTGTTACAAAAATAGTAATTATGTCTAACAAATAACTAACGCAATATAATTACGTAGTAAAGGAACTAATAACTTACCTACATAGGGGTGAAACAGAAAACCTTCCTTTTCGATGTCGGTTAAAACATATCTATACGATGAGATCAATAAAAAGTAAGTATCAAGATTTATATTTCACTATTTTCCGCTTTTCGAAAAACAAGCTAAAATTTATTGTTGTAAACAACATAAATAAGTGTAATAGACATTTCTCTTAAATTTTCTTTAATATTGAAACCGTATATTATTATATTTCGGGTTTTTTTTCAAATTCTTATGCTTAGATATATTTTTATGCGTATATGTTACTTATAATAAATGTATTAAAAACTAAAATACATTTTTTATTTGCATTGCATTTCTACATACAATTTTGCTTACTTACTCTGGTATGTTTATATCACACTGTATTTTATAATAATAATAATAATAAACAATTCAATTAAAATAATAATTATTAATAATATGAAGCGGAAAAGTTTAAAGGCTATCTAGGATTACGCTACTGCTCTTATCTTATTTACAGGAAATACATACGAATAACTTATTACTAGGTTTGTATGTTAACTAGAATTAGTCGTGAATACCATAATGTCAAATTTAAAAACAAATGTCAATAGATTACCTCGTTTAATAATAATAATAAATAATTTTATTTTACTAATTTATAAAATACATTTAGTTATAAGAAGAAATGTATGCCTAATATATAATATCAAATGTATTTCAATGAATATGAAGTGACTTAACGAAACTTTAACAGAGACAGTTCTTACAACTGTGTTAATTAGTTTAGAGAGCTCTTAGTACTAAAAAGGAAGGAATACTAGAGCGAGAATTGAACTTAATTAAGAATGTCTTAGTTGTGATTGGACACAAGAAGAGTTGAATAAACTATATGTTAAACTCCACCTTGAGCAATGCAGGTGTTGTCGCTTACGCAAGTAGAAACCTCATTATCAAATAATCATTTCTTTATTTCACCTGCCTGTCATATTATGTACATTTTCCCATCTAGAATTTGTTGTTTTTATAGCTGTGAGCTATGTTTGTAATGTTGGTATCACCTGCCTGTCTTATTATATACTACATTTTCCCATCTAGAATTTCTTGTCTTAATAGGTGCAAGCAATATTTGTAATGTTTGTATCACCTAACTGTCATATTATGCGCATTTTGCGATCTAGAATTTATTGTCTTAATAGGTGCGAGATATTTAAAATGTCGGTATCACCTGCCTGTTATATTATGTATTACATTTTCTCATATAGAATTTGTTGTCTTAAGAGGTGCAAGCGATATTTGGAATGTTTGTATCACCAACCTGTCATATTATGTACATTTTCCGTTCTAGAATTTGTTGTCTTAATGGGTGCGAGGTATTTGAAATGTTCGTGTCACTTATCTGTTATATTATGCACATTTGAAAAAAACACTTTTAAAAACTCCGTTAATTATTGATAAACGCGGTAATAATCACGACTATGGATTGAAAAACAAAACTAATCGTCTATAATTAAGACACAAGTCACACAAAACATGTAACAATAATAGCAGCCGTAATAAAATATGAAAGACGATTCACGTTCATGGAAGCCATAACAAATACATAAAACAGTGATGGAGAACATAACACGCCAATTTTATAATATATATTTATTTCTATATTGAACTCTAAGTTTACGAAGTTATTAAATGCCGTGAGGTTATTACGCAATTGTTTTACAATCTAAGTTTAATTGACTTTGGCTGCCAATAAAGATTTAGATAGAAGGCGATACCCTTATAAGTCATTCTAATGGCATAGAAAATAAATTCTAATACCTGAATCCAGGTCTTTTAATGCGAATTTCGTGTTTTCTTGCAATATTTTATCGGGAAAGCAATTACAGGTTTTGATTTAATGGAGTCGGCCCAATTTATATATACTGTGGAATTGGCTTGGCTGAACACAATTAAAATGCTGTTTTGGTTACACTCGTTTTATGGAATATTGTAATATATTACATTACATGTTGCCAGCAACTAAATCTGTCCGTTTTTCCTCTCAAGATATATATATATATAAATAACATTTTAGATCGGTCATTAGCAGAATTGTTCTGAAAACTGCAAATTTAATACTAATCAACAATTATAAACACCGAAAAATTTATATTTATATTAACAAAGTCATTAAGAATTTTTTTATAAAATAATGAGTCCTTTTCTTATCTTAATTTTAAAAAAATTAAACTAACAGGAACATGTTCAGTCTGAAATTTTCTATAATTAGATTCTAAAAAATATGTGTATACGATTTTCTAGAATAAAATCATTATTTTAGAGTTTATATTTAGTTTCAGGATATTGTAAATGAGATCTTATAAAAAGTCAAAGTACTATCAGATTAATATCTTTGTCTGATAAGTCCCCATCATCTTGTAACCGATAATTTGTAACTGACATTCAATCCAGTTGAATTCTTTTGTTCGCACTTAATCCACTCTTCTCAATTTTATACCAAGTAAGTACCTAAAAATTGTTACTAATGGATGGATGGATTCTTTTATTATTTAACACTAACTGACTATTATTTCAAACTTACCAACTTTAATAAATATGTTTATCCATTACACTCAAACTCGAATATATACAGAATACTAAACAGGTTGACTCCGAATAAGATCACAATTCAAAATGGTATCGTCATTAATGTAATTTAATAGAATCTAGGGCACGGGGCTGTATTGTGTAAAGTTCATAGCCAAGCCATTAAAACCCGAGCCAGCTCATAAAGCCAAGCGAACTCATTTGCAATATTACAAAAAGTCAACCAAGTATAGCCGATTTTACTGCAAATAACGCTTCTCGGCGTTTTCTATACAATCTCTAATATTTTCTTTTTCACATCTAGTCGTTGTAGTAGAACATTCTCTGCTTTAATTGGATGAATAATGCTGTTTAACAAATGTAGGCTCTAAAATATGGAGTTAATAGTAATTATTTAATAATTATTAATAACTATTCGCAAAACAAACTTAAAGAAACTATAACATAAAAATAATTTTAATCTAGATCATCTAATATTTCTTTTTTCTTTATTTTCTGCAGATCCGTTTGCCAGTCGGCAAAGGCCTCTTCCAAAGTAAGTAATTATTTAATTACTTTAAATATATCACGTTACTATCTATTTGCCCGACTAGTGTCGAATCCATTCGGGTTCATAAGCATGGCGGAATCGCGGCGTGAACTGGTCGGGCGAAACTAGTCGGAATAATTCAGATAATAATAACGTGAATAAGCCGAATAATGATATTAAAATAGACTGTATAATAAGAAGATTGAAGTTAAGTGTGACAATATGTTTATCTGTTCCAGATTTCAGTTCGACACGCCCAGTCTCAGATCCTTAACCCCGATAAAACGACTAGAGCACCTCCATAAGTGTGAACAAGTTTAGTTTTCAAACTTTTGTTTGCTACTTGTTTGTTTAAATATCAACATATCAAAATTAATATAAAAATATATTTTGTTATACATAATTAATAATACAAAATTTGGCGATTAAACGTAACAAATATTATTTTCAGAAACAATAACAAAAAATGCATTGAAAAAAAAATTCAAAAAAATTAAAAACTTTATTTGGCAAACATCATGAAAATAAACATTTGTAGACATTGAAATGAAAAGTTTGATTTTGCTTTTCAATGAAATAGTTCAGAGCTTTGAACTTTATTTACGAGAAAAGTTGTATTTATTGCTTTTGATTGTGAGTTCTCCGTGGGAAGAGAACTTATAAAATATCGTTTCTAACGTCAAAAATTATAGATATATAGATGATTAATATAAAAGAAATACTACTGTTACTATGTAAAGAATGTACGTATGTACGTAAGATTTCATAACCAACTTCCATCTAATACTTAATCCCCTTAGAAATAATTTTAAAAACTCTGTTGTAGTAAATCCACCTGTCTGTTTTAGTTCATGATTGAGGATAGATTCATTGTTCTAACCCATGAGGACGGCTAAGAGCTTTCAAATTATCCAGGACACGTTTTTAATTTAGAGATAAAAAGGATTAATTTAAATTTAATTTTAAAAAAATGTATAAGTTTATTTGAAATATGTGAAAAAACGGATAATCTATTAATATAAGTTATTCGAGAAAATCCTATGACGTGAATACTCACGTCAAGGTATAAGTATATACATACTTATACCTTGAGCTAAGTCATGCCTACACATAGAGCTGTAAAGATTTTCATTGTCTTTGTAAAGATCATAAAAACTTTGTCCAAATAATTTGCAAAGTTATGTAATAAAAAACTTTCTGATAGGAATTCCGAATCGTTGACAAACAACTGTATACAACATACATATATATTTAGGCTTTTACCATCCGTAATGTTTCTCCCTAAAGTTATAAGATATTATTATTGTTGTTTATTAATGCTAACACTTGCAATCTATGATTAATTATTATATAAAACAAATTATAGTGTACGGTTGAATCTAGAAACTTCTAATAAATGATATAATATTATTATTCAAAAAACTAACTTAAGAGGCACAAAAAGATACAAATCAGTTAATAAAATTACATTTATAGTAATAATTACTTTAATTACAAAATGGTCGATTAAGATTGATGGTGAAAGTGAAAAATTGCCTCATTCAGGAAATGTTAAGTTATGCAAATCATAGCAAAAGGGGTAAGGTTTGATTTATGATGCTAAATACAACACAATTAACGCTAGAAAATAAAATCGTCTATTTATAATTATATTTTTGTAACTTAGAGTTTTTATCTACCGGGTTATTTGGATGAGCAATCGGTTATAATAGAGTGAATAGCACTATTACTTTAGTATGCCTGGAGTGAATAAAATAACGATTCTATGAAACAAGACCATATAGCAAAGGTAAGGTGGCACTCTTATTTCTTTCTTCTATATACGTTAAAAAGATTGACTAAGTTATAAAATTCGCACTCGGCATTCAGGTGCTGGCACTGAGCATGGCACTGAAGTGATCGCACTGAGCATGGCACTCAGGTGCTCGCACTGAGCATGGCACTGGGCATTATATTTGGTCCTTCAATATTAACTAGAATCAATGTTTAAGAAAGTGCTAAGTATAATATCAATGTCTGAACAACGAACAGTTATTTACTCACAAATAAAATTGATTGTTTATCTTTACCGGCGTTTTTTAACTATTGGTTACATTGTGTTGTGTATAGATTCTGTAACAATGTTGAGAACTTTTGTCGAACAATGTAGGTGTAACAATTGCTACAAATTTCTTTGTTGTTTTAGCTAGTATTATTAGAAATCAGCTGCTCTAGATAATTTTATGTTATTCTAGATCTTCGATTGAATTCTTAGCCTTCCTATAAAAATACCTTATATGTTGTTTTTTCCTAGGTTTATTCAGTTTGTTGATTTTAATTTGGTCATAAACATACTTAATAAATACTGAAATATACATACAAATAGATCATAATGCTAATGCCCATTTTAGTTTCAGCTTATATGTAATTTTATCATCAATGTTTCTCAATGTAGTCATTATATAAAAAGTTTTATTAAAAAGACTATTATGACAAAAATAAAAAATGAGAGTGTAATTATGAACAATTGTTATTGTCATTGAATTCTAACCTTTACACCACATCTAATGATGTATCATCTCTTAGTCACGCCACCCATCAATATAAATCAAAACACAGAAATCATCAGCCCAGGAATTCACCTTTCTTTATCCTTTATTGTAAACTCATGACAAGTGAATGCCAAAAAAAAAACAAAAAAATAGTAGATATTGTTGTTCTTGATAGTTAAAAATATTCTTCTGTTAATGAAACAAAATTTTAATACTCATATTTGTTAAAAGATTTATATAAATATTAACTACATACTTATAATAAGGTACTAGGACTTCGAAGGATAAAGCGATCTCTGATATACAAAGTATTAAAACTTTTGTATGTGCTAGTATTTATTACCACCAGTGGGTGAAAATATAGAGTGACCATGCGTTGTAAAGAAATTATGATAATTTCCCAAATACATAAAATGTCACTAATGTGTTCATGATAACTACTTGTAAAAAAATCAACAATTGCCATGATGGTATCAAAATATTTTGTATGCCGTAAATAAAGAACACTGCCATTTTTAAGTTTAACTATCTAGTTAATTTTAAATAGATAGTAAAATACTTCGCCGTGGTTCGGATCGCGAAAGAAATCGCTGTAACGTATATCTACGTTTTGGACTCACATTCTGCTGTCTGTGCTCCTCTGCTTATTCTCGTTTATGGGACAGTCATAAACAAAAAATCCACCCAATTACATTTCTACACTCAGGTCTAGAAACCCAAAAGTAATCTGAACTTGAAGCCGTCAATATGGAACATCACCCCTTGACAAACACCCATTAGAAATTAAATATATATTTTGCTATTGAACTATGGACGATAGTAGTTTGTTTCCGAGACTTTAATTACTTACAGGTTTTCTTACAATTAATTGCTCACAGGTGTCAATGATTTGATGTATATCTTATAGTTCGTATATAAATTATACTAGAATATTTGTAAAGACTATATGAATTCGCATATGTGCAAATTGTATACTGTATATCTTGGTTTTAAATAAAAATATTGACACAATTAGTAACATGAACCTTACTGTAAAATGGTTGTATTATATATTTATGAGAGCTTTACAAACGATGAAAGATTTTTTTAACGCCGGAAAAAATAACATATCCGTTAATTGGTAAAATTTATACACACCCTAGTTTCGGTGTAAATTCGTCCGTTGGCGACGCATTGTCGACGAGTGGGTCGGCGTCTCAGTCTCGATCATCCACCGTTACCGTTCACTCGTTATTTGAAAAACAAGCAAATACTACAGGAATATTACACCATGACCCGGATTGGTCTAACTTTGTGCCTTGCCACCGTCTTGGCCCTCTTCGAAATTGGTACGTTTTTCACCATTTTAAAATTATAATTGTTCATAATTTTTATTCTGTTGGATTGCTCTTAATTACTACTTGCTAATTTCTATTTACTAACAATAAATGTTCTATAACTCAAAATACTTAAAACATTAATTTAATTGTCCAAATTATATTTTTATAATGCTAAGTTATATCAAAGATTAATAATAATAATATTAATTAATTTTTAACAGCTCGAAAAGATTATTTTTAAATTTAAAAACCGCACTAAACTGAATTTTATATATTCGAAATTAAAGTTGTTTATATATTTTAAATTACAAACGTTAAAAAAAATTTTGTAATAAACATAGAATTAAAAGAAAAACTATTTTTTATTCCTTATCTTATAATCCTATCGTAGTTATTGAATTAAATTTTGCCTTTAACCTTTATTAACATTTCAATCAAAGTAAACAATTTAAACATTATTATCTAATTGAAGTAACTGGTCAAAGTGTTAGAAATTAGAGTCACGATGAGTCAAACGCCTTCTAGAGTCAAATGGACAAATTGTTGGTAATGACTCTGCTTATTAATGATCTACTCAAAATAAGGCTTATCATTAAAATACAATTTTATTTAATCTGATATTGATGATTTAAGCAATTGACCTTATTCAATGATATCAAATATATATTAATGTTTAACGTATTAATAATGTATGAAACTATCTTGTTTCTTGGAAATAAATATATATATATATATATATTTACTAGTACATATTTACGCGTTTGTTTTTGTCTCAATGGAGAAATCTTTTCGATATGTTTATTGCAAAACTACTAAGCCAATTGCAAAAAATAAAAATAATAAATAGAATGAACCTTAAAAGTAAATATAAATAGTGCGTTACTCTTTTAAAAAAGGACTTTTCTTGGAGCCCAATCTTACAAAGAAAATTAACCAACCGTATGAATTGTGTATTCTCCAAATGCGTATGTTATCGCACTGCCTTCGGTAATCTTCGCGGATAGAGTTGCGACAAGTCGTTAAATATATCGTGACTGAAGAATATGACTATTAATATTCATTATAATTATAAACAGATAACGGATTTCCCGTTTTTAACTAGCATACTAGATAAGGATGATGTGATTTTAGATTTTATACTATAATATTTTTTTATGTTAGTTTTAAAAGGATATGTTGTATTATTTTGTATGATTCTCAAAATTATATCCTTTTCTTTCTAATTTTTCCTTATTTATATCCTAATTTTATTCTTAAAAAATTTTACTTGCTCCAATAAGATCAAAATATCCAAATCATTCTTTATTATTTTTTCATTTAATAAAAGTATAAAAAAATATTGTATGTTACAATACAAAGGCATAATACTATTCTTAATATGCAACAAAGTATTATTACGTATTTTTTCCAGCTTGGTTGAATTTAATTCAACAATTATTGTTTATTTATTTTATTAATTGTGAACCATGCTTATGCAATTAATGGTGAAACTTTAAACACTAAAGAATTGTTGTTATAAATGCTTGCTCGTTGTAAATCAAGGCATGTTTACAATCAAAAACCACAGAATGAAGCGATAAGAGAATATTGGTTTTATTTAACCAATCGATAATACTCAAGGATTATGAATTTATAAGACTTCAGTATCTTACGCACACTCACGCCTTGGCTGCGGTCCAGATTTTTAACGAGAACACAACACAGAAAGCTCTAAGATTGCTCCATGCATAAACATCTTACAGTCGCCTAGCTACTAGTGCCTCGTTTACATCACTTGAACCATAACAGATTTAGCTTATACATTTTAGGAAAACAGAATATTATGAATATTTTACATTTCTCTATTTAAACTTTCGTGATCCATGATTTTTCGACTGTACTCACGTAAATAACTACGCTACGCTCCGAGCTTAGGGATAATGAATGCAAAACTAGTCGGGCAAATTCCGATAGTGTTTACGTGAGTACAGCAAAATAATTAACTATAATAGTAATAATAAAATAATAAATAATAATGGAATACATATTTTAAATTACTAGTCAGTACTAGTAAGAAAACAAAGCATATTCACTGTGAGTAAGTAATTCACACCCAACATGACACAACTAATGCATGCACGTTGATAATAATTGTTGTGTGTGTGCCTTATACACACACAATGATGACCAATACCTTATACATTCAAGGTTACCATATACCATAGTTATCATAGTTGACATCACTCTGTACTTGAGAAAAAAATATTATCGTCTCACGACAGGAAAATAAACAATGTAACAAAGAATTGTTTTTACCTGTCGTGACTAACACCTAGAGCTAGTAACATTTAATTAGGATACTTTTATTAATGTTATAGTACCTATCAACTATATCACTTACTATGTCTTTGTAAGTTCATTTAGATTATTAATTAAAAGTAAAATTCTTACAAGTTTCAGTATAGTTTTATGGTGACTATAAAACTAACTGCTACACGCGGTTTTATTTGATATAAGGAATTATTTTGTTCAATATTAGGATACCTACCAGCAGTAGCACATTGCTAGATAGCCTTTCTCATGAACCTGGATATCATATTCAGAAGTAATTTTTCAAATCCATCCAGTAGTTTCAACAAACAAAGAAACTTTTACGCTTTACAATATTAGTATAGAATGTAGATAGGTAGCTTAAAGTAAATTCTCAGTAGTATGCATTTATAGAAGTAGTTAATAGTATAGTAATTGCTTTTATTTAGCACTCAAGTCAAGATTTGTTTAAATCTCGTCAGAAAACGCTTAAAGTTTAAATGCTTTCCTCCTATCCTACCAATTGTAAAGACTAAGAGGAATATCAAAATTTTATAGTCTACCAATTAGAATATCAACCTGAAATTGCTAATATATATATTTAAATAACTCTAAAAAATAACTTTTTGTCAATTTCAATCAGAGATTTTCTTTTTATAACTTTTCGATAAAATAACATAAATTACTGTTCGTTTATATATAATCTAAGTCATGTTGATTGGATCCATGTTTTGTATAAAAGAACATGAATATTTACTCGAAACACTATTACTATAAGAATGTTAATATTACCAAATTTGGGAGGCCGCCAGGAGCTCAAAAAAATAATACAAGAAAAAACTTACCTCGTAACTTAGACTTAATGTAGCCTTGGAAGATGAGTGGGCGAGATTATTTATATCTTATAATCATCATATTCAGCAATACCAGTACGTACATACATACATACATACATACATAAATACATACACATACATACAAGAAATAATATCAGTTTTTTTCCTGCTTATTGTCTTAATAATTACAAAATACTTGTTCTTTTATACCTAGAATATATTTATATTATTTTAAAACAAAGATAAAATTTTTAAATTAAAAATTTTAGAGCTTAGAGTTTTGGTTTTTTTAAACAATTGTACGAATTTTAATAAATTTTATAGCATATTATTAAGTGAAAGATATTCTCATTTTCACGATAAGTGTAGTAACTTCTAACTGCTCCTATTTTTATCATTTATTGTGTTTAGTAAATAAATTTATAGGAATTACGTAAACTTTAAAGTAATCCAATTTAAAAAAATCCTAGGTGAAGTATTTATCTTTCTTAAATAAGTTTCACGTTAACAACAAATATTTAATTTTAAATGAATCAAATTTAAATTATTAAAATAAAATTATTATTAGAAGTTTTAATTAACATAAATGACACCACGAATTAAAAAATAAGGTTATAAAAATTTCACAATTAAACATATTATATTTCGAATATAATCATTCATACAAATATAACAATCATACTAGAAAGTGTAACAGTACAATACAACTATAGTATAGTACCGACACTTATCACAAGAAGATCATATTTCTGACTCGCAGTCTAACTCTCAGGCTTAACTTATCAGTTGCACAATACTTGCTAAACGTTAATACAATTTGAAATAAAGTTAACCAAACAGGTTACAGGTACTAGATGACCTCACTCTGCAAATAGCTTCGAAATAGTTTTGAACTTTTCCTGTATTCTATTCACCTGTATTCTATTCTATAATAAAATTAAGTTTGTATTCTATTATAAATCTCACTAGCACAAAAGATGAATCTATTTTAATTACAAACCCATTATGCGCAATAGCAAGTAACGTTGCTTGTCGAAGGTGACGCGTTCGTTCATGGCCTAAATATATAAACGGACTGATGATGTCATTGTTATATAGCTATGCAAGCTGTGTTATAAACATGATATAAATAATAATTATTTATTGTATCAATATTTATCTATATGTAAGCTTTCTGTATGTATTGTTATCATAGAATTATGTATAGATTATTTATTTTTATGTAAGATAAATTCTGTTGTAGTAGTATAGAGTTTTTGTTATATTTCTTATAAAATTTTTTGAACTGAAGATCTTTAGATTAGGGTAACCATTATCTTTGTGACTAAACAAAGGAATATTTGTCCATACTTAAATCATTTACAACAATGTTGTAAAGAATCTTTCATCTTTAAAAATGTATGAGGCAAATAATTTGGAATATATATGGAATTTTTACTAGGTGTTTGTTCTGTGCGTGCTTAGGGGAAGGTGGAGGTCAATTACAACTAATGAAGTCAGTCAATTGATATTAGAAAATGAAGTAGAATTGCAATGCAATATACTCGTATTCAATGATAATAATGTTAAAATCTTTACTGTTATTGTCTTTTATTATAAGGATGTTTACGTGTAGGACAAAAGTATAGGATGAAATACTTCTTCCAGCTTACAAATTACTACAAATAAGTTAATAAAAATGATGTTCACAATATCTACAAGAAAACACAATACACAAGTTTGTTGTTGTCAGCCTGTCTATTACGTTCTATTGAATATTTGCTTCATTACCAAACGACATATAAGTAACATAAAAATAGTATATTATTGGACGTTTTTGTTTCGATCGAAAGCTCCTGACCGGATTCCCATAATAGATACTAATAACGGGAAACGTTCGTAGGCGGAAAATTTCTATTATTAATATTAAGACGGACTTTCTAAAATTAGATTTTTTTATTATATATACTTATAACTTATAATCTCTAAAACACAATAAGTCCAGAAGGACTTCTCGATAAAAAATACTTTATCGATAAAAACATCTCTATTTTATTTTCATCAGAATTTTTCTTTTATAGAATAATCCTGTAACTACTTATCCGATAATTTATAACAAAGTAACAAGACATTTATGCCTTTGACCTATTTCTCTATTACAATTTATTACTCGAACATAAAATTGCTAAAGTAATTCCTTTTAGTGACATTTCTATAACATATATTTTTATATAAATCTATTTGCTATTGGAAATTATTGCATTTAATAATTCATGTTTTTGTTATTGTTTTTTACTTAGCATATGTATATTTATAGTTTTATATAAGTATTGTTTTTATATTATTTTAATTTTATACATCTTTATAAAGTATGAGTATATATTTTATTTATGTATTGTATCTGTAACAAACTGTAATATGGAACAGCCGTAAATAATGTGCACCACTCATGACTCAAAAACATGGAAAATAACTTAACGCGTTTATTATAAATTTGAATGCTGAATATTTGAACAATGAACAATAATACTGAATACACAATATTTTTGTACATATCTATAGTACTACTTTTTGTAGATGAAAAAGGGTGTTAGTCAAAAATATAATATAAACAAACAGAACATTTCCATTTTTCATACCCTTATTGTTGATTGTTAATAACTTATTCGTTTGCTATAATTATAAATACAATATTAGGTATCTTAATCTATCGAGAGAGATGTATCTGCCATGAGAGAAGTCTATATATTTTACTATGTAAGAACAGTGCCTAGCTATTATTACTATTACTAGGGCCGCCAGCAAGCAAGCTTGGGAAACTGAATGAAACGAAAAATATATTCCGAAAACTTTAGCTTGATTTAACTTCCCCAATGTCTGCAATTAAAAAAATGTATACATATATCAGTGAAAGTAAGAATTTACAATCTGTAATAGAACGTTTCATTTCAAAATAAATTCATTTGCTATTTTTTTTCAATCTACAATTACAATCTTTTTCAAAACTATCTATAGAAAGATGGGCATGTGATAATCAGCTGGTCCAAATTTGATTAGTATAGCTTGATCGTTGTAGGAGATAACGGACAAAATGATCGAGTTGATCGGTAAAGAGCTTCGCTTCGCTCAGCTCAATAACATAATTCGATTATGTAATTTGTATAACCAATGTTTGTTTCTTTTCAGGATCGTGTCTCCAATGTTACCAATGTAACTCGCAATCAGATCCGACTTGCAAAGATCCCTTCTCTGGATCTAAAAATTTAGTTGTAAGTGTTTCTATTAAATTAACAATCTCTGAAACTATAAGAAATAAATATTTTTACATATCTATGAAGAAATAGAGATGCGACTCGAATAAATAGTGAAATAGAGTAGTGAAGTGACATCTAGCGACAAAATCAACTCATTGCGCCGAGTTGAATCGGTAACTCGAGTATTCTTGTTAATCGAGTACGAGTTTGACAAACTGACTCGATTCGAATAAAAACAGGATTAAAGTCGCATCACTATGAAGGAATATTATATACACTATGAACTAGTAGTTAGAAATTACCTTTAGTTGCAGTTACTTTTTGGGTTCGAATAGATATTAATTTTTCAGAAATAGCTTTGGTTACTTATACATAATATTTTAAATAACGAAAACCCAATAAATGAAATGGTTTGTTAAAAACAAATAATAATATCATTACAGGATTGTGCCACCCAAGATTCCGTGAATTACAATCGTTTATACTTGAGGGATGTGCTACCACGGGAACTCATTGATGCTGTACTCGGAGCTCCTAGATATTGTCACAAAATTGTCATGCGTAAGTTTTAGTTACTCTTAATATGTACCTATTATGTTCTATTTATTATTTTTTTGTACCAGGTAGGTTTTTCTTTGTTTAAAACTTTTTTGGCTTGAATTCTTTGGATATATGCCTAAAAAAATAAAAAAAAAGGAAACGTTGTTTTGAAAAGCAATTTCAAATAAAATGTAATAAATATAAAGTTGAAATTTAGAACTTTACAAACCCTAAATTGATATACAATTATGTAGAGGCTAAAATCAAAATGGTGTTACATTGTTGTTCAAATCATTTTGCATATTGATGTAATGATATTCTTCCAGATAATGGAGCAACTATTCGTACTTGCTTAGACGCGAACCCATCAGACCTTAGCCATTCGTGCAGTCTCCTCAGCAAAATGCCGGTACAAGCTGACCCCAGCAAGCAAATGAAATCCTGCAGTGTGTGCGATAAAGATCGTTGCAACGGTGCTACTTCTCTGACTTTCTCTTTACCTTTAGCTCTTGCAGCACTCCTTGCTTCTTATTTCTACAGCAAGTAAAAATTATGAACATAAATAGCTTCATTATTGCTTTCTGCTTAGTATTAAGAAATCGGTTAATTTTAAGACAAAATATTTGCAGAAAGGCCAGTAAATTATTAAAGAAAGCTTCACTTTTGTATAGAGTAAAAATTGGCAATTCAATTCAATGGTAAATTCAAAAATCCAATTATTATTATACATAATTTGTTAAAACATTTTAATTATTAAGAATGTATGTGAGTTAATCATTCGCATTTCGAAATTTATTATAACTTTGGCCTTAAATAAATGTCCCGTCCAACATTATTGTTCTTACCGTTGCTTGTTAAAATAGTTTTTAATAGCAGTAGTTTTACCGTCAAATTTTAAAATGTGTTGTATGTTGTTATTTAAAGATAAACTTACGAATATTTGGTATTGGATGTTATTTTAAATAACTTTGGGCATTTACAAAAATATTATTGAAAGCAATGATATCGAATCTGTCGTTATTACAAGTAAATTTTATGTGATCTAATTAAAATTTATAGCATATATAAATTGCTATAAAAAAAGCTGATGACAATGAAGAAATAGTTATAATAGTAGAAAGTTAATTTTAATGGTACTTTTTGTGATTAGACGTATATAGTTACATGGCTGTCAATCACCATTGTTTTTACATAAAATAAATATGACAAAAGAACCATTTGATGTTAATGTTATGTTTTAATGAATAATATAAAATAAGCATTTATATTAGGTTCACAGTACTTTTAATGTATGTGTTTTTAATAAAGTTAACAAGAAATTGGTTTTTGTTTTCCTCAAAGTTAATTTCGGTATGAAGATGATAAAACTAACCTAATCCATGGTACTAAAATGCTGGATTTTTGGTTGGTATTTTTTTTTTTTCGAAAGTAATATAAAATTAATACTATACTATCTAATTAAAAAATTATTCGAAATAATTTTATGGTAATATCCTTCAGGATCGCAACAACATATTTAAAATAAAGGCATATTGGTCAAGTGGTTAATGAAATTAACTGTTGATCCAAAGATTGTGTGTTCGATTCCCACACGGGAAGATTTCTATGATTCATAATAACAACGATTATGTCTGTGTTTTATTTTTATCAGTTATTTCAATATTGTTAACTGAAATACAGGTATTTATTATTAGCCAAAATATTTTGTTATTTTCGGGAAGATTTAACTTTTAAAAAAAGAAGTATTTAATCAATAGTATATGGCAGCCTCTTATGGCAGGAAGTCGCGGCAATAGAAGGGTCCATACATACATGTAATCTTGAATGGTGGCTTGTTGTGCCTTCATTGCACGCTTGGCACGTGTTCAAGTGAGTTTGGTGAAAGTAAATATTACTTGATAATAATTAATCAGGAATCTAAAATCTAGAGTATAGAATCTAGAATATCAGAATCAGATTCAGAATTTTACTTACTGTCTATTTCATTTGCAGCAACCTGAAGCTTTTACTTGGTATATTAACAAAGTTTCATTTATATTCTTTTTTTTTTAATTTTGTCCTAAATATTGAGGAATGAGTTTAAAAAGTATTTTGTAACAAAAAAAAATTAAAAATCAGTGTAAGGATGACAAAAGTAACCTCTTTAACATTTTACACAGCAAGTTCAATATTATCATTTTTTTTTATCATGTAACAAGATGTACATCTATAATCTGAACAATAATTTCTATATCACACAATTAATTGTCCAGTCTCATAATCAAATCCACAACTCTTATTCGGCATTTCGTTAATCACTTAACTATCAGACTCCTCGTTTGAAGAATTATACATACTTAAGATGATGTAATGGTCAATAACATATTTTATAACGTATCTTATATTAATTTCAAGGTCACCCCTATCCAACCACCACATGTTTTATGATTTTGTAATATAATATTATAATATGTATATATATATAATAATCATTTTAGCTAGGGGTTGTAAGATTAAATAAATATTTAATCTTTATTATCCAAGAATTGGACTTAATGCTACAGAGCATTCTCTACCAGTCGATCTTACTAAGCAATTAATGTAATGCAATTTCAAACGGGACACATTTACCGCCTAATGGTTTTATTTTTTTTATTTGAATTGAGAATACTTAAATGAAAGTTGTAACTAGAGTAAGTTCCTCGACGGAGGTCGAGACTAGTACTGATTTTTTATAAAATACATTTACTTTATAAATAAATGGTTATATCAAAAATAATGTTAATTTAGTAATAGGTGTTGCCTCCAAAGACGCCAATTTCATTCGTCTATCATGACCGCTTTAAGTTCTTACATCGTCTATTCAGGTGGCTCGCGTGCCCAAAAACGTGTCTTTAGCTGGTCTCACATGTGCTCGATAGGGTTCATGTCTGAGCTTTTTGATGGCCAGTTCATGACTGTGATACCCACGTCCCGTAGATATTCCCGTATGACATCAGCCGTGAGCATCCTTGCGTAGCCATGCAAGAAAATTTAATTTTGGCTCACATAACCAGGGTACTGCATAATCCCATAGTTCTAAGTAGTGTAGAATATATCTATCGCTATTTAATAATGGCAGTCACGATCCTGTAAGCATCTTAAGTTTGGTTTTACCATTTAAAGAAATACCTTCCTTGATTGTCCATGATCCACCAACAAAACCTACCTCCTCTTTAATACAGCACAGCAAAACGCTCACTCTTTCTTCTACAGATCTTTTATCGTTTATTCACTTCTTCTTCTATTATTACCATAATGCATAATTTTGTACTCACATGTGAAGAACATTTGAATCCAATGTTGGTGAGACAACTGCAAATGAGTTCGCGTAAGATGAAGGCGCGCTGTTCAGTGAGCTTAGTCCTATAGCTTAATTCTATTGGCTGGCTGGCATATACGGAACCATGTCGTGTTCTTTAGTTCTTCTTTGAGTAGTTCCAGTGCTCACAGATACTCTATGAAAGCCACGGAGTTAGTTTTGGATTTGTACTGAAGGAAGCTGATGAGTCATCTAGTTAAAAAGATAAATCGGCCCTGCTCTCCGTTGTAACTCGAGATCCCGGTCTTTCTCGACGACGCACGCAGCTTCTAGTCTTCAACAATCTCTGATACACTCTTCACACAGCGGAACGGCTTCAATTTAATATTAAACTTATATTTCAAATTTTAAGAAAAATACACTCTTTTATCAAAAATTAATAATCAAAATGATTAAAATTCAATATTTAGTATGTATATTGATAATATATAATGATAAATGATATAATAAATATTTATAATAATAAATAAAAAAATAAAAAAACATATGATAAAAATTTTAAGAAAAACGATAAATGTCTTCTTTCTGCCTCTGTCTTTTAAATGGGGTGGAATATGTAATCGATATAGGTACCAATTTCTGTGGTAAACCTATCTTGATTGTGTGTCCAACAATCAAGATAGGATTTTTTACTACAGGAAAATGTCTAATTTCTACGGAAAACAAGGAAATCAAACCATCACCATCTCAAAGTAATTCGAACACATAATTGGTAAAAAATTACTACATTGAAAATCTATTGAATTTAGTTCGAGTTCCACCTTATAACACAAGACCAACACAAGAAAGAAAATTGAGAAGAAAAACTGATATGAACAAAAATATATCTTATCAACATTTTACCGGCGTTAAATTAATATGCCTCGCGATCGAAGTCGCGGAAACAACTAGTTACCAGGTCTGGACCTGGCAGACACACAATTTTTTTTTTTACCTCTGGAATACTTATTGGGACAAATGTCTTCCTTTGAAGTCATTAATTGATGGGATGGCTACGTGGGCAGGGTAAAAATCTACTATTATTGAGCTGAACGAAGCAAAGCTCTATACTACTTAAATTTTCAACTCTTTGATACCCTACTCCTCCTTCAATTTACGATCTACACTCACGAAATTTTGCACACATGCGTATAATGAGCAAAACTCATTCTGGATTGAAAATCAGCCGAATCGTTATTGTAGTTTTTGAGATAATTGATAAAATGTGTCCCATATAGTTAACATATAGAACGTGTTTGTTTCGCGCGCGCTGCGTCGCGAGGCTAACTCCGCTTGCGTGGACCTAGTTATATTATCTAGGCATCGTACAATATGCTATTATTTTTAAGGTAGATACAAAGCCAAGAGCTTTTAACTGTTGACTTAACGCGGGGTCATTGGAACAGGTATGCATATCTCTTTTTTTTTTTTTTTTTTTTTTGTGGAAAAGGAGGACAAATCTCGATGGTTTTTCTGACCAAATCGTGATGAACCTGTATTTGCATCTCGGGCACCCCATCCCCTTTTTTTTTTTTTTTTTTTTTTTTTTTTTTTTGTTCACGTCAGGGGAAATGCCTTTACGCACTGACCGGGCCGCCGCCCGAGTGTGGGACTCGTCTCGCCGAAACGCCCCTCCTAACTCCATGGACGCCCGGAATACCCACTAAAACCCCTGCGAAGTCCGCCTCCTACTGTGCCTGTGGTGGCGTGGGGTGGGAACGCGTTTGCAGTCTTCCACCCAACACCCCATCCCCTGAGAGATAAACATCTTTATATTATAATAATTATATTCATTAGGATATTTATAATTGATAATACATTATTTTTAATTGATTTATTATATAACTTTTTCAAATTTGTTTTTTAATTGGAAAATATGGAAATTAATAGTAATATTTAATACACTCACCATACATTTCAGTCAGTAGGGGAAAATGTCTTTTTTCTGTATTCCATGATAAAGTACTCACTGGAGAAAGCGTTGTTTTTCATTAGAACAAATATTCTATTGTATAGATAAAAAGTACATTATTAATGCGGTACAGAAGCATAGCTGACTAACAATCGCGTATCTTAAAGGTCGATTGAGCACATCGTATTCTTTGATTGCAATGATAAGCTATCGTATAAAATAAATACGAATAGGGGTTACAGAGAGCGCCATAACAGTAACAGCAAGATGAAGTTCGCCGTGTCTCTTGTATCGGGATGTCTCTTCTTTGGATGTATAAATTTGGCAACTTCGGGTGAGACTTTAATTTTTTTCCTCCTAATTTAATAGATAGTTTGAAAAAATATCAAAAAAAAAAATAAATATAAAGGCTAAAGACATATCAACCATATTTAAATATATAATAATTCCTAAATCCCTAATTAGTTTCACAATTGCGATAGTATTTTAGTTATGTGATCTTATAGTAACGATACTTTAATGTCACATTTTTTTTTACCTTTTTTTTAGATATTCAACACATAAAAGAACATGAAATAATGGCCGCTGCAAACATTACCGAGCAGATGAAAGAACGCGATAGGTCTGGAGCTATATCAGTAGCCTCAGCTAGCTTAAGTGGCCAGAGTTTGTCTCCTGGTATACCTGTAGATCTGGTAGCGTGTTATGATTGCACGGACTGTCCATCAGTTGACTCGAGCACATATGCCAAATTATGCCCGTACTCACTTGATCCGACAAGGCAAGGCCGCTGTGTATCGTATGCAGAACAATATAGGAGTAAGATTTACCATTTTATAAATTCTTAAGGAAATAAGGCTTAATCTGATTTAGTTACTAGAATTTGTCCAAGGCTTCACACGTGCCCTAGGTATGAATTTTTAAAGCTAGTGAATTAGATTACTTTATTTATAATATACTATACATTATAAATAAAGCTTGTAGAAAAATTCTAGAAAAATTCAAATCAATCCTTTAAGAAGGACCTCAGTATAAACTTCTGTTCTCTATTTCACCACTGAGATGTTGAATTTGCAGAAACGTTGAAACATTATTTTGTAATGCAGTTTATTTATACAACTTTTCTTTAATAATTTACCTTAACTTTTATAACAATGAAGAAACCGTAGAATCTTTCATCATGTTAAACGTGAATTGTTATAAACATATAACTTTAAGCTCAAAGATCCAACAGCTTCCGCTGTACGGTGTACAGTCTGCTTTGCATGTTTTATATTTTACAAACCTAATGATTAAATATGAATTATAAATCACCCATTTCTCTTTTATGTTCAATAACATTATAATGCTATGTAAGTACGAAATTGCTAATTTAACTATATCATTTCAGACACTTTAAGACCATGGGTTATTCGAGGATGTGCTTCAGAAAGAGGTTCCTGTGTTGATATACGAAAAGCACACGAGGGACACAAAGACATCGTAAAGCTTCTTGTTTGCTATGATTGCGTAGGAGATAAATGTAATGCAGCCTCTCACTCTATGGCAGACTTTACCATGGCGTTCCTTGTCATGATGGTGACGCCATTGATTGCGAAATTTACTCTTTCTTAGAACACCATAAAATGATTGATCATTATGGGTTATATAAGAGAATATCTCTGTTTTTATTTTAAATATCTTTAATTTTAATATTTCAAAAGATTTCAAAACAATATCCCGCTGGTCACTAAATTAATCTGGTGTCGTGGAGTGTTTAGTTATAATTTATTAAATATCTCATAGATCGTTGCTTTGTACATATTAAACGTTTTCCTACATAACATTTATATTATTGTATATTGTCTTAATATTGTTTCTGATCTCCCTGTATCAAACCTGACAAAAGATCATATATCCTTAGTTCCTTATTATTTTAGCTATGTTATGTGATTTTTAAATGTATGAAAAATCTATTGAGACATATGAAACACTATATTAAATTATATTACTACCAATTTACTAAGAACTTTTCAGTTCATTTTAATCTGTTGCTCAACGAAATATAAAATGTATTAGTTTGAGCAAACGTTAAAAATGTCAGAACCAATGTACAATGTAATAATGAGGAATTAGATTCGTTTAACTTTATTTTTTTCTTGGGCATTACCTTAGACGCAAAATTGCAACGGGTTCTCATGTATGTAATTTATTGAACAGATTTAGCTCAGACGCATTCGATATTAAAAGTATACGCGGTTAAAAAACGTTAAAACTGTAGTTTAGTTTACCTTATTTCCATAGTATACTGTCATATGGCATGCTGTTATATAATGCATCAAATCTTACAGTACTGCAGAATAAGACTGTTGGAGCAATCTATAACTGATACCAAGAGAATTGTTAAGCAATAAATAATATATTGTCCATAAATAATCAATTCACAACTAGTTATAAGTATTGTTATAAATATTAACGTTTATGAAACACTGATCACAATAACATATAATATGTATACCCCGCTGAGTTTGTTATGTAGTTCTTCTCAGACACGTTTTCATTACACGTTTGTAACCCTCGTATTTTTAACTTCAAATTGGAATTTTTTATTCCGATAAGTGTCATTTCAAAATAGGCCCTTCTGACGCTTCCATTTAACATACCTACATCTTTTAGTTACTTTTCTTCCACGTACCACAAAAATGTGGAATTAAATTCCTTCGGCGGTGTTTCCAAATCGATACAACTTGGATACCTTCAAAAAAGGGGTATACTCCTACCTCCCAGGTCGGCAACACTTCTGCGAATTTTCGAAAGTTGCAATAGTTCATGGGCGGCGGAGATCACTATTTCACCAGTGACCCTCGTCTGCCCTCCTACCACATAAAAAAAAGTTAAAATACACCCCTTTCTGCTGTTGAAAAAATTTGTATTGAGGAAGTTTGCTGATACAGGTTTATGTACAGAAATGATTGAATCTAATAGATTATAAAGACCAATAAGATATAGAATCAATTATAATCAAGTCCAATCAATGTAGTTTCCAACCCCATTCTTCTGGGTGCAGTTGATTAGTAATCACCACGACAATCAATAATGCTACACTTGAATCCGGTATACCACCACTAAAAATAAAAATATTCGTCAGTGAGCAAAAGCTATGGTTGAAGGAAAACAAGCCAATTGCGTGTATGTTTTGCAAAAGATAACTGTACTTGTATCAAGTTTTTTTTGAGCTCCTTGTACAGAAGTAAGAAAGCGATTTCCGTTGGTGAATACGGTTTCTGGAGTAGAATTCATATCGTCGAAAGTTAAATATATATGTTTTTTGAGTGATTGTTACCAGTATAATGCTGATGTTTTATAATACCTCTCGTAGAAGTTAAAAAAATAGTATTTGAAAATTTTTATGATTTTGTCAATTGAAAATGATGCGGTAATAATGCTAATAGATCAAAATCTTCAAAAATATTCATGTCAGATCCTTAGAAATGATGAGCATAGTCTTATGTTTTTTTTATAAAGAATACAGGTAAAGTATATATTTGAACATCCTTTTTTTAAAAATAATAGTTGTGAAAAATTCTAACGAGAGTTTTAGTAGATAACTTTTGTCTTTTGTCAATGCTATCGATTCGGTGAAAAATAAAAAATTACCATTCTTGAGAGCTTGGATCATGAATAATTATTTTTGCACAAATATAATCGATGAGAATTTTTAATAATTTCAATGGTATCTAATGTTTGTACAAATTTTAGACACATTGGAAATTTATGGAAAAATAAAAAATAAACCCATTTCGATTAATTTGATCAGACTACAGGTATTAGATACGTAATACTTATTATAGATTTATTCTTAAGCCATTGCTTTTTCTGGATTACTGATTCATTCAAACTGGTATAAATAAGTAAACTATATAAGTAGGTATAACTATATATGTAAATGTTAATAGTTGATTTGATTTTCTAATATGGTCTTTATAAGAGTAGTCGTAAATACTGTTTCTTGATCAAGCATAAATATTGTTATTGGTAAATCATTTATAGGCGTGTCGCAGTCATCTTCACGGTCATAAAATCACCTTGAAATAAGTTGTGATTGATTTAATAAATACAACAAATTTTTAAATATATATTATTTCTTATATTATTATATTTCTTATTAATAATATATTATAAATAAAAACATTTAAATTTTTATAAAAAGTCAGGAAAACGGTTAAGAAACGGATAATTTTTTAGTCTGAAAATTTTAGATTCTTCGTCAAATTAATTAAATTATCAATTCAAAATATTAAAATCATAAAAAACGACATACTTAAGATTTTAGAAATACCATTTTTTTAATTGAATTTTGTTATCAAGTTTATTTATAGGTATTAGGCCAGTTATTCATTTTATATGATTTATTTATACGTTGTTAACGTTTGAGTCATACAAAAAACAAGACTAAATATGTATTATTTTTTGCTTCTTGACCCTAATTAAATATAATCTTTATGTTAAATAATATATAATATATTAGACAAAGTTTTACACTATATTATTCTTTATTAACATAAAATATTTTTCTACAGCCGTATCAGCCTTTTTTTCTCCAGAGCGTCTGAACTAAAGGCTAACAAATGTTTAATATTATCGAAAATCAAAAATTCTTAAAGTCTATATTTCATTGTTAAATTAACAACTGAGTACTGTACTCTACTGTACTGTATCGTGCTGTACGAAACTATCCTACACCTATACTCGTTTCTAAAACTTTCAGTTCTAACTCTTAACATATTTTTTAATCTTTTTCTAACATATTTGTTCCATTTTTTTATGTTCACTTTCAACTGCAAGAGTAAAAAAAGTACTTTATAAATTAATCAATTTCATGTTATTTTCACAATATTTTTATGAATTTGATACGATATTGAAATATGATGTTATTATTGAAATATGTATGACTATTCATTTATCACAATTTTAACTATATTCAAATACAAAGTGAAGATTGCATTCAAAGAACAATAACAGTATCTTCAGATCTCACAGTTTATTTCAACAATGACTGACTATTTATTACATTATACAAGAGTCACTGATATATTCTTCTATAGTTTGTGTTTTTTTTTTAAATTAAGTCTCATGTTCACACACTGCTGATTTCAATGTATGCTTTAACATCCGTAATTCTCCCTAAATAATACCTAATTATTTGTAATTATACAATGCGTTAAAAACCACAACCGCATAGTCATGCTTCCGAAATTACTGTGTCACATCTATAAAAACCGATTTATCCACCTAATAAAATTTTTGGTGTTGGCTACTGTCCAGTTTTTCAAAGATTCTCATCTTGTCGAACCCACTCACGTTTTCGTATCCTCGAAATTATTTATTTAAATCAACAAAATATACACGTGTATCAAAAGTATAACTTAAATTTTATATAAATTAGCAGATTTAAAATTATGCGAGAATTTGACACTACCAAAAAATACAAACAAAATTATTGGTTAAGAATATTTTCTAATAGGCGGTATTTCGTTAATTCTATTTCACTAGGGCATCTCTTGTGAATTAGCCAATATGCTTAACCTATAGTGTATTCCTGTTCTATAGTTATTACTTTACTACAAAACACAAACAAGTGAGTTGTACCACAGATTGGTACACGCCTCCATTCACTTATGTCATTCGCCACTCCACGGCCAGCTTAGTTCGTTTTATGCTGGAGCATTCGCTATCCGCATCTGAATCAAGACGGTCGAGTTTGTTTCGTAAAACAAGTGAAAAGTTTTTAAAATGAGCAAGTTTTCTCTTTTCGTGCCGGTTCTGTTGGTTGCGGTGTTCGTCTCATACGGTAAGTTATTTAATATGTTACGTAAAGCAAAAATAAAAAGAAAGTTGTAAACATCGAAAGTGTGTATTTTGTTTACAACGGTGTCATTGACTTTTTTATGTAACAAATAATATGTTTCGTTTGTTATATTATAAATATAATCACTAAATTTGGTTTATAATTTAAGTAAATATAAATTTGAAAATATAAACATATATACAATTAGTTCATATAATAGTATTAGTTAATGTAAATAAATTATGTTTATTTTAATGATAGTACATATATATTTATATATTTAATGTGATAATTTTATATATATAAAATTATCACATAAGTTGTTTGTTTTTTGTGTTGGGGCCAATGGCGTAAGGTCCAAAGCATGCGGTTACGAAAAGGTGCGCAATATAGGTACTTATTCTATGGGTAACATGCGAAGGTACTGGCCTTGGACAAACCTGTTTAGAAACTGATGATTTTTATAAGATAATGCAAATGGTCAACTAAATGTTTACTGTTTATGTTTTTAACTTGTTCCATTTTTTATACAAATAAAAAATGTCATTAGAAGGGCATCTCATAAATGATTTTTCTAAAAGATTACGGAGATTTATTATAAATAGTTACTAAAATTCGGAAATTTGGAAATAACTTGTACCATAGGTCCTATTGATAAAATTACTTATATCATTTTTATCTAAGCTATACAAACAACCATATTTTGCGGTATTTTTATCAAATATTTCTCACAGATATAATACCCATTTCCATACAGCACCACATAACCACATTACGAGAAAATATTTGTTATCAAATAATTTTGTTCACGTTATTATTCACTTGATCGTGATATATTACATTTCTTCATTAATTTTTATATTTAGCAAAACAATAGCTTATTATTTCATTACTTTAAAGATTACTTTAAAGTAATGAAATAATAAATTATCGTGAAGCTGTACAAATGAACTATCGGCCAGAATCTAACTTTAATAATCTGAAATCAAATATCAATGAGCAAGATCTTTTGTATGAATAGTTAATAAAAAAGTATGTTAATAAACATAAACGGTCTCATATGATCCTCGTAGCACAAGGTATTCATGGTAAAAGTGTTACGTAATTTCTTTATCTTGTTTTTTGGACAACTTTCGGAAGATGTTCAAGAAGCACGAAGACTATAGACAAGACTATAGATAAAAAAGTTTTAGAGCAGCCACCAACGAAGACGTGATACACACCTTTATACACCTCAGATCCATATATTACAAGCTAGAAAACCGTACAACAAAAAATATTTGGAACTTCTTGTGGAAGAGAAGTAGCTTTTGAGCGACTGTTATGATATATATTTTTGATTTCTTAATACTTAATAGAATTCTTATATAAACTTACTAGAATTTAGATATTATTCTACTTCTTTTTCTATATGTTATAACTTACGTACGTTATATTAAGATATATATAGTTAAGATAATCAGAAAAAAAAACATATAAACATGATCAACACCGAAATCCCAGATTTATGAGATGAAAAGACAGTCAAAATTCTAAAAAAAAGTCAAATTTTTCCTAGTGCAACGATGTAATTATTATATTTCTATCGGAAAGCCTACTTAATTTATATCTTATTTTGTAATTCTTTTTAACTATTATTTTTTTTATTTTATTATATCATTGTTAATATATTTTACAAGATACAGATAATTCATTAAAATATTAAAAAGTTGTAGCATAGTTTTACAGTGAACGTTTATAAAATTCTCACTTAGAGGATAAAAATCTTAACTTACCCACACTTTATCATTTATAAACTTCAAATAAAGACAATTAGGTATATCCTTACTATAATTTCAGTAAATAAGTCCTCATAATATCTTGTATCAGGTTTAAAAAGGATATTATGTACTTAGTAGGAAATATTTACTAATGCTTGGTACGATTCTACCCACATTTGTTTTATATGATACAGTACAGTACAATGTTTCAAACTATTGACTATAATATTATTATATGTTTGTTAGTGTAAGCGAGAAAAAATACTTGATCGAATATTGACTTAATTTTTTAAACTTAATAATTTAAATTTTTATAAAGATATAATTAACTACTTGAAACTCGCGGTTTCATCCGCGAACCACTGATGTTATTTTTTATTAAGATAATTAAAATCGGTATCTTAATACTAGATATTCTCCTCATGAACCTGCTTATCATAATCAGTTTTTTCTTAAATCCATCCGGCGTTCCAACAAAATAAACAAAACAACTCAACGTTATAATATTAATATAGATAATGATTCAAATAATTGATTATAATATATTTGAAATGTTGTAATATGAGAACAGGTTTGTTAATGAGAAATAAAAGTACCTTATGTTTTAATTTAATTTTTTCAGTGTAATAATTTTATAAACATGAAAAGACCCTACGTCCTCGATGTCCATAATATATAATGTTCAATTATATATAATTGAATTGATAAAAATACCTACTGTACTACTGTACATCTTACTGTACATCTTTATACTGCATGTACATGCAATTATATTCCAAGAACATAATTACTTAGAATCGTTTCTATTGCATTAACAAGTGGGTGAAATAAATTATATTATAATTATTTGCATTTACATCAGGTATTATTTTTACTGTTATTTTTAAAATATCCATAATTTAAAATATATACGTAATACACAGTAATAAATGAGCATTTTTCTTTTTTATTACATTATAGTGCTTGAAATTGAATTAAGACCTGTCTCTTTTCTTGTAAAATATATTATTGATCTAGATAGTTAAAACTTATCAAAACAAATATAAACTCTTAACATTATGAAATATACTCAATTATGAAATTGTTAGAGAGAGTAAATACGATAAGTTTACGAACGTTAGTTTATCAATAAATCAATTTAATAAAACTATTTTTAAGATATAACTCGCGTTTATTATTACATTTTTATATTTAACCCGACGTTTCGGATGCTTTGCAGCAAACGTGTTCGCGGTAAGAGATGATCACATGACATCTCGTCTTAATAAACGTAATAATAAACGCGAGTTATATCCGTAAAATAGTTTTATTGGAATGTGTAGTACTCGTGTAAATCTTAGAAAACAATAAATCAATTTAAAATAACAGTATGCTTAATATTCGGAGTTTTGATATAACACTAAAACGTAGTCAACATATTTTTGGTTTTTTTTTTCGTAGGAATCAGACATTTTTATGGAGTGAAAGTTATTTCAAATGTTCAGGACGTTCAGCTATCACCATACCAAATTATCATCCAAATCCATCGCGTAGATTTTGTGTACGTACACAAACATACATACAGACAGACAGACAGACAAAATGTTAAAAAATTTTGATTTTGTAACTAAATCAATGATTACGTGCCCTTAAAAGTTTTAATATATATTCAATATACAGACACATTTTATTTAGTTTTATATATATAGATATATATCTATCTATCTATCTATCTATCTACCAAATATTCGTTACTTTCTCTTTGTATGGTGTCGATGAACACTCAGACCATGTCGTAACAGAAGTATGTACCATAGACGTTATGGCACAATTTCTTATGGAATATTTTCTAATATATAAATATATATATATGTCTATATACTCTTTGTCTGTCGTGAGGCGTATACTAATCTTAGAATAATGGACGTTGTGCCAGCTATATATGATCGCATAACTATTTTTATATATATATTTTTTAATTGTCTTTTGTTTTACGACAAACAAAAAATCCAATCAACTATAAAACTTACTATATAATCTATATAACTATACTATATATTCTCTACTATACATTCTATATAACGAGGATTATTACTATTATACTTCTATAAATATTTTTATCTTTAATTAAAATTGATATCAAAAGGGATGGAAATAGTATCAATGTTTATTAACAATGTACATTAATTACTAATAGTTAATTTAACGTCAATAATTAATTACGATAAATTTTGTAAAAATAAACATACTAGGTTCGTCACTGTGCACGGCGGGTGGAGCTGAGCGGAGTATTGTTGCTGAATGAGAGTTCTAAACGTGATAGCAGAGTAAATAGTGTCTATAATTTTAAGCCTAATAGAACTCGCGCGTTCAACTTCAAGACGTTCCACATGTTAACTCTATGGGACACACTTTGAACATTTATTAAAAAACTACAATTACAAATGTCACTAAAAAACTTCATGACCTATAAGTCACTGTCCTCGACAACTCTGCAAATTTTTGGCATCGACATGAGGAGTAGCATAAGTAACGAAACACACTTTGACCAGTAAGAGCTTCATTCCACTCAACTCAATAATAGTATCATAAATATGAAATTTATTTAATTTTCTTTATTATTATTTTCCAAATGTTGATAAGTTCTTTACTTAGACCCGCATATTCTTAATGGAATTTAATAAAAAAGTCCCGACCCTACAATAGAAATTATCGACTATTGTCAGTTGAGTTATTGAATAGAGGTACATCACGCTATTGTATTAACAATTAACGATAATAGTGCTGTAATAAATTACCAATATAGATAAAACGAGAAATTGTAGTTTTATTTTCAGAGATCCCCGGTATCGTTAGAATACAAAATTTATTTCTATAACATTAAGAACACCCTTGTTTACAATAATTAACTAAATCCAATAATACGATCTATTTCAAACTTAAGAATTTTCTTTTATTTGGATGGAAATTGAAGCTTCTAGTAAGAACTAAAAATATATATTTTAAAACTTTAAATACAGATAGTAGAGATTAGAGTCAGGTTATGCGCTTAAAGTTAATACACGTTTCATAAAATGTATGTATGTATGTCATTCCTTAATTAGCAATTTAGTACAGCTCATTAGCGAGCCATGACCCTATGTTTAGGTAGATTTAAGGTCACGTTAGTCATAGACTAGATGAGATGAAATTGTTATTATGTACGTGAGACAAGTGCGATATACCTACATATACTCTGTAATATCAGATTTGACGTGGAGTACTGGGACCTGTCACCTCTTAAAGTGATATTACAACAATCTTGTTTTCTTATTACGTACTGTTGCGTCTATAAAGAATTATAGTTTACAATAATTTTATGTTATTTTGTTGATTTTTCTTCTAAAAACTCAGTCTCATAAAGGCATATTTTTTGTAACATTGAAACAAATGTTTTTAAACTGTAATCGTTTTAAGAGTTCAAAACCAAAATAATTGTAAAAAAAAAATAAGACCACACACACAAAATATAAAAGATAGACTAAATTAAAACATAATAGCAGTAAAAGTCAAGTTCTGGAGTGTTTAAATCTCTTTATATAATGAATGACATGACATCAAGGGTTCTAAATGCCGGAAGGGGACAAATTGCTCTTTTGTATGAAAGTGGTTAACGTAATTAATGATATGAAGACTATCTGACCCTATTTATTAATAATGTTCCCCACAATGAAGACTTCATCACCATTTGATTATATACCACATCTAATATGTACATCATAATATGTTTTAAATATCGTCAAAACTTTTCAGCAAAGAATTAGTTAACGAATTACCAGACATATGTTTTTAAAATAAACATTATTTATATTCTGGTCTCGCAAAAAGATAGCAAAGTATTTTGCACTTCCAGTATTATATATTCATTCATAAACTTTTAAAATGTACTTGAAAATATGTAAATATAAGTAATTAACTTAAGACAAAATAGACTTTTTTACTTGTATGAATCATATTTTTTACATCTTCTGTATAAAAACTATAATTACTGACTCAGTAGTAGCTATTTAAAGTGGTTAAATAATAGTAATATAAATCTAGATAAAGATTTCTATTAAGATAAGATTCAAATGCTGCTTATATTTAGATTAGAATAACGTGGTCACATTAAAATAACTTAATAGTAAAGAGGTAAAATAATTTCCTTACAAAATAAATGCAAATAAATTAGTTAGATTATATTTATATATAACTAATAATAAATATGATAGAACAGCAATTGCGTTTGTAACAACAATCTGTTCTTTGTTTTTTTTTAACCAGAATTACTCATGGTACCAAAGCCCTCAAATCACGTATTGTTGTTTTGTGATGGTGATTGATGATCAAATATTGACCTCATTTTGCGAACTCGATTTCTATTTGATGTTTATTTCCAATAACACTTCATTTAGGTTTCTTGGATATCTTTTATCATAGAAGTGGAAACTTAAAACGTATTATTTTTTAAAAATGTTAATACAATTCTTGAAGTCCATTTAAAAAGGGACGTTTCTCTCATAAACTATAGTTAAATTGTTGGCTATGCGTTGCTTGGCTTTGATTCAAAACTTGTGAAATACGGAAGCTCGTAGAATACTAATTTCATTTAGAAGAATTTTCTAAAACACACATTAAAACTAATTCTTAAATTCTGAACCACATAGGTATTTGGATATTTCGCAATCAAAATTTAAAATACTTAATTTGATATATCTTTTTGGTATTCTTAATGCAACATTATTGTTTTTTAGGTAAACTTTTTTTACAGATAGTAATTATAAAGATTCATTGACACTCATTAATTATGTTGGATTAATTTATACAAATATTTCTAATTGTGTAAACGTTCACGATCCATCGTCACGGCATGTAACTAGGTCATGGTGTCAAAGAACCATTCAATAACACAAAGATAGTCTCTGGCATAGAGTTTATAGCCAATGTAGCTAAATATTTAACTATTTGAAAAACTTTTAAAGATTAAAAAATTATAATACAATGGTCTCTTTTAAAGTATATAAATATGAAAAACGTATTTAAAATATGAAAATAAACTTACGAAACAAGGTTTAAAAATGTTATTTTTTCACGTGCTATAACAATGACTTACAAATTGTGTACCGACTACACATGTTTATGTCCCCAATGACCTGAAAAGATAGCAATTTCTTCGCGCTAAAACATTTTAAAGTGTAACTCTCAAATTTAAAAAATGTTGAATATAGATTTTAGGAACAAAAAAATACTTTAGGATATTAATAATAAATTTTATTTTTTATTTACCTAATTATAATATTTTATATAATAGTGTAGGCGAGTTCTGCTACAGGCCCCATAGGACTAATGAGCGGCCGAATGCGTCAAGGCAGGTGCGGCGACAAAAGAAACTGATGTAACTCTATTTTTTACAGTTACAACACTTGTGGCACAATAGCCTTGTCTCTTTAGAATATTTTTTATTTTATTACAATTATCGATATTTTTATGTTATGAAAGACAAATTGTCTTCTATTTACTTTTATCACTACGACATCCTTTTAGGATTGACAACTTACAAATATATAAACAGCAAGCAGAAAGTCTTATGCTTGTAATAACATATGTATAAATAAAGGTTCTATTATTCTTCAAATCTTGTACTCAAAACCAATAAAAAAAACATATTAAGCTTAGTAGCTGTTATATGATTTAAAAGATAAAATTATTAACACAAATGTTAATACAACCTACGTGACTAGTTCTCAAATTAAAACAGTTCCGTAACCACACGAGTAAACAAAGTCTTTATAGAAATAAGTAGTCTATTGTTAAACGTCACTGTAGCGTGTCCATTCGCAAGATGATTCAGAATCATTGACAGTACCTTGAATCAAAAATGACAAAAAAAAATGCTATTTTTTTTTACCCTCGAATTTCACACGTTTATCATTAAAAAAATCCGTTCTCAATGACAATCTTTTGTAGTGTTTTTGTAAGATAATCTATAACTCAATAGTTCACGCTCTATCGATTATTAAGATTGAATTGATTGTAATTATATATTATTCAATGTCAGTTTTTTTAATTCCAAAAAAGTATAGATTGATATTTTGAATCGTGTTCTAGTTGCAAGGTTCCAAATGTTAGTTCAATATAAAAGAATGAGCATAAAACGACATAGATAGTCTTTTAATCTTTTAATTACTATTTATCAATATCAGTATTGTCTATTTGAGTCACAGTCATACATGAAATGTGAGACCAGGTTAGAATTAAAATGTGGTATGGAAAAAACTAGAATAACAAACACCTGCTCGACGAGTTTTAACATTAGGCCTTAACTAAGAACTGAAATAGATTCTCGCCGGGGCGTCACGGTGTGTGCTAACGCGATCCCGTGACGTCCCATTACGGCGCAGAGGGCAACCGTTGGTTTTTTAGTGGGTAGCCTTAAAAATGGCAGCATCCTCTATGCTGCCGGGTAGTCCTACATCACCCCCCGGCCGTCACCCCCATGGGCCGACGGGGTACCCGTAACGGGTTTTTCCAACGGAAAAAAAAAAAAAAAAAAAAGAACTGAAATAGATTACACCCCTTCGCAGGTGTAATCTATTTCAGTTCTTTTTTTTTTTTTTTTTTTTTTTTGTTACAATAAAGCAACATGGGCATAATTGTTAACAAATTGATTTCTAATACAACTCTCTCTTCTCAAGATTCTCCTTAGAATTATAAAAGACTTTAGATATGAGAACGCTTTGAATAAGTTTTGAATTTATTATCCGTTACCTCCGTGATATACTTTAGGAATATTTTATTAAAACGAATTCCAATGTCAAAAAATTACTTTTTAGTTTCAGTAAGTCTAAATTATAAACTTTTATTTTGTGTTATACAAGACGTTTCACTAATATAGTAATGTTATTATATCATGAAACTATATATAAAAAGTATATATTGTGTCATAGTTTTACCAAAAACTACGAAAATATATATAACTTGTTACAGTTTTAATCCTTATCCTGCCATAGATATACAATGCTGTAATAGCTATATAAGACATGTTTCCACTATACATAAAACTTAAAAATATAGAAAAAATTAATTATCTTTATATATGATAAAAAATGAACAATGATGTGATATTTTCTCAACCAGACAATGTCATGTTTTTAATATCATCTTAGATCATATTTAATTGCATTAGAATATCATAAATTCGTTTTGTATCACATTTTTTGTCAAGGTTCACAATAATGATGTACATATATGATATTTTAGGAGATGCAATGCGCTGCTGGACCTGTTCCTCAGACCTGAATCCGTACTGCAATGACCCTTTCATTCCCGGACACGTCGATAGCTCAGGCCTCTTCAGATTGGAAAACTGCGATTCAAACACCGGCGCCACCTACCCTTATCTGACGTCGTCGAAGTCCGTCTGCAAGAAACAAAAGAAATTCAGTAAGTAGTTGCCCACGCTCATTAGACAGTGATTTAAGTTTAAAATAGTAGTTAAGACTAAGGGCAGCTTATTTTACATTTATTATAAGGAAAACATCAATTTGTGACACCCAATTGCCAATATTGTCACGTTTCGATCATTTTTCTAATTTTCCAATATATATTTTTATTGCCTTACCGTCTCCAAACTATTTACAGGTTACCGATTTACCTATTAACCGAATAGTTTCTATGTCAAATATATACTTAGTTTATTATGTAACAATTACAACATAACATAGAATCTATAACCTTGTCACATCCTACACTTAATACTGTAACATCTTTAAATTACATTGAAAGTAAAACGTGTATTTTTCCAATTCTATTGTTCGTGATAATTGACATCAGTTAGACACACGGGAAAACTTAACCTTGTACGTTGGTCATTCAAGGTCACACTTAATTTTCATATTACCTTACATGACATATTTGAATTAGACATATTGCAAATTACATTTTAAACTAGTTTCCAAAATATACGGTTTAAAAATAAAATAAATTACAAACAGTCTAAATGTTCAAAGTTCTCAAAATGTGACTACAGACATTTATTTACGAATTTAATTACGACTCCCATTTGAAAGACAGCACAATTATTTTGCCACCTACTACTTGCACATTTGTTACACGTAGGTATATATCATTGTTCGAGCCAAGTCTTACGTCATAATTATATTCATTATGACTAGTTCAGTTTCACATCTTGACTGATGTCTTCTGTCACAGGGTCGTTACATAATTAGATTTAACGTCGTAAAAACTAGTACAGGAAATCTGTTCTACATAAAAAATACGTTCTATATTTATGTCATTTTAAAAATCGACCAGAGAAAGCGATGTATAGACGAAAACTATAAATATATACTAAAATAAAACAGGTACTACAATATAAATCAATGGTCCGAGGCTTCTAAGTCACGGGAAGGGCAACAATATTCCTATCAGCGCCTGCGCATAGCCCTTATGTTATATCGGTATAACGGCTTTAATAATACTTCAAATCTTATCTTAATAAAAAATGCATTTTTCATTTTAAGTTCAAGGTCGATTGGTGGTATCTCGTGGCTGCACGTGGAAACGCCAGGACGATTATTCCAGCACCTGCCCAACCTCTTCTAATGGACCCAATGAAGTGACATCATTCTGTGAAACTTGCGAATTTGATGCCTGCAACGGTGCCTCAGCCTACGGTGTAACTCTAGCCTTGATATTGGCTCCTCTTGGTCTTCTACTCTTCAAGTGATATCTACTAAGCTCCGTTTTTCTGGTTGTGTTCCCACCGTTACCAAATAGACCAAACAGTTTTTATTTCTCAATAAAATAACTTTTTTGTTAGAAAATAAAATTTCATTTAGAACTGCATAATAGGTACATACATTTTTAATTTGAAGTATGTAAAAACATTTTGCATGTATTAAATAATTTGTTTACGGAAATTGTAATTTAAAATAATAACCAAGATTACATTCTTACCTGTTAGTAAAACTTATTCATTTGTCAATAACAAACCTACAATTAATGGTATCTTATCCAACAATTATACAATTATATATAAATATAATATACGTAGATTATACATGTTGTTTTTTTAATTTTTATGTAGATTATATAATTAACATCTCTTTATTTTTTAAGTTACTTATCGGTGTATTTTTGTTACTTTCTGGTAAAGAGCTAATAATATTATTATAATATAAGAATAATAGAATAAGTTATTTTTCGATGTACATAATAAGTACCTGTCTACATAATAAACTTATAAGATTTATTCGTATTGATAATTGATTTGTAAATGGTGTTTTAATTTCTATATTATTTTTAAGATCTACTAACTTGTTTAAATTTCCATATAAATATGAATATTTTTATTTTATGTTGCATTTTATTTATGATGTAAATTTTATTAATGCTTTCAATAAATAGTTATTAAAGAATCGATTCTTTAATTTTGTACCTGAACCTTTGCTTTCTTGAATTGATTTAAAAACGATCGATTCGAAAACAATCGCGTTTGTTGGTTTTAATATAAAAAAGCAACCAATACCAGATTTTATTTCTATTCAAAACAAGCATTTTAATAATTTAATAATAATGTCACATATATAAAATGTATCTACACAATGCTTACTAAGATCTGTTTTTTTTCTGATTATACAAAATCTTTTTTATTTGTTGGGTGACATACGAGCAGACATTTCACCAGGTAAGTGGTACCTCCGCAAACATAAATATTTGCAAATGCATTGTCAAACATGAGAAATGGGAAGCGATACGAGAGAAGAAGAAGGAATTTTGGACATGTTGCTCTATTACACACCGTAAGAACCCTTTTTTTTTTGTTCGTTGGAAAAATCCGTTACAGATACCCCGTTGACTTGTAAGCCTACTCACTAAAAAACCAACGGTTGCCCTCATCGCCTTAGTGGGACGCCACGGGATCACGTTTCCGAGCAACTTAGGGCACCCTCACGACACAGGCCTATATGACGTGAGAGATGTCACCCTTCCCTCCCACGGAGGGCGCCGTAAGAACCCTAGGTAACTTTACGACCTTCAAGTATAGTCAACCTAGACTACCATTTAAAGAAAACAGGTGGCTTAACCAAATTCTTCTAGTTTTTAATAAACATACTAAAATTATTACTGATTATGAATAGTGTTTAAAATGTTTTTACTTACATTTAAGGATTTCCAAGAACTTCAAACGAATTTACCACATGGATAATTTTTAACGACAGAACTATGAAATACCAACTAATTAACTAAAACGTAAGATCGTTATACATTGTGTAATTTTTAAATTTACGTCATAATATTACGCATGTAATGACGAATTTTTAGTTTTACAAATATTGTTTTGTTGACAATTCGAAAATGTTACGACGGCTTTAAAGTGATGTCTCATGGTGAGTATACTTAAGAAAGTCTCATGATGATCTATTAATAAGAGATTGTCTCAAAACTTCAACAGTGTAGTTATACGGATTGGGCTAGTGGTTAATGGCCCCGCCTTCTGAGGTAAAGATCGTGGGTATGATTCCCAACAGGAACCGTTGATTGCGTGATTCACAAACTTTTATTTTTAGTCTGTTTTGTCGGTTCTATTTGTAAAACTTTTTTTGATCATGGAGTTTTAGTGAACCCTTCTAAGTTTATGATGCTGCTTTAGTAACTTGCTGCAAGGTTGTTCTTGTCTTAACATTACAAAAAACTTCGCACCGAGGACTAATGTTTCCATATATTGTGGCATCTCCACATTCAAACCATGTTCTTAAACCCCTTTTCAACGTGCTTCTTTTAAGAACTTTCATAACTTGAGTCATCCTGCTGTAAGACCATCGTTATGAAGCGTTTCACAAATGAAACGCTGGAGGTCAAAACCTTCAATAACCAAAAATCGCAGAACCCGGTTTCGTTCTTGCACAGTGTGGAGGCGTACAACATTTTTCAACATTTCTCGACACAGTTCCTCACCTATCGGTACGTTTCTCCGTCTGGCGTGTTATTACACGTTCACTTCTACATTTTTGGTCCCTTTGCTACTTTGTAACGGATAACGCAATTGTTTAACGGCTATTGATAATGTAATGAGTGTTTTTGGTCAATGTGTTCAATAATCCCGCAGTAATGACTGTGGGAGAAGTAGCTGAAAAATTCGCAATGTAATAGGTGTCGTATTTCCTCCCTTAAAACCACCGATCAAAACGGACCACGAAGTCATTCACCTCATAGCGTTACATTACATAAATTTTCTTTAAGTTTTGTTTTTATATATAATTATTTATTAATATCTTGGTTACTACAAGAGGGATATTATTTAACAAGACGAAAATCACTTAATCATTACAATATTTTAGGATCGGCGAAGTTCATTTCCAAACCGACTTTTATACGGATCTGTTTACCATGTTATGTCGCTTGAAATGGATTTCTGAATACAGTATATTGTCAATGGCGGACCTGGAGTGGCTTAGAAAAGACGATGTTAATTTGGGCACTTTATTTGTTGGGATCCTTATAATTAATTATTTGGGGTTAGTTTGTCATGCCTCATCTCGTTTATCAATTCGTTTTCTGTCTATCGTCTTGAACTATTGGCATGTTTTACCAGACATGCATATATACCAACCTAATGATTACTTAACTAAATACAATAACATCTACTATTGAATTAATATGTATCATAAAATCTTTGTCTATTTAATCTGTTCATAGTCACCATTATGTTAAAAATAAGTTCTTAAATTTTTTTTTATTATTAACTACTTAATCCTTTGTGAACTAGATAAAATAAAAATAAATTATTATTAAAAAAATTTTATTTATCTTACATATTATAAAGTATAAGTTCAAAAATGTTCAGTTACATTATGGACGGCGTATTAATCAGTCTTATGTATAATAATAACATATATAAATAGTATATATTTATGTATGTATGGTTTAATTTTTTAAAACAGAACATTTAATTTTTTAAAACATATTTAAAGTTTGTGAACACATATAAAGTATAAATTCTATTCATACTTGTAGAAACATAAAATGTAGAAACTTACAAAATATACACAAAATAAAGATATTATAAATTGAAATTAATTTGTGATTTCAGTTTAGAACTGATAAAAAATATTGTTATACACATATGTCATTAAGGATTCTATCATTAAATTTGATGACCTTTATCAGAAGAATCTTCACTATGTTTAATAACAATTTCTGACTTTGTATTACAAAAAAAATACTTATTTTAGTTTACTTTGTTGAAAAATAGCATAGTCAAATTCAGATCATTTTCATGGACGGTAAGACATTTACATTTAATATTTAAAAAACTGAGTCACTCTACATTAAGTTCATGCTAAATTTAAATTCATATAATTCGACTTATAATCCCAATTAATGGCACTATAACCAACATCGGAAGAGGATTCAATAAAGACGAGGAATTGCAACCATCCTTGCTATTGCAAGTGCAGTATTCTATAAAAATATTGTAGGTGCCTGTTCTCATGAGACAAAATCTTTCATCTCCTTGTATTCCAACTTCACCTAAATAAGCACAGTCTCTGAAGTAGCGCCATTCTCCATTTACTGAAAAAAACAACAATCAAATTCATTACCAGTTTATAGAAACTAACTCTTAACTTTATAACACACTAACAATATTCCAAAGTGAAAACAGAGAATACATTAAAAAGTGATTCCCTTTACATTCCTTTAAGTAAAAATTATTCAAATAAGAATTAAAAGGTAGTCTTATTTGACATAATGGCAATCTATTAAGATTGAGAATGAAATAAGTAATGTAAAATTATTGATTTAATTAAACTTTAATGAGTTTAATTAATTCAATAACTATTAATTAAAGTTTTTTACAAAATCTAAAATTAATTGTTTAAATTATATATATTAAATTATACATTAAATGACAGGCTTCACAAAAATATCAGAATTACTAGAATAGATTCATAGTATAGAGTATGTGATTCAAGTTTTATATTTCACAAATTCTTGTTATTAGTATTAAATAATTATACAAATATTGGTATTTTTTTCTTAATGCTGTTGATACCCTTATATTATTAATAGTTAAAAACAGCAAAAGCAATTAAAAATATTTTGTATTATATTCATACGATGATTTCAAGTATATAAGAAGATATTAAATTAAGAGGATATTAAATTGTAGAAATGTGGCATTTCTACATTAAATTACTTTAAACTAAATATACAAAGTAGTTACACATCTTATTAGTCCCTGCAATTATTTCTATATTCGTATATTTAAAAATTGTATATTTATGTTTCTGTGAAAGTAAAACTCTTAAAAATATATAAAATACCTTTTTGTCTTATTTTTCGGCACATGCTAGGTCTTATTCCAGGTAAATGTGACAACCCTTTTTCTTGTTTACAATCAGTTATAGGTACAGTGCTATTGTCGAATGGATCAGCGCATTTAGGGTCATTATTAGACCTGCAGTTCCAACATTTTATACACAAAACTGAAAATATAAATTTACTATTAGAAAAGCGGTTTTGGGCGTGACCATTATCAATTAAAAAGAATATAACTTGTACCATTTGAAGTAAAACCCAAAATAAAAAAGAAACATAGCAAGATTTTTAGATATGGAATCATTTTCCAATTAGTTATTTCTTAACAGAAGGTAAAACTTATTAAAGTAAAACTGAATTTTCAAAGTTTTGTTTACTCCTTTCAGTTGGACTTAACACCATAGATAATAACAGGTTAAAAAGTAGTCTGTGGTTTAAAATTTGTATGACATCATTGATAAGGGAATATAGAATATACTAAAGAATGTTGGAATAAAATATTTATGACAACTAATGACGTCTTAGCTCATATTCAATAATTGCTTTTTCAAACAAAGCCATAAAAAGAAGATAAATTGTTTTGTCTTTGATTAATGTAGGTTTCAAAATTAACAAAATCATGTATCGCGTTCAGTTAAAAACGTTGTAACGTTGTAACGTTGTTGTATAGCAGTTATAAATATTTTAAAAAGTTATTAAAAAACAAAAATTCACTGGTTTGATTATATTTTAAAACAAATTACACTGATATTAATATTTGAGTCTGTAGTTTTTTATAATAAAATATAAAATAATAACTTCTAAAAAGCAATATTAATCTACAATTCATATGATTTTACCTTACAAAATGAATAAGGAAAAATAATGAGAATGAGGAAATGGCATTTATAACTAAACAGCATAAGATTGCTATTGTCTTTATAATGAAATAAAAAGACTATAGGCATGAAAACAAACAAATTTTATAATTATAGTGTATTTTTGTTCTTTGATGAAACATTCATTATTCCTGTTTCTTGTCAATGATTTGTCAGAAACTTTGTGTAACTTTCTATTTTCACACTTTTTTTGTGTAAGATATGACACTATTTATTAGAAGTAAGAATTACCAAAACTTAGAACCGGTTATAAATAATGAATTACACTATATCATTTCTTGACCAGAATTGAGCAATGTTTCTATAAATTAAATACTTAAATTAAAATCATAGTTTTCCATTTAATCTAAATATAAAAAATAATGATAAAAAAATACAACTCAATTCTCAATTTTCTTTTTAGGAATTACAATTAATAGTTACCATATTCGGAAATAACATAGAAAGCACAAACAGGAAAATGAAAAGGATTATATATGCACTATATTAACTGTGAAAAGCAATATCTAAGGTAGTTGTAAGTATGGTATTTCATGGCTATGTAGCGTTACTATTGCTATATGGCTCTTTTACTATGGGGTAACTGTCAATATAAAAAATGCTATCATATTAATCTAAAAACCCTACATATCAGGTCACTGTATGATACTGATCTTCGTTTCGTGACTGTTTTAACAAAAAGAAGATTTCCAATATATATGGAACATTTCCAAACAACATTGGACAAATTAAACAAATTTGAATTTCAGTGTCTATACACTTTACGACTAATACAATACTGTCACTGACACTAAGAATTGAAAAATGACAAATGTGAAATGACAAGTTGAGTAACTGTTAAGTATAAACTATAAAGTTTAAATTTGGGTGTGTATAGTGTATAGACAACTTTTTAGTTTGTTAATATTTTGTACATTTTAACTTTAAATGTGAATTGTTGAACTACGTTTTACCGCGTTTTGTAAATAAACTGCTATTTTAAAAAATGATTGTTAAATCTCTATTATTGTTTACGCTTTGCACTCTTCCTACTGGTAAGTATTATTGATGTAAACAACTATGAAAAGACTTAATTTTGTGATTATTCATTTCTATTCACTTAATTTCAGTGTTTTGTGTCAGATGCTACCAATGTGCATCTTCGCAAAACTTGGTGGAAGACACATGCGGCGCTTACAAGAAGTTTAACACAGACAGCCATATAGCAGTTGAATGTAATAGTGATGAATCCCACATGCCAGGTTCATTCTGTATGAAATTGACACAACAAGGGCCAAAAGGATTTATATGTAAGTCATAATATAACTTTATCATTTTTACATTAAAAAAAATACTGGATTCCAATCTGATAGGATTTCAGTTTATTTTGCTAAAATAATAAATTGGTTTAATTGATGGACCTAATATTTTCATTGGTTATGTTAGTAATACTGTATTTTTAAAAACTTGTATGTAGTTTTTATTATAACTTGTATTTTACAATTTAAAAGGCTTTTAAATCATGATACACACTTATTTATTACGAAACCAGCATTAGTACAACTTGTCACATTTATTATTTTTATACCCACATACAACTTAATAACTTTCTCAAATAATAACATAACACCTTCCTTTCAAGTCAAAAACACAATATTAAACTATTTTATATAAATATACAAAATCAACACCCAATTATGTCTGACCACTCCTCTGGAGGAGGCAAAATAATAGAGTCATTATCAGAGTCATTTTCACTATCATAATTTTGCTGTAACGGTTGATCACCACTTTGCATAGGTGGTTTAGTTTTATGCAGCTGATCTACATGTCTCCGATGTATCACACCATCCTGGGCTCGCACTTCAAATAAGGCTGGTGCCACTTTATTAGTCACCACTCCACGCTGCCATTTTGCATTAATGTTATACAATCGCAGTAAAACATGATCTCCAACTTCAAAGTTCTTTACTCTTCTACCTTCCCTTCTACCATCTTCTCTTACAAGTTCTGATTGTGTATTTAAGTCAGGATGCAATAATGTAAGTGCTGTTCTGTACTTCCTGCCATTCAATATCTCCGCAGGAGTCTTTCCAGTACGCATATGAAATAGCATCTTCGCTATTCGTATCAGGCCCAAGGGTGTATTTAGGGTTAATAGCTCTGCAGTCTCCTGGTCAACCTTCAACTGATTATAAGCATGTTTAAGATCAATTTTTGTAAAATATTTGCCACCTGAAAGTTGAAAGAAGGCTTCATTTGCTGTAGGCAGTGGATAGTTATCAACTAGGCAAGTCGAGTTAACTGTACTTCTATAATCTCCACACAACCTCAGTGATCCATCTGCAATCATTTTATTTAACTGATCATTTACCTTTGCCCTTAATGGAAATGGTAGAGGACGAGCACGCTGAAACACTGGAACCACATCTGATCTCATATCAATGTGAACCATAAGACCAATATATTTATCCATTTTGTTATCAAATAATTGAGGAAACTTGTCTTGAATATTGTTTACTTCTTTGTTGTAATTTACAGCATTGATCCCTTGAAGTGAAATTTCTAAGTCTTTAAACCATGTGCGTCCCATTAAAGCTGGTCCTCTGCCGCAGCTTATAAGTAAAGGTAAATTAACCTTTTTATCTTTGAACTCAATAGAAGCTATCATTTTTCCTTTAATATTCAACTTCTCATTTGTCCAAGTTACAAATTTACTATCACAGAATGTTAAATCAGGAAAAATATCTTTATGTCTCAAATAGACACTGTGTGGAAGTATGGAGCATGCAGCACCTGAGTCCACTTCCATTGGTATCATTACCCCATTAATTGTGACATCCACCATGTATGGATTTGATCTCACAGTATTGACATTAATTTCAGTAGTCATTAGTTTCATACCATTAATAGTGTTTATATCCCCTGTTAATTGTTCCTGGTGCAAGTGTTCAGATATTACATTGCCACAGTTGTCAATATGCATATTCCTTTTATCTACTGTACAGGCCCCCTTAATGTGCCCTTTTTTATTACATTTATAGCAAGTAGCACTAGCAAAACGACATTTCCTGTCTCCATGGCGCTTCGCCTGTGCGAAGCGCCATGGAGACAGTGAACACATGTGAACACGTCTTGGTACTAATTGCATTCACTTCCATAGGTTCGTATGCATTTCTTGTGGAATTTTTAAAGCTGTCTTGATATGACATATCATTTCCTATAGATTTCGCCATCTGAATAGCTTCGAAATTCAATGCCTGTTGCACCACCTTTTCGTACGTAACTTCCTCAAGCTTCATTTTCAACAACTCTTTCTTTAAGTTGTCATTATGTACACCTAGTATTATTTGTTATAAGCGTCGTCCCAATTCAGAAAATTTACATCTTGAACTTATATCATGTAATGCCGCCACAAAATTAGTGATAGATTCGCCTGATCTCTGTTTACGTGCATAGAATTTTTCAGTTTCTAATATTGGATGAGGTGTGCGAACAAAGAATTTATTAAGTAATTCAATAATTTCTTCAAAAGAAACTTCACTTAGTTTTCTAGTGCCCGCAGCGAAACAATTAATTGAAAGGCTTCTTTTCCACATTGAGATAAAAATAAGGCTCTTTTCTGCACGCTTTCCAATTTACCAGCCGCTTCCAATGCGAAATAAAGTTGTTCACGATAATTTTCCCAATTATCCTTATGGGGTTCAAATTTCCCCGGTAAAACAATACTCGCAGTACTTGTAAAAGCCATTTTTAACGGTATTTTGCTCGTCGCCACTATTATAACTTGTATTTTACAATTTAAAAGGCTTTTAAATCATGATACACACTTATTTATTACGAAACCAGCATTAGTACAACTTGTCACATTTATTATTTTTATACCCACATACAACTTAATAACTTTCTCAAATAATAACATAACAGTTTTAATATCTAATATCCCAAACATTTTGAAATATTATTTTAAATGATCAGAATGTTAAATAATAATCAATATATATCAACAATTATTCCAGGGGATGGCAGATGGCGTCAAGTTGTCAGGCGCTGTGCATCAGTTGCTGAAACAGGAGTAACTGGTGTTTGTAACTGGGGGGTGTATGACAACGGAGTATATTGGGAGGAGTGTTATTGCTCATCTGATGAATGTAATCACTCAGCTACAATACATCTCTCTCTTGCTTTAGTTTTAAGCACAATTATCATATTCATTTATGGAAATTTGTGATTTCTGTTTTTTGTTTGTTTATTAACCCTTTCGGTACGGGCGTTCTGTCTGCCATGATACCCCATGCTGAACGAGGTGCCGCACCAAAAATGTGCTTATAACAAACTGTCTTCATTCGGCCGAAAGGTATCGTATAACACTCTGTCAGTCTACCTTTCTATGAAAATTTTCCTAAGAGTTAAATAAGAACTGTGCTTAATAAAACAATGTTTTTTCCAAGAAGTTTTGGTTGTTGCATCAAAATTAAATATTATTTATAAAAAATTCTATTAATTATAAGTGAAATCTATACAAAATTTGGTACAAAAATATATACAAAATTAAATACAAAATGATAAATATAATAATTACTGTTTACATATTTTTAACTAATTGTATATGATTATAATTATAACTACTAATAATATAATTGGGTGTGATATATTTTAAAACACTGATTTATATACAAACCAACATTGCATTCTTTGCATTAGTATCTTGAATCGGATCTTTTATCATTTCTGCTGCAAACAATGCACCGTCGGCTCAGGTTCTTTCTTTTTGACACAAACAATGGTGGAAACACAGGTCCACCCAGGTCATCAAATGGATGCCGAATATACCCGGCGCTCGTCCAAACAGGTCATCATATGGATACCGGATATATACGGCGCTCGTACCGAAAGGGTAAAGTCTTTATAATAAATTGAACCATTTAACATAACAACTTAAATTATAAGAACTTTTGTATTTGTAGTGAAGCCTATATTGAAAATGATTTTATGTTAGAAATATTGTTAATAACTGAACAAGAAGAAGAATATTTTTATCCATATTGGTATATAGAGAAGTTGGCTAACAGAATTAACAATTTTCATATTTTTATAACTAAGTTTGACTGAATTTTATTGCATTTTTTTTTTACTACTAACGTAATTAAAGATGTCGATGTTAAAATGTTTTTAACATATCCTTATATAATGTTTTATGAAATATGTATTGTGATTTGCAAGTAACTGATCCGTCCATTGTTAATATTATTATATTAGTACTAAGTAATGTCCATCCATAATTATACTTACATTTTTATTAAGGCAATTTATAATTACATTTTTGTAATAAACAAATACAATGATTATAGGTGTTTATATTTTCTTACTTATTTGAAGTTCTATTATATAAATATAGTAATAAACAATTGAAAATTCTTCCCCTAGATTGAGGACACCTGTTTTGAGGACCTTCAACCTCTGGGATATTTTCCCAGACATTTTGCAAAGTAATCAAAGTTATGTCTCTGCTCTCTTAATTTACATTTTATAATTCAATTTTAAAATTTTATGTGTCTATTTTGTGGAGAAATCTGGATCTCTACTATCTTTTGGGCGATAAATTAAAAGAAAATAAATTTTAACATATTAAAAAAAGATAATTTTAACATATCTGTTTACAAATGATGACAAAACATAAACAATTACAAATATTGCTACTAATTTAATATTTGTAATTAAAATATTTGTAAATCGTATACTTTTAGTGCACATTTCTGATATAATTCGGTTTTTCAAACTCTTATACCTTGTGCACTGTAGGATGGTGCGGGTGACACTGTCGTTAAAGTTTCGTTTCACTCTTGAGACTTGACGCGATTTACAAATTATATTTTAGTTTTTTAGTTATACCACATTCGTTATGTATAATAACTGTAGTAAATTAAATTAAGCCCAATCAGAATGTTTTAGTCTACAAATAAATTATAATAGAAAGAAAAATTCAGTAAAATGTTATGCGTATAACATAACGCCTAGACGAATTTAATGAGGGGATGTACTGCTACGATAAGAGTCAATGTTTTTTTTTTATAAAAAATATATTGTGCGTAAGTATTTAAATTTTTATTGTTAAAGGGGTTATAAGTTTATTAATGAAACAACAGAACATATATAGGGGGTAAGATTGCTTAAAAGGTAGCTAAGAAAAAAAAATTTTTTTTTCATCTGAACTTATATCAGAGTCGGTACTAGCGCTCGTACAGAGAGCATCACACGGGTAAACAATATGTCCACCGCGCTAATGCGCTAGAGCCAAAATGTTGTTACGAACAAAAAATTATTAGTCTTCTTTTGTTTATTTTACATCAGTAAAGATAAGTTCATACACGGAATTACTCTGCACAACGGAATAACACATCAATTTGTATGACAATATTAAAGAGAACTAGATATATACTCTGAGTATCGTAAGCGCAAAATATGAAATGCATAACGTCAATCCCTACTCATTTGGTACTGACAGACGTCACCCGTACTATGATACAGCGCACATACTATAGTACAGTCCACAGAGTACTATATATGTATGGTACAGTCACTAAACCTGCTGTCATACATGTAATAGTTGTTTAGGAGTAAGGTTATACACATTCATTTTGAGTCAGAGTTACGAGTGTCTTTCAGTTATTTTATAATATTAAAGAATAATTGCTAAGTCCCTAAAATTATAATAAAATATTTAATATCAACCAACCATTAAAGAGTGACGGTGAAAGGCTGATTTTTACTCTTAATTATATAAACGTCAAAAAATCTATCAAATACTGTTTAGGTTATTTTTTGTTCGTAGGGTAGTTGAGATATACAATATGACCTACCAGGGTAGGTGGCATTAATTCCAGGACCAGATGCCGGGTTTTTTTTCTGGAACTATGTCTACCGGGCTCTGCTGTGAATAGATATGCAAGGAACATTTGAACGTAATTTAAAAATAAATCCTTTTGGGTCGTTTAACAATATATGCCGCTTGAATTTTAATTAAAAGCTCCTCCTATACATGTGTATATATTAATCCGATATAAATAAAAGTACATTTTATTTACGTAGAATTATCTCTATATTTTCTAATGTTTATCACAAGTATTTTTGTAATTGTACATTTTCAATATAAAAATTAAAAAATAAATTTTGCATCGAATCAATCACTAATAAACGAGCGTTTCTGAGATACGGTTACTGCTTTATGTCAGTTATCGGTTTTATCTTTATAAATCGGGGTATAAATAAATTTTGTTTTTTTTTTATAATTCTTTATGTTTTACACAATTCATTTAGTAGTTTTCGGGGACATTATAGGCAAGACTCAATGTGTCATATTTTTTGTCAAAATCTGTTGTTTTATGACACTTCTTGGTAAATTGAGATCTTGGAAAATAAATGTTGGATTACCCAATATTTTTAAGTAATAGATTATTTCAGTTCTTGCAGTGGTTGTTCCTCTTTTTAAAATTACCAAAAAAAAAAAAACTTAAATCTATTTAGGATCCACATGCAGGGTTAATGTACTCTTATATAAAAATTACTCCATACTGACTTTGAGTTGTTTCCATCAAATATCAGCAATATCATTTTTATGTCCTATTGATATAACTATGATATTGATGAGTCATACTTTATTATTACATAATATCCTTGTCATGATCTTGCATTAATAGCTGAAAAATAATGGGTCTTGATGTCTGTATGATATAACACAACTTAAACATTTTTACTCAGTCCATACTTTTCACGAGAACACTCTCGTCGATACTTATAGACGAGTTTTTTCAATTTTAAGGTAAATTTTCGTATTAGTGTATGGGTTTTATATATTAATATATATAATTCAGTGTTTTTGCTAGGTTTTTATTGATTATAATAATAGTATATCTTTTAAAATTCCACTTATGTAATATACTAACATTTTAAGAAGCTTTATCTGCTTTTCGTATGTCGTCGAGTATTGTTTGTTATTTAACAACGTTATAAGATTTATCTTGAGTTACATCTCATTTAATCGGATTATTTTTATTTATTTTACTTCTGGCCTTATTATTATTATAGAATTAATAAAAGTGTCTGAAGCGTTAATAAGTATTCATATATTTCAAAAAATTAATAAGAAAAATCTAATATATCTTAACTGTATCATATAGAATTATATTGTAATAAATATTTAAATTTTATCTTACATTAAGAAAACTTCATTATATATGTAGTTAAGATAGATATACAGGACGCATGCACGCCACTTTGTCTACGCGGTGACCGTAAAATACTTTTTATGAATATAACATCATAAAATGTTAAAAATCTCCGTCAGATATTTTTCCTAGTTTAATTATAATTTAATTTAAATCTCAAATCAGAATTTCAGATTTGGTTGTAAAAACGCTTTACGTTGACTCTAAAAAATCTATCATTACGAAGTTCAATGAAATCCATTTCGTAGTTTTAAAATTGCTTACCAAAGACAAAAACGAAAAGAAACTTTTTAAAAATTATTGCCATATCGAGGATTCGTATTGGGAAGGAACACGTCCATGCTCTTACTTCCTTATGCTTAATCTACACATTTACCCCCGTTTCAAGTATTCCTAGAGATTTTAGTAAGATCTTATAGAAGACACAATAATAACAAAAAAAAAATCTAACAAAATTTTTTTTTATAAATTTTTGATTGTATATTTTTCCTGTTTACTGTTAATAGTTAAATATATAATGATAATAATAGGAATAAGTTGTTTTGTTCATAACGAATATAATATAAAAATTGCAGTTGTAACAAAGAAATCTTGGGTTTGAAACTAGTCTATATAATTGATATTACTCATAGACATTTTAATAAAGAATGAAACGTCCGTAAGAAAAGGTGTGAATATAATATACTTACGGTAGTAATAGACTGACTAACCTATGATTTATATTATTGAAAATTATTAAATTAACAACAGACAGAATAAATAAATGCAATGGAGGTTTAAACGAAAACCAATGTTTAAACTTGATTTGAATCAGTATATCTAATTGTAATGTATATCTCTTATAATCCAATTAAAATTGATGATTTCTTGAAGCTTATCAATAACAATTATAAAATGTTTTACTAAGGTATCTAAGGATAAAATCATCATTAACAATTGAGCTTTTTCCGATGGTAAAATGTAATCGTTAATTGTCGTGAAAATTCGTAACCTATCGGTAAGATGAGGCAAGTGGTGACTTCACATTGTTGACCTTTTCTGACTCATTCGCTTACGCATCGCGCAGAACGAGAAAGATAACGCCCAATCGTTGCTCTCGGGGTCTGTTTTCAAACGAGTCCCGGTCGAGGCTTGATATTTTCCCGTAGGTTTCAGCTCTCAGTCGCCTGAAACTCTCGGAGGCAGCTTTATTCGCTGCCTGTGTTTTAGATTTACCATTGAATGATTAAGTAACCACTTAACAGAACGACCTATCTCGACGAATGAGTGCCATTAAAATTTAATATAAACTGTGCTGGTGGATGTTTGTTTTGTATCAAGTGTCTTGTTTATGAACAATTTCGCAAAGGGCAACAAAATATAAATCTTAGTCTCAAAACCGTTATGCTGTGTTTCGTCTCTGTGAGTATTTTTATAATGTATTGATTGGTTAAATATATTTAATATAGGGATTTCGAGATGAGTTAAAGGTTACGACCCTAGAGTTCATAGCTAGAGGGAGTCCGTGGGTTGTTACCTAACTGCTACGGATATAAATAGATAGAATTTACCTGTTTTCAATACTATTGAGAGTTATTTTACTTACGGTTTTGTAAAATACAAAATATGATTTTTTATTTATTGCTTTATTATTAATTAATATATATGAATCAAAATTTTATGTATAAAATATATTTTAATAGACTAGATCTGGACTTTAAACGGTTATAGTAAAATAGGGCGGCTTCAAAGTTCTTTCAAAATGTACAGTCTTTAGTTACGATCAATGAAGGTTTAAAACTATAATATAATAAAAGATAAATATATCAAACATTTTACATCAGAGTAATATGTAATTTTTTTTGTTTAAACAAAATGTTTATTTGATTAATATCAATAAAATATGTTTATATATACATGTATATGTATGTGTGTTTATATGTTTGTAATTTTGTGCTTACTTACTTATATAAATAATAAGATACTTTAACAAAGAAACAAACAATCTATAAATTGCTTAAATTATCATAAATTAATTTTAACTTTATAACATTATAACCATAAATCCTAAGAGAGTGCTTATGGTATTTTTCAATATTTCTAAAAGCAGTTCTTAAATATATAATCTCTTTTTATATAAAAATAACTTTTTATAAAAAAATAACTTTTTATTAAGAACTTTTGTTTAAAGGCACGCCAAAGGTAAATTATAGACATGAAGTACTTATACTTGACTGGTAGAAAAAATTAAAGTATAACATTTCATTAATACATAAATTATTTCGCGTATATATACTATACTATATATACGCGAAAGGTATCGCGTATATATAAACTAAAAGTCCTAGTGATAAGTTGTTTTTATATAAAAAAGATAAGGTTATACCATTTCTTTAAAATCAGATATACATAAAAATAAAACTTTCAATTTAAATCTAAATAAAGCTTTTATACAACAAATACTCGGGTTATTGCGATCAAAGCAAAGGTTTTGTGTCGATAAAATTTCGACAATCTCCGCTAGCTTTTGATTGCTACATTCATATTTTTCCCATTTAAAGGCAAAAGTTTTATTTTTTATTTCAAATAGACATAGATTCCGCTTATGAAGCGTCATACTTGTATAGTTCCAAAAAATAGATCCATTGAGAAGAACTGTCAAGAACTCTATGGATTATTTGTAACTTATTTGTAACTTAATAAAAGTATTGACTATTTTAGTGAGTCTTCTTTAATTAGAAAATACATTAAAAAAACACAAATTTTCGTTTAAAAAAAAACTTTATCGCGTAAATATTTTTTAAGATACGATACCTTTTTTATTTATCCGACGTTTCAATGGAATTGGAATTGCACCGTTCGTGGTCACGGGTCGACCCTTAAAAAATATTTAAAGGTATCGTACCTTAAAAAAAATTTACGCTTATCGCGAAAAGAAAGAAAGTAAGAAAGTAAGAAAATTTAAAAACTAAAAAAAATGGTTTAAAAAAAATTACAATTAATGTTTAAATAATTGAACCTATTAGATGTCTGTAGGTCTCTATGACTCACAATACATTCCTCTGAGTTCCATTCTTTACAAACGTTACGCAAACGATTTATTAGAATGACCCAATTTAATTTATAAGTTTTGAATGCATACTTCTAGATACTTAAACAGAGTCACAAATCCCATACACGACTTGACCTTACAGCGTAATTTCTTTTGATTCACGAATAAAATATATTATTTAATAAAATATTTTGTTAAACAAACGTTTATATCGTTCGGACAACTTTGATATGACTTCCTTCAAGGATGCGATAGGCTCGTGTTCAAGAAGTGTGGGAAATTACCAAACAGTTCCTTATCCAAGCCATAGCTCTTTCATCTCACTGCAAACCTCAAACAATATCACCTTTACCTACACCAAGAGCCAGGTCTCTCATCAAAGGTAAGTCAATTTGAAAATATAGCGAAGACCGAGAATAATGTCACATTGGTAGGTTCACTCCTCACACCGCTTTTCTAAAAATAATAATATCGGGAGCGGATTCAATAATTTTTAACGATAAAAAAGCTCCAACAAAACCCCTATAATATATATTTTACAAAAAATATTTGCATCAAAAAAAATTAAAATTATATATATATATTAATAGACGATATAACTTAGTATATAGATCATTTTGTTGCTCACGCAAAAGGTTGTATGTGAATTATTAAATATAATTTTTTACCCAATTCTTGTTATCAAAATAACAATAAAAATATATCTAGTTGTTTTTTGAATTAACATTATAAAATAAAGAACAATATAACAAAAAATTTAAATGATTTTAATAAATAGTTGCTAGAATTGTGGTTTCTGTAGAGTTCATAGCTCGCAGGCAGGAGGTTTTGGCATTGCAACATTCATGTAAAGAGATTTCTTAATTTAACGAAGCTTTTGCTTAAATACCTTCACTAAGTAATTCATTCGTCTATATTAAATGTCATTAATTTAATACTCAACATACATTTTATTTTCTTTAAACTATGTTTTAAGTATTACAAACAATATTAAATTGGCTGTAAATTTTTAAAGGTTTTAAATGAAATGAGTATAAAAAAATTATTAACATAATTGGTAATGTATTCTCAACTAGGGGCAAGTGGAAACTCCTTGACAAAAGTTACTTTATGAATATAAACACTCAGCCAGATCACTTGTTATAATTTAATGATCTCACAAAACGGTCATTATTAAGAAGTATATTATTAAAAGTAAAACATTTTTAATTACTACTGAAAAACTTCAATTTATTTAATTACTAGCTGTTGCCAAATACTTCACCAGCTAGCTTTATCCCAACTAGCTTTCAGTTTAACATCATATATCTTTTTTGGTAAACTGCTGACCGATAATTACTGAATTTCAATAAAATTGTCCAGTAGTTTATGCATCGTGAACGATCAAACGATATTGAATTTCATTTAAAATTTCATTAAAATTTATTGAGTTGGTTTTTGCACCGTGAACGATCCATGAACCAACAAACAAAAAACGTTTTTATCACTTTTGTTTAATATATATAACATTTAGCAATAACTGACTAAAATGTAGTTTTTTTTTTGTTTATCTAAACGCGCTTTGGAACTGCCCTCTGAAACCAGATGGGTTTAAAAAAACACATTTAGCATTTGACTTTATATTTACCTGAAGATGGTTAAAAGTGGTGTTAGAGCCTGATAGTAGTTCTTAATGGCACGTACAATAGCAAGTCAGATAGAGGTAATCTATACTCTCATCATCAACAAAAGTTGTTCTTTTCCTTCCTTCGTTCCTTCCTTTTTAGTTCCTTCTCCATAAATCGGACTAACCTCCAATACCACTCATATGTGGCAATATATTTATTATATTTTTATTGCCGGTTGCTACAAATTACAATCTCATCTGCTCATTTGCTACTCGAACCTGTAAAAAAATTATAATTATACCCCGTGCTCCAGTAAAAAAAATGCTTTAGTTAAAATGAATTAAACACGCAACAGCTAGTTAAGATTAAAATATAAGTCAAGTTTCCGTCAATTAGGAAAACAATAAACATTAATTTGCTCAAACATTTAAAATTAAAGGAATACTTATTTATTTTTTTAAACATTTATCTATGAATTTTAACTACCTTTGGATATCTTTTGTTGTCTTACGATGGTTCTGTGTTTTTATTAATATGTGAAGACTTTACTGGTTTATGCTTCACTTTTTTCATATTATATTATATATATATGTTCAATACAATGGTTTGTCTTCGTAATAAATAAATAAAATAATTAGTTTGTATTATATTTGTTGATCTTTTGTTTAACAATAGCTCTTATTCTATAATTTATTTTCTTTTAAAATCTACTCGAGATAAATTTATCCTTGTCATAAAATCATCAGTCTTTTGTATTGTTAAATGAATAAATAGCGATACAGACAGTTCAATCTGCCCAAAGAACCCTATTCTATATTTAATGACTTTTCAAGTTCGAATTCATTTATGTAATTGCAAAGTCATTCTCAACACTTATACAGTACTTATATTATAGTTCTTTATATTTATAATACGATAAAACCATAAATAATAAGTACTAATTGGTATTGTAATGTTTTCATTATTAGGCCCTTGAAGAGTTGTTTATTTATCATTACTATATAAAAACATCAATAAAATTCTCATTTGTACTATACAAAGCAAGCTTCCGACTAAACCTTCAAGAACATAAATATTCTAAATATATGGTATATTTAGTTAAAAAACTTTTTCAAAGTATGTAACAGGCGTACAGACAAACAAAAATAAATCTGTACCAAATATTACTAAAAATAATTAAAGCCATTTTGGTAGTCTGTCTAGTATTGGCGTCTTGTAGTGGTGTTTTTCTTAATATGCAGTATATATTATTAAAGTTAATAACATCTGACACCGGTACCAATAAGAATTGTGTTTAATTCCCATCCTTAAAAACACGTAAAAACAATATTTTTTATTTATATTTGGTCTAAGTCGTGTCAATGAAGAAAAGCGGGAACATAAAAACTGAATATCCTAATTAGTATATTATAAAAATATAAAACAATAATCACAATCCTTGTAGTGCACCCACACACAGACAATAGAACTTCTATACACCTATCCTTATCCTAAATTATAGATAATATATATTTTTTATTTACTTATGTTATTACTTAATAAAGAATATTTGAATCCTAAATAAACAAATTAGAGAAACCCGTGTTTTATATGTTACTGTCTGGTATTTTAAATGTTATGAAAAACTATATAACTATAATTATTTCTATTACAATACCGTGAGTATTGTGAATCAAAATGTGTAATACTCATAACTCTAAGGCCATTATTCCAGATAAACATCAGTTCAGCAATTTATACAATGTTAAGACTGGCCAAAATACCCGTAATAAAGAGCCCACCTATATAGAAGCACGCAGTCTATTTTGTTATTTCTTGTTATTGAAATAAATAAGAAATAAAATTATGAAGCATAAGCAAGTTATAAAACCTCAAGTTTTATCTTTTTTCTTTTTACCTCCAGTAATCACGTTACTGAACGAAGACTTTCGCCTTGCCAACCTAACGCAATTAGGTACCAAGTACAAAAATAACTTAGGTAAATATCTTGTCCGATAAATAAAATGACTTTAAATTTATATATTTAAAAAAATATAAACCTCTCCATACTGTAGATAGATAATTATTATGTATTATTCTAAAAGGATGTTAAATTTTGTGTACGATGTATAGAAATTTTATTACGAAATTCGATTGAATCTTAACATAATAGACCGCAAGGCCCTTTTAATTAGTAATTATTTTCCTGAATCCCTATTTTCAACCTTATTGCGTTTATTTAAGGGTGAAAGTAAAATACTTGTGGGGGTTACAAGTCATTTGTAAGTTTGCACTCTGCAGAGGATTCTCGATTAATTAACGGTGCCTTTTACAGAGTTTAAAAAAAACATTATATTTAATGAGATATATTATATCAAAAAATTATGATATTCTGCTTTCGGTAACGCAAAATGCAAATAAGTCATCTGTAAGTTTATGTTGCTTTAAGTATATTGATTAGTACGTTTTGAGGAATTTGTTCATTCGACGAATATTTCTGTAAGTATTCGGTGACAACACCAATACCTAGCAGAAAGTTTTCATTTATCAGAAATAAAACAGAAGAAAAAAATGTAAGCTATTTCGTAAGTAATCTGTGTACATTATTTATATTATTAATATCTGTATGTTCATGTATTTAGAAATAAAATCAAACAGATTAACTAACAATATTATATATATATTATAAACATTATAATGGCTGGCTAAATAGGTTGGAAACATTGATTATATTAATTCCTATTTATATGGCACACGAGCCGTTTCGTACCACCGAGATAGTGATGATCAAAGTATATATCGATAGACTAGTAACTATCGATAGTCGATAATGTCCAATATCCATGTGATAATTGGCATTCAGTGTCGCTAACCACCTTAACCCGTCTAATATCTTTAAACAAGTTTATAGACAATTTGAAACATTAATGACAGCCGTATAATCTTTTAAATATTATTGTATTTTATAATCTCATGTTTCTTATAATAATAATTAGTACTTTCGAAGTAAGTCCATTAAAATAAATCGATTCCATTCCGATATATTGTAAAATACATCCATTATATTCAGTATATGGATTAGATTTTTCAAGGCTAATAGATAGAATACGCGAATAGGTTTCAAGATAAAACATTTAAATTGGCAGAAGAACAGAGGTTGTAGAATTGAGTCCTGCCAGTTTAAAAAAATTTTTAATTATATTAATTTTAAAATATAAAAATATTCTAAATTGTATAGAAAACAGATAATACTATTTAATACTATATTATTAATGAAGTCTGAGTCAATAATATAATATCATTTTATAGTAAATAAATATCGCGTAACTCTTTAGAGCCTTGAAAAAAATTATTAAATATAGCAAAGAATTGTAACTATTTAATATTATTGACTTTACAATTTAAACACACAAAATATTAAACGTGTCAAATAAATAAAAACAATAATCTGATAGTTTTAAAGTCGATATTTGACAGGAATTTCATGATCCCTTTGAGAAGTGAGGTGAAGAGCCACTTGTAGATATGTATTTAGTTTCCTAAGAAAATGTTCAGACGAACGATTTAGTTAGTACTGCTCAGATTTCCTTTCTTTAAAATCTACTCTGCGTGTTTTATGAATTACTCGTGTGCTCATTTTAAGTTACTTGTTTTGAATATCGCAAAAAACTAACAATGGACATTCGAAGATATATATTTTTCATTTTAGTTTATTCGTTTCAACCTATTGGATTTCTATCGAAATATTTTTTCATTGTGCGACTCTAACGAATTGGCAGGATATTTTTTTGTTGTTTCTTTTAATTCAACAATATATATATATATTGAGTATACTCAATTTAAACAATACCTAGATATCGTATATTTGTCTGTATGTTAGCACTAAACTTCTATTAGTTAATTTATATTAACGATCTCCACAGATTATTTCAATTATATGAAAACACAAAAAGGCAATAACGTATTTTATAGCAGATTATACATCCTGTGAATTGTAATATTTTTAATTAAACCTTAATGTAACTTTTAAAATTATATAATTACTAGATTCCGCCCGCGACTTCCCTCGCGTTTTGTTTGGAAAAAATCCTATATCCTATCACAATCTCCAGACAATCAAATTTCATCATAAAACCGATCATGTTATCCGCAAAACAGACATTAATTATAAGTTGTATTAATATACGGAAATACAACGCATAATACGGAAATAGATAAATGAACGGACATATGCACAGAAGGTTTATCAACGTATTAGGTGTAACGATTTAACAGTTATAGAGAATGTGGGAAGGTGCAGGGTAACCCACGAACACCCGCTGGTAGTTCGTATATCCCTGTGCAAAGGTTCAGCTGGATTGGTGCAGCAATTTAGTCAGGCATACGAAGAAATGTTACCTTTTATATACATAGTTGTACTTTGTATATATAATAATAATAATAAATTTATTTCCAAGTTCCATAATAAGCTATTCATAAGTTAATAAAAGTATTAAGCAGTAGGGTACAAGATAGTTTTTCAGCAAACATTATAAGATTACCTGCTTTAAGATTAAACTTGAATTGCAGGTAATAAATTAATTTAGAAAACACCCCATGTACCAATAAAGTGATCAGTAACATTTGTCTTATATACCTAGAAATTTCAGAATGAATATAAAGAACACACACAGAAACAATGAGAATAGATAAAGGACAGGTACTCACACAGACAAAAGAAATTAAAGATTTACAATGTATGTTTAGAATTATTAAAATTTTTATATGTATTTGGAAGGTTCATTAGGGCAAAAGCTTCCTATGTTTCTAAATTAACATTTAGCAGAAACATTTAGCAGGAATTCTAACTTTACTGTTTTCTGTCTTATTTTTGTATGTAAACTGTCGTGATCCATGATTACTATTAATTATCCATATATTTACTCGATTAGTTTCAAACCCATTCGGGGTCCTTATTCATGAGATCTGCACATGGCGGAGTCGTGTCATGAATGTTCTATTTTTGTTTTAACTTTGTCTTGTGTTTTAGGTATTTTACTATGTTTTTAATAAATGGACACTACAGAAATATTGCCATCACAGGACTTTCGCTCTTTTTCTTTGAGATTTCTAAACAATAAACTGTTACAGCGCCTAATACTTGTGGAGTTTACTGCTTCCTGGGATACAAACATCCCCAAAAATCACACATTTAAGATAAACAAATATTACGAATTCTCCAAAGAGTTGATCAAAAATATGTTGATAGTGCGGTGACTTATACGCTGCAGATATCGGAGCGAGGTATAACATCGAAATCTCTTTATAACATACATAAAAGTCTTGACCTACCTCGAAGTATGAACTATCGCTAGAACGTTCAGCAAGAACGGCATTAGTAGGTGCGTTTGAAAAGTTGGTTGGGTAGCGAGAGCGTGCAGGTTAGCGTGTGTTATGCATTTTAAAGGTAACCCATTAACGTATCGCTGATCGCATGTCTAACAAACCAAAACCCAGCGCTTATTATATCGTTAGATTTGACTTGATAAAGAACAAATGTCTCTACAAAATTTGGGTCTTTTGACCTAAAACCTTTATCATACTACCCTTTTAATATAAATCGGTTGCTATGACTATAATAGAGATCCTGTTAGTTGAAATTGTGGCTTTTGCGGTTTCAAATGTGTGATTACATTTACAGATTCTCTACTATTTAATTCTTCAATTCCATTTACTATTAATATATTTGTGAAGTATTAAATGTTTTCTCGTTTTATTGTGTGAATTTAATTTTCATTACGATATTAATTCTACTTTGAAAGATGTCAAATGAGTATATTCAACTTTTTGTACTACCATTCAAAATATATACCACAGTAAACGCATGCATAAAGATATTCTGGCTAATCGTAATCACTTTATGACCATTTTCTGTACGAAAATTTAACCTCTACCGACACCGGTTCAAACAAGCAGCAGTCAAATGACAACTCTGCCACCTATAAAGTTCTGTATGTTCTAATCGTAAATCGTTTTTCATTGTTATATAGAATCAATTTTTGGCACAAATAATATTATACATAATGTCTAAAGCAAATAACAAGTTTAGTAATTAATAATAATAATAATAATAATAATAAAGCCATTTAATCCTTATTTTGTATTACATATAAGTCATAGTTAGTAAGTTATTAGTAAATTGATTAAATTATTATTAGTATGATTAGTCAAACTTCAGTTAGTCAGTCTTCAATAATTTAAATATGGATCCCTTATTGGGTAAAGGTCTCCTCCATTTTTCTCCACTTATCTCTGTCTTCACATACGCTTGTCCAGTTTTTTCCTGCTTTATTCATTATGTCATCAGCCCACCTTGTTATTGGTCTTCCTATGTTTCGTAGTTATCAAAACACTATTTGTACACATTGAAACACTTTGATACACATTGAAACACGAAAACGAAATGTGACGTAACGCGCTACTACAGTAACAATGTTTAGTTATTAGTTTACGAGGCGTTAATGTATTACTAGATTAACTGGTAATATTAAGTGTTTGGAACATTTAACTTATTAACTGCTAAAATGTCAAGTCTAATATATGTAATATATTATTATAACATATATTTTAACGTAGTGTTACCAATACTAACAGTTATTGAGGTCTTTTGTTGTGGTATTTTTGAATGTATATTGATTTTACGGGAAATCCAGACAAAGATATATAACAATTACAATGTTTATAAATTTCAAATTTGTACTATCGTGGATAAAACTGCTCAAGAATATTGACAAAACTAAAAATCTGTTTAAATTAAAAAATTGCTTAAATAGACTGATGTGCATAATTAAAATACAAAGAAAATCTGAGACTTTTAATACAAGGAAAAAAGTAAATAATATAATAAACGTATCCCGAATCATTTGAAATTAGAGATTCCTTTTGTAAATGATAAAAACCAAAACTAAGAAATCTTGATATAAAAAAATGGATCAACATTTATCCTTTATCAGACCTAAAGATACATATATCTTTTGGTGTGTTAAAAAATAATTGTTGGTAAGTTTACTGGTTAAATATACTGAACCACTAGACATAATAAGTGTCTTATCAAACCACTTAATTGTTTTGTTTATTGTAAAATCAAAATGACTTGCCGAAGTGTATTTATTATTATAGAATACATAATAATAGATAATTCGAGTGACTAGATAAAATCTCGTTAAACAGTTCCGTGATACTCACGGTCCCTCGCATTGTTTATAATTAATAATATATTATGGATTGCCTCCACTATTGATATACTTCAGTTTTCATTTACATCCTTATTTGTTTATTACGCACTAATAATAGCTATATCGATTTACTTCTTTTAATAATCAAAGTCACCTAAATATTATAACGACAAGAATTTAAAGTAAAATAAAAATTGAAACTATTCCATTTTTCTTTCTACATCACTAGCTGTTACGCGGTTCCAACCGAAAGATTGTATTTACTATTAAGATAAATAAGAACAGTAACATGAAGTTAGATAGCCTCAGCCATCCTCATGAACCTGCCTCTTATAAGAAATTTTCTAAATCCATCCGGTAGTTTCGAAGAATAGCACATTCAAAGAAACAAACAAAGAAACTCTTTAACTTTAGAATATAATTATAGATAAACGACAAGCTTCCTTTACATATACTAATATTATAAATATTTTACTGGTTTCTTCACGTCCAATAATATTACTTTATTAAATAAGATTAGATACATATTAGAAAAGTCAGAGTTAAAAAACGTGTAATTCTAATACAAAAAATACAAAAATGAAGAATTGATATCTCGAGGCTACGGCTTATACAAATTTTGATAAAGTAAAACGCTTTTTTCCTCAATGCGTATCCTTCTTATGAAAACAGAAAAGTCTATTAAATTTTTAATTCTGAACCTTCTGTGGCTGAAAATTTATTTATAATGTTATATTGCCTGAAAGATGTTCACATATCTTTTAATTTTAGTTTAATGTTTTATAATATATTATTTTAAAATTAAGCTATTTGAATAAATAATTTATTAAGAAATGAAAAGTAATCGAGAAAAAATTAATTAAAAATATTTTCAATGAACATAATTTGTTTCAAATATCGTTTTTATTATATAGATAAAGACATTGTCTATGATATTTATAATTAAAGACATTGATAACGATGTATATTATTTCCGTCTAGTCAATAAGTATTTACTAATTGACACTAGTATTAAAAGCCTTGTGTATTTCTTGAACCCAAATTCATAATAATGTCGTTCACTGAAAAAGTAGTCCTCGTAACCGGCGCCAGTTCGGGAATAGGAGCCGCAACGGCTATAAAGTTTTCTAAGGAAAAGGCAAATGTTATCATTGTAGGAAGAAACAAAAACAAATTGGCGAAAGTTAAAAAGCAGTGCGAAGAACGCGGTAATAAACCTCTGGTAATAAATGCTGATGTTACCAAAGACGCAGATTTGAAACGCATAGTAGATGATACTATCAATCATTTTGGTAAATTGGATGTATTGGTGAACAATGCAGGTGCTGGCTGCTTTACAGGTATTATGTCTGAAAATGCGATTCAAGAATTCGATAAGATCTTAGCTTTGAATCTGAGATCAGTTGTGGTCCTCACTAATCTTGCACTGCCATATCTTCTGAAAACAAAAGGTAATATAGTAAATATATCAAGTATTGCATCAACTGCAACTTTATTTGATAAGAATTTTGCATATTGCACATCCAAAGCTGGTTTGGATCACTTTACAAGGAGTATCGCATTGGAATTATCAGCTCATGGAATCCGAGTAAATACGATCAACCCTGGTCCAGTTAAAACCGATTTCCTTGAAGTTGTATGTCCTGACGAGAAGGAACATGATAAGTACAATGATATGATAGAAAAACGAACAGCTTTGGGTAAGCAATCGGAATCCAATGAAATTGCTGACTTAATAATATATGTAGCCAGTGAAAAATCAAGCAGTATTACTGGTTCATCATTCGTTATTGACAATGGAATGTTGCTGAAGGGTTAGATGATTTAAAAATATAAGCCAAGTTTAATCAGTAAACATTATATAAATAACGAATTATAACAAAAATAAAGTTGACCTATAACGAAAGTAGATATGTTTAATAATATACCTTTGAGCGACAAGATAAAATCTCATTAAACAGTTCCGGGTTTTCTCATTACGCCATCGTAAACGGTTTGTGATTGCATTGTTTCCACTGTAATTAAAAATGTATTATATTCACGCCCACCCCTCATTTATTTGAGTGCACTCGCATATCAGCAGTCCATCTCCTCAGGTATTTATGATTTATCGTTATCTGAATATCCTGTATATTTCAAAATATAGCACAAATTAAATAGAAATGATATGATTGTTTTATTATTTGAATATATAATGTGACAGCTTTTGTTATAAAAAGGGTTAAAATTGTCAGTTTTTAATAAACTAGCTGATGTCCAGAATTCGTTCGAAAGATATTTAAGAAAAATATTAAAGATCAGGGTTTCATAAATACGACATTTCTTATTCATTATTTTTAATGCTTAATAATATTTGAAAATTTTTCTTTATTTAATAAGCAAACCGGTAATTGACAAAGTTTTACACAAACTTTTTACTTGTAATGAGCTTCAAGGATGGTATTTAAAAACATTCAAGGATGGTATTTAGAAACTTATTTCCAACAAATTTGATAGTTATAATATATGTAATAAAGCTATGTCAGTTTCATGCATCTTATATACATACATATATATTATGTCATATATTATTAATATGATTTATATATAATAATTTGACAATAACGAACCAGGTTATTTACTTATTTTTTAATAAAAGCGTTTTATATATTGAGACAATAACAAATTTTAACGAAATGAAAATAAATAAATGCTTCAAATGAATTTTATTATAAAATGAACAAAGTGTTTTCTCTAAACAAGGGGGATAAAACTGAAATGGAATAAATACATAATTATAACACACACACCCTCACAAACATACACAAAAAATATATATTATTAACTGTAAAAGTTGCGTCCTCGCGAAATCTTATACTTTCTCATTACATATTTCATTTTTAACAATTGTTACTTGATTCAATTACTTATCAGGTTTTAGTTTTGTATGAAAGTGGATCTAAATTTACTGATTGCTATTTTTAATAATATTTGTTTTAAACTATACAAGGAATTCTTTTTTCCAATACATAAATATTAATAACCCTTTATTTCAAGATGTTTAATTTATGAACTGAACTGAATAGATTAAGTATTTCACAAGGGCCATATGAATAAATTGTATCTGCAGCACTGAATATCATCATTGAATTATTCGACGTAATTTCGCTACTAGTATAAGTTAAACATAACCTAAATATATTCTACACATTTGTATTCAAAAAAGTAGCATTAACGAAATATCAAAATTTAATAATTGGAGTACATAACCCAAGTAATGTGATTTTATTATTAATAATAGTATTATTTATATTAATTTATTATGATATCGAACCAAAGTATCAAAATTAGTTTTAAATTTTATATAGACAGATACACGTTACATTTCATGTAGACAGTTACATTGAATTAAAAATGTATGAAAGATCAACACGTGAAAACCGCTCCACAGAGTTAGGTGTTTTTTGTTGTTTATCATTGTACAAACAAGGTATGTATAAAAGAAAGGTTATTTTACTGCTAACGAAATTGAAACGATATTTTTGTATGATAATATCAGCAAAAACTAGATAGATAGATAGATAGAGAAGCAATTTATTGTATATTAAGCAAACAAAAAATTCTTATAATAATAAATACAGGAAGCGAAAAGCGGGAAAATAGTCAAAAGCAGTCTATTACTAAGAGCAATCTCTAACAGACCTCTAGGTCAAAGGATTTGAATAGAAAGTAAAGGATAAAGCAATTAAAAAAATATATCGAAATAGAAATAGGAAAATTATTATTAAAATAAATAAATCAAAATAAAAGTAGGAATTAAAAAAAAAAAAAAATAAATAAAATAAAAATGATTAATATAATTACTTAACAATAAAGCTAAATCCGGCAACGACCTTCTACATCCTTAATAACATACCATAATACATGAGACTGAGCGGCGTTGAACATTTTACGTCAGGTGAACCCCATGTCTGTTTGACCAGCTTTTAAAACATTAAAAAAAAAAACATTCAAATATATAAATAAGTACGCATAAATGTAACTTGTTATCTGAGTTTTGATGTCACATGTTATTACAAATGAACACTCTCATACTAAAGTTTATTTTATATTTAAATTACATAACTTTAAGGTAAGACTTAATTTGAGAAAATCTTTGTGACAAAAAAAATAAAAAACTGATGAGTGAACAAACAATAAACATACCAAAAATTACTCAACGTATTAAAGTTCTTTTATAGTAAAAATATTAAATAATTTTTTGATAAACATATTTTTTCTTATTAATAAACTAAACTTATATAATCCCTTGTATCCAAAAAGTGTTAAAAGCAGATTGACCCCTAAAATTTTAACTTGTGACCTCTTTCCTCGGCCTAGGGGCGCAACGACTATAAATTTTACTAAGAAAGCTTCTTTCACCAAGTTGTCAAAGATAAAGAAATATAAATTTGTCAAAACTAAAAAATACGATGACGTTGACAAATATTACTTTTAAAAGTACTAAAACCATAAAATATTACTTTTAAAAATAATAAAAACCAAGACCTTAATAATAAACATTTTTCTATATATGTAAATCTACTAGAAAATTCAAAATATACTATGTTAGGTATTAGTGATATTGTATTTCCGATAAATGTATCAAGTTGGTAGATGTCATTTTATAAGCTGTCCAAAGCAGACTAGTTTCACAGATACAAGATGTTATATGATTAGAGATATACCTCTATCTTATATAAGTTATTAGTTATCTATAGTATATATGTTCTGTCTGATGAGTTTTTACCATTTCTACAAGATATTTTGAATAATTAAGATTATGTAAGAAGTGTAGCTATGTTAAAAAACTATTATTTTGTTAGGCAAAGATTTTATTCAATATTAGTTAATAGATTTCTAGTAATTTAATTATTAAATTTAATAACTCGATAAAAGAAAATATTCACGTAATAAATAAATCAAACTATTCATAAAACAACCATCAACTATCGCTAAATAATCTTTAATGAACATTCTTCGCATATCTTAAATCTTATTATATAGTTATATTTCACAACCTTTTTTTTTTTTCCGTTGGAAAAACCCGTTACGGGTACCCCGTCGGCCCAGCGGGGTGACGGCCGAGGGGTTATGTGGGACTACCCGGCAGCATAGAGGATGCTGCCATTTTTAAGGCTACCCACTAAAAAACCAACGGTTGCCCTCTGCGCCGTAATGGGACGTCACGGGATCGCGTTAGCACACACCGTGAGAAATATATATTTCACAACCTGGCAGCTTCAGTGTATCTGCAAATACTAGAAGAATTTATTTTTCTTGAAAGTTTATTGTAAATTTCAACTTTAATCATTATCTAAAGATATAAGTCACATAACTTACAATACATTATAATTAAATGAATTAAAAATATTATTAAATGATCTGACTGAGCATTTGCTATAAGACATCAGAATTACTGGAGATAAATAAATTATATCATAAGATAATAATACGTCTCTATGACAATGTTACTAATAATATCTAACCAATCTAATTGTTGTAACTACTTGAGAAAGAACTAAGACTACTGTTGAAATAGTTTGACAAATTATAGATGCGATGAGAAAGAACATTCTATTGTTACTTCACTATTGTTTCTATCGTCTGTCATAAAAGTTATCTGTCCATTTGCAAGAGCAAATGTATAATAAAACTGAAAAAAATTCAATCATCATTCAGGCTGTCTAATTCTTAAAATGTTTCTTGAACAATTTTGAATTCCTTGATAGAAAAATAGGGCACCAAAAATGTATGGTTTTTTAAAGGAATAGTGTCCAAAATTTGAAACAAAATATTAAAAATAGTCCTGACCAATAAATGTCAGAGCAAGCAATAAGTTACAAAATTGCTATAGAAAGGTTTATGTGGTTTTCCATTATGAACGCAAATAAAATAATGTAGCTGTTAAAAAAAAAGTTGAAGGTGACTGATGACTGATGAACATGCCAGCTGACAGACACCTACTTCTCATATTATGCCTAAGTCAACAAAGAAGTTCTTTTTTCGGATTTCGGAAACTTTTAAAGATACTTTTAAAGATAGAACTACAGTCTAAGGTCTTTATCTAAGTAATACAATATATTAGTAACGATAATTAGTTTTGAAATAGCTATCTATCTCACAGAAAAGCAACTATTATGATCAAAAGCTTAACATATAGGTGTAATGCTAGAAAGTACTTCTTCACCTTACTTTGAACCACCTAGGAAAAAGTTTCCTAGTCCTTTTGCTATTTATAAGAGAATAAATAAATCGTTTTTTATAAAACAATACGCTCGATCTCGATCGAAAACTAAGTAAAAACAAAATGGTTCAATATTTTTTAAGTATTAATTATCTCCCGATTGTATTTTTTTGTGTTTTAGCTAAAAGAAGCTATTATTAAAAAAAATAAAATTAAAACACAATTTTATTTATTTTTGTTCAAGGTACAACCATATAGAAAAATATGATTATTATGTTTCAATTGCGATTTCATTGATTCTTGTATTATGTAAATGATCTGTGTAAAGAGGAGGAGTTTTTGAACCACCTTGAACGCGTTCATGTAAACTGCGATTTGTATGAAATAAGAGTCATCTGATGTAAGTATGGTGGCACTGCTTTTATTTCAAAACAACTCGAAGTTTATGCCAACTCGATCGAGCTGGTTCAAAAAACACGCACTTGTTATGTTTTGTCTTGTACTTAAATAAGTATTAATAAAAGTTTTTCATAAAAAGCTTTTATTGAAGAGTATTAAACTTCCGTCGTACGTGTTAGTGACATCTTTGTTTGAATTTTTTATCATGATGTGTCGTATTCCACTCTTCAACCCCTTTCATTTGATGCATATGTTGGGTGGGTTTTATTAAATCATCAAATACGCCATTTTATTACGGCGGCCATTTTGGAACTTAAAGTCAATTCATATGTCAGCGCAATTGGTTCAAAATTTAGTTTCAAGATATGACCGTCACTAACAAACTAAATGGCAAGTCCAATTTAATCACAGCTTGTCAAACGATTCTGATGATTGAATATTTAAGAGAAAAAACAAATTTTAAAATTTCGTGATAAGATTTTGGTAAATTATTTCTTGCTCTCATAATAATAAAAAATAAAAAATCCTTTCAATAATAATCAACAATATTGACACCATATTTCATTATTATGGAAATGCATTGAGACTGAAGAAGCAATCTCATTTCCGAAGTACCGGTTAAGAGGGTAGAGGCTTTAATGTTTTTATTTATAAGTTGCAAGCGTTTTGTTGAATCTTTTCTTCTGTTTTGTAAAGTTTTATAGCACTTATTTTCTATTTGTTGCTGCTCGTGGGCTTGCAATATTGTATTTCTTAACGGACTCTTTAAAATTGTGAACATAATGTTACTTTATAAATATATTCCAAGAATTTATTCATGGAATTGGGTGTCAAACGAGCGTAGTTAAAACAGAACAAAATTATTAACTAGTGAGCAGTTTTGTGTAAAATTATTTTCTAAATTATTTAAGATTGTTAACTAACAGAATCTCAATTAATAAGGAATAAAGTAGGTAATATGAAATAATAAAATAAAAACAACATTCAAAATATTTAATGAGGAAACTGAAAGAGAAAATCTCAGAGGTCTCAAATCTCCTTAGCCAAATCCCACCACTAAATAAACCTCATTCTTCGTATCAGCAGGCTTCGAGACAACTCCCCTAAATGCCTACCTATCTACCTAGTATCGTAATGCTGGCCCTCGGAGTGAAGGTCAGTTTCCCGATCGTCTGGAGAGCAAGGCCAAGTTGGTGCCGATGAAATTAAAATAGATATACAATAGAATAGCCCCGCATGCAGCGCAGGTTAAGCATCATATGAAGTACTATTCTCTTGTCAGGATCAGCCTAATATTAGCTTCTACCATTTGACTGCATATAACGAAATGTTGTTCAGATTGTTGAGGATCTCGTCCTCTGTAAAGAGCTAATCCATTGGCATTGAGCTGGAACTGCATTTATCATTCCGGAGGGTTCCGAAAATAAAGGCGATGTGTATGAGCTTTTTGATTTGATGTCCACTGCCGCTTTCCATCATCGCACTTCACGCCACCACGTGCAAATATCATTTCTTGAAAATACCAATCTCGCATACGGGTCACTTTCTATAATCCGTATGTTCGTTTGGCCCCCTATAAATAAAAAAATACATTGAGTTTTTCAACCGCTACTGCTATGATTTGATGAACTTAATTTTAAAAAATGTAAATCAATATTGCAGGCATTTTAATTTTAAAAAGTTAATTAACAAATTTAAAAAAATCTATATTATTTATGTTAAGGAGACAAATGATCTATTGGAAATATTCGTCAAAATACTTAGGCTACTAATAAATTATGATGTCCCAGACTTGGTACTAATATTCAATAATTGTTAAGATGATATGAAAGTAATAAGTAAATTACGTTTTATTAAAACATTTCGAAATTATAGAGATCTATTTTACTATACATTGTGAGTCCTTGGAAACTACGTTCCTGATAAGTTTTCACATCGCAACAATTGTATAAAACAAATCATAAACTATCTATACTATTAAAACTTTTTATATTTTTCAGAAAAGCGGCATCAGTTTATTCTTGTGATAAGGCTAGATTTATCTTACTTTGAATTTATTTTAAAACATTTTGTGCTAAACTAAACCATGTGAGCTTTTGAAAGATACATACTTAACTAAAAATAACCAAAAGAGGTCGACACTTGATTAATAAGTGATAAAAAAAAACAAACCTATTTTGTGTAGTGATTATCTTGGAATGAATATGAATTTTTTCATGATCAATAATATTTTACTCATAGTATTTTGTTAAATTTTCACGAGTACATATTTGAAATAAAACTATTTTTATGGATTAAAACTCGCGTATAATTTGATTACATTAAGTTTGGTTCACGGGTAGACGAGATGTAAGTCACTTTACATCTCGTCTACCCGTGAACACGATTATTGCAAAGTATTCGAAACGTCGGGTTAAATTCAAAGTGTAACCAAATTATACGCGAGTTTTAATCCTTAAAAATAGTTTTATTTCAAATATTTTACTCATTAACCACACTTGTTTTGATATTAGGTGGGTTCCAAAAATTTTTACTCACATTTTGGATTTGTACATTTTGTATTCTTCGATTAATGTTCCACAAATCAAGCCCTTCGATTTCAGAGCCATATTAAGTTGGTTGTGCAAAAAAAATGTAATAGGTCATTTTGTTGCGGCAGCCATTTTGGATTGGGATCAATATTGATTATACATATTTACATTTTCATGGAAACGAATAAGATAATTTGTTCGTTTAATTACTTGTGGTTGACTGGTTCAAATTCACCTTTAAGATTTGTCTTTCAATAACAAACTAACGAATAGGTCAATTCAAATAAAAGTTTGGTAAAATTAAATACATGCAAGCTTCTGAACCTGGCTTCGCCCTCATAGCGTGAGAGAAAAATACAAAATGGCAAGTTTCACCGACTATTCACCTCTGCTTCACGCCGCGCTGAGTCTTAGTAATGCTTAATGGTACTCCGTTCGGTTCAATCTTATTGTAATAACTCTCAAGTTATTCTTCCAAATTATTTAGTGAAAGTTTTTCCACATTAAATACTAAAAACGATAAATATATACATTATTATAGGAATTTAATAAATATATACTCTACAATGTGTATTTTAAAAAAGTATCAATTTCATTGTATTTGCGGCTCACTATTTTGGATAAAATAACTTCTGCTGAAAAGGTGCAGTATACTATCTTATATTTTTATTTAGAGTTTCTTAAAATACACCATCTAACGGTAAGTACATTATCTTCTGTAACTTCAACGGCTTAAGGAGAGCACTCTGAGATGGTTCTCAGATTTTCTCCGGTTTACTCTATACTTATCGTTTTTGTACTACCAATTTACACAAATTTTTTATAAATTCTAGCCTGTGCATTATTCCAATGTATAAGATATATCTGAAGAGTTTCATCAAAATCTGAGCAGTATTTTTTGCTTAAAAGAGTAAAAAATCTTTAAAAACGTTCGCATTTATAATATTAGGAAGTTGTATTTATGAGACGAGCGTCTGTCACAATATACTGTAAACATTGTTTAACTAATAACAAAGTTCAGATATGAAGCAGATGGCGACACGTGGTTCATTTCTTAAAACCAGAACATTTTATAGCTGTTGTTTCTTGTTGGGAACAGAGTATGACATTTTATAAAATAAGTTTATTTTGGCTATATGAAATTGGAACTCTATTTTTCATTTAGAATTTATAAAGTTATGAAATATATATATGAATCAGCTCGAATTCACGAAGGCAGATTAAATGAAGGTACAAATATCATCGTTGTATTATATTAGCAGGAAGTAAATTCTGGTAGCAAGTATATACTCAGAATATAGTTCCTGTGTTCAATAAACAAAGAAAATACGAAGGCATTCTCTTTGTGTATATTTACTACTCAAGTAACCTCCCTCTAATGTAATATGTCCCTGAGTCTTAACATTTTGTATAAATATAGGGTGTAATAATATAAAAGGTTTATCGCACTGTTTCAGAGAATATCTCAGGGGGAAAAAAAAAAGAGAGATAATTCAACACTTTGACGTAACCAAAGTTAAACTGTTTTTATAAGAGCATATCTTAAATTATACAAATGTATATATTTAACTATTCGGTGAAGGTACTTACCGAATTATCGGAATTTGCCCGAATACTTTCGAGCCCATTCGGGGCTCTTTTTCATGAGCTCGGACATGGCAGGTGTGACAAAGACCTGCACGAAACCTCCGAAAACAAGACTACATTCTACCCCCCACCCGCTCAACCGTCGCAGCGCACCCAGAGCTCTAGCAGTTCACGCTGCTATTCCGTCGCCTATCCAAATTAACAAATTCATAAAATTGATATGCAATATTTATTTCTATAAATCAATATAGTTCATGTGTGTTTATTAGCCGAATTTTAGTTATTTTATTTATTTTGATATAAAAATATTTTTTAGATCTCTAACTCTGCATATGAAATTTCACTTCATTTAGGTAGTAAATGCACCTCGTGAAAGATATCATTTCATTTAGATTGGTAGCTTTTATAGCATAATACTGGGAAATTCTCGCTTTTGTTTTTATTATTCAATGTTTATGTAAAGTCAAGTAAATAACTAAATATAGTTATTAGTTGCATAAAGTTATTTTTTACAATGACACTAAAATAAAAAGGTAACACTTTTGTTAATTATTTAATAAGTCTTATAATAATTGTAACAATAAACTTAATTCCTTACACAATTAGAGCACACAAAAATTATTAAGCGATTTTTGATAAAAATATAGAGCATTTCTTAAACATACAATTAAAAACGATACGAAAATATTATAGATTGAGTGAGTTTGGTTTTACTCCACAATTATTTAAGGGGCAGTGGCGATAAGTATTCTAAAGTCTTTTAACTGCCAGTAAGCTTTTCATTCAGCTAATTGATAACAAAAACTTAAAACTAAGTGTATGCAATAATTACATAACACACCTTAATCAGAAATCAGTAATTTTGGATCTGAACTACAATAAGTACACATTATTGTCTTAACAATAACACTTAATTGGTTTATTAAGTAGTTTATTTATTTTGCATAAATATATAAGTAATCTGTTTAGAAATACCGAATATAAAGGATACAATTTGTCAGACGCCATACAAAGCTGTTGTCAAGTAGGTGGGTGTCACAAAGCTATATATTTAGAATATGAGTTCTAGTTAATTTCCGTAACACAGACTCCTTAATGGAAACCTAAAAATAAAACTCCATATGACTTATTGATGGTATATTATGATTGAATATAACACATTTTTCTCTTTTTCAGAATCGAGAATGATTTGAAAAACTTCGGTAAGTTCCTTTAAATTTATCGTTCAATATAAGAGCAGAAACTTTCGCTTCCGTTAATATTTTTTATTTCTCGATGCTGGAAAGTAAAAAGATTTAAAAAATTGAATCACAGTCTCTGAAATGAGCGACAAGTACTGGAATTAATGTCGCTGGCGATACATCTTATGAATATTTTAAAATGGAGATAAAACATTTTATATAGCAAAAGCAGATTATTAAATTCACATCCACTGTGAAATAGAACATCAATTTTGTTCACGTTAAGCTTATTACGTAAACCATTTACCAACTCCATGATTCGATCAGAACATAAAGACCGGTTTCCGACAAATACATGTATATAGTATGAAGGAACTTTGAAGCTTGTTATTAAATTGCAGTACACCTATTGAATTTAATCTTTGATGCCGTAATAGACTTGGATATTACCAATTTTAGTTCTCACGTTTTACTTGAAAAGTTATTTAAATTCATTTACAAAATAATGCAATTACACTATAAATGCAACTTGTATGGAACGTCATCAATGACTATCTTTTTTACCTTTCTGATCATCTTTTAAATTTCAGTTTACACTTAACATATTAATCATTTACAAATCAAAGCAATTATAGTTTTAATTTAACTTATATGCAACTTTATAAATGACTTTATCTTGTTAGTCTTCATTTTTTAAACCTCAGTTTAGACTTAACATATTAATCATTACTTATATGCAACTTTATAAATGACTTTATCTTTTTAGTCTTTATTTTTTAAACCTCAGTTTAGACTTAACATATTAATCATTACTTATATGCAACTTTATAAATGACTTTATCTTTTTAGTCTTTATTTTTTAAACCTCAGTTTAGACTTAACATATTCAACGATATTAATTACAAAATCTGCCAAAAAATCAAATCAATTCTCTGGTGAAATTTAATCAGAGGATTAAAAATCAGATCCAACCGTAATCAGGTTTTGAAGAGTAAAAAATAAAATGTTCACATAATATAATAAGATAGAAAATTTCGTTTTTATCCCAAAAGCCCTTTCAGCCTTTTTAGATTATGTCAGACTGATTTAAATGATCCAATTGGGTCTTCATATATCTCACCAGGTACGAATCAAACGTTTACCTGAAATGTGGCTTTTATCAACAGAAAACTTTACTAAATCTAAATTTTAAATCTTCAAGTAATTCTTTAAGAAGTCATTCATTAGTAAGAAGTAATATAGACCATTTTTTTTTTTGCAAATGTAGCTACAGTAAAGTTGATTGTTCTTATCATATCAATTTATATGAATTTAATATTATTAATTGTATACAATCGTAAACTGATTCAAATAAAACAAAGTAACATCAAAGTAACAAGTCGCTAAATGTAAACACAGACACAAATTGGATTTATTTTTCCTGGATGAATTTAATTTATGTGCAAGGCTTTTTCAGAGTGAAATAGGCTAGGTGGAGCTGAAAGGAAATAAGGTTATCTCGAACTCAACGGTTTCCCGGGAAGCCAGCATAAGAATACCTATAATATAGACAGAATATTGTATATTTCTATTACAGACGCATCCTAGGGCTTCTGATTTATATTAGAATATCTAGATGTTTTGTAATAGAATGTGTTGAATATAAATTTTACTCTGTCATTCTTTAAAATGTAACTTTTATCAAGTTTTAGTGACATACGTTACGTAATAAATTGTTAATAAGAAAGTAAAACTACGTACTTACTTAGTAAAAGTAATTTCAAGGTGTGTCTAAGAAAGATATAGATGACATTACCTTAAGACTAATAAGGTTTTATGACGTGTTTACGATTGTTTACAAGCCTTAAAGAACGAGTAAGAGATTTTATGACGCTCCGTAGGCGTCGACAGAATTTCACCATAGATAAAAAGATATGTCATTTATACTTAGTGTCAATTATGTGTTAAAAGAACTTTGAATATATTAAAAAATATAACACAAATTAACAGAACCAGTCACACATATATATATATATATATATATTTACAGGTAGTAATAAAAAAGGTTATTAACAAAAGTAATACATATAAAGTTTAATCAAAATTATCTTTCCTTAACCTAATTGATCTTACTTTTACAACAAAATTTTGTAAAAGCGATCTGAATAAAAAGCATAGAAAATATAATTGTAGAGATTTTAATTATATTTTTAAACATGAGTTATATTTGTAAAGCTTCAATCCATACATCCTGGTTCAAATGAATATGCAAAATATTAATTTATTATTTTAATAAATATAATATTATAGTAAAACTTATTAATAATTGTTTTTTTATCCAAAAACTCCTTGTATATTCCTGTCCAGTTCATAATTTGATCAGTGTTCCGTAGCCTATTTATTGGAGCGGATGCCTTGTAACGATACAAAAATAAATACGAACCCTATATCTACACACAACAATATATTTCTTTTCATATGAAAAATAAAAATAAAATATGTATAAACATCGCGTCGTCTCTAAAATAACTTTCTCTGAAAATTTAAATTTATAAGAATCGATTTATATACGCAAACATGAAGACTAAATTTGTTTTCTATTAATGCCGATTTTCTTAGATTGAGTTTTTTTTGCATTCTACTGACGTATTTTCAATAAAAAGGCAGTTTTAGTCTATTCCTTTGTTATTTAAAACAATTGCTTGGAGTAAGTCCTAACCTCTTTGTTTTGTATTTTTTGTAGACCAAAAAAAAAATATTGGTTATGAAATTTGGTTGGTTTATACAAATTTATAACGTGCTACAGGACGAGGAATCATTATATATTATATAATAAATTTCACATATATCTTATATAAAATCTAACATAAAAGGCACCACAATTTTTTTATCGCTCGAAGGTATTTTAAATTATAAATCATCTACACCAAACAAGAATTAAATTTGTGACGATTTACAACTAAAAGTTAAAAAGATGTACAAGATATAAATACAAATGGAATAAATGAATTTAATAAAAATATATCCATCATTGTCGTTTGTATTTTGGCCGTAAGTGTTCGTTCGATAGACGGAAGGTGCTCAGCTGTACAAATGACTAAATAGTGAACCCCTTAGACCTTTCTATTTGATATGCTGAGCACTCTCCCTCGAATCCTATTCAAACTTACCACACCTTTACAATTTCATTTCCCCGTTTAGGTGAAAACAAATAAATACCGTTTCGAAAACCCTTATAAGTTGTTGTTTACTAATTTATCAATAAAATATAATATTGTACGGATTAATAATGTTGTATCCTTGCACAAAAACCATTTTATTAATTCTTTTTAAATTATTTTTTCGAGTGAAAGTTTTTAAAAGTGACTGTTTTCAAACTCGATGAAACGTAACTTAAAACAATACAGAAAAATATACTTTCTGGTTTCAAACCACTGAGATATTGAAAATCTCTATAGATAATTAAATTTCAGTTTAAATCCTACTTCCGTGATATAAGGCAACGTTGGTTAACTCCATCTAGTAACGAATATTTGAAAAAAGGGTTAATTAAAAATTACTAACCTTTCTAACCGCTGAAAAATCTTAACACCGTCTTCTGAATATAAAGTTACTTCATGCATTCACTCAAATCAAATCAAATAACCGAGTTAATTCTTTATACTAACACATACATATATTCATTATATATACATGACACATTATACAGGTATATTTAAAATAAATAAAGTGTGTAAACTAAATACTACATAATCCCTGCTGTAGTCTATTATTAGTAATGCAATATATATTATATTTTACTTGACTACAATATTTCTCTACTAAAAGAATAAATAAACCTTAATACCCTATTTTTTTACTTCTACATTCGTCTCTTTCTCTAGTAGGCTTCTTGTATGTTGTTTCATATCTGGCGTGTGTGTTAATTGCAGACATATCTTTTTTTATGAATTAGGAATAAGAAAATTGAATTTAATATAATTATTTATTATTTTCATAAATCTTATATAAATAATAATAATAAAAAAGTTATATATAATCGTATGGTTTTATTTTGTTTTATTTCAAAAGCGTCTGACAACGTGAGTGAGTTCTTTGTAATGTCTGTTTATTTTATAATAATTTAAACGTGTTTTTTGTGCACAATAAAAGAAGTTGCTTCAGTAAAACTCATATTCATTTTCAGTGAAAACATGTGTTATTCATTTGCTATTGTTTCGGTTTATTTTCTTTTTGTTTTCTAATTATTGGTACAAATATTATTTATTACAAATAATATATATATTTTACCCCCGAGTTTTTGAAATGACGATAAAAAATAATAATTTTTTAACCTTTTTATTTAATTATTCGGCACTGACAAAACGATAAATTTTGCATTTACAAATAAATACCTACTTTTTCTTTCTTCTGCTCTTGTGAGGTGAAATAAACTTAGATTTGAGTGTATTATAAAATAAAGAAAAAATTTTAACAATAACTATTTAAAACATTAACTAATACTTAAAAAACAACTAATCTTAATATAATTGTCTAATTATTAAACACTGCAGTGAAAGGTTGTACAAGTAAACCTTGCATTTAATGTTATGTAATAATTAAATCTCGATTTTTCATTGTAATTTCATATATTAAGTAAACAGATATAATATCTATACAGGCTAACAGGAGTCAAATGAAAGAAACCAAATCTCAGTCAGTCAGTATTAAAACATTATTAAACCAGTGACTTAAAACAGACTTCGAAAATGCATTAGACGATAAATTTAGTCGTGTATCGAACTACGTCGCAAATAAAAGCATTGGAGCTGAGGGCTTTGTACAAAAAAAGAAGAGCTCCCTTCACTCACTTTGAATAATGAGTTTCTGGTTCACAAAGCGATCGGTAAAATATACATAATAGATAAGTTGAAGTTGAAGAATATCTTTGTCAGCTTTCCAGATTATTTATTCAAACAATGAATCAGTATATTTTACACCTATTAATTGCAAAATGTTAGTATTTTAGAAACTTAAGATTATTTGTAGTTATTCTTTTATAACTTCTTGGGAAAATTTGAGCCATGAGTGATTGTTTTTTAGATTCAGTATAAAATTCCGCATCGATTGGTGTATAGAAATATTTTTATGAAGAATTTTTTTTTATTCCCCAAATAATATAATCATACAGAAATATGGTTTTCAAAATGATCATTGTATTTATTTATTGTTTATTACTAAATACACAAAATGGACCAAAGGCGCGCTGAATGCCACAAAGAGATTCCCTACCAGCCAACCTTAGATGTGCAGGAGAGGACGTTGGTATGGGTGCAAAAAAAAGGAAGTAAAGAAGTGATGAAACAAAAAATTTAAGCAGATATTTTAATAAGATACATAACATATACATATATGTACATATATACTACTTTAAGTTAGAGTATGAAAAGAATATCTGTATGCAGTTAGAGTATAAAAATGCTCTAAAGACGTTCGTAATTCATACATTCTTTGGTTTAAAAAAAATAGGTCTCTCTCCAGGCTATGAATTCAGTATTTTATGGGTTACGTTTTTAGGTCAAGGAACATAAAAATAATAGCAACAAAACACACAAGTAAATATGTAATGTTCCATAAATGAAATTTACTTTAACACTAGCTTTCGCCAGCAGCTTTCCTCGAATGACAAGTTGATTAAAAGTTCGTCGGCAGGCTTCAAACTATCTATATCAAATTATATGATAAAAGCCTTAGCTCAGCGTAAAACATACATGTATTTTATCTTTATTTAAAGATAGTAAAACAAACGGACAAACAAACGGAATTAACAGGGAATTATAACCGTCCGTTTTGTAGTGTGTAGTCTTAAAAATGGCAGTCGCCGGGTAATCCCACATACGCACGCGACATCACCTTCCTGGTCGACAAATTTTTAAAAAGAATAAATTAAAAAAAAAGTTATCATTAGTATGAATATTATTGAATTTATTAAAAAAAATACTAAGTATATTTGTTTTCTTAACCATATAGCCGTTGCATAAAAAAAACCGAAAACTTTAAAACAAATTATATAGACAACTTATCTATATGTTTTGGCAGTTCTACTTACATACTGCAATATACTCTGTTACGAGATTGGTTTCGTTTAACAAAATATGTAAATTTTGTGAGTCAGTAACTTAGTTGGCGCTCGATGCGATCAGTTTGGTCCATCTTATCGTGATAACTTGAACTATTTTGAATTGAATAACTTGAACTATAACTCGAAATTACTTCATATAAAATACAAAGTTTATATAAATTAAATACTAAAAGCGATCTATTGTTTTTTAACTTTCACGATTTTTACACATAATAAAAATATATATCGACACTTTATGCCGTAAATATTTTTTAAGGCACGATACCTTTTTATTTATCCGACGTTTCAATCGAATTGCACCGATCGTGGACACGGGTTGACTGATGGCAACTTAGCGGCGTCTTGTTGAGGCGCGGGATTTTTAAACTACCCTCGTCTTGTCTTCATAATTTTGGTACACTTTATAAAGCGATAAATATTAATATTAATAGGAATAAACACTCTAAAATTTGTATTGTAAAAAGTATCCAATTTAATCGTGTTTTGTCTCACGTTTTTTTATATATGATATAATGACTTTCACACTTCACAGCTTTTTATGGGAAGTTTTATATACATCTGTTTAAGACAAATACTCCTTCGATACATAATCTTCGTACAACGATTTAGGCAGCGTAGATCGAGATACCTCTCAGAGGACAGGAAATTTTCCAACTTCCTTGGTACTTATTGATATATTCTGTTCTAATTACAATACAAAATTCTAAATTGTCACCTATATGTTATTCTGATGAGTAATCTATAAAGTTTTATCCTTATCAGTTCTTTAGTTTTTGTATAAAATAGTAAAAATATATACATCCGTACAATTTTTCGCACTTATAATATTAGAATTAGTGATCTTTTCATCTAAACATTCGTTAAATCTTGTGTTGGTCTCGTAGTGTTACTTTTTATTTTTATTTATGTTTTGACAAGACGAGGGCCCTCTTACCTCATGGAGGGCTTTGAGCACACTAAGATAAAGAGTGCTTTTAAAAAACGTAAATTTAATATAAAAAATACACCACTCTTTAATTATATTAATTTATAATATTAAAGAAATTTTTGCGATAAATGGTTGTACTTAGATTTATATTAAATCTTTTATATTAAGAAATATAAACGGTTTTACAAAATTAATTAATGAACGAATTACGAAAAATTTTTTTTTAAAATATTTTTGGCCTTTTAAATAATGGTTGTATAAATGCAATGTATTTAATAAATACTTTATTTTGAGTAAAAGCTTTTGTTTAAATTTGCTTATAAATAAAAAACCTACATTTATTTCGATTACGTAGAATTTATTTGTATATATGTTTAAAAAACGGAAAAACAATTTTGTCTTAATCAAAGTTTTAAATGAGAAAGAATTCTATACAAATTTATAATACCGAAATGAAAGGAACAAAATTGAGTTTTTAAACAGCACAGCAAAGTCGTAAGAGTATTCCAAATTACAAAACTGGTACAAGCAGCTCATGTTGTATGCTGAACGACTTATTTACTGACAGCAAACTACGTCCAGATATTAAACTCTTTTATTATACCTATGCTTTTCTATTTACGTGTATATATTAAAGCCAGAATATATATGGTTCTAACTATATTTATGAAGAAAAAAATATTATGTCTCTGTCTCTTGTGGCGTTTTAAACGACTGTAAAATTATTAAATACTTGAGTGTTCGGGAAAAACTTTGAGAAAAAATTCTATACATATATTGTACAAAGCAACGCGTAAATAATGACAATGAAATATAAGTTTTACTACATCAGAAAAAAAATCCAATTAGTCTCATTCATTGTTGAATAAGAACAAATAAAAAACCAAAAAAAAAAAGGATATTTTTATACGTCTTATTTATTCATAACATAATTCTATAACGAAAAAAATATTCGTACTCCTTTCATTTACCTCAGCTTCCTATGTAATTGGCCTTCCTATGTAATATAATAGGCCTAATGACGGACAGACAACAAGCTCAAACAGCTTCTAATGGTACTTTTAACTTTTAACTTAAGATTTAATATTAAAATCATAAAAATTAAAGTAAAATTCAAGGTTTTACTGAAAAGTTTCTATTTAGGGTTATTACAAAGGATATTAACATTATTTTTAAAGAATTTAATTAGCAATTAATATCTTTAATATAATAATATATATCAATCTTATTCAGCTGAAAAAATTTTACTAGCTTCATTTTTATATAATGGTTCTATCAAGTTCGTGTCTGAATTGTGAACATTATTATATAATATACTGATATCTACAATTTGATATATAAACATTAAATAGTTGACACTACTTGTAATTTGGCAGCCTTCATAATTTCTGACTAAACGGTCAAACAGACATTTGTATACAAATATATCACTACAGAGAGAAATAGGATCCAGATGGTCAAGTCATGCACCATTTTACAACGCAGTCTGGAACAATGCCCGACTGTCATCTCGTTTCAGAAAATTTAATATCGCATACATTTTGGTGGTTCTTAATATTTGTAATAGTAAAACAAATAGTAATTATGAACTTTCTGTTCTATAGAATCGCTTTTCCTTAATAACTATTTATGCCCGTTATCTAGAAGGTTAAAAGAAACAAAGCTTCCTCTGCAAACAAACTGTCACTAAATATTATTATTGGAAATGTTACCGCTAAGAAGATTTAATTTAAAAGTAATTAAAAAAAATGTTTTTGAGCCTTCAATGCAAAATATTTCTAGCATATGTTTGTGCATTTTCACGTCACTTTTCACTCAAGTGATTTTTTTTTCCAATTCTACCCGAACAATGGCGAGCGGCACAACTAGTTGTGCAACTAGTTGTACAACTAGTTGTACAACTAGTTGTGATTGTACAACTAGTACAATCCTCAAATTAATCTAGAATATTTTTATTCTTAAATATTTGGTGGCCTCGCTTTTCCAATATCTACCATTTATAGTGAGCTGAATCAATGATATCATTAAGTTCTAAATTAAGAATTATTTTCAGATGATAGTGAATTCCATTTCAGACTAGAGGAATAATAATAAGGTTGCTTCGCTACTCTCGGATCAAAAACAATTCGCCTTATTCTCGTCACCTTCGCACACCATTTTGTAGATTAGATATGCTGATACAATGGCCACAAAAACCTTGACCTTGAATATATTATCTAAATGTATATAGAATTTCTTTAAATTATTGTTAATTTAAGTTAATTAATTTAATAATCTAAAGTAAAAAATATGAGTCTATTATATCCATTATATTCTACCTTTATGTATAAAGTGAGTGTAATTTTCTTTGGTCATACAATGAACGTAATACGGCTTCACTGAAGGCTTTTGAATGTTCAATTAGGACCTTTTGTAGTTTTATATACATATTTATTACTACGTTTCCTTTTTAACCAAATATTTAAGAAACAGTTTTAAACTTAAAGTTAAATTAAAAATGAACCGAAAGACTTTAAATATTCTTTAAAAGCTTTTAATTTTATTTGTACATAACCCGCATACGTACTTTCAATCAGAATGTGAGCTCAGTTTTTTATATACCTATATACATTATGTTATTACAAAGCAGAGTTAAACTCTTTCTCGTAGAAAGTTAGTACCTCATTTTCCTGTGCGGTAATAAGCTGGTATTCAGCGACGCTTGAACAGAAATTACAGATGCGTGACGAAAGAAATATCTACACCTTAATATGGTTTTTAAATAATGTTCGTAATTTTTGTTTAATTTTCATAATTTTAATAAATTGAGTTATAATAATCGTAAATATATAGTTTAAGTTGTTGATAAACTGATAACAGTCCATTTTTTTAAGGGTGTTACAAAGTTCCTAAAGGATTTTCATTCGTTTTTTAAAACTTAACCTATCAAGAAATTAGAATTTACCATCATTTGCTAAATGGGAGATATATAATAACAATTTAATAAGTACTATATTAAAAATAGTCACTCGCTAAAGAATAGTATGTCGTATGTATATCTGTGTTCTTTTGGTTTTTAAATTTTTTTGTCGGTAATTTTAGTGCATTTTTCAAATGTAAAGTTTTGTCTTTCAAGATGGTTTTAGCTATGTTTTGTCTCAAGGTGAGCGCGTGATCGCGCGAATGGTTGCCGGAGATGATAGCGCCGCCGCGCGTGGCAAGTGCTCTGCTACTGCCTATCACTCTGCTGTCTCTCCCTCACGCCTACGCTGCCAACGCGACGACTTACCGCGTAAGTACCATCACATACATCACATACATATAATAGTATAATATATTACGGTAATTTTGCGACTATGTCACGCCTAATTGAAATTGTTGAGTCATTAACATATCTAACTTTTAATATAATATTCATGATACTATTAATAGTAAAAGTATACTTCTTTCTATCCATGGCCCACTATTGGTTAGGTACAGATTGGTTACTATTCGAAAATATAAAACAATGATTTTAAATCCCAATTATAATTTAAAATCGTTTTTTCTTCGTCATAATATACTAAAAAAATAGTATTATTTGTATTTGACCGATTATATATAAAAATATGAATTAAGCAATCGTGTGTTCTTCCTAATACAAGATGCAAAATAAACTATTTATTATTATTAGCCTTTTTTAAGGATTCTGCTACAACCTAAAATAATAAAATACAACAAAAAAGTATTCATAAGCAACTTTTGTGTTAAAATGACAAATGAGCAGACCGTCCATCTGATGAGTTGTGCTGCTCCAATGGTCATCTGCAATGGTAAATTGCAAGCGCGTTGCCTCCCTTGAGGAATTTGGGGGTGTTTAAATATCCTTACTAACTCGATGAAACTTAAATATAATTAATAGGTACTTCACATCGATCTAGATTAGAAGATATCTTTTGAGAACTAAGATAGTCTGTATACGACGTGCAGTCGAGTATATCTAAGTTCTATAGGTGTGTAAGTTTTAGGATTAGCATGGCAAAGTGCAAGACTTAATTTAAACAATATGTTCAGAGAAAAACGTACTTTAAGCAGAGAGAATGTTTTTCTTTATTCTTATTTTTGATGGCACTTTTCCAAAGCCTTTATAGAGTTGATAGCTAAATAATTTACCATTGTGTTTTCGTGAAAGAGGTTTTATATTTTGAAAACAATTTATGATTGAAAATAAATTTATTGCCATTATTGCCAAATATGTTTTATTTTTTTTATTTAGGAATTAGGGCCCCTAAAGGGTTCGAAAATACTGGGGGCAAATTCTCATTTTATTGAGCAGCAGGATATTATATATTGAGAAGAAGGAATTATATATGTTCTAATTAGTTATAAAGAAATGAATTGATTATACTTTCGTTTTAATTTTATAAAAGTTCTCCTCGAATTTATCTAAATAGTCAACAATTTTAATTTTAAAAACACAAGTTATATAAATAAAATATTTTGCAGCGTTTTTCGTAAAAAATATCAAAATTTACTGGAAGGTACATTGTAACTAGAAGACATCCGCTAAGAAAGATTTTTAAAAAAATCCATCCATAAAGGGGTTGCAAGTTTGTATCAAAATTCATCATTTTTAATTTTGGATACAAGAAATTTTAGATTTTCTATGTGGATGATATTTCTATGAGGGCGAAAAACGGGTTGCATATGTATATGGAAATTTTTGATTCTTATTTTGTGCTTGGTGAGCCGTCAATAAATGGCGATAGCAATAAGTTTAAATGTCGATAGTGGTTTGCCGTTTGCATTTAATCACCCTGTGTAGTAATTGTGATTTTAAAATTATTTTTCACCACGCGGTCGAAGTCACGGGCAAAAGCTAATATAGTATAAATGTAAATTAAAAGTCACGACTTTGTTTCTATGTACATAAATATCTGTTAGTCACATAATATTACACATTACAAGTGAATACATTTCTGTTTATCCTCAATGTTTTTTAAGACAAAATTAAACTTCGACAATGTTAATTAAAAGTACGTTAATTAATGAAATTGTTTACACACACATACGCACACATTTTCTATCTCTTATATTTTGTTACTACTTTAAAATTGCAATAAGGTGCATTTCATAATAAAATATCCCGGGATCCACAACATTGACAGCCGTAATGAAATTTTAATTAACGATAGCCTATAAAGAAATGAAGAAAATTTATTCAGAGTTTTTTTTAATTATTTTTTTTTTATATTGGATATATTATTAATTATTAAGCATTGAAGTATTTCCATCTTTAAACTTATTTAATAAAAATATTTTAAATAATTTATTATAAAACTAAATATATTTTTTTATTTTATATCTGGTCATTTGTCCGCTAAGTTGTATAATTTTCTAGCAAAATAAAGGTAGAGTTAGGTAATTTTTTTAATTAAACTAAAAAGCTAGAGCAAAAAATTTGTGCTTTGAATTTTCAAAAAAAGTCAAGTACTTTTAAGAAGTTTACGGTTTCATTCGCCTAAGAGATTTGAACACAAACCTAAGTTACAAAACTTATTTAAAGTAACTTACCTTTTACCTTATATTGTTACCTTATATTAATTTTTAATTAATTCATTAGAACTTACATACGGACATGGGATATTAAAATTTATATTATTTTTATTTTTAATAACATCAGATGGCTTGCCATGAACTCTAAAAACTATCTTTAAAACTATCTGAGATTATAGTTTAGTGTCAATATTATAATAATTATACTCTAATTATAAGAAAAGCAATCTTGTAACAAAACCTCAAAAACCTCAAAGAAAAGTGAAATAAAAATATTGTTTTATAGATGTTTTATTACAAAAAAGGAAAGTAAAATTGTTGTAATATTACTTTAAAGGATGGTAGACGGATGTTTTGAACATTAAAACCTAACTTAACTTTTTAATATATAGGTGTGTAATAAGTTTTTGCAATAAGTAACTTAAAAGGACCTTAAAATATTCAAGTACTCTTGAACCAAAGAGTCCACAGTGGCCGGAAAGTGCAGCTTTAAGCTTAGGAACATCATTAACTATATATACTTGTTAACAAAGTACTATGTAGAATTAATTTAATTTACTATATAAAAGTATATAGGGGCTTTAAAATCAAATTATGAATCTGATATTCAATATAAATTAATACTATTCTATACAAGGACTTAAGAAAAAAGTTAGCCTCCTTCAAACTCTTACAACTATGATAGTTAAAAAGTTTTCTTTCCATGTTACAACACTTCACATTTTTTAGACTTTTGAGTTTTGATAAAACCCTTATATAACCCTTCAAAAAAAGCAGATATATGAGTAAAACAATATTGTTTTATGGATGTCGTAATACTAAGAGGGAAAGTAAGACTATTCATATTACTTTAAATAGCGGTAGAACCCTCAATAAAATCAATATATCACTTATCATTCATTTGATCATTTTGATAAAATGATCTTGTAATTTTACTAACCTTAAGTTCTTTATTTTGTGATCAACATACGGACACACATTCTAAACATTGTTATATATATTTTTTAAAGGAAAATAATAACTTTAGACATTATTTGGGACATTATGTCGATTTAGTTTTCTTGGTTTATGTGCGTGTTATTTAGAACTAATAATTCCTTATAAGAGTTATTAGAAGTTATTATCAATAATAGTCAATTAGACGCCTGTCATACACAGAATTCTGCTTTTTATCGATATACATCACTAGTGTTTTGTTTATTTCACTCACACACACGTCATGAGGCTGTATATATGACGCACTATGTTTCATTAAGTCAACAAGTACATTTGGTATAAACCATATCCTGGTTTTATTCATATCGTGATTGGAAAAATATATTTATCGACATTATTTCTATGACGATAGAAATTTTCGTTAGTGGTCAGTATATCAAAATAATTTCTACGAACACAATAGGTTTTGTAATCTGAAGTGGTTGATAATATACAGCTAGAAACAGCAATAATAATATTGCTATGAATACATATGAATATTTTACTGGATTTAACCGATTTCTAAAAAGAATGTTTTTATGTATTATCCCAGAACTTTCTATCAGTGAACCGATTTCGATGATTATTTTATTTATTTTTAAGCTGGTACTTCCGTTGCTTCATTCGATATAATGTAAATTGCATAAAACTTAATTTGGTAAAGATCTGACTTACTTAAGAAGAGTTACTTTTACTCTTCTTTCTGTAGAAAATTATACTAGATGTTTTACACATTGTTTAAAACAATGGTATACCATTTTAAAATACAATATCACGTTTGCATAATGGAAGAAACCACTAGAAAGCCAGAAATTATCTTTTAACAAGAAAGTAAAAACGCCTTTATAAGGAATAAAATAATTTGATATGGGAAACTGTTTAGAAATTCGATGCCAATTTTCTTAAATAATCTAAACCATTTCCCAAAGAGTTCACAAACTTCCATAATAAAATTCCTTTATTTATTTTTTTTATTTTTTAGTATTAAGTTCATAATTGAATACTGGATATTTAAATTGGAATTCATATAGCAAAAGTTATTACTAACAAACACACAAACAAAAGTGTTCAGTTGAAGTAAAAAAGGGGTTCACGAAGACGTGAATGGTAATATAACTGCGTTAGCTCTACTCTTATAACAAATGAATAAGGCTTTCATTAAACATTAATGGAAAACACTTGGTAGGAGCGATTTGAATAATGAGTTTTAGCTAAAGACGATACAACCGTGATGTTAGCGAGAATGCACGTGTGTGCGTAGAAATAAACTCTTAAGTCACTGTGTGTGTGTGTGTGTGTATGTGTGTGCATTTTGTATTTTTGATTTTTTTTTTATATTTAGTTCCTTTATTATGTATTTGTGATTCATTGGGTTTTCAAATATTGAAGTTATATAATCTTATTGTCAAAGGTGTTCTTATACAGAAATTGTAATTAACTCGAACCAACATTTAAAAAGAATTACTATGGACCCGCTATAGAATTATTATTTTTTGGTTTGTTCATGTTCAGTAACATATATTCAGCATAAGTAATAGACGAAAAATGTACGTCACCAAGAAAATATGATGTTATTTCGTATATTAGGTATATTAATTTTTTATCGAGTATTAAGATATTTGTGTCACCATGATGTTACAGAACGAATTGTCAACAAACATCATGTTGTTTTAAATACAAAACAGACTATTTCAATTGACTATTTAAAAATATATTTAATTTTAAAATTTGTGCCAAGTTACTATCTATCTATTCTAACTGTGTTTTATATATAGAAAAAAAATCTTTTCATCATTTCTATTCGAAAAGTGTCGCTTTGTTACTCTTTAAGCGGGAGCAAATTAGCACTTTTCTGATAGGAACTTTTTAGAGGACGAAAAAATGATTTGAATTTGGAACATACATAGAAATCGAACGCAAATTGTATGAATTTCTGGCTGTATGTGTTGGTTGCACGGCGCTGATTAAAAAAAAAAAAACAAAAACGCGCCAATGATGTCTCTGTTCTTGTAATCAGTAGGTACACATTTTCTCATGGAAAGGGTAAGAAAAGTAGAGTGTAGAAGTCGGTATCATAATATTATTCCCTCAGGCGATATACTTTGAATCTCTCGCTGCGCTCAGGATTCTACGTTACGATCCTTTTTTTCGCTCGTGCTTCAAATTAGCACCCTCGCCGTAAAAAGACTATTTTGATCTATTTTGATACAATCTACTATTCTACTTAAGGTGTATATGTAGGGTAAGATTTTTTTTTTATGATTGAAATTCTTTATTTTCACGCGTTAGAATAGCTAGTATTCTTTACAATAATGGTATTCTTTAGAAATGATATAATTCTCTAATTTAAAAAAATAATAATGTAAGAAGAAAGAAAAGATTTTTGAAAATTCAACTTTAGCTGAAATAGGACTGAAGATTTTTTTAATTCTCTGTCGTCACACTCTTTAATGGCTAAGTTAGTATTTTATAAAATAATGGTATTGAGGAATAATTATAATCCTATTTTAGGAGGAATTAGAGTCATCTCTCCGGCTGGTGCACGCTGTAGCAACGGGCGCGACAGGAGCGCTGTGCGTCACTCACCACTACGGCCGTCTACGAGCACCGATGCACACGGCTCGGTGGGAAGCAGCACGAGCCAGGGCTGACCTCGCTGCTAACATCCTTCACCAACTGGGATTAGAGACCGCTGGTAACATACATTCACATAAAAATAATCATTATTCTAGTTGTTTTTTTTTAGTAGACTATTATATTAGTAGTAAACTTTACAAATTATCAGAACAATGTTTTTGTTAAAACGATTTTATAATTAAAATGATGATTTCATGTTTTTAATTTTTAATTTATAACTTATGATTTGTTTTAAGTGATCTATTAGCAGTACGTTAAAAATAATCAAAAAATAGTATTGTAATTCTATATTATTTAGTTATAAAAGGTGTATTGATTGTAATATTAAATTTTAATCCATATATAATGTTTCTAAAATATATAATCTTTTTAAAGTCATTTCAAATTCAAACGATGGTTATATAAACGAAGATCTCATCTATCAAAGATAGTGTACAACAGTTAGTAAGCAGTCCTTGACATATTAAATTCATATTGCAGAACTAGGTCCCGTAAGACGGCTATTAGATTTAACTGAGGCGAGATTCCTACAGCATTTTGTAGAATTACGTCCATCAGAATATATTCATATTAAATTGTAACAAGATTAATAAAAGTTTAAAATAAAACTGAAAATGACCCGCAATTTTCAGTTTTATTAATCTGATTCTGAGGTTTAACTCAACATCTAATAATCTAAGCTAATATTAAAAAGAGGAAACTTTGTTTTGTTTGTAATGGATAAAGTAAAAAAAGTATATTTTTTAATATCTAGCAATTAGCTAGATCTTAAAAAATATTTTAACAATATAAAAATACACTATAGTCGACGTGTTTTACGTTGTGAATTAATTTTTCGAGCTATTCATAGTTCCCCATGTATTTTTTTTTTACTTTCAAGTATATCGGATACAGCGTAACACCGCGGAGCGAAGCTAGTCATGCAATAAATATGTAATGATAATTATATTAAACTATTAAGAAAATTTTGTTTTTATAATTAATTAAATTATATAAATATTACTAATGAAGTGTTAAGTGGTAGTTTGCCTTTTAAAAATTATTTTTGGTATAATTAAATTGCGGTCTCTCTTAGCTCAATAAGTGAGTAATAATGTCAAGATGAAAGCTGAGCCTTAAATGCTTTTAACTAAGAGCACCGTTAGTTCATTACTAGTAAATTTAGTGAAGAAGGTAAAATTAAGTACCTAGGTATATATCATACTTTTTGTACAACTTATTTGGTATATTCATTGGTCGGTATTTTTTTTATTATCAGTCCCCAAATTTAAATAACTTCAAAAATGTTCCGAATTAAATCTTTGCTAAAATTTCATGGCTGAATTGAGTAAATCTGACATAAACGTAACTTAGAATTATATTTCTTTAAGAAAAAAAAACTAAAGAAACTTAAGAAATATATTTAGTAATCAGCACTTCTTTAAGTCTGGATGGATGAGGTCGACAAAATCAACTACACGACCCTTGCTGAAAATGTATATGTGTAAACTAAATTTAATTTAGAAAATAATTAAACGAAGATGTTTTTACTTCGTTACAATATTTATGACCAAGCTATATTATAAAAGATGAGAAATGTGAACCCCTTCACAAAAATCCTGGCAAAATCCACGGCATTTACTAAGACATTTTAAAATTAAATTCCTAGGGTTTATAATTAAGGGGTGAGGGGACGACCTTCAACACCTATATTTATATGAGGGTATCGTAAGAGCCGGTTAATGGACACAAATAAAGGAGATCCCATTGTACACCACTTATCCACAAGGTGACGGAAATATCTCCAACACGCTCTCCAAAAGAAAATTAACATCAGGTTGGCAGAGATCGGTCCTAAAGAGAGAAATCCTAAAGATTTCAACAAATGGAACTGTTAAAAATTACTGCGATATGAACAGGATAATGACAAAGATTTGTTTACTTTTTTAGGTACATTAGTACCTATTTGTACGTAGTATGATATAATAAAACTACATCGAACTAAATATGGAAGATATTCTGACTTCTTACCTTTCAATATATAATTTATATGTTATGTATACAATAGTGACAGTTTCATATTGAAAAGTGATATAATATTACACAATTCATTTGATTTCAAAAGGAAATATATATTAGAATTCAAAGTGAAGAGACGTCTGATATTATTTATATGAATAAATAATAAAATCAAATATTTGATTACATGTCTATGTCGCATATCTGTCAGTCATTCAATAAAAGTTAATAAATATAGTTTAATTATATTTTTTCTTTGTTTACAGATAAGAAGTCTATTGAAATAAATAATATTATGATTGACTGAAAAATTATGGAATTGACTGATATTTTCAATAAGATTTTCACTATACTCATTACTTTTTAGATCTAAATATAGCTGTTCCAATATCATATTATCATATCTTATACATTTTTAAATATATACTAATCTTAATTTATTACTACATTGTAATTACCTAAGTCTTACCCAATGGTAACATCAAATGTTTTATAATTTGATTTAAATCTAAAAACACAGCAATCAAACAACTTCATTTGGACTTTTTTTACCAATCGAAAAGTGTATGTACATTATTTTAATTCTCAGATATTCTTGATTGTTCAGTTATTGTAGCACGGTTTTAACTGAATTGGTCGGATGCAGATAAAACGGTTCAGTGACCATTCTGCTAGTCTGAGTAGTTTTACTGACTTAATAAATCTTTATTAAGCCAGTAAAATTCGTGTGTAAATCATTATATATCTATTCTGGTCATTTAACAATTATACCTTTGATTTAGTTTTCATTCATTATGTTTTTATACATATATAAAATATATACGATCTGGTAGCAAAATATAAGAGACAAAATTGTTTTTAGAAGTCCTCATGGCGGTGTCTCAAGGTTTAGTCATGGGCACGAGTACCTCAGAGAGAGCGGTGGGAGCCAGAGCACTGGCTTTAAGGTCTGATGGTGTTGTCAATAGTGCTGTGGCTTGGGAGCGATACGGCGCTGCTGAACCGGTGGCGGTTGTGTCCCCACAGCTTGAGAAACCACCAGATCCTGATTATCCATGGTATTTATTTCGTGTTAAATATTATAGTAATTATTGTTATGATATATGAATATATAATTAGTTTATGGTTCATAGCTCGTGGTTAGATATTAAAAAATTTACGTACTGACATTGTTCTCTATGATCTTAGTCCTTGTAGAGGTGGTCAGAGTAACCCATAAAACTAATTATTGTACCTAAAATAAATGTCCATGTTAGTGTATATAGTAATGTAAATGTTAACTAAAATCATCCCTGTCAAAATGTCTAAATTTCTTGTCTAACTAATAAGCTATTTTAGGTACGTGTCTGCAGAGGACAGCGAATCATTACGATCACCAAAGTTCATGCCATCCCCACCAGGCGCTACTATGGATGGGTGGTGGACCTACCCTTACTATAGCTGTGGGGCAAAGCGATGGCTGCTATCTTATACGGTTCCTGTTTCGACTATCCGCGGGTAAGCCTGACTTATTCATTGATTCTGTATTATTCTTATAGATATTTTGTCCTTAAGATATCTTTTATATTTTCATTTTAATTATTAATTTATGAGATTTATAAAACACATTTCTATACATAAATTATAATTATTCAGTTTCCTTGTTTTATATTAGATGCCGGTATTAAGTTACGAATAAAAACATAGACGCATAACTAGTTTTAAACTATCCTAGCAGTAATGGTACTCTTATTTTATTTATAAAGTTTTGGTCTGATAGCATCTTAGCAACTTTCAAACTTCGCTTCAAGGAAATAAGGCAACGGAAAATACACTTCTTAACATTAGATAAGGCTTGAAAATAGATTTTCATTTAATGATACCGTGCCATTAATTTTCGCTTTTCAGATTAAAGGGCGTTGTTTCAGTAGACATTGATATTTCTAATCTTGAAATAAATCAGTGTGAAGTTGATAACGATGAAGACAATGACAACCAAATTTATTCATTTCACGGAACACATAAATGTCCTAATGAGACTACTTATGTAAGCATATTTCGCTATATCCCAAATTATTAATTCCATAATAATTGAGAACTAAGTTATAATCGAAACAATTTGATCAAGATATTATAACAAATAAGAAAATATTTCGTAAATGATTTGAAATGTATCAATATATATAGATATATTATTTGACAGTGTGATTACAAGCCCAATCGTGAGGTCACCGTCCGCTACGCTGGTTGGGCGCGCGGTTCCTATATCTGCAGATGTCGTCCCGGGTTTTATTCCATGCACCATCCTGAAGGGTTTAATGGATCTCTTGTTGAAGGTAATGCTCGTAAAAGTTCTTTATGTCTCAAATCGAAATACAATGTCGAGATAGCATCACTAAAATATTTCTGAATAAACAGGCCATTAAATGAATTAACAATAAAAGATATTTAAAAAACATTAAACTCGTGTATTATTGTTTTCATATTTAAGATATCTGTTTAAGTTAAACTTAATATTCTATTTTTGGAACAGTGGCATATCAAGAATACGAAGAGAATGGATTGGATAACTGGAACGAACCCTACGAATGTCTGAAGTGCCAGCCCGGCTGCGACACCTGCCGGGGGCCGGAGCCTTGTCTAGCTACATATAATTGGCCTTTTCGGTAATTGTCTTGATAATTACAATTACTTTTAAATAAAACAGTAAGGAATTTGGAAAGACAAACCACATACTAAATTTGATAAATACAGTCTAAAGCACAATATTCCAGTGTCCAGATTGTTTAACAATTAATGGAACAATTTCATGCATATCTTGCTCTTGATATATTTAACATGATATAACGATGGTTACAGGATATCGCTTCTGGTGATATCAGTGAGCTGTGCGGTGATGACGGTGGTGCTGACGGTGTACACGCGCCACCACCGCAGGGTGAAGGTGTTCCGCGTCGCCAGCCCTGTGTTCCTCTCCATCACGCTGCTCGGATGCGCCATCATGTACATGGAGGTTTGTGTTATCTTTATCTTTGGAATATATTGAACTTAAGTCAAATTCTAGTTGCCAGATTCCAAAAGGTAAAAAATATTTGGTGGAGCAGCGTCTAGGTCACATTTAGTTTTGCTTATGAAAATAAAAATGCGCTCTTAATCATAATCTCTTTATAAATTATTTTAAAATTAAAACATGTATGCCATTAGAAATAAATATAATAAGTCTATAAAGTGTAATAAACTGATTATAATTATAGTAAAATCATAAAAATCATTATAAATTATATTATACATCAAGTCATCCTATTTAATTGAAATTAGATTATAAATCGAGTCATCCTAAAAAAAATCTACAACACCGACATAGAATAATAATAAATATAAAAAAGTAGCTTAATATAAAAAGTAATTGAATAATAATTGTTTAACGAACTTCTTTTATAAATATAATCTAAAATATCAGGGAAACCACAAAGCACTCATAAAATAAAAACGCATACTTTTTAATTAATTAAAGGCTGATAGTGACAAGCTTTGTTTCATATATCTCTTATAAACCACACTGGACATATAAAAGTAGATACATTCAATTGAGTAAAGTTTTTTATACAAATCATTCGGTCATCATTCACCTCAAAACTTATACAATATTGCAGATGGCCGCCATATTTCCGGTATTGGACCGATACTCTTGCATTGCTACAAAATGGACTCGTCATATGGGATTCTGTATCACTTATACTGCGTTACTTATGAAAACTTGGAGGTAACAATTTATGTTCAATTAATACTAATATTACAAAGCTGAAGAGTTTGTTTGTTTGAACGCGCTAATCTTCGAAACTGCTAAATGGATTTTAATATTTTTTTTTGATTATGAAAGGCATTTTCATGAGGAAGGCTATCTAGTATTACGCTACTGCTTGTAATTAGAAATAAAACTATTTTTACGGATTAAAACTCGCGTATAATATGGATACATTTTTATTTTAACCAGACGTTTCGCAGACTGCACTTATATCTCGTCTACATCCGAGAACACGATTGCTGCATAGCATTCGAAACGACGGGTTAAAATTATACGCGAGTTTAATCCGTAAAAAATAGTTTTATTTCAAATGTGTACTCGTGAAAATCTAAGAAAATATTATGCTTCTAATTATCTTAATAATAAATTAAATAGAGCGAGTGAAACCGCAAGTAACGGCTAATTAAGCTGAGGTTATATTGAATTTAATGTTTAATAATATATTTTTATTACAGAGTGTCCCTAACATTCCGCGTGAAATCTGCACATAAGTTGAAACTGACAGACAAGCAGCTGTTACAATGGATGGCACCAATCCTACTGATCATGCTCGTTTATCTCGGAACTTGGACGCTCTCCGCACCTCCTGATGCTGAAGTGGTATGCTAATATTATGAAAATTATTTTCCATTTACAAATCCAACAAAATAAGATAATTAATATAATTTAAATTTGAGTAAGTTTTAATACGAAATATAAATCGATGTCCTACTCTTCTATGAGTACTGTACTGTATTCTGTACGTACTGTATTTCTTAACTAAGTGTTAATGTAAGGTTAAATGTTTAATATGAGGTAGTCAATGAAATAAGTCTTACTATCATGTAAAATAATACAATAACTCGTTTCCAGATAACAGATAACAAAGGACTGAAATTCAAACAATGCACGTATAATTGGTGGGACCACAGTTTAGCCATAGGTAAGCATTTTTTTTCATTTTAATAATTAATTAATTAATAATTAAAGTTTTATGATTCATGATTAAATATATACATTTAAATTAATTAATCGGAATTTGAAGCAATGGTTCAATCGTGTTTTGACGATTATACGACCTCCAATGGACTCCAAATTACAAGCAAAATTCCAATTTAACATTTGTAATTAAAAAAAATTTTTAATTTTCAGAATATTATAACTATCATATAATTATGTATCCATCAATTACTGTATCTATTTTTAATATTATTTTCAGGAGAAATCTTGTTTCTTCTGTGGGGTGTTCGAGTCTGCTACCGCGTGCGACACGCAGAGAGCCTCTACAACGAAGCGAGGCTCATATCAATCGCCATCTACAACATTTTTACTGTCAATTCTCTAATGATTGCCTTTCAGTAAGTATAACAACACATTTATATTATTAAACTTAAAGTTGTTAAGCGTTTTTAACGCCCGGTTTGAGAGTAAATTATAGTTGCATTTGAATGAAGCTATCTATCTACGTAGTAAAATTTTAATGTGGCTATTTCCAATGTTAATGTAAGTCCTAGCTTAGACTTTATTCTTTTATTTCTAAAACAAATATTAAGTAAAATATAGTGTCTAAGCATGTTTATCTTGTTTCAGTCTATTGATCTTGCCGCGCGCTGGTCCCGATATAAAATATCTGCTCGGCTTTATACGAACCCAACTGTCCACGTCAACTACAGTTCTATTGGTGTTTCTACCCAAGGCGAGTATATTTATATTATCAACCAATAGAACTCGACAACAGTTCAACTAGTCCATATCCAACTCGCCATTAGTCCCAATATTTGTAAAAGATATACCATGTATATAAAAGGCGTTTCCTCCTACCTCCAAGGCCGGCAATGTTTTTGTGTTCGTGGGTGACCACGCTCGCTTGTCCTGATTTTCCATAAAGCAATGTATGAAGTGTGTAAGTCCCGCAGGTGGTCCGCGTGGTCCGCGGCACGGGCGACACGTGGGACAGCCGCGCGCGCGCGCGGGGCCTGCCCGCCGCCGCCTCGCTCAACGGGATAGGACTCGTCACGGACGAGCCCACGGACCTCTACCAGGAGAACGAGGAGCTTAAGGTCAGCTTACTTGCTGAATTCCCGGCTTAAGTAGTTCTGTATATAATCATCCCAGGCATGAGCGAGCGGTCTTGGACAATTACAAAGAACACAACTTGCAAATAATTTCATAAATTAGTTACTTGTAAATATATGAACATTAAGAATTTTTTACTTCGCGTTTTTCTTTTGTAATTTACGCGAGTCTCCGCGTCGTGCATCCGACACCAGCCAATATTACAATTGGCATTTGATTTCTATTTATGTTTATATTTATGTTCCAAATAAAAATCACTTTTCCGCCCGCTAAAAAGTTCATATCGAAAAAAAAGCTGTTTTTTTTAGTGGGAACTCAAAGGAACAAAGTGACACTTTGCGAAAAAAAGATATGAAAAATATATTAAATATGAGGGTACATTTCGTATTTGACGGTATATATCGTTTTAATTACAGGAGGAAGTACAAAAGTTGGCCGCCCAAATTGAGTTTATGAAGATAGTTCAAATGGAGATGCATAACCGCCACTTGCGGCCGCGGCCCGGGGGCTACTTCACACCGAGTGGGGTGCCTCAGAGCCCCGTGCACACTAAGACTGTTAATATTTCACAAGTGAGTATTCAACTACAAATTTAAAGTCTTTAATATACTAATTGGAGGTATCTAAATTGATACAAGGATATCTAAAACGATATTAAAATGTAAGTGAAATTTTTCAAGGAAAACACAGACTGGACAGGCCCGGTGTGACTGGTGGCTTTAAGCGACAGCGACTGGCACTGGCCGGGTCCAGCTGGCAAGAGAGTCGTCACCGCCGTGGATGAAAGACCACCGACCTTCGTCTGACTCTTCACAGTACATAATTATGCTTAACATTTTGTAATGCGCGCCAAAATTGTTTAATTTATGGTATCAATTATCATGTATGTGGTTTGGTGAACCATATTTTTTTTAAATACAGTAATTTAATTAATCTTAATATTAACCATGTAAACTCCAAAAGATATACGTTATATGTCGGTTTCTTAAATGTTCATACAAGTTCATATATTTTATCTTTTCTAAATTAACTTATAAAAAAGAAGTACCTGTTTTTTCTATGTAACTACCTTCTTTGTAGAACTTGTATATCTAAACTTTTAGAGTAAACTTTTATTAATATTTTCTAATTCTTTACACAAGTTACCAATACACGATGAAGAAATGATGTCTCTAAAAAAGGCACCTAAATTGTTATTAAAATGTAAATTTCGTATAAAAACAACCGTAAAAACCAACCGTAGCCGTAAATACCTTACTTATTTTGGTCGCTTCCTCGTTAAAGTAAAATGAAGGCAGCTTAATATTAATATTCTAAATGCTTTTATATCCTCCTTACAATATTAGTATAATTTATACTGGGTGATATTTCTTGTCATGATAAGACATGGTTTGTTTTGCAATCGTTTAGCGTAAAATGTAGTACATAGTACCTCTCTGTACTCCAAAAAAATAATCTGTATCTACACACGGAGCGTGTGTACTGATATTTTTACACGTGACAAAATAGTCATGAGATTTTTTTTTTAATAAAAAAAGGTTTACAAAGAACCTCGGAGGTTTTTACAAATATAAAAAAATAACGGACACAAAAACTCAAACTAGACAGTAATAAAAATCGAAATCACATAGAAAACTGTAACTTTTGGTAATCGAACCCACGACCTTTGGCCAGGATCAACCACTAAGAATTAGGTATAGCAACCTTTGACGGCCGATTGTGTATCGGACGTCGAAGGCTGCATATTAGTATTTAACATTACTTTAAAAAAGTATATAATAAGTTTAGTTAACCCTGTTATGCTGTCATTTATCTTTCAAACCTTTTTTAAGCAATAAAATCACCCAGTATAACATTACTGTGATTCGCATTACATATATATGTTACATAAATTACGTCGGTGTGATATCTAAACAAAAAATTGAGGGCCCGGCAATGCGCTGTTGCTTATTACTGCTGTTGTATAAAAAACCATAAGGTTTTTGACACAAAACAATCAAATTTTTTTTGTGCCAGTAAAAATGCTACCACCATGTTACCGAAACACTTGTTTCAAGAAGTACTTAATACTGATCGACAATTAAAATATCTATATTATAAATATGACCGGAGATGTGTATATTTCAGGCTTTTAACATAAAGCCGAGGCTGCTTAGCTAAATGTGATAAATAGCTTATCAAATAAGTATAGGCTCAAATCAAATTGTGTGTATAAAATTGATAACTTTATGTCAAAATTAAGTGCGGTATATTAAGTGTAAAACTTAAAGAGTAATCTCGAATTTAACTAATCCCAATTCCATACAGACGCGTTTTGGAAAATATAGAATTTTAATAAGTATGCGTAAACGAATGAATGTAAGTCGTCAGTGGGATTATCTGGAAAAACAATTCATACACATTTCAAAATACCAAAATACAGTACTGTAATTTTATTTCAACTTTCAAACGACAAAAGTCGTGTTGTAGTAACAATGAGTCATTCCTAAAATAATTGCTAGATAAAAAAAAAGTAAGTATTATAGATTTTATTTTTGTAGGCAATAGTTTCTGTCTAGTCATTAGTCTGTATTCTGTATCAGCTAGGCTGCAAAATATCCAAAGATGGTTCAAAAAAATAATCATATCAAATCAGAAAAACCTGCACATGTGACTGTACTTTCTATGGTAGTATTAAATAATGTAACTATTATAGTTTACGACATTTAAATAACAATTCATATTTACTTTATAGCTATACTATTAAAATATAAATGTTGTACTTATATTAAAAACGAACATGTATTAATTTATTATCAATGTTTTAAAATTGTTGTTCATGTCTCTATTAGTCATTTAACTAGTTGTAGAAACGTCGTTTATAATAAAATATAGTAAATAAAATCTATACTGTGTTGAATATGTGGGTTACAAACATTGTCTATGGCTAGACAAGTGACTGAAACGGACATATATAAAAATATAAATACATATATAATTGTTATTAGCATGTTTTAGCCCTGTACTTTTAACTATGATCAACCTTCTCAGTGTTAGGTAATTTTGTTGTGTAAAAATACTATATTTATTAGATAGGTGTAACAAAAATTATTCATATAAATTATTTATCGCTAAGTAGTTACCAAGCTGTAGAGGAAAGAATAATGAAGAAGGACATACATTTATTAATGAAGAAACTTTACTTTTAAAACATCTTTGTCTATTAATAAAGTGATAAAACACAAAATTTTAAAAAGCTATTATTTTTTTAACGGAATAAAATTTCATTATATAAATCTTATGTAAATATCTAGGACTCCTGTTGCATATAAATCAAATGATCAATTGGCGCGTGGCAGCTATTTAGAGATTATTTAAGGAAACAAAGATATTTTTAATAGAACTGTACTGCAATTATCATATAAGTATTTTTATTATTATTACTAAACATTATTTTCTATAACTAATAAAATACAACTATAATTGAAATTTATATTTGAGAAATAATTTTGATGTTCTTATATATTTTTTTTATCTTACTGTAATATTTTTGGCATAGGATAAATTTAAATGTATTTTGAACAATGTGTAAATTATACAGTTCAGACAATAAAACTTACAAATGTTGATTGAAATGTAATAAAAGTATTTGAAATCTATACTTACAATATACTTTGATTGATACCTTTTTTTTTTAATATGTTATTTTCATATTACTAATATTGTTATTTACTTACTGTTGTGATCATAATATTATAGGATAATACAATTTGTAAATATAAATCAAACAACAAAGCATCAATTCTAAAATGTTGTAGAAAAATGTGCGATAAACATTTGTTGGCATTTCATTGATTATAAGTAAATCCTGTTATTGGAGTTGAAATTTGGTAGCTTGATGTTTATAAAAATGGGTAAAAATAATATTGAAATAAATATATTGATACTTTTTCTCAAGCATTTATGCACTGGACACCAACACAAAACAAAAAAAAAACATGTAAAATTAACAAACTTAAAACTGTGATAGCTTTTTCATGCTTTCGACATTATAAATATTTTTACCCATCCTTAAAAATGTCCAAGTATCAAATTGCACCTCCAATAAACTAATTATAAGTGACTTTTACTAGAATTACTTTAATGCATTAAGACTTCAATTTATAAAACCATTATACAATAGACTATAATATAATTAAGCATTTCTTGTAACATTAATGATTCAATTTTAGATATATTTATGTTGTGACAATTTTTACATATTATATTACTACTTGATATTGCCCAGTGTCTGTAGACATATATGTGATGTATCTAAGTTATTGACATTATGAGAGAAATAAGTTTATATAATTCATACAATCTTTAAAAGCAAGACAATTTGTCATATCTAAATATTTCATTACTTCATTTTTGTCCCCAGGTTAAAGTTTTACCAAGGTATAAAAAATAATAATTGTTATGAGTAGTTTAGTCCACTAATTATAAAACCAGTATATTACATTAAATGACATAGTAAGACTCAAACCTTTGAAACCTGTAATAAGTTATTTATCATTATGCCATTTAAAATAGGCAAAGCTTACTCCTAGAAATTTTGGTAGTTTAAGCCTCAATGTGATATCAAGTAAGAAATAGTTAAGTTAGATCAATAATTTTATCGGACATTAGGTTATAAATGTTAGCATAAATGTGTAATTTAAGATTTGTTGTGCCAAGACTTTAATTAAAATCTGTTTGTAATTGTATAGTTTAAAGTATTCTCAAGTATTTAAAATTAGCTGTCAATATTCAGAAGTAAAATAAATGTGACATTGTTGTTTCCCATATTTATTAGAGTATATGTAAGTTGTGTTTTTACATTAAAAGAATATCTGTTTTTATTGTTTTATTTTTCCGAGCTTGCTTGACTTCCAAATCTAAGATTGTTATTAAAATTAAAACTTATAATATATTTATTCCTCAAATAAATTGTTAGAATCTTTCTTCTGGATAAAAGGCACACTCGCACAAAGAAAATGAAGATCACTCAATATATTTTTAGGATTCTCATTACATTCCAATTTCTTTTGTAACAAATCCAGAACTTCCATATCCTTTTTAGCAATATCACATACCTTTTCCGCCGAAGATAGTTCTTCTTCCTCTGCAGACAACAGTGATTCTATAAGAGCACCCCGTTCAACTCTTTTTCTTAAAGATGCAACCTCTTCCTTCAATTTATTAAAATCAACATCAGATGTCTGATCAAGTTGAACTTCATCTTCTAATAACAGTACATTATGAGGTATTTTCAATAAGCGTTCTATCTCTTCATCAATAATATTCAATGAGGGTCCAGCTCTCTCACAGTACAAGCGGATAAGATTATCACATGAGTGTGTTAAGGTGAACTTATCTTTATCATTTAATTCTAATGATTCTTGCAAGTAACTTTCCATATCTTTCACCCCGGTTCTAATTTTCTGTTCTACCATTTGACGAACTGCAATTTTAAGTCTTTGAGCTCCAAAACCGAAATGCTGCGTTTCATACTCCTCGTCAGTTCCTCCAGTCCAAGGTGCTGTTTTTATCATTTTTTTAAATATTAATTTTAAAATCTAACAACGGTAAATGCTAAAAATAACGGGCGCTATTTCAAATTTAACTATACAATTCTGCTGAGACGTTAGTTCTCATTTTGACAGTTTGTATACTTTGAATGTAATGTGTTAATTTTTGAGTTTGATAAACATGCCATTGACAGGAGTAACAGTGTTACCCACTTGTACAACATTGGAAGTCGATAATTGAAACAATATAATCGATTATTTAAACATTTAAATATAAATAATACAAAAGATAATATTTTTATATTTTTCTCCTTTCGGGCAGCTTATTAATACCGAGAAAATATTTGGTATCACTCGTGCTTTTAAATATATCTTAAATATTTCGAAATAGTTTACAAAACATGTTGAGAATAAATTTGAATCGACATCTGATAGATGAGAGCAATAATATTTTATTGCGATGGTATTACTTATAACATTAAAATTTTATCATTATTGTTTCTGGAGTAAGTTAAAACATTATAAAATCGATATAATACTTGTTGTAAATTGTATCAATATTTCAAAATGACGATCCTATATTGTGCTTGAAAACTTTAAAGTGAATGTTATATATCAATACATTAGAATAATAAAAAGTATAAATATTGCTGTCATAGTCTAAATGCACGACCCGTGCGAAGCTGAACTGAAGAAAAAAATTTATACATACTGTCATTTTTCTTTAACAAAGTTCTTTCAAAATAAATATACTACACAGAGATAGCTAAAATATATTTTTATTATTGAGTTAAATTTTATTTTATAAAATTTTATACCTTGACATAAAGTAGAAAGCCAATATTGTCAATAATTTGATAATAGATATCAAAGAAATACAAATGCGTACATTAAAAAATGCTAGAAGCAATTTTTAAAGTAGGATTAAATCCTAATAGTACCATACTGTATCTGAAACTCATTTTTTCATGCAGACGAAACAGTTATGCTTGCCCAGATGACAAGCAAATAACATTAAAACTACAAATATTATTATTTTGCGTCGGTGGCATACAATAATTATTGACTAAAATTTTAAATCACAATTAGGGTTAATCTGGGTCTACGTTTATGGTGTTATCTTTTACATGGGTATCATAATTCATATTTTATAAAAACATTAACCAGCAAAGGCTTTCAATCTTATGTTTTTTAAATAAACTGAGAGTGACTTGTTAGTATAAATAACTTTATAAAATAATAAATGATTTTCACAAAATAATGAAAATGACAAATCAAAAGTAAATAATATTTTAGTCCGTAAAATCTATTAAAGCAAATATTCTCATATAAGCATCATGTACGCCCACTGTTAATAGAGAATGAGACATTATCACTATTTCTCCGTATTTACCCAACTGATTTGCTGGTCGCAAAAACTAGTTCGTACTTCTACACACTAGGTGGCCGCTGTTCGCTAGCCGTTCGCTATTCACTTCAGTTCAGTGTCGAGTGTTCAACAGTCGACAGTAATCGTTCGATCGTTCAGTACTTAGTAATAAAGTGGCGACAGAAAAGATTTGACGTTTTCGCGTTTAACAACAATAACATAACCTCATTAGTGTTTTGTCAAAACGTAATAACTTTCACATTAATTTTTTGTGTAAGTGAAAAACAATTCATTATCTATGAATTCATTGAAAATTTGTATTTTCATTTAACTTATTTCGCATTTTTTACCCTGGAACGAGATCTTGTTTCGCTACCGCGTGTGTGTGGAGTGTCGTGTTTACAAAGTTTAGTATTGTTTGATTTTCTGCATTAGTGTGGGTTTCGACCCTGAACTTGTTGCTGTAACTAACTGTGAGGTACGACTTTATCTCATACAAATAGTATATTTTATAAATGTATTAATAAAACTTTAACTCTGAGATAGGGATTTAACAACGATATCAATCAAGTTGGCAATAATCATGTCATAAATATTGTTAATATTCGTGATTCGTACGATAACGTTCATTGAACTTTTATAACCCTATTTTTAATTTGTTAATAGTGTTGCAAAAGTAAAAATACGGGTTTTTTATTGTAACGTTAAAGTATTAATATATATTTATTTATATAATAAAATTTAGTGAACGAACCATAAAACGATGTTTATATATTCCAATTTTTTGATTTCTTATTATTCTAGTAAATGCTTAGATCGAAATTTACCTTTCCTTTACCGATACAAAAATATTATATTTACGAACTCGATATCTTAAAGTTTAACATAACGTAACGACATGTAACGTAATACCATGTAGGTACTTTAAATATGTATAAATATTTGATATAGTAAACATTTATTTTATCAAACAAGTTATTGAACGAGCAAGCTCAATGAACCTTTATAAAAATATTGGATAAAAATATTTTCAATCGTATTGAAGGTTAACAATATTGACAATAGACAAAAAGGATTTGTTTGTAATTCCCCGCCTAGCTTTTGCCTGCCATTCTTCCCGTAGACGTTACTCGTTCGGAAAAATAGTTACTGATCAAAGATCAAAGTTTTTGTTTTCAGGTATAAGGCATAGATACATTTGAATTATGAAATATAAAACTACGTGCATGGTTCCAATGATGTAAAATGTTAACGAAGATGAAACTAAACTTATTATTTAATTAAACTATAATTATATAACTAACTGCAATTAAGTATATATATATTTTTTACTATAATATTTTTTTGGGGTTATAAAAAAACGATAATAATAATCTATCTATACCTAAAGTTATGTCTTGACCTTTTGATTCGCATAAATTCCCAAAAATAAAAACAGTTTAGCCAACATTTCCCAATTTTTACCACTTTTTTTAAAATGAAGTCAATTGAGGAACCAGTTGAGGTCCCTACTACGATTTTTTGGTCCCTAGTACATAAAAAATGTATTGCCAATTTGTCCCGTCGTTTAATAAATAGCATTTATTTTTATTTATATATGGATATCTTATATTTTCTTCCAGTAATAAAAAGATCAAAGTGGTGATGATTCTGCATTGATTGTTGACTCTTATATAAAAACTAAATTCGGATTTCCCTACGGCGCTGACATCCACTATTGTCACGAGCGTACATTTATATTTCATTTTTTGCAGTTATAATGTTTACGGTATATTAAGAATTTTTATTCTTCACATAATTCTTGACTAACGAATATGTTTTGACAGATTTTCTATCATTTGTCAAATGTAAAATTTATCTTATCTTGAAGATTGAAAAATCGTATCATAATGGATGACTTCAAAATTATTAATCTAAAGTACTTAAATAATTTATAATAATTTGAACCAAGTGTTAACCATAACTAAATAAAAAAAGATACATATTTAAAATATATTCCATTTATTATCGAGTAATGCAATTAATAATAATAATAATATACATTGTTCTTAACAACTAATCTGAGGCTTGTGACGTCTGGATCTTCAAGCTACTATATTGTTATTGCAGACATGCAGCTGGAAGAATACGCTGCATACATAATTAACAATAATTATTATTATAATTTGAATTTCAGTATAATTTTAACATGAATCAAAGTCAGGGATGGGTTTATTATATATTTTTAAATATAGTATCTTTGCTATCTCTGGTAATTTGTTGATAAATATATGTATTATCTACAGACCTGTTACGTTCTGAAATCGCGTGTCAGATTCGTCCGTTATATCACCATTTATTGAATTTTAATGTTTTTATTAAATATTATTATATATATTGGTTTTATATTATTTTTTTCAATAAATAATTATGTTACTACCATAGATAATAAATAAATAGTCACAAAATGTCGTCTTAGTTTTTGGCAACTTTCAACGCTTATATATAAGGGTTTCTCAAATGACTTCAACTGGATTGTCTATTGGCTTAGTACTCATACTATTTGCTATTTTAAGATTACACTCGACCATACATTTTGTAGTATAACCTATGCTAGACGAGATTCTACTTGTGATTAATTTTATCAATATTACAAATTTTAATATATTTATATATAAAGTAAAGACTATTAATTAAATATTTTATCAGAGATCGTGTAACAATATTGATATTATATCACTTCAGTTAATTATCAGCATTTTTAAGGTTAAAATATTTAACTTTCACTTCAAATATTAAATACTGCGTATTAAAAAACGGAACGTAAATATAAGTTGCTTTCCAGTAATAAATTGTTATATTGGAAATAACATTTGTAATGCATATTAAGTCGCTGTATGTTGATATATATATATATGTCTTTAATAGTCTTCGCCTTGCACTGACAATAAAAGAATTTTGTTACCCAAGACACTCTACCATCGCCTATTACCAGAACTATAAAACTGCCCTATCTATTAACTTTAATGTATACTTTTCAATACTGACACAGAATTAAAAGTCATGGCAGTTTCACGACTTGTGGCTGGCTGTGGAATATTTATATACTAATTTAAAATTTTGAAAATAATTTCGCTTCTGTAACGGCCATTATTCGGTCATTAATAATATTTTAAAAATTTATATTACTAATAATAATTAATATGGCTTTGAGAAACCTGTAGTAAATATATGCTATAAATTATTAGGTAAAATCTTTTCTGGAACAGAAAATAGAGGAATTATAATAAAATCATGTTATAAATTAGAAAATTATATTAGTACTTGAATTATGTTGTATTTTGTAAAATTTTATTTAGCACTTTTTACACGTGGGCGGATGGACGTTACTCAATAAAATTAACGACGTATGAAATACATTTTTTAAAACATTTCACAATACTATTGAATAACTCATTCTAATAATACATACTAGCTGTTAATCGTGTATCCACCCGTGGAATTATTTTATTTACTATTAGGATAATTTAGAGTAGTAGCTAATTAGTAGCACTAGTAGTAAAGGAAATACTTATAATCTTCCTCATGTCTGTCTGTCATATATAATATTCAGAAAGAATTTTTCTTATTAATTCAGTGGGTAGTTTCGAAAATAAGCCCGTTAAAACAAAGTTTTCCGCTTTACAATATTAGTACATACATATATCTCAAACCCAACATAATTTGTTATATACATCGAGTTGTTATATATTATATTTAAAAATATACATATAAAATGTAATACAACACATTTATAATCAAATATAAATTAAATAAGCCATTGACTGATGGGTTTCGGTGACGTGGGAGGGAACCTATCTTCATTTAAAGTTAAGACATTGGTCATTGGTAGTATAACATTATTCAAGATAAAACCGTAAAAGAAATATACAAATATTACTTTGAATTGGCGCCTTTGATGCGCGAACAAACAAAATCAACGCAGTATCATTTACTTAATACGTAACTAATACTTTTTATACAGATTTGTCCTCATCAATATTTTATATGTATTATGTATACTTTATTAAATCAATGTCAGTATAGATGTTACTGTATAATTATATGATAACCTCTGGTGACCTTGTTAGTTTGTTGTTACTTCATTAATTGCTACAAATGATAAATGCTTTGTATTATCATTGACCACGCCTATTTCGCGCTGCGTGCGCCCATGGGAACAGCATGCACTCATTGGAACAGCAAGCAGCATTGGAAAAACAAGCACCCATGGGAACAGCATGCAACCATTTTCATCAAAAGGAATAAGAACTTACCGTCAAGTCATGTTATTTTCGGTTATTTTTGCATTCCTAAAACGTTGCCTTTTAAAACCTCTTGGTTACAATTGCATTACGTCATCCACTAGACACACGAGGCAACTATGTAGCAACAAAAAAGATGCAGTCAACTAATATCTATTAAAATAAGTATAGCTAAAGTCGTATACTAAAAACGATATTTGACCTTATTTTTTTATTATTTACTCAACTAATGTACAATAACATTAAAAAAACTCGTTAGCAAAGTTTAAGTTTGATTTACGTAAGTCGATTCCTATTAATTTGTTATGATTACGTAACAAGTGAGATAATCACTCATTGTTAGTTTTAATTACTGTTTACATACATTGTAGTCTTCGATAGTTAATGGTAATATATTATATTAAAAAATAATTATTTTTTAATAATTTTTATTATATATATATTTATTATTTATAGTTATTATGTCATTATACTTAATTTGCATTCTTTTCAAATTTAAAATTCTAAATGTTTTAATATTTAGAAGACTTGTTTATTCTAACAAATAGCAATCACTATTAATATTTAAACCAGTTTTTGCTAGAGGTTTCGAACGCCATAGATTTGTATATAAGGAAGTCTTACATCGGAGTTTTACAAAACTTTCTTTCTGTCTCTGGCACAGTACCCTCTTATAGAATAAAAGTTTCTGTATCGTTTCAGTGTATTGTAGGAAAATAGTTTTTTATTGAGTGCTTTGCACTTATATAATTCTTTAAAGTTTTACGATTATTGCGCTTGTATAGTAAATGTTTCTAGATAAAATGTACTCTAAATGTAATCCTATAAACTATCTTTTATTACAAAAAGCATTTAAAAAAGGGTAGTTTTGGCCTTGGTATCATGTTAATAACCTAATATTTTCTTAGATTTTCACCAGTACACATTTCAAATAACTATTTTTATGAATTAAAACTATAATTTGGTTACATTTTTGATTTTAACCCGACGTTTCGAATACTTTGCAGTAATCGTGTTCACGGGTAGACGAGATGTAAGTGTCATGTTAATAACCGTTGGAAAACTTAGTTATTTGGAAATCAAACACAATTACTATAATGGAATGTATATATGTTATATATACATTGCTAAGTTTCCGTCGCCAGCTCTTGCTGAGGCATGTCTTTCGGAGCCGGTTGTAGCTTTGACTATAAAAATGATTCTTATAAAATTATTTTTATTCTATTTATTGAAGTCATCATGACCCTATAAAGGCTTTAATATATGTATTTTATTATAATTTAATATAAAAATCAGAGTAACCTTAACCATGCTTATAGTTTTACTTCTGTTTATTTGAACTTGAACGAAGATTTCGCCTTCGTGTTTCAATACACGTGCCAAAACTAGTTATATCAATTCTGTCACAGTAATTTAGCTTCGCAATCAACAAAGTAACGCTTGGCATAGTCTGAAAATTATGTTTATAAGACATTCCTAGATAGAAATATGATTAGAAACAGCATATATTTTTGGAACAGTATTCACAATAAATTTTGCAGCAGAAAATACAATAACATTATAAAGGTTAAGTAAATATTTGGTCAATTCGTTTCATGTTGTAACAACAGTCATTAAATTTGTTTTACTCCATTACGATATTGACTTCTAGTGTTACTTTTTGCACTTTGTATATTTTTTTAATATCTATTATTCATCTCAAAGAAAAAAATATATGGCTGTAAAGAATATAGCTTGTTTATATTTTTTACAAATCATGTTGTTATTATTATCATTATGTATTATTACATGGATATTTCTTTATATATGTAGTTTTATTAATTTTTTAGAATTTTATTATTTCTCTTTTTGAATTTCTCTCTCCTCCTGTACATCCTATGGATGGCGGTTAAAAAATATTTTGTGGTATATTATATTTCAGCAGATTAATACCGAAATACTAGTATTGAATATACTGAAAATTATAGGGAGGTGGATATTATTAAAACACTATATATAAAATACAATACACGAAGATATTTAGTTTGTCTCCTTTATTCCAGAGGAATTCAAACAACGCTCAGTGCACTTGCAATGCTACCGGTTTTTCCGTAAAGTATGAGTATTACTATTTGAGGAAGCTGAGATATTGAAAACGAGAAGCCATTGTGCATTATTAAATGTAGGCCGGCACTCAATGTTATAATAACATTTCACTATTAAAATGCGTGTTTGTGTAGACTTTAATTATAAAGTTAAAATATAAATGTAAATATAAAAGAAACCTAGAAAGTTTTGCAAATGTTTTAATTTTTTTTTATAAAAAAATCTATTTGCTTACTGTTTATAAAGAAATCATAAGTGTCAATAATGATCAAAGCAAATTTACTAATCTGCATCATGTAGTTTCTCAAATGCCTTCTTGAGAACACGATGATCCTTTGAGCTGGTTTTAATTTTAGAGAACATCAAGTCCCAGGGTGCCAAATGGTTTTTAAGGAAGCAAAAGTTTTATCAAGTGTTCTATCTGGGAAATGGCCGATTTTGTCGAATTGCACCGTGTTACCATGAAAGAGCAGTCTCAGATTTACGTATAGGGTCGCTTTTTGCTCACACCAGCAAAAACTTCTGTTAAGTATTTGACAGTTTTCCATTCTACATTAATGTTTTTTTTGGTTTTTAGTTGTAATATTTCTACTGCATATTATCTATTCAAACCCAGTATCTATGGCTACGCAAATGTGGTCAAGAATCAAGTACAGTCTGAAAGAGAAGTCATGATACAGTGTCAAACTTTTTAAATTCAATTCCATCAAAACGCCGTCTATTTGTTTATTTCAAAACGAGCCCATTTCGCTTGGCTCTTACTTTCCAGAATGTATCTTTGGAATAAGATGAACACCTTGAGTTGTTAAGAATAGAGATTTCTTCGAATTCTTAACTTTGGTTGGTACAATTAGTCTACACATAAAACAAGTTACAAGCAAGTTTGCATTCTTACAAAGGTCTGACAATACATCATATCTAGACAACTTAAAAGTTATTCCAGACAGATCCGGTCTTGTGAGGAGTACTGCGCTTATATATATATATGCCGGTGATGCAAAATTTGATCTTGCAGCTCTGAACTCAATTAAGAGGTGTGCAAAGAGGCTAATTGGTGATCCGGAATTGGTTGATGATGCCTTTCTCTATAGTCTTGGACACAGGCGTAGAATTGCCAGCCTCTCAGTGTTTTATCAGGGATACATTTTGGTTAGTGTGCGCTTAAAAGAGATGGAGGAATTAACCCATCCCCATTCTATTTTCGGACTCTCTGACACAAGGCGTGTTCACCCACACCTCGTGGATCCCTCAGGTCTTGCGTCGATGTTTCCCTCTGAGTACTAATATAATAAAAAAATGTTTTTACCTATTGCATTTTTTTTAAATTGTTGTCCAAGTTTGTATCCATAAATTTTTTTATTTACTTTCATTAATTTATTATTCGTAATACTCTAGAAAAGTATAAAACATTTGACTTTAACATTTTTAAAATGGTCTTGATATGTGGAGAAGATTATAGCAATAAAGATTTAAATTTATTTCTCGTCTTAGTTTATTTGCTTGATATAAACAATCATGTCGATTGTAGTTTTAAGAGATCTATTTTGAGCAACATAACATATTCGTTGAAGCATAGTTTAAAGACCCCGTGTACCGATTTTAATATTAACAAAGCAATTATAGTTACGTTGAACTCAGATTTTTACTTCTACCGTAACGAATAAAAACATATGAGCGGTACTTTTTCGTATAAGTCCTGAATATATAGAGGTTTTTTTTTTATTTTACTAAAATCTAATATATATGCACATGAAAAAGTAGGTTTATAGGTTGATATATCTGTAACTTTTATTCCTTGCAGTTTTGGTATATGTTGTTGTTTAAGATGTTATAGAAAAATCCTATGTTGTAGTTTAAGCAATAATATACTACAACATATGTCTTTTAAATGGAATTTCTTATAATTTACCGCAATTTGTTTGTAAGGTAATTAATTTAAAGTCTGTTAAGAGCTATCTTTCCGTTTAGACCGTTAAGAATTAACAGGGGGGGGTTACGAGTTTGTATATATATGTATAGTATATAGATCTATTAAAACGTAACGTTATATGGCTTACCGATTCAGGTTAAGTCGGTTTTACGGGTATTTGACAACCCCAGCTTAGTGAATGAGTTCAAGCGGACACAAGATACCATGAGCCTTATTTCCGGTTAGACTGGCATTTTCCGCTCAGTAAACTTAGTTGTAAGTATAATGTATTGGTATGTGTTTTTTTATGTGTGGAATGAATGAGTTTTATTTAAACAAAATATTAAGAGCGAGATGTTAAAATGGTAATAACCGTTCACTCGTTCATTTGTTTACAATTTGAATATAATATGTTGTTGACCGAATCTCGTGTTTTAAATGTATGACATCAGTACTACGTAAGCAAGTTTCATATACATAGTGAAACAATGGACATTTACATATGTTTGTTATTGCAACGATTATTGTTTTTTGTTTTTCTCAGATTATTATTTAGAGCGCGGTGTTAAATTGTTTTACTATGTAATAATAAAATATATTTTATTGGGGTCATTCGATTTTATTATGTCACGTATTGTTAACGAGTCACGACTTATGATCTTGTTCCATACGGCGCCATTAAATATATTATAGGCACATATAGTTTAACTAAATTTTACACAAATTAGTCTTATAATATCTTATATAGATAAGTAACCATTACTATTTATAACTACTGGTTGTTACATATTATAGACCAAACAACAATAAAATAATGAAAACCATTTATTATATTTATAAGCTTTAATGATTTTAGTTTTAATTTTTTTATATTATTTTATTATAAATTAATTATTAGTTTCTCGCTGCTTTAAGAAGTAGTGACTTCTGCCTTTCTCCTCTGGCTCTAATCAGAAACAATTTATAATCTCTTAAGATGTGATCGATATTTAATTGCATTTTAATTTAATATCAAACTGTTTAATTATTTAAACAATCATACATTTTGTTTTAGATATTAAACATCAACAAGGTAAACTCATTAAAACAAATGTTTTGTTTTTAAATGTTTTCTAAGATTTACACGAGTACTACACATTTCAATAAAACTATTTTTCGGATATAACTCGCTTTTATTATTACATTTTTATATTTAACCCGACGTTTCGGATGCTTTGTTGGATGCCAAACGTGTTCGTCTTTAAGTCTTTAAGTCGCGGTAAGACGAGATGATGAGACGACACCATCATCTCGTGTTACCGCGAACACGTTTGCTGCAAAGCATCCGAAACGTCGGGTTAAATATAAAAATGTAATAATAAAGGCGAGTTATATCCGAAAAATAGTTTTATTGAAATCATTAAAACATTATCAGTAGTTATGTGTGAAATTATACCACATGAGTTTTTGAGTGAATTGTTCTAAAAACGTATCCAGATAATGATATCAAACTTTAATTAATTTTCAGCGTGAAGCTCGAACAAACAAACTAATGAACAGACAAACAAAATGTTTTAAAACTATTAATTTATTTTTGCGTCATGAACATGCTGCCATTTTTACATATATATTTAATATAGGTGCAAAGTTTACCTCGAAACTATTTAATTATAGAGCGATATATAGATTTCTTACTTTTTATTGTAATAACATTAATATTACTTTATAAACAATCCCAAACTCGTCAATTTTATTTATGAAGTCATCTACTTGAAATATAGATATTGAATTTCAATGCGCGATCATTTACAACGTCCGTAGATATACCGCTATCGACATAGAAATATGTTTAATAACTCTTGTTTTAAAGGCTGTATATCTTAATATATTTAAAGTCTCATATCATAAATAAAGTTAATAAATAGAATAAATCTCATATAAAAATGTGCTGTAAATAACATACTTTTTTTTTTAAATAATAAATAAAGTCCTATATATAGTATTGAGTTCCCCCGGTTACTTCAACTTTTTTGACACTTATAGTACCTCCGTGAACGTGATACTAGAGTAGATACGAAAGTCGTCTACATTTTTATGTAATAATATATTTAAAAATAAAATTACATCTAAACTATCTATTATTTTATTTTGTTCTAAATATACTTATAATTTTCATTGAAACTGGCTGAAAAGGTTAATAATAATTGCTTATTTTAATTTCTAAACATTTAATGTATAATAATAACTAAAAAGTTAAAAGTTATAATTTGAATACACATAACCTTGAATAATTTGATAACGAATAAATTCGGTAAATTTCATTTAATTGGTAATCTGTTATCAAAATTCTTTATCTTGTCTAAATTCTATTAATATTAAGTCAAACTGTATAATGTGGGTTATGAGAAAAAATATAATTTAAAGATTGATATCATATTTATTTAATTGGTTCTAATTTGTTCTAATACCATTTACTTACGTCATTTGATATTGAATAATTTATAAATTCCTGCAACTTTGTTATGTAATTAATATATATAATTATACGTTTATTTTTATTTAAAACATGTTATTTATTTTAATAAATAAATAAATAAATAAACTGTTGCTTACAAGTCTTATGTCACGAGCATCAAAGTGTTAAACTCTGTTAGTATATCGAAATACTGTTTGCAATTAAAATATCATTTGAATTGTATTCGTTAATTTATACTACTAATATACTTTCTATTTCGTACATTATCTATATTAATATCATAAAGTAGATAAGTTTGTTTGTTTAAACGCGATAATCTGTTAAACTACTGAATGGACATGTGACAGACAGGTTGGAAGGCTATAATCTAATTTATATCTAAAATAGTTTATAAATTCGTTCATACGCGAGTGGAGCTGTGAGTAACAGCTAGTTTAATATTATACATTTACACTATTTTCCGGCGTCAGTCTGTTCCCATCTTTTGATAAGGACTCATGACGCAATTATGTTTTTGCATACAAATGCTTTGCAAATTATATTTGTTTTAAACACAGACGTCTCCAAATGTGAAATAACATACTTATTTCATCGATTTGAGACTTGCTATAGTTAAAATACATACATATTTACATCTTTCAGTATGTCACGTGCTAAACAAACAATGAGACTTAACGCTTGAAATGCGTCATAATTATGAGAATATGGAAAAGTAAACGCTCATACCAGGTCTTGTGACTGTTTTCTTAAATTATTCAAATATTATAAGGTAAAAGGAAGTATTATGAATGTTGCTTGCAAATATATACATACAATATCCTTTTTAAGTATGTCATATTTGGTTTTATGGATTTGTTTATTTCTAAATGCGAATTGAACTCTCAAACGAAGGATTCTGTATTTTGTATTAAATAGGTGGTCCAAGATTGGTACCTCAGTTTACAAATAATCGTGAATCCGACTCACTCTTGACGTTTTTATTATCTATAGGTTTAGCTTTTTTTAGTTTGGTAATCTGTTACATACACCCCATTCGCTTATAAAATGATCGCGGGAGGGACTATGTGGAACTACCCGCCATCTTGCCATTTTTAAGGCTACCAACTAAAAACCAAGGGTTGTCGTCATCCCTTTGGTGGGACGACATGGGATCACATTAACACTCTTCGTGAAGTCCCAGCATTACCCCCATATGAGGGTATCCATAGAAACCTGTAGGTTTACCTAGTAATATGTTATAAAACAGTATAACTATGAAATAAATAACATTTAACTCGTGAATAGTTATCGGTTAAATTTCGTCTTCCCGAAAAAAATCGTATTCCCGATAAGATGAAGTGTCTGTCACTAAAGCTGTTAGTTTGTCTTCCTCCAATGGTATTAGATTGCGGGCATGGGGTTCCGGATGTACATAAAATGCACAATAGTATCTTGAGACCAGTGTGGACATAGGACTTTACATTATTTACGGATAGGCTTCGTCAGTATCACGTTAGCTGTTTCCATCTTGAATATTCAAACCAAAAATATATTTCTTTTTAAATTTAATATTTAATTACATATACGCAAATTAAAAAAGTTATAAGTACATTACTATAATTATTGTATTTAATATCAATTTAATGATTTGGTATGAAAATTTTATCACAATACTGTAATCAATATCATCAGTCTAGACGTATATTGAACTTATTTCATTTACATATATACTCTCGGTATTATTGAAAAATATATCTTGGAATCTTTGTTCTTTGTTTATTTCTATTCAGAATTTATATATTTAATAATAACCTTACCTTCATTTATGTGTGTTGAAACAGCCGAGTTCAGCCAGTCCGATCCAAATTCACTCTACTTACTTGAAACTTTATACACTTTTCTTTGTTGAATATTAATTTTAATAAATTATATTAAAATAATAACAATACCTTCATTTAATATTAACCTTATTTTCAGATACTACCCCTCCAAATAGTAACTTTCCAACGAATGGTTCAACGTAACGACTTTATTTTTTAAGTGGTATTGGAGTCAAAACAATATCCGTGTTCTTAAATATTAAATAATTTAGGTAAACATTATATTCATTACTACATTATAATTAGATAAAAAACTATATATTTAAAATAATTTATATAATCTATTTTAATTATTTCCTGTAGGTTTTCAATCAAAGCAAAAGTCGGTAATATACTATAATAAATAAATGGAAAATAATTGACATGCAACATATTTTTATTTATTAATTTCGTCAATAAATAACTATAATAAATCTACAACATATACAATAAAACTAGTTTAAAGAAACATTTGAAAAGTTGGAAGAAATGAAATAAATAATATAAAATGAAATGAAAATGTTTATTGAAAAAAAGTTTTATAAAAATATTTTTTCGTAATGAAATCGACCAAAGTGGAGAATGAAATTGATTATAAAAATGTTTTTCTTTGTTCCATTGCTTTGTGGGTAAAAGTCAATTAACTGAGAATAACAGAATTTCCATTTAGCATCCAAACGACGGTTTCGTGTTGTACGGTTAAGGGAGGTAATTATAGACATTACGTCTGTTAAAATAATTTAGATACTGATGTAATGTCTTGTAATTTGCCAAGAAATATTTCTATTTTAGTCTTAATATAAAGAATAAAGTAACATTTTCGTATATAATAATTTATACTCAATATTAAACACATTTTTATAAAATGTACCCAGTTATTGATATAATCAGTTCCAAAACAATAAGTTATAAGCAATCGAAATATAATAAGCTATTTAATATTTTCAATATATATATAACATTCATGCTATAAATCAATTATTCATAATTAGATATTTTCTGTACCTTAAGATATTGTACTAAAAGTATATTAAAGGTACTATGTACTGGTAAAATAATGTTAGGGCTGCGTGTCTCACTGCTAATAGGCATTTGAAAGGGAAAGGGGACTCAATCGAGAGAAACTCGAGCGGAAAGTCGGCTATTATCCGATTTGCTGGGTCGTGTAATTGACACACAAATAACATAAAAGCGATTTCCAAATTTAACTAGAATAGAATAGAATTACGGAATCAAATCTAGAAGAGAATTACGTCAAGAATAACCTCTTCACAAGCTAAAGCTTTATTTGGAATAAAATCCAGCCTAAGCATCCATTTCATTATACAATTTGCTAAGCACTACGTCAATTACAGTACTAATATCTCATTCTGAAGCGGCTTTTAGTGCGTTAATTATACTATACAGATTGTATAGACAATTGGCGCTTTTATAAACTACTTGAACCCAAAAAGAATAAAGTTCTCTATAAATTTTTCTTTACTTTTTTACACTCTCGAACTAGATAAATAATTTCTCTGTTACGGGGTTCACAAACAAAAATAACGTCCAGACTCCAAACAGAAATCTTTGTGGGTCACACAAATAACTGTCCGTGTGGGATTCGAATCTTTGGATTGCGGGCAATGCTTCTATCCACTAACCAGTAGACCAATCGGCTGTTAAATATTGTCAGTGTTTAGTAAATTGGTATGGTTGCATTATGTTATTTGAACTTTAAAAAAATTGTTTTCACTATAATTTTTTTTTTTAAACTCGCATTAGAGAAATAATCTCTTTGTCACCGGGGTTTTATAAACAAAAATAACGTACATAAGTAACGTCTAGACTCGTAACAGCAATGTGTGGGTCACATAAATAATTGTCCCGTGTGGATAGAATAGAACCCACGACCTTTTGATACAAGAGGCATGGCTAACAACCACTAACCAGGAAACCAATCGACTGTCAAATATTTTCAAATAGTGTTTAATAAATTGGTATGGATTATATTTACGATAATATTACTTGTAGTAGATATAGGTCTTAGTAATTTATAACGTCAGTAAAATTGTAATATCAAAGAGATAATAACCAGGACTCTTTCCAGGATTTAGCGGATTCAGAACACGCGTTTGTTAACAGTGTAAACATAACATTATTTAAAGATCCTAGCATTAATGTCTCCTAACAGGGTATATATAACTATACTTTTACATAATAACTATTATTACGTTAAACGCTTATTATTTATCATTATTCTAATAATCCCCTGGTATAATATCTGGGGTTAAATATAATAATACTCTTTAGTTAATTGAGCGCTAAAGTGTTGATAAAATTAAGATTTTTTTTATAATTGATAGCATAACCAGTCGAATACTATAGTTTTATAAATTTCGACCTTCTAATTTATATTATATTGAAGATAGACCAGTTTTTAATGCATGCTTGATTCACCAACCTGATAAGAGCCTGTAGCTAAATGGCAAACGCTAGATTTCATTTCTACGGTAACGTACTCGTATTTGTGTTAACGATAGTATTTTATTTATCACCTTATGATATTTTACAACTCCATACACTTTTCATTTTATCAGAGTAGTGTCAATAATTACGTAGATATCAGATTCTTCAATGATATGTTACTTTGAACGTATGTGTATTTTAAGACTAAATATTTAATTTAATTTTTAATCATCTCTAATTTAAAATAAAAAAATTTGTTAAAATTTGTGGTGGGTTAAAATTATTTTTGAACCCTGAAAATGTAACATACAAGTACAAAAGACGTGCATTAAATCTGTTTACGGATCGTTGCTTCAGTCGGATAAGATCCTTGCCCTTGAGAGACCCTGAAGTAATCTATTACATATGTCAAGGTTAACATTCACCTTTTTTATCATCTCTTACTTTGCTATTATTCAAGATAGACTCGATTCTAAGTTTCCTTCAGACTGAAGATTTAGTACAATATCATGCCATGTAGATCATGCATAAAGAAAAGAAATAACACAAAATGAATGTCAGTTTTATGTTCTTTATGGTTCCATACGGTAGAGATTTGAATAAACTATCAAAAATGTTTATTACTTACATATGAAATGGCGGCGATTTCTTTTCTTCATGTCAAACATTTAATAAAATGGATGTATAGCTTTATTAAAGACAATATAATAGCACATAATCTGGTAACATTTTGCAGCTAAATCTAGCGGATGTTGTGAAATAATATGTAAATTAATTCTGATATGGTGTAAGAATTGTACTCAAGATAACTGACCCAGAAACTATACATGTCGAATAGAGCATTTGGTGTTGGTGATTCAAATAAATTTTTGCTATAACATGTTGTGAATTGTTTTTCTACATACCTATATTTTTTGTATGTTATCTTTTTTTATTCGCAATATATTAGCGGTTTACAGCCAGTCTGATTTGAAACTTTACTGTAGTCTACGAAGTGATGCTCTGACCTAGAAGGTACCTATTAACTCTGAATTTGAAAATCACTAGATGCACAGTAAACAAGGACTTCAGTCAAGTGTTTCAAAGTTTTGTTTCTCTTATTATAAAATGATGAATCAAAACGTTTTGCACAGACCTTAAGATTTCCACCGTTATTCGGTGTCAAGTTTTTCGTTGTTAAGTTATGGATGGGTTGAAGGGGAAATCAAGTAATGCGACTAATCTCCAGTGCATACATTCTGAAATGTATTCTATAAAAGATCGACAGACTGACCACCTAGCGAAGATGTCCAAACATCCAAACATCAACTGTTTGGAACATCTTTTGCCTCAACAAAAGTGTCATCTACGAGCCTCCTAGCTCGTGTTTCATCAAAGATGCGGGCAGCACTCTTTTGCACTACTGAAATTAAGCATAAAACAGAATGAGCAATTGTTCATGCTTGATGTTTACGCACTTTCGAGAGTGAACCAAATTACCTAATTTAACCCACCTATTTACTTAACCAGGTTGGCATAACGTAACGACATGTAACGTAATACCATGTAGGTACTTTAAATATGTATAAATATTTGATATAGTAAACATTTATTTTATCAAACAAGTTATTGAACGAGCAAGCTCAATGAACCTTTATAAAAATATTGGATAAAAATATTTTCAATCGTATTGAAGGTTAACAATATTGACAATAGACAAAAAGGATTTGTTTGTAATTCCCCGCCTAGCTTTTGCCTGCCATTCTTCCCGTAGACGTTACTCGTTCGGAAAAATAGTTACTGATCAAAGATCAAAGTTTTTGTTTTCAGGTATAAGGCATAGATACATTTGAATTATGAAATATAAAACTACGTGCATGGTTCCAATGATGTAAAATGTTAACGAAGATGAAACTAAACTTATTATTTAATTAAACTATAATTATATAACTAACTGCAATTAAGTATATATATATTTTTTACTATAATATTTTTTTGGGGTTATAAAAAAACGATAATAATAATCTATCTATACCTAAAGTTATGTCTTGACCTTTTGATTCGCATAAATTCCCAAAAATAAAAACAGTTTAGCCAACATTTCCCAATTTTTACCACTTTTTTTAAAATGAAGTCAATTGAGGAACCAGTTGAGGTCCCTACTACGATTTTTTGGTCCCTAGTACATAAAAAATGTATTGCCAATTTGTCCCGTCGTTTAATAAATAGCATTTATTTTTATTTATATATGGATATCTTATATTTTCTTCCAGTAATAAAAAGATCAAAGTGGTGATGATTCTGCATTGATTGTTGACTCTTATATAAAAACTAAATTCGGATTTCCCTACGGCGCTGACATCCACTATTGTCACGAGCGTACATTTATATTTCATTTTTTGCAGTTATAATGTTTACGGTATATTAAGAATTTTTATTCTCCACATAATTCTTGACTAACGAATATGTTTTGACAGATTTTCTATCATTTGTCAAATGTAAAATTTATCTTATCTTGAAGATTGAAAAATCGTATCATAATGGATGACTTCAAAATTATTAATCTAAAGTACTTAAATAATTTATAATAATTTGAACCAAGTGTTAACCATAACTAAATAAAAAAAGATACATATTTAAAATATATTCCATTTATTATCGAGTAATGCAATTAATAATAATAATAATATACATTGTTCTTAACAACTAATCTGAGGCTTGTGACGTCTGGATCTTCAAGCTACGATATTGTTATTGCAGACATGCAGCTGGAAGAATACGCTGCATACATAATTAACAATAATTATTATTATAATTTGAATTTCAGTATAATTTTAACATGAATCAAAGTCAGGGATGGGTTTATTATATATTTTTAAATATAGTATCTTTGCTATCTCTGGTAATTTGTTGATAAATATATGTATTATCTACAGACCTGTTACGTTCTGAAATCGCGTGTCAGATTCGTCCGTTATATCACCATTTATTGAATTTTAATGTTTTTATTAAATATTATTATATATATTGGTTTTATATTATTTTTTTCAATAAATAATTATGTTACTACCATAGATAACAAATAAATAGTCACAAAATGTCGTCTTAGTTTTTGGCAACTTTCAACGCTTATATATAAGGGTTTCTCAAATGACTTCAACTGGATTGTCTATTGGCTTAGTACTCATACTATTTGCTATTTTAAGATTACACTCGACCATACATTTTGTAGTATAACCTATGCTAGACGAGATTCTACTTGTGATTAATTTTATCAATATTACAAATTTTAATATATTTATATAAAAAGTAAAGACTATTAATTAAATATTTTATCAGAGATCGTGTAACAATATTGATATTATATCACTTCAGTTAATTATCAGCATTTTTAAGGTTAAAATATTTAACTTTCACTTAAAATATTAAATACTGCGTATTAAAAAACGGAACATATAAGTTGCTTTCCAGTAATAAATTGTTATATTGGAAATAACATTTGTAATGCATATTAAGTCGCTGTATGTTGATATATATATATATATATATATATATGTCTTTAATAGTCTTCGCCTTGCACTGACAATAAAAGAATTTTGTTACCCAAGACACTCTACCATCGCCTATTACCAGAACTATAAAACTGCCCTATCTATTAACTTTAATGTATACTTTTCAATACTGACACAGAATTAAAAGTCATGGCAGTTTCATGACTTGTGGCTGGCTGTGGAATATTTATATACTAATTTAAAATTTTGAAAATAATTTCGCTTCTGTAACGGCCATTATTCGGTCATTAATAATATTTTAAAAATGTATATTACTAATAATAATAAATATGACTTTGAGAAACCTGTAGTAAATATATGCTATAAATTATTAGGTAAAATCTTTTCTGGAACAGAAAATAGAGGAATTATAATAAAATCATATTATAAATTAGAAAATTATATTAGTACTTGAATTATGTTGTATTTTGTAAAATTTTATTTAGCACTTTTTACACGTGGGCGGATGGACGTTACTCAATAAAATTAACGACGTATGAAATACATTTTTTAAAACATTTCACAATACTATTGAATAACTCATTCTAATAATACTTACATACTAGCTGTTAATCGTGTATCCACCCGTGGAATGATTTTATTTACTATTAGGATAATTTAGAGTAGTAGCTAATTAGTAGCACTAGTAGTAAAGGAAAGACTTATAATCTTCCTCATGTCTGTCTGTCATATATAATATTCACAAAGAATTTTTCTTATTAATTCAGTGGGTAGTTTCGAAAATAAGCCCGTTAAAACAAAGTTTTCCGCTTTACAATATTAGTTCATACACATACATATATCTCAAACCCAACATAATTTGTTATATACATCGAGTTGTTATATATTATATTTAAAAATATACATATAAAATGAAATACAACACATTTATAATCAAATATAAATTAAATAAGCCATTGACTGATGGGTTTCGGTGACGTGGGAGTGACCCTATCTTCATTTAAAGTTAAGACATTGGTCATCGGTAGTATAACATTATTCAAGATATAACCGTAAAAGAAATATACAAACATTAGTTTGAATTGGCGCCTTTGATGCGCGAACAAACAAAATCAACGCAGTATCATTTACTTAATACGTAACTAATACTTTTTATACAGATTTGTCCTCATCAATATTTTATATGTATTATGTATACTTTATTAAATCAATGTCAGTATAGATGTTACTGTATAATTATATGATAACCTCTGGTGACCTTGTTAGTTTGTTGTTACTTCATTAATTGCTACAAATGATAAATGCTTTGTATTATCATTGACCACGCCTATTTCGCGCTGCGTGCGCCCATGGGAACAGCATGCACTCATTGGAACAGCAAGCAGCATTGGAATAACAAGCACCCATGGGAACAGCATGCAACCATTTTCATCAAAAGGAATAAGAACTTACCGTCAAGTCATGTTATTTTCGGTTATTTTTGCATTCTTAAAACGTTGCCTTTTAAAACCTCTTGGTTACAATTGCATTACGTCATCCACTAGACACACGAGGCAACTATGTAGCAACAAAAAAGATGCAGTCAACTAATATCTATTAAAATAAGTATAGGTAAAGTCGTATACTAAAAACGATATTTGACCTTATTTTTTTATTATTTACTCAACTAATGTACAATAAAATTAAAAAAACTCGTTAGCAAAGTTTAAGTTTGATTTACGTAAGTCGATTCTTATTAATTTGTTATGATTACGTAACAAGTGAGATAATCACTCATTGTTAGTTTTAATTACTGTTTACATACATTGTAGTCTTCGATAGTTAATGGTAATATATTATATTAAAAAATAATTATTTTTTAATAATTTTTATTATATATATATTTATTATTTATAGTTATTATGTCATAATACTTAATTTTCATTCTTTTCAAATTTAAAATTCTAAATGTTTTAATATTTAGAAGACTTGTTTATTCTAACAAATAGCAATCACTATTAATATTTAAACCAGCTTTTGCTAGAGGTTTCGAACGCTATAGATTTGTATATAAGGAAGTCTTATATCGGAGTTTTACAAAACTTTCTTTCTGTCTCTGGCACAGTACCTTCTTATAGATTAAAAGTTTCTGTATCGTTTCAGAGTATTGTAGGAAAATAGTTTTTTATTGAGTGCTTTGCACTTATATAATTCTTTAAAGTTTTACGATTATTGCGCTTGTATAGTAAATGTTTCTAGATAAAATGTACTCTAAATGTAATCCTATAAACTATCTTTTATTACAAAAAGCATTTAAAAAAGAATAGTTTTGGCTTTGTAGTATTTTCTTAGATTTTCACGAGTACACATTTCAAATAACTATTTTTATGAATTAAAACTATAATTTGGTTACATTTTTTATTTTAACCCGACGTTTCGAATACTTTGCAGTAATCGTGTTCACGGGTAGACGAGATGTAAGTGTCATGTTAATAACCGTTGGAAAACTTAGTTATTTGGAAATCAAACACAATTACTATAATGGAATGTATATATGTTATATATACATTGCTAAGTTTCCGTCGCCAGCTCTTGCTGAGGCATGTCTTTCGGAGCCGGTTGTAGCTTTGACTATAAAAATGATTCTTATAAAATTATTTTTATTCTATTTATTGAAGTCATCATAACCCTATAAAGGCTTTAATATATGTTTTTTATTATAATCTAATATAAACATCAGTATAACCTTAACCATGCTTATAGTTTTACTTCTGTTTATTTGAACTTGAACGAAGATTTCGCCTTCGTGTTTCAATACACGTGCCAAAACTAGTTATATCAATTCTGTCACAGTAATTTAGCTTCGCAATCAACAAAGTAACGCTTGGCATAGTCTGAAAATTATGTTTATAAGACATTCCTAGATAGAAATATGATTTGAAACAGCATATATTTTTGGAACAGTATTCACAATAACTTTTGCAGCAGAAAATACAATAACATTATAAAGGTTAGGTAAATATTTCGTCAATTCCTTTCATGTTGTAACAACAGTTATTATATTTGTTTTACTCCATTACGATATTGACTTCTAGTGATACTTTTTGCACTTTGTATTTTTTTTATATCTATTATTCATCTCAAAGAAAAAAATATATGGCTGTATAGAATACAGCTTGTTTATATTTTTTACAAATCATGTTGTTATTATTATCATTATGTATTATTACATGGATATTTCTTTATATATGTAGTTTTATTAATTTTTTAGAATTTTATTATTTCTATTTTTGAATTTCTCTCTCCTCCTGTACATCCTATGGATGGCGGTTAAAAAATATTTTGTGGTATATTATATTTCAGCAGATTAATACCGAAATACTAGTATTGAATATACTGAAAATTATAGGGAGGTGGATATTATTAAAACACTATATATAAAATACAATACACGAAGATATTTAGTTTGTCTCCTTTATTCCAGAGGAATTCAAACAACGCTCAGTGCACTTGCAATGCTACCGGTTTTTCCGTAAAGTATGAGTATTACTATTTGAGGAAGCTGAGATATTGAAAACGAGAAGCCATTGTGCATTATTAAATGTAGGCCGGCACTCAATGTTATAATAACATTTCAGTATTAAAATGCGTGTTTGTGTAGACTTTAATTATAAAGTTAACATATAAATGTAAATATAAAAGAAACCTAGAAAGTTTTGCAAATGTTTTAATTTTTTTTTATAAAAAAATCTATTTGCTTACTGTTTATAAAGAAATCATAAGTGTCAATAATGATCAAAGCAAATTTACTAATCTGCATCATGTAGTTTCTCAAATGCCTTCTTGAGAACACGATGATCCTTTGAGCTGGTTTTAATTTTAGAGAACATCAAGTCCCAGGGTGCCAAATGGTTTTTAAGGAAGCAAAAGTTTTATCAAGTGTTCTATCTGGGAAATGGCCGATTTTGGCGAATTGAAACCATGTTATCATGAAAGAGCAGTCTCAGATTGGGTCGCTTTTTGCTCACATCAGCAAAAACTTCTGTTAAGTATTTGACATTTTTCCATTCTACATTAATGTTTTTTTTTGGTTTTTAGTTGTAATATTTCTGCTGCGTATTATCTATTCAAACCCAGTATCTATGGATACGCAAATGTGGTCAAGGATCAAGTACAGTCTGAAAGAGAAGCCATGAGACAGTGTAAAACTTGTTAAGTTCAATTCTATCAAAACGACGTCTGTTTGTTTATTTCAAAACGAGCCCATTTCGCTTGGCCCTTACTTTCCAGAATGTATCTTTGGAATAAGATGAACACCTTGAGTTGTTAAGAATAGAGATTTCTTCGAATCTCATCTTTGGTTGGTACAATTAGTCTACAGATAAAGCAAGTTACAAGCAAGTTTGCATTCTTACAAAGGTCTGACAATACATCATACCTAGACAACTTAAAAGTTATACAAGACAGATCCGGTCTTGTGAGGAGTACTGCGCTTATATATATATGCCGGTGATGCAAAATTTGATCTTGCAGCTCTGAACTCAATTAAGAGGTGTGCAAAGAGGCTAATTGGTGATCCGGAATTGGTTGATGATGCCTTTCTCTATAGTCTTGGACACAGGCGTAGAATTGCCAGCCTCTCAGTGTTTTATCAGGGATACATTTTGGTTAGTGTGCGCTTAAAAGAGATGGAGGAATTAACCCATCCCCATTCTATTTTCGGACTCTCTGACACAAGGCGTGTTCACCCACACCTCGTGGATCCCTCAGGTCTTGCGTCGATGTTTCCCTCTGAGTACTAATATAATAAAAAAATGTTTTTACCTATTGCATTTTTTTTAAATTGTTGTCCAAGTTTGTATCCATAAATTTTTTTATTTACTTTCATTAATTTATTATTCGTAATACTCTAGAAAAGTATAAAACATTTGACTTTAACATTTTTAAAATGGTCTTGATATGTGGAGAAGATTATAGCAATAAAGATTTAAATTTATTTCTCGTCTTAGTTTATTTGTCTTGATATAAACAATCATGTCGATTGTAGTTTTAAGAGATCTATTTTGAGCAACATAACATATTCGTTGAAGCATAGTTTAAAGACCCCGTGTACCGATTTTAATATTAACAAAGCAATTATAGTTACGTTGAACTCAGATTTTTACTTCTACCGTAACGAATAAAAACATATGAGCGGTACTTTTTCGTATAAGTCCTGAATATATAGAGGTTTTTTTTTTATTTTACTAAAATCTAATATATATGCACATGAAAAAGTAGGTTTATAGGTTGATATATCTGTAACTTTTATTCCTTGCAGTTTTGGTATATGTTGTTGTTTAAGATGTTATAGAAAACTCCTATGTTGTAGTTTAAGCCCTAATATACTACAACATATGTCTTTTAAATGGAATTTCTTATAATTTACCACAAATTTGTTTGTAAGGTAATTAATTTAAATTCTGTTAAGAGCTATCTTTCCGTTTAGACCGTTAAGAATTACTTTCACTAGTTTATATATATATATGTATAGTATATAGATCTATTAAAACGTAACGTTATATGGCTTACCGATTCAGGTTAAGTCGGTTTTACGGGTATTTGACAACCCCAGCTTAGTGAATGAGTTCAAGCGGACACAAGATACAATGAGCCTTATTTCCGGTTAGAATGGCATTTTCCGCTCAGTAAACTTAGTTGTAAGTATAATGTATTGGTATGTGTTTTTTTATGTGTGGAATGAATGAGTTTTATTTAAACAAAATATTAAGAGCGAGATGTTAAAATGGTAATAACCGTTCACTCGTTCATTTGTTTACAATTTGAATATAATATGTTGTTGACCGAATCTCGTGTTTTAAATGTATGACATCAGTACTACGTAAGCAAGTTTCATATATCTAGTGAAACAATGGACATTTACATATGTTTGTTATTGCAACGATTATTGTTTTTTGTTTTTCTCAGATTATTATTTAGAGCGCGGTGTTAAATTGTTTTACTATGTTATAATAAAATATATTTTATTGGGGTCATTCGATTTTATTATGTCACGTATTGTTAACGAGTCACGACTTATGATCTTGTTCCATACGGCGCCATTAAATATATTATAGGCACATATAGTTTAACTAAATTTTACACAAATTAGTCTTATAATATCTTATATAGATAAGTAACCATTACTATTTATAACTACTGGTTGTTACATATTATAGACCAAACAACAATAAAATAATGAAAACCATTTATTATATTTAGAAGCTTTAATGATTTTAGTTTTAATTTTTTTATATTATTTTATTATAAATTAATTATTAGTTTCTCGCTGCTTTAAGAAGTAGTGACTTCTGCCTTTCTCCTCTGGCTCTAATCAGAAACAATTTATAATCTCTTAAGATGTGATCGATATTTAATTGTATTTTAATTTATTATTAAACTCATTACAACATTATCAGTAGTTATGTGTGAAATTATACCACATGAGTTTTTGAGTGAATTGTTCTAAAAACGTATCCAGATAATGATACCAAACTTTAATTAATTTTCAGCGTGAAGCTCGAACAAACAAACTAATGAACAGACAAACAAAATGTTTTAAAACTATTAATTTATTTTTGCGTCATGAATATGCTGCCATTTTTACATATATATTTAATATAGGTGCAAAGTTTACCTCGAAACTATTTAATTATAGAGCGATATATAGATTTCTTACTTTTTATTGTCATAACATTAATATTACTTTATAAACAATCCCAAACTCGTCAATTTGATTTATGACGTCATCTACTTGAAATATAGATATTGAATTTCAATGCGCGATCATTTACAATGTCCGTAGATATACCGCTATCGACATAGAAATATGTTTAATAACTCTTGTTTTAAAGGCTGTATATCTTAATATATTTAAAGTCTCATATCATAAATAAAGTTAATAAATAGAATAAATCTCATATAAAAATGTGCTGTAAATAACATACTTTTTTTTTTAAATAATAAATAAAGTCCTATATATAGTATTGAGTTCCCCCGGTTACTTCAACTTTTTTGACACTTATAGTACCTCCGTGAACGTGATACTAGAGTAGATACGAAAGTCGTCTACATTTTTATGTAATAATATATTTAAAAATAAAATTACATCTAAACTATCTATTATTTTATTTTGTTCTAAATATACTTATAATTTTCATTGAAACTGGCTGAAAAGGTTAATAATAATTGCTTATTTTAATTTCTAAACATTTAATGTATAATAATAACTAAAAAGTTAAAAGTTATAATTTGAATACACATAACCTTGAATAATTTGATAACGAATAAATTCGGTAAATTTCATTTAATTGGTAATCTGTTATCAAAATTCTTTATCTTGTCTAAATTCTATTAATATTAAGTCAAACTGTATAATGTGGGTTATGAGAAAAAATATAATTTAAAGATTGATATCATATTTATTTAATTGGTTCTAATTTGTTCTAATACCATTTACTTACGTCATTTGATATTGAATAATTTATAAATTCCTGCAACTTTGTTATGTAATTAATATATATAATTATACGTTTATTTTTATTTAAAACATGTTATTTATTTTAATAAATAAATAAATAAATAAACTGTTGCTTACAAGTCTTATGTCACGAGCATCAAAGTGTTAAACTCTGTTAGTATATCGAAATACTGTTTGCAATTAAAATATCATTTGAATTGTATTCGTTAATTTATACTACTAATATACTTTCTATTTCGTACATTATCTATATTAATATCATAAAGTAGATAAGTTTGTTTGTTTAAACGCGATAATCTGTTAAACTACTGAATGGACATGTGACAGACAGGTTGGAAGGCTATAATCTAATTTATATCTAAAATAGTTTATAAATTCGTTCATCCGCGAGTGGAGCCGTGAGTAACAGCTAGTTTAATATTATACATTTACACTATTTTCCGGCGTCAGTCTGTTCCCATCTTTTGATAAGGACTCATGACGCAATTATGTTTTTGCATACAAATGCTTTGCAAATTATATTTGTTTTAAACACAGACGTCTCCAAATGTGAAATAACATACTTATTTCATCGATTTGAGACTTGCTATAGTTAAAATACATACATATTTACATCTTTCAGTATGTCACGTGCTATACAAACAATGAGACTTAACGCTTGAAATGCGTCATAATTATGAGAATATGGAAAAGTAAACGCTCATACCAGGTCTTGTGACTGTTTTCTTAAATTATTCAAATATTATAAGGTAAAAGGAAGTATTATGAATGTTGCTTGCAAATATATACATACAATATCCTTTTTAAGTATGTCATATTTGGTTTTATGGATTTGTTTATTTCTAAATGCGAATTGAACTCTCAAACGGAGGATTCTGTTTTTATGTATTAAATAGGTGGTCCAAGATTAGTACCTCAGTTTACAAATAATCGTGAATCCGACTCACTCTTGACGTTTTTATTATCTATAGGTAGTTATGTCGTCCCAAACCGCTGAGTTAGCACCTAGTATTGTCCGCCGTCAGGCGATATTCTAAGAATAAGACAATAGCGGCACCTCCTTTGGGTGGTCCGATTTAATTGTAATTATTCATAAAATAATTATTAAGATCAGTCTGTTTAAGGTAGCTTAAGTGAATACTTGTTTAACGAATATAATTTTTAATTAAAATAAATCTTTTTTAAAAAGTCCTTCGCCGTGCACAGAACTTGACTGGCGCAGCCGGTAGGATTCCGCGTCCTGTAAACTATATAGAGACGAACGTTTTCTAGCGTTTTTAACGGAATCCGAACCAAAATTATAAATAAGTCGAATCCTGCACGCGATCCTGCTCTACAAGATATTACTGCTGCCTTCAGACTCACGAGGGAGATGATTTGGTGAGCAGACCCTAAAGCTATTCCCATCTATTCTTTTCCTATTCAACCCTAGTTATATGTGTCAATTTAATTGTAGAATTCTTTTTAAACCTTAAAAGATTCTAAGAAATTTCCTTGACGATTAGTATTAAGCATTTTAAAATAAAATTAATAACGATATTATAGAGTGAATTTAATTGAATTAAAATTAATTCATTTATATAAAAATAAATTTAATATTTTAAAAAATGGAGAATATTGTAAAGATTCCCGTTGAGATTAGTAATATCATCCCAAAGTTTGATGGAGATGAAAAATTATTATCTTTATTTATTCGAAAATGTGAATACGTTATACAAACATGCGTAGTGGAAGGAAACCCAGCGCAAGATTTATACTTATATCATGTAATAACTTCTAAATTAGTAGGCCGAGCCGCTAGTTTAATAAGTGAAAGACAAGACCTTAATACATGGAACAGCTTAAAATCCGCCCTGGAGCAACATTTCGGTGATCCGCGTTCCGAAGAGTGTATCGCGATCGAATTAGAAACTTTGAAAATTAATAGTAACGAATCTTATCTAGATTTCTGTAATAGAATTCAACATACAAAGAGCACATTGATTGCTAAAGTTAATTTATTATCGAATATGAGTTTACGCGAAAGTAAGATTACTATTTATGACAACTTAGCGATGAATGTTTTCTTATATAATTTACCCGAAGATTTATTAAGAATTGTGCGTTTAAAGGCATGTAGTTCGTTAGAAAATGCCTTAAGTATTGTATTAGAAGAGGTTAATTTTATGCACCAATATAATTCCAGAAATAAAATGATGAAGCATCCTTATAATAATACTGGATCTGCTACATCTACCAATCCTTATTTAGAAAGGAGTATGAAACCATTTTATAATACGATTAAAACGAATCCAAATGGTTTTCAACCAAAACCTCAATTTTTACAAAATAATAATGCACAAAATTTACCTAAATTTAAATTTGGCATTTCTAAAAGCCAACAAATAAAAATTCCAAATAAAAATCAATTTGGTTATAGACCTCAATTTAACCAATTTAATCAAGGGTATAAACCCCAGGTCAACCAAAATAATTTTGGCTTTAGACCACAATTTAATCAAAATCAAGGACAGCAACCCTTTGGTTACCGTCCCCAACGACCGATTAATACAGATGTGAGTATGAGAACTGCTCCACCTAGTAAGCCTCAAGGTTTTCGTTTAAATGAACATATTGTTCATCAGGTAGATCCTGAAGTAACAGATAATGAATATTTTAATATGAATAACGATCAAACATTACATGATAAAAATAAGTATACGATAAAACAAAACGAGCCTATTGAACAATTTGAAAATTTTCACATAGGTACCCCTTACCACATCCCGAGGTAATACATTTAAATTGTAATACACTAACACTTCCTTATATTAACATTCCTGAAATTAATGCTAACTTCATGATAGATACTGGAAGCTCAAGATCTTTTATTAGCCCTAAAAAAGCTAACGAATATTTTAGTAATTTTAAATATCAAGAGCCCTTCGAGGTCATTAGTACCCATGCCTCTAGTAGACATGATGAAGTTATAGTTATTCCTTTATTCCCGACTTTTAAAAATCATGAAACTCATAAATTTTATATATACGACGTAGACGGACGTTACGACGGACTTATAGGAAGCGATCTTTTAAAACAATTAGATGCTAAAATAGACATGAAAAATGAAATCCTTTATACTAACACAACATCTATTCCTATAACTTATAACCCTACTAACGTCATTCGTTTAGACCGACGCTGTGAACAAAGAGTAAAATTACCAACGAATCTTCGTAATGGTTTTGCTATTTTAAATTTTAAACAATTTTGTGATGGTGTTAGAATGCCTAGTGCTTTAGTTAATTGTAAAGATGGATATGCAACAACCATCATTCAAAATACTTTAGATACAGAATTAGTTTTGACTATCACTAGCCCTTTTATTGTGACAAAGTATAATCCAAGTTTATGTAATGTTAATAAATTAGATGACAGTTATGATTTAGAAATAGACGAAATATTGACCGAAAACTTAACTAAACTTAGATTAGATCATATGAACTCCGAAGAAAAGAAAGCTATAGAACAACTTTGTATGGAATATAAAGACATTTTTCATTGTGACAAACTCCCTTTAACTTTTACTAATGACGTAAAACATCAAATTAGAACCTATAATGAAGACCCTATATATATACGACCTTACAGACAACCCCAAGTAATAAATGATGAAATTAACAAACAAGTAGAGAAAATGATACAAAATAATATAGTTATTCCATCTCACTCTCCTTGGAGTGCACCTGTGCACCTAGTTCCAAAGAAACTTGACGCTAGCAATGAAAGAAAATTTAGACTAGTAATTGACTATAGAAAATTAAATGAGATAACTGTAGATGACAAATACCCCTTACCCAACATAACTGACTTATTTGATAAATTAGGACGAAGTTGTTACTTTACCACTCTAGACTTAGCAAGTGGTTACCACCAGATAGAAGTTAAAAATGAAGACAGACAAAAGACAGCTTTTAGTACAAACGCTGGACATTTTGAATTTACACGTATGCCTTTTGGACTTAAAACTGCACCTGCAACTTTTCAAAGAACAATGGACAATGTGTTAAGAGGACTGCAAGGTATTCATTGCCTAGTTTACCTTGATGACATAATAGTTTATTCAGTTAGCTTACAAGAACACGTAGATAAATTAAGATCAGTATTTGACAGACTAAGACAAACAAATTTAAAGGTACAATTAGACAAATCCGAGTTTTTACGTAAAGAAGTACTTTATCTAGGACATACAATTACAAGTGACGGACTTAAGCCGAATAATGACAAAATTAAAGCCATTTTAAAGTATCCTTTACCCCAGACAACGACTGAAATTAAAAGCTTTCTAGGACTGATAGGTTATTACCGACGATTTATTAAAGACTTTGCAAAAATAACACAACCTATGACAGCCCGACTTAAGAAAAAACAGACTATGCCTGTCAATGATAAAAAATATATTGAATCTTTCCAAAAATGTAAGGAACTGCTTATTAACGCACCTATACTTCAATATCCTGATCCTAGTAAACCTTATATCCTTACAACAGATGCATCAGACTTTGCAGTAGGCGCGATTTTATCTCAAGGTCCAATTGGAAGCGATAAGCCTATAGCCTATGCAAGCCGTACGTTAATTAGTGCTGAAACCCGATACAGTACTACGGAAAAAGAACTTCTTGCTATCGTGTGGGCAGTAAAGTATTTCCGCCCCTATTTATATGGTAAGAAATTTAAAATAATTACAGATCACAAACCTTTAGCATGGTTAAATTCCCTTAAAGATACTAATAGTAGATTAACCCGTTGGCGTTTAAGATTATCCGAGTACGATTTTGAAATTGTACATAAAAGTGGAAAAGCTAATTGTAATGCCGATGCTTTATCGCGCATCCGCATTAACGCAATAGAGAATGACGAAAATATGTCAACTCAAGTAAATGTTGAACAAGACGACGATCGTCTTGAAGAAATAAGAAAATTAACAGAGGACTTAAAAGAACTAGCTAAATTAAAAAAGACCGTTTTTCCTCAATCAGAATCTAATATATTCGAAACTGAAACGGAAGAACCCGTTATTAATTGTGAAACAGATTCAGAGAAAACTCTTTCAGTTAGGACTAGAAATGGTTCACCTTACTCTATACCGTGTCCCTCTAGTTCGACTTTAACTGCGTCTGAAACTGAGACTATTCATTCAGCTCGTGATACTGAATCAGAAGGTATCCCTATTTTACAAGAAGCAATTGATACCAAACCAAATCAAATTTTAGTTTTTACATGGTTAATAGATAAATTAACAGTTAAAGATTTATCTAGGCCTAAGCAACGTATTTTAGAAGTTCATTTACCTACAAATAGACCTGACTTAGTTAAGCAATTTTTAAAAGAATATATTAAGAATAATGCTAAATATTTTATATATTTCGAAGACGATGTACATCGCAACCAATTTACGGAATTAGTTATATCATTATTTAAGAAAGAATATGTTAAATTTAGGGAATGCACAAAACGCGTTAGTTATATAGATGACGAAAACGATCAAAGAGAAATAGTAATAAAATATCACGAAGGCAAAACTTGCCACAGAGGCATTCGTGAAACTTTAGGACACATTAAACGAAATTATTTTTGGCATAAAATGGAACAAACGATATCAAGCGTAATTAATTCTTGTGAAGTTTGTAAAAAAATGAAGTACGATAGAAACCCGATAAAACCAAAATTACAATTAACCCAAACGCAGACGAAACCCCTAGAAGAAATATTTATTGATATATTTTCTATCGAAGGTAATTATTATTTAACTGTTATCGATGCATTTAGTAAGTTAGGCCAAGCATTTGATATACCAAACAGAACGACGCCAGAAATAGTTAGAGCGTTAATTAAATACTTTTCTTTTTATGGTTTACCTTTAAAAATTAGTGCCGACCCAGGTACTGAATTTAACAATGCTTTACTAAAAGAATTTTTGTCCATGTATAAAATTGAAATACACATAGGTACCGCGAATAATCCGAATTCTATGGGTCTTATCGAAAGATTCCATTCAACTATTTTAGAAATATATAGGATTGCAAAATACGAACATAAATATACCGATGCTGCTTCGGTTATGACGTATGCAATAATGGCATATAATCATTCAATACATTCATCAACTGGTTTTACGCCTTTTGAAGTTCTATTCGGACATACCGAATCTAGAAATACTTTTGATATAGATTTTAATCGTGAATATATGCAACAATTGATTAAAGAGCATATGAAACGAACAAAGTTTTTATATAAACACATCAGTGATAAAACAATTAAAAGTAAAGAAAAACATATTGAAAAAAGAGGTGGTGAAACTGAGTTTCAAATTAAACCAGGAGATTTTATATTTGCCAAGAGCACTAACAAAAGAAAGAGTAAAGATAAGCCACGCTATATTAAAGCACAAGTTTCTAGAGATATAAGTAGAAATATTGTCCCTGTCATTATGAGTAACAAACGTAGTACGAAAATTCCAATAAGGAATGTGAAACGACCTCCACAGGTACCACCTGCTGGTCCTGATCTTGGTCCTGATGAGGCGGTCCCAGGCCCTTCAACTTCAGGAATTACGTGACAATCCTGGAATACTACCGTTAAGAAATGGTTTAGCCATAGTGAGTAATGACAAATGGACCATTGCAAAAACATTAGATTTAAGAAATATAATAGAAGATTTTAAAGATAATTTTTATAAATGTACCCAGTTAAATAAGTTAGTTAATAATTTTGATGATAATTATATTGAAAATTTTATAGATGTTAGGATTCAAGCTAATTACTTAAGAAATATAACGTTACTAAAATTAGAACAGATTTCCCCAAATATAAGAATTAAGCGAGGTTTAATCAACCCCTTAGGATCTATAATTAAGATAATTACTGGAAATCTAGATAATAACGATGCTATTAGATATGAAAAACTTATTAATGAAGTTAAATTAGAGCAAAGTAAAACTAAAAATAAAATCACTTTAATTACTGAAATGATGCTCTCTTTAACGAATTCAACATTTCAATTAAATGATAATATTATAGGAATTAATTTAGAAATTCAAGAGTTAAGACATAATTTAACAGAGTTTATGAAAAAAGATGCTCTCAATCATATAGAGACTCAAATAATTAGTACGTATAATTTATTAATACATAATTTTCAAACTATCTATATAAGATTAAATGAAATAGAAACAAGTTTTGCATTAAGTAGATTAGGTATTTTACATCAATCAATTATTAATTCTAACGATCTATTAAATACTTTAGAAAAAATAAGTAAATTAGAAAAATTAGCCTATAATCCAATATTAGATAATCTAGTTAAACTGGAACAGACAATTTCTATAAAAGCTTATTTGAAAGGAAATTATATTACGTATCTCTTAGAAATACCTATAATTAAGGATGACGCATATATCTATTATAAATTGATCCCCATTCCTGTGTTATCCCATGACTCCACAGTCATTATTGTTCCTAAACACCCTTACCTTATAGCAAAAGGGTTGAAAACTAAATTACTAGATCATCCCTGCAAGGAGATCGAAAAAGCAAGTTATCTCTGCTATGAAAGAGAAATTCTTCAATTTACCAACGATCCCTGTATAAGTGAATTAATTAGTTATAAAGAAAATACAACATCCTGTACTCCTGTTACTGTAATTACTGAAGATGTAATCCTGCAACCACTGCAAGCGAACACATGGGTTTTATTCTCCAGAAGAGAAGAACTACTTACGAGTACATGTTTAAATGAAATATCCCGAAAAAGAATTAAAGGAACCTATATCCTGATACTAGACGATCCTTGCGAAGTAAAAATTGGAAGTATGATCCTGAAGAAACATCAGGCACTCTTAGAAAATGATAATTTTTCAACATTGCCTATAATTACACTACCCTTATTACATGTTCCTGAAAATCCAAAAAGGAAACCAATAGATATAAAAGGAATAGACCTTTCAGATTTGAAACTTCTCGCTTATACTTTGAAGAAAAGTGATTTAAGTCAAAATAGTGAAAATAGTGAAAATCATAAAATAGTGAATAGCATTAGTATTTGGACAATTGTATTGTATAACATAGTTATAATTATTATATGTGTTTTAATTTTCATTTACCGCAAAATTGTATTTAAAATGTTTTTCCGAAGTTCTCCCATTTCACCGGATAACTTCGATCTTAAGGAGGGAGGAGTTATGTCGTCCCAAACCGCTGAGTTAGCACCTAGTATTGTCCGCCGTCAGGCGATATTCTAAGAATAAGACAATAGCGGCACCTCCTTTGGGTGGTCCGATTTAATTGTAATTATTCATAAAATAATTATTAAGATCAGTCTGTTTAAGGTAGCTTAAGTGAATACTTGTTTAACGAATATAATTTTTAATTAAAATAAATCTTTTTTAAAAAGTCCTTCGCCGTGCACAGAACTTGACTAGGTTTAGTTTTTTTTTAGTTTGGTAATCTGTTTATACATACACCCCATTCGCTTAGAAAATGATCGCGGGAGGGACTATGTGGAACTACCCGCCATCTTGCCATTTGTAAGGCTACCCACTAAAAACCAATGGTTGTCGTAATCACTTTGGTGGGACGACATGGAATCACATTAACATTCTTCGTGAAGTCCCAGCATTATCCACATATGAGGGTATCCATAGAAACCTGTAGGTTTACCTAGTAATATGTTATAAAACAGTATAACTATGAAATAAATAACATTTAACTCGTGAATAGTTATCGGTGAAATTTCGTCATCCCGAAAAAAATCGTATTCCCGATAAGATGAAGTGTCTGTCACTAAAGCTGTTAGTTTGTCTTCCTCCAATGGTATTAGATTGCGGGCATGGGGTTCCGGATGTACATAAAATGCACAATAGTATCTTGAGACCAGTGTGGACATAGGACTTTACATTATTTACGGATAGGCTTCGTCAGTATCACGTTAGCTGTTTCCATCTTGAATATACAAACCAAAAATATATTTCTTTTTAAATTTAATATTTACTTACATATACGCAAATTAAAAAAAGTTATAAGTACATTACTGTAATTATTGTATTAAATATCAATTTAATGAATTGGTATGAAAATTTTATCACAATACTGTAATCAATATCATCAGTCTAGACGTATATTGAACTTATTTCATTTACATATATACTCTCGGTATTATTGAAAAATATATCTTGGAATCTTTGTTCTTTGTTTATTTCTATTCAGAATTTATATATTTAATAATAACCTTACCTTCATTTATGTGTGCTGAAACAGCCGAGTTCAGCCAGTCCGATCCAAATTCACTCTACTTACTTGTAACTTTATACACTTTTCTTTGTTGAATATTAATTTTAATAAATTATATTAAAATAATAACAATACCTTCATTTAATATTAACCTTATTTTCAGATACTACCCCTCCAAGTAGTAGCTTTCCAATGAATGGTCCAACGTACCCACTTTATTTTTTAAGTGGTATTACAATATCCCTATTCTTAAATATTAAATACTTTAAGTAAACATTATATTGATTACTAAAATTGTTATTAGATAAAATACCATATATTTAAAATACTCTATATAATCTATTTTAATTATTTTGTGTAGGTTTTCGATCAAAACAAAAGTCGGTAATATACTACAATAAATATATGGAAAAATAATTGACATGCAACATATTTTTATTTATTAATTTCGTCAATAAATAACTATAATAAATCTACATCATATACAATAAAACTAGTTTAAAGAAACATTTGAAAAGTTGGAAGAAATGAAATAAATAATATAAAATGAAATGAAATGAAAATGTTTATTGAAAAAAAGTTTTATAAAAATATTTTTTCATAATGAAAGCGACCAAAGTGGAGAATGAAATTGATTATAAAAATGTTTTTCTTTGTTCCATTGCTTTGTGGGTAAAAGTCAATTAACTGAGAATAACAGAAATTCCATTTAGCATCCAAACGACGGTTTCGTGTTGTACGGTTAAGGGAGGTAATTATAGACATTACGTCTGTTAAAATAATTTAGATACTGATGTAATGTCTTGTAATTTGCCAAGAAATATTTCTATTTTAGTCTTAATATAAAGAATAAAGTAACATTTTCGTATATAATAATTTATACTCAATATTAAACACATTTTTATAAAATGTACCCAGTTATTGATATAATCAGTTCCAAAACAATAAGTTATAAGCAATCGAAATATAATAAGCTATTTAATATTTTCAATATATATATAACATTCATGCTATAAATCAATTATTCATAATTAGATATTTTCTGTACCTTAAGATATTGTACTAAAAGTATATTAAAGGTACTATGTACTGGTAAAATAATGTTAGGGCTGCGTGTCTCACTGCTAATAGGCATTTGAAAGGGAAAGGGGACTCAATCGAGAGAAACTCGAGCGGAAAGTCGGCTATTATCCGATTTGCTGGGTCGTGTAATTGACACACAAATAACATAAAAGCGATTTCCAAATTTAACTAGAATAGAATAGAATTACGGAATCAAATCTAGAAGAGAATTACGTCAAGAATAACCTCTTCACAAGCTAAAGCTTTATTTGGAATAAAATCCAGCCTAAGCATCCATTTCATTATACAATTTGCTAAGCACTACGTCAATTACAGTACTAATATCTCATTCTGAAGCGGCTTTTAGTGCGTTAATTATACTATACAGATTGTATAGACAATTGGCGCTTTTATAAACTACTTGAACCCAAAAAGAATAAAGTTCTCTATAAATTTTTCTTTACTTTTTTACACTCTCGAACTAGATAAATAATTTCTCTGTTACGGGGTTCACAAACAAAAATAACGTCCAGACTCCAAACAGAAATCTCTGTGGGTCACACAAATAACTGTCCGTGTGGGATTCGAAACTTTGGATTGCGGGCAATGCTTCTATCCACTAACCAGTAGACCAATCGGCTGTTAAATATTGTCAGTGTTTAGTAAATTGGTATGGTTGCATTATGTTATTTGAACTTTAAAAAAATTGTTTTCACTATAATTTTTTTTTTTAAACTCGCATTAGAGAAATAATCTCTTTGTCACGGGGGTTTCATAAACAAAAATAACGTACATAAATAACGTCTAAACTCATAACAGCAATTTGTGGGTCACATAAATAATTGTCCCGTGTGGATAGAATAGAACCCACGACCTTTTGATACAAGAGGCATGGCTAACAACCACTAACCAGGAAACCAATCGACTGTCAAATATTTTCAAATAGTATTTAATAAATTGGTATGGATTATATTTACGATAATATTACTTGTAGTAGATATAGGTTTTAGTTACAGTTTAGTAATTTATAACGTCAGTAAAATTGTAATATCAAAGAGATAATAACCAGGACTCTTTCCAGGATTTAGCGGATTCAGAACACGCGTTTGTGAACAGTGTAAACATAACATTATTTAAAGATCCTAGCATTAATGTCTCCTAACAGGGTATATATAACTATACTTTTACATAATAACTATTATTACGTTAAACGCTTATTATTTATCATTATTCTAATAATCCCCTGGTATAATATCTGGGGTTAAATATAATAATACTCTTTAGTTAATTGAGCGCTAAAGTGTTGATAAAATTAAGATTTTTTTTATAATTGATAGCATAACCAGTCGAATACTATAGTTTTATAAATTTCGACCTTCTAATTTATATTATATTGAAGATAGACCAGTTTTTAATGCATGCTTGATTCACCAACCTGATAAGAGCCTGTAGCTAAATGGCAAACGCTAGATTTCATTTCTACGGTAACGTACTCGTATTTGTGTTAACGATAGTATTTTATTTATCACCTTATGATATTTTACAACTCCATACACTTTTCATTTTATCAGAGTAGTGTCAATAATTACGTAGATATCAGATTCTTCAATGATATGTTACTTTGAACGTATGTGTATTTTAAGACTAATTTAATTTGACTTTTAGTCATCTCTAATTTAAAAGAAAAAAAATTTTTAAAATTTGTTGTGGGTTAAAATTATTTTTGAACCTTGAAAATATAACATACAAGTACAAAAGACGTGCATTAAATCTGTTTACGGATCGTTGCTTCAGTCGGATAAGATCCTTGCCCTTGAGAGACCCTGAAGTAATCTATTACATATGTCAAGGTTAACATTCACCTTTTTTATCATCTCTTACTTTGCTATTATTCAAGATAGACTCGATTCTAAGTTTCCTTCAGACTGAAGATTTAGTCCAATATCATGCCATGTAGATCATGCATAAAGAAAAGAAATAACACAAAATGAATGTCACTTTTATGTTCTTTATGGTTCCATATGGTAGAGATTTGAATAAACTATCAAAAATGTTTATTACTTACATATGAAATGGCGGCGATTTCTTTTCTTCATGTCAAACATTTAATAAAATGGATGTATAGCTTTATTAAAGACAATATAATAACACATAATCTGGTAACATTTTGCAGCTAAATCTAGCGGATGTTGTGAAATAATATGTAAATTAATTCTGATATGGTGTAAGAATTGTACTCAAGATAACTGACCTAGAAACTATACATGTCGAATAGAGCATTTGGTGTTGGTGATTCAAATAAATTTTTGCTATAACATGTTGTGAATTGTTTTTCTACATACCTATATTTTTTGTGTTATCTTTTTTTATTCGCAATATATTAGCGGTTTACAGCCAATCTGATTTGACTTTACTGTAGTCTACGAAGTGACGCTCTGACCTAGAAGGTACCTATTAACTCTGAATTTAAAAATCACTAGATGCACAGTAAACAAGGACTTCAGTAAAGTGTTTCAAAGTTTTGTTTCTCTTATTATAAAATGATGAATCAAAACGTTTTGCACAGACCTTAAGATTTCCACCGTTATTCGGTGTCAAGTTTTTCGTTGTTAAGTTATGGATGGGTTGAAGGGTAAATCAAGTAATGCGACTAATCTCCAGTGCATACATTCTGAAATGTATTCTATAAAAGATCGACAGACTGACCACCTAGCGAAGATGTCCAAACATCGAAACATCAATTGTTTGGAACATCTTTTGACTCAACAAAGGTGTCATCTACGAGCCTCCTAGCTCGTGTTTCATCAAAGATGCGGCCAGCACTCTTTTGCACTACTGAAATTAAGCATAAAACAGAATGAGCAATTGTTCATGCTTGATGTTTACGCACTTTCGAGAGCGAACCAAATTACCTAATTTAACCCACCCATTTACTTAACCAGGTTGGCATAGCCACATTAGGAATGACGGACACCATTGAAGGAAAAAGTTAGTGCGTTCAAACTTGGCTCGTCGGGGTGACTGGAACTCGGCCGCACTGTTTCGATCATTTCATATATAGCTCTAAAAAACTGTTCTGCTTTATTTGATACCAAATTTTAGCAGATATTTAATATGTCCTAAAAAAGTGCTGATTTTCAGATTGCCTAGCGTATTGCGAAACTCTGTTTCCCTAATACGTATTTCCGGCATCACCAACGAACTTTCAGACAAAAGAGGAAGTTTCGCGCTACCAGCATCCAAACATGACGATTCTTCAAGCAATTTAATTTTTTTTTTTCGGAGCTGTGAGCCAGAACATTGACCTCTTTATCTAGAGACTAGAACGCTTTGCTTTGTGTACGAATCGCATTTTTTCTCTATTCGTATTATTATTAATATTTCTTATTACTAAACTTTATTATTAAAGCATTTCAGCACTAAGACACTGATAACAAATCTTATCATATAAATATGCTTTATATCACATATTTGCGAACAGCCCTCGAACAAGTTTCATCAGACTGTTAAAATTCCGAACGTGAAAGTCAACGTGATTGGACTACAGACTACGATTGCTACCTTGACATCCACGAACGATACTTACATTTTGATTAGTGTACTTAAGAGTAATGTACCTACTTTTGAAATCTCTAAGGGTCTATATTACCAATCAATCTATTAAATAATCTAAATATTGAGGAACATAAAACACTATTTTAAAAATTGGTTCATGTTATGGAAAAAGAAAAACAGTTGATTTTCTTATTATTACATGAGAATAATGTTTGCATTTTTAACTTTAAGTTTTTAAGCTCTAAAAACTAATATATTAGTTTAGCTTTCCTACTTAGAGTAAAATATTTACAGCCATACTATGTAGGTACGAACAAGACTGACAAACTATATTTGGTCGAAACAGAAAAAGTACTCATTTTAGACTAATTATAATATTAATAATGTGAATTCTTCTTACTTATTGATCTCAAGCAGTTTTTCTCGCAGTGATGTCACAGATTTTTCAGTTTTTTTTGTTTCTAATTGACGTGCTTGAATCAATATTTTTTGTCATTAACTTGTGAAAAAGAATCTACCTCTACTAAAACTTTCAATTTATTCATTTCGGTCTTATATTTTTGTTTCTGATTATTGGCACCATATATAATAAGGCATCAAGCCACATACAAAAAGTGCGTTTCCTTCCGGTACCCTATCCCATATATATGGCATCGTTGATATTGTAGTCAGCGTCGCTGCCATACCGGAACTTATATTAGAAAATACGTATCATTTCTCTTTGATAATTGAAACATTAATCAAAGAAAAGTTTGAAGGGGATTTTAAACCTTTTATACTTCTTCAACGATCATTTTATATATTAAATAGATAAGGGCCTAGTGTAAGTATATCTATTTCATTGTTTCTACATTTAACGAAATTAAAATAAATATAAAAAATAGTTATAAAAATATGTATTATAAAATATGTAGTTATGTAAATATAACTCACAGCACCGCTCTGAAATAGATAGACCGTGTATTTACCAAAAGCACTATACCCTGGAGCGCGGCTGAGGAAAATTGCCTCAATTTCTGCTATCCATCGACTCCTCTCCGCTTTATTGTGCCTTTACGGCTATTACCTTTAGATTTACGCTCCGTGAACCCCTTAATAGGATTTGTCTATATTTAACGGTGGAATTGACATAAAATACATTTCAACGTAAATAAGATTTTCCCATTTGATTTGTTTGTTATTGAAGTTAACATCTTTCTGCGATTTCTCATTTTCTATTTTGTATTATTATGTATTTTTTTTATATCACTTAGACACGGTACATTAACATATATTAAAGTAAACTTTAAAGATTCATCAAGGTTTGCAAACAACTTTTATGGAAATTCTGTTTGTTAAAACTTTAGGTTTTTATAATTGGTATTACTGAACACTAGCCGTTACTCGCGGTTCTAACCGCGAGTGAATGGTTTCATTTGTTATTAAGATAATTAGACACAGTAGCTAATAGCTTAGAGCTTTTCTAATGAATCGGCCTATTAAAATAGAAAATAAAATTCAAATCCATCCAGTAGTTTTGAAAAATTGTGTGTTTAACCAATCAAACAAATTTTCAGCTTTATAATACTAGTATAGCTGAAAACAAAAGAATTAAACTGACAAAAGATTCTAGATTTAATTCAAACATGATTCAAAAATAATTATAATTCGTATTCAATATTCAGGCTACGTCCCAGTTGTTTGAACAAAGGCAAACTAGGTTTGATTCTGTGCACGCCCGGAACACGTAAAATCTTTGGTATCCCAAAACGCGACTCGAATTATTGACTGATCGAAGTGATTTAATAACATATCGATAAACAGATACAGCTTAGAGGAAAATACTAATGTAAATGTATTTTAACTTTGTTACCAAAATACATCAACTCCTAAGGAAATGCCTTGCATACTAACACGTCTTACTATCGCTAGACTCTTGATACAATATCTAACATGTGTTATATATATTATATATTTATTAAAATAATTTTATTAATATTATTTATATATACGACGCTCAATACCTAAATCTACAATTTTATATAACATTTTTCGCTTTTTTAGATAACGGAAAAGCCAGAACGCTGTTAAGTGTTATTTTGATTATTGAAACTAGTATATGGATTTTAAAAATTCTTTCTGGGTATGATAAGCAAGTACTGTTAATAGTTAATAAAATCGTTAACTGACTACGAATGTACCCTACTTCAAAATAAATATGAGCATCGGAAAACATCGGAAAATATCGGAAACATTCGTAATAGTATTGAAAGCAAGTAGGCCACTGTTATGTAGAACAGTATAGAGCTAAATAATCCTCCTTTACGTTTTGCTATAAAAATAAAAATTATTGCTTTTTCAATATCAAGAAATTGCAATTATATTATTAATAATTATGTTAATTTATAATTAAAATTATTATTTTTTTATTGTTGCAATTCTAGTACTAATATAATGGTAATGTTTCCCAAATATTTAAATATTTGTACATGATCTAATGTTGTTTGTTTGATTTAATATGTTTTCTGTTTGAAAAGCAATATTTACAATATTTTGTATCTTATAGAAAACAATGATTTCGATATCATTATATTGCCTAGATGTTTCGGACATCTTCGGAAACACGAAGTTATCTGGTAAGTATCTTAAGGTACTAGCTTTTACTAGCAGTTAAACGATTTAAAGCTATTTTTCAATAAAACTAATTTACGGATTAACTCGCGTTTATTATTACATTTTAAAAAAATAAATTTAAAAATGTAATTATTAATTAATTATAGGTATACTAATACTTATAATTTAATTCGTTAATTAGTATATTTAATATATCTCACAGTAAATGATTTCGAGAAGGCTAAAATAACTCACCTGGTTTATTGTAAGCGAAGTTTCTCAAAGTTAATTGGTAGAATGCTCGTAAAACTCTTATAAACCTCCGTTTTTGTTTGGTTCGTTCGTTTTACAACATTTGCCTTGATGTGGTCGTTTTATTTGGGTACCCGGTATTGTTTACGACTTAAGAGCTCACACCTGGCCTTGTGATGATCAAGATATTTGCTATACTAATTTAAATGTTATCAAACGACAGCCCTGATAATGCTCAGTGATTTTTTTACTAATTCAAAGAAATATAACGTAAGCATTGCAACTTCAAAATATTTTCTATTTTTAACTTATCAAAAAAATACAATTTTAAATATGAAAGTAACTTTTTAATTACGTGGTACCATTTTCATATATGATATTAATAATTTATTTATAGATGATAATGTATTTTTATATTTTTAATTTCTACTTTGTCTGTATTCATTGTAACGTGAAATACTATTGAACGAACTATTATATTAAATGATTTCTTTTTATTAACATCTTGTTTAAGACAAATCAAATATCTTTGTACTTCATCAAAAGAATTTTCTATTCTGATTAATATTAGAATATTAAAAATTCATAATACAGAAAGTATTATGAATTTTTAATATTCATCTGCATTGATAGAAGACAATAATGAATATTAAGAATTGTGTTATGAACTATGTTAGAAAATTTGAGAACCTGTTCTAAGGAGCGACTTAGTCTTGTAGGACTAAGCTCTAAACAAGGTCAAAAAATGTCAATGTCAAAAAGTTTTACAGGTATTTTACTAATGTATATTTTTATTGACATAAAATTCTACAAGTACTACTAGAAATTGGACGAAAATAGACTGAAGCGAATCCATTCTCATGTTATTGACGTTTAGATGTACAGCCATTAAAAAATATCCAAATAACATTTAAATAAAAAGACATATGTACATACATAACTATTATAAATGATAATTAATTATACATAATTATACCCACTTCAATAATGTTTCTAAATTCTAAAAATAATGTTTCTGTTGTCAATAATTTCGTCAAAAAATAAATCAGTATGATAACAAGAAAAAAATAATTTTATTAGTGATATTCAGTGACAATCTTAAATTCTACCAGACATAATCCGTTAAGACTTGAGCTTATCTTAATTTTATAAAAGATAAGACCTGAGCTTATCTTTATTTTTATAAAAGATAATCCCAAATTATTAGATAACTCTGTAGATAAATTAAAATAAGGATATTTAATTAAAGAATGAATGATGTTCAATTTATCAATGACTTAATAATTTAATCTGTTATTATAAACAGTGCAATAAATGTTTGGGATACACTTTATTTTTTTTAACTTTCTTAATCTGTTAAGCCTATTACGAAATAACGGAAATGTCAAAATACATAATTGACAATTACAATTTGATAAGTTATAAAACAAAAACTTTTAATGAATCTACTACTGTATCTACTAAGGCTTTTAAAAATATATATTTTTATCATAATAAATTTAGAACTTATATAATTATATACGTTTATGTCGCAATTTCGCATATTATTAAAATTTCATTGACACATACATTATGTGTCAAAAACATCATGTCATCAAAAACAAACTTAAATTAAATAAAGATGTCACAGACGAAAATAAAAAAGATACAAAACAAGAATCTAACTCGATAGTCCAATACTCAAAAGAATAAGTTATTTGTGACTTAAATGAAGAGTAAATATGATAGGTTGTGAGAAAGTTGCTAGAGTTGCTATAATTGCATTGTCGTGCGAAAGAAAAGTTACAATTTTGTTATTTTACTCGGCGGCGTTGAACAAACACTAATGGAGGTTTTGTTTCCTGGTTGAGTCATACTGTTATCGTTATGTCATTAAATTATAAATGATAAGGAACTGTGTTGCGTAGATAAGCAGGCGAATAAAACGTTAATAAAATACCTGTGTTTTAAAAAATTATCTTTTTGACTAGTATATTTTGAGATTTCATTCATTAATATGATTCTATTTGATTTAACTTCAGACTTGTTAGGTTATATGTACTGTTATTATAGCTTTACTGGCATTTTCTTGATAATTTGTATTAAAAGTTGATGTTCTAAATAATGAAATTTTTTTTAAAAATAATTCGAAAAAAAAACGAAATACGAAAAATCAAAATCAATTTCAAAATAACTAAAACGAAACCGGTCTAGTGATAATAATTTATGACACTATACAAATTTTATTAAATATAAATATACGGACTTTACGGAAAATGAATTCCAAATGTCAAAGTTTGCACGCGGAATGCGCCACAAGCTGCAGCCCATTTTTGTTTTAAATGTTATAGTATGTCCAAACATGCCTTTGACATTTGTCTAATTTACATACCTGTTAAAAAAAAAGTACATATATTTTTATTAAAATCTTAGTTATTAGGCATGTTTTAAGTAATAAGTTTGCATATAAAAATATATTTGTTTTAAAATATTTATTCCCACGCCATCTAGCGGCGCTTTATGTTAATACTACGTCTTCATTGCAACCTATTTGACACGCGTTCATTGTTCGAGGCTTTTCAGAAATTAGTATCACAAGCTCTCAATAGATGTCGTCCATTTTACTAAAGAAATGTTACATATAAAACAGATTAATTTTAATCTGTACTTTGGTTTTTTATTACTTAACGGATTTATCTTTTTTTTCACGGAAATATAGGGTAATGATAATGATTTTTATATCCTTATACTGTTAGAAAGAATCTCGCGATTTTTAATATATTTTTCTGCACATACTATCTGTTGCCTGCTATTCTATTGGTGTTCATGGCATTGGCAATACTTAATTTTTGTTGATACATAGCTTAATGCTTTGATTTGATTCGTTTATGAGACTCGAATTTTTCAAAAGCTATATAATAATTTAATTTTCAAAATACGGACTTTTCCGCGTCATAAAATGAATAAAGATGTTAAGAATTATAGACTGTTGATACATTAAAGAAATAGTTTAAAAATATATCAAAGAAACCAAGTTGAGTAAGAACTGCTGCAAATAATACGTCGAAGGGGACTATAAAGACTAGTTTCCACTCTAACTCTATATTCTAGCAAAAAAACATGTTTAAGTTTTCAGATTAATTTAGGTTATAGTTAAAATAAAGATGAAAAGATGTTTATTTATGTACCTTATTATGCCTTTGTCTATTACTATCTATTTATTATTATAAGGACACCGATAATCGGTGAAGCAGGTAGTATTTAAGCAATCAAGTCGTCGGAAACGCTCTTAAGAATTTTATATTTATTATCTATTGCTATAAATACTGAGTCATATACTGAGTATTTTCCAGATATTTACTTATTAGATTATTTTTTTACTTTTAATAATCATTTTTAAATTAATCATTTTTAAGGTTCATCTCAGAGGCAATAAAATATAATTCTAACCTAATTGCTTTAGTTAAATTAGGACAATAAAAAAAATAATAAAGCTTACAAAATTCTAAATTTGAAGGACTCGCTAATTGACACCGACGGACAGGAATCGAACCGACAAATTAAGTGTTAATTGCCACACGAATATTACGTAGTTACTGGATAAATAACTTTAAATGACTAGTTTCTGCCTGCGGCTTTACTTCATTCGATATCTTCTACTTTTTCAGATTTAAAAGTATCCTATTACTATTTTTTTTCTATAGTCTAACTGCAAAAATCCATACTAATCAAACATACAAAAATGACATACAATATTTGATTTATAATATTAGTAGGTATTTTGTATGTGAACTTTCGTGTTCCATGTATTAAATGTATTCCTCCGACTGTACTCAAGTTATTACTATCAGAATTTGCCCAACTGTTACAAGCCCGTGAACTGTTCACGCCGCGATTCCGCCATGCGAATAAGGACCCCAAATGGATTCGAAACTAGTCTAGGCAAATTCCGGCAATCCGCGAATACAGCCAGATTATATTATATATAATATTATTTTATATATAATTATATTATATTATATATAATATTATATTATTATATTATATATAATATTATTAGGATTCATTTATTATATATTCATGAATTTACTGGTTATAATCGTAATAATTAATATTTCAATAATACATTTGAACGCCTACCTCGGTTTACAAATATAGACATAACAATGAAATATATATTTACGTAAACATTAGATATTTTATAAATATAATCTACTACTCCTGAAAAAAAGTTTCAGATTCTTTTTTAATTTGTAATATTTGAGATTTATGCATACTAGTAGAAGCTGATAATCCATTCTTTGTAGATGGAGGATTTTTTGATCTTATGTTTACTGGATCTGTGTTAATTATGCGGCTCGAATAAGATTTTGTGAGTCGACTCACTCGAGAAATTTTACTACCTCATTCGAATCATATTCGAGTTTTCGAGTCACTCGAGTAAAACATGTTACTCGAGGTGGTTATTGCAATTACTTATATACTTATAAAATCAACTCGAAGTGCCAACTTGATTCGTTAGCCCGGTGCATAGAGACTAGAGTAATGTTTTTTCATCGGGTACGAGTTCGACAAACTGATTCGAGACACTCGATAAAAAACAGGGCTCGAGTTGCATCACTAATGTCTGGATTTTTCCGCGATTCTTATCAGACAGTCGTAAAAAGAATGGTTGGATTATATGTACGAAGCTTAGTAAAAATACCATAAAACCAATTTTGATGACAATTATATTATTAGGTTAATGCAACCATGAAAACCTTGTTAATTTTGTTGTAATACCGATTATGAACATTAACTTATATTTTTATATATTGCAGTACATTTGATTTAGTATAAATTTTTGTAATTCTCTTCAATAAGCTTGTTGATTTAGTTTTACTGCTTGTCGAGTTTATAATATGAAATAAATGTATTTTAATACTATGTCCTCGTGTCCAGGTGTAGTGACGGCTTCAAGCTGGCTTCGTCGGGCTCCGGCAGCCCGGCGCCGCCGCCGGTGCAATGGAGGGTGAGGAGAAAACCAGGTAAATAGGATTTTTTATTGTATTGAAGACTAAATAGATCCAAGGTAACCAGAAGATAATAAATTATTTCAACATATGTGCTTTGATAGGATAAATAATATCTTCAATGATAGGCAAACAAAAATGATTTAAATTTTATTAAATATTTCTATAAAAAGTTAAGTTACTCAAATATTTTAATTTATTTTAACATCATGGTCGATCGTTTTGTAATAAACGTATAGCGTGAAGAATTGTGTGAGTGTCTGTACATCACGTTATGACATGTATTTCAAACGATTCCTCAGTCGGTCTAGAGGCACTTTCCAGTTGCAAATTACACCTTATTTGTGTATATGTTAGGGTTTCTTTTGCTTTATAACCGAGTTCTAGATTTTATAAGTCACATAAAGTTGGAATATTTGAAATAAATCCCTGCAGTCAGTTTTCAGCAGACCTGCTCTACAAATCTTATGAATACATTTAACCGTTTCATACAAAATGTGTTGCATTTTTAAAATCCTTTTATTTTAAGATAATATTATAATTGTATATAATACTAATAAAATAATATTATATATAACACTATTATCAAGTGTTTAAGACAAGCATAAGTAGATTTACATTTGAAACCAAGAAAGAGGAAATTTAATTTTCAAACACTTACAACATTACTCGTAGCTGAAGAACTTTCGAAATGTCGGCTTAAAATTAAATCTTAGCTTAAAAATCTAATTATAAGCGAGTTAAATCCGTTTAAAACTTTATTAAAATACACAATGTAATATATATTTAATATTCTTGTATATATTTATTGTAGACCTGAGCTAAAGTATATCGACACGTGCGACTTATTTATGAACTTAATACACGGGATTGTATGTGCGTGACTTTTCATATAATTTGAATATTACATGGGTTTTATTTAGAGATTACGAACAGTCTACACTTAGTACAGTTTTCTTATAAGTTATTATTGTATACATATGTAATAATAAATAAAAATATATTGTAATTTAATTAATTAATTAAATTTATTTATATCGGCTTTATATAAAAGCATTATGTCTAGTTATATAATGTCATTGCGTGTGTTGGTACTTTTAAATATAGTAGCTGTGACTCGCGGTTCAACTCGCTGATAAATGAGTATTTTTTATTTATTACACTTTATTGCACACAAAAATATATAAAATAAACAACAGATGGAAAGAAACATTAAACTTATCACGAAGAGTAATCTCTTACAGAGAATCTTATTAAAAAGACATTTTTAGATAGTGAGTAGTTGGTTCATAGAATAGTTTACCAGTAATAAATTATACGCTAGTAGGACTATATTTACTATTCGGATAACTAAGATTAGTACCGTAACGTTAGATAATCTATAGCCTGCCTCATGAACCTTCCTATAATTATCAAAAGAATTTTCCAAATTTATCCTGTAGTTTGAAACATTAGTCTGTTTAAAAATCAAATTTCTCCATATTATTAGTGAGGATAAAGTAAGATAAATAAACCTTTTGAAAAAGTCTTTTAAAAAATATCTTTTAACGATTTCAGGGAACATAAATAATAACTTCAATTTCTGCTTTAACAGCAGATGCTTTAGAGATAAATAAGACTAAATGTTTATGAGACACAGGAGTATTACTTCTTGGAAATACTATTCACATTTCCCAGTTAAAACATGATTTGTTTTACGATTTCCTTAAAGTCAAACATTAATAAATAATGCCTTGGATATAACAGATATGGTTTCGCGAGATCATTTTAATTATTCATAAAACTAATATCAACTATATTTTACACCTAGTTTTGAACCAATCTGAAATACCGGTTACAACTAGTTTTATCCAATACCTTACAGCTGTTCAATGAATCAATCTGGAATAAGTTCCAGGTGGTATTGGTTAACTTAATTAAACTTTTAACTATTGTTCCATATTGTTACTGTGACCTATTTCTGGTAGTTTGAGACTTGATGTACATTATTAATGGGTTACTAGTATGCTAAGACCAGCTAGTCACAATAGATAATACAAAAAATTTTAAAGCGCGCGCAAAATTTCCCCATGCAAAGTCTATGGGAAAAATTAATTTTTTGACTAATTACTGCAATTAGGCTAATGAGATTTGAGAGTTGTCACTATTTTTCAGCAGTGTAGCATAATGAGACCTTTGATTTGAGCCATCAACGATATTTTTCCCTTCAGTGGTTCTCGAGCTACAGTGTGCCGACGAAATCGCTTCCTGCATTAATATATAAGATTTTAAGCTGTTACAAATTTCATATTGTGTATGTGTGTGTTCAAATCCAGTACTGTGTGTGTGTGTATGTGTTTGGAAGTGACTGATGATAACATTTATTTGTTAGTAGCAGTAGCTTTTTAGTATTGCGTGATAGATCATACTTTTTACGTAATTTGTTTTGAGACCTGTCCAAATGACTTTTGAAATTAATATTTGTAAATTTGTTTGTGCTTTTAATGAAATAAAGGCTTTGGGGTTGTGGTATTGTTTACTGTTCGAGACATGACTCTAATGGATGATAAGAAACTTTATTAATCACTTTGAAGTGTTTATTTTGGCATTTAGAGGCTCGGCAACTTTAATTAAACAGTGACCTTCGGTCTGATATTTCAAATAATAATAACCTCTCTCGGCTGTTTTATTAGAAGTAACTTGTACTCTTTCTCATTATAAGATTTTTAAAAGAAGGAGTACTCACACCTAGATAATATCTAGGTGTGAGTACTCGTTTGATATCTTATTACGTAGAGTACATATACATAGACTAATTATTCACGTAATTCAATGATTCTCACACATTTATTTACATATATTTTTTTCATTTGTTTCTCATTTTACCTGTAACATACGAATACTTAAGTTAAATGAAAAATAATCAAAGTAATTTTTAGTAGACTTATTTTATCATTACGCGTGTAATATGTCAACGGGAATCTTCTGTGTCGAGATTACTAAGCGTTGTGACACTTTAATTTAAGAGGAATTTAGTTTAATTGTTCTCTGAAATATAAGACTAAGACCAAGGACATGTTATTTAGGTTCTGAGTCGTGTTTCATTCATTTGTTGTGATAGATTTGATGATTAACAATATTTTGTATCAGTAAAATATAGTACGAGACCTTCGAAGACACTACATCGTAACCCCCACTACCACAATCAAAACGCGCGAGCAGAAGCACGCAATTCAAACCGCGATTGCGCCATGCTCAGAACTCATGAATGAGGACCCCGAATGGGTTTGCCACTGTCGGGCAAATTCCGATAGTAATTACGTGAGTATAGTCGGATAATTATATATAATAAAATATAGCAATATATATAATATATAAAATTTGTATATTATATGTTATAAATCGTGATAAGTTTTATAAAAGTTATAAGCGATTACAATAATGATCCATGTGTGATCGCAAAAGTTTTAATAACCTCCAGTGTTGTCAAGTTTGGTGCGTGGGGGTGAGGGATGATATCAAATAATTTTTGTTGAGCACAATTTTCTCATATCAAAATCTACATATATTTTAATATTCTTTAGACATTATATAAAAGATTTTATTTATGTTTATTACGTTTATTTTTGTCATAAATTTTATTATAAAGTGTTTTTAGTTCTTTCATAGCATATTTTTATAAGCGTTTGATGACACGAGCAAAATTTGTTCTAATATTTACGAATACACGAAATATATATACAACACACACACACACACACACACGCTCACATTTTTAACCATTTTTAACATTTTTAACCTGCAAATTTGTTATTTCAATGTTTTTATATAGAATATATTAATTTAGCTTACTTATATCAATTTATAGTGTAAACCAGGAAACTTTATAGAGAAACTGACCCGATGTGGAGATGACTAAACGAGATAGAGCATGAATTGTAATTCAAGATAAATTACCTTTGCATAATCATAGGGGGACTTCCAGATGTTGTTTTGGATGTAGAACTATGGTTTTTATATTCGATTAGATTACTGACTCAATGTTACTATGAATGTTTGTGGGTTTAGTTTTGGGTTTTTATGTCACTTTGTTTTCATGGACCTCAGAATTGGTTATTTTATCAAAAATCAAAATCTAGTTAGTTTTTCTATGTGAAATTAGATTATTGATTTGTATGTTCGACTTTAGAAATAGAATTCGTGGTAGTTTTATTAATATTATAATACAGCATAGATAATCCATGAATTAGTAATTGCGATACTCAGTTACAATGAAAGACGTTGTAGAGGAAGTGTGATTACATACTATGTAACTAACCGACGGTTTTATATACATATATATAGCTGTGTTTTAGATATTTTTAAAGGATTTGATTGATGTTAACTGAGACCTTATTCGCTATAACATAAGAGGTTCCTTGCAAATAACGAGTGACGTCACAAAGCACTAAATTTAAATGATTCATAAAGACGCTACGGTATGAAATTGAATAATAGTATTATGTATGAAACACGGTAAACTGCGAAGGAAAGTTTTTAATTGCACATAACATACGACAACGTGTCTTAAATTGAGACATTGGTATAGAGAATACAGTTCCACGAACTTTTCACGAATTGTTTGTAACACGGTAAATTCATATGTCCGTCTGGCCATAGCGTATAAGGTCATTAATGATCTAATAGAATTCACATGAACCCATATTGGTGAAATCGTATCAAAATCGTGCAGTCGTATTCAAGAATTTGTGATCATACCTACTAAAGCATGTATTAGCTTTAGTTTTAATTTTAGTCTTATAAAATATATAATTATTGTTTGAAATTTTAAGTACGCTATAACATTAAATGACAAAATATAGATCCTAAAATAAAAAAATATGGAAGATTTTTAAACCAACATATTTAATTAATGTGTTGATAATGAATTAAAAATAACAGTTTTAGAATTAAATTGAGAGTTTATTGTAATGTTACAGTCTAATAAAAATTATTTCGGTCTAAATGTTTTTTAGAGCACTAATTAGTTTGATAAATTAAGAGCGTTACAATTGTACTTATCTCACAAGAATTTATGAATAAAACACTAAGTATGTATATTATGGCTTGTAAATATGTATATTATATATATTAAATATATTCATATTGTTTATTATTCAGATGAGAGAAGCAGAGCTCTTGCTATTCAAAAGTGTGTTTCGTTACTAATGCTACTCCTAGACGAATAATGGTAGTATGTTGTAAGTTGTCAGAGTTGTCGAAGATAGTGACTTATAGGTCCTGAAGTTTTGTGGTGACATTTGTGATTGTAGTTTTATATTAAATAGTCAAAGTGTGTCCCATAGTAACATGTGTAACGTTTTGAAGTTGCACGCGCGAGTTCTTATTAGGCTTAAGATTATAGCCACTATTTACTATGCTATCATGTTTAGAACTCTTATTCAGCAACAATGCTTCGCTCAGCTTCACCCGCCGTGCACAGTGACGAACCTAGTTATTAATCATTTATATTATAAGTGTTGTTTCGATGACACATTTGATCGCGGGATTTGTACCTCTCACACCTTTAGAAAACGATTTCCAATTAACAGTAAAATATTATTAATTCTGAATAATTTTCCTGTAATAATGAATTTCCTATAAAAGTTATTTCGATCGTGCGTGATAATAAATCTGAATCACAATAATCTCAATGAAACCTCGTGTGCAAATCGTATTTCTGTAGACTGTACATCGTAATGTAGTTAACAGTTCCACGTCATCAGCATTTATCATTCTAGAACCGTCTTTGTAAATTAATTTAATTTAAAATGTATGAGGCTTATGTTTTATATATATAGCATATATTGAAATTGCAGTATGAAGGTTTCTTGGCTATGTTTTTCTTGTTTTTCCTCTAAACTATCCAATGATTGTCAAAGATTGAATAAAAAAATATTTTATATTTTTTGATTATATGTTATTTTATTTTATAAAATTTTCTTATAAAGGTATAACTTTTTAAATTTAAAACAAAAATATATCTACTCCAATAGAGAGAGGGAAAGTTTGTTTGTTTAAATGCTAATCTTCGGAACTACCTGATGGATTTAAAACAATATTTTACATTATACTGATAGTTATCTTAAAATTATATAAAATCGTTCTAGAGTCCGAGGGTGTAACGCCGAGGAACAACGAGTAATGAATGAATTTTTATTACTATCAGCACATTGTGATGGTATAATTCCACGTGACGTCTTTGTATCAAATGAGCAAAGCTATCAAAACTATCCCACAGTCAGCGTCTTTATAACTCCAATAAAAACACTGGCTTATAATAACTACATACATTTATAAATAACTATTTATGAATGTTGTCACTGGGTTAAATATATCAGTTATTTATATAACATCCCCGGTTCCAAAAACATGATTAACATAATAATATTTTATGTATAAATTTTAGTCGTATTTCCATTTCAATAGCGCAAAATAAAATCTATAAATGATGTCAAAATTATTTTGGAAAACTTTATTTTATGTTTATTTAAATTTAAAGTTCATAATTTATATTTTTCTCTAATAATAGTATAGTTATAAGTATATTTAAATTTTCAATAAAAATAGAATAAAAAACATCATCATTTAACCAAACCTGCTATCTCTGGAATACCGTCCAAGCAACTCTGCGAACTAAGCTGCCATTATCGCCGCCCTGATTGTTCTACTATTCTGTACATAAATATAACCAAGCCTCTTAAAATTTTCGAGAGAACTCCTAGTTATCCTATATCAAAATCTACCCAATATTACTTATTTTTAGTATAGAATATATGAAACAATAATAATTGAAAATGTCAGTTAAATTGAATTAAAAATGTTTCATCACAGACAAGATTTATTGTATTTAATTATAAATTAAATTGCTTATCGAATACAAAGGCAATTTCTAACAGTTAAATTTACCTAATACAAAGTACGCTTGTAATTTCCGAGATGTAGTTATTTAGAGATTTAGTGATACTATGGTTTAGAAACTGAATAATGCAACTTAGTTGCTAATGAGTCAGTTCATACAATGTTGACTTAGGAAGTCGCTTATTTAACTTATACAGACCACTGTATACTTGTTACTTATTAGTTTTTGCAACTTTTAGTTCTTATTACAGAATCGTACTTCTGTATTTTTAAAATGTAATGCAACAGTTAAATAGTTCTATAAGATTAATCTAATATTATTTCTATAATCATTTGTATATTTTTATATCTTTTTTTATTTTTCTGTTACAATTAGTATATTCTATTTATTTATTTAGTTATTGAAGAAGACAGATTGGTGGAATGGGTAAGAAAAGCAATACTCTCGACTTCAATATCCGGCAATTCAAATCTATATTTAACAATAAATCAAGAAATATATTGACAAATGAACTTCGTTGTAAGGTTACGGTCATATCGATCAGTTGTTTGTGTTGTCGAGTTCGCTAACCCAAATCCACAGGATGACATGAATTCTAATTCTGAGCTAACGCTAGATCAAAAACACAGCGCTCTAACACCGAACACTCCTGGGTCTATCATGGAAAATTATGTTTCCGGAACACGAAAATAAGCTTAAAGCTTCCCACGTGCTTCTTTAAACATTGATCAATTTATCCAAAAAGGTCTATCATGAAAATACTTGTGTATTACGGGTTCTGAATATGTTTCTTTGGGTTCTGACTATTCTGATATATTGAGCTATGTTAGAAACAAAAAACTAACAGTTGAAATCAATACTGCAGTACAGTTTTCCTCCACGAATGTCAGTTATTGGCTGTGACTGTCTGAATGTGTGCAGTCAGTTGCGAAATAAATTTTGAATAGTAGTATTGAGTTTCTATAAAACGACTAAATCGCTGAGCGTTGCTGCGTTGAATCGCAGCTGAATTTTAGTTCTTTAGTTTTTTTTTTATTGAAAATATCTTTTATTGTATAAATGTGAGAGTTCAAAGAATATTAAACAATAAAATATATTTCTCAGTTCATTTTATTGCATTACATTGTATAGCAGAGGAAGAAATACTTTGAGATTTGGAATATTATACTTAGATTTTAGTGCCGGATATTATAATATTAAATACATACATATTAAACAAATATATATATAGTATATTTTATATACATTACAATAATTTAAAGTATTTTATGTTAAAAATTTTTATTTGAAATTATAAGTATTCAGTAAAATTATTAAAATACAAACTTAAGCGACTTTAAAGCCAAGTTAGTGCGTAAGAGATCTTATTACTTTTTCAATCTTAAAAAACGACATTAAACAGATAATACTTGGTAAACCACAAAAAAAAATCTTTATTAAACAAAAAGAAATGAATTCGTATTAAAAAAAAGTTATTATTAATATTTATATTATTTAGTCGTGTGCCTGAAAATCAAGCGGTACATACATAAACAAATAAAGTTTCCGGCAATTTCATTTGTAACGAAGAAACTGTCCACTATAATTCATTTAAAGCTCTAACAAAGACGTCCGGACTTGGAACAAATGACAATACTTTGTTTAAAAGTCATTATTTCCAGCGGCAACTCCTAGTGTCTGGTAACTGAGCTCACTTGACAGATGTTATTTATTTGGGCTCCTATTAAATCACTTCTTTGTCGACGCCGAAAATGTCTAATTAGCAGATATTAAATTCCTCTCAAGATATATACTATAAAACAGCCAACATATTCAAAGCCTCAAAAGATAAATATTTTATCATAATAAATACATGTATTGTAAGTAACTAAGGCCGCCAGCAAGCGAGCGAGGAAAGCTGAGCGAAATGAAAAATATATCACGAAAAATTTTACTTGATGTTATGTCTGCAATTAACAAAAAATTATACATATGTCAGTCATAATAAGATTTTACCATTTGCGCGTTTAAAAGAACTTTTAAAAATAAAGTTAAATGACTTAATCTACAATTAAGTACAACTTTTTTCAAATTATATCTATAGACCGGTGGGCATGTGATAATCAACTGGTAAAAAATTTGGTTAGTATTCCTTGATCGGTAGAGGAGGACATAGCGGACAAAATTTGATCGAGTTGATCGGTGAAGAGCTTCGCTTCGTTCAGCTCAATGAATAATCTATTGAATCATTATAGAGGTTTATTATAGGTTTCATTGGTTTAAATAATTTGAAATTTGGCACAAAGCGATGCGTAACTGAAAAACGGGATAGCTATTGCCAACAATATATTTGTTTCTGGTTTTTGGCTTGACCCATGATGCAGTAGAATGTATGTAAAATGTTGAATTATATTGCAGTATGACCCCGATGTGGCTTTTAAGGCCAGGCGATATTTTTAGACTTATTTCGTAATGTTTTTTAATAGCAGTTATGTATAAAGGACTATCGAATGTACTGAAGGTGTAGGTTTCATTATATCTAAAAATAGTATACCAGTTTTGGTAAGGAACCAGTCTGCCATCTATGGTTCAATCCATTCCACCTGTTAACCCTATTATGAATTTATGTAATGACGGTGACATACGTTACTTCGCTCCTATAATTATAGCTAGTTTTCCAGGAAGAATTTTTCCTTTCCCAGAAAATATAGTCGATACCTTTCAGCGTTGATATATAAAATAGTAAATTATTTTTACTTTATCAAAGTATAATGCATTTTAATGACTAAATTGCAATTAGTTTCATATTAAAGATTTTAAACGTGACCTATTTAAGTGTTTAGAATTAAGTCCGTGATAAAATTTAATAGTATATTAATGATTACACAATATAATAAGAATATAAAAAATATATATATTTTTAAAATTATATAATTTAATAGATAAGTTAATATATTATTATCCGGCTGTACTCACGTAAATACTATAGGAATTTGCCCAACTATTTACCCATTCGGGGTCCTTATTACACACACCAATATAAATTATGAGCATGGGAGAATTGCGGCGTGAACTGCTTGAATACTCCGTCACGCCGTGATTCCAACATGTTCAAATTAAGCTAATTATTTTATGTAATAATAATCTTGGATCACGAAAGATAAAATATAAAACAATATAACTAATATAAGACATTTTAAAACTTTAAAAACACCGTCCATTAAACTACACTAAAACTTATAAAAGTAAGTAATAAAGGATTTAAAATTAATACTTTATTATAATCAATAGTTCTGTTCAATAAAATCATTCTGTTTGAAAATATATTATAATGTCCAATAAGTTTATAATTGATGAATGTTCTTTGGATATCTCTTGAGTTTCTATGACCAATGGCTCCCTATTGAATATTTAGTCTCTGAATAAGCCACAGGAGTGTAGATTTCAGCTTACTAGTTTAAATAAGTTCCCAGTGGAAATTAGTAAATATTAATAATGTATACTAATATTATAAAGAGGATAAGTTTGTTTGTTTAAACGTACTAATCTCCTAAATAAATTTTATTAATAAAAACAAAAAAATCTCATATTGATCGGCATTTTCGTAAGGAAGGCTATATATCAAGCGTTAAGCTACGAGTCTTAGTTATATTAAAAGTAAATAAAATGTTTCGTCTGCGAATAGAACCGCGAGTAACAGCTCGTATTTAAAAAAAAGTATATATTTAAAAAATGGCGCATGGTAAGCCGGAAGATTTATTTTACAATTTATCATTATTAACCATATATACAATAAAGTTATAAAAATGTATTGCTATATGCAATACAGAAGTAATATTTCATTTATTATTTTATTAAAATAGCGTTATTACAAAAGGATAAAATGTATGTATGTATGTATGTATGTTTGAAGTCAAGGCGTAAAGTAACATCAGAGAAATTCAGGATTTTTATTTTATTATATATATAATTCTTTGTATGACATTACTAAAGAGCTGCTAAAAAGAAAATAACAATAGTTACGAGTACTAATCTCAAAACAGAAATATTTACTTTATATTTGCAAAAAATTTATATTAAATGTTTGTTAATACATTTATGATTACTAATTATATTACAGAATTAAATATATGTATATGGGATTACAGATTTTATTATTTAATTAAAATTATGCTATACCTGTACGAAATGATCTGAAAAAAGTTAATTAATAATAAAATGTAACAATTGTTATTTTAAGAGAGTTTATAGAAATTGTCATTTCCTGTTCATTAGATCTTGATTAATTACAATCTAAATTACAACATTGTACTTTGAACGGTAATGAGGAAAATTATTAATAAATTATTTAATGTATTCAACACTTATTAGAAATGTAAAGAAGAAGATAATTACCAAAAATGACATCTATACAGATACGGTGTTAGTACAACCTCATTACGTGTTTTTATGGATTATTTAATTTAATTATAAAATGACAATGTCACTGCTTATTTATATATCGTATACTTTTTTTTATTATTTATTTATAAAAATCTTACGTAAGGGATTGTTCAATTATTACGTAACGCAACTTGGGGAGAGGGAGGGTCTTGTAAAATGGTACGGTGCGTTACATGGGGGAAGGGGGAGTCAATAATGTTAAAAAAATGCATTGCGTAATACTTCAACGTTCCGTAAATTGTTATTATTTTAAAATACATTCAAAGATATACGTAATAAATTGATTATTTTAAATAGTTCTTGAATTAATTGTAATTTTGGTATCAATCATATTTCTGTCGGTTGGTACGTATCTGTATAAGATGACTGAGTGTGAGTGATGTTTGATAAATTAAACTCTTTTAAAATTAAAAAAGTTATATTAATCTCTCTTTTTTATTTAATCATCTTAATGTAAAACCTATTCTCCTCTAACTTTTCTCTCATTTATTTTTTATTTGCAATATAAATTTTCCGATAGTGTTTTTTATTTCAGGTATCTTCCACCCAGTGAGAAAATTTGATGGCTTCCATACAAGTAAGTACATTTTAATAAATTGTTTTATTTTGAATTAAGGTATATTTTTTCAGGAGTCAACTATTAAACTTTTTATGTATATAGCAAATGTTATGTTATTTTATTGCTTGAAGGGGTCACAAGTCAGGTCTGTCGAGACAACTGTATATCAAATACATTTTTTTTGTTTGCGATATATTAATAATTAATAGTATGTATAAAATTCTGCACAGAATTATGTATCATGTACCAACTGCGATAATCTTTAGCCAGATTGACCCACAGGAATCATAGATGTTAAGGTCTCGTCAGTAGAGTTTGCATTAACATGCTACTTCTCGGGTTTTATTACAATAGCTCTGATAACAGCAGCTGCTATCTGAAGCGTGTCGGTGTGGAACAATTTCGTGTCAGCGGTAGGAAAGCGGGATATGTTTATGTGCAGTTGCATGTGGTGTTGTGTTTTTAAGCTGTTTATCAGTTTTGGTTTGTGCGTGTGTGAAGTGTGGAAGGGAAACATGGGTATTATCTGTGTGTGCGCGTCGTGGATGTGTGCGTCCGCGAGCCTGTGTGGGTGTTCCTCGGTGACGCGAGGTGCGGAGCGGTCCGAGGCGCCAGTCGAGTTCAGAGCGTTGCGGGGTTGCCGCGCTGTCGCCGCGTAGAGCCCTGCGTTTCGATCACAACTTTGTGTACTGGAAACTTTTTAAGGCAATTTTAGCAAGGATTCGTGTTCCGCGCGTATTTTGCTATTATTATTGTGCACGGTTGTCGGTGTTGGAACGTTTTATGTACTCTGCTGCGCGTGTTTCAAACTACGTCGGTCTATTTTTGAATATTCAGTAAACGCTTCACTGCGAAGTTTTCGAAACGCAGCCCGCCAGTCGGGTTAACGGCCGCAGTGTGCAGCGCCTGCATCACATCTCTTGTGTTTTTGTTGACGGATAACACTTGTGGTATTAAACTCATCCGTAGGATCTGTAAGTATGGCCTCTGCTCGATTAATACTAGCTGTATATGTACTCACATTCACGAACAAGTCAGTATGTCTACCTGTTGATTATCCCAATGTTAAACTTTATTTATAAACATACATTAGCAAAAATATAAAAGATTTGGATGCCATATCGATGGCTGCATGTGAGCGAGAGAACATTATATTACGTACGCGTTTAAAGTCATATGTTTGTGTGTACTGACGATTGTTAGAACGTACGTACTCTGTTCTATTGTGTTATTAGTTATATACTCAAGAATTTTATTGCGTAGGTACGTTTTACTATATTTTGTAGCGTTAAATAATTATTATTAAAAAATAATATCTTGTTTTTTTCAACTTTATAAGCAAAACATCGACATTTTTGCTTAAATTATACGACTTGCTAAATTACTATAAAATATAAATATGTCGGAAGTTATTGATATACTTAATTCTAAAACACTGATTCCAATCTATGAATGATTTCCTTATTGAATAAAATATACTGAATTTCGAAATATTATAATTATTTTATTGTTATATATTAACAATTATGTATTTTCCGATATTGACATTTTGTCAGCTATGTTTGTCTTAAACGCCTAAGAACTAAAAGGATGTCCTGTCCTAAGTAAACTTACTGAAGCATATTTGTTGCCAAATAAAAGCTTATAGTTAAGTATTATTAAGCTAGGTATTGAATAAATATCTTATTTTACTCAGCCTAAATAAATAATATTATAATAGAAACAAGTATAATAATGTTTAAGAATTAAAAATAAACTAAATGTCAATCATATTTTAAAACAGGTGTAGAGCAGATCTAAACAGTGAAAATAATATTTTCATAATAAATTATAAACATAACATCCTGCGTGCTAAGTCTCGTTTTGTCAATAACTTTACGTACAATACATTCACTAGAGCTAACATGTAAACAAAACTCATAAATGTTTTAATGTGTGCGTTCATCATTGTACAAGCCTGATGACGATAGGGTTACCAACATATGTTACTTTTAAGATAAAATACAAGCTATCTATTATTATCATCCCGTGTCATCCCTTGCCTAAATTTATACTGATTTTGAAGAAAAAAAAGTGAATATAATATAATATATTATAATTATATATTAAATAATAAATGCGTTGTGTCAATATTATTGTAAACCGCATAACAGTACCGGAGACTATCTGCGAGGTCAGCCTGCTCGAGATATGTCTTATAATGTACAGAGGTTTTTGTATGAATGAAATATCATTAAAAGTAATAAAATTATATGTATGTACTTAATGTATATTTTGTTGTTCGAATTATTAGATATATTTTGATAAATAATAATTTATTACCATGAATAGTATATAATATATATTATATATTAGGAATCGAACTTGCGACCTTTGTGAGACCCCGTGGCTCTACCAACTGCGCTATCTACGCATTTTTATATATATATTCGTCGCCTATCGCCTCGATTCATCTGAATGTATAATATCGTTATTAACCCTACCAAATTTAATAAAATACTTATTTAATAACAAAATAATTTATAAATTTATCTACAAAATGACAAGCTGTCTTATATATTAACACAATATATGCTAATAACAAAGATTATATATGATCAAAAACAAAACATTTTAAAACTCCCGTTAAATTAAATGATATTAAAAAGTAATAAATACCGAAAAGTTAAAAAAATATTACATATCCCAATAGATTAAAAGCAAGACGACATAAAATTTAAAATTTAAATTGTATATTAAATGATATTATCTACTTTAATGTTTTATCTTTGAAATAGTCAATGGTTATTCCATGCTTTACAACCTGTGTCATTTACATTATCATAGCTATTTTTCTGTTTATAATTAATAAAATATATGTAAAAGATAACGAAACGTTTATTATAATGTACTTTGTATGTAACTTTTACTTTTTGTTATTAAATTAAAATTGTATTAAGTTCTTTGGATTGGAATGGGGTCTGGATTTGTCTCAAGCGACTTTATTTACTTATTTCTTACTTAATTAATTTATTTATTAAATTGGTTTTTCTCTTTCTTTTATGAAAACCAAAATGTAACGTGTAATCAGTTATATTGTGGCGGTGTTATTAAATGTATGAATGTAATCATGTATTCATTGAGCTAAATAGAGGGAAATCTCTCTACAGGTGGGTGTATGAAAGAAATTGCTCGATTGTTGAGAAATCTATTTAATGTAAGGATTGAAAGGTCTGAGCCATATTGAATAAAGTTTTGTTCATAAGCTGAAATTTTCTTCCAATATACTTTAAGAGCACTCTAGAATCATCGATATCTTGTATTGATGTTGGCAGTCGTCCCATGTATCGAAGGGAGTTCAAAACAAATAAGTTTGTATGGGAAAGTTTTAGATATGAAGATAGGCATATATTGATCTTGATCAAGTCATTAAATATTATAAATTGCTTTGACTGAATATTACCTCTGTAGCTTTGTTTAATTACAAAATAGTACATTTTTTCATTCCAATATTTAAGTTTATAACATTTACCCTCTACTAATAAGAAAAAATTATACCCAGTATAAAATATTCTGTTTTGTCACTTTCACACCCTTGACGTAAATCGTCAGTGAGAAAGTGACAAAACAGAGAATTAGTTCTAAGTATAAATATTTTTATTAGTAAGGCAGTTAACGTTCACTGAAGCAATACATTTGGAAAATGATTATTAAATCAACAAATTATTAGACAAAGGAATCAAACTCGGTATTACTAATTAATTAATACCAGTTTCTGTTGCTATGTGAGAGAATGTTTAATAAACAAATATTGTCTGTAATTATTTGAACGCCTTTAATAAAATTCAAACAATTTGAAAGTCCAAACCGAGAAATATTCACGTTTAGTAAACATATTGGTTATTGTTTAAAAACCTAAAAACCGATATTTGAAATTAAACTCTATTACAAAAATATATCTTCATATAATAGGCGACCAACAAGACGCCTCTAATTAGTCCTACATTGAGTTTATCTAATCAATATTGACGTTTATGTCACAAATTATAAACTTTCCCATGTTATTAAGAGATGATAACATTTCTACGGAATACATGATGATATGTCTCCAGCTGTAGGAATGTAAGCGGTAATGCAGTTCGTCACGCGATCGACGTTAACAATACCTCATTGTAAATTTTCCACAACGAGAAAATTGTTTAACTTCACGTGAAACACTTATCTAAACATTTACTGCCTTTAATATAAACTGCTTAAATTATGTTCAGAACTTTGAGAATACTTCATTCAATATAGAATTATTCCATTCAACAACATGCAAGCTGAAACTAAACAATATATTTCAAGCATGTGATTGTTTCAACTGATCGCTTATTCAATTGCAAAATTGCTTATCCGAGATCCTTAGACGACTCGTATACGCTTCATATTACTCACGGAAAAATATTGTCTTAATTGTTTATTCAAGTGTATGTTATGTTATCTATATTAAACTCAATATGGATATCAGTATCAGTTATAAATTAGTAAGAAGCTGGGTCTCTCGTACCCACTATCTCATCTATGGCGTATATCTGGCGCCTTTTAATTGCCCTAGACTAATAATTATTATCAGCTCGCGTGCGCCGCCCCGCCCTCTACGACTAAGATACGCAATTACCACAGCCAGCACTCACACAGATAAACACTTAAGCACGTGGCTTAATGCAACTTTGTATTTGATATTAACAAGTCTTTCAAATCTAGGCTGTATTTATTGTTATTTCTGTCCAATTATACTGGAAGAATTTTGTTATATATTATTTCACTACCTGGAAAGTTCAGGTTTGGGTGGTCGTGAAAATAAATAAAAAGGTTTTGATTCCAACAATTTTCTATAAACACAACAAAAGCATTAGTGAGAACGCCATTAATTCTTAAGGTGAACAACCTCGGCCCTAGAGCCTTGTCTGGAATAGCAATTATTGTTAGTATTATTTTAAACGCATATTTTATGAAATAGAAAATAGCAGACACATTCCTGGATACATTTTTGTCCTTGTTCTCATTAGTACAAGTTTTGAGTAGCTAAGTCGTATTTATATAACAGTGGCATCACTGAGTACTGTTTTATGTGATGTTTGACCTCGTGTTATCGCGGCAAGCCTCCGTCATCGTAACTACCCAATAATCTGTTATCGCGACTACAATGACGTGTCGCCGCCATCACAGTTTTATTTCAAATGTTTAATAATTCCTTAATTCATTATTTTTATAGTAAAAAAAAAAAACTGTCTAACTAGAGTTTGTAAGAAGCTACTCGGAGTACATCTGTAAAAGTAATTAGTAGATTGTACTCACTTGTTTGTCTCGTAGTATAATAAACTTGCCCAAAATGTATTGATTACAAACCAAGATGTTACATAAACGATACAAAATTTCATCCATTGTTCCTATACAATTAAGGAGTCATGGAGACATTCTTAAAGCTATAACTTGATCATTTGTAACCGAGTCCATGTTCCTAGTCGCAGACCACACGTGAGCCCACATCTTATTAATTCAATCGATACCCGTCACTGAAACATTATGTTACAAACACTATCACCTTTACTTTATTGCTGTTTGAACAGGTTGCTTTTAAATGCGAGTTGTACGCATTAATACCTACATATTGAATTAGACGTACTTCTATAAGAATGTGACGGTAGATTTGATTCTTTTACGGATCATTTTATTGGTGTATATTTGTGATACCCACCGGGGATTATTGGTGTAATACAAGGTTTTTTTTTTGTTAAATAAAAAAAGTTTTTCTAGCGATATAACAGATACTTATATTATAATCCACTTTTAATACTAAAATTGTACTAATGGAGCGTTATACTATGTGATAGGTGTCAAACTGAATTATAATTTGATTAAGATTAATAACTTCATTACACCGAGTCTAGATACTTTGACTATACTTTATTACAAGAGTGAGACTACATTTACTCTTCTTAATTATGTTGCATAAGTAATCGCTTGACAAAGTTCTAATACTGAGACGAGTTATAGGCTTGCAGCATTACAACAAAATTAACTGACTTGGCTCAAAGACGAGAAATGCGTTTAGAGAACATTACATATGCATTAGTAAGAAAAATCCAGTATATGCATTATTGCGTCTTTCGCTGAAGATTGATATTCAAATTATGTTATATTTTTTTAATATGTACATATAAGATTTTCTATTGAAATTTTTGTTGATGCTCAAAGCATTTTGCCGTCGTCTATTTTCTATCTCTAAGCGCGAGGGCACGACCCCGCGCGTGACGTCACGTTTCAGATGAATGAACATCTACCCCCTGTCTCCCCAATCTCCCCAAACGGTCACTTTTATAGAAGCGATGAGCTCGGATATCAAAGCCGCAACATCTGCTGTCTCGGGGACTGTTATTTTTGTCTAGAATCTGGTCTTCATTGTCTTAAATTTCTAAGATTCTAGATAGCAATATAGATACAAAATAATATTAGGTGCATTAAATTGCTAATAATTATTTTATAATTCTTGTAATTGAAGAAACAGAAGCTGGAGTATATGGGATCGTGATTAACATTTAGCGTCCGGTTTCTTCACAGTATAAGCCTGAGGGTCGTATACTTGAACGAATACCGTATTTGGTGTAACGTGAATCATCCTGTCCGTACATATAAACGACATTAGTATGTGAGCATACTGCTTATAAAAACTGAATCGATAGATGTGATCTGTAAGGAAAATTATATACTTAGGTATAAAAACACAAATATAGCAACAGTATAGCCTACAAGTAAAGACTAATAATTAACACGTTATACATAACACTTCTACTACAACAAAACACTTCTTCTACTACAGTTGAAGATGTGGTTTTTGTGTTGTTAAAATGTGATTAGAATGTTCTTATTGTTAATATTATTGCAGATCAGACTTAACTTTCACTTCATAGAATTCATAGAATTCGTATTTTATCTTACCCGCAGTCTTTTATACTTTTACCTCGTATAAGTGGTTCAATATTTCTATAAATATTTAATAAAAGGCCTTTCTACTTAGTGTAGGTAAATATTTTACGTGAAGGTAAAATAACAATGATAAATCCTTGTCTGTGTAAGGTGTTATGTTTGATGGCGAGTGTGCCTTGACCTTCCTCAGCCGGTCTGTGACCGCGTGCAAACAACTCAGCTATAAACTACTTGTTTCCCCAATAGTGTTTCTGAAACGGCACTCGTGTGTGGCGTGACTAGTTAGTAGTGTGTGTATGTGTGTGTGTCATTTTAACATCAGAAGAAGCCAGTGATGATGACTTAAAGGTTTTTTTAGAATTAGAAAACTACTTGCAACATTGTAACTTACTTTCATATTTATATTCTTAGAATATTCTAAAGTTCTCTGAAATTTCTAAATCAAAATAAAAAATACAAAAATAATAAAATACAATAATAATTACACATAAAATCATAATTGAAAATTTTATTTAAGTAAAGACAGATTTCAAAGCTTAGTTTCTTAACTACAGACATTATAGACGTTACGTTACAGAAACCGGTTATGCTTTTGTTTCAAAATTGATTTCAATAACTAAATTTGAAGATTTAATCTCTTTGCCAGGAAGATAAGTACAAAAAGCTGTATCTCAGAATTCTAATATTTCTTTTGTGTTGAAACTTCAACTTCAAAGGGACCTCCCTTTGATGTCAAAGATTTTAATTAGGCGCAACGATAGTCCTTTAATGTTTATCATCATCATGGTGAAATCGAAATAGATTTTGTGTTCTCTTGATAAAGTTAATGTTAGCTGGTCAACATCGACATACTGCTTCTCTCATCTCATAACGGCGCAATACAAAAGTTGCCGACGTATTTTTTGTTTCACTCTTTGTGACGAGTGCCAGCGGAAGCTTAGATTATGGAGCACTTAACAAGAACTATTCAATATGTCTGTCCCACTTTACTGTCAGTTTAATTTCCTTTTATTTTTGTTTTCTTTGGGGAGGGGTGTTACTACATTTTTTTGTTTTCTTTTCTTTGCAGTTAATGTCCGCTGCACCCGTGTAGTGTTTGGCTGGGAGGGTGATGACTACAGATGACCTTTTAGTGGTATTTCCTTGTGATTTGTGGTAGTGAGTCTTTGGTTATAAGTGAATAGTGCGGTATTGTGAAAGTGATGTGACAGTCTATGGAAGTGTCAGGGCATACTCGGAATGTTCACGAAGCACGGCAGGGCTCCTGAGCGGTGCCATCACTTCTCGCATAGGAGTTGCAAGAAGAAAAAGCACCCCCCGCATACACCCTGGAAGTACTTGATGAATTGCCCACTCGTTAGGAAATGTTTTGGTATAGTATTTATTTTTTGTTTTTTTTTCTGTTTCGGGGAATTTAAAATACGAAATATTATGAATAACGGCTTGTCAATGAAGTGAATGAATAACAGAAACTATAATACAACCAATATTAGTAGTAAATAACTAATTTACCACGGTTTATATTACAATAGAATAAATGCTGCACTAAAAAGATATTAATACGTGTTCATACTTTAAAAATTTAGTATATTATGAAACATTCTACATTATTACGTGACTTATGACTTATTATATAATAACATAAAATAAACTGGTATTAAAAAACAAGTACTATTAAAAATGATTTTTTTTTTTTATTAAAACGTACAAACGTACAAACGTACGTAAAAATTACATTCTTTACATTAGTCTTTTAAATAAAAAAAATATAAATAATTTCAGTATTGAATACTTAATTCTTTGTTTTTCTTTCATACCTTATACAATATTATTTTTTAATTAATTATTTGATCAGTCCCTTACAATGCAAATGACTAAAGTAATTTGAATTCATTATTTTCGTTTTAGTCCTTTCAAATGCTTAAAGCTTTGAACTACCATACTTACTTATTAGGATTTCTTATTTCAAAAATATTCAGGTTGAATTATTTAATTGGAATTGCTAAATTCTAATAATTTCGTTATTTTCTATTGAGTTCGGTAAATTGGAATATCAGGACACTTCAAACAGTGAGTGCTTTTGTCTGTAATGGAAAAGTAAACAATTTGAAACACTTAAAATACAGGATTATATTAAATTAATGTGAAGTACCTTTATATTTTTTACTAGCTATATTTACTGGTTACTTTGTTAGAGAGGGATAAATGTTTGACTAGTAGAGCTCATATTTTGAATTCACTTTTAGATATAATCAATTTTGTTATCGCTCCAAAATGGCCGCCCAAACAAAATGGGGGTAATACATTCTTTAGTACAACCCACGTTATATGGATATCAAATGAAAAAGCTTGATTTGTAGAATAATGTATAAAAAGAAAGTAAATCTAAGATGAAGGCGTACACAATATATTTATTTTGGTTAAACCTCAATTTTTGTATTCGTAAGCTTCAATAAGTTATTCTTTTCTATATTTTTATGAAAATTATGTTATTTTATTTTCAGGCTCTTCTGAATTTATTAAATCATATATCAATTAAATATACGACGCAATAGCTATTATCTTTAAAATTTGCAGTAATAGTTATCAGATTTGTCCTTGCTGTTGTTATGTTAATGTTATTGTAATGTTATTTAAAATGTAAAATTCTTGATTGATTAACAAATTTATGAATAATATGTACCGTGCAATCATGTTATCGAAGGTTCAGTTTTTGTTATAATTTGTTTCCTATTAAGTAAGACCTTGTCTAAGTCTGATATTGGTAATGAAAAATATAATTTATGAATATGTAAACATCCTACTTATCACCAGTTTTATCTATTATCAAGGTTTTTCAATATATTAGGCTTATATTATACATATGTATTTTATATACGACATATGTTACACATAATGTAGACTTTTCTCAAGTAAAAGTATAGTCGTAAACTCTTAGAAGTAATATAGATTTAAGGTAACTTTTGCTATATATTTTAATGACGTTTAAAACGGATTTCAATCAATTAAAATGTTAAAACTAGTTCCAAAGTTGATCATATATGACAAAGTAATTGATATCTTTATTTCTTTGACCACATAAAAAAATTGCTACAAATAATATTAAATATTCGATTAAAATCCAAACAATATGAAAATATTTAGAAGTAAAGCTGGTAAATTTATTATTAAACTTTAACAAAATTAAAATTATTATTATTAATATACATAATTGCCTCTTTGATAGTGCAATGAGTCCAAATATGTAAAAAATAACTGAATTAAATGAAGTGATGTTGATGCATGTGTCATGAAAATCTCCGCCGGTCGGTTGATGAACGAACCCGACCTTGCGACGGCATTCCGTTGACTGTTGTCCTGGATTTGTTGTTTGACTAGTTGGTCAATAAATCGGACACGCTAGGGATGCTACTGTTTTAGGAGACTTTTGAATAGTGTATGGTAACTAACGTTATTGTTTGATTGATGAAATATATATGAATAAATATACATTTAATTCATCTGTATATGTGTTTCTTACTAAGCTTCTCCTTAATGGCTGCACCAATGCAATTTTGATTAAAACTTATGTCTGTTTGAGTGGATCCGACAGCTTTAAAATTGCAATCAGAAGGTGAAACTGCAATCTGGATCTCTATTTTATTTCATTTTTCTAATTTTTAGTCCATACGAAGGCACTTGTATAAAATATTTTTCAATTGTTTGTTTGATTAATTTGAAATAAATACAAGATACCACACTAATTATAGTCATTTTAATTTAGTTTAGTTGATTTAACTTAAAAATTTAACTAACTAACTAACTTTAAAATAACTTAAAAATTTTAATTTAGTTGATTTAACTTAAAAAGCACGGCAATAATATATCTAAATTATCGGCAAATAACTCACAGCAATTTGTAAATCACAAATCCGGATATTTGATAAGCGCCACATGTTCAGACGGCAATTATTATGCCCAACATATTTGGTCTGAACTAAACATGGTCGCCATTGTTCATTGTTTTGTAATTGTATTGACAATGACATAAATATTTTTATCGGCCTACAGACTTCAAGGATGACACTTTTTCCTTATATAACGTCAATGTTTGAATGTAACAGGAATTAAAAAAAAACAAGTATCAAATCAAACATTCTTTTGATTTTTTATTGAAATACTTTGATAGCCAATTTTTGATATCACAAAATACATATAATACAATACAAATTGTTCAATTAGGAAGTACATATTATTTATTTACATATAATTTATTTAAATGTATGCAAAGATTTAATCATCATAACATAAATATATTTAATAGTACGTTTTTTGATAATAAAATAATGTCGCTTGTTTCCGTTGGCGCCAATATGAAAATTATATATTATACGAGAGCTTTATTTATGATATGACAGTCAGCGGGAGAAAAGGTTCGCGTACATATATTTATACTGTCAATTGCTATAAGAAACAGTTAAACGATGTCTAGTTAAATTGTTTGTTTACAAGAAATCGATAAACCAGATCCGTTTTAACTGGTTAACTAGCTAGAAGGTACTTGTCTGTCCGTGTAAGTTAAGTTTTTAGAACAAATTCAATCACCTTCCAGCTCTGTAAACGGTAAACAGTAAGCTCAGACGATAACTTCAGTTACTCTGTTCCGAACGATTACTTTTATGTTTTGTGATTTGTTTGTCGATCGGTTTGGCGATTAGTTGATTGAACACACTTGTTGCGCTTTGCACCGAGTGACAGCCATGTGTGTTGTTCATTAAGCGAAATCTGTAGAACCATTCAACCATAGAATTTTCTGTTTGTGTTCACATGTAACGGTTTATTGATTTATTTAAAAATATTCCACAGATAAAACATTAGACTTTATTAAAATTATATTTTTTATAAAGTTTAGAATTCAATAATTTATAACAAAGATATCAAATAAATTAATTTTAATATACTTTAATATCGCTGCTAATAATTTCATAAATATAAAATCATTTACAGTCGGCCGATCAGTTTGATGTTTGATGTAAAAGCGTCTACGTTACTCACGCTCGACGTGACAACTACAAAGCACTGTAGCTATAGAGGTAATATACTCAAAAGACTGGTACATACAGACACCCAACAGATAGTCTTTTAACGAGTTTTTAATGTTTTGTCACGCAATTCATAGCTGGTGGCGCCAAGTACTAATACTCGTAAGTTATTGCGCCGTGGTAACACATTAAATTCGTACCAGCATGATGACTCTGATAACAAGAAGCTTAATTTTAAACACGTTATAATTGTATAATTTAATTTAATGATCATCTTAGCGTTAAAGTTATAAGATACTAGATATTGCCCGTGTCTCCGTCTAATGTCGCATTTATTTTTAAGTACTACTTAAACTCTATTATTAGCTTACAAAAGATGTTAAGTTGTTGGTATCCAGTTCAATAGTGTATATTTAAACCAATATTGGAACCAACTTTTCCACCAAAGGCACACAGACAGACAAAAAGGTAGCTTTAATACTATCATATTTAGAAAAAGATGTTATAAAGCATCAGTATGGTTTTGCATTATTATAGTTAAATACATTTTTAATGCAAATCTTTTATATCCATAAACGATAATTTATGAAATGAAATAAAATTCCGTACATTTTTATTCCACTTGCGTGTACCTGGATTGGTCTGAGCACGATTTTTTCCTGGGGGAATATATTACAGCTGTTTAGTATTCGGTATTGGCTGCTCAGATTGCGTTGCCTTGTCGTCTCGAGGGCCTCATTGCATATTGCACCGGAATTAGTATTATCTATATAATTCGCATTATATTCAATTCAAGTTGATTGTGTCACTGTTTTAAAATGCTAAGCGAGGAGCGCGTTTACAATATACGTAATACGTTTATACTGAATGACTGTGGACTTGTAACTACTTAGTTATTAGTTGATCTGAGTAGTTTTTGCTTGTACTTCTTACGATTGGTTTGGTTTGGTTTGGTTGGTTTGTTTTCTATGTTGGGATATGTCATTTAATTGTATTAGTACCTCTACTTTTAGAACTGCATGATTCTAACTGAATCTCATTATGATATTAGTGTTTTGTATGGATTCTGTGCTATAGGTTATTGTGTCATGTAATGTTGTGTTATTCTGTTACAATCTATTTACTTGTAATGAAAAAATATGTAAGGCAAATTATACTTTTGTAGATACATAGTAAATAATATTTTCCTTTTAAAATAATAATACATTAAACGAGATAGACGGAATAGTTTACAGAACACTTAGCGGTCAATAACCCTAATTATTTTGTTTCGGTCACTGTCATATCATTGTTCAAATTGTTTATTCATAAACATTATCTTTAAACAAATGTTTATATTATATTTTTAAGGTAGTGCGTAGGTCGCACTGTTTTTTTAACCTCAGTTTAAGTCATTAATTACAATTTGTTGTTCTTTATAACTGTTTAATGTATTGCCCACGCACCGTCCTAAATGCCCTCAGTATTGCGGGTAACCTTAATTCCGGGCCCTATTTTATAAATTACTGCAATGGTAATTGTACATGTTGTTTGTACTTTAATGATGTTTTTGATAAATAATACGTAACTTCGTATACAAATTTAATATATTTATTGAAGAATTAAGAAGTACCTACATATTTATTATATATATTTTAATAGCCCCAATTTTTGCTTTCTGAGGATGCCATGATATCTGGCTAAGATAGATAAGCATTACTTTATTACATTCTTATGAAAAATTATGCTTTTGTCATTTTTCTTTTAATATATATACATTAAATATACAAGTTATCTAAGTAATTTGAACGATTAATTCCAAAGTTATCATAATCAGATTGAACGGAATGGAGAATCATTAAAGCCTACTATATAAATAATAAATAACTTAAAGTATTTCTGTTTATCGCTAATATTTATTGTATATTTTTATTTAATACTTATAGTTGCTTTTGTTGTTTGTCCATCGACACTTCACGAACGATTTTTGTAGACTATAAAAAACTAATCATGTCAAATAGAGGAAAAGCTTTCATAGTAATCAGTATGTTATTGTGATGTTATAAATAACATAACCGTATACCTAATATCTTTATTTTATATCTAATTTATATACTCACTATTATTAATATTACTTATTATATATATATATAACTTTTCAGTTCTATCTACTACAATATTTTTATATTCGTATACAAAATGTGTGCCTATTTTTATATATGCCGATACTCCTGGAATATTGAAGACTACATTTTCGGAAAGTTAGTTTAGAACTATCGATCGAATCACGAAGACAAGAAACACGATACAAGCATATTTGCTGAATTTCTTAAAAAGACGCCTTGTGAAGCTGGTTGTAAGAGTTGTAGGCATAATAATTTTCAAGAATAGCCTTATAAAATGCTAAAATATTATATTAAACACCACCAATTAAGTTCAAAACTTTTAAGATAGATTATTAAAATGTACTTATGTAATCTTTTGCAGCACTCTGGTCTATGATGACTTGAAAGTCCTAAAAGCTCATTGATATGTCGCATAATGATTCACGCATTATATGTTCTAAAACTATTAATCATGTAAACGATGGCTTACAAAGGAAATTAATAACATTGTCCATTACTTTTATATATTTTTTTATATGTAAACTTTCGTGTACCATGAATACTATTAAATAATTATTCGGTTGTACTCACGTTATTACTATCGGAATTTGCCCGACTATATGTTGCTTGAACTGCCAACGATTTTGCCATGCTCAGAACTCATGAATAAGGAAACCGAATGGGTTCGAAACTAGTCAAGCAAATTTTGATAGTAATAACATGAGCATAGCCGGATCATTATATTTATTAAGATTAAAACAATTTTATTTATTATATGATTAAAACAACAAATGTTTGAAATAGAGATTCATCTTCAGATCAAAATAATACAACGTCAAAGATAAGAGCTAGGCCTTATCAAAATTATAATGTTTAACAACATTAGTAGTATGTCAGTCCTATCTGTGTATTGTATTGAAGCATTAGTTTCTTATATGCTCAGTATCTGTATATTTAATCTTGTACCACAACATCTATTCATGAATGACATTCAGCTCGTATGCTCTCCATTAATCAAAGTCATGCTGTTTTGTTCTGTCATTGTGTTGTAGCTTCAGTGGGTCGTACTTTCTCTATTTCGATATCCGTCTATCATAATATAAATGTTGCTTTTTATTTGAAAAATTTATTAAATATTGAGAGATATTCATAAAATGACTTTCGCTGCAGTGAAATTATTGAAACATCAGGACTTAATAGGTTTCAAATGTGTATATAGAATACTTTTTCCTATACGACATGAAATAATCTATTACAAGCCAAATAAAATGTAAATTTCGTTTCGGAAAAGGATAAACTATTCAAACTCGTGGCCTATATGAAGACATGTGGTTGAAATATGGTCATCTTTCAACATTACTCCTGTCTCCTCATCTGATATCGATGTAAGATATATCCGACCGACATTGCTAGATAACTGTGGAACGATCTCGATGAAAAAGGTCTTATTTTAAAAGGAATTGGCAAACATCTTTTGTTTTAGTACTTTGAAAAATAGGTACGAGTTTCTCCATACCTACTTCGCCTTGAAATCGTATGTTAATCATATGTTTATGATATCGTTTTTAAATTCATAAGTATTCACATCGTAAGCCATAAGTATCGATTACTAATTCGTTAGTATTCACATGTACTGACATGAGATTATGAATTTTAAATTTTATATTTTAATCACTAATAAAAATACATATAATACATAGAATTGAGACTTAAAAGTATTTTCGAAAAACTAAATAAATGTAAGATTCACTTTTCAAAATTATGTTGATTGTCCAACGGGAAGGTGGTCAGATCTGCCGCCCAAGTTACCGAAAAATGGAAAAAAATTTTCGAATTTTTTAATTTTTTAAAATTTAAAAATTAATTAATTAATTTAATTTTTTTTTTTCTGTTGTTTGTTAATTAATTTGCGAGTTATAATTTGCCGATTAGGAGTTTTTCATAGCGGCAAGCTCGATTGCCGCGTGTCAGATGTTTTGAATATGTTGACATGAATTTACAATTTTATTACATTTGTTATGACAATATCCATTTGTATTGGAAACCATTTTTATTCAGTCAACACATGAGCACGCGTGTGGATGCATATTCTGTGTGAGATTGCAATAATGGGATTAGAATTGAAATGTTTCATCATACTTTTTTATATTTATTTAAATCAGTGTACGGAGCCAAAATGTGGTAGCTTAAGGACGGACTGACTATACTGACATTTTTATAATGTAATAATTGACGATTCAAAAGTGCGTGTAAATGCCTATTTGAATAAAGATATTTTGAATTTGAATTTGAAAAGGCAAATGAATTCAACAAATTGTACAAAAGAACTTATATGTTTATTGGAAAAACATGTTTATATAACTTGGTCAAGCTAGTGTAAAGTACAAACTAAATAATACACTTACAAATAAAAAAACATAAAAGAAAATTTCAATAGATTTCATGTTCTCGACTGGTAGAAGGCAACATGGCACCCTCCTCTAATGATATTAAAATCTGCATAACAGATGCTAGTGTTGTTAGGCGAGATTTTGTGGTTATGATTTCATTTCAGGCACAAATGTAATCTGTGTAGTTTAGTTCATGAATTTTATATTTAATCCTATATAATATTACATATATATTATTTTTGTATATTACATAAAGTTACATAAAAATATTGGGATAATCAACAGGTAAATAAAAATACAGCTAGTCCGAGTCGATCATTAACGATGTATGTAATAGACAGTGTAGTGATGTGCAAATGAAGTGTCGATGATAATTATCGATAAGTAGAATGTGCGTGAGGATGACGTCGCGGTAGCGCCCGCATGGGGCAGACGGCGAGCATGTGTCGCCTGCATGGATCATGTCTTCACCACAAAAAGAGTACGTACCTAATTTAGATTGTGTGATACATACTAAATAGAGGATTAGTGGGATTATTGTGTAGTCGGCGACTAGCGCCGTATAGTCGACAGAAAGCGGCTACTAGTCGGCCCTTTTTAGTGACGCCTCATTTAAGGCTTAAAAATAAAAAATCTAAATGTTTTATCATTAATAATGATGATTAGCCTTTAATTATTTGTTTTAGTTCCGAGTTACCTTACACCTGTATTTAAATATTTCCTTAAGGATTTTTATTCAGTTAAACAGTATTCTAAGTAGCAGTACTGATTCTTTTTTTATTTGTTTCCTTATTTTGACAAAATACCTCCCTACTTCCGGAGTGATTGAGTTATAAACCTGCATTATCTATGTTCACATTTTATAATATTTTTTTGACATTTTTTTTATTATTATTGAATCACGTAAAAGTAACTTTTAACTATTTTGGGCTTGAACTAGTCGACCGATTAGTCGGTTATTTAAAAACTGTCTAGTCGGCTAATCGCCTCGTCCGCCAGTCATTGTCAGTCCATCTCTAATACTAAATGTATACAAATGTTTTTTAATGTTTTCTAAATAATTCTGAAGAATCGACTTGCAGATCATTATGCAAAATCCTTTGAATATAATTTATTACCCTCCATTAAGATAAAAAACACAAGTAAATATGAGTAATACTTATCCTGTGACCATATTCGTATCTAATTCATAGAAATTTATGTATACTTTTATGTAAAATGTAATACTATGAAGTACAATGAAGATTTTCTAATGATTTAATACATATTCAATAACGAAAGGAATCTTCCATTGAACAATGTAAAAGTCGCCTCATCGAATTGAATGCTCAAACATGGTACAGGTGCTAACGTGATAAGTGAAAGCTAATATTAGAGGTTTTTAAATCTAGTTGTCACATACTATATTTAGTAACACGAGTATATTATGAAATTAAATTTGAAGATCTATCTTAATATTAAAGCCTAACTAAATAAAATTTGTTTTATTTCGACCTTATCAACCTAATCATAAGGACATTCTTTAAACTTTTCAAAAATAATATTTTTTCGTTTTCGAGGTGTTTGATTTTTAGATGACGAATTATATAGATATTAAATATAAGTGCAAACTTATTTAGCAATAATTAGTTTTACAACATGTGGTCATTATTATTTTTTTATTTTGATTTGATTTGATTTTATTTTATTACTTAAATTTTAATGTTGGTTGATATGGTTCAGGATATTAGATGTTCCGAACAAGATCCGATCCGATGTTCCGATCTGATGATATGTCTATATCATCGGTCACAAAAAAAATTGTATATCAATTCTAATCAGTTGTATACTCAAAAATATAAGTTCTTTGTAACATAAGTACAAATACTGTTTACATAAGCAATCCTATAATGTTATCTGATACGGTTCAGTAACTCAAGATATTGATTATACAATCCCGTTCAGATACAATAGTTTTGCATTGTAAATATATTACGCCAGCTGGCTATAATTTTATACTAAATTTGTATGAAAGACGCAAGTCATTTTAAAATTATCATTAATGTTAATATATTTTATGATATAAAAAAATATTGTTTTGCAAGAGGTACGTGTAGATAGATAGATAGATAAAGAATCTCAAAGAAACATTGCAAAGATATACATGGAATTTTGTTGTTTGAGAGCAAAATATTTATTGTCTTTATTTCTATATCATAAAATAATATTGGAAAAATTACATAAATAAAACTGGAAATGTATATTTTAAAGAACTCAGTTAAAGGGTTTTTGATGAGAGATCTAAATATTTTGACTTTATTTTGTTATTGAATGTGTATATTTTAACAAATTAATTAAGAGAAATCCTATAAACTTAGTATTTAATAGTGTTAATACATAATATACCAGTTGTTTTTAAGCTTTGTTCGCAATTGGCTATGAATTATGATATGTCTGGGCGCTTTGAACAAGTTATTATTTAGTAACGAGATGTTATAAATCTTACTCTATTGTATCACGTTTTGTTATGACAAATAGTTCATAGTGACATGATTATGACTTAAATATGATGTAAGTCTAGTTCATATATTTTTTGTGTTTAAACTACTATTATTTTAAATTATAGCTATTGAAACGTGTACTCAGGCCTTACCACCGCCTTTTAAGGTTATAGTATACTTTAACTATTCGTACCAAAACATCTATAAAATTTTATTGTTGTATTCAAATATCCCTTTCTTTTGAAGGCTATATTTTTGATGGATTTTTTTTCTAAAAACTTAATTTTCAAAACGCTAAATCACATTAATATTAACCCCCCCCCTCTCCCCCCTTAGGAAGGCTCTCCTTTATTAATAGAACATAGATTTATCTATAAAACTAGAAACACTTACTCATGTTATATTATTGATCCAATACTCAAGTGCTCCTATCGTCAGTACTTGTGTACTTTTAGTGGCAATCGATTATTGTGGTTCGAATTACAAGAATATTAAACACTTACACCTGAATAATAATTTATGGAATCAAATGATTGATATTAGATGAATTTAATTTTAACATAAGTGCCAAAATAAAATGTTTTGTATGTTTTAAACGAATCATATGGTTTAATCTACTTTACGCATGGAAGTTATTTTTCTGAAAATATATTTTTATGTAAAAATATATTGTTGCTAAATCTCCCTAAAGAGAATTTGTCCAGCGTTAGAAAAATATAACCTTTTTAATCCTGTAACAATTGATATAAAACCTTTTCATTTCACCCTAGGGTACTTAGGACTTGCGGGATTATTCTGTGGGTTGTAGGTCAATCCGCCAGTTTTAGATAATTATTCAGTAGACATTTCATTTTTTAAGGATACTGGGAAAATTTATACTGATTCAAATTCAAAGTTGCGTGATGAAAGTCCTCTATCCTCCAATATCCTAATGAAGTATACAATTATTTAAAGAGAGATAAAATATTTAACTCTAGTTATTTATGTGTGTGAAACTCATTTCGTTTTAATGTGCTGTAAAATAGTTATCTAGGATTCGTTTATGATCCTTGTTGCTTCCTATATCACAGTATTTATTAGCTATAACATCTTGCGTTTGCTAGAAGACTTCATCTTTTAGAGCCACTAAAATATAACTTATATTCAGTGCCTTTGGTAAAAGTACTAAAATATTTATACCAGCAAGATTTACAGTTTATGTATTTGTGTAAAAATATATGTGAGATCAGATGATGTCAATATGATGTCAAATGATTCAATGGTCAACTATCATAATAAAAAAAAACAATTATTTAAATGAGGTATTAAATAAATTTAAGTTAATTAAATTTAAATATCTACTGTGTTAATAGTAACATAGGAAAGTTGTTAAGTCGAGATTGTTTAGCGCAAAGCAATTTAAACTTTCTGAACAAACTAGCGCTATTTAGTAGCAAATGACACATTATCTCAGATTACGTTTAAAGCTCAGGTTCATAATAACTATGAAATACGATTCCAATATATATCTCTATATTACATAGCTCAAGAATGATGATATGTTAAGAATAAGAAACCAATAAACTACGAGGCTCAATTCGGAGAAACAGTATTTGTTTTCGGTGCGATATACAAACACTGGGGTTACTAAATTCAATGTCACTGTAAACATGAAACTGTGTGTATGTATTCGAAGAATTATTTTCTTAATCAACATCCAGTATGACGGTAAATACAATCACGAAGGCTTAAGAAATTTTCGGCAATGAGAATTCTGAAATTATGATAGTTATAATATTGTTTGTCAAAGCTACTAACATATGTAAGTATGTCCGTATACTCAATTCTTTTTGAAAATATCAAAAGGAAGGCGAATTAGGGACGGAGATGAGAAGAGGTAACTTTGTATAAAATCTGTTCTTCGAAGTTAGAATAACATTTTAATCTAGTTTTGTCATGAATTTAATTATATATATATATATATAAAGAAATGCCTAATAAAAATCGGTATAACCAATCAAATTATCGCAATGGTTGATGTGATGGTTGTAAACGTATATTATTAACGATTTTCTAAAATATTGACCCGAGTTTTATAGCACATTAAAAACGAACTTCAGTTTACGAGACCGTATATTTGGGGATCAAGTTATCTGGTCGAGTGGCCAGGTCTATAAATGGCACTTCACTCAAGTGCTTGTTAGCTGGGCTTTCTGGACTCTCATTAAAATAATGCCGACGTTAAAACCCACTGACGTGTAAAAACTGAAGACCTAAATTACTACTTAATACATGCGTAGGATTTTAATTACTTTTAAGAGTACTATTAAAATAAAACCTGTGGTTTAAAGTTTTTTGTTAATTAAATTATTCTTGCTATTTCATATATATAATTATGCAAATTTATATGAATATAGTGAACATAAAATATTATTTGTTTCAACACTCCAATCTTTAAAAATATCACCAAAAATTGAGCATGCTTTTACCATTCGATAGTCAATTTATCAAGGAAGGTACTATATATATAAATCAATTTATTAACCTTATTATACATGTATAATATTACACAACGACATATTAAATACAATATAATGATTATGTTTTCATAAATATTTCAAACGTTTTTGATAGCCACACGCTCGGATTCGCCGAAGTCTTAGAAGTTTCTAGATAACAGTCCACAATGACGGGTAATTGATTGTTTAATAATAATATTATAATGCAAATCAATAACAAGATTTCAATTATGTTGAGAAATCTTTCGACTATTACGAGAGCAAAAAACCGTTGGAATTCGAGAAAAATTCCGCTTCCTAACCAGAACGCTAAGTGGATGATCTAAAACATTAAAGTACAGCTAAAAGACTCGTAACGACCCAATTGGGGTCAAGAACTCGTTATCATATACTTGTCCTTGCTGTAATTGAGAAAAGGAATATTTTATATCCAGATTATCATAATCATTAGCTAATTTATAATCTTACATATTTATTAACTAGCTGTTACTCGCGATTCCACCTGCGGATTAATGGCTTTTTTAATATTAAGATAAATAAGAGAAGTAGAGTAATGCTAGACAGCCTACCTCATGAACCTGACTATTATAAACGGAAAGAATTTTTAATATTCATTTGGTAGTTTCGAATATTAATGCGTTGAAACACACAAACTTTACTTTTTATAAAATAAGTATAGATAAAAATGCCATTTTAAGAATTTGTACTGCTTACAGAATAGGGACCGTAAGTAATTAAAGGATTTAAAATTTATTAATTAATTATTAATATATCTTGTTAATTAATTTAATTATATAATAAAAATATATGCCATTTTTGTTATATTTTTATTATTTTTTAAATATAAATATAAATATTATATGTATATCTAATACATATATGAATATATTATAATATGCATATTAATTAGTTCCATACATTGACCAACATATTAGGTAAAGTTCAGTCTCATTAAATGTACAACAGGTCATTCACTCACTCACACATACACTGCTTATAGTTTGTTTTACAAGATTCTTTTTATTTAATGTACATATCTCTACCAAGTAAATTAAAATCACTTCTACGACGTAAAAGTATGTAAAAGTACGTATATGTTAAGCTTTATTCCCCAACAAATAAGTATGAATAATTTATACTAGTTGTGTGAGGGAATTCGTGAGACGGGGTGTATATTGTACAATGTATATGTCGACTACGTCAATGAGTAGGCGGTTGATGCTGGTCACTCACGTCAGCGTCCAATATCATAAAGAGAATTTATATTGAGTCGCCAGGGAAGCCACCTGGATTAAAAAATTTAACAATACTTTACAGCTTTGATATATGTACATATGTCTAATTGTCGCCCAGTACATACATATCTTAATATCACATATATAATGATTGTTTTTATTTGTTCAACCCTCTTCTCATTTTATTTTAAATCGGGTCCCCTCCTACACCTGCGGTAGAGAGCTCTATTCTGAAATATAACTATTTTTTACGGATTAAAACTCGCGTATAATTTGGTTACATTTTTATTTAGCTCTATTCTGGCTTGTCTGTGCACTCAGACTTTTCTGCTGGACGTCTTTTTGCCTGTTTGACCACCAGGTGGCGGGTGGTTAAACAGGCTATCTTCTTACTATCATGGACGCTAAGCCCTTATTTGAGCGCGTGAAACATCTAACTATATATACCGAAAAATAGAACAACTCTGTTCTAAATCAAAGGCATAAAACTTAAATCGTATAAAACATTTCAATCTATTGCATTAAAGTTTCTAACTCCTCTCAGAATGGGTGAGAATACTTGAGAAGACTTGAACAAATTTAACTATGCAAAAATAATAATATTATAATGCAAATCAATAACAAGATTTCAATTATGTTGAGAAATCTTTTGACTATTACGAGAGCAAAAAACCGTTGGAATTCGAGAAAAATTCCGCTTCCTAACCAGAACGCTAAGTGGATGATCTAAAACATTAAAGTACAGCTAAAAGACTCGTAACGACCCAATTGGGGTCAAGAACTCGTTATCATATACTTGTCCTTGCTATAATTGAGAAAAGGAATATTTTATATCCAGATTATCGTAATCATTAGCTAATTTATAATCTTACATATTTATTAACTAGCTGTTACTCGCGATTCCACCTGCGGATTAATGGCTTTTTTAATATTAAGATAACTAAGAGAAGTAGAGTAATGCAAGACAGCCTACCTCATGAACCTGACTATTATAAACGGAAAGAATTTTTAATATTCATTTGGTAGTTTCGAATATTAATGCGTTGAAACACACAAACTTTACCTTTTATAAAATAAGTATAGATAAAAATGCCATTTTAAAAATTTGTACTGCTTACAGAATAGGAACCGTAAGTAATTAAAGGATTTAAAATTTATTAATTAATTATTAATATATCTTGTTAATTAATTTAATTATATAATAAAAATTAATGCCATTTTTGTTATATTTTTATTATTTTTTAAATATACATATACATATTATATGTATATCTAATACATATATTAATATATTATAATATGCATATTAATTAGTTCCATACATTGACCAACATATTAGGTAAAGTTCAGTCTCATTAAATGTACAACAGGTCATTCACTCACTCACACATACACTGCTTATAGTTTGTTTTACAAGATTCTTTTTATTTAATGTACATATCTCTACCAAGTAAATTAAAATCACTTCTACGACGTAAAAGTATGTAATAGTACGTATATGTTATCTTTAAGCTTTATTCCCCAACAAATAAGTATGAATAATTTATACTAGTTGTGTGAGGGAATTCGTGAGACGGGGTGTATATTGTACAATGTATATGTCGACTACGTCAATGAGTAGGCGGTTGATGCTGGTCACTCACGTCAGCGTCCAATATCATAAAGAGAATTTATATTGAGTAGCCAGGGAAGCCACCTGGATTAAAAAATTTAACAATACTTTACAGCTTTGATATATGTACATATGTCTAATTGTCGCCCAGTACATACATATCTCAATATCACATATATAATGATTGTTTTTCTTTGTTCAACCCTCTTCTCATTTTATTTTAAGTCGGGTCCCCTCCTACACCTGCGGTAGAGAGCTCTATTCTGAAATATAACTATTTTTTACGGATTAAAACTCGCGTATAATTTGGTTACATTTTTATTTCGCTCTATTCTGGCTTGTCTGTGCACTCAGACTTTTCTGCTGGACGTCTTTTTGCCTGTTTGACCACCAGGTGGCGGGTGGTTAAACAGGCTATCTTCTTGTTATCATGGACGCTAAGCCCTTATTTGAGGGCGTGAAACATCTAACTATTATACCGAAAAATAGAACAACTCTGTTCTAAATCAAAGGCATAAAACTTAAATCGTATAAAACATTTCAATCTATTGCATTAAAGTTTCTAACTCCTCTCAGAATGGGTGAGAATACTTGAGAAGACTTGAATAAATTTAACTATGCAAATATATATTTAGAGTTTAGTGAACTTTGTAGTCCTGAAGTCAGACTTAAATTTTTCTGTTATTCAGACAGAGCTAACTTTGATCGTTTGCAAATGGTTTTATCTGACTGGGAAGTTAATATGACTTTAACTTTAAATCTGTAAAATTTATATAAAATACTTAATAATTAACTAATTGTAAAAGTATATATCGCATTAAAAGATTTTTTTTTATAAATATTAAATGAAAAAGCTTGAAGTTTCTAAGCTGGCTACATTTTTCTATTGTTTAAGCATTATCCCTTGTTCTTGGTTTAAATTCGTACTATACATTCAGAATAGCATGCATATTTGTACCGTAGAGGCATGCATTTAAATTGCTACTGAAAGGGGTTTTTTTTCGTTTAACTTAATAAAAATGCAAAACAGAGATATTAACTGCAATAAAAGTGTCGGCTTCCTTGCATTGTTGTCTTCAGAGCATTATAAAAACTTAATACAATTTAAGATCTCGCTTTTATTAAATAAACATAACTTTAAATGTTTCTTGCTCTTTCAGAGATAACTTATTACTTCTTTTAACAATGTAATATCCAAATACAATATTAGCATCTATTCTTATAATCTTATATCAATGAAATTATGAATTGTATAATATCATTTATATTTATATATATAATAAAGTCCGCCAGCTTCATCTGTCTGTAAAAAACATGATAAACTCAATAACTAACTACGGAACGGATTATGTTAAGATTTTCAGCAATAGATAGTATGATTCTTGAGGTGTATAATTCATTTTGTTATATGTAAATTGATTGAAATATAATGGTTATTGTTAAAGAGGTATAAAAAAACTCATTAAAAAACGGGCAAAGCCACAGAAAAAGAGTAGTGAAATAAATAAACAAAGGTAGACAATACAGCAGTTCATTGTAAAAGTCTCCCCAATAGTTGTATTGTTAAGTAATTGTATACGACCATTGCAGAATTGACTTTACAACATTATTAACAAATTTCTAGAAACTGAAGTTAAATATATAACAGATGGATCGAACCTCGTTAAATCCTTTATTGGATCGCGGGATTTACATTGATAATGCAATAAGGGTGAATATACATTAGCGTTGAAATAAACCAAGCGTGGCTGGCGTTCACTAACTGATTATGTACTAGCCACAAATACATTAAAGCCACTTTATTATACGCTATATAATAATATTATTATTTATATTGAATAATTTAAGTAAATGCCTTTCTAATAATAATATATATATTTTATATTAATTCAAATATTTTATCACTTTCTCTCTAACGATATTCGTCAAAGGTGTGTAAGGAACGAAACATATTCTATACTGTGTTTATTATTATTAGTAAAGGGTAGATGTTAATTTTAATTAACCGAATTAATAATTGTGTAAAGTTTAACCGAGATAATCGTTAAGTTTTAGTATTCATACGAGATAAGGGCAACCGCTATTATCATTCACATGACACTAGCCGACAGACATTTTGGGATTCAAATCTGTTAAGAGCTCATTTCACAGGAGTTTGCTCTTGCTGTATTATTGTTTGCAGCACACTATCTTAATGGATATTTACCAGCTATTTACATTAATGTTTAAGATTATTTCATATAAACGTACCTTATTATAATTATCAATTATTTTTTATTTGAGTTTTTAATTAAGTTTTATTTTATAAAACTCGTTTATATTTGATAGCATGTACAAGAATTGAATTTAAAAATGTTGTATTATTGCTATAGTATATATAATTATAAAAATGTTTTTTATGATAAATATTCTCCATGTAAACTTTTCAGAAATTACATTTTTTATTACAAGATTAAATTTTTCCATTGTCTTAACTTTTATTTTGAACTTATGTTTAGAAAAACTTGTTTAAATTCCAAATACTGCAAGAATTTTACTCATGTCATTTACACACAGCATTTAAATTCCAAACACTGTATTTAATTCGTTTTGTTACAAAAAATAATATTCAAATTATATTTCTTTATTCGTTTGTTAAAATTAATTGGTCTATACAATTGCACAAATGCAATTATTTGCACAAACATTTACATTTTACGTGAATTGTATATTTGCATGCGATGAGTCGTGTCAATTTCAATTAGGCGAAAGTGAACGTGCCTTCCAGTTTAATTAGTGACTAGGAGATATGATATGAGAGGATGATATCTGAGCGTGTCTGTTGCAATAAAGAAGCAAATATTCATACATTAACACTTGGATAATCGGTTTTTTGACTGGTTATATATGTATGATTATATATATGTATAATTCTATGTTCTTGTTTGATCATTATTAGAACTATTGATTCATTATTAAGTATCTGCTATATATGTATCAGAATATTAAAGTACTATGTTAATTGTATTGTTTGTCTTTTAGGTAATAATGAAATGTTATTTTTATGTGACTTGTATATTTTGCACTTTCTGCATACAAGGATAAGTTTTTAACTACATACTATATAGCGACGCAGACTCCGCGAAATAAAAGTTGGGCGTACAAACTGCCAGAGCACTATTATATATAGTATACTCGTAGAGTAACTTTTGGTTAAATTAACAATTTTTTACTTCCATATCACTTTTTACGTCAAAATCTATTGCAGTTGTTAGTTTTTATTTTTTCCTTATCTAGTCATGTTTTTGCTTTTTAGTTTCTTTATATTATTTTATTTCATTATTAGAATTTTTGTATTTTTTTGTCTCCGACACACAAATATTTCTGAATAATATAAACTCTTTACTAAACTGATAGACAGAGTAACAAAAAATTAAAATAATTTGACAATACTGTCAAGTCATTGTGTATTTTTATTAAAGTTTCTTTTATAATGGATCTCAATTGCTTTCGCAGTTGTAATTGGTGGCAAACAAAAAATCCCAGTACGTTGTAAAATCTATATATTATTTATAAATCTATCCAAATTGTGTCAAAAGTACAATCTACCGATCAGATCTGATCATTTAAAGAAAGCGCGTTATTGGTATGTTAAAAGTTTTCTCAATTGCTCCAGGTCTACAGCTGCGGAGTATAGAGGAGCCACCAGGGGGCGCGGGTGGCATGCCCGCGCCTACCTGCTACGACGCGGAGTGTGTTCGGACTGAAGCCTGGCTGGATGAGAATCAAGAATTCGTGCACGATTACTTTTTGAGGTATTGATTTTTTTTTTAGTTCATTTTTTTTACTTTTTTTTTAATTAGGTTGAAGTAGGTAATATAATTATTTATACGTATTCCGAATTAACTAATTTGGGTACAACCAAATTAGGAGATAGATTTGTTGCTAAAATTAAAATTCTAATTAAATTTCTTTTCTATTTTTATCTCATAATATCGTACTTTATACCTCTTAAAATTAGTTCGTTAAGATATAAAGAACTTCTGAAGTTGTAAGAAGGCCACGAAATGTTGAATCTAATTCGAATTGTCGGTAAAGGGCAAAGTGAAAGTTACTTTCAATGTGTCGTTTCCTTGGTCAGGCTTATGAATGTCATACTTTACCCTTTGGAAGCTGATAACGAGGTGAAATATTACTTTATTAAAAAATATAAGGTTGAGACCGTAATAAGTGGAAGAGTTGGGGAGAGGATTTTGCTCAATCGTGGGATGGAACAGGCTTTTAAAAGTATATATTTTTATAAGGTTATAAATATGTAATTACATATAACGTCCTTATTAACTCTATATTTTAAAAAATAATTTATTTAGTATCGCATAAATAAAAAAAAGATTTTAATAAAATAAACACACATTGACCTTATGTCAACGTATCGCATTAATTGTCAAGGATACGAACAAGATTGCAAATGCATACACAAAGTTCTTCCGGCAAGTACTACCTTCCTGTTGAAGATTACTTGGTTTTATCATACTATATAGGTACGTTATGCCCTTATTGGAGAGAAGCACGTACTAAATGGACGACTAAAATAAATTATCTTCACTTCCATATATGTACATTTTATTACTCTTCTTTTTTTGTTTCAGGAAGATATTAATTATACAAAAAAAAAATATTTAAATTTTACTTCAGCAAAATATGTATTATAAAATTTTCATATAATATCACAAAGGGCCCTGAGCTTTATTATCCTATAACCCGATATACTTGTAATTATTATTATCCATAACAAAGCGATATTTTAATAAGAGATTTAATTACATTCTGTAACAAAGCGACAATGAGAGCCGCTGACACCAGACTGATTACATGGTATATGTTCTTTGAACACAATATTTGCAACATACTATGTCTTGTTAATTACTTATAATATTGTAATAAGTTACTACTAAAAATGTTAATATTTATTATTATATATAATTTTTCGTTTGTACTCACTTAAATATTATCGCCATTTGATTAGTAATTTCAAATTCATTTGGTGTGATTCATGAACTCGGCGCATGGCATAATCGCGGCGTGAACAGTTCACAATCACATATAATAGTAATCATAATTAAGGAAAGTTTAAATACAGAAATAATGTTTTTAAATCGAATCAATTGAAAAAATAGTATTTTTATATAATGAAGAGAAATCTTTTATTGTTAGAAACACTTACATTATTAAGTAGGGAGCCTTCACGTAAATATATAAGTACGAAGCAGGACTCTCTTTGAGCTTTACAAAACAATCTAAAGCTCTTAAAGCGACCGGATGAAACCGCTTTATTGTAGAATACAATAGAACAAGTTAGTTTACAATGAAGTCATTACTCTAGGTTTGATTGTCTTGTTGCTTTAATGCTCGTAAAATTTCTGACACGAGATTGGTAATACGTATTCTGTGATATGTATTATGTATTCTTTAATATGTATTCTGTATTCTTTGATATGTATTCTCTTTTGTTTTTAGCATAATGACATTCTTATCAGTGACCACGTGCTCCATACAATAATTTAACAGATACTACACTTACCTACTTATAACTCTCGTCCTTGAGAGATTTACTAAGACAATATTGTCTTAGACATTGTAAATATAGACAATATTGTCTTTTGTCTTTCTTTAATGTCATTTGTCTTTTAAGTTGTGTTACAAAATATATATTTAAGATGTATATATATATTATTAAGTTATACCTCGTCATTGAGTTATATAATTGTATATTTTTTTAATATTTTGGTTTTTTGTCTTGTAGAATGTCCAAATATCCTAATTAGAAATGATTTCCAGTTATAATAGTAGTTTTTAAAATTCTATTCGGGTGAAAGTATAAGAATTAAAGTCAGATATAATCTCTTAAATATAGATTTAAATTATTAAATATATTAGTCAAATTGACACGATACATGGTCATTATTAATTTTTTATTAATGTAATTTATTAATTTGTACCGTTTAGATATTTGAAATTTCAAGATTATAAAATGATTATAAATGTATATTTCAATATTTAATATAGCCTGTTGTGTATTTATTGCTTGACGACTGAACTGATTTCTATGAAGTTAGAGGAAAAAAATTGACACTTTTTAATATATGGAGAATAATTTACAAGCATTATAATAGATATAGCTTCATCCTGTAAAAAAAATAAAAAAATAAAAAATTGTAGCAAACAGTCTTACTGTGAGTACTTACATATATTAGTTAATTATTTTAAAGTAGAGAAATTGATAAATTATAAATATATTTAATTTGTAGTTTTAGTTTACAAAAAAAAAAAAAAATTTAAAGACTACTATTGATGGGTTTATTTAAATATTTGTACACAAAATATTAATAATGAATTATTTGTAATATATTCGAAATTGATTATGTAAAGAATGTTAAGATTTATAATGTTTAATATGCAGAAAATTTTATGATTAATTTCGCTATTATTATGGGTACAAATTACCACATATTTTTACGTATTTCAAATATAATATTACCACTTAAAATCTATAATTTTTCTAATGATTTATCATATATTTAATAAAGCTCGCAACACTGAAAGTATTGATTATTTTCAAAATATCCACCTAATTTATTATTATTATCAAAAACTAAATATCATAAAGTCCACAGCGGCAACCACTTATTTGCTTATAAGGTTCTATCTTTTTGATTCCATATAAAAATTACGTGTCTAAAAAATATAATTTATATAAAAAAAAAGTAGTTTAGTATGATAAGGTATTGCGTGTGCCACACCATGGTGACCTCGACCCATTATATAATTATAGAAAATACTACTATACTAAAACGTTTAAAAATCATTTAATTATAATCATTAGCATCTTGTATTATGATTATTATATTATATATTTTTATTGTACAACCACAGTAAATACACACACATTACAGATTTGCAATTACTTATCGCAAATACAATAGGCGATCTCATCGCCTAAAGGCGATTTCTTCCAGACATCCTCAATGATAGGAAATAATTATTAGTTTTAACGTAGGTGTACTATAAAAATTATGAACGTACATATAAATATTTACACACTAATACGTAAACGTAATACATATGATGATGATGATACATTAGTTATAAATTCTATTAAACTGACTTATTATAATATTATTTAAATTTGATGATATTGAATATTATTTCCAGATTTCCATGAAATATAAAAGTTTTTCTTAATTAGTAACATTTTGTCGATGCTAGGGCTTGTTCTGTTGTCGACATTTATCTATATTAATAATTAGCGGCATAATTTGTTTGTTTAAAAATGCTAATCATGACAAGTACTGAATGAATGTCAGAATTAAGTTATCCTAATAGAAATAAAATCGTTCTTCGACGGGTGGAATCGCGAGTGACAGCTAGTATAGGACATACTTATATTAAACGTATAATTTGTTAACAGAAAGGCGACAAGGCAAGTAGTGGATGCGTGGCTGGTGTCCCATGCGACGCCACCCAGCGCTGAGCTCGCATCTCCCTCGAGAGCTGGTTCCGGCTCCGGCGCCACCACTCCCGTCAGGTATTTATGTCTAAAAGAAAAAACCATTCACCTACGTAATATGTTTACTTTTCATACAATTTTGTATTGTTTTTCATAATGTATTACAAAATTTTGTATCTAATAATTTGGAATAAATTAGGTAAAGGGATGTAACTGTTATATCCAAGGCTAATTAACAATTCTATATAAGTCATTTTATTTAATATACAATTTAAATGTAACAAAATAACATATACTTTCCAAATAATTTTGACTCATAATTTTCAACAGCACATTATTAGAACGTCAATAATTCGCCCTCTCTAACCTGTTTGTGTCCCTCATCAATCTTATGTCACCCCTACTATATGTACCTTGTAATAGATTGCAAGTTCACTCTATCATATCATATCAACAGAATATTTTATCTCAGCTTTAGTATATTGACTTGGATTTTTGTGTTTTGTATTTTTAACTGGCAAGGCTATTTCATTTTATGACACGCAGTAACTGCTTTTCTACCCTATTAACTGAGATATATTAGAAAGAATAAAAAATATTTTTAATGTTTGTCCGTCAATAAATCTAAAAGCAGTGGATGATTTTGTATGTTCAGACATATCATAACTACTAATAATTAATTCTTAAAAAATATATGGTACTTTTGAGCAAATTTACTCTACTGTCGTAATTTAGTTATTATAAAACTAGTACTCAAATAAATAGTCCAATACAATGTTATTGGACCATATTTATGCAAATTTACAACACTTCTATCAAATAAAATACTCATAGTTTTAAGGTTAAAATGAGGTTATTTTAGAGTCTGGAGTGACGGAAATGATCACTTTGTTAAAGCAAGTTGGCGTCGGTCTGGAGACTAAGATGTAACTTTAAAATAAAATCTTACCTCTGTATGAAGCGTGAAGTGCTGGAGTCATACAAACATAAAGTTTTACCTTTCCATTAACAAACTTCTTCATCACAGGACAATGATCTGATCGAACAAAGCTTTACTATTCAATAGTTTGTCTGTGATTTTCGATGACATTTTTATTTCTATCACGTTTATTTTATAGCAAACCGAGTTTCAGAATAAGTATTATTTAATGCGAGTTATTTTATTATAACTTTATTATGTAGACAATATAAGTGTCTGTGTGTTTTTGATATATTAATATTCTAATGGAGTTTATAGCTCTTCCAATGATGAATATTTTATTCATCTCATCGGTTTTAGGAGATAAAGTTAGTATCTTTTATGATATATCATAATTATATTCAGTTTGTTTTTTAATGGAAAATGGTTTGTTATTTATTATACATATTTGTCATTTGTTTCATTCGCGTTAGTATTTATCTTAGATCAAATATATTGCTTTTTGGAACATAAATGAACTCCGAAATTGTAATTAGCATATTATTCCGTAATTTTGAGGATTTCGCGGAGTACACCGGGTTTATATATTTAAAGTTTATATATTTTCATTATATATTAGATATTAAATCTAAAGATAAAGCTTTAAATGTATCTTAGAACTTATTGGTAAATGTAAATTATTCGATTTATCAGATATGCAAATAATTGATATGATCTGCATCTTTTTATTATTTGTGAATATTAAAATATATTTATCTTAAGAAATAAAATTTACATGTCATTTATTGTTGTTTGTTTATATTATTAATTTAATAGTATTCTTATAAATAAGTTATCAATATTGGATTTTTATTGATTAGTTTTTAATTACATATATGGTTATATATAATATAATTCTTATAATTTGTCGACAGGAAGATTTCAGCGCACGAATTTGAGCGCGGAGGACTCTTAAAGCCGTTAGTGACAACAGTAGATGGCACCCCCACCTTCCTCGGCGACCAGCCCCATGCGACCCCCTCACGACCTCAGAGACGATCACGGCACGAGCTGCGACAATTGGACGAGAAGGAACTAATATTTGAACTCGTGAGTGATGTGTTATAATAGGATACAATTTTTGAGTTTTTATTGATTGAATTATAGTACCTCCGAGAAATATATGGAAATATATAAATATATATATATGTATATATATATATATATATATTATGGTAAGCCTATTTTCAGTACACCTGGAAGGACTTGTAATTTTTGTGAAAATTCTTAAAAAAATTGTTTTTAGAATGATTCAAAGTTGTTTTAGATGGCTACAATATTAAAACTAAATTTTATGACAAAAGATTTAATAACTAGTTCATTATAATTAGATATTTAAACAGTATAATTGTCTACAAAAACATTTCTGTAGAAAGAAATAAAACAACTATTTATTTTCATTTTATTAAGGGCGAGACGAAGCTGGAGCACTTACACTTAAACAAAGATACTTTGAATAAGCGAGTTTTAATATAAATAATTATATTGTCGGAAGAATCATGATCAATATATATATATACAATAGATTAATAAATATTTAATTATTTTATAAATATGTTCTAAGTCAAAGGCAAATTTTACTAGACCTGAATAAGGTCCAGATTTGGCTACACTGAACAATTTTTGTTAACTCAATTGTAATGCGAGCCTATTCTCTTGTTTTGCGAATATAATAAAAAAATGTTCAATGGAACTATAATATCTTTTTTATAATTTTTATATTATTGTGAAATTCTCAAATGTAGGTACTATAAAATAACTATTTTTCCTTATACATTATTACATAACATAACTCGTGTATGTGTTAGGTAATCGTATATAATTACTGATAAGACTTCGCTAATAATTTTCCATAATCAAGTATATGAGAGCGAACCTGTTCCTGTTCTAAGCTTGAACCAACACAGGCTTTATATTACCACTTAATAAAGTTGCGGTAAAACGTATAGTTAAAGTTAATATAAAGCTTATATCATAGCTTTTAATGAGCGTTTTAACATGATTTATTTAATTAATTAAGCTTTTAATTGTAATTAAATGTATGTATGATTTTTAGATAAAAAATTACTAATTTGTAAGCAATTCCTGTGATAAGTTTTCTAATTGGTTGAAGGAGTTTTTTTGTAAATTTTTTGTACTTTTATAAACAATACAGTAGTCTCGAGCGTCTTAGCTAATATCACTCAGAAAATATTATTAATTTAATCCTTCGATGCTGGAAGAGACAGCTGGGAAATAGTGGAAAATAATATATGACAATAAGTATATGTATCGATGTGGTTTTTCTCGTGATTCCGTTTTCGGAACATGAGTTCAAACTGATTGAACCCTTGAAGAAAACGGAACTACAAGGAAGTACTTTCAATACTTATATATTTTTACGCTTCTCCAGTAATCTCGCAATAGACGTAACCACGATTATATTTTCTATCAAATGTAAAATTGCTACTTGCTATAAAGAAAGCATTTACATGAAAATACTTACGTTTTATAATATTAGTTTTACTCATACATAAATACACAAGTTATTACAATCAATCTGTCTCAAACAAAATATCGTCATATTTTATTAACATCTAGTGTTCAAGAAAGCTTTGGAGATTTTTTTTAATTTAGTTTCTATCCTTTGATGAAAATTTAATAGTTAATTGTGTTCTCTAGAGACATTTGGAGGTTAAACGGACTATTAGATGAAGGCAAAAGGGTAACTGAAGGTTGGTTGAGCACGTTGTCAGTGTAAGAGCTATTTTAGAGCTATTATTATACACACAATAGAGCGTACACAATCTAACTATCATTGAATAGAAGTTACCAATACTTAATAAAAACTTAGCAGTAGACGTCTTTTAGTAAGTCTCAAAAGATATCAAAACAATAATTGATCTTTTTAAATGTAAACGCGTGTTCTGATAACGATAACAGTTGTTAAACCGTTGGATGCGTTTACATGTGTACCAATTTAGGTCTGATCCCAGGGGTCGTTGATATAATGGCGGCCCGCTTTATAATTATACAACGCCCACCCGGTCGGGAATAACCGTTTAGATCGATGATATACTGACGTTCGCTGTTCGTTGCAGTTGTAATTGTTTTATATTTATTTATTAAAAGATTATGTACCACTGGTTTCTAATATTTATTACCAGATTTGATGATAAAGAAATGACAAGCTTTTTAGTCTCAATTTAATTCAATATTAATTGAAGTACCTAAATACATTTTAATGACATTAATTATTATTTACCTTTCGATATTTTATTCCAAGTTTTCGTTGTAACGTTTTGAAAATGTTTCTTAATATTCTTAATAGATGCTGGAGTAATATAAATATATTATATTTTTTAAAGTTTGTTTTAAAACGTCTGATATTTTTTTGATAAATACTTTTTTCTCTATCGCTTTATATAATAGAATTAGTTTGATTAGATGGTGATTCCTATGTGTATATAGACCGCATACTAAATAAAAAAAACTATTTATAATACTTGCATTTTACTCTGCAGGTTAGTTGAACAAAGTCTATTTTGTTCAACTAACCCATGACAGAATATACGTTATAAAAGAGACGTTATGAGAAGACTATTTATAACAGATATAATTATTGTCTAAATATCAAATATATATTAAATTTACGATTGCGATTTATATCTGAGACATTTTGATTGCGTAACTTACCCCTTTGCTCAACTAACCCCGCTCTACTCTGCCATCGAATTTATTACAACTTCTTCCAAGAAAAAATTAGTACATATACTAAAAATTACTTTAATTTTTAATTGGTAAAATGTATTAAACTATCGGTTATTTTACTGTTTTGGAAGTATTATTTACCAGCAAATATATATGTTTTTAATTATCGTTACTTCGCTAAAGACTGATTAGGACATATGGCGTCAGTGACATCGTAGTCTCAAGCCCTAATTTCAATATACAAATTATAGCATATTTTTCTGTGTCATTTTAAAAGTAGATGGGACCAGTAAGAGCCTTTTCACAATCCGATATTAGGGCGCTAATTGACCTAGTGTATTGCTATCAGATTTAGAAGGTTCATGCTCTCAAATTTTTCTTCACATGCAACTAAATAAGCCTCAATAGTCGAGGACCCTCAATAACCAATAAAACAAAACAAGAGTATTGAAAACAATTTTAACTCATACACAGTCAATAAAAGTTTCATAAACTACACCTCGAAAATTTTCAAAAAATATTAATAAAAGATTTAAATTTAGGATATTTGGAAGTATTTATTATATTCTAGTTTTTCTAAATAACTGATGCATGTTATTTCTGTTGTGTTCTTAACCCAGTGATCTAGTTTAATATATGAGTCATAGATCAGATCAATGCTAAAAGTTTTACTATGTTCTAGTAACCTATTAAAATTATTTTCTTAAATAATATAAGAAGTTTTTTTAATATTTGGTCTATTTTTTATATTAATTTTCTCTAAAAAGCAATTCTAAATTACATTGCATAATTATGTTAGAGCCACGTAATACGGCGGATGAGTGAACTTTAGTATGCGGTAGAAGATGAACTTTTGGTTATAATAAATTATGCATTCCTTGCTCGAGAGGTTGGTAAGAATATTATTTTCGGTTTACTGTCAAAATTATTTTAAAGCTTTTACAAATTTTTACAAATTCATAATTAGTATTCTAAAATAATTTTTGATGAAAACTTTTATTTGCATTTTTCGGTCTTAATTTATTTTTATTTACTTTCTTTTATATATCTACTTTATATACCACCAAGATATACAATTCAGTACTTGTGCTAAAAATGATTGTTAACACTGAAGCCCGTCAAAAGCTACCACATTTTACCTCATAAATAGAAAACCCAGCTAGTGTTTACTTTAAATTGTTTACAACATACAATTCCGCCAACATCTTCCAGGACGTAAATGATTCATAACGTTAACCCAAAATACCCGGTCACGTGGATCGTCCGAATATTCGAGAACATAATCCGGGATATACGTTCTTATATATTGGCCCTCGAACTTGCTAAATTGTGTTAACACGTCTTAAACACGAGCTCGGAATCTTAAGAGGTACGTGCTGGTTGTATCTTTTATTCTATCATTTACCGGTTTTTAATTTTTCTTATTTTTATACGATTTTTTTTTAATATATCGAATAGTTATTGTCTCGAAAAATGCAACTTCACACCAGAGCCAAAAAAACTAAAAATTTTGAAAAATTACAAAGTATTTCACAGAATATCTAACTAAGCAAAAGAATTTTGTAGTAAATATAAAACAAGAGCATTCGATGCTGTTTCTTTTTGTGATTCAAATAACCAATAAATATATAAAACACGCATTTATTGAGTTACCACAAGATTGCTTTCTGGCGTCAATATAGTCAGGATTCAAAAAATATTAATTTTGTTTTAAAAAAAATACAAAACTACAATTTTTTTTTTTAAATTTTTTCTTTGTCTGGCGATTTTTCGAAAACACAATAAATTAAATGTTAAATGAAAAGATTATCGTTTTATTGTAGACATCTTTTTTATTTGGTTTTTATTTACCATTTTGAAAATATTATTTAAAAAGAAGAGTATTTTTGTAGAGTAAAACTATTTGGTATCGTAAATTAAAATGCATTCCCCTTTTCCGCATTTACTAAATGTTAAAGCTACAACGGTTTAAATAATTTAAGATATAACATACCCAGCTTTGCAGAAGGAATTTTAGTTATTTAAATTTCGTAAAATATTGTTGTTTTATATCAATTATTTTTCTTCAATTAACACAGACTTAATAAGTTTAATATCTAAAATAGTCTTTATAAGACTTCTTAGCCAGGGGTATGATCTTCTCCCAAAAGATGAACGCTAAGTAACTTATATCCATGTTTCATTTAGTTCATTTTCATCTGTAGTCCATTATCTCCCTCTTTCCCTAAATTCCTCATAGATACTGAAGCTACTTTCCTTTTTAATTGTTCATTTTATCCATCAACAGTCTAAACGGTACTTTATAAATAATACATAGTATTATATTAAGACCTTTTATATACAATTGAAGTACATTTATTCTTATTTTTTATACATTTTAAAGATTTCTACTCTCGACAATGACTAAGAAAATTTCAATATATATGTACGTCATTGTTTTTTATTTAAAGCTCTCCAGACGTCATTTCTATTCACATATAAAATAATCAGATAAATAAGAGGAAGTGATCTGTTTGTTTCATTGGAATGCTATGATGTCATATACACAGAGGATCATTATTTAAATTATAACGTATTTACATTAAAACCATAAATAATTTAAATAGCCGTTTGTATTTTTGCTAATAACTTACATGTACTAATACAAAGGGTTTTAAATTTGTAGGCACACACATCTAACGAGAATGGAAGAGAAGAGTTGTAATATGATAGATTATTACTTAAAAGTTACTAAAGCAAACAGTTAAAGAAATCTTAGAACTCTGCATATGTGATAACAAAATTAATTAATTAGAAACCAATGATTCCGAACCGTTATAGGGGAGTTCCATTTGCTATTTGTTATCTAGGAAAGGTTAAACTATATCGGTTCTGAATATTCATGAACAAATTAAAAATGTAAAATGTGTACTTACAATTATAATATCAGCGAATATTGTAATGTACAAATAGGATTATAGATGTGCGAATGATGAGAATAATATTAAAAATATTATGGTTATATTTGGAATTGTCTACAACAAGATATGACAGTTAGTTCTTTAGACAATGTTATGTAAGAATAAGGCTTTTTAAATTAACTAGAATTATAAATTCATCAATATGTTCACGACTTTCTACTCTGTGATTGAACCTACGACCTCTTTGATGTCACGTCGCTCCAATAATAAAACTATTACGTCTCTATTATCTTGTTTCGAAAAAGTCGATTATATATTATATTTATGAAATTTTTAATAGTATTTTCATTTAAAATACGTTTTATTTGAAAGATTGTTATAAATGATGAAATAAACTCATGTAGAATAATAGAAGCAGAACTATTACAGATGTTTTCAGATTAATAATTGCTTCGTATTACTAAATAAACATGTCCATTATAGATTGGAATTACTCGTTAGAAATCATTTTGTTTACGTTAAGACTATCGCATGTGTAAGACGCATGAGGTCATACACATTTGTTTTAAGACAATAGGTATTATTGGTTTTGTTGTTTTAAACATAAATTGAGAAAAATAAATGGTCCGGTCTGTATTTATATTTAAAATACTTGTTTAATATTTTAAAATATATTTTTAGCGCCGCATGCTGATTTTCAAGTGTTTCTTTTTTGAATTATGAAAATAATTAACCTTTTCAAAATATTATTGTACAAAACTTAATATACACTTGATGGTCTCTTTTTATTTAAATTTGCTTACAATCTGCTATAATAATATATTGTTGTAAATATTTTTTTGTTTAACAATTTGTTGAATATTTAGTTTGTCTTTGTCGTCCATGTCAATTTGATTATATAGAAATTTTATGTTTTGTTTTATTAAAAAAGGTTTCTTAAATACGAAGCAGCTTTTAAGGAAAATAACTAAAAATTTCTTCAAAATTATATTCAAACAATTTTAATCTCTAACTCTTAACTTTAAAGAGTATTTTTCGTTCTCATGTCCCATAGATTTTATTTGAGGAGCCTAAATTGTCAATTATTAATCATTTCGCATATCAAAAGGGACAATGACAAATTGCTACGTCAGATTACAAATGATCAAAATTACGTTTTTTTAATCCACATTAAATTAATGATGCAGATCAAAATAATATTCAAAATAAGAGTAATAATTTTTTAAGCTTTTATTTTCATACAATATAAAAAAATATATTTTGAGTCATCTTTTTTGATTAACATTTCTGAAGTGGATTACATTTACAAAATAAAAACAACTTTTATTGTATTTTGACTTCGACTTATTTCATCCATATTATTCAAAATTGCTATTCAAATAAAAAAAAAATTGAAAGGTTTTAACTCCAAAAATGAAAATAATACTCGACCTCGCTTCATAAATGTTCGTGCCATTTATTCAAGATTTACTATTTTTATGTTTTCAATTTATGGGTAACATTCGGTGCATATTGTGTCGGCAATAACGTTTTATTTACTCACAATATTAATATTTAAATTACAAGCGGTACTATTTGCATACAATATAACAAATTGCAAAGCCCACAGATCGTTCAAACGGAAATTAGTTCGGAAATCAGTTGAGAAACTTTCGCGTTGAAATGAAAACGTTGGTAGATGAATCCGGACGGTTCTTTAATTTAATTTTATATTGAAGAAGATATTTTTTGATTCCTTTTTATTTATTTGAAATTCAAATGAAATAATTCATGCGAAAAGAATATTGCCTTTGGTTTAATAAAAAATTTGGATTGGATGGGTCTTTCACTTTGAATATACTTTGAATTATGTTCGACTATGTCCTCTTATTAAGTTTCTTATTAACAGCAGGGTAATTTTTAGTTAAAAATAATTGTCTTATATTTTAAGAGCCACAAACCTATTGAGGTTAATGATTGAATTAACCATAAACATCAACTTGACCAAATTATTAAAAAATCAAAAATAGTATATCATTTTGTCGATTGTTATATCTGTATCGGTGTATTTAATGTATTTTGTGGTTATTGTTTGTGTCTTTGTAAGTAAACTGATAGTTGAGCTAGGAATGACATTTTTTTAAAATAAATCTGAGCCCGAGAAAGATTCCTTTAAAGTATCATCATTTATGAAAGATACAACCTTATTGGGAGGGTACTTTTAAAAATGTTTTAAAAGTACCCTCTCGTTGAAACATGCTATGAAAATTAAAATGTTTGACGTAAAATGAGATATTGAGTCTTTGTCACATTTAGCATTCATTGTTATAGGTGAAAGACATCTGCAATGAACTGGAAGTTCGCGTGCTTTGTCACAAGATTCTTCAGAACGTGTCAATATTGCTGGATGCAGACAGAGGGTCTTTGTTCCTGGTGCAGGGAGAGAGAGCGTCTTCCCCTCACCCCCAAAATGGGAGGTATGTACAATTTAAATTAAATATTAATAAACATTGATATTTGACATAAAATATTAGTTATAAAATTAATAGTTTTGAAGTGTAAGGGCTACTTCATATTTTACTGCGCTATGGCATGATGTTGACTGTAATTAAAGATGGTGCCCATAAAAAGAGTCTACTGACGTCGAAATCGAAATGAGAATTTGCACTTGACTGCAAGTCGAGGGTTCTTAATCTAAATTTATTGCTTTGAATGTAGGGTTTCCCTTATATAAGAGATGAACATATTTCCGAGAATAAGCTATGGATATTTTATTACTTATCTGTTCTGTCGTTAATAAAACTAATAATTATATACTGTAGGAAATATATCAATGAACCGTTCTTGTATTATTAATTTTTGTCAATATATTTCAACATCCAATGTACTGACGGTACAAGTAAAATTAATTCAATGTAGCAAATATATCTTAATATCAACAAATACTTTGATGAAATTAAAATATGACGACTATAAACGGTCAACTTTTCGTGGCGCTATAATATATAAATATTATAAAATTGTAGGAATACACATAAATACCTTCCGCTGTATAAATGAGTTTGCAGTCACACTCTAGATGCATTAGAGGTGATTTCATTTCCTCCATGCCGCCTCGTCGTCGGAGGACTTATGAGATTTTATAGAAAATCGGATATATAAAACAATATTGTCTTGATTTTATCCTTATTAAGTATAAATTGCTATAAATACAGTTTTTCAATAGCAGTAATTAGTAATACATTTGTCAGCTCAAGTGGAACTCGAACCTGTGACTCCTGGGATTCGATCCCAATCACTTCCTCAGCTATACAGTATTTGGAGGCCTTAATAAAATGAACATTCTATATTTATTTCTTTTTTTGACATAATATACATGAAATAATGTTGGTACATTTATAAATTGTAGTGTTGGTACATTTATAAATTGTAAAAGAAAAATCTACATTTTATAATATTGTTACTCACCTCGACAAATTATAAATTCTATATTTTTAATTTTGTATATTCTATAAAATAATACAAAATAAAGGTTAATTTTAGGTGATACCAACACTATAGACAATACCCATAAAATATTCAAGAATGAACCATCACGTTTATATCTTTAATAGGATTTGTTACGAGCTAATAACGAGGAAAAGTTTTATTATCGTTAACTTGAACTTGGTAAGGAGTTTCTTAATGGTATTATTAATGAATTACAATTAAGCACAGTCAGTCACTTATATGGCTTTAGTTTGGATTTATATATTAATAAGTTATTATCATTTAATGCTGCTTGAGCCAGCTTCATGATTTAGACGGATTATATTTGAGTGCTTATGAGACGAGAACACATCAGTGAGGAGTGATGGGGCTTGAAGGAATTAATACTATGATGCAGAGTCACACATACTTGCGGGATACAGGTACTCCATCTTATAATATATATCGCTACAAAGTTAAATAGATTCAATAATAAAACAGGATAAAAAGCAACAAAGCTTTGCGCTTTTATAAAATTTTCCATTTTCTTCTATTTCATCGAACTCAAAAAAAAACAACCTAAGTTTTATTTCAATGGTCTATTTTTAGAACGAATCATAACAGCTTCGAGATATACCTAAAAGGCCATTTTTTACGTTATGAAAAAATGAGTTCGAGCTTATATTGACTATACGTTTTCTTGTATAATATTTTCTTGTATAATTTTAATATTATTACACCATTCTACTTAATTTGTGAATATAAAGAAACATAGCTTTTCAAATAATATATCTTCGTTATTTATAATCTATCGCCTGAAAAGTGGCTAACGGAACGTAAATAGGTATCTAAAAGAAATAGATTGCTCAGGAAATAAGATCACGTTACGTCATATCCTGTTAAGGAAAAAAAACAAATTTTAGTGGCGATCTGAGAATCGTTTTACTGAACCTTTTTCGTTATTAGACCGTGACAAAAAAGAAAAATCGGAAGTCCAGTGCTCTCGTAAATGTCTTACATCCTGCCCTACATTTTATGACTTAACTGCGTGTCTGCGCTGTCCATTTGTTTTCATGGTTGGTATGTTTCCAGAAAATGTACTTACATGTAAATACTGTTATATTTTTTTTTCTGTTATTTTATTAGAATATTTTAATTAATTTCAATTTATAAATACAATTTAATTGGAGCAATAAAGGGTTACGATGCTTTAATGAAACAATATAAAACAGGTATTATAATTTATGATAATAAAATAATACATAAAATTTAAAATACTATTTGCTACCTTGCTACCAGACACTCATCAAAATGATTGTTTTATGTTTTTTAATTAGTCTTCTTATTGTTTGCCGAATTCAATTTGGAATTAAAAAAAATAAAACTCCCGCACTTGAGAAATAATCTCCGGGTCGCGGGAGGTTGCACTTATAGAAATAACACCCAGACTCGAAACAATAATATGTGTATCACAAATGTTCCATATGGGAATCGATCCCACGACCTTTGGTTCAACAGAAAAGGCCACAATCAATAAATAATGCTATACCTTCGGACTGAGTAATCCTAAATTGCAGAATTTTACATTCTATTCATTACTACATTCTATTTTACTCTTTTTAATTTAGATAAGAACTTTTTAACTTAGAGAATAAAAACAGTAAAATACCAAAATTGTTTTTTCTTTATTTTATTTTATTTATTTATTTTTTTTTGTTTTTTTGTATGTTAATAAATTAGTTCTACTTTATCAATGACGCTGGCAGTAATCCAAGTTCCTTAACTAATTGGTCTATGTTTATCTCATTCGGTCGGAGCAGAGGTTTCACTGCAATATGTCTCCGGTTACACACTCCATTTAACTGTTTCTATGTCTTGTGGTTAACATTATTTAGTACATCCATTCAATGAGATTAATGTGAACTATGTATTACAGAATTTTAGATATTACTGAAAATTACTTCTATAGAAATATGAATAACTTCAACTAGTGAAGAGTTATACGTTCGAAACTTTTGATCGAACTTTGGAAACCAAAAGCACTTATCGCTATTTGTTTATAAGAAAGAACTTTCTTAAGGTATTATATTTAAGCCTACAATATTTCTGAGAGGCTTAGTGTAAGCCTTCATAGGAATAACCTTCTCCGAGAATTTTAATGCAAAAAATATTACAATCTGACTTTAGTATCCAGAGATCAAACGTTCCACGTTTTAACTACCAAAGAACTCTTCAGCTTTAAAATGATTAAGTATATAACTTATGTAATAAATATAATTAAAGTATAAAGTTATGTTTTTTGTTTAATCTTTCGTGATCTTTGATAATTATATTGTATATTCGGCTATTCTCACATAAATACTATTGCCTACTAGTTTCGAACTGAACTCAACAGTTCACGCCGAGGATACGCCAGGCTTCAAGCTCATAAATAAGAATCCCCGAATGGGTTCCAAGCTAGTCGGGCAAATGCCAATAGTATTTGCGTAAGTACAGTCGGATAACTGTATATTATATTATATATATATAAAGGGGTGATTGATTAAGTTAGCCTCGACAGTTTTATGAAGCACCAGATGTTCCGAGATCATTTTTGTAATATGCAATATAAATTATAACTGATATTAAATTGTGCTAGTTTGTCATTTTGAAGGAGAAGAAGAAGTCAGATTCCAAATTAGGGTTTTGTAATTAATACAGAAAAAAAAAGCAATTTAATATAATATTTCAATATTCTTTCAATATTGGTTTTGAATATTAATCTGACTGATATTATTAAAGAGATTCGTTTGATAAGTTTTTTTTTATACTATTTTAGCATCATTGCAAAGGAAATCTAAGTTTACTTGAAGATAATTTGCGACTGTTAAATAACTTAAAATGAAAGCATATGTTTTAACAATTTATTATTGATTCAATATTGCTATGCTTAAATAATGAAATTTAATTAGTTGGAATTTAAAAACTATTACTCCAATTTCACTTCCTCGAATGAGAAGTTAATGGAAACAATATGGCGCAAAGGTCTGGCACTTTCTTATTAATGGGAACTGTAAACCCACATGTTGAACATAAGTATATATATATATTATTTTTAACTTGAAAATAACATTCTTATTGCGTAATGAAAAACATGTATAGTATTTTCATTAACTGACATTGGTTTTAATTTTATATATTTTTAACACCCTTCTTAAGGAAGTTATTGTAATAACTCCGATTTTAGAAATCTGGTTTTTTGTAATATTTTTACGTTTTGAGGTGACCTGAGTAGCTTTAGACACTCTAAACACATGTGTGTCTGTGCGTGCGTTTTTTAGCTCCCTCTTCTCGGTATTTAATTATGCAATTGACTTTTTTTTGTATAATCTATACATATGACTGTAATATTTTAGATCTACTTTTAACGATTATTTTAAAAGCCAAATATAGCTCAGAACATTTATCTTATGTCAAGCACGCTTCAATGACGAGTGTGATATTAAGTAAAGTTTACGCTTAGTGAATATAATTGAATAAAAAAGTACCAAGAATCCTTATTATTTTGTTTATATCATCAATCAATATTTCATGAATAAAAATAAATATATTAGTTTGATTCATTACATTCCACCGTGTGCATAAGATTTTATAAGTAATGTATGTTTAATTCAATTGAATAGGTCGCCGTTTGATAGCAGTGACTCATTGGATAAAATCGCAGAACGTTGATAAACAACGGGCATCCTTGGCTTCGTTTTTCTTGTATTTACGTGAACTAGTCGCTTTTTGCGTGTAAAAGAAAAATGTTTCGATATGTTAGTGTTTATTACGTTCGAAGAAGCCGACCTGAATTCACATTGATTTATTATTACATTCCTAAAGCGAAGCTTATCAAGGCAATATTCATTAATCTGTGCACTTGTCTTTAAATACTATTCTACCTACTGACTTTAGCCTGGAGTTTACGAGTAACGTACAATTTTTTATGAACACGGCGATTGAATATAATTTATATAGTTCTTTTTATTGTTTAATTTATTAAGATGAAATATTGCAAGCTGGTTTACAATATCAAAACTTATTGCAATAAAACACACACATTGAAATCGCTACACACATGTATATGTAAAATAACATCGTGGTGATAATCAAAACTGCTGTATTTTTTATGTATAGTATAATGAAGGTAAATAATCTGTAACTTATATATTTTTTTGAGGTACCTTGTTTCATTAACTGACTTTAGACCTGGTTATATAATAAATACTTAGGGTTGAGGCAATACAATTTCTAACATATCGCGAAAGTTTGACCAAAGTTTTAGGTTTGTCCGCCGACCTGACCCCAACCCTCCATGGAGATGCTTCTATATAGGATCTCACACCTTTTAGATAAGTGTTCGAGGATATTTGTATGTAAGTCCTGAAACGGGCTCATCCGGCACAGTCTAATATGGTTCAGTCGTATCACTAATGTTCTATTAACCAATATTTATTACCATTTTGCTCATTCGACACACAAACGTTGTTTTATTTTATGCTGCGCGGAAAAGCAATTTACATGTCGTTATTGGAGATGAGTTATTCCAGCAATATTGCTTTGTATGAAAAATAATTTAAATTAAGGTTACTAATAAATTTTAACTAGAAGCTTAACTAAACTCTCGAAGAACATGATTCAGTTAGCTGTATAACGAGCAAAAAAATATATATAGAATTTTCATTATTTTGGATATGTAAAGGTTTTAAATTCAGCGTAGGGTTTTATAATTTACCGTCCGTTCATTATGAATTCAACTTCAATGAACAAAGATTTATTGTTGTAGGCGTCTGTTTGACTTTTTACTTAATATGATCATCGTTATTCGTTACGGCAGAGGTCATATATTTGCATGGTAATTATTAACTTATACACACACACACACATACACCTGTACACACGCACACACACACACACACACACACAAGTGTGCGTAGTTTGACGAAACACACATACATGTACGTTTTATGGAAATTCTTACATAATTATTATCTCCTTTAAAACGCTACATGATGTGTTATGGAACTGACTTCTTTAAGATATTATATTATTAGTTGTACTTAAAAGTATCGAAATCGACTTTAGAAACAATATTATTAATAACAGTTTTTACTATATAATATTTTTTTGTATTAACGGGTTTTATAATGTGTTAATAAATTTATATTTGTTATATCACTGATGTAAACACATTATAATAAATATATTTTTATTTCATAACACATTAATTAAAAGCGTAATTTAAATTATACGTAATAATAACATTAATTGTTTTGTTTATGTCTAATAACGCAAGGCTGTAACCATTCTTGCAGTTTTGTATATAACAATGAAGTATATTGATATATTAATATAATCATACGCTAACTTCAACTAATAAAATTATTCATTTAGTAACGGACGTATAGAGAAACCACATAAATAATATGAAAGTAATTGGAAATATCTTATAAGGATTTCTTTTCAGTGAGATGGTATTCGAATGAGATACGAAATTGATTGGAATCTTTCCTTTCGTTTTTCCGAGTCAAGGTCATGTTCGCACTAAACAATGGAGGAGGAGGGAGCAACAGACAAATAGACAAATTGTTGAACGATCTTGATATATGGGGAATTTCTTATTGTATATAATCAATCAAGCTATAACTCAAATGAAAACTATTCTGAGTGAACAATATAGGATGTATGTTTTATATACGAATACTTACCTGGAGCTAACACATACATGTCTTAGGCAAGCAATCAAATTGTTTAATCCATAGGAATTTAATATATATTATATAGGTATTAACTTGAGACTATTGCAAGACTCAACAAAAAATACATTAATGTCACAAAAATTGTGCAGATTTGATTTAATAATAAAGTTTATTTGAAGCTTATTATTATTTAAGAACGAAACAAGTTGTTAGTCGTTATTCATGTTATAATGTCAGTCGTTTTCAAAACCTCACAAATCTTGTAGGATACAAGTAAGGCTCATGTAATTTAAGATCTTTTGGAGATGTTTTTGGGATAACGGAGTGGAGATGATTTATTTGGATGTGATACATCTCAATCATTCAACATTGTTTAACATTATTATCAAGTTATTTATTTTATCGTATTTGTATGTAATACAATAAATGCAGAATTATAAACAAAATTCAAATAATATATAACTATTTGGCTATATTCCTCTAATTATATCGGATTTTGTCCGCCTAGTTGGATTCAACCATCCGGACTTATATTGACGAGCTTGTAGTATAGAGGAGTCACGCCGCAATTCATACTCCACGCTCATCTTTTCTAATACTTGAGCGTAGCAAGCAAAGCGAGAGAAGCTTTCTACGAAAGACTTTTCTGTATTCTTTGTGCAAAAACGGAATATCCGAAAATTTCCAAATTTTGCACACTGATAGCCATCAGTCTGGTGGTTGTTTTAAAAACAAAAAAAATGTAATAATGTGTCTCATCTTGAAAAATAGTTGAGGACAGAATGCGTCGAAGTTTTGTAAATCCAACTTCGGTGCTGTTTGCACCTCGCTTCGCGCAATATGCTAACACTTAACGAATTTTTTCGACGAGTCAAAAATGAGGTCTGGTTTACGCTTCTAGTATTTAACTGAAGAGTTTGTTTGTTTGGTTAAACGCGCTAATCTTCGAAACTACTGGATGATTTTGAAAAATTCTTTCTAACTATGATAGGCAGGTTCATGAATATGACTATAGACTGTCTAACCAAAATAAAATAGTTTGCGGGTGGAATCGCGAGAAATAGGTAGTCGCCAATAAAATTATCGTGAGTTCTTCCAAATATTCATATATTAATAGTAATGATAGATCACGAAAGTCTTAGTACAAAAACTTGATACAGTACACGTTAACTCTAATAGTACATAAAATTAAACAGATACTCAGGCCATATATCTCTAACAAAACATTAAGCTTGCTCCTTGTGGTCAATACTAGTAATAGACTGTCCCCCGAAAACAGATTAATGTTCTATGCTTCAGGTTTAATTACTGTCTTAACCAAATGTATTGCTTGTACATTGTCACGCTATCTGTACCTCGTTATATGTATCTATATAATTAAATAATGTATATATCATGTTCAGAAATCTTATTAAAATTATATATTTTAGAGTCGACAGTTGAGGTATATTTAAAGGAAAAATGCAAAAAAAATGTTTTAAAGATTGTTAAAAAATTTATTTTTCTCAATTTCGTTTTCTCTTTAATGGCTCAATACGACAGAAATGTCACTTCCGGATTCTGTCTACTTTGCACTTTATTCTGTATAATTCGACTTCTTATTTAATTTATAAGTTTATTGTAGTATAAAAGTCATATTAAATCTTCATACTGTGTGTATTTAATGCGTATGTAAGTATTTATTTATATATATTATAAGTATTTATTTATCTGATATAAACTATTTTGTCTGCACGTACTGCACCAGCAGCACTATTTGACTGATAAAGAAGGGCACCAGACACAAAGTCTATCCATTGCAATCCTTATTTGCCCACTTACGTTACAGAAATGATGTATAAAATAAAATAAAATATGCTAACCAATAAATAATAATAATAAAATGGTCTGCGATATACACAAGGCAATATACAAGGGTATAACTTCCTATCCTCATTTTCTCATTTAACCTATAGTGAAGATATATCTTGACAGGAGTTTAGATTTATTCGTTTGTAGTATTAAAATAGGTTTAGAGTTTCATTAAAAAAATAAAAAAAAAGTTTATTTAGTGATGGATTTGGTTGCATAATTAATGAGGTATTTTTCGCATACAGATTTAAAAAAAAAATGTACTTTTTCATTTTTTTATTATTCTTTTCTAATACTTTTTCATTTGTAAAGCTGAGTTTAATAAAGAATGGCTGAATAATAAAGCGCTAACTGAAAGAACGTTTGAAAAGCCGAAGGTATATCTCATTAATATTCATTATGTTTCTCCACAGTAAAGCAAACCCTTGTAAGTGTGGTTTCTCTTCTGTTGTATAGGATTAAAACATTACTGGTTAATTTGTACTATGCTGCGAATACATTTTAAGGTTGAAAATTAAATCATATTTTAATTAAATTAATTATGTTAACTGTCTATTTCCATACCTTCACCTGGAACTTTATACTGCGTTTTATTATTTATTACTAAATGTTATACTTATAATAGACTTGTTTTTATGAACTCTTCATAACCATACATTTTTTTAACATATAGTATTTAAGGTTGTTATTTTTGTCGTGTTCTGAATCTTTTTTGTCTTTATTTATCAAGGTATCATTTATTCATTTCTTAAATTTATTATAGTTAATTTGATTTGTTCTTATTTTTGTGGTTGACTCAGGAATGTGGATGATAATTGCATGAGAAGATTACTTGGCAGGTAGATTGAAGCTGGGATTGATATGTAATGAAGGTTTAATGTTGTTGTCCGTAGTGGCTTGACACCTTTGTCAAATTATGAGATAAGGGAAACAGACACAATAGCTGGTACTAAAAAGGGGGAGAAAAGAGGATAGGTTAAAAAGGAAGGAATTATAAGTAAAAGAAAGTAACTATCACAATACGGATAGACATAAAGAAGGTAAATATCATAATAAAATATATTATATTATCATTAGAAATTATGTTACAAACACTTCAACCCATCTAGTCTGTATTTTTTTTTCTAAACCTATTTTCTGATGCCCATTAACGTAAGAGTATTATAATTTTTAAAACTACATCTCCAGCCCATAATCCCACTGGTCTACAAGTTACACAAACGACTATTTTTAACGAGGCCGTGCTTCACGTTTAAGCAAAGAATTTCAAGCTAAAGGACTAAAATTGCTTATCGGAGTTTTACGGTAGTCTGCAGCGTCCTCGGCCGCACTCAAGGGATTTTATTGTGTTTGAGAAAACTCTTAGTCGGTATTCGTTGTACTCGTTTATACTTCCAGGGTTCTATTCAATTAAACCTGTAGGTTGTGTTTGTGGATGGGATTGGATAAAATTTTTTCCTTCTAAAATATTTCCACAAAATAATTTAGAGCCATAAAAATATTATTTTATATTTACGTATTTTTTTATTTAGATATAAAAATGTTATAAATATTTTTTTAGTTTAAACCTCTGCAACACGTCGTATATCTATTTTTATAACCTGCATCGAGAGTTCCCTCTCTCTTTCTTTATTAAAATGCAAAAAATAAGTTAACCTATAGATATTTAAATTATAACATCGAATAATGTACAGCGATATACATAAGGCCCTGTTTCAAATAGTGCATTAGTTTAAGTTTCATTCATAGGTTTTTAACTCCAAATATAATCAAGTGCAAATTGTTAGTGTTAGGTCGGGGAGTAATGAAAAGTGCTGTAACAACAATTTTCTTTGACCTCACTGCAGGTCGACAATACGATAAACAATCACATCGCTGGTTCTGCCGCAAAGGTTGTAAAAAATACCTAATGTACCAGACTATTGCCAAGTTAGTTTATCAGTGTCCAGAGGGTTTATTTTGATAAATATGGTATCAAAATAGTCTCTCCTGACTCTTCAAATTGACGTACACTAGTGATCACTGATTTGAATTCAAACTGGAAAAGATATAAGTAAAAATATATATATTTATAGCATATATAATATAATATCGTACTCTGTATATCGTATCGTATGATATCCACTGATGATATAAATAATATTACTATTTTACAAAAGACATCAATCCGAGCAATTTACAATCTGGGCTCTAGAAATTCTTCATCAAATAATCAAATAAATGTGCCGACTCGACAGCAGCCTTCGCTGTTCAGTATATTATTGGAAATCTTAAAGATATTTCTGAGAATACTGATAAATTTATTAAGAATTCTGATAGACATAATATAAATAAGAAGAACATTAGGTTGTTTTACTGTTAGCTGTACCTATCGTGCTATATTTTTTTAACTAGCTCCCAGTAAATATTCAAGTATTTTTTTTTTTTAACAAAATTAAAGTTATTAAGAACTATTCTGTGCTATTCAGCATGTCTGAATATTTATATCATAATGCATCTTGGGTGTGAAGCGATCGCTGTCAGATTACTTTCAGATTTAATGTTAATATCATTAAGAATAAAAATGAACATGAGACAAGTGCACTGAGTTTCTGTGCTTCACTTCTAAAATCTGTGCAAAATAACTCGGAGGTGGTAAAAGTTTATATAAAACATAGCTGGAATAAAGAATTTGTGATATATATATTTTTTTATCATTAGATCGTTATTGCTATATAGTTGATAATAGTAATAATATATTTATATATTTAATATTTTTTTTATGTTCATACTAATAATAAACAGTACTTAAATATTTGCCCTAAAAGTACTCAAATAGATGAGTCATAAGGAATGTAATAACAGCACTTTATCCAAATATGCAAAATCCTATCAGAATAATGCTTTTTATTGTGATTATATTACATATAATAAGGTTGCATTTTCACGACCAATCTTAAACCCTCGTTATGACTAAATGAACACTTATTTCCGGATAGCTACACTTTTACGTTAAATATAGAAATTCTTTTCCGGAAAATATTTTGGACCCCGTTACCGATTATGATGAAATCTAAATAATAATTCAAAATAAGAACAAAGGAATGTCTGATGTTACACAAATTTCATGTAGTTTTTGATGTGAAAGAAAATTGAACATAAAATTGTTGTTTACCTATCGCTTTGAGCAAAATTGCCTCTTTAGCCGCCAAATTCCAATCAGTCTATGGAATTTCCCAATCGAGGGTCATGAAGAGGATAGGTTTAATAAAAGAAACCCGATGCATGTGGTCGAATGAGCTTTATGGGGCGGTAAACTATGAGTGTATTGCTTTTATCACCCAATTAAGATTTGGGTAATTTTATGATATTTTTTTAAATGAAAACTTGTTGACTTGTTGGTATTTTTATAAGTTATACGTTTATTTTTTTGTCCTTTTAAATAGTTATTTATCGAAACAAAGATTGTTCTACAAAATTTTAATCATTGTTGTCAGATGTCTGGTGTCCAAGCTGTTCGACGTGTGCTCGAAGTCAACCCCTGAGCAAATGGAGCAGCTCGAGGAGATCAGGATACCATGGGGAAGTGGAATTGTGGGTTACGTCGCGGAGAGCGGAGAGCCTGTCAATATTCCTGATGCATACAAGGTCTGATTTAATGTATTACGTATACGTAACTACTATACCGTGGTTTAGAGGAACAAATATAACACTGATTGTTACTCACGGTTTCTATCTAACTCTTATTTACCTTATAAACCTTTCTATCACAATCAAATGAATTTGTAACATCCATCCAATAGTTTCGAAGATTACCTCTTTTAAACAAACAAACAAACATTTCCGTTTTCGTTTTATAATATTAGTATAGATTTAAAATTAATAATGTATAAACACTAATATTATATTTTAAGATATAGCAGCAAGCCTGGGCTATAGATAAATAAAAACACACAAAAATCGTAATATAATATCATAATTCACGCCTAAGACATGAAAAGTAACGTCAGTTGTTTGTAATTGTTAGCAGATATGAAAAAACATTGAAATAGTATAGTAGGCGAGAACAAACGTTATAATAAATTCTAAGTCGGTCGTAAGTCAAGCAAGATGAATGGATAAATTTAATGTGAAGCTTAAGGCTACGGAGAAATTGTCTTTCACATTTTGAGAGGCATTCACTAAAGTGAAAATGATTGACGTGCCTATTCGATATCAGACTGTCGGCGATGATTTCTGTTTCTTATATTATATATGTTTGATATATGTTAAATATTTTTATTATATAAAAGGATAATAATAATATATATTTTTTTGTACTCTAAGAAAAAGTAAGAAGCACATTTTGTAATGACGAATAAACGTAGGTGATTTTATCTCTAACTGCCCTTCTCCCGGCAAACCTTTGAGTAGAAAAATTAAGAAAAACGTATAGGATTAGTATTAAGTATAGTTTGTACTAATAAATCAAACTTATACCTATTTTACCAAATTTTTTTATTATTTTTTTTTGTTTGTTTAAAATAAACATGGTTTTCCAAAAACTATTACTTAAAATGTTCCCATTTTTTTAAACCCGCTTTTTTAAAATGTTAGCAATTTTTGTTATTTCTTTTTATTTAATATCCGTATTTAAGATCATTTCAATGTTCGATACGATTATAAAAATAATGTTCACACCGACGCGAAAAAGCTTTTTGGTTTCGCATTTAAATGAATGTAAGTTTTAATGTGTAATTCATTTGAGGCAGTCACCATCTATTTGTTGGTTTGTACGTTTTTTATATTATACAATTCACGGGTACGAATTTGGAGTAATGTTGGTAATAAAACAAAATTACTGCTTTTTGGTAAGGGTAATTATTTTTAGGTAACTTTTCCTTGCGGCTTTGCTTGTGTTGAATGGATCTGGAATGCTATTTAAAAAAACAAACAAATCATCAGACATCTGCCAACATTATTTAAAAAAACAGGCTATTCAATTAATTCGCGTTCTTTGCCATCCAAATTGAATAATGGTTTTTCGCATCTTGTATATTTGTGAAGGAAAATGTAGTCAAAAACCCCAAAAAAATTCATTCATTTGGAGCGAACAACAAAATAGTTCACGCCGCGATTCCGCATTGCTCAAAGCTCATGAAAAAGGATCCCGAATGGGTTCGGTACTAGTTGGGTAAATTCTGAAAGTAATTTCGTGGGTACAGTTAGATAATTATAAACAACAAAATACACAAAATTTTATATTCATAAACAATATTACTACGATATTTGGTATATAATGTCATACAATTTCATTACATTCATAAATAAATAAAGAGAACAGTAAATTATTATACAGAAATGAAACTGCGGCTAACTGCGAGGCGCGCTTGGGATTTCAGTGTGTTTAAACACAAATATATGTTCCGCAATGAACGTAAAAATATAAAAGTGTTACGATGTTTTACGAGCGAGCTTTAAACATTGAGTTTGAGAACTTACATTGCCTTAAATAATGATGATATAAGTTTTGTAATACTCATTTGAATAGCTTCTTTATATATACGATTATATTTTAAAAAAAACATTGATTTTATTAACAAAAGATTCGTTAAAAATTTATCAAATCGCAATGTGTTCTAATTTTTATTTTGTAAGAAAGTCTCTCGTTTCAGCGCTCTAACAAATATGACAGGAATTTACTGTTTCTATATTAATTATTAATATAATTATTATTTTTTGATCTAACTACTGATAGAGTTTAGATAAAATGAATCAAATAACATTAATTTCAAATTTAAGGAACTTAGAAAGAATATGGTTCGATGTATTAGCAGTACCTTAACATATGTAATTAGAAAATATTTAATCTTAAATTGGAAAAGTAATCTCATTTTTAGAGTTTTTTTTATTTTCTAAGAGTTTTAACAATAATTAACTTATAACTATAAAATGAACGAGTCAAACTCAACGGACAAGTAATCAACCGCAAAACCCACTTTGTGAAAATAATTCTAAAGATTTATGTTTAGAATAATGGTTTTCCTATTTAACTATTCTAGTTATTACACAGTTTTGCAAGAGAGTTTACCTAGAGTTAGAACTCTATCCACTTACTAATAAAAAATATTTATTATTTTGTCACTATCTCACCTTTGAAGTAAATCATTAGTAAGAAAGTGACGAAATAGTGAATAAATTCTACGGCAGGAAGGCAATATTAGTTTATGATAATTAAAAAGTACTCTATACAAAACTGCTGCTGCCATTTAGTCATTAACACGTATGAACGTGAGGCTAAGCCTTTATTCAGAAACTTCTAAATTGAATGGACGAGAGTGCTTTGAAAAAATGTCCTAGTATTTGTCACCGTTTAGTGAATTTAATTTTGGTACTTTTAGCACTCGTATTTAATGTTGGTAAGCTTGGAATTATAAGCTTATGTACCTTATAATATTTTGTATAAGTTCTGTAGACAGGTAAAATTGTTATTATTGCTTGTCAACTCTGATGTTATTCTTGTAACGCATCACCTTAACATCTTATTATGTATGTATTCGCGTCTTCTATCGCATTTACAACGGGGAGTGTTCCGAAGAGCTATTGGATCTGAAACCTGCTGCCGAATTTCATCACCGCACAGCACGTCACCGCCTTCACTATCATCCTTACCACCTGGATGCATAGCGTTCTTCTACTGTGCGATTCGCAAGAACCTTTCTTCCACGTGCCACAAAGATGTGGAATGAGCTTCCTTCGGTGGTGTTTCACACATCGATACGACATGGGTACCTTCAAATAACGCGTTTACTCCCATCTCCAAGGCCGGCAAAGCTCTTGTGAGTCGTCGGATGTTACAAGGATTCATGGGCGCGGTGATCACATTTGATCAGTGACCCGCATGCCCGTTTGCCCTCCTTTTACATAAAAAAAATGTAAAGACATTTAAGAATATTATTAATATAATATGTATTTAATGTGAATAAGTTTGTATATTCGTTGATATTGCAAAACAAAAAATGTTTTGATATAAACTAATAATGATTGGAACAAGTTATGACGTGAAAATTAATATTTAAATATGTTTAAAAAAACCTGTTTTTAATTTATGATTTGTATTTTATATAAATGTTAATTTTTATTAAGTATATCATAATAATGAAGGAGTGGTGAAGAGTTATTAATAATATATATATGCGTAATAAAACTCCACTGCAAAATAGGAAAAACTTAAGAAATACGTAGTAAATAATCCAAAGGGTATTCTTTTCTGAAACATATGGTATAGTAAGAGTAAGAGCTATATAAATTATTCTCACAAGCCTTCTGAATAAACGACGAGCTATCCATCTTCGCACACTTCATGAATTTCATGATGGAAGTTGCTTTGTTACTAACATTTATAAGAACTGTATAATTAATTGATTCAAAAGCTAAGATTCTAATATTCTAATGACCAAAATAATTTTAAATTGATTTCAATCTCGTATTTTAATAGATTATTAAACGCAACAGTAATTTATTATTAATGTTATCAAAAATTAATATAAACAGTTATTTATTATATGTTAATTGTTTTATAGTTCCATCTTCAATTTTTATTTTCGTGTTTTATATTAAGGATACTTTTTTATAATATTAGATTTATTGCCCTATTTTTTAACATTTATAAATAATAATGTAAATAATAATAGAAGAGTTTTATCTCAGAAGACATGAATGGAGGGTAAAATAAGTTAGCCAAAGAACCATGTATGATGGAGTATGGAGGAATTGCGTAGATCTCAAAAAAGGGTCGGTGAATGATAATATATATAAAATACATTATTTTATATACTTTGATTATTCCAAAGCGATCAAATGATATACTTCTCTATAGAAATAGCGAAATCCTTTATTCATTGCTAAGCGCTGTAAATGCTTAATGTTTGTTATATTCTTAGTATTAATAAATTCATCTCAGTCAATCTTTCGGGAGCAATATTCGAGGGCTGGCAAACTTTCAAAATCCTGCCCTTGTAACGATTAACTGTTAATTCCGTAGTTTACGTGTCCGTGAATTATTAAAATAATTTGCATATAAATTAAGTTCTTAGGTAAAATATTGTTAGTTTTAGATTATTTATGGTTAAAGAATTATGATATCTGTCGAACATTTTACAGTTATTATTAGAATTATTTGATAATTATAGCCTCAGTACGGTTTCTCTCATTTAATTAGTTTTGACATCAAAGTTGAAACGATCACCAAATTAAAACGAAATATCTAAAATAATTAATTTACTGTCATGTTCTAAATTTAAATTTCATTTTAGATATCTGAAAAATCTCTCCTTCTTTCTTTATTTCTGTGTTTTTATTGTTTTGGTCTTTTTATTGTCAAGTCGCTGTATCGTATATTCTTAATTTGAGTAGAAAGAATCGTAAAAATATGTCCGTTAGACACTTTTATTCAGTATTGTTTTTATTTGACATCTAAATAAGAAGACAAAGAAAAACGTGACGCTAAAAATTTTGTTATAATATTTTAGATGGGTTTGTTTTATTTATTATAAAAATATCACGTCAGTATTTAGTATTCCTTTTATACTGTATTGATAAAATCTTTTATATTTTAACAACGCTACATAAACATCTAATTTAATATAATATAATATAATAGTAATATATACAGTTTTTATTTTACATTTTATTACAGTTGTATCCAATATATTTGAATATTCAAAATATCTATACAATAAATAATGACACAACACTATACATTTCACAATAAAAAGCCACGTCACGAAAAGGTCACTGATCGTTTTTCCATTATTTGATCTTTGAAAGTATTCTACAAAAGAAACTCTATTCAAACAACTGTGTATAAGTAGGGATTCTCGGTTTAGTTTTTCCCAACAAGATATATTTTGTTAAGGAAAACTTTGAGATTAATCGGATTACACATATACATATATTACATATATAATGTGGGGTTTCATCAAACGGTAAACACAGATAAGACTTTCGCTTGGAAATTTATATATTTTACCTGTACCTGTAAAAGTAGAAAGTAACTTTAATAAAAATTAACGAATTGCTATATTTATTAATATACAACGTTAAGTAAAATGTATAAAAAATTTAAAACTTACTTTTTTAGTATTTTTTAATATTTAATATGTTATCCAAAGCTTATCTGTATATCTTTTTATATGTTTTTGTGTGAAAGTTTAGTATATAATTACAGTAGGTACTTGTATATATTTTTTTATTTTACTTTTATTACCTCCTACCGGTATCTAATAATCTTTATGGTTTTGTGTAATATATTTAGTATATTATAAATAAACAATTTGTATCAAACAAAATAAATTGTTTCTTTATAAAAAACCGTTTCAATCGTAACACAAAATAAAAACTTGATAAATATGGTGACAAATAGAAATTAAAATGTATATTATTAAGTGAAATATTTTTTAAATAACCTATATTTTAAGCTTATTTAATAAAAAAAAATAGAGTGTAATATTTATCAAAGTAGACAAGACTTGAACCTACGCCCTCAGAAAAGCCGTCCTATCGCTCTACCAATTGATCTAATGACACAATAGGTGAAAACACAATCTATTTTAATGTTAAAGCATTAATATTATGATAAAATTTTAACAATCACGTCTTAATAAAGATGTCTTTTATAAAATATAATTATATTATAAAGATAATACTTTCAGGCAATAGCAAGCTCAATAAACCAATTTCAACTGAAATTGAAATGTCAATCAAAGGCAAAGTATTACCTTTCTTGAATTCGTATAACAAATGATACTATAATTCCGCCTTTGGCTTGCGGCCACAGCTTTTCCGCAAACTGTTCATGTCACAATAATATTCTCTTATATTATTGGATTATAAAGAATATGACACACTCAGCTCTGGACATGATATTTGATAGTAATTATTTAGTATAAGAACAGAAATAAAAAGAATTTACAAAAATACAAAATTAGAATTATAATTGGCTACTGAACTATAGGTAAGGGGCTGACCTATCCTTCCCAAAAAAAAAAGGGGTTTCGGGGACCGTTAGTGTCCTCGTACAGACCCCGAGAACGGGAACATTTGCGTTCCCCAGCCCTCGTACAGATCCTGAGGACGGGAACACTTGCGTCCCCCAGCCCTCGTACAGACCCCGAATACGGGAACATTTGTGTCCCTCAGCCCTTGTACAGACCCTGCGTACATCCGTTTGCGTTGTTGTAAATGAGTCAACCGATATAATGTGACCGATTATTCTGATCATAATGCACTATGGCAAATGAATCGCTAGTACAGTTGAACATTATAACAAATTTTAATAGTTTTTATTTCTGCTATAAAAAATAGAGAAGCCTGGTTTTTTGTCGCCAGCTATAGCTCTTCAGGACAGAGTATTTCTTTCTAGGCCGGTGGTAGCTGTGATTGGATAAATATTTTATAAACGCATTTCGCATTTCAATATATCGTATATTTAAATAAAAAAATAAATACAATTTATTTTTAGAAAAAAGCTATTTCAAAATAGATTATTTTAAACAATTTTTTGAAGTCTCAAATCTAATATAAATAAAATGTAAACTTGCAAGCATATAAAAAGTTTATTCATTTCCACTAAACTTTCTTGGTTATGAAGTCGCAGCGAGCACGTCGCAATGTAGTTTCTCTGTACATTAAAGTTTTTGCTTTAACAAGTTGTAGCAATTACAGACATGTATTGTAGAGGACGGCTGTGGTCTGCGGTCGTCGATGGACTCGGATTACTTACGCGTCCTAGTTTCTTATTGAATCTGTTCTATTTCGATTATTTTCTATTTATAGGTAAAAAGGTTTTGCTGTTGACATTATTATTAAACAGTATGTATTTAGAGAGCTTTGTCATTTAAATATTCTTATAGACTCTGAGTACTTTCATAAATCCTTTCCTGTTTACTGAATAACAGACCTCTGTTTTTTGACCACGACTAATAACAATGCAGTTCAAATAAATTCTTAGAAGATTACGTCATATACAAAATTTTGTTTATATAGTGTTTTAAAGTAAATATTTAAATATAACTTTTTATATATCATTATCTAATGTAGATAATACTGTCAAGAAATGATATCTCTACGTCCCCATGATTTAACCATAGAGTTTTTTATAATACTTTAGTCAATCTATCTTGATTTTGGTTCGATATTCTTTATCTAGTCTTCTTTGTTCAATAGAGCTAAATATTAATGAACTTATTTAATTCATATGTAATTATACAGAATAGGTAGGTAACCATTATTTTAAACGAAGGTTTTATTTGTATTGAGACATGATGATACTACGATGATATTAATTACTATTATATATAATTACTCACGAAATGCCATTGGAATTTGCCCAAATAATTTCTAACCCGTTATTCATGAGCTCGAAGCATTGTGAAATCGCGGCGTGAACTGATGATATCGATAATTGATTTCTGTAACATAGAGCCACAACTGTTTCTACTTCAGTATAAATAATGATATTGTTTCAGGACAAGAGGTTTAACCATGATATTGATCAGCAGACGGGTTACAAGACGAGATCTCTCCTCTGCATGCCGATCAAGGACATCGGCGGAGAAGTCATTGGTGTGGCGCAGGTATTTTATATAACACTAGCTCTTTTCAGCGACTATGCACTCACGACAGAACGACATGCGAAACACGTTCGGAATATTAGTTTAGAGCTAATTATAGTATCGTGAAACTAAGTATTAGATAACTCATTGATTCGTACGACCATTTCTTAGAATGTTATTAAAAATATATATGATATAGGTACTGCCTTTTTGTATATTAAAGAACTTATTAATTTAATAAAAAAAATATTACTCACCTTAAAAAACGAATAACATACTATACGGTAGATGGGATTTAGAGTTCTATATTCTCAAATTAAATATCATTTTGTGAAAATTTTGGGGATTATTTAATTTTACCTGGCGAGTCTTAATTCTTTTGGGACGAAAATAAATTGGAATAAATTTTGACCTGTAATGAAATGCTGGAGTCAATAAGGTTCGATTAAATGTTTCTGGTGTTTCCGTTAATTGGTATTTTAACTTGATCAATAACCAATTAATTTGCTAATGTGGTTTCAATTCCTCTTTGAGATTCATATATTGGATTTTTGCTATTCTTCTATTTAAAATTTAAATAAGCTCACATGGCTAGCATTTTTATAAGCAAGTTTAAATGTATTAGAAATCTTTTGTATTGCTTTGAATACGAACATTCAGAGCGTATGAATTATTTTCATTTAAATATAGGTTTAAAAAACCATATTAAAAATATCAATATTCATTTGATAACATGAATCTATGACTATAGGATAGGTTACTCTTCTTTGACTATATTTCTTTTTAATATTTTAATATAGAATTTGTGAGAATTATTGTTTTGGAAGAGGCACATTATATAATTTTTTATGTTAAGTTGTTTGAAATATTTCCAAGTTAAACATTATTCGAGTATAAACTGATTTGAAATGATTAACATAACCCTCAAGTAACACCGCGCGCTGACATCTAGTTACAATTATTTATAGAATTCAAATGAAACCGTCTTTGTATCTGATATGTATTTTTATAAGTAATTATTATAAATTATTGTATATTGAAACTGTGAATATTAACATAATAGTAATAATTGTTTCGTAAAATAAAAACAATATGCTTTTTTCACAATATTTAAAGTATCACTTAGCGTGTTTGCTGTCAAAGATATCACCACGCTTACTGTCAAAATGTCAATTAAATCATCAGAGTGCGTTAAAATTTCTTATAATCGTTAATCTCTTGATATTTTTTTGATATATAAATTCACGAAATAACGTCTCAAATAATATTAAGGCTGCGTTTCTTGAAAACACTTTACCTTATTTCATTTATATATTTTTTCTCGGTATTTCTCGATCCCGTAGGAATTTCATGTCCTAATATTTACTTTACAGAAAAGCTTTGGTATTACAAAAATAAGAGAATTTCACTTATGTATAAAATAATTTTCTAAATGGATCCTCGGTTTCAGGTGATAAACAAACAGAACGATGGTCCGTTCACATCATACGATGAGAAGGTCTTCTCGTCCTATCTTCAGTTTTGCGGTATCGGCCTCCGAAACGCGCAACTGTATGAACGGTCGCAATTGGAAGTGAAGAGGAATCAGGTGCTTCTAGACTTGGCGAGGATGGTCTTCGAGGAGCAGAGTACGATAGAACACATGATGCTAAGGATTCTCACACACACTCAAAGCTTAATACGATGTCAACGAGTACAGGTGAGTTATGAAGTGATAATTACAAAACAATGTTACCCGAAAAAATTGTTTATTTTTGTACGGAATTAACAAAGGCTTTTGTTTGATGCGAACGTTCACTTTAATTAGTTAGTTTGATCGAATAATACTGTCAAATAAGTATTGATATATATATCTACACACATATATCCTGACGCGGTGATTTATGGTTGAAATTACAAAAAGAAACAAAATATCCAAGAATTTCTTTATTGATTGTGTGATCTGTATGAAGTGAAAATATATGAAAGTATGTAGATGGCAATTATGATCTTTGACGAACACATCACTGAATGAATTTCGTTTGAATTATTTTAGTCTTAAAAATATTTATTTATACGAAACACAGCAAGGATACTTATTCCTCTCCCAAATACACACTTGTCGTGAGGTATGATTGCCTAAGTCAAGCTTTTTACAAACAATAATGTATATATAACAATGTCCAGTGTCCAATTTTATTAAATTTCATAGTTCGTCTTAACCTATATTTTCTTTACTATATCTTACGATTTTGGGTTGCGGCCAATCACTTGAAGGTCAAATTTTATAGTGAAATATATACCCTCTACAAGATGAAGTTGGAAATAAGTTTAAATAAATGTAGTTAGTTTAAGTATTTGTTTTCAACGCGGCTGTGGTTTCGTTGTTATAGTGAATTACTTAAACCTACTAACTGTTTCTAGTCGTGTAAAATATAAACGTGAATTGAATAGCGACTTCACATAACATTTCCGTGTTCTCATTGTGACTACGATATTAGTGTGTTGGTGTTTTATTCCGTAACGTAGCCAAATATTTATTTTATATAACATTGTTATGTAAAAATGCTTCAATATAAGAATCTTTTATAGAATACTGATTTTTAATTGTCTAATCAATCTCAATGATTGATGAGTTATTTTTTTAGCTGTCAGAGAAGTTTTATCGCTCGCGGTCACTCGACATTTTTACGAATAATGACTTCGTGACATTATAACTTACCTTCCTTACAACGAAGACATTAAGCAAAGCCTTTACCGGTTTTATCCGGATAATGACCGCAATTGACTATAAAAACTTAAATAGGAAGTTGGCATAAATTCAGAGCATAATCTCTTTGACACTTATGAAACAGAAAAGTTATAAGTAGACCATAAAGCAGTAAATGTCACTTTATATTCACGTTAAACCTTACAATCTTTAATCTTGTATCGCTCAGGGGTATCTGAGTTTATTATAATTCCCGTCGACATAACTCCGTCTATCTGACGCCGTTAAATTCTATTTAATCGACACTATATATATAATGATTGAGTGTCTGTAAGTGGCGCCGGAGTCGACGCTATCTCTGGTAATGCGCGGACAACTGAATGCTAATAGAGAAAATACATAGCCTTATAATGGTTTTTAAATTACAATAATTATGTTGTTTTATTATTGTAATTTAGTGCTTGTTAAATTTTGTATATAGTATTTATTTAATTGATTTATTTAATACCTGTTTTAGCTTTATGCTACTGATAATACAAATGTTTTTCAAAGTCCTTCCCAATTTATTTGACTATATTTAGACTGATTTTAAAATATTAGTAATTCTCAAATCTATTGATGCTATATTATAATATTATTCATTGTATATTATATATATTGTTATTTATGCGTTAGGAAATACGTATTACATGCCTTTTAATTGACTGACGTTTCGATCAGGTTGGGTTGGCCGTGGTCACAAGCTGGCGGTGACATTTAGTGGCCTAGCACTAAATTTCTTAGCGTGTAGTTTTCGTAGATAAAATAGTAATATATTATGAAACGTGATAGTTAAAAGTTCTTAGTATAGCAGTGTTTCCAAAAAGATAAGACAGCATTGTTTATAAATTAAAACTTATTCTTTGTTCTTTGTATATTCGGATAAAATTCATTTGTGTAAGTAAATACTTTTGGCACTTATCGTTACTACACTGAGCTTATACCTATCTAAGAAAGAACAATGAGTCCGAACTTTGGAATGTTTCCAACAATTTGGAATTTAAGAAATACGATAGTGGTGCTGTAAAATATAGACAAGAGTATAAATGTATTATATTATTTTGTGTTTTGATATTCTTAAATTATTTGAGAAATATTGTTTGATAAATTTAATAAAACTTGACCTTTAACCTTTTATATATCCTTCAGTTTTAAATCCGTTTATTGCAAGGTTTTTAGAAATAAGTTAGGTTATATTTAGTTTAGTTTAGTTAAGTTTAGAGTTAGGATTAATGTTTTTTCATTAACAATATTGGTTACCTGTGTTTTGCTACTAAATAACCCAATATTCAGGAAATACTAGCTATTAAAAAAATTATTGATATGCCTCTCCATTTTAATTTTTTCTCCAAAAATCGTGATGCTGTCTTATTTATACCTGGTTATGTATTTTATATAGTATATATATTAATTTCTATGTACATTATTTCTTAAATTAAAATATATATAACAAAAGTATATTTTATGTTCTCGTATAACAGCAGATAGTTTAGATAAAAGCAATCTTTGTATGCTAATACAGTTGTTGAGACCGTATGTATGCGGATAACCGGAACAATGCAACATATTCGGTACAATGGAGAAATTGGATCACGACTATACTATATCTAATATATTGTTGTATCAAAGATAACAAAATTTCATACAAGAATGCTATGGAACTTATTTTCTATATATATATAATTTTATTTGGCTAAAGATTGCATTATATTGATTTGTTCGAACTCGGTGTATGTTATGTGTTATAGTATTCTTTACTTATACTCTGTCGTAGGAGGCTTAAATGCTATATAGGCTTTTAAAAGTCATTATTGTAGACAGTGTTGTTTGTGTACCAATGAGGGTGTCATGATCATTTCTGATCAGACTCTTCGTAATGATCAGTTGCAATAGAATGTTTCAATTAAAAATAATTATAATTGCAAATTACTCTACAATTACATTTTTTTTTTTCAAAATCTATCCATAGAAAGGTAGGCATGCGATAAATAACTGATCCAAATTTATTTAGTATATAGTTTGAACGATGTATTAGGAGATAACGAACAAAATTTGATCGAGTTGACCGGTAAAGAACAATAATAAAAAAAATAAAAAATGCAAAAAAAAAAAAACAAATTTTTGGCATTTTTGTAACACTACTTGCTTTTAAGCTTTATATAAATTAGTCACTGGTTCATATTTTTTTAATATAAAAAGGATTTTCAATGTAAAAATATACTGACGCAGGAATACATTAGCCCCTGATATGGATATACACTTTATATAGATAACATATTGTATCACACGTGATGTATCACATAATTGAAAACATCAATCATGCTACCAAGATTTGATGTCCATTATACTTTGGCAGTAACAAACCAAAATTAATAAAATAAAGAGTTTTGATATCATTTTTTTATATAAATATAACGATTTTTCAAATACTTATATTTTATCGATTATATCTTACGAGTAATATGCTTTTCATTAGAAAATTGTCAAAAGTCAGTAAATTAAAGATTAATTAAAATATACTAAGTACACGTTATATAACTTAATAATATCATGAAAGACCTCACTCTCAAGTTGAAAATTGTGCGAATGACGTATATCCGTTAAGTGTAGGCGCGAAACCCCGGAGAAATACCTTATTGGATCATTTCCAACGAAAACTCAATTATATATGAACAGTAGAAATAATAGATCCCTGAAACCTTGTGACTTAAGATGAACCGACTATAAATATGGCTTGAAAGCGTTATATTGATATAACTTTACTGATGTTCTGGAAGCTCTATTAAGTTGAAGAAATAATCTTACTTTGAAATGTGAAATAAAATTATTGTCTATTTTAAGTTTATTCGCCATATTGCGAATAAATAAGAAAGTCAAAATACAAAATATATAGCTTATACTTCAGCTATATATTTTGTATCACACTATGTACACATGTACATCAGTACCTAATTTCGAACTATTAATTTCCAATTTTTGTGTTAATGCTTTTGTGATCCATGATTATTGATTACTACTACATATAGCTGTATTCACGCTATTACTATTGGAATTTGCTAAACTACATTCAAATCCATTCATAAACACTGTACTTGTCGGAAGCGCGGCGTGAACTGCGAACTTTTGCGAACTTCTTTGCTTTAGACCCTAGTGAAGCCGGAAAATTTAATATATTATTTTTTCCTAAATATATATAAAGTCACTTTCGGATTAAACAAACTGGATTGATCAGGTTTATAGCAAATTAATCCGGTCCAAACCGGAAATTTTCCGAACCCAATTACACTTGTTTGCAGAGACTCATCGAAATTTAATTTGACTCTTGTAACTTTACAAGGGTCGCTCCACAAACATCTATTAAAATTCATAGACTTGGTACTTTAATTAATTAGATAATCATATGTTTGGAGAATAACCTTAACGAGGGATCTGTCGTGGAATGTTTTACTGCGTCAATAGAATTTCTTGCTGACCTTACAGTATATTATTATTATTATGACTATACATAATTAGATATTATTTATGACCTTAACACCATATCTTAAAGTATTATTACAACAATCTTACTTTTCTTTTTTGAAACAAAATCACTATTGATTTACTAAAATTTCTAGGATTAACTTTTTTTCGTTATTACATTGCTCTTCTTCTAAAGCTCAATGGTCTCTAGTAAAATGGTTGTAATATTGAAACAAAACTATTTTATTTTATTATAGTTTTTAGACTCCATGCCCTGACAGTCTTTCAATGTAATTTTTTTTATATAATCTCTCATTTCGCTTACCGGTAACTAGAAAATTTCTACAAAACCGAAATTCACTGCCAATTAAATCAGAAATACAATTAATGAAAACAATGATAATTAATCGATAATTTACTTCTAGTAGAAACATACCAAGTATATATTATGAAGAGCTTTAATACAACAAATTATATAATTATATACGGATTTAAAATTATCTCAACTGGTTTTTTATTGGTTAATTTTACATTTACGTGTGTCTTTAGAGTCATTAAAGAAATCTGAATCTATTTATAGACTAATGAGTACAACTTGCACAAGATATGTTAATGAACTATATTTGGACGAATTGCAACAGATTAAATCTGAGTGACTGACAGAATAATAATACTTTGATTATTAATAATTTAAAAAAGAAACTTAGCAAACTGAAAGTGTAAATGTCTAAACTTTCGAGATTATGATTTGTATTATATGTTTAACTGGATATACTAATTGACTAATTTTTTGAAATTTTATATAATTTTTTTCTTGATTAGGCGTTCAATTACAAAAATAAAAACACTTAGATACACACACACACAATTTTTTTTCAAATCTATTTTAGCTATTTCAATTACTATAACTTATTTAAAATATTCAATACTTATTAAAGCGTTACTTAAATATTTGAATATTAATTTATTTTGTTGTAACAAATAAAAAAATATACATTCAGTTTCGCAATATAAAAACTATTTTTATCTTAATATGTCAGTTATTGATGTATATTGCTTTTTATTTCATTTGAATATCTTTATGAGTTTAGAGCGAAACATCGATATAATGCGATAAACATCATTAATGAACATTTATTTCGAAAGATAAGTTTTAAAATAGGATTAATAGTTTATTACAATTTGGTTGAATTAACATATAACATATGTTACAAATTGTTTTTATTACACAAATAGAACGAAATAGTTTTTTTTCGTTAGACCTTTGGCATGGCACTCTGGTCAATTTAATTGTCGGATCAAGGTTTAGTGAGCTAGAACCCTGACCCAAGCTTCGGGCCTTTCCCCCCTTAACCGGTGCCAATACACGTTGGCAAGGATTCAGTCTGTATACACAAGGACAACAGTCGGTATTGCAGTAAAAAAGGAGACGGTTCCTCTGAGAACTTTAAGTCGACAATTCTGTGTCCTTCGTAAAAGAAAAATGCACCTTTTATAAAAAAAAGTATTTTAGGGTAATAGTTGCCACGGATTTTTAAGGTCCACTACAAAATAGCAACGTATATTTTCTTAATATATATATTTTCTATATTACAATCAATCTTTTTCTTTCAGGTACTGCTAGTCCATGAGGCTTCAAAGGGTAGTTTTTCCAGGGTGTTCGACTTGGAAGCCGGGGATGATGAAGAGCCTGGAACACCACGAACTTCGCCATATGAGAGCAGATTCCCTATCAATATTGGTATTACGGGCTATGTCGCTACCACTGGTGAGGTAATTATCATTTTATACAATAAAACAAAGTAATAAATATTATGTACCTAAATTAAAGTTTTGAAGCTGCGATCTCGCAAAACGTGATAATCCAAAAAACAAAATGTGACGTTTAATATTTTAGTTAATTGTTTGACAAATAGAGATTGAGACGTACTTATTTCACATTTTATTTTTAGGCGAAGGAAGCTTTTTTATTTATACGTAAATTGCGCTTGCAAGAGGGATAAAAAAAAGAGATGCATTTTGGTATACAAGCGTACTCCTTCCACTTAAGCAAATGAATAGGAAATCCAAAATCTCTTGACCGAACAATTTATTAATATTACTTATACTGTGTGACATTTTACTGAATCCATTAAAATTCACAGACGGTCAATATTGCTGACGCATACATGGACCCTCGCTTCGACCCGTCGGTGGATGAGGGAGCTGGCTTCAAGCATAATACTATCCTGTGCATGGCCATCAAGAACTCTGAGGGGCAGATTATTGGTGTTATACAGGTAGTTATTTATTTTATTCTGTTTATCTATAATTCTAGACCATTATTTTTTAAATAAAATAAATAATTTAAATATATTTTATTTTAAATAAAAACTATTCCCGAACTATATAAAATAATCTCGGTGTGGCCGGGAATTTCATAAGAATATCTCTATCTACATGTATATCTATATCTATATCTACATTTACATGTATATCTATATCTATACCTATATCTATATCTATCTATCTATCTTTGGATCACACAAAACACACACAAAACTTACATGTGGGATGACCCATGATCTTTGGCACGGCGAATAGCCCAAAAGTTAACCACTAAACCAATTGACTGTGTATTTTATTTTGAACAGACAGTTGTAGGGTAGAATTGATTTGAAAATGTATAAAATATACACAAAATACGAAAAAGTATCATACTTACCATACACAAACATTATAAAAGCAGATGGTTTTCGTAAATAGTTTTGAACATTTATTTCACTTATAAAATATGTTTTGGTATTCGAACACAAATAATATACAAACCTTGGATACAGGATATAAGCGATGTGTTGGTAGTTTAATGAATTCCTTATATTTATTCTGATGAAAAATATGCATATATAATACTATTAATACAGATAAGTAAAATAATATTATAAGGAAAGCTTAAATTTCAATAATGCTTTAACAAAAATTTAATAAACCTAATTCGAACTGTGTTACTATAAAATAATGATAAAAATGTTTTTCGGAATAACTCGCTAATCTTTATTTTGAACTATAGTAGACTATTTTTTACTAAAATAAAGAAAAAGATTACGTTGTAAACCAAAAATGTTATAGTAATAATAGACACCGCATGGTTTAGTCCGTACCGAGAAAGATATTAAAAAAATATTAATAAACATCGTATAAATAAAAATCTAAAGTTGTTAATATTATTGTACTTTTACGTACATATAATATAAATATTGCGCATTGCGGGGGCATGCGACATGGTACATGCGTGAGCGTACACTCGGCTGACAGGATTACAAGTACGAATATAGATAAAACAGAGTGCTTATAACAAGATAAGCTTTAAAAACTACTCTTACCACATATAATACTTCAACATAATAACAATATTTATTATATCTTAATGCTCTGACATTTCTATGTTAAATTTGTTACTTTTATATCTTTTTTTATATATGTTCTATTTTTGGACGCCTTAGCATTTGTTGAGCGAAGCTCTATATGAGAGACTTCTGCATCCTTTGTGCAAGCATCGATCAAAAAGTGTATATCTGAAAATTTTCCAAATTTTGAGTATTTACAGACTGATGTCTGTCTATCAGTATTCAAAATTTGGAAATTTATTTATTTATTTATTCAGACTGATGTCTAATAGTGGTTTTCGAATTCAAATATTCGAAGTCGTTGAAGAATAATGTCGTTTTCCCGTGAAAACAAAAATAGACTTAAATGTGAAAAATTTTTCGAGCGAAAATTTAGCATAGCACCTCGCTTCGCTCAACGCATCCCGAGATTTTGCGAGCGGGGAAGTAGTCAAAATTAAAGTCTGGTTCGCGCTTCTATACATTAATTATGTTTTTGGATATATCTTCTTTTTCTCAATGCTTTGAGATAAATAGTCCAGATACTCATAGTAATGATAGACAGTTTGTGGTAAACTTGTTTGTAGGCTCACCAATTAACTTTTTTTTATTTGAAGGTGGAAATTAACGCTACAGTTTTCACAAAAGCTTTGTGACGATTTTTTAATTAACGCCCACAGAATGTTTGAGAATTTTTTGCGGTGTCAATTCAATTCGTTGGTAATTTGTTTTTATGCATCTCTCAATTAATGAACTCTTGTACATATTTTCAATATCATTCATTGTAAAAGCTTTTAAAATGTAATTAAAAACTTTTTTTACAATGTTGTTAATAATTCTTGACGTAATATTTTTCAGCTCGTTAATAAGTTCGATGATCTTCTCTTCACGAAGAACGACGAGAACTTTGTGGAGGCGTTCGCTATATTCTGCGGCATGGGCATCCACAACACACACATGTACGAGAAGGCTATCACAGCTATGGCCAAGCAGAGCGTTACTCTGGATGTAAGTACATAAATACACACATACATACATATATATTATAAAATAATTAAACGGATATATGAAATAATTTTTGTTTAGTCCGTAATGTTAATGAAATTAGTGGTGTTGCAACTTATTATCAACATTTTTATTCGTCATACACGATATTTTTATTGGAGATTGTTTTACGAGAAAATACAAATATGTTTAATGTTGATAAACAGTTCATTTGAGGCGAAGACAATCAGTATCAATCGAACATTGAGTTTTTTTTTTTTAAATTAATTATAGATCGTATATTATGCCAGTTATTAACCTTTTCACAATTATTGAAACCCTATCCGCTACCTTACCATCATCTCTTAAGATAATATTACAAAAATTACAATCGCTTCTTGTAACACGAATTTTCGTATCTATAAAACAATTTCGTTTAACTCATATTTCTGCGACTTACTTTTTTTAGGTGTTAGTTGATATCGTCTCCTAGAAATTCAAAGGTCTCAAAAAGTTAAATTATTTTCTGAACTATTTTTTTTAGTTCGTAGTAAGCCTCCAGACATCATATTTCAATGAATTACTTTCATTATCATTTTTTTTTATAATTATATAATTTCCATCACTGTTTCTTAAGAGATCGTTAAGAAACTGACATAAAGCGGTTATGAATAAAAATATATAAGGTTTATATAAATATTGTTATAATATAATTAATTATTCTTTAACTATTCCATATTCAAATGTAATATGAATTAATATATTTAGTATGGTTCATTGTATGCAGCGCGCGTCTTGTTTCAGGTATTGAGTTACCACGCGTCCGCCTCCTTAGACGACGCACAGCGGTTACGGGTGAGAAAACAAACATACACTTTATATTATTAGATTTATAACGTAAAAAAAAGAAAAATAACAGTCTAGACATGGTTACATTTAAAATTTAATGTATGTTAAAAATTCTACAATTTTAACAATATCGTATATTATTAATTTTTGTATATAACCCAATTAAAATATATACCAAATAAGTATAAATATAATATAGTTGTATGTATGTTGTATGCAAGGGCATAAATAAGGATTTATTTGTAATAAAAATATTATTAATTACAGAGTTTAAGGATACCGTCATCAATCCACTTCAACCTCCACCAGCTGGCTTTTGATGACATCGACCTCACAGACGACGACACGCTCAGGGCCTGTCTCAGGATGTTCTTGGATCTAGACTTCGTGGAGAGATTTCACATAGACTACAGCGTCCTCTGTCGGTGGCTGTTGAGTGTTAAGAAGAACTACCGAAATGTTACTTATCATAACTGGAGGCATGCTTTTAATGTTGCGCAGATGATGTTCGCTATACTTACTGTGAGTTTTAATCCTAATTTCTGGTATTAATAATCGATCTGGAATTGAAAATAATTTAAGATGATTTCTTCAAACTTAGCGCACATGTACAAATTAGAGAAAGACATTTTTTTATAAACATATTGCAACTATCTTTTATCAATTTTGAAAGTCGAAAGCTTATTTTCTTTAAAGTGTTTAAAATAAACTGTAAGAAGTTTTAGTAATATCAAAATTTTTATTTTTTTAAGGAGACGCAATGGTGGAAAATCTTCGGGGAGCTGGAGTGTCTAGCTTTGATCATTGGCTGCCTGTGTCACGACCTGGACCACCGAGGGACCAATAACTCATTTCAGATTAAGTAAATATTATATATTTATTAAATACTTATTATCAATACATACTTCTCCTGTACATTGTATAGCTAACAGCAAAGTAACACGAATATAATAATAACTATGATATTTGAAACGATATTTGTTTCCAGGGCTTCATCTCCCTTGGCGCAGTTGTATTCTACCTCTACCATGGAACACCATCACTTCGACCAGTGTCTCATGATCCTCAACTCTCCCGGGAACCAGGTGCTGGCAAATCTCTCTTCAGAGGACTATGAGAAGGTCGTCAAAGTTCTCGAAGATGCAATTTTGTCCACCGATCTGGCGGTTTATTTTAGGTAAAATTTTAGAATTTTAGAACGTTTTTTATATATATATATATATATCACCAAATTTTTTCATATGGATCATTCGATATGTATAAAACTTGAAAGTAAAAAATTACTCGAAAAAAAATTTTTATTTGCGTTTTGTATGTTATATCCCCCATCGTCCCCTTAGCAAGCGCGGTGAGTTCCTGGAGCTGGTGTCGTCGTGTGGTAGTGGTGGAGTCGCTGGTGGTGGTGTGTGTTCGTGGTGGGGCGCAAATGCTCGTCGGCGTGCTCTGCTGCGCGCTATGAGCATGACGGCTTGCGATCTCGCCGCCATCACCAAGCCGTGGCCTGTGGAAAGACGGGTGGCAGCGCTAGTGGCGGGGGAGTTCTTCCGGCAGGGGGACCTGGAGAGGCAGAACCTCAACCTTACACCCATCGTGAGTCTATTGCACGAAACGCACTAATATGAAAATGGGAATTAATTACACAGCCTTTAACAAATTTAATGTAATGTTATTTAGGCTAAAATATCGTTAATAACGGTCAGATCCTTAAAAAAACCTATATATAAAAGCGAAGCAGAAGCAAGAAAAATCATCTTATATATGCGAAAAGTTAAAGAAGTTAAACAAGTATAACTTATAAGACCATTGTTCCAAACCTCACCTATTTGCATAGTCTAAAGTTATTTTGTAAATATAGCCAAAACTGACACATTCATTACATATTCGAATTTTTTCCAATTATATATTATTTTAATAAATCATAAAGCTTCTAAATTCATCCTACGCTACTTCAACGCCATATTATACTTGTTCATACAAATACTTTTATACATAAAAGATGATTTTACTTACTTCTAATCTCCATAGTAGAATTTTTGAAATAAAGAAATGACTTAAGCTGTTGTAAATTATATTCTTACCCTGGCACTTGATCATTTTAACACTTGACCATAAAATTAATAATTTGATAAATCAAAGTTTTGAGTTTTTTGTTGACCGACAATTATACTGTAATTTTTATAATTTTATTTTCAGGACATAATGAATCGCGACAAGGAAGATCAGCTACCAGCTATGCAGGTCAAGTTCATCGACTCCATCTGCCTCCCAATATATGAGGTAACATATCATATTAAAACTTCATTTCCAATCATCTTTTAACTGCATTAAGTAAGTGTAATAAATGTTTAAATTGTATCCTTTCAGTCATTTGCAGTACTATCGCCCTCCCTGCAGCCAATGTTAGATCGAGTCAAGTCTAACCGAGCGCACTGGATAGAACTCTCCGAAACCGACGAAAAGTTCGACTACAGTCTGGATCCAGGTCACCTAGATAAAAATGACAAATCCAGCACCAGTTCCCACGTGGATGACACAGATACCTACGAAGGAGACAGCAGTGGGGCGGTCAGCCTTTCATCAGAAACTAATTCAAAGTACGAGCAACTTGAAAACCCAGTAGTGGGTCTGGTTTGCAATAACGCGTTAAATCTCCCAAGAGATCCAAAAATATGTCAAATAAACGATTAGCACGTCCAAATTTTCTTTGACCAATGGAGTTAGCTTATATGTGTGCGTGTTTGTCTGTATCCTACTGGTCTGTCTGTGTGATATTTGTGTAGTTTAGATGAAAATCGAGTTGGAAATTCGATGGCGTTATCATCTAACGCATTAGTTTTTATACGAATCATTCGTAGCGGTACGTAGGCGTATGTAAGTTTTGATTTACTTACCTCATTATATTCCTATGACATGAACGAGAACTGTATCGTTTAGGATACTTGTATATACACAGAAATATCCAATATTTCGAGTGACCACATTGAAATCGGGGCCTAACTGTCGTGACATTTAGCAAATAAATGACCAAGATACCAAAAATTGTTAGTTAGGTATTGTACTAAATTATTGTTTACTCGATCCCGTGAAGCAAGCTTTTAGTATTGTGATTATATAAAATGCACTAGAGATATTTTTAGTTATAGTTTATTTAGCGGATATTCGTGTTGTATGTGGACAATAAGTTACGGTTTTTGGTCGCACAATATTGTAAATATTTTTTAACAAAATTAATAAATTTGGTAAGTACTTATTATGAGTTTTTAACAGTTTTCTTTAGTCCACTTCTAGGAACCGCTGCCTCGCGTTTTTAGACCGTTTGTTCATTCCAGATTTTTTGTCAACCAAATGTATTTTATCATTAAATCAAGTCAATTACAATTGTTAGATACTGTATATATTATGCTCTGGACATTATTACTGTGCGTGAATTTGCTTTTGTTTGAAAGATATTTCTGTACGTGGAAGTTTGACACTGTTTCAATCGACTCCATATTTCGGGTGTAATCAGACATTTTGATTTCTCATATAGATTTTTTCCGATACTAAGTCTTCCAACCTGTTTATTTTTACATCATCCAGCGACCACGTGGTATAGTCTACATTTCTGATCAATAATTTGTCAGTGTATACATATTTTAACGAAGATAACTACAAAACTTTAATATTACCCAAAAAGAAACCCACCACTATTTTCAATCCTTTCAATGTTTGGTTTAAAATTTAAACCCGGATTGTTTATTTGTTAGTAATAAACTCTGAATACATACGAAACAAAAATGACTTTATTAAAAATCACATTGACGAAAAAAGCAGTTTTTCAAAAATAAAAAATGCCAGCTAATTTATCTGTAAGTAATTTTACACAAAACTATTATAAAATGGTGGTATGGAAATAATATTACTTAATATGTTTAGCCTCTTTTATTCTGCAATTCAATTAATTTGATTTGATGTTTGTCATTTCTTCAATAGACCAAATTATTAGTTATTCCGCAGTTAAAAGATATCTAAAGAATAAAATTTGTCCCAAAGTTGGATGACAGCTTGTTGTTAAAATAAATTAGGTGTATGACATCGTTGCAAGTACCGTAGACTTGTCGGATTAAAGTATGAGCGAAACATATATATATTGTTCTATCCTCAAAAAATTATGAACTAAACTTCCATTCTTAGCTCTTAGGTTGAATTTTTTGACCCATTGTTTTGATTTTAGTTGTGGACGGTATCAACAATACAAAAAAGGCATGCTTGAATTCTGAAAGTTTCTAATAAATGTTAGATTTAATGTTTCCTAAAAGTTCGGCCGATCATTATTTTTAAAATGTACATATAGTTTTCCGCAGTATAAAAATAATACAAATATCCTACCTTTAACTTTTGCCTGTGACGTATGTTATTACCTTCCAGTATAAGATATCAAATAAAAAAACTAATAAATTTTAAAGTTTTAAATATATAATAAAAACAGTTAAAAAATATATCGTGGTATATTAAAAATAAATATTTTTCGTATATACCATAGCTTCTATTCCAAGAATATACTTTTCAAAACTGGGCACGTGGACAAGAAGTACGAGTACGTTAAATTGTGAATTGTCAACCTTTGTAGTTACGCTAAAAACTAATTGTAACATGTTTTATGTAGTTACTCCACAATAATATGACCAATTACTATTCCACGATAAAAATGTTAATAATTGGAATTCTCTCTATACAGATTAAATATTTTCATAAAAAAAAATCTCAAATTACTTTTGGTAATGAAATATGTACAACGTAAATTTTAAGATTGCTGTAAGTATTATTAGAAATAATTAGAAAATTAATAATTGTAATCCACTATGGAATTGTCTGGTGTGTGAATAATATGGAGGTTGTTTTGTTCCAAACAAAAAAATATTTATTTATGAATAAACAAATTTTCAATTAAATATTGTTTTATTTATTTAACTATCAATGTCTATTTTATAGACACTTTCATATTGTGTATTGAATACTGCTTAATTCCAAACGATGCATCTTGCAAGTGGTTTCAATTTATGTATCTGTTTTAGTCAACTTTTACTGACATGCCATGACCAATAAATAACATATTACTTGAAATTTAAGGAAATTCATTTATATTTTTTCCCAAGCTTAAACATTTCTTTTTAAGTTCCTGTATTTGGGCCGGTGTAATAACCGACAATTATCTTATACGAAAAGGTAAAAAAAAACCGAAAAAATATTTTTAGAATTTGTGTGATGTGGGTGAGTACGAATAAATAAACAGACAAACAGATTAAATTTTAAATATATTTCTTAGAATTTATAATCGTATAATTAACATTTTTTGTTTATATCGTCTCCCTCCAACGATTACTAAGTTGCGGGTACAGAGTTCAGGAAGCATACAAAAGGCAGTATGTCTATGGGTCTGGCATTGATATAAGGTATATCTATAGGTAATATGATATATTAATAGTCTATGGGCATGGTACGGACATGGGATTTTATACTTTTCGTGAGCGAATCCCAGTTGTTCGATAGATTCCAACTAACTACTGTATTAAATTAGAAAGTTTTTTAATTTTAAAAACTTTTCGAAGTATTCTAGGAATATATCAGTGTTCACGAACGAGGCTTTTTGTCAGAAAATATGGTTGGATTTATCTATTATACGTGCACACACCACACACTGCCGACTATGACACAGACTGTACACTGTGTACACTGCTTCTCTTGATTTGACTTATCATTAACATACTAGTTAGACTATTTTAAATAAGCCTTTGTCTTTGGCGTGGTGAAAGTATCCTGGCCAGTTTGTTAGTTCATATATAAATCTGGCTAACAAAAGCCTCCAATGGTGTGTCGATCTTGCGAATTTTAGGTAGTAGCGCTTTCTAAAATTGTTATAATTATTATTATCGGCAAGAATTTCATGAATCTTGTTTTTTTAAACACCCTTATCCATTCTAACGTTGGCATTCCTCTTATCTGTAAGACACATTGGAGAACAGTGAGGTCTTCAAGATTCAAGGAACAGAAAATTTAATTTACAGAATGAGCATACTACGACCACATTAACCACACTTCGCAATAAATTGGACTGTTTTCCCTAAGTTAGGTAACAAATAACTTTTAATATAAACAAGGTTTATGGACTCATTGCATGTATCAGACTCGTAGGGATTAAAGTACGAATGACACAATTCTGTTATTTTTTTTATATCGTGTTATATCCTAATAAATAATCACAAACTTTCTTACTTTGACGTTTAAATAACATCTTCTATTTATTCAGGGACTAATTAATTTTCCCCTTCTTTGTCTTCATCTCTATTCCTTTAATGTTCTCCTTATTTCTCAAAGTATTACTTATCTTTGCTAATACCTATATTATTTCTAATAATTTCCAAAATGAAAACCTATTTATTTACCGTTTTTAGAAATTCTATGACAAATAGTCAAGACTTGTCTCTTATGTCATAGTGAAAAGAAAAGAAAAATCAGTCAACAGAACGAAATGACCTTAAATCTTCGTTTCACTTTTCAAAATGTTTTAAGTATAACTATGTTCTAATTTTTTGTGAATGCTACAGATAACCGGTTGTCTATAGCATTCTCTGTCTACGGTGTAACTAGACTTATTAACCACAGATAATAGAAACAGTGTGACTTATAACATAATATATATAGGAACAGATGATCCTTGTCTTTACGGTGTTGTCGGCGTGAAACAACCGGCTTATATCAAATGGCGCGTTAGTGTCGCGGTAGGTATGAAAATTTAATTTAATTTAATTAATTTGTTAAATGTATTTTTTCTTTTTTTATTTAAAACATCGCATAGAAGATTAATGATATTATTGTAGTTAAATTAAATTCTAATGTACATACATTAGACTTTATACAAGCGGGCGCTTGTTGTCGTTAGCTTTATTTACGAATTCGTGTTAGACTCGAACCACTGTACAATTTTCACTAACAAAATAACTATGTTCATGTATCTAGCTTAATTCTCACTAGCGTAGGTATTTCCATAGAATATAAAATACTAATAATTAATTTAGTAACGCAGAATAATTGTCAGTTAAGAAACAAAAGACATCTTATGGATTCTATTAAAGTTAATTGTTTTATATTTCTAAACGTGAGAACTATGTTATCAATATACCAATTCAGAATTCATTAATTCATTGATTATGCGAGGCAATTATTATTGTACATCTTGTATTCGATACTAATATTAGAGATGTTAATCGATGTTTAGTTAAATATAAATGTTTTTTTTTAATATTAAAATGTAGTACGTGTATACATAATTTCAGCTGTAAAAACTGTGTCAAAACTGTATAACTGTATTCATGTACCTAAATGCTAATAAGGCCTGTTAAAACTATGAAGTTTTAGTTAGATTCTCGTATTTTTAATTGTTCAATAAATACAAAAGGTTAGTCTATCGATTAACATAACAATTGAATATTGTACATATTTATATCTTTAGATGACCTACAATCATTTTAGATATTTTTAGTATTGTTTGAAAATATTTATTTTACGCTGTGTTCGTGTAAAGAGGAAGTGTTAGCATTAGTTTCGTAACTTTAATTTTGTTTGGAAATATATTTATTATCATAATATGTTAAAAAAAGTGAAAGTTTAACATTACCGGTTTATTTTTAACCCACATCATCTGTGATATTTTAATCTCGTCTTTATTTTGTGATTGGCCACTCGGCACCGCACTTGGCACATCAGTGTAGTGACATTACGTTTTGTTTTGATTTTGAGTTTTAAGTTTCGTTTTGAACAAGATATTTCTATCATATTGTACAAGACGTAAGTTTTATTAATTTTTATTTATTATAACGAAATGCCATTGGCTGATATCACTAATCCAGCGGTTATAATATTTTTAAAAGAAAACTATGAGAAAGAGAGTCGGTTGAGACTTAATTGGATTCATAAACATTGGGCACAAATACAACAAGCCGCCACATTAAATAGAGAACCCACTCAGTACTTTGAAACAGATGTTATTTCCCATAACATGGTAGGTGGTTTGGCTACTATCACAAGGGATCACGTAGTAGCGGGTTTCAACAGGCGCAAAATTCCTTTACGTGATGGGACTTTTATTCCTGGAGTCAAGAATCTTCGTCACGGCCATTCTATCGTGGATGTTGGACTTGAAGAAGGTGACGATCCTAGACTCAGGAGACCAGACTCAGATCTCTCAATCGACCCTATTATGCGTCCGGTAGATCCAGATATGACAAAAATTATATACAAGCCCAAACCAGAGTTTGGTAAAGACCAGTACCTAGCGAAGCGAGCTAAAGTTAATCCAGAGAAGAAATATTATTTCGCTGAGTGTACCACTCAACAATACGGCTGGCGTCTTAAAGATAGCCAGTTACTGGAGAAGTGTGCTCACGGAAGGTGCTGGCATCTTACAAAAGCTCTACGTAGCAGAGTGGGACCTCAACCGGACCCACGACATTATAAGTCTTCAGAAATCCCGGGACCAACCAATTGTGCCGGCATTTAGATAGATGGCGCTATAATATATTTATTGAATATCATGAAACCGTACGGTTTTGTTTGCAACAGGAGTTGCTGACGACAGCAAGTTATTTTAAATAATAGTTTAGACGGATTTTAAATATATTACTTAAATAGTATTTGACTTTTAATCCTCTTTGTATAATTATTTTGTTACAAGTTAATCTACAACCGTGGTTAATATTCCTTATATCGTATTCGGTTAATTAGCTCTTATCGCTGTAACGTGTACAGACGCAGAGCGCTGTAGAATCAGTTCAACTATATTTCCATCAATAACAGTGCGCATGTTTCTCTATTTATAATCCAAGTTTAATATTGAAAGAGCGAAAGAGAGGAACGATAACCTTAAACTTACGCATGCGTAAAACAAACTTTAGGGGTGGAATATGGTGGTTTGATGGGAACGGCCAGAGTTATATTAGGCCCCGTGTGGGTGCCAATCATACAGTCCTCACTTATTTGAATCTGTGATTTAATTAATAAGCTAGTTTCCTATTTAGGTAAAATATAAACGTTTAAATAAAATCAGCTTTAACTATTGTAAATATTGTGTGAACCTTGATATTGTATTTATTTGTGATATGTGGATGATCGTTTTGCAACATATTTCTTATATAACATTGTAAGTTTACACATTTATATCAATACTACATTATACAGAAAGAAAATATGTTACATGTGTCATTGCGTCAACGGAAAAATCAACTCATTGAATATTTTAGTAGGTAATATAAATTAATCAATAACACTGAGATATAAATAAGAAATATATAAATATATTTATTTTTCAATAAATAAAATATATATGATATTGCAGAATATATTTTATTATAATAAGTTAAATATTTATTATTATATATTATTGGGAGTTAACGAGATTAACGTTAATTAGCAACAAGATGGAAGGCTGTTTTATAATTTAAAGCGTAAATAATAAACTAATAATTGGTCTGCTGTATAATTACCGTGGGAAATATAATTTCTAGACTTTTAACAGTCTAGCAGCGACTCGTGGCTCCGTCTGTGTGGCTTACAGAAGTGCTTACGAACATACGATCAGAAATGCGGCTTAAACCTCGGAAGGAAAAGAGGCGTTTGATATAGTAAATACACTTAACATTTTTTATAATTTAAATGAAACTTGTAACTAATTTACATCTTTTACATTTATTGGCTCGTAGTTCCAAAACTTGGCACGCACCAAAAGAAAAATCACTTGTATTATAATAATATCAATTTCGCTATACATTAATAGTTCTCTTCTTGTCTATACGCGATTAAGTAGATAGAATATAGAAAAAAATATATATTTAAAGACTACAAGATTCTTTACTTCTTTAGTTCTTCAGTTATTTTCGTGACGTCATGTGATGAAGTTCACTCTATTCAAGTACACAATTTTATTTCAAAATCGATTCAGTGATATTTTTAGAAACGTGACTTTGTAGATGTGTAAAATATCTCTGAAATATACGTGTGTGTGTGTGTGTGTGTGTTTGTGTGTATGTGTGTCTGTTTCAGATTTTTGTTGTGTCCATAAAAATAATTTGCTGTTTTTAAATCATAGACGGTAACATTTCTTAAAATATAATAATAAAAACGTCCTATAGATGACAATGAAATATTATACATATGTGTGCGTAAGAGATGCATGCTTATAATATCATTTTACTTAAATTTCGTTAAGATATTTAATTTACTATTTGTGAAAAAATTTACTTTCCATGAATCCTAAAATTAAATGCTTTAAGATATATATTATCTACATTTTCTTAACATATATTATTATAATATAAATTAATATGATATTAATGCAAATACTAGATATTTTTAACAACATGTCTACGGTTTACTAAACCTATTGACATACAGCGGATGTTGAAATTTGATTCCAAGTTATTTATTAATGTTGCGTTTTCATTGGCATTTACATTTGTTTTTAAATTCAACTCATTTCTATAAATAATTGTAATTATTAACGATTTATTCAAATATCACTCGAATATTATAGTTGATGTAAAGTAAAAGCCTCAATTTCACTCGAATAAATTCTATGCTTTTAATAAAATTGCGATCAAAATCGGTGTGACTGTTTCCTTAGTTAGAACAGCGATTTTTTAAAATAATGTCGTGAAGTAATGAAATGAAGTATGGTAATTGTAGGCATTATCATTGCTTATTGGTAGATAATTTTAGTATTATAATATTTTGTTTCATATAAAAAACACGGACAATATCATTAAAACATGTACATTACAAGTACAATTACATAATATCATAAACATGAACAATTTTAAATATAGTAGTTTTATTAACCTTCTTTAAAGGATTAAAATTATTAAGTATTTACTATTTTAATATTAGGAATGTAAACTAAACTGGCATTCAAACTTCTATATATTAAAAAGAAATATGACAGAATAATTGACGATGTCAACTCAGACCTCAGCCTTCGGAAATGGATTTCAATATTTAACCAAAATGTTACGTATTCCATCAAATCGGTAATCTATTTACAATTATTTATTAAACACAGATTATATATACATAATATATTGAGGTAAAATTATATTATTAGTAACTTGAAATAAAACTGATGAAAATGTAATCTTTTTGTGTAATTATTAAACTATTAGGGCATTATTATTATAGAAAAATTATTGTCCTATTTGGATTCAACGGAAATTCGATAAAATCTAAATTATTTTTGTGGAAGTTTAAATAGTACAGCTAATGAAACCTCCGATGGAAATAAAATGTGGAGTAAGATAGCTTGAAATAGTATAGCTAATATGATGGAAGTAAAATGTAGAGATATGACATAAGTTATAGTTATCATATCGTGTAACCTGTGTTCTAGTTTTATGACAATGTTCGTTTTGTGATAACGCTGTTGTATGTTTTGTTAAATAACTGTTCAATTTGTTCATAGGTTTGCTGATTAGGATTGTGCCCAACTCCACGCAGGATGTCGAAAAGTAAGTGCAATTTTTTTTAGTACCGCACTAAGTTATATAACTTGTGTTTATGTCTAAATTAACTCATTATATTAAGATAAAATTTTACTCATTTTTTTATATAAAAATTTGGCGAAATTTAAAGAACGAAACTGTAGGTTATATTCATTCATCAGATTTTTAGTATGACCTATTTTTTAATAGAAAATAGTAGCGGCAAGTTAAAAAGATATATCAAAACCCTACTAAATAGTTTTGACTAAAGTTCTATTTATCCTGGTTTTTGTATTAAAATTGCTGTTTCAATCATAAATTACTCTTAGAGTAAGAGATAATAAGGCTTTTTATAAGGCAGTTTATAATATGAGCCATTGTTCAAGAACAAAGAATAGCACAAAGTCCAGTATTACCAAATATGGTGTGTTTACTTTATCGTTTTATATTTCCACGTGTCCGCTTCATCATCAGACCGATTAATATATTATCTTCTGGTAACATAATGTGTTTTTGTGGACAAATTTAGATAAAAAGATTTTGGCAGAAAGTTAAATCTTGCTAACTTTAACGTCATTTCACATTTTTTGGAATTTTTATTTGAAGATTATTTTTTAAAAACTTTTATAAGGTATCGAAATTTTGTCTGAATTCGAAAATGCAGTATTTTTTTTATCCGCTATTTACTCTTGATATTTTACTTCATTATTTAATTGTGAAGCAAACTTATCGTCACAATTTTTCTAAAAAAAGATAAAAGAAATGTTTTAACAATTCATTTGTAAATTTAACCAAACTTTTTTAAGTAATACATTTTGTATAGGTTGTTATACATTTTATATTTGGTTGATAGGATCTGAATGATTTAAATCTATCCGCAATGCGGAAGATCAGAAACTTTTGCTCATTCTGTTCCCTTTATTACAAAAAATTTATAAAAATATTTTTTGAAAGTAAGTTTATAAAAAATCTATAGACAAAGCTACCACAAGCTCGAAAAGATATATGCCTGAGTCAAACAAAAACTCAGCAGGGTTGTCCTTTTTTATTGCAAAACTAACTCTGTAACCCACTTTCATTAATTTTAAGTATATTCTAACATCCATAAAAATAAAACTAAAGTAACGCTTTTTAAATAATTATACTCCTCAGACTTATTTCTATTGTAAATAGTAAAATTCTACTGCGTTGATTTTTAATAAATTACATGCTTTAAATAAAAAAAATTGGTTTATTTAATTAATATTATTTTAACATTACTTTTAAACTGTACCTACTCAAGAAGGTAATTTAAGTTATAATATGATACTATTAATAATTGATTCAGAAGCAAGCTCTATAGATTCATTGATGTTTTGAGCTATGGGTTAAACCAATAAATAATTAGTTAGGATACGTGACTCATAGTTTTCGGAAGCCATTGGACGTAAGGGTGTGTTTGTTCAAGTTGCATCGATTATTTCCTACAGTTACATTTATAGCGTGTAACATCGTATCTAGAAATACTGTTCTGCTATATAAATAACAAAATAGGAATATGATGGAATGAAAAATGTGTACATTAAATATTAAACAATATTATTGTTTTGTTTTCATTACGTTCAGAACAATAATTAATTGTTTTTCTATTTGTTTGATGACGCAAAAAGTACTGGACAGTGGTGATGTAATTTGTTATAAATTATAGATGCCACTCCAATTAACACACAAGATACATTTCACCCTAAAAAATGTTACTCATAATTGTCATAAAACACTAACCTGTGCTATATCTAGAAAGCAACAAATATGCTGCACGGATTTTAGTAATTATTTTAGTGATTATTTTAGTGATTATTTTAGGGGGATAATTTTAGTTTAGGGGATTGAAGACTTAATCTTAAGATATTTACCAATCACAAATTTTCATTTTTTTGTAATATATTTCGTTTTGTAGTCGATTTTTTGTATATATTTTAAATTGTGATACATAGCCGAGTCGGGAGGGTAAAGTGAGAATGATATCGTTCATGACAGATGATCTTTTAATATTGATTTTAGTCTATAAACGGTTTTGTCAGCTTTTATAATATTTTTTTTATTGGTAGTGTTTTCAAGCACTAAATTTATGGTATGTGAATCACGAAAAGTACCTTTTTTTAAACAAATGCGAATTATAAAAATATTTTGTAAGAATACATACACATTTATTAAACATTTAAAACAAATTGAACATCTGTAACGAAACCCAGTTTATTTAAAAGATATAAGTAATATTTAGTTGTATTTTATTGCACACAATATATTAATATATAAAAACCTATTTTATGTTACTACAAATACAGTTTTTATACAGAGTTTTACCTTTTTTTAATATAGTTTTGTGCTAACTTGTTAAGAATATTTTTAAACTGTACCGTTTTTTGAATTAGTGATAATATAAGATTTTGGGGGTGATATATATATTTATTTATTTTAAATGTTGAATATCAATCCTGATTACCTGTATAGAGTACCTGTTTCATATTTTGATTTTCTCCAACATTATAAAGATTACTAATTTAAAAAAAAAGTTTAAAACGATATAAATGTATGATAATATGAATTAAAACATTTAAAATATATTCAAATAAGCAAGGTTACTGTAAACATTTATGATACAAATTTAAGAATCATTATTATATTTACCAAATCCACCGTCTGGTAATTAGACGCCTGTCAATATCGTCATAGCAATATGTTCAAAACTAAAATGTCAGTGATTTAACAAAGTTGCATTTGATTTATAACTTTACAGTTTATTTATTTAGCACTTAAGTGCTCTCTTAATGATTCATTTAAACAAAGAGATTAAAGTGTTAATGTCAGTTTTAATAGTATTTTTATTGTATAAATACAGGAAATATATTTTATGACTATTATTACTATGATATCTCGATCATAAATGCGTTATAAAAATCAAGTACAATTATATTATACATAGGAAATATAATTTACGAAATCTGAAATCGTGATATCTTTCTGTGAATCTAAGATAATTATAAAGAGCAAATTTTTGTATTTTGTTTGTTTGTTTGTATGATTTTTTTGTTGCAATTTCAAAATAATAAATATGTATTAAATAAATTAACTTTATATATATTAGTTGTGAAGATATGAGTGTTTTTAATGAGTTCATTACTATTATCTAAATTAAAAAGATATTTTGTATATTATTATTTTTATATATTTGACCTTTTACAAATGTAATTTTAGGTGTATGAGCCCGCTGTTTGAGAACATTAAGTGCTCTTGCAAAACTTCCTCACCGCCATCACTTTGTGATCTAACTGTGCTCTCTAAGACACACAAACTATCAAACGTATATATACATTATTACTATTATATGTATATATAACTTTCCTAATTCTATATAGAGGTCATCACAACATTCACACACCGATTTAATTAGTATAAGCTTATTTTCATCGAAATCATTCAAGCTGTTTTTAGCTTGAAGAAAAATAGTAAATTATTAATTGGGTCAGTTAGTATGTAGCGAATATTTAACAAAATTTTACAAAAAGTTATATAAGATTATGCTTGATACATATATATATAAGATAATAGCTACTTCTCTAATATATATATAGATAAAAATTTTCTATTACTTTTATAAAAATTACCAATGTGACTAATATGATCGACAGATATTGACATTAAGTTTACAATCTAATTTAAGTAGTGTAAAAGTGTCGTTGTCAATAATATCTTCATTGAATCATAACTTGTGAAACAAAATCGCTTGAATTGCAATTGTAGTATACTTGAATACGCACGAGGTTTGTGTGTCATAGCAACCGGCTCCACAACGGAATTAAAATATATGGAAGGGATATCATTGTCAAGAGCGAATCGTGGACATTGATTGGATAATTTACATTATTATAATAATACATGGTTCGAACAATTTACTGAGGTTTTTGTTGTTTTTTGTATCTGTAATGTTAGTGTGATTTTTTTATTTGCGCATGTTGTTAATTTTTAAGTAAAAATAGGTACTTTTTTGTGTGCAATCACTCCCAGGCTTGAAGTAGTCAGTAACGTTTTATTATAAATTAATGAAGACTGAAAATAGAAGAGCAGCCCGAAGACTTTTCTCGGATCTTCTCAGGTTTGTGGCTATTATCTTGTATGTATGCTATGTAGCTACGAGCTGGTGGTAGCTCATATTGTCAACAAGAAAAAGATGTTTGCTTAAAATCTTATATTCTGATTTTGATTTCTTAATGTGATTTTATATGCAATAGACTTTTAGGTCCAATACATTTATCGTAATTTTCTTTTTATATATAAAGTATTAGCGGCACCTCGATATTCTGGAGATGACAGTTTTCAACATATAATTCCCGCTTGGGATCATCATAATACAATTTTTTTATAAAGAAATAATATTTTTTCAATTTTATGAATCAGTGCACAATTTATTTATATAGGTATACTGTTGTTAATGATATTAAACATTGGACTCGAAAGCAACTCAAATTTCCACAATGCTGATCTTGATAACATCATATTTATCCATTTTTTTGCTCTTCTTTTGAAAAAAGAAACGAAGAATAGATTGGTAGTATATTTCGCAATTCGTGTCGTCTTTATTTTTCTCCATCTCTGTCATCTAACAGATGAAAGAAAAACTGGACGTAAGAAATGAAATTTCTATCCTTCACATTTGTAGGTATTATTCATTCTTTTATCTCATATGTTTATTTTATTATAAGCATGGCTGCGTTACTTGCATCGCTTTATATATGTAGATGCTTAATTTTTTTAGCCGAACAAATTAAGTTTTGTAAGCACACGTTATAAAAATTCTGCGCCCTATTATCATTCCATCGTTTTGTCTATACAGATTACTTTATCAAGTTTTTGGTCCTTAATTGAATCAGCATATAATTATAGTACTGAACTTCGAATTTTTGCAAATTACTTTATCATTTGTACCGATTAAATAAAATTTTCACCTTTCTGTGTGGATGTTCTTGAGTTCATATTATCTTTGAAAAGATATTTTATCGTTTTTGGAAAATCACGTTAAATTACCAAGTAGTAGGTAGTAATTCAATTATTATTATTATTTAAAAATATACGCCAAGTTTTCAAAAAGGTGTTGATTTTGATAATAATATTCATAGAATCTTACGTAAGTATTCTTTTTCTTGAAAAGCAGTGTTTCTATTTTCATGTTTTTTTAGTTTAAAATTACCCATCTTTATTTTTTGTTTTGCCAAATGCTTTAATCGTTCAAATATACATTCATCTCTAGAATAATTTATTTTGTTATTTTATTTACATTTACAGTTCATAATGCGTAGTTTACAGTTATCATGAAGCACATATCAAAATTTAGTAGTCACTATATTATCTTTCATCAAAATGGATGTATAATTGGAAGTCTGTAATGGCCGTCATAAAACTTTATGTTCGATTGATATTGAAATAATCATAGAAATTATAATTTACGTTTTTATACTATTATATATGTTTGAGATCTCAAATTATTTGCTCTTTGCTTTTAAGTTCGTATTCGTTTCTATTTAAATGTTTCTGCGAAGATTTCGCTTTGAATCTGATATCATAAATATTTGTCTAATTACAAAACGAAAAATTCGCTAAGAATGCCCTTTGTCTCGAAGAGTTTTTGTTTGCTAAAAATAGTCGATGCTCCATCTGAAATTTTTAGAGTTCCTCGCATTCGAAATATTTCATAGAATATATTGCATTGCAATGTTGTAAAAAAACAAACACTCATCACAATTCTCATATTTTATCAATTCTGTCAATGAAATATTTTTATAGACATATATTTTTTATTTGTCGTCGTAATTTATTACTCTTATAATTTTACTTCAGCAATTGAGTTGAAGTATTAACATTTTATCTGGTACATATCACAAGGATTGTATGAAAGAATGAAATAAATATTATTTAAGATAAATTTTTCTTTCTTTGTATTTTTTTGTTTAACGTTTAGATCCAATCTGAAAATTTGTTAATGTCTTTTGTCTAAGCATGCAAACCAGAAAAAAAGTGGGCACGATATAGAAATACTTGCCATCCAAAGAGCTATGCCGACGCCGGCAGCAGACGGTAACTTTTTGTTCTGTCTCTTCGAAAATTTCTAATTCCTTGAACCGACAAACCAAAAACATAAGATGCCAGAGTACATTGACCTCACAATCGTCAGTCCGGTCCTGGCTCACAAGAGATATGATTCGATAGATAACTGTAAAGATATTTTTTATCGTTGACGAATCGAGGCTATACATTTGATTCGTGATCAAACTATTTTTTTTTGCTCAGAAATGGAATTTACTGAAGTCGTCATGTTTTGAATGACAGTGAACAAAAAACCAAACAAATTATTACTGAATCGATATTGTTAACCTTGTTCATTGTAGATTGTACTCGTCAATAAATATCTAGATCCCTACAGAAAATTTCAGTTTAATAGTTTAAAAAAATGAATATTCCATATTATGAGAAATCCGGTTCGTTCTACAACGGTGTCAGAAACGGTACATTTTTTATTGTTCTTCCAATCGACGGGTTTTGATGAATTAAAAGTGCAGCTCGTTATGTTAATTAGGTACTTGTATAATATGTGGTTATGTGTAATGTCATCGGTTTGTAAACTATGGGTTTTGTAGAGCGATTTAGAATCAAACAATGAACAATGGTCAGTGGATTTTTTGTTCAATTATGAGTAATGTGGGTCAGAAGCATCGCATAACTGCTCATGACACAACGCGCTGGAAGTTCAATATGTTCGCTCCAATCCATCGAACTCATAGAGCAAGTGACTTCAGAGAGGCTTATACAGGTTAAAAATTTGTAACCTCACAGATATTAAATTTTAAACTTTGTTACTAGAATGGACTACGAAAATAACATCCATTATGGAATCGAATGGAATGGTCCATTTTTATAGAAAGTCTTATCTATAATAGACTATAAACAGTATAAACATTTAAAAATAAATGTTTTGATACCTTACCCTTTTGGTCTTTGTTGGTATTCAAATAAAACGATATAATCCACCTGCCCTTATACTAATGAATGGGGTCGAATCAATATGTAAATCGCCATTTTGAAATCGCTTTGGTAAAGTTTTTTTTTACACCGGCCTGACGCTGACCCTCCTTGGAAACCCTTTCATTTAAATTTAAAACAAACTTTAATATACCTGTATTTGATTATTTCTGGGTTCGCTTTTTATTTTTCTATACTTTGCAAAGAAGCAACAGTGATGCTAGTTGTGGCTAAGAAGTGACGTATTCTACTTTGAAAGCAGTAAATAATAGACTTCTTTTAATGGTTGTAATTTGTAGTATAACTTGAATTGTATTGAATTATAAATACAAAATGCCAGACTGTTGACTTGAAACAGGGTTTTTCTGTGTTAAACATAACACATCTGCTACATTACTCTTTGATAGTAGATATGGCTGGCTCCATCTGCTATGTACCGTTACTCGACACAGTAACCAAGAAGGGGAGATTAATGTAACAAATCTGCGCTTGCGCATAAAGGGCGGCATTGCTTATTAAACTATGTTATAATATAGTATATATATAATAGGATACTTATATACTCGACCAGGATATAACCATATTGAGAGTAAATAATGACCTTTTCTGGATTTAATATACACTTTTACATCCATTTATTAAATTAATAATTAAGAAGCAGTAGATTATATTAAGTAAATATATACACAAAAACAAAATTGGGGAACAGCCTTTTTAGTAATTTTTGGTTGTATAAATATACCATTAATATAAAATAATATAATATTTCTTAGATAATATAGAACTTTATATAATAGTTTGTATATTCTAGTATAATAAATTTTAGATTGCTGAAAGTGGGGCAAATTTGCCTTGCCTTGTTCTCTCAACAAAGCTTTAAGTTCGACCGGTTGATAGGCCGTCGACCCCGCAACCTACTGCCTGCTCACGGACAACTATTCATAATAAATTGTTTAATTGTAATGTCATTCATTTCTATAACTAGAAAAATGAATTCAAGATAATTCACGACTAAATATATTTTAAAGTGTAAAATGTATTATTTAATTGTATTATAAGTATATGATCTCTCAAAAAAGTATTAAATAAACTATAGATAAGTTTAGAAAGTTATGAAATATATTTGTTTGTTCCGTTAATCTTATATCATCATATAAATAATTTAGTATTACTGAAGAGAACTTAATACTATTTTTAGTATTTATTTATTCAAACTCGTTGAAAGAATATATTTTAGTAATGGTATTAATTTATCATCGTATATGCACTCTCACAAAATAAATTATTAATGCATATTTATTTATATATAATAGTTGATTTGTCGTTTTCCATAACCGTGGACGGGGGAACACACATATTCTATTTGTGCAACACGACTTTACAGATAAGAGACACAGAGCTAAGGAATCTATAGCTGGAAAGCATTTATCCGTCACCCTGATGCATAACACGATTTAGCTCCTAGAAATGGCTTTCGCATTCATCGCTCGCATTGAACTGCAGTGGGCAAGTTCAAGGCTGGTCAGCTCTCGCTTCCCATTGCATGTGCATACGCATTAATTCAGCTCACAAACGCAACTACCACCATTGTCTATCACTTGAAGCGGGGTCTGTGACCCCATGAAGGATTAATGACACTATTGTGGGGAGTTATTATGGTCTATCCCTTTTTTTTTGCGTCGTCCACCTGCCAATGTTGCAGTTTAAATATTCGCTTCTGTAGGAAAGTTTTGAACGTTTTAACGTAATTGGAAAATATATTGGCTGTTTGTTCAGTTCCACCGAGCTGTGAAGTTTTATTACTTTTGTGGTGTTTATTATTCAGGAAGCTTTTAAACATATTGTTTTATATCTTTTATCTTGACACGTTTTATAAAAATGTTGAATTCTGTACGCAGAATTTAATTCGTAATGCAGAATAACAAAAAGAGAACGAGAATGGTTCCTACATAGTTAAGTAAAAGAAGGATTTTAGTTGAAGAATTATAATTGTAATAGCTGACTGCTTAAATAGTTTTAATTGTTTTCAGTTTTGCAAAAAAAAAAAAAATAAAGAATTTAGTAATTTAAAATGTCTCTTATAATACGTACAATGAATTCACTTTATAATTACCCGGATATTTTATTATTATAAAAAATATTTAAATGCGTATTTGTTCTGCGATTGGATATTTTTTACCTCTACTTATAGTAATAATCTATTACAATCTACTAGCTGTTACTAGCGGCTCCAACCGCGGATTAAAGATTTTAGGACTATTAGGATAGCTAAGAGTAATAGCGTCTAGGTCACCTATAGCCTTATCATAAACCTGCCTATCATAACCAGAAAGAATTTTTTAAATCCAAAGGTTATTTAGAAAATTAGTGAATTTTAACCATCAAATTTTTCCGATTCATAATATTAGTGTAAATGTAGTATTTCAAATCTTTCTACTACGAGTACTCACACAGATAAACAAGATAACATCTCAATTATCGGTATCACAGTAGATGTTAACGTAGCATGTGACATGCATTCTGGACGCGACACAAATACCGCCTGACTTGATCTAATGATCGCTTTCTTTCTTAGGCACGATCTCACGCTGGAAGGAAATCACGTGCGTTTGTTTATATATCGTAAGATATGAACTATCTTGAATTGTATATAAGACACACCTTACAAATACACTAACACAGATTACACTGCTATTATCAAGATTAGTAGTATTTTATCGAAATTTTGGATATATTTTTAAAAATAGCTGATCTTCTTACTATAAGTCAGATAGTCTGTCGTAGTTCATATGCTCGTTTTCAAATTATTTTAATACGCGTAGATAATATTACTTTAAAAGATAGTCAATATGCATTGAAACAAAAATGTTTGTAAGAAGCTTTAGACCGTTAATAGACCGGCATTGCGCCAAATGATGCTAATTTACATACTACATATGCAAAATGTTTTCTACCGCGTCAGTACCAGTGACTGTTTATGCGGACGCAGCAAGATATTTCTCTATTTTGGTCAGAAAATCTGCTGGCTCTGTGCCTTTTTAGAAAACAAATAGATTTAATATTTAGTGAGGATTTATTTCTATGCTATATATAATATATATATTACAATTGACTTCATTGAGATTTGTTGTGATGCATCTTACTAGTTCAAATTCGCAACACCTTGGTGCCAATTTATTCGTTCTAGTTCGACGCCCTTGTGCATTTCATGTTTATTTTGGTGGTTTACGTTCAAATGTTTTGGCTCTGTCAATATTTAGGTTTGTTTCGTCAGGATTACACCTCAATAACCTAGACCGTATAGTTATGTCAATAACCTTAATACATTCTGTACTGGTTGTATTTACATAATACTTTTACGTATTGCAATGAAATGCAATTTGTATATGACTTTGTATTAGATAGTAAAGTTAATTATGTAGATATATTTTCTGAATTCGTATGACTCACGCGTCGAATAAGTTTTATAATATATCGGTATTTATTAAAAATGTGAATGGCATACATGATTTTTTGTTAAAGATCTGTTTAGTTGATTGAACTATTATTGATTCTTTCTTCAATAATATAAGTTTTAGTCATGATGATTAGAAATACAAACACAAAATGTGACAGAGATAATTTTTTTTTTTAACTTCTTTTAGCAAAAAGCTTTTAGCAAAATAATTAGTTTACACACTTAATTAATTTAGGTATAGAAGTATTATTGACAATTTTTTTTAAAAATTTTTTTTTACACTTTCCATTATTTTTATAACTTAGTTTATTATTAAATATAATTATCCGACAGTTCTCACATTATTATTATTGGAATGTGCTTAACTAGTTTTGAATCCATTCGTGGTCCTTTTTTTTAATTAATTAATTAATTAATTTATTTATTTATTTATTTATTTAAATCTTTATTGTACCATAAAACAAAAGTACACCAGGCGGACTTAATGCTATAGAGCATTCTTTACCAGTCAATCTTTAGAGAAGAAAAAAAGAAGTAAAAACATAACAATTAGGCGGTAAAAACGATAAAAAAAAAAAGCTTGAATATAAGCCTTATTCATGGGCTCCGAGCCTGGCAGAATCACGGCGTGAACAGTTCACTATAATAATAACCTTCGGATAATTATATTTAATAATAATCATGGATCACTTGAGTTTTCATAAAAAAATTGTTTATATTACTCATAAAATAACCAGTCGTTTTATTGAATGATTTCATTACAATGGCCCCTTATAATAATGCTGTTAAACTCTACCATTTGTAGGACTGATAGAGCCAGATGTTACATCCACAAAGAATTTTATTTTTATTAGAAATAAAAAGAAAAAGAAATGAAAGACTAGCAGTAATATGTATGCATACAGTGTGATTTAATTACTCAGAAATATGTTACATGTGTGAGTAAACCCACACATTATTATACTTAACATGTTCACAAACAAACCTCAGTTTATGCCTAAGAAAGCAATTTCGATTGTAATGAAAGAGGATTGTATGCAACGTATTCAGCGGTCACTACAATACACAAAAGTAATTCAGACTCTATTAGTGGACAGATATATTTAAACTCAACATGTTCATTCAAACTATTTTGCGTCGTATAACATCGGTTATATTTAAATATTGTATATTTTGACAATTTAAACTCCGTGGAGCTAATATTATTAATATTATCAAGTGGAAAAAATTGTTTGTTTAAAGGCATTAATCTTCGAAACTGCGATGAATGGATTTAAAAAAATATGCTCTGAGTGTGATAGATAGATTCGCGAGGAAAGCTATAGGATATTAGTAGTATGCTATTACACTTACTTATTATAATATTAAAAAGTACCGTTCATCTGCGGGCGGAACCGCGAGTTACAGCTAGCTTGTAATAAAAGAGGTCAGAGTTAATTATATACACAAAAGCAAAACATATAACTATTTCTAATTTCTAACTGAAGCTATGTAATACAATGTAAATGTAATCATTAATTAATATCTCTTTACAAAACAATTAATTTAAATAATTGGTTTTTCTATCAGGTATTCTTATTAATTGATATTTTAATATACTAAACTAATAACAACAGATATCTTCTTGGTTATCTGACTGAGTGCAATGGGCGCTGTGACTAGTTTTGTTGCGTCCAACCTGTTTTTGCATTTGCTAAGTTTGTGACGAGAAGTGTCATAGTATTTTATGGGTTTGTGCTTTGTAGTTTAAATCCTATTATATACTTTTATTTTTTTACATAGGTGCTAAAAAGTATAGTGGCCAGTTTATAGTATTTATAAATCGTTCAGCTAATACATATATATAATACTACTTAAAACAATATTTATGATAGCAATTAATATGAACAGCATTGCTAAGTACAAACAACACATACTATGTTGAATAGTTAATCTGAAGTAAGTTCACTGAGTATTCAATATAGCGTAGTTTCAACATGTGACAACGCTATTAACATTTAAGAAAATAAACTATTAATTAGCGGAGAGCTAAAGTTGCTTACCCGTGTCAACTTGAAAGAGAGAGGCTAGGCATAGGCTGGGGAGGCAGCGTGGACTGGGCTCACATTGACGAAGTAGACGGCAGCCGCATCGGCCGTGCGTGTAGCCTGCGCCTGCGCACCGTTGCGCTATCCAACCCAAGATTAGTGACAATCAATAACGCCGTGATAAAAAACTCGAGTGTTTGCGAATTCCATTGGTAATGACAGTGCGCTGGATTGTCGTAACGACTTTTGTTTTTATTGTGTGGTCGTGCACTTGAAGCTTACGTTTATTATTTTGTTTTATTTTATTATGAAATTCTAAGATATATTATACTACGTTTGATTTGGTCTTACTTATTCACGTAAATCGTACATAAGTAGATGTAAAAAGGTTCTATTTACAAGTAATATTTCCACAATCTCATGTCACATCTCAACGGCTCTTCGTATAATAATGCACTTTATTACTTGAAACGAGGTGCAGGTAACTATTATTTTAATAACAAGTGTTGTTCACATCAATGATTGCAATCGTGCCCGAGGGGACCACGATGCTGTGTGTTTGTGGGTCAAAACGCGACTCTATAGTCTTGCTGATCTTTCTAAGAATGCTTTTTGTAAAGAATGAAGTTATGAGTTTGTAGATATGAATGATGACTATCATCATAGATACATCATAGATACATACTGTACATATGATACTGTACTGATATGAGCACGGGCTACCATAGTATTAGTTATTAATAATTTGTTTATTAACTGATAAAATTATAAATTATAATCACATAGTATACTTTTAATAGAATCAAGTGTTCGTTTTACGTAGTTACGCGTATTTATATATATTATCTATTACTATTATAATATTCCCCCATAATTTAAAAAAAAAATGCGATAATTTTTTTATAGTGAAGTATAAATGAACCAATCTACATTACTAAAACCCTCGCTTCTTATGTCATTCACGATTCAAAATGTTCAAATCTTTGATGTTTTGGACATGCCTTTAGAGACTTCTAAACGACGAGAGAAAATAAAGAACGATCTTTTATAAGAGCTCGCCCCTGATGGTATAATATGGTATTAGCCTTGAGTTAAAATAAACCTAACTTTTTATTTTTGCTGTACTTTTACGTATGAAACGTAAAGCTGTGACAGGAAGTATTATTTGAACCTGTAGTTGTTTTTGCTTGGATTCTTATTGATTTTGTAATTGAAAGTCATATATACATGTCATAATTTGTGTATAAAGTCATATTTATTATATATTCTCAGAAGAGCATATATAGAACTGCTCAAGTTGAAGAGTTCCTCGAAGTAGTAAACACATCCTGCTGAGTTCACTTTAGTTTCACATAAAACTTTAATGACAAAGAGTATTGTACTACAACACATGTGCGATAGTTATTGCAAGGTTATATTTGTTTTAGAAATATATTATATTTCAATTACTGTGTATGAAAATTATTTAGAAATTTATTTCAATTTAATTATTGAGAAACAGTTTTAATTTTATCGATACTGTACTAACAATTTAAACATCATATTTTTCTCATAGATAAGCTTAATTATCAAAAAAAAAATCAGTTTGTTGAACCATGACGAAGGACAAACTTTAGTTTTGTGCCCAATTTAATGTGATTATATAACAATGGAACCTAACGGTAATGCTATTTTTTAAATAATTTCTATGAGATAATTGCTCAAGTAATAATACCTTAAATTAGCTTTTATTTTACTCGATGTAATACAATATTTTTTTACCATTTTTAAATCGATATAAAAAAGTTAAAAAATATACAGAATCATAGTCCAAATACAACACTGACATAATATTGCAAATTCATGATTAATATGCGAATAAAAACAAAATAAGCTATAGTATCGTAAATGGATCGCAATGGTGCCTAATGAAAGAGTACAGTTCACAAGCACTTTGTTCTGTCAGCTGTTAATACCGGTTGTATCAGAAGCTATCGTTTATACTTAGGATCTTAACAAAAGCGACCTTGTCTTACTGATACAATCTTGACGTTTTGTTGGCAACAGACATTTAATTAGGTATATAGAGTATTACTTTTTGGACATTAAAAGAAAAATAAATGTTTTTTTTATACAATAAAAAACAAAATATTTAAACTCTTTTTACGAAAATTGCAAGTTTCATTTCGAATTTTGTTGTCTTCATTAACTATTATCCGTCAGATATAATATCTTTTATCTCTTTTCAGTCGGCGGTCTCATGTAGCGATCTAGTATTTTCTAGACTTGCTCTCGTACTTTCTCTCCGGTCTATGATCGATGCTTGTAAGTGCATTAGACATGTCCAAGTTACTTGAACATTATAATTGTTATATTTATTAAATACTCATTGTATTAATATTTTTTAAATTATATGAAAATTCATAAAAAAGAGAACTCTGATTTTTTTAAGTATTTGTGACTACAATAATTCTTAGTGTTATTAGTTCTCATTAGTTTTTAGTAAACATTGTCAATCAATTGTATTAATAAAAAATAACATCAATTATATGTTATACACTGGTATTATCTAATGATATATAAGTTAATAGAAAACAAAAGTTTAATCCCAATATTCTTCAATTATTTCATATATAAAAAACCTTAATGTCCAAGTGGCGAACGTGACTAAGTGTCGGTGCCTCATTTGGTATGCGCAAGCGCAGAACCTAGGAAGTGCAGTCATGTAACACTCGGAAAGCCGTACGCGAATTAATTTCGATTATCATAAACAAATTTACTATACATATAAGTATAAAAACATAGTTTGAATTTTACAAAACTTTTTTATATTTTATAAATAATATAATAAGACATAATTGTAAATGTAGAAAATTGGTATAAATCTATTTTCTTAATAAGTTGCTTAATTTTAGTGAGTTTTTTAGCTACGCAGATAGAGGCTTGAGAGTCCAATTCACAGGATAAAGAAGAAATAATAACGTTATTTAAATTATTGTGTAATGATAATATTTGATTGATTTTCTTTGTTTTGGCCAATAAATCTGTCAAGAAGTTTGAGTATCGCTTAGATATCTGTCTAAAATCTTGTTCACTTTTCACTAACGGTAGATTTTACTACAAGCAAAGAAGTAATTAAAACGGTCTCCAAAACTTCATAGCTTTTTAACTGTAACTGTGATGCTTTCGGTAAAAAATGGCAGGTGTTGAATTGACGACTAAATCAAAACACGAATTGCGCAGGTCGTTGACACCAAAACAATTTAGTCGGTTGAAAAGTGTGTCAAAATTAAGTGTTATTTGCTGTACTATTTGGAGTAGTAATGATCTAATGCTTTTTTTTATAATTTGTTCAAGATTAATGATGTTAATATTGTTCGATTATTTATCTAGGATGTATACGGATAGAAAGTGAGATCATAATCTCTTGTGATCGATCTTTAGAAAAGAAGTGTTATTAAGATTATAATTTGCTTCTTACGATGGTTAGAAAGTCTAAGCTCTTGGTACAAATGATGTCATATTTCACAAGGGTGACTAGGCTGATGACATTTAGTCTAAAGAACGAGTTTTTGTAAAATTGCCTGTTTTTTTTATTGTTTGGAGCAGATTTAAATACCAGAAGCCCCGTTAAGTGTGAATGTTCTGATAGCGGAAACACCAGGTCTCATTCATTATGTTCACAATGGTAGCATTTTCGGTGTTTATGAACCGTAACTTATAGGATTTGAATTGTGAATAACTGTGTATTTAGATGTATATAGGCTCTTGTAGCAGTTTAATGATAAATTTATAATAATGCAGGTTTAGTTTTCAATATTTTTGTTTTTCAACTTTCGTGATCCACGATTGCTATTATATATAATTATCCTGCTTCTCGTAATTACTATTGGATTTTGCCCGACTAGTTTTAAAAAAATCCGGGGCTTCTCATCATCAGACAGCTGTTGTAAACAGTTCACGCCGCGATTCCGCCATGTTCGGAGCTTATGAATAAGGACCCCGGATAAGTTCTAAACTAGTCGGCCAAAAAGTTAGAGTAATTACGTGAGTATAGCCGGATAATTATATATAATAATTTTCAATATTAGTTAGTTTATATATTTTTTTAATTGTGTTGACTAATTCAGTTATTATCATTATGCATCATATATCCAACACAAATCTATAATACCTATTAATTATAATCATGAACTCCCTACATAGATGTATTTAAATGTATATACAGATGTACATATATCAGTGAGACTATATCGACGTCAAAACTAGACGTAATTTATAACTTCAGACAAAGCCTTCTTGTCTGTGGCGCGGTCTAATATGTTCTTACACCCACTACCGTACTTTCAAATTATTGGGTCAAGCCGCCACGCCACAGACAACTAGACGATCATAAAGCATTGTTGGATTACAAAGTATTGTTTGCTTATCTGTTATTAACTGTAGTTAGTTTGATATTTAGCATGAACAGTATAGCTTAAAGCTTTTATATATATTTTTGTTATCATATAAGAGATATGAATAAATTTGAAGCACGTATTGCAATTTCTTGAAGATAAATTCATTGTAATTGTCATTCAAGAATGTTTTGGTACCAATATTTGATAGGATATATTATTTATAGGTAAAATGCATTTATTCTGAGCTTTTCTTAGAGATTGTTTCTGTCCTTGTTATATTATGATTATTAATAATTATGTATAAAAATTGACAGCTTTTACTTTATATTATCACTATTTCCGTATAATTGAATGGACGGATATGTTAACATTTCCTTAAATTAATTGTTCATATTAAGGTAATTAAATATCCTTCAGAAACTTTCGTCTACTTTTTGTAAAATAATGTTTTTGTAGCAATAAAAGTTTACCATATTTCTTTTAATTACTTACATTTATACGGTCCTTACGATTCTCTCACAAACATTACATAATAAATATATTTTTTGTAAATTTGTAAGTCATTATTTAGCAAAATAATTTAATTTTCCCATTTTAACAGACGGTTTATTAGTAACAAATTGCAATAATTTAGTGTATTTATTGTTTATCGGTTGTGATAGCACACTTTATTAAACACACTACATACTCATTGTAGGTAAAAAATAAGTGATCAAATCAGAAGTAAGATTAGGTTCAGATATCGTGTAATGTTAATGACACTCCCAAGGCTAAAGGCCTTCTACAAATGATTTTATAAAACCTTTTAGTTCTATGGATTCAGTGTCATTCCACAACAATATATAGCGAATATCTTTACGACTATCAAGTGTTGTCATATATTAAGTAGTAATAGTAGTAAACATTTTTAATAACACAGAGGACGCGACGCGAGATATGTAAATAAAAAAACGAGCGAAAATGCGTATGTTTCAAGTGATAATATATTAGTATGTGCAACAATAATAATAAAATGGGGAGCGGAAAGTTTGGACTTAATATTAAAAAGGATAAAGTGAACATGACCGAGGATAAGACTGAGTTTAGTGTTAAAGAAAAATGCCGCAAGTTACAGAAGAAATTAAAAAAGACTGACAAAACGAAGACTGAATCTAATTCGAAGGAGAAAACGATTTGGTGGAATCAATGCAGCAGCTGTGAGTAAAAGATTTATTTTGGGATTTTTTTTCAATGAAATTCATAATTAATTGAAAATCATTTAGTGTAAGGAAACACATGTTAATGATTAATTACTATAAAGATATTATATAAAATAAAAAAATAAATAAAAGGTTACTTGCTTGTGTTATTGCAAGACCAACTGGCCCTTGAAGGTCCGTCGCTGGTTACGCTCTTTGAATGTACAATGAGGGGAAATTAGATCACCAAGGTTTTGACTTTTGAAATCAACCAAGTACTCGTACCTCCTGTTATTCAACGACAAATAATCGAGGCCATCGATACGACCTTAAACGTCGCCTTCAAATTAAAGGCATGTGGGCCCTTCTAATAGTTAATCGAACTTATTTCAACATTCAGTTTTGCGAGATGTACTTGTTCATAGAGGAAATTTCTCTCGTATAATATCAATATCAATTTTGTTCTATATATGTCAAATGAATAAAGTTTTGAATTGGTGGAAGAGATATGAATTTCTATAGCATCGTCGGTTTTTGAATCGTTTGACTTATTACAGAATCTATATATACACGTAAAAGTGTGTCAATGGAAAGCGCGAGAGAATCCCGTGAAATCGACGCGCTAACACGGCGGCACCCCACTAGACTTTCTAAACTAGCATTCGGTTTATGGTTCAGGAACTAGACTCAAGTCTACACGAAACTTGTACTGGATATTTCCTTGTGTTCGTGATGATGAACAACTTGATCTATCGACAGATTTATATTAGATGATCTGCTTGTACAGCAATTTACTTGAAAATTATTAACCAGTACAGGCAATTCAATTTCAATATTTATGTTGGTTGGCGAGTATAGACAAATACTTTCAAACAAATTACAGTTTAAATACACGAGTAGTTTGATTATCTTTTGTTGTCTTTAATTTAAAACTATATATTTGTTTACTATTTATTTAGTTATAATTGTGTTTCAGATATCAATATATAATCAACGAAATACCATAGACATAATAAAAACTAATGTAACAATGTTACTTTATAACCTAATGTACCAACCAATCAAATTTGGTATATTTCACGAATCTTAAAGAAAAATAAAAATATATTGCACTTGATTTTTGTTTTATAAAAAAAGTTAATGTTCTTTTGCCCTAGATGTTTTTTGTAAAACTTGTTCTCTAGGATTATTAAGTCGGAAAAAATGTAGACTAGTAATCTTAACAGCTTATTTAACTTTTTTCCTCTGTAATTCTATCTTCATTAGCAACTCGCGATTGACAGACAAGGTTGATAAGATGATTATAATCGAAAGTATAGTTCTCTGAATATATCTTATAGTAATTTTTAATGGGGTCTCCCATTATCATATCGCCCTTTTTGGTATTGACAAGTAAGATGATTTGCCATTTTGGATTGTGAAGCAGAAATCGATTGTAGAGCCATTTATAACTTTTGTTGCCATACGTCAAGAAGTATATAATTGATGGATTGAATTGAATTGAATTTTTTTTATACTGTTTTATTATTTTTAATTGTAATTAATGTATATATTCAATCTAAGATTTCTCAAACGTTTTTAGAAACGCTGATATATTTGTATTTTTGTGAAAGTATCTAATCTATAATAATACTATAATACGGAAACGTTTGTTTATTTTTATGCGCTAATCTTCGCAACTACGAAATGGATTTGAACAATTCTTTCTGTTAAACAAGATACATGCGCGGGCGAAACCGTGGAGCGTTGCTAGTGATTTTCCTCTATTTCTTGAAAGGTGTTAAATAAATAAATAATTAATTGTTCCAGTAAGCGAAATAGACCAGTATCTATGGATGGTCGGTGGTTCAGCTGGAGCGTTGGCGCTCACAGGAGTAGCTGCAGCTTCCGCCTTCTATCTCAGCACGCGGCCAAAACCAGAGAAACCTTTAGTCACATTACACGAACAGAGCCTCCTAGAACCGGTAAGTTTTACAAACGACAACAATAAAATTCCTGAACATCATATATTTTTTTCATTTTGTTATATTAATATTAAAATTAAAATAAACCCTTTCATTTCACAAATTACTTATATCGAAACGATCTTTTCCTATTTATAATCATAATTTGTATAAAATAAGGTAAAAATAATGTTAAGATTACAGATTCGATTACTGATATATAAAATAAAAGGCGTCTTAAATATTTTTAAAAGGGCAATAACAAAGTACTTAAGCACGAGTTGTTAAATTAATATGTATAAGGAAATAAAAATTAAGTATGTAAGTATGTTTATATGCCGCTTGTTGCCATGGATAAATAATGATGATTTTATTATATTATTATAAACCAAAGAGATTATAGAGTAAATAACCGATAATAACAAAAATTGTCTTTGTCCGATAACAAAGAGTTTAATGAATGATAACGTATTAATTATGTTATGCATATATTAGATATGTTTAGAAATTTGACAAAAATAAAATTGTCAATCTTATAATTAATATATTTATTAAAAAAACATCTGAATAAGTATATCTGTATAACCTTGAATTCAAAGTGTAAACTCTGAATGTTTCATCTGAATGTTAATGTAAAAATCTGATCGGAATTTCATAATCTAGTAATTTAGATTTGATGGTATACATTTTTTTTTGACTGTGGTTATGACTATTCCTTAAATCGTGGTATCAAAGTTCATGATGCCCTAAACTGTAATGTCGGTTTGAATTGGCAGAGCGCATCTTCGAGCGATATTTTTAACTCATTGTGCCAAGAGCTGCCCAGCCTGCTGCTCTCATGTCAGTGTTCAGAATTCTAGCGAAAGTGGCGTTCATATATCTGACCTCAGGTTTCTAAAAACCTATTTAAAATTTGTGATAAGTGGCATTAGTGAAGAATAGTCATGATGTACATTGCGGGTTGTTAGTTTCATTGAACCTATATTATAAAAGTGATTGCGCAATGAGTTACGAATGACTAATGTATGTTTGAAGTTGATAAAACTTATCGTGCATAAGTGATTGGGTATATACAATGGCGTGCTGCGACTTTTGTATCGGGGTTGTGCCCATACGACCTCCAATAAACCTCAATGAACAGTCAGATTCTCTCAAAGTAAGCCTTATATAAAATCTATATATTTTGATAAGGGAGGAATTATTTTATATATATATATAGTTTTATTCTTTATTTGTTTTTTTCAAAAATAAATTAAATATTGTCGGTATAGAAATGAATAAAGTTTACATTTTTTAATTTATTTAAAGATATGTAACGTAAAAAAAGAATTATTGTAATTTGGAGACATTGTTAATTGTGGTGCGATTGTTGGCAGTGGTCCGCGTCATTTAAAGAAACGTCCTAGGCTCAGCTATCTACGTTATGACGTGTTTATTTTCTAGAAGTTTTTTTTTAATAATTTTTATTTATTAAAATATAACATAACATAGAAATATAAGCAATTGTAGCTATTTTATTTTAATGAACGAGGACATTTTATTGTGAAATATTTACATAAAATGTAGGTTTGAGTAGGTTGCAATTTCATTAATATTATTGTGATTCATTCGTATTAAATAATTAGTCTTTTCACTTATAACAAAATTATTAAATTCACTGATTCAAATAATAAAATATTTTAATAACATAAAAATATGATATGATAGGTACTTTAAAAAATAAAACTAATGCAAAGGCAAGCTTTTATTTCGCATTCCTTGCAGTAAATATACTATACACACAGACAAATGAAAGTCAGCTGCATAACTGTTTATTATTTATCTTACACATAATGCCTACTCACAAAAGCCTAAGATACTTATGATTTACGAGCTTTGAGCTTATAATAAACGATCTAAAATCCTTTTATATATAAATCATGGAATAAGGCAATCTAATTTGTATTACTCACGAAAATATTTATGATGTAATGGTTATACTGTGGCAATTACGTGTCTAGTAAATTTTACATAACCATCAGTCATGAGTGTACGTTTGTAAAAGCAAATCAGTAATAAAATGAGAATATAAAACCGTCGTCGATCCGTCGAAGCAGTTGGTATTGCTATTGTGATTAAACAGAGTAATTGGTAATCAATATTGTGTCAATTTTAAGTGCATTCTAAATTTTAAACTATAATTTATAAATGATTAAATTACAGTTCTTACTATAGATTAAGTTAGATATACATTTTTCATTATACAATTTTGTATTTATATGTTATATTATATTATAAAAGAAAAAAAAATTTTAGCCGGTAAAAAGTAAAAAATCGCCAATCGTTCCTGAAAAAACAAAACAATAATTGTTTTTTTTAATATGTTAAATACATAGATTATGTGTATCACAAGAATTTGACTAAAAAATAGAGTGTATAGACCGTTATATATCAACAAAATATGGAGACTACAATTCACTACTTTAACGTAAAAACCCGTAGTAACAAGTTTAAAGTCACGTTCTTGCCCTCTGGGAAAGCACGGCCATGATAACGGGTGATCTGTGAATATTTCTTAAATATTTGGCAAACTGTCCAGACAGTCATGTGATCAGGGGCAGTCAGGGGACAATGATTGTGGTTTTGATACAGTACAAAAAATATCAGTGGGTAGTTTGGTGAGTAATCGAAGTAATTTGTTAAAATTGTACTAATATTTTAAATGTTATAGTTTTTTGTTTAAATGTTTCGCCGTCACTTCAAAATTATGGAGTAGATGATCATATCATGACCCGCAAAAGAATCAGGCTATTTTTTAGTCAGTTGCAAGACTCAGAATAGTCAATACAGAATAGTCTAATGCTGTAATTTTTATTTTTTTTTGTTGACTTAATTCTAAGTTTCTTGTTATTTTATTTATATAATAATGTTACTGCTTCGACCAAGTATTTATAATAATATAATTTTTAAACTAAACCATTGTATGTCTCTACTTAAATCCAACTTTAAAAGTAAATTTAAGTGAAATTCATATAGAAATATATAGTTGACTCTTGCAACTATTTTCATTGTTCTTGAATGATATCTAAAAAGAGCTTTGACATCAATAATATTAACAAATAAACGCTAAATTAAAACCTGTGTCTGGAAGTCATTAATTCAAATTCCTTGATCATGACTTATTCTAGCAACAGTGTTAAGTTTACGATTCATATAAACAAGCATCTCGTGACATATCTGATGATGTGCCAAATGTAATATCAATAGCACTAGGAAGTGATGATTGATATTTTATGAATATACTCAGTTTTATATCTGTAATTAAAGTATTAATCATTTAACGATGTATACTATGAATTATGGATTTTATGTTTAACTTTTAAAGGTTTAGTTACTAGATATTAACATATCAAAGAAATAGTAAGGATAGAGATGTCTTTACTATTACATATATTTCTAGGTTCTGTCTTTGTTTTCATGTGTGTTTGTATGTCCGTATATATTCTTATATTCTTATGATTTTGAATTAATTGTTTATATATCGGTTATTACGTTTATCTTTTTTTTTTAAGTGTGCGTGTGTGTTTGTATGTCTGTATTATCATATTATTTGTATGTAAATCACTTTCATACAAATAATATGATAATACAATCGAGAAGTTTTCAAAGTTTTTTAAATATATTTTTTTGTCATTAAACTAATTATGTATGAATATTCAACTAGTGTGACAAATAACATTTAAACAGAAATACCTTATAGTTGAAAATATTTAAAAAATAATGGTTTAAATTCTTTTATGCCACTTTTGTTAGGATAAATAATATAACAATCTTAAAAAATAACTGAGATAATAATTATTTTATAAAGGTTATATAAATCAAATCTAAACTGTGTTTACTGCGACTCTTACACGAGAGCGTTATGCGGAAACAGCATCAGCCAAACTCCCTACAATGTCAAGTATTTCAGAAATAATTATTTATAGATGTCAGAAAAGAAGCCGCCTCACAATGACCTTAAGATTTTTTTTTTTTTTTATTCATATATAAAAATATAATAACATTTAATTTTAAAATTGGAACGATGAGATTGAAAAGTAATATTAATAAAATTGCATTACTGAAATTATAATTATGTATAATTATAATTATTTTTATCCGTTTTTCGAGTGTCTCGATTGAACTTACCTTACGATTGAACATAGTTTCGATTATGAAGTTGCTTCTTATTAACGTTTTGTAGTTTTATTAAAAATAGTTTATTATTTTATAAGTGGATTTATAAATATATCGACCTCACCATGTGTTAGTGGTCATGTGTTATAAATACTCGGTCACCCAACCGCGCAACTGTCGCCACTTTTCTTATTTTTCTTGGAGCGTTGAATTTCCTACTGACCTTGTCTAATATAGATATTAACGGAACATTATTTAAAATATCCCGTTATTAATATCAGTTTCAATAATTAAAATAAATATATTTAAAATTAACGTATAACGGATGTGTTTTGACAGATGTTAAACGTTTATAATTTGAAAATTCATTTCTTATTTCTTATTCAAATTGAATTAGCGTTTAAGTAATATCGTATTATTGTATTATTCTAAATATAATATTTTCTTATTATAGTATATATATTTTTTGTTCATTTGTATAATTTATTGACTTAAAATGAACGAACCTACGTCTGTAAATGTTAAAACATATAACTCTTAAACATATTATTTGTTTTCTATATATGTCAATGGGTTAACGTTGTGTTATTTGCATAAAATTTTAGTGATTCACTTTTGTTCAAAATAGTGTAAATGTAAGGCTAAAGAGCTAGTTTATCAATACTTTTGTATTTAAATGAATACTACTGCTCATTTACACATTATCGTTAAAAAGATTACACATTACTGCTAATCAGTTCCCTTCTTTCAAGGTTCAACGAACCGTCGCAGAGATTACGATCTCAGTACATAGGTAATAATAAACATCAATGTTTTAGGGTCCTGAAATGGTTCGTGTATCCAAATTCTATAAAGAAGCAAAAAATGGTCGTTTTCTACGATATTTACACGAGGACACGCGCACACTTTATGAAACATTTCGACGTGGGGTGAAAGAATCTAGTGAGTATCTTATTTCATTTAATGCTTGTTTTGTTTGTATTGCAATATTAGTACAGCGAGACATTGTCCGACTGGGACCCACCTCGTTTCCCTGACATTTCCGCTCGTTTGCGATAAACGCGATAATTTGCATTAACAAGCTGATGAATAATATTCTGAGTACAGTTAGCATAATTTGTGCTGGCGGTGTGGTCGGGAACTCTAAGTTGTATTATTTTATTATATGGCAATGAAAATAAAAATGCAATGTTTTGTATTACAACTTGTGGAATATTCTGCAAACGTACATATAGATGCAACGATAAGAACCACATTTTTGTCTTAGTAATTATAGCTAATGAGTTGTGTATAAGATTTGTTTATATCTTTTAGACACAATATTTTTTTATTTCCTCAGATAATGGCAACTGTCTTGGTTGGCGTGAGGGACCAAATAAGCCTTATATGTGGCAGACGTACAATGAGACCCTGCTGCGAGCTAAGAACTTCGGTTCAGGTCTTATATGTCAAGGTCTTTCTCCTGGACAGGGCACCTTTGTTGGTGAGTGACTTGCATCTATCAGGATTAATTCAAAAATATATATTTTCTAAAGCATCTTTTAATATATCTTTATTTCAGGTATATATGCACAGAACTGTCCAGAATGGATAATGGCTGAACAAGCTGCGTATTGTTATTCAATGGTTATTGTCCCATTATATGATACCTTAGGAGCCAATGCATGTGCCTTTATTATAAACCAAAGTAAGTGTACATTAAATTGACTTATCTCTTTAAAAAGGTATTAATTAAAATCACTTTTAAACTATTAATTACTAAAATCAAAGTTAAATTAATGGGACAGTCTAAAAATATATATTTTTTTAATTTTAGCTGAAATGTCAGTAGTAGTTTGCGAAGACGACAAGAAAGCCAACCTTCTCCTGGACCAGTCGCCTCGGTGTTTGCGCAAACTGATCACGATAAAGGAAGTCTCGCCGTCTACACAGCAAAGGGCAAAGAGCCGTGGTGTTGAAATTGTTAAATTCAGTGATGTTGAGATACTGGGAGCTCAGAAAGATCATCCGTGTGTTGTAAGTGTTTATAATGGTTCATTTAATACAGTTTGTATTAGTGTATATTTTTAAAACGCAATGAAACTGTTCAAGATTTTTGATAGATTTCTGTAAGACTTTTATCAGGCCTTGACAATTTTAACTGCATTAATCTTAACTATTTGTTACTTTATTATTTGAATCCAGAATCGTCTAAATTTTCTGGTCTGTACCAAGTAATATGTTGAAATTTGAATATTATTTTTAGCCTCCAAAACCAGATAACCTCTGCACAATTTGCTATACATCAGGCACGACGGGAATGCCAAAGGGCGTCATGTTGACCCACGAGAATGTAGTCGCGTCGATGTGCAGCGTGACGATGCAGCTCGGGGAACATCGACCGACGAAGAACGATGTCATGATCTCCTTCCTGCCTCTAGCGCATATGCTTGAGCGGTGTTGTGAGGTAAGGACTAAATATTTTAATATATTATAACATACTAGCAACCTAGTCTATTTTAACTTATATGATATATTTTCTTACTTATATGATTATTTCAGTGGATCGGCCTACAACGAAAATTTAATAGACATTGTTTTTTTCATAATTTTCTGTCTGATCCAAAACGAATTTAACGATTTTAAAGATACTTGAATAATTAGATTAATGTTATAAGGTTCATAGTAATTTTTTTTATTTACTCTTTCATTCCTGAATGAAATCGCAAAACATATCGTGCTAATTGGCTATAAATTAATTTTCAGAATGCTCTCTACATGGTCGGTGGAGCTGTAGGTTTCTACAGCGGTGACATCAGAAGACTAGGTGATGATTTGAGTGCCCTCAAACCAACTATGATGCCAGCGGTGCCAAGACTTCTAAATAGATTATTCGATAAGGCTCAAAATGAGATATCGAACTCCAAAATCAAAAAATTACTATTCAATATGGCATTATCGGCTAAGGAATCAGAACTGAAAAGGTAAATTTTGAAAAATGTCAAAAGTAACTATAAGTTATTCCTTGATGTTCATTGACTTTAGTGATTTTGTAGTTCCATGGTATTTTAGAGTAATAATTGAAACGTTAATAATTTTTATTTACTTTAATATATATTAATATTGCAGGGGCATTGTCCGCGGTGATTCTATCTGGGATAAGCTGGTGTTCCGCAAGGTTCGCGAGGGTATGGGCGGGCGGCTACGCATCATCGTTGTCGGATCTGCCCCGCTCGCTGGCAATGTTCTAACATTCGCGAGATGTGCTCTTGGATGTTTGGTAAATAAAGTTATACTGCATCTATTCAATTTGAAACAAAAAAAAAACGTGCCAGAACTTTAATATTTTTTGTTTTGCAAATGCATGCAACGCATGATTGTTCGGTTTTGTTTGGCAAATTTTACTGTATGATTTGCCTTATTATATATAAGAGAAAACGGTATAATGTATAAAGACAAATTTTGTATCAGAATAAAAATTAATGTAACAAAGAATTCACCTTCACGTAACATTCGAATGTTTTAAAATTTTAAATAATTATAAAACAAAATGTGTATTTATATTACATTTTGATTTAAAGCCAATTCTAATAATCAATATTGATGGAAAGATGCACGTCTTCTCACTGTTATTCTTTGCATTAAGTTCCATTACCACATTATATTGTCTGTTTATTTTGGATCGTTATAGTTTGTTTTTCTGCGGGATTTATCGACAGTTAGATATTTTAATGTTATTATAAATATTTTGCATGTTGTAAATAATTTCGCATTTTATTACCAAAATTATTTTAGTTTCGCTGTCAGTTTACATAATCCTCTTCTATTTTGACATTTCATTCATTATATCTAAGGATTAAAATGTCAAATCCTTCCTTAGTGCCTCGCTACCTTATAAAATGGTTATAAACGCTAATATGACAGTCAGTTTTTCTTTATAAGAAATGGTGAACTGACTGAAGAAACCAATTTGATCTTTTTTTTTTTTTCGTGTTGGACAAACACGCAGACATACAAGCTTTTATATGTATGATATAAGTAGGATGTTTTGAATAAAATCTAAGTTGAGATGTTTTAAATTGTAGATTGTAGAAGGCTACGGTCAGACTGAGTGCACTGCTCCTGTGACTCTGACGGTTCAGGGCGATCACGTTCCTGAACATGTCGGGCCTCCCGTCGCTTGCTGCAAAGTGAAGGTGGGACTTTTATTATCACAATCAATCAATGATCAACTTATTCATGAAGTTTGCGTGCTGATAGAATATTTAAATATAACTAAAACCCCATAAAACTCCTATATTTCAAATATAATTCCATTTCAGTTAGTGGATGTCCCAGAGATGGAGTATTATGCGTCACAGGGCCAAGGCGAAGTATGCGTTCAAGGCGCTAACGTGTTCAAAGGCTACTTCAAAGAACCGGAGAAGACCAGACAGGTCATAGACCAGGATGGATGGCATCATACTGGGGATGTAGGGAAATGGTTGCCGGTAAGTGAAATTTGTATATTATCTTGTTAAAACTGAATTAGTGAACTAATAGTTCTTTTGCTTCTCACTTCATATATTAAAGATGATTTTGTTCTCTTCTGTTTTACTCTTTATCGTCGCTGAGGAATACTATACATGTTTTATCGAAATGTTCAGTAAATCTTACTGGCAATGGTTATATCGCAAATTACTTATACTATAGTATTGGGTCTATGTAGAATATCGAGTAATATATATGAACAGATAAACGATATTTTTTTGTTTGTCAGTGAGTTATGTACCTTTAAACTGTTTTCAATTGCAGAATGGGACCTTAAAAATAATTGACAGAAGAAAACACATCTTCAAGCTATCACAAGGCGAATATATTGTACCAGAAAAAATAGAAAACATATACATTCGAAGTCAGTACGTTGAACAAGTTTTTGTGCACGGTGAATCATTAAAGGTAAAATATTTAATACCGCTAGGCTAAAAATAGTGTTAAGTTAATGGAATTCAGTCAAAGTCAAAGTAAAAATTTATATAATTGAATAATAAGACATATTATTTTTTTAGTACTGTTTTATTATGAAATATATAGAATTTGTAAGGAGAAGTATAAGAATATTATAAAATTGGATATTTAAAAATCATTGACTAAGTGTTTTTGCTAACATTTGTTCAGAGATGGCATAACGATTTATTAAACTTAATGATAAAAAAACAGTAATAATAGATATCATTAACTAATAGAATAATAGATATAATGCAAATAATTATTTAATACTGAAAACTGTAGTACAATATTAAATAAATGAAAAAAGGTATTAAATATAATTAAATATTTCCAGTCATGCGTAGTGGGAGTGGTGGTGCCTGATGTAGATGTAGTGAAGTGCTGGGCGCTGGAGAATGGTATAAAGGGTACGTTCTCTGCCCTTTGTGAAGACGAGCGCGTGAAGAGCATCTTACTTGAAGACATGCTGCAGTGGGGTCGCACTGCCGGGCTGAAGACCTTCGAGCAGGTCATTACCTTTTTCATTAACTCTTATAATTTATTGTGCTTCAATGTCATGAAAATCTTATTAATGTATGTTTTTCATAGGTTTTTGTTAATGGTCGAAAAAATAAACTTAGCTTTAGATACTAGCGTACCAAGCTACCCCAGTTGTCGTGTAGGGCTTATTCTAATAGACATTTTCACCCCTAAGTATTTATAAATAGGAATTTTGGTTAGCGTAGGGGCTATAATGAAAAAAAATAAAACACATTTTTCTATTGCTTTTTACTTTTTCCAGGTCAAGGATATTTATTTACATCCAGACCCATTCTCAGTACAGAATGGTCTCCTCACACCTACAATGAAGGCAAAGCGACCAGAGATTAGAAACTATTTCAAGCCACAGATCGACGATATGTACAAAAAACTCGAATAACAGAAGCATTGGTTTTGTAATTAGTATCACAGTGTTTTTCCTAAAAGTAAAGACATATATCAAAATCAAATTATGTAGTGTAATTTAATATGAATAAAAAGTGCAGCCCCGCAGGTTTAAATGAAATTTATATATTAGCAAAATGTTTATTGTACAAGAATTATTTGAAAAGTAATTATAATTTCTGTTGAAGATTTGCTTCTAAGAGAAGATTATATAGCACCTCGTCTCGTAATTTTGCTTCCTATATAATTTTAATAATATTAAAGTTTTCCAAGAGAAACTTTTCGCCCACCCATTGTTGGTTTTTGTACTTATAAGAATCTGCTTTTAAAGTGAATACTTTGATATATCTATAGAATATTTCCTTGTAATCTTTGGATGAAAATGTGATGGTTATATTTTGTGTAAAAATCATATATTCCAACAAAATTAAACATTTTATACAAAAATTTAAATGTTTCTACAAAGCTTAATACTGTATACAAGTGTGTGAACGCGCTTTATACCCTAATATTAGGCAATTTATTACTTGGAGTATATTAATATTAGCTAAAACACAAATTATGTACTTTACTATAGATATAGATGCATTGTAGAAATAATTTGTAGCATCTGTTACGATGGCAATAATAATGAAACTAATGTTTCATCAGTCAATTATTAAATCAATTGTACGTTTTTTTTTATTAAATTAAATTAATTTCCATTTATTTTCTTCAACTTTGAACACAATTTAAATGAAACATCTTAACGTAAATGTTATATATGAAATATACTAAATTTCGAGTTGAGATTTGGAATTTATTATAGTTAATCAAAATATATGCTTTTAAACATAATATTAATTCACAAATATATTTTGAATTTCGCTAATGCCTATTATATGTGTTCATATTATTTGACATTACATAATCAGTTGACTGTTCTGAAGTAGGCGATTTTTGTTAGAAAATATTATTATTACTAAGTCTTATTAATTATAAGCAATATTTTTATACTATGGTTAAGATTGAGATTGTTGCAATTCTTAACTAATGTGTGAATTGTGTGAAGTTTATTGATCATACCTTATCAGGACAGTTTTTTATATTAAGCTTAAAATTATTTTTTATTTCCCGGTACTGTCACCATTTCTTTTTTTTTTAATAATAATCAGAGGTGAAAACGTATGCTATTTGGAGCTATATTAAGGAGGCTATATTATTATTTTTTTTAGAACCATTTCTTAATATCATTGGAAGTTTGTTAAAGAGTTAATGATTAATACTAATATCAAACTTTTATGTTTAGTCATCCATAACAAGTGAGAGGAAAATTCTTTTATATATATATATTTTAAATTCTTTTCTGTTCTAGATTTTGCTCTATGTAAAGGGGGTAGAAGATGAATCTCTTATGGGTCACGTGATTTGCATGAATTAACGTTTAGGGGTAATTAACTTAGTCTATAGTCCACTGAGCTTATGAAATTACCTAGGAAATTGGAGGTGTACTTCTAATTTTATTTTTCATTTGTTATTAAAAAACTCGGTGGCTTGAACTTTAAGTACTTAATTGGTTAATCTAGAATCTAGTGGGCTATAGTACATTATTGTTACATTGTAACAAGTCAAGAACTCACTGTCTATAAAAGAGAATCATGGTGAATTGATTTTTTTTTTCTCTTTGGTAAATATTTGGTCTAGATAATATAAGGTTGGATGAAGAGTAGGCTCGTAGGTTAAACATCGCACCTTGTAGATAATTTGATATTATGTTAGGACATTACTGCTTTGAGCAAACGTTATGGTTTCATGTTCGAACCAAAATTTTGTTGTTATTGGTGCAAGTCGTACTACAATAATTTATTTTTAAATAAAACTGAAAATTTTACCTTTGTTTTATTTCTTTAATGGTAAATGTTTTTCAGTGATTCCGGTATCCAAAATTTTAAAACAATTATTAATATTTTTTTATTCAGTGGATGTCGAACGAGCAGGTCTGATAGGAAAAAAGAACCCATTTTGACATCATACTTTTCGAAATAATCCCTTCTCTTGAAACCCTGTTCAACTTACAGCGAAGGCTACGAGGGTTTCAAACGCGCCCTTGTCTGAGGAGAATCGCACAAAAAACTCAGCCGGGTATTGTTTATTATGATCACTATTTCACAAACGTCAAAATATTTAATAAACAAATTTGAAAACAACTAGAACTACCGCAATGAATCCGACAAGTCCCAAAGTTTCTAATATAATTAATATTGCAAACTCGGCCTGCAAGACAACCAGTCACTGCAAGCAGCACCCGTTCACGATTATAACACAAGGGCCAGCCGTCGCCATATTTGAAGGAGGAGGGCAACCCGACCCCCAACGCTACCGCAGATAATACTTTCTGAGTGAGCAGTTGTGATGTAGCTAGGTCAATAAATAACTTAAAGACAACGCCCTTTTCAAATTCCAATTCCCTTGGCTTCATATTATAGATTGCCGGAACAGCCGTCTTCTGCAGTAAAAAAAAAATTGTATCAATTACACGCATTACGCAATAATAATAGTATGCCGTATGGCTTGAAACAATGGAAAGAAACTAACTTTTAAAAATCGTACTGAAATTGGTCTATAGTTATTTGAATCAATTGTAGTCCCATATTTAAATATTGGTATGTATTTATTCATTTTCATTAGATCTGGAATTCGGGTTTGGAAAAATGTGGATCCCAGCAAATATGTAACATAGGGATGTCGTTTTTCATTTGACAGGAATTTGACAATTAACTAAAAGGAAAAAATATACGTTTTATTAAACATGTTTATTTTTAGCTATTTTTTATCTTGATCTGTTCATCCATATCCGCTTTCTCTTCTTCTGATTATTCTTGCAGGATACGCTTTCCTTATTCTTTCTTAATTAATTCATTTCCAATATCCGATTAAACGTGATATTTCTTCTACTATCATTATACGTAAGTAGGTGTTGTACATTACGTTAGTATTATTTCTTATCAATTTTACATACTAGAAGATATGTCTTCTTTGTCACACAGGAAAGTCATGATCATGGCAGTCAATCTCAACATGCAAGATTGGACTGGAAAGACAGTTTATTTTTTAATAGCCCATACAGGTACTTTGCATGATCGTTTATAATTTTTCCAAATGTTACTTTGTGCGGTAGACAAGATATTTTTTTAACGCACTCACACAATAATCTCGTCGATAACGTGAATAATGATATTATTAATAACTATATACTATTGCTAAGTATATTACTATCTAAATACATACGTACTACTAGTAGTACACTAAAAATAGTGTATATTATATAATAATTCTCTGTTAACTACGCCTGAGAGCGTCAATAATCGGTAGGATTATTAGGGCAATTAGTTAAATGTTAATTTATTTAAACCGCTTACAAAATTCGTATAATAACAAAATGTTATAAGAAAAATTAGTAATATTATTTAGGTTGGACGAACTCATACCTGCTGATGGTAGTTTAGTTTTTTAGTAGATCGATTCACCTACCTCCTTTGTAAAATTATGATGTAATAAATCATATTCAACTTATTCGAACTTAAAAATGATATTTTTTTGGATAACTTTTGTGATGAAATACCTTTACTTCATCTACATATACCTATAAGATTTTTTTTAAATATATAGATGGTTTCTGTTTTGTATTCTATTAGAATTCTTTCCCAACAATGTGGGTACCACCATTATGGGTTGTTTAATACAAATTTGGTGCTCGTATATCCAGACTCGTAAACCGGTTGCAGAATTCACTTCGTTTGAAACGTAGGGTAATTAGTAAAAATTGAATTATATAAAGAAGAGTTAGTTAGAATTTAGCTACAAAACTGAAAACAGTGACATCTACCGCTGAATAGACATACTTATTAAGTGCATCAGTATTAATATTCAATATTCCTAAATATTAACAGTATGTGTTTTTCATTGTTGCTTAATATTTGTATTATTATACGTTATCTTGTAAAATCTTAATTCATAGCACACTTTGCATCTGACCTCGACGTCCTATGTTATAAATGCCTTAATTTAAATTTGATCTCACTCATTTTAGTCTTATCACATTCATTAATAAAAATGATTTGAAATGCTTATTATTTTATATCTGTTGTTAATGAAATGAGTTGGAAACAATTATATTGATATGATATAATGTATAAAAATAGCCACGTACGGTACATAATAAAATATACATAAATACATACAGATATAAATGTAATAGGTAGATTAATTGCTTGGCTGCTATATTGAGCCTATATTAAGGCTCCATATAGCAGCTAAGCAATTAATCATGGAAGTTCAAATGTGTCTATGAACCCTGATTCTGTACTATATAATGATTTCTTAGTAATATCTTGTCACAAAATTAATGGAAGTATTTTTCTAGAAAGCATTTATCTACCCACATTATAGAACAAATAACGTAAAATCGTTTCGCGTTCATTCATATTCACAACGCGCCGTTTTTATTTATACCATATACCGCTTATCGGCGCTTCACGGCGGGCTCCGTCGCTGTTTAGTTGCCATACGGGCAGCGGAGTAGCTACTCGTGTACGTCGCTGCCCTCTATCGGCGATCTGCTTCACTGTCTCGGCTTCCAGTGACCTTGATGCTGTACGTTCATTGGCCGCTGTGCCAAGCGTCGCGATCCGATCCCTAAATTACAATCATGATATTTTATAAAACATAACCGGGTATTGTGTACGGGTGCAGGTGTAGTGACATTCACGTCATCTGTCAAAATGTGTGATAACATAACCTCAATATAATTACAAACTTTATTGTGCGAACATGATTTGGAAAATGCGGGAACCAACGAGACGCGGTAAGATCTTTTATTTATTTAAAATAATAAAGGTATTTATCACGTACACAATATGTGCATTGTTTTGAAAGCCGGCTGCACTCTGGAGACCCACACAGTCTATTCATTTACATTACAGACAAAGCCGTGATCTCTGTACTGAATCTAAAAATAACTCGCACAGTAATGGCGGTTAGGTTAATCAGCGGTTTACTATAACTTAGTACTTTATTACTTATTATGCGAATGTAATACATACACTAGGTATCTGTTTTAAACAATCATGCACTAGGTTCGTGCCAGTGTTAAGAATCACGCGAGATATCTGTTTATTTTCTATTATAAAAAAAACCTTTTAGACAAAAAACGATATTTCTATAATAGTAATAATAATTATACAAAAGAATAAAAATCTACCTACATTTTACGGTATTTTAAATGACCTACTCAAAACCGTTTTCTAAATAGGTAAGTAAAAATGAAATCTACCTCCTTTTTTTCGTCTAAAAAACTCGAATGTATATAGAGGAGTATATAATAATGTTACAAATTGCAAAGAAACAAAACCAAATAATGAATTCGTTCCTACAATAATGCTTGTAAAAAAGAGAATCTAAAATATAATTTTTAAATTTGTACTTACCTTTACGCTAAAGGTTTTCCTTATAAAATGTGTAAACCGTAGTCTTATTAAACTCGAAACAATCGAAAGTATTACTTTATCTTGTAGATTAGTTTTTAATCGTTTTAATAAATTTTATTGGCTGATTTTGTTAATTCATATATATAGTTATAGTATTTGGGGAATAAAAAAAAATTATGCGGAATTTTATACTGAATCTTAAAAACCAACACTTATTACGAACCAAAATTTTCTCTAGAAGTTATGAGGGGAAAACTACAAATAAAAAATATGAAAATTTTGTTTTTGATTTTTAGGTCACAAGTTGTATATCACTCGATGCGGAATTTTATTCTGAATTTATAAAACCAATATTTATGACGAGCCAAAATTTTTTCTATAATTTGGGTAGAATATGACGAAAAATTTCTGATTCTGTGAAATACATTATGGTCATTAATGAATCAAAGGATATATATAGATATATAAATATATTTATATATTTATTTCGTGATGATAAATTAAATTATAGTCTCAATATTCGCATTCAAAAGTTACCGTGAAACAGTCTATCATGTCTTATTAACATAATTAATTACTTAAGATTTTAATCCCAGTCTTGAACTATTGATAAACATGAAACTAAACATTTGATGGAAAGAATTTAAATAGTAAGTATATTTTTTTAAGTTTTTGCCGGTTTTTCTTCATGAGTCTATCCTTTGGAACTGTGGAATTAGAGTAGGTATAATGTTTATAAGTGCAATCTGTATATTATCTGCAATCTGTGCTTATGATGCAACCGGGTTTTTTGCGTTTTACCTATCGAAATTTATAAATATTTTTAGGATTGATCCTAATCTATCCTAATACACATAAAAAAAAATAGTTTTCGAGTATTTTTTCTCATTTTCCCAGCAGCGTTTTATAAGCAATGTACTTAGCTATTAGCTATCGGATATCATGCGTAATCTCTTTACAGGCTTAAAACTATCCTAATATTTGACTAATCACGACTTTTCTCCTGATAACAAAGCAAACAGGTGCTTGCTAAAAGCTGATTAACAGTAATAGAAAGAATAATTCAAAGTTTTATTATAACTCCATAGTTCATATTATTAAACATTTATTTATTATTTCCACAAAGTATCACATATTTATATTATAACTTCAAAATTCTATATTTTTAATTTGACTAGAGAAGTAGTTCTACTAAATTATAGATGCTATCGAAGTACCACTTAAAAAAGTTATAAAAAGCAAATTACAAGCAAAAGGAATTTCAAAAATGATAAAAGTTAAAAAAAAAATGAAATAAAAAAACTTTTTTGCTATTTATTTATCAACTATTTTTATAGTTTTTTAAAAAACTACTTACAACTAAAGATAACAAACTTGTCATCAAAGAGGGCTCTTCAATATTATGAATTGAAAGTAACCAGTGAGTACCTACTTACTGCTTTTAACGCTCTTTATAACATCCTTGAACTCCTTATCAAATATAGATAGGCTTATCATTTTTATCTCCAAATACAAACGACTGAAAAAAGTAGCATTTATATTAAATGATTTTTTTTTCATATTTAATTACATTTATGTAAAATAGAATTGTGCGTTTGACTTTCAAAGTACAATGGTTCTTTTTTTAATATTTAAACTATCTTGATTCATAATTATTATATACAATTGTCTTGCTGATTCTGATAATATTAACGTGAGTACACGTTAATATTATCAGAATGTGCGTAATTACTTTTTAAACCATTCGGTCTCTTATTCATGAGCTTGGAGCACGGCGGAATCGCGGTGTGAACTGCGTGCAGCAGTTCTAAGGGCGCACCGCGTATGTTATGCGGTGAGAATATAGTATCATCTAGAGTTTTTGTGTAGGTTTTTGACTTCATGTGAAGGACTTAAAAAAAAGTTCACGGTGTGATTTCGCCATGCTCCGAGCTCATGAATTAGGGCCCCAAATATTTTCGAAAGGAATTGAGCAAATTCCTATAGTATTTACATGACTACCGCCGGAAAATTGCATATTATTACAAAAATAACTTTGTTTATTTTTCATACAGATATACTTTTTAAACGTAAACACAGACAGATGTATCTATTAAAATAAAGTCTGAAATATGTTTAGCATTCTCAGAATAAATGTGAAATCACTAAGAGGAAGCGGATAGTTATACCTACTTTAAAAATTTCTATTACGTAAAATAAATAATATTGATCTAAATGATAAAAGAATAATACTTTAACCTTATCTTTGGAGGTTTTTATATCAAGTTTTCATGGATTATAAGATATATTCAATGTTCGAAACATATGTGTATTCTTATCAAAGATAACGCATGCCGTAATTTCATGAATACTATATTTGATGGAGTTATCTTTTATTTCAGATTTAATCTTTGAAATAAAAGATTGTATGAGTACTAATAAAATTTAAAACTTTCAATAAAATATATGCAATATAAAATAAATTTGTTCTGAGTGAATTTGAGTGATTTTGAGTGAATTGATGTCATGGCGTCGGCCTAAAAATGTAGCTATTTCGAATAAAACTATTTTTAACGAATTTAACTCAAATACAATTATAGGTTAAATATTAGTTTTATTTTAACCTGAGGTTTCGAAAGCTTTGCAGCAATCATGTTTACGGGAAGACGAGATGTGTCTTAAATATGTGAGCAATAATTATAAAATAGTTTTATTTCTTTGCTCTCGTAAATATCTAAGAAAATAATATGTAGCAATTTTGTTTAAATATATATAATTTTGTTTATTTTTTATTTATTTTGAATATTGACGTTCAATGCTACATAATATATTGTGAAATACCCCCTATAATTCACAATAAGTGTTCTCCCGCCAGACTGACGTCATCTCTCCTTGGGAATGTGTTGGTGGAACTTCCACCAGATAAGTGGTGAAGGTTGATATCTACTTATATTTTATCTCTAAACTTTGAAGTCAGGAATATATGGTTTGGTCTTAGCGACCGTACAGCTTTATTTATTTATTTTAATAGTACTTTAAATAACAAATAGGTTTTTTTATTATTGCTATTTACGGTTTAATTTCATAGGAAATCAGTTTTTTATTTTTATTAGACTAGGTATTTATTTATTATTAAATTGATAATTAATTTCTATACAGTTATAGTATTATAGGAAAAAAAATATCTTCAAAAGAAATATTTCTATATCATATATTAATCGATGCTGAATTTTATACTGAATCTAAAAAACTAACAAATAAAAATTAAAATTAAGTAATATAATGTTAGTACAACTATATTTTAAACGTCTTATATTTTGGTTAACGGGTAAAAGTCAATTCCCAATAAGTTGTTAATACTGCCAATTTTAACTGTATCATTTCGGTTAGACTTTCGAATAATTACTCGAAAGAATCACATAAGGACATTTCTTTGTTTTGTTTTTGAAAACCGTTTGTGTTGACTCGAATTGTCTTCAACATGGTGATAGGTCTCTCTCTCTCTCTCTCTTTATCTTTCTCTGTCTATATTAAATATTTAATTATCATACTACGCTCGCATTTAAAATGTTAAGCTTATTAAAAAGTTATTTTCAAATGCCACATAATATTTAAAATTTTAGGAGAATTTATTTTACAGACTAGAACGCAATTTACTGTTTTTAATAAATACTTTATTTAAAACGTGATTAAATTAAATCTGCATTGATAAATATAATGTTAAATTAAAAAAACCGATAATTTATTCCTAGATTTTAAAACTCTAACAATAATTTTTTTTTCTATTTTTTTTTGCCTTTTGGTAAAAATCAAGTTAAATTTTGAGAGTTCGTTTTATAAAGTGGTACTTAATTTAAATGGAATATTAATATCATATTTCGTGTAACTTTTGATTTGATTTTTTCTATTTTTATTGTGTATAAAAATATTATTATTTATTAGTTTTCTTTGCTGTTTGTTAAAATGTAAATTTTTAACATCGTAATAAAAATCTTAGAAGCCGAAAACCAGATGTTTTCTTACCAATGACGCTTCTTATTGCGTATCACTCAAGTTTATGGTTGACTTTGATGAATGGCTGAGCTTTATCATCACGTCTATTTTGAAGATCACAAACGTGGTTTATACATACGTAAATTATAATATTATATATATATTGAAATACTTATTAGTTGACCAAATGTTGTGTTGTCTTATCTAAATAAATATTAAAGTACTTATATTATTAGTATTAAAAAATAACGGTTAAATATAGATTGGTAAAAAATTAGGGTTTTATTTTTTTTGTTCATTCATAAAAAATATAGATAAAAATATTTTGTTGAAACAAAAAAATTGGTGGACCATCCTTATTACTTAATGATTATGATCTAGAATTTTACGTTTTATTATTCGACTTGAATATAAACACAAAATTTCATAAGTATCCGTCAAGCCGTTTCGGAGGAGTTCAAATACAACGTTGTGACACGACAATTTTATATTTTAGACAAATATATGAAAATAACAACATAGTTTAATATTTTATTCTACCAGAATATAACTATTTTCATTTAATTTTTATGAATGACGCAGTTTAGTTTCTAGAATTTGTTTATTTAAATAAAAGACAATATAATTATTTAGTGCCGATACGAGACCTCAGTTCAAGGATACGTGTAAATTCAGCATACACATTGTCTTTCACACATCTTATGTTCAATAAAAACCTTTTCACAGTTATTGAATCAATATTCGTATAACTTGGACACGTCCAAGCTATATATAACATTGATATAAAAACCTGTAACCTTATTCAACAATCAATAGCAATCGATCACAGACATGAATAATGCAGGTATGCAAAAAATGTATGTAATTCTCGTTACACGTGACACGGATAAAATATCAACTGTTCGAAGTAGTTACGTGAAGAGAATGGAAAATTAAATACTGGTATCAAAATATTAGGGAATTCAGTTGCGTAAGGTTATAATTATATATAAAATATATATACCCAAACAAGATTCAAACCCGCGACATCTGGCTAACTATCCTGTCGCTCTAAGAATTAAGCTACCGTGTCTCGGCTCGCTTCATGAGTTTTTCATTTTATATATAAGCGTCTCTATAAGAATGGGTAACTTGATGGATAGGTTGTAAATCATTGCGTTTTCTGATGGATTAAACGTAATAAGTTGAAAAATAGTAAAATACTATGTTTTACAATAATAGAGTAAATAACGATGTTAAAGGAAAATATATAAGAGTAATACATAAATCTACATTATAATTTATTTTTGTACTAACATCTTCACCTGATCACTTATTATCACAAATGCAAAATCCTTATATTTCTTGTATTTTAAACCATATATAATTTATTCTTTGTAAATGAAAATATGTGTAAAAAGTATTAGATATTAACTGCAACCAAACTGTTCAACATACTAGAATAGGCATCTAAACTGATATTATATAGCAAAAGTGTTTGTTTCAACGGGACTTTATATTCGACATTAAAAAAAGAATTTGAATAATTCTTATTGTGATAGGCTACGCTCTTAGTTCTCTTGATAGTAAATAAAATTGTTCATTAACGGGTAGAACCGCGAGTAACAGTTAGTACTATATAAGTTAGTAATCTCTGCCATTTTGTTTCCGTTAAAAAAAGTTAAATAATATTCAGAAAGATTTCTAAATGTATATATATATCATGGTGCTATGATCGTTTTAGTCTTATAAGGAAATTGAAGCAGACAGGTTAGAAAGCTGCTTGACTGGATATTGGAACGAATGTGATAAATCCTTACGATGAGAACATATATAATACCTAGGATGTCAATTAATTTTATCAATATTTGATTTGATTGAACAAATGATTTAATTAATAATCACTGATACCTATTAAAGGTGATATTATTTTTCAAAATTTATATATTTTACTAATATCCCCTTTTAGTTACGTAAATTGTCATATAAAATTAACACTACATTGAATAGTATGTTTATTTTATTAATGTTACTTAAAACCCAACACAGTTCTGGTATTACCTGTTAAGTGCCACATTAAGAGGCAATAACATCTATGAGCGATTGTGACAAGAATTTTGTTAGACCTATCGCGAATTGAATATAGACGACATTTTCTTTCGTAATACAGCAAAAAAATTGTCATTCTCGACGTGGTGTGGAATTGTCACTTCGCCAATAACATCCTGGAGACATTGTTGTGTTGGAGACGTTGGGACTGAATAGCTTTATAGTAAGAGAGAAGCAGAAGAGTAGAGAGTATGACGTAATACTGCAAGAAGTTGTTACTCTAGACGCGTTGCTATTCGTGACCAATAGCTAGACTAAGATTAAGATGCAAGGACTTAATGGAAAAAGAAGAAGAGAAGAGAATATGAGTACAGTGAGAAACAATATGATTTATAAAGACTAATATTAACAATCAGTGATGTACCGAATCTAGAGGTAAAATATATATAACCAGCAATGCTCTCAATAGTTACATCATTTAAATCCGTCTGTAAAATAACTAAATATTGCAATTTGTGAATTCTCTTTATTTGGTTATCGTTATTACAACGGGATGTAGGTCCTTTTGATGCAAGCTAATGTCCCACGGACACAAAGATCATGAGTCCAATTGTTTAAACTTGGAGTAACCCATGCAGCAGTTTAATCTTCACAGAATATAAATAATTTTGTCAACAACACCATAACTGATGGTGTTGAAACCTGTTTAGGTATGATATGAGTATATTTAAATACTAAGTCTAATAAGCAGTCCAAATAGTATTTCGCAAATTGCTACATTTCATATATATGGTAAAATAAAATTTTTGCTAGATATTTGTTTTGCAACAATAAAAACGGAAATTTTAGGTTCCGTAGTTTTTGAGATGCGTACATACGGACAGTATATGAAAAGCGATATACGAATATATCTTTTTCCTACAGCGTCATATGTACTTATGTTATGTTTAAAATACTCAATGATTTTCTTAGAAATGTAAAATAAACGAACCATCATTGTATATTAAATACTTGTAACTAATATCAATAGATTTGATATTAAAGTTATTGTCTCGATCACAAGTACTAGTAGCAAGTAACCAATTGATTTATTAATTATTCTTTTTGTAGGTATAATTAAGTGTCCTTTGAAATTGCGCAAGCGCATTCAACCATGCTAAGTTGCAAATTGATAATTTACATTCAATTGTATTCTCAAAACTTTATATTATTATGTATAAGACACCATTGAAAAACCTTTATAAATATGAATGAACCTGTATACTCTACAAAATTGAAATCAAATTATATAACAGATTAAAGGATTATAGTTCTTATTATCAAGTTATAAATACCATTATTTCATCTTATTATTATATTCTTTAACATGTACAAATTATATAATTCATAACTCAGAACAAAAAGATTGCATTTATTTGCATTATATTTTATAAGGTACTTTATTTAAAAAGCTCTATATTACATAATTACTTTTTTATTTATTATTTTTATATTTATTAGTTTTTTAATTTATGTCTTCGTTATTTCTGTAATGGAAGGTCATTTATTGCACTTAATAAAATGTATCTCAAAGATACCGCAAGGTTTATTGCTATCCGTATTAACATCCTGCAATCCAAGATCTCAGACGTATCATAAAATTTGGCAATTATAATGGTTATTTTTATTTAATAAAATGGCTGAATGCTCTTATTATTTTTGGCTTTGTGACAGATTATGTTCCTATCAATATAAATTGTTTTGTTGACGCCAGCTTTGGCGATGATATATATCATGGCTTAATGAGTTCCGGGTTAAGAATTTGCTAGAACATTATATACTCTACATAAATACCTAGAAGATAGTATAGAACTGGGGCCGCACTCATGCAAGCGGGGGACGCTGAGCGAAACTCTTAAATGATAGAAACGACGAAAAATACTTCACGAAAACTTTAGATTGATACGATTTCTTAAGGGTGTCCCAAAATTCATGCAAGAAGTAATTTTGATAGAAAACACAGGTTTATAATTAAAAGTTTTTTTTATTGATTCATATAGTATACAGTATAGGGTTATGTATGGAATAACATATCGGGTAAATGGCCTACATGACTTTGCTGACACATACGCACTCTTTTGTTGAAATTTTCCATGATTGTTTTGCATAAATGTGGCTGAATTTCGTTGATACAGTCTCCAACCCAAAATCTGCACCAAAGAGTGACACGTTGTCGATGCATTTGTTTCTCAACAATCACTTGTAGATTTTCTGAAACCCAAATGAGACAATTTTGTCGCTAAACAAAACCATCAAGACGAGAATGAGCCTCATTGCTAAAGATGATTTTGTTCGATAAGTCAGCATCCAGTTTTTGATGTTCCATAATCCATTCAACGAACTCTCTTTGCTTTGCGTGGTCAGTAAGCTTTATTTCTTGAGTCAATTGAATTTTGTAAGCATGATGATGCAAATCTTTGATGAGAATATGCTGTACAGAGCTTCTCGAAATGTCCAATTCTTGACCACGGTGCCTAATTGATGTTCCTTGACTCTCAGCAACACTCTCTCGAACTGCTTCAATGTTTTGTGATGAACGACTTGTTAAAGGACGGCCAGACTGCTTAAGATCAGAAATTGAACCAGTCTTTCCAAATTTTTTAATTAGTCTCTTTACAGTTGATGAAGTTAAATCACTATTCCGACCATATTTTTTACGAAATTGTGAATAGTTGCTGCCAAACTTTCATTATTTACAAAATATTGCTTAACAATAAAAATGCGTTGTTCTTTTATGTAGTGCATTTGCTTATGCAATAGAATGATTTATTTAAAAATAAAGTTAATTTGCAAATTAATCTTAAAATATAATAAGAATTTTAGTTGTCAGTGGTTAGTATAGCTTGATCAGTGTAGGAGGCCTCGCCAGGGTGTCACGGTGTGTGCTAAAGCGATCCCGTGACGTCCCATTACGGCGCAGAGGGCAACCGTTGGTTTTTAGTGGGTAGCCCTAAAAATGTCAGCATCCTCTATGCTGACGGGTAGTCCCACATTACCCCCCGGCCGTCACCCCCATGGGCCGACGGGGTACCCGTAACGGGTTTTTCCAACGAAAAAAAAAAGTGTAGGAAAAGATAGCGGACAAAATTCGAACGAGTTGACTGGCAAAGAGCTTCGCTTGCACTTGCACTACACTACATTAGCTCTCATAGTTTCACTTACATATAATCCTACTACTATAGCTTTCCTCACGAACCTACCTGTCATAATCAGAAATAATTTTTCAAATCCATACAATAGCTTCGAAAATAATCGCGTTTGAACAAAATATTCTGATTTAAAATTAGTACAGATAAAATAGAACCGATACATACTTTTTGTTTCAAATTTCAAAATATTCATTTAAAACAAATAAATATGATTGGACTATTTCAAGGTCTCAAATATGTTATTAATTAAATATTCATATTTGCTCAAACACATACACATATATGACAATATTTAGTAAGAGTTAACGAAACAAATAAATATATGCTAATTCATAATTTGTTATAAATAATACGTACAATGAAAATTCAACGCCTGATATTGTTTTAAGAATGTTTTATCTCTTGCTTGAACATTCAAATTAGAAATAATTGTTTATCTTAAAGAATCTGTGATGTTTTATATCTAGCTGTTACTAGCCAATTATAAAAAGAAAATAGAATTGTTACAATATTTTAAATATATAAGCTTTTGCAATGAATTAATAATCGGTGATCTGGTGTTTAGTGGTTGGTAGCTTTGTCTGCTGAGCCAAAGGTCATGGATTCGATTCCCATACGAACCGCTGTTTGAGTGATCCATGGTATTTCAAGTCTAGGTGTAATTTTTGTATTGTATTCTTATATAATATATAATGTTTACTGTGCAAAACCCCTCGCAAAAAAATTATAATCTTATCCGGATTGCATATTGGGACTGAATATTTTTACTATACAAGTAGTTACGTGAAGAGTATAAAATAATCTTAATACAGTAAACGTATTCGAAGCAACGCTTGCACCGGCCTTGATAACGATATTTACATCAGACTCCATAATGGCAAATGTTATTCCAGTCGATATCTATTCAAATTTTGTTCCACATACTAATGAAGATTATTAATAAAAATGCAATAATAATTTATATATACCTTTAAAATACTCTTGTTAAAAATATTTTTTAATAGTCGGATTAAACTTACCCGGAAAAAATAAAGTTTTTCGGTAGGAGAATAAAAACATTTACATTGAGTCATAACTTATAAGTATAAATAATTAAATAAATAACAAAAATATTTATTGTCTGCTTATTAGATAAAATAAGGTTTTTTATATTAAATTATTTAATTGAAAACATATATAACTATAACATGTAATAATTAAACTTTTATTTTATATGCAGTGCTGTTATAAAACTCGCAAAGCTAAAATCAATCAATCAATGGTCATAATCATTTCTAATTTTAGAATACCTTTTGTCTAGTTAAGATCCTCGAATGATATAAATGTATCAAACAGGTTTTTCAAAAGTATTTACAAGTTGATTTAAGCTAGCCATAAATAGCAGAGCGAGATAAACTTACAAATTTAATTAAAAATAAGAATAAAATTAAATAATATATATAACACTAGAATTAGATTTATTTTTAAATTTGTTTGATCAAATTTTAATTTTATTAATATAAAACTTTTAAAATTCTCTAATCTCAATTTTAAAAAGTTTTTGATGTTTTTTTTTTTATTTTATTATTATATTTTAATCAGGAATATTTTTAATACAAAATAAATTAAAATTTTAAAAATTTATAAATTTATATTTTTGAAAAAAATCTAAATTTATACATTTTGTAGTACTAAAATAGAATACAAGTATCTGTTTTTTGTTAAAATATTTATTATTTTGCATATTAAATTGTAATTATAAAGAAATGTTAAAATTACTAATTTTTTCCACCAGATGGCGTTACTTGTTGAATAGAAATAAAAAGTTTAAGATCGAGTTGAATATCGCACTTGACTGAAGCTTTGGATACATTATATATATTAAAATCTATTTTCGTATTAGTCTTACAAATATCCGAGTATTTATATCTTTGGTAATGTTAAAGGTTAATACAAAACCGTGAGATATAAATAAACTTCCTTTGGCTTTGAATATTTAAGAGAATTATAATTTATATACATTATGTAATAAAAATAATTATTTGTATTAATTGAATCAAGATTTTCCGACTTAATTAGGACATAATTATTATACAGATGCCTTTTACACAAATTCCTCATAAATTTTCTTAACTCAATTTATCTATTTAACACCACGTGTATTACGACCAACAGATGCACGTTATATTATATAATAATGTAGAAATTTTATAGTATTTTATAATATATATAAAAGTTACGATACCCTCAACACATCCAGTTTGATTTATGAATATTGTTTAAGAGATAATCATTAACTCCGTTGTGTCAGACATTCAAAATTATTGCTGAAATTCAAATTTAGCTCGAAATTCAGGTTAACGGCTTGTTACCACCATTTGTGTTTTTTATTAAATAAGTAGATCTATCTCGTCTCATACATATGTTGCATTCTAGATTAGCTGTATTATATTTAAAAACTTATTTTTAGTTTTTTCTTTAGCATTTATTCAAATTTAAAAAACATCTGTAATTTTTGGTTAATCATTCCGTGACTGGAAAATTTTCAAAATTAAATAAAAAAAATATTTTCGTAATTCTTGGTTAATTATTCCGTAACCGGAAAGTTCTAATTACAAGAGTAGATTTTTTGTTATTCATTATTAAAATATTGATTATATTTGAACGTATTTAAAAAGAGTTAATTAAAACTAAATCTCTAAACGTGTTAAAATTTAGAGCGATTTTCTGATGATTAAAGGCAGTGGATAGATTTGAAAATAGTCGGGCAAGTTGAAATATAAGTTAACATTATACAGTACAGTACAATAATTATGATTTACTAATTTTTATATATCTATAAAAACTAATATTATTAATCGGAAAATTGGTTTATTTACAGGCTTTGTTAAAAATTTCTGGATGGATTTGAAAAAATATTTTTATTATGATAGCCAGATTCAAGAGGTAGGCTATATATCATTCTATTCTTATAAAATAAAATCGTTCATTGAACAAAACCGCGAGTAACAACTAGTATATAATCAAATACAAATTGAACTTCTACATCACCTGACAGTGATCCATTTATCTTCATCTTAAACACAATACATACCTATTGTATTAAATGTATTGAACTGCCATAGTTTAAAACTGTTACAAGTTCAAAATATTTACCAGTCTGATGTTACGCCCAAAATAGATTATACTGTGTATCGTGTTTGAAAGATTTATAAAGGTTAAAATGTTAGGTTTTCAAGATTGCATAATAATTTTAAAGTAAAATCCCACACACGTGGACCCGCGAGTAACAGTATTATACCTAATCTAAATACAAGTTATTATAAATACATGATCTTTGTGCTATAAATAATATCATGACAATTAATAGTTTAGTGTATTTAGTATTAGTTTTTCCGGGTGAGAAACATTACTAGTATTAATGTAATATTATTTATTCATTAATGTTACAATCAATTATTTGTTATAAATAAAACAAGGACATGCTTTGTCAGAATGAATATTTATAATAAATAAATAAAGATATATAAATAATAATTTGTTTTAGTATTCACAAATGTGATTTATCTTTTCTTTTAGCAAAAGAAAGAATGAAAGAAATTATTTTACATTTTTATGGTAAAGTTATCGAAATACATAAATTAAGAAGATAAAGTGATATTCTCGGTTTTAGTGACTTTTTTATGAAACAGGAAATTAAAATCAAACTGTTTTGTTATGTTTGAGTTATAATTGAATTTTTAATATTCTTTATAAAACTCGTTTGTACTTTTTTATCATTATTTCCTCATTTCACTAAAGATATTGTACTTAAATAAAAGACGTAATAACTTTGATTTTATAATAATATAATTATTATTATATTTAAAACTTCCTATAATGCTTTAAACTTTATATTCTCTTTTAAATAAAATACTTACATAAATTGATTTAAAAATATTTCTAAATATCTCAACAATTAATAAGTTATCAAATCGTAAAGGGACCCTGATAAACAAACTAAACGTCCAAAAATGTATAATGAATATTAAAAAAAATAGAAAATATATTAATAATAAATATATATATATTGTTCTATACATAAAAAAATTAGAATTATACTAAACGCAACTTTAATAGCTTTCTCGAAAACGTTATTTCAATTTACCACCGACTCATCCAATAGTTTGTGATCTAAAATAGTGAAGACTGAAATAGATCACAGTTTTTTTTTATTACAAACGAGTCGTTATTATCCGCACGAGGCTGTGAATAGAAGCCTTATCAGCAGAGCAATGTCCGTGGAACAGAACCGGTTCAACAGAATCTTGTTTTAAAAACAGAGTCATGTTCAAGTTTGCTTTTTTACTGTAGTAAGTCTAAATTGGTATAGTTTGAAATCTATGATGTAAATTATTTGTATGTTATTGTTTTTTATATTATATGTATCTCAAAATATTTAAATGTTAATAGTAATCAGAGAAAAATGGAATAAAATAGACAAATGGTAAAGATAAGAAGTAATTGTTTGTCATATATATACAGAATGGAGAAAGAATGTAGACTATGTACAGAATAAAGAATGATTATTATAAGAGAAGATGGCGACAGAAGAAGACATGGGTTTAGTACTGAGGTGACGTATCATGGGAAAGCGCGGAAGTCCTATACTGTGGCAACCTCAAATAATTTGAATAAGGGACGGTTGATCCAAATATAGTGTAAAAAAAGCTACTAAAGATAAGGCATGTAATATCAAGATGAAGAAGATATTGAATTAATTTAATTATATTAGCTGGTAGCTAAGCGGTATTTTATTATGGGTTCAATATGTTATTGGCATTACCAGTGACATGCTTATCGGTACGATTCTAAAAATATGCTGCGGAAAGATTATAGACGGTTAATATAAACATCATGGCTGATATCATTTTAATTATAAATAGCGTGTGTTAAACTTTTAATTAAATATAGGAATATATTAACTATTTAAGTATAGTAGTTATTTATGTATCTTAAATATATTATCATAATTTATTTAGTTTGTATTTATTATATATGTATGTAAAACGGGTATTATTTTTTATCTATGCAATTTGCACACTTTTTTGGATTATTTATTAAAAGTAAAGATTACATCTATGAAAAATATATATATTTAATTACTCTAATAATATTTTAATAGGTTTATAAAATAAATATAAAGTGAATGCCATCTATAGTGTGTGTTAAACAACAAATAAGATTCATTCAACTGTATAGTTCAGCTACTTGACACTAGATGGCACATTTAGCATTACAAGAATTAATATGAACATTTAAAACCATGTGACATATCAATTGTATCAACATGTTTTGCTGTTATATTTAGTGTCTCTTCGCTTTAACTTTTTATTAAAATAACAATACGGAAAAGGAAGGAGTCACTGTCACGCTTCGACTGAAAAGCATTCGAAGCGTGAGCTTTGAGAACCGAACTTTTTTCTACCGGTAGTACTTAGTCACAAAATAATATAAATAATGTATATAAAACGGCCTCGCTGGTGCAAGCGTTTCGATACTTACGGGTTACTCGAGAGATTCCATACATTGAATAGATGGTGATGGTGTAAGTGAAAAGATTTATTAGCTGTTAGTTAATGAATTGTTATATAATAAATAATTTCATTCATTTTTTAATTTTTTTGAAATTTACAAAAATGACAATGTTTATTTTCATTCTCATATCTCTATGTGATTACCGTGAATGTTGCGATTATAATACATTTAGCTATTAAACTTATCCTTAATAATATTAATCCTATAAAAATAAAAAATATGTTAACAAGATTGTGTACTACAATACATTATATAACGCATTGTCTAGAAATAAATGGGTGTTTGTAACTGCTGAATAATCTATTAAGCTAAGTACCTCTTCTTCGATGTGTCAAAAAAGTTTGATAAAGTCAGGCTTAAGGGCTTATTATACAATTTTCCCTCTAAAAGTATTAGACACCCATGCACACCAATTGAGGCTATTCAATAAGAAGCCTTCTAATAAGTTGATTACATGCTCTCATTCGCTCAACCTCAAAGCGGGGGTCCCGTATATACTTACTCAATTTCATACACACTGAAGTCCACAAAATACGAATGATGTAGGTGACATTTTAGACAGTACGTTGCAAACAAGGCCCTAAAGATGATTCATGACCCTGAAGATAAAACTGTCAATATAGATCTTAGTAACGTATATACACACCATGTTTGTCATCAAGATGACGTCTTCTCTTATGCAGGTCGTAAGTGGTAGGCAAGCCTATCTATGCACTCTTCTCCGGGCCCCCCAGGCCTGGAATTGCAAATACGGAAGTTTTCCCCTGTTGATTCAGTTACAGGTAATGGTTAAAAAGCTATCTTCATAAGAAGTGCATAATTGTAAATATGACTAAGATATAACTAGAACGATAGTATTACCTCAGTTGAACCGTCTCGTACATATACTACCTTTACAAACAAATATATTAAAACCTACGTTTTTATAAAATTCAATTAAAGCCAATATATATGTAACTCACATGGCCTAATATAACTTATAGCTGAAATAAATCTATAGGTATTTATATATTGAAATAAAAAAATAATACATTAAGGTTGTGACAATAAATATGGTATAAACAAATATTTATACTTTAATTAAAATTCATAATCCGCTGCCGCTCATGCCTTAAGTTATATCTCAAGTGGTTTAAACTAGTAACTATGAGTTGGTGCGAGTGTCGCTTGTTCAATATAAATTTATTGTCCACCCGGCTGCTTCACGGTCGCTCGTCAGTAATCCTGAACCTAACGAAATTTTGACCAACAATCGCCGAAAGCTACTCGACGACATTGCACTGTCACTCCAAATCTTGCCGACAATCAGAAAAGTGTTGTCAGTTATACAAAAAGTGTGGAAATTGATAAGGATAAGAGTCAATTTGATTTAAAGTGTTTTTGTGTCGTGCAGTGATTTGTTAAGCAAAATATTCAGTGTAAAATATTTTATTATATTGGTAAGTGAATTGATTTTAATTATATATTAAAAAAAGCCTCCATCAAATTGAGCATTTATTTTGTTATTAAAACAAAATATTTAAGTTTCATATTAAGTAATTATATGACACGTAAAATCTTGAATTTACGAATATTTGATTATAAAATTATTTAACGAGTATTTGGTTATCAAGTTACCGAAAATAACTTCATTATAAATAATTTTTATATATAATATAACTATGAAATCATGCAACTGTAATACAGTCAACTCATTATACAATTGACTAAGCATTGGGTCAACTAATAGCACATTTTCAAACGACCATTATCTTGATAATTATGATATATTTTAAAACTCACTATTTTTGGACTAAAATATGCTTAACCAATTTGTAATGTAATGACTACATTTTTCATATAATTCTCGTTTTCATGTATATATATATATATATATATATATTGATTATAATGTTGACTTATCAGTATCAAGATAAAAATTCGAGGTTATCGACCTTTTATCATTTTAAATAATTAGATCTGATTTCTGATATTATTACATGTAATTAATAATTCTTTGATTCTTTAATCGTTTTTCATAATCATAGTAATAAAATAATATCAGGCCTTTTGAAATTGTATACATAAATAAAAATATAACTATATTTTTATTTAATTAAGAACACTTTTCGGTCCTTAATTTATCTTACTAATACTTTTAAAAGATTTAAATCAAGCTCTTATTAATGTGAGTAATTTTACGTCAATTCATTTTCATATCTATCTACAAACTTTCATAGACGTTAGTCTAATAATAAAGATAAAGAGAAATAACCATATTTTGACAGTTTTTTACTAGATTAATGGATTAGATAAGGTAATTTGACTACATTTCTCCTTAAAGAAGTGTCTTTTTCTTTTATATCAGTATTTTTCAGAGGTTTTTAGTAGGAATATATTTCTTGAAAAGTTACGTGGTAATATTTTAGACTATAATTTTCTTGTAGATTTATCGTTTAGGTTTTAATTTAAGTTCGTTCATTTAAAGTTCGTTAATTTTTTTTAATTTAAGGAAAATAAGCTTGCAGAAGGGCTTATTTAAATATGATATTAAAATAAGACCTCCTGATACTTCCATTTGATGTAGACAAGTGATCACTGATATCCAATTAAATTTGAAAACAAAATAATACATTCATTAATAAATTCATTTATTCAAAAGAAGGAATAAATAATTTTTTTAATTAATTTCTACTATACAATTCTATTTAAGCTAGACTTTTTTAAAGTTTTGTGATATTTTGTGAGTCCTTGCATATCTTTTAATTAGTGGATTATGCTGACACTAATCCTAGTAGCAATATATTAGGTACACCTCGCTGCTATCCGCCATTTTGGAATGTAACCAGTGAGCGTGTATAACATAATTTTTTAATTAAAATTTTAAACAATAATAGCAAATTTATTTAAAAATACTAATAATAATAATAATGTTTTTGTATAAAGATTTTTGTGATTTATTATTACAATTAGCTAAAAGTATGTAATACGGCTGTACTCATTTTAATTTTATCGGATTCTCTCTGACTATTTTCCAACCCTTTTGGATTTATTGAACTGATGATTCACGTCGCGATTCCGACCTACTCCGAACTCATGAATAAAGGCTCCGGAAAGGTTTGAAAAGGTTTGAACAAATTCCAATAAAATTAACTTAAGTACAGCCGGATAATTAAATGTAACTAGCTTCCGCCTTCGTAAAATTTATATCAAAAATTTCGTGTGTCCAGCAAATGAAGTTTCATACAAAACTGGCAACCCCTCTTTCGCCCCCTTAAGAACGGAATTTATAAAAATCCTTTCTTGGCGTATGTATCCTAGTTACGGTTTACCTTCCTGGTCCATTTCATCGTTATTGGTTCAGTAGTTTTTTAGATTTTATAAAGAATGAGTGCTTTTGCTTTTTTATATAATAATAATAACTAATTAAAAATATAGTAAAATGTTCATATTATAGTACGATACTTGCGAATACCTAAAGTTATTTATAAAATAAATATAAAACGGCTACAAATTAGCCGAATAGGATACAATATGGTGCATCACGCGGTTTCAATTACAGCCTCCTCGCTAACCTCGTGACGTGACTGACAACATTCATAATATGATTATTTAGTTTTAATAATCAAATCTTTCCATAGTATATAATAATTAATATTTATTTAATCTGCATTTCTATGGGGGGGGGGGGAGATTTTACTATTAGGCAAAAATATCATCTAATAGCACACCTTTTTTATAAAACATAACATTTTGTAAAATATAGTTAAGTTTTTTGTGGACATAAAATTTGTGTAACAAAAAAAATGTTTACGTATTCAAAAATTCATTGCTAAATTGACCGAAACTCTAGTCCAAGTTACACTTTAATAAAAAAAAACTAAAAAACAGGTTTTTTTTTACTATCTGATAAATCACGGAAACAAAATAACACGGATTACAAAAAAGTGTTAAACAAAATACCATACTAAAATTTTATTAAAAGAAATCAACTTTTCGATTTCACGAGCCGTTTTAAGTCACATTTGATACTAATGTCCCTTTTATTATCTTGTACACAGTTTAAAATATTTTACAATATCTTAAAACTAAATTGGTTTAAAATAAACGATAAATAAAATATCTTTAAACACTTAAAGTGGTAAAGTTATTGGTCAAGTAAGGATTACCAGAGAACGGGATGTTTGTCTTATCTTAAAAGCTAAAATATTGGCTATCTAATATTTAAAAGCGATAATGACAACATTTTGGTTGAAAATTTTCGATTAGTTTTTATATTGGATAAGCTTTTTTTGTAAACTTATTTTTGAATTCCAATTACTCAGTTTTTTACACATTATAAATATATTAATAATTCCTAACTCTAATACGCGACTTGATGTTTTGTAACATACAAGTATTAGGTTGAAAGCAGTATTTTTATTTAAATATAATAAATCAATGTTTTACGAGCGTCTGGTTTTGTTTTCTGGAGTATGTGATTGCTTTCTATATATAATAGAAATCACAATTTTTAAACTTTATTTAGAGTATCATATGGCATATGTGCCATTATCGTTTTGTATGGGGCTTTAATGAACAGGCGAAGAGCCATTAATGGTATACGCTTGATTTTTTATTAAAAAACGTATTAGAATTTTATTTTTTATACAAAATCTTTTTTTTTGTCAACTGATTGGTTTAGACACAGTAGTTTGTGTGGTTAACAGATTGCTTCGGCGGTCTTTGTGTTCATTATTTTTATCTGTAAAACTCCCACATCATAGATATTTCTCTAATGTGGGATTTTATTTCAAATAATAATATATTTTAAAAAAATCTACACTAAGAATTTTCATATTGAGACTAACAGGTATTTTCGCTTTAAGCCAGCGCCTATCCCGTCTATTCCTAGTAAATAAAAAGCCAACACCTGGTTAATAATAAAATTAATATGTTTAGAGATTAAGTCATTTATGTAAATTATCCGCTCGTATATTGGATAACAGTTCACATACCCTTGACCGAAACGTGTCCGACACATGACTAGACCAATTATATGCGCTGTTACAATCCGTTATGCACTTTGACATTTTATTATTCGTTATAAATGTATCAAATAATATTATATATTAACCGTAACAGATTATGTGATAACGGAATTATTTCTGTGTCGTGATTACTACTATTATATATATTTGCCCAGCTGTATTGACGTAGATTTCTCTAACGTATTTTGCCCGGCTAGTCATAAACACAATCAAGGTCCTTAATTAAAAGCTCGGTGTATGGCAAAATGCTTCATGTAGGACCTCACGCCGAATGGGTTTGAAAATAGTCTGGTGAATTTACATTTATTTAACGTAAGTAAGTATTTATTAAATATTTATTAATACTTCTTTTTACTAAAGGAAATAAATTAAAGAAGTTAAAATAGAATTCATGGCATTTCTTGGTTTTACGACTACTTCATGGACTTTTCTTTTGGAACCGTACAACTAGAATGACGTTTTATTTAACATAAGTAACTTAAGTTTGAGAAAAAAAGTAAATTTTAAAATAGATAATTTACTTTTATAATATGAAAGAATCTATAACTTATCTTTAGTTAATTATTGTTAATAATAAATTATTAATAGAAAATAGACATATCATTTATCAAGAATATATCTACGTATCTAGAAGCATCGAATTATATTATAACCTTATAAATTTTGTTATATTGTAGTCAGTGCTGTTCAATATAGTTTCTTTTATTATGTCTCTTTATGTCATCTCAAGATCATTGTCTTGGATAAAAAACTTGAATTTAACCTAGACATATAAGTCAAAATAAATACTCTTTATTTAATAATAATTCAAGTCATTATGCCTCGCCTCGTATCATAAACTTGCACTACATGTAGCTGGCGTATAATAAATCGTCCATCTCACCAAATTACTAGTTCACTAAAATGGCAGCTACAGGCTATAAATTAAATACTACAGCATATATTCACTTTGCCTCCAACAAAGATTTATTTGGTTACCTCCCAGGACATTTATTTGCGATATGATCGGTATTTAATGACAGTCTAATTAAGATTTTTAATCTCAGTGAACTTTAAAGCTCTCATTGGCATCTCAGAGTTTATATAAATTCTTTTCTATTGTTATATATAATTATTCATCTGTACTGTGAATACTATCGGAAATTCAGCGCGTAACACGAAGTTCACGCTGTGAATCCGTCATGTTCACTACTCATGAATAAACCCTGAAAGGGTTCGAAATAAGTCGGAAAAAATCCGGTATTAGTTTCGTAATAACAGCCGGATAATTATATTAAATAGTAATCATACATCACGAATGTTTAAATACAAAAATTATCTTCTCTATATAGATGTTAATCATAAGAAATTATATTCATATATATTTCCTAAACGACCAAAATATTTCAAAGAATACATAAAACAATGAAAATGGCAAGAAAAATATAAATACATAAAATAAATAATAAGCTTGTATTTTATTGAAATATTGATTACTTTTAATACAGCAATGCTGGAAGCGACGATGTCGGCAACATTGCCATGACGTGACACCTGACTCGCAACTATCAATCAACTTGTTTCTGCAATCTTTTAAATTATACCTTCACGTATATTTCATGTATTTTATTTAACAAAACGGCGCTTCTGTAATTATTAAGTTTATTCTCAAGTTTTCCTTTAAATTTTGTTTAATGTGAGTCATTGTTTTACATTTTGATTTAAATCATAAAGCATTCATATTGAATTGCTTGCGATGTCTAATTGTTCGCAAGAAAAATTATGAAATGTTTTGACGTTTGTAAAACAGTGAGTGGCTGAGTTTTTTGTTTGGTTCTTCTCAGAACGTACCCTACGTCTGGAAGCCTCGTAGACTTAACTTTTAAGTTGGGGTTTCCTTACAGAAGAGCTTATTTCGATAAGTATACTATCAAAATATGTCTATTCTCATTGTTTTACACAAGTAATCACCGATATTTATAAAAAGTGTTAAATATTGAAGTAAATAAATAAATTTAAATTCATTCTTTGGAACAAATTTTTAACTATCTTTTTTGAGACGATATATTAAGATTTTTTTGGGTGATCAGTAAGTATTAGAAACTTGTTCGGTGTTTAAACTGTTGCTGACCGCTGCCATCACAATATCACGTCGTGTCATATTTAATATTGACGTGCTGAGAGTGATCTGATTAAAGTATTGACTTATCTCTGTTTTTTATCAACGCAACATTGAGACAGTAAGTGATATTGTAGAAATTATTTATATCTGATATTTGTCTATTTTGAGATTGTAGATTATTCTGATATATAAATGCTAGTTGTCAGTTTCTCTAACTACTGTGTTTGACGTGGGTTCGAGTCCCACACGAAACAATTCTTTCAATTATATAATAAACAACATATATATTTTATCTAGATATGCTGTTGTTACTCAATATATAAAAAAAAATTGAGTTAATTGGTAATTCCTGATAGTTATAGGTAAAAATAACTGTTTCCGACACTACTATATATCTCACCTGTAATAAATATAAATTAAATGTATCAAGCAATCTATTAACATATAAAATACCATAAAGGTGATTACTAATTAATCCAATTACATATCGTTCCAGTTATTACTATGTATGGAGTTTAATGTTAATGTTACAAATTTCCACGAACATGTAAGATCAAAGGTCACACGAGGCTGATTCCCTAAAATAGAGACAAGCTTATAAAAACATATCCAAATAGATATAAACGAATTAGTATTATCTCCTCGTATCGAATTCTTACATCATACCTTTACAAAACGAACATATTGGTATATAGGGTTGATAAAAAGATAAAAGTGACTTTTTAAACAAGTTGATCTGAACGTACAATAAACATAGTATGTGGGTTCCTTTTAAATCGATATCAACATAGTCTGTGGGTTCCTATGTGTTTAATTAAAATAATAACAATGCGTTATAATGTATCACCGATGGGTGAATGTGTTGTTGATACATCAAAAGTAACATTTGAATCGTGAGTGACGAGAAAGATTAAACAATTTATTCACTTGTAATTTTTTTATTAAATGGTTTATTCACTTGCAATGTTTTGATTAAACTATTTATTCAAGGATACTTAATCCTTATCTTTGGACAACCCTAGTCTAGACCCTAAATTGGTTGCCCTGGATGCCAGCACAAGTCATTGCGTCTAAAGTTGGTTTGTTCAATTACCTAATGACTGCATCTCTACGGAAGTGCCTTATTTGACACAAACAATCTACGAGCGATCTCTTTAAAAATAAATGGGACAAGAGACATCTTTGAAGATCTTTGAATATTTTACATTTTGCACACTTTTAAAATAAAATATATGTATGTAATATGTTTTTATATGTTCTAAGTTATATTCCCACGGTTAAATTCTTCATAATTAAGTTGAAAAGCTGCTCTTAACATTAATAATTGTTTAAAACCGCTAACCAATAAAGACCAATTAAACCTAATTCTAAATACGATTTCACTTATAAGCACACATACCAGGATCCAGCAACAGTTGAATTGACATTAATTGAGTCCAATCTAAAAATAAACTAAACCACAGTAAAAATAAACATTGAAGTTTATTAGTAACAAGTGGTAGCTTATGTATCCTAATTGATTCATTGGTTGGCATGACCCTTCTTCCAATTTGAAGTCTCGTCTCTAATGTTCCAGAAGATAGTTTTCTCGTGACATCAAAACATCGTTTTATAGCTTAGTAATAAAAATATGCATTAATAATAAATGTAAGTAAAATATATTGCAATATATATCGTATTTCTAAACACCTTATTTAAATAAAGTGCTGAGATAAAATCTTATCTTTATTGTAAAAGCCGACATGTGCTATGGTCATTATGTCCAACAACTTGGACCAGTCGACTTGTCCTACGTACATAATGTATAACATGACATTCTATTTACTCTACAAATGTTCTGTGTTTGTGTTAATTTACTTTGATATTACCTTATTTTTATATGTCTATAAACAAGGATTACCAACGGATCAGGAATAGGTTTATAGTTAATTTGTACGTAACATCGAAGTCTCCCTATAATCTACTTAAAGATCTTGGCCTCTAGAAATATCTTCAGTTAATTTCTAGAAAGTACTTCAGTGGCGGCATTGGTAAGTTCGTTTCGAATTTGGTTAGGTAGGGATAGGACCGTAAACAGTTCTCGCCGGGGCGTCACGGTGTGTGCTAACGCGATCCCGTGACGTCCCATTACGGCGCAGAGGGCAACCGTTGGTTTTTTAGTGGGTAGCCTTAAAAATGGCAGCATCCTCTATGCTGCCGGGTAGTCCCACATCACCCCCCGGCCGTCACCCCCATGGGCCGACGGGGTACCCGTAACGGGTTTTTTCAACGGAAAAAAAAAAAAAAAAAAGGACCGTAAACAGTTGAGATAAACATATATGCGCATTTTAAAGAGGCCCCTTAAACCTACATACGCGATGGCCCCGGCACCCGCACGGTGAGTCCATGGAATGCTAAGAAGCTTCATTTCTTCTCTTCTTTTTCTTAATATAAAATAACTCTTATGAATTAATTCATTATTTACTGACTTCACTTCGTTAGAACACAGTCAACCGCCCGCATCGGTGTGATCTCGATAAACTTTATCAAACAGGAAATCATTTGAGTTGAATAATTGTTGCGAAATCTAACGCGTAAAGGGAGACAATACTACAATATAAGTCAGGATCACAAAATGTAATTGAATGCTATTTTTCCAATGGCAATAGTTAATTGCAAGTGCCACAACTTTAGTAACACCTTAGCCAATTTTTTCATGAATGCTCTTCAATTACTTTACTCCAATTTCTCCATTTAAGAGATCAATTTCAAAAGGGTTTTGGTATAAACGTAAAAAAACTATCAAAACGAAATAAAGTTGGAATTATCTTGCTTTTGCATTTATCTCGATGCGTTAGTAAAATGAAACATTTGACAAACCAATCTTCATTCGACACTAGTCGGACAAATTCCGAAATAATAGTAATCTTTAGTGGTTTTTTATATTTTTACATGAGGACATTTTTATTTAAATTATTTTTGATGTATGTCTAATTGAGTTGCGCTTTGGTAACTTGAACAATCTATATTTCTAGTCTTATTAAAAATATAAAAAGCCTATAAAAAACACTTGCATTCATAAAACCTTTCCACCTTTTAAAAATTTACTTAAATCATCAGAATCATCAGGCTTTAGAATACCTCTTCTAAAAACTCTGTTAATTTTTTTAGAATTATTATAAAAGATATTTTATGAAAACTCTTTTGGACCAAAAAATAGACCACAGAATTTATAGTTTCATTCAGTTGGCTTCTTACATTAAAAGTTGATATATAGCCAATTCATTTGTAAAATAGCATGTGTTATTAATTATTACAGATGTTCCTAATTTTTCAATGGTATAATAAATAAAAAAAACAACTATATTTAATATAATATCATGTTTGAAAATATTATTTTATGTAAGTTTACAAAACTTCAGCACACATTTAAAATTTATTGTGCTAAAAATAATAATATATATTTCACAGATGAATAATCTACAACATTATCTATAACATTAAAGTTTTTAAAACACCTGTGTTTTGTTTTTATGTCAAATTTTATTGCTGCTACGATTGAGAAATAAGATAAAAATGACTAACCAAATAAACTTTTGTTTTATAATGCTTTCATCTCCTATTTATATTACTATTTTGGTTAAAATAAACGGTTAACTATTTCCATTAATAAGTTCATTGCGGCCGCACGACGCTTGTGTTAATTTTTGTATTTGAACACAAATTTGGGGCTTAACACACCGGTGTGTTTTTTTTACCTTAACTTGCAAACGATGAAAGTCTTGTATCTCTTCTCTTATTTTGAACGGCTGCGTGTTGCGATTTATAACATAAAAGATATAAAAATACAAAGTAAAATTAATAAATCGATTAATATAATCAATTCACACTAATAAAGTTTACGTAATCAGTAATAGTCTGCATATGAAATAATAATATCACGAACCAACTTTTACTAACTATAAATATAATACGATGATATAATTTTATGAATATAGATATAATTAAACAAGAATACAATAACAACTTCATTTTACTTTCACTGTTCAAGAACGATGGAAGCTTACAAAAAACAAACGTTAGATACGCGGTAAAGATCAATAAAACCTTTACAATTAATACGTCAATAAAATTAGCTCATACATATTTACCATTCATAATTTTAATCACATACATATATAGTCTGTATAAATTGTAACCTTCGGTTTATTGGCAATAGTTAATTGAGTTAAAAGAACATATCTAATACAAGAATATTTAAATTAACGAAACATAGAGAGCAAAGTTAAGAATAAGTAAAAATATCATAATGAAATATACAAATTATTTAATGAAATAAACCAGGACTTTATTCGCTATGACGCGATAGAAAAGTAACATTACGAAAAATTAATGAAAAGTAAAATATTTCTATGCGAATGACAAATTTTTAGACACGTTGTCGTGCGTTATATGCAATCAAAAACTATCCATAGACTACTGTGTTGTACATGGAATACATTTTTTCAATTTCATACCATAGTGCGTTTATAAATCGCGTTTAAGTGTAGAGTGCATTGTGACGCAATCGATTTTTCCAAAAAATCTCGTGTGTCATAGCGAATAAGGCTCCAGCTTTAAATTATAGTTAAGTCATATGTGAGACGATCTTTGAACTTTGCAGGTTCTCATTAAAGTGTCATTTGCGCATTCATCCAAGGCTGTATGTATTTCATATTAATATAATTATCTGGAGTATTCTTGGTATTAGACTTGGACAATGTTTTTAAAAATTGTGTCTGTACTGTACAAAATCTGGTTAAGGATTCGTAAATTCCTGTATATTGAGCTTGTTTTGCTCGTTACTATGTTACCTACGTCAGTTCTATGAGTACTTATATAATAACGAGGTCCTGACAGCCATATAAGAGATGTAGTAAAAGATTTTATCGTAACAGCAAAAAAAAAAAATACCCAAAAAAAATTGTAAGGTGATTGATGCTTTTTACTATCTAATTATTGTTTAAAAAAATATTAATTATCCCAAAAAATATTCCTCACTCTCTAACTCTTTCCTTTTAATATGGATTTTGATGTTTCTCTACTAACTCGTCTTATTGGATATGAGATTGCTGCTAAAAATATTTGTAAATATAAAAAAAAATTTAAGGTAAAATATACCAGAACAGAATTGTTACAACTATCTGAATTTAAGATGTATATAAATGTCTTGTTAGAATAAGATTTGTTGGTTGAACTAACAATTCTTTAAACGCATCACCTAATACCTTGGTATAAGAAATGTCTTTTTTTATTGTAGTTTCTTTTTGTGACGTTAACACCCGCTTCTCGTTTGAACAAGATTTTAGACATTCCACTGTCCAGGAGTTTTTTATACGGTATAAAAGTTTAAATAGAAAGTCATTTTCGAAGCAATGAACTTGACATTTCATATATTAAGTCCACGGAGAGAAGCCGCGCCCATAACTTAGTGTTATAATAAAATTAAATACAGTTGTTAAAAAAGTATAATTGATCTTTACATTCAACTAGCGATCTGCGCCAGCTTCGTTTTTTAATATATTTTTTAATATAAAAACGGGAAAATTACCAAGAAATTGATGACATATTCTGTAAATAACACATTTTGTTTATACACATTTTACCAGAAATAACCACTATACCAAAATAACACCAGAAAAAAACAGCAAAATCGTACTTGTTTTTTTTATTATTTATGTAAAATATAAAAAAGATTTATTTTTAATTTATTGCTACATATATATTATTTATTTATATTGATATTTAAATTAATATAAAAAGTTTTATTTAACCTATTACATGTTTTGAGAATTCGTATTTAAAACATACATAACTCTTAATAATTACAGTCGAATTGAGATAATTTCGGCAAATTACAACCACGCTTGTCCTTAATTTTTAAACAAACATTGCAGAAATGGTAATTGTTTTATTGGGTAATTGTAGCTAAATATGGTATTGACTTACCTATCTCACTATTCATTACAATACTCTAGGCTTAAATTTTCGTTTCCTCAAGAAAAAAAAAAACATTTTGAAAATAATGTCATTGAGAAAGGTTTTTTATTTTTTTTCGTAAAAAAAAGTAAATAAAAATAAAATATTGCAAGCCTTACAATCATTATATAATTAATTAACAGCTTTTACGAGTGTCGTTTATGAGAAACAACTAATTAAAACTTTACCGCTTTATTTAACCAATGTCGGTAATAAAAAAAGTATTCAAAATAATTAAATAAAAATAACATATATTTTCATATAACACCCTTCACCCTGGCATTTTGTTTAATCAAGTGCATATTAGTTCATGCTCATACATATATTAATATATAAACGCCCATCGGAAGTACACGCCCACTTAAGTTAGATAAGGTTATAATTAACAACTAAACCTTGGATAAGGTATAGACAATTAAAGGACATTCTAATAACTTATTTGTTGTTAATAGTTTTATTATATTATTTACAAGATAAAATATCTTTATCCATAAATAATAATCTAGACCCAAGAACCAGTTATTATGATTTGCTTTACATATCTCGGAACTGAATAAAATAATTATTGACGGACAAGAATCAAATCTGTGACTTCTAGGAAACCGTGCCGCCACCCTGTTAATTGAGCTATCGTGCCGCTAATTGCAGTATGAATTCAGTATATCATACTTTATTTATTTAAAATTGAAATAACCTTATAAGCTAACACATATTTACAGACAATTACAAAACAGTTTTAAAAAATGTTCAAAAGAGTACAACTATAGCAATTTTCTTCCATTAAATCTATATTATCTTTTATTAATTAAGATACGAATTGACTACTTTAATTGATTGATTTAAGAATATATTAATTTTAATCTTTGACGTCTATAACTTGTAACACAGTCATATAAATGCTTAGAATTATTGAAAATCTGGTTTTATATCCGGCTGTAATATTTTCTTAAATCTGGTTGGTAAAACGGCGTTCTTGCCAACCTTAGAATAAAATTACATTATACCAACCTGTCAACCCTTAGTGGATCAGACTTTGTTTTGTTGGGAACATTTTCTACAATTAGAAAGGAGACCTGTGGCCAGCAGTTTGATAGTTGGTGCTTCAGGATATGTTATGACATATGATATATGAGTTATATGTAACTTGCTTACCCAAGCGTACAAAAGATAAAAACTTTAATAATTGAGTACTAATCTGCATCCTTACAAAGATATCTATACAAATATTAAGCGGAAAGTTTGTTTGTTAAGAAAAATTACTAGATGACATAGTTTTTATTTAATAATTATAAGTAGTTCCGTGAGGAAGGCTATATCTTCACGTGACTACTCTTAACTTATATTAATAGTATATAAAATCGTAAATTACTCATTATCATTGATATATCAAATTAACGATCCAATACACTGATGATGATGATTTAAAAAATATCCTAACCTTAATGTAGTCATAATTTTGAATTACCTCCGTAATAAAAATACCTGTCGAAATTAGCATTTTACCAGTATAAGTAAACTTCCGTTAATAAAGTTTTTAGAACACGTTGAGATAAAATGTGTTATAAAAACGTCATAGAAATAAGTACTTTAGATATGTAGTATCATGGTTGTCAAATCCTCATAATAACGTCATGGAAAATTCAACCCATGTTAGTATTTTAGTATGCAGATATTCGGACATCAAATATTTATACGTATTGGTTTTCATTGGCTGCCTGCCTTGTTTGTGCTTGTCAGTTCATATTATTTGAGGTCCAACTTTCTGTTTACACAGTTGTTTAAAACCACTTATGTATCCAAAATATTAGCATCAGCACAAAAAAAAATATTTTGTTGTGACATATATTTTCCCTTTCATATTATATAAGAACGTAAAGTAAGGTTTAAACTTTGATTAAAATTCATTGAATACTTCCAGTACTAAAAGCTCAAGCTGTATAAATCACGAATGCGTTGTACCCGTCAATTATACTGATTACCTGTCGCTATATAAATCAAAATATAAATCATAATGTAGATCGTGGGTCACACTGATTCAGTGGAAAGTTTGCTAGCACGTGCTTGTATTTGCTTAATCGATGTTAATCTATTTATATATTAATAATGATTTATAAATGTGGGTGTAAGTGGGTTTAATTAGTTGAAATCAAAATGTTCATTTTTATTTAATGAAGACATTTATTTCAAATTAGGCGTGATGAATATCTTTCTCGTACGTATTGGTTTTATTAGTTGTAAGTTATTATGATTTATCTGAATAAATAAATTATTAGTCTCTTTTAGATACTGTCTTGATTTGTTTTAAGTTATAACTACACGCAAATTAAAACTAAAGCAGAGACAATTTTTTAATCAACATTTTTACTTCAAAAATGTAGAACATACATCAGATGACTATTATAGGCATTTCATACCTACAACGGAGACTAAAAGTAATGTAATCAATATTTTAAATGAATTTGGGTTATTCAGTCAGATTATCAATTGTGAAGCAATTGTATAGCGAAGCCAGCTATCGTGGGTCAAACCACAACAGTGTCGAATTTTTCTGAGCCTAGAAGAAGCCAAACATTGACGTGACACAGTTAGGTAACTAAATATATAATATATGTAAACCATTTAATAAGTGATAATTTCAAACAAACAGTAATATAATAACTTTATATTATATATTATAATGATATATTCAACCTATATCAAAGCCAGCTGCTGTCAATAATACTGTGAAAACTGACACGTCCTTCTCTATATTAAAACTAGTTGAACACAACATTATACATGATTGAAGCGATTTTATCCAATACTTTAATAATATGTATTATTGTAAATGTATTCATTTTGTCTGTCAGTGTAATTTGTACTTCATCTAATACTAATAACTATGTATGTGAAATAAAACTATTTTTAACGGATTTAACTCGCGTATAATTTCGACGTTACTAATGCTTTGCAGCAATCGTATTCACGGGTAAACGAGTTATAAATGTAAAAATCTAAGAAAATACTAATATATTAGTTAGTGTTCTTAAAAACTGCAGAATAAAACATTTGTATCCATATTGCCAAGAAAACTTTTCCTGTTTCATAATTACTATGTTTTCACAATTAGTAACTTCCTTCCATGGAAGTTAACCAATTTTGAACTTTGCATCCGTCAATATCACTAAATAATATCTTAATATATCTTTGTCAGTTCTGAGATATATCAGATTAGATATAGATAACCAGCATCATGTGGTCATACGCAGGTTGCATCAGGTGATCAACAGTCACTTTATACTGTAGTGTATGCGTTAGAGACAATGATAATGAAAGGATTTTGAAATACATATACTATGTGAAATATGAAAGGAAAACAGTTTTATTTTTTGTATTAATGTATTTCAAATTGTTTTCCAAATAATTACGAGGGCGTATATAAATAGCTTTTTAAATGCATGGAATAATTAATATTCTGTTATCATTTCAATAGTAATTAAAATTTACTCGTCAATGTCTTTTTAGTGATAAATATTGACATATCTTAATTATTTAAATTACAATATGGGGACTGAAGTCAATAATATTGACATAAAAATATATTAAAAATATCTTCTTGTATATAAACGTGTAGTAAACTATTGTTTATTAAATGTAAAAATAAGGCAGCAGTTTTTTGCTTGATATTTAATTATTTTATTACCTTATCATCATATGTATCATATGTATTTTTAGAACGGCGGAATTCTTTTAAGCATTGAAGATAAAAAGAGTATTTGATATATTTATCTTGATAGTAAATAATAGAAAATAACAATGAAAAACATCATTTTGCAGGACGTCGCCGAGGCACGCGGGGCTAACCGCAGCGGATAGGCGGCGTATCACTACATCGGCCGTTCGCGCTCGCGTCGCACGACTCTCGATCAGACCGCAAGTATCCAAATAAAACTAAAACTAAGTGCAAGTGAACTCGTGAACTCTTATAAACTAACGTGTAGTCACTAGTGATTCCGTGCAAGTACTCGGTAACCGAGTGAATGCGCGTGTGCTTTGATACCCTCTGCTTTGGATCGTCACAGCGAACTGCTGGTGACGATGAGCCGAGGGCCGTAGTGAATACAGGAGGAGGAGCGCTAACTGTGGCGCCCACTGTCAACGGTGATAGACGAGCCTTAGACGAAACTTATCGAGAGGAACTTAATGGTATAATGGGGACTCCCACAGCCATGAATTCCGAGTCTGAGAATTGTGTTGCTAATGCAGCTGTGACAAACGATATGCAGCCGCTTGTTGAAAGAATTAGGGAGTTGGAGGCGTTGTTGAAACAACGAGATCAGGAAATGTTGGAACTGCGCTCGCAATTGGATAAATTGCAGAGCGTGTTTCCGTATCAACAATATGCAAGGGGATCCAGAGCTCCTAGGAAGCAGAGAGCTCAAGGTATCTCAGCTGAACCGCAGACAAGCTCGTCTCTTCAGGATCTGGCACATCAGACGTTCCCGATCTATGATAAAAGCGAGGCGTAAGTACAACTTCTCTATTTACAATCAACACTTGATTATTAGTACGTAACAATGCTATCATTCACACAATTTTAAATTTAAGATATCACACAATATTTTTTAATATATTTAAATGTAACTGAAAGTTTTCAGTTATAAATATATGTTATTTTCTTAACAAGGCAATTGATTAAGGATACCTAGAAAGAATGCTGTTAAATACTTATTAGGTTCGATGCCCAGTAAACGGTGTTTTTCATAACATATCTAATAATTAATAGGTACTATTAGTAACAAATATGGCATGTAGTTGCAACTAAATATTCTATAGCTCTAAGGGACGCGATTATTTATACCGATCATATATCATTTTAATTAAACCTATATATTTATTTCATATGTGAGAGCATAAATTTTCTATTAACTTTTCTCTTTGTAGGAAAAAGAGCCGAGTTTAGATTATAAATCAAAATTCACTGATACACTTAAACGGATCGAATGAACTCGTACTAATGTTGTTGATACGAATATAATTTGGGTTAGATTAGGGCTGTTCTACTTTAAATAACACACGAGCGACACATCAATAGAAAATCCAAAATAACGTTAAGAATTACAATGATGTTACAAAATTTGTCAACCCTAAATTACTTATATCTAATAGTAAGTTTCAACACTTGTCACTTTTTAGTAACAAAATTTTACTTAAATTAGTATCAGAATCCTCATAAATTGTCACTTTCTAGTAAGAACATTTTACTTAAATTAGTTCCAAAACCCACTATTCCGTTGACTTTGAATCGGCATTATCATTAACTTATCTAATACAAACAACCATTAAGAACAGTAAACAAGATCCACCAGCGTTAATTCGATATTCGTGAACTGTCAAACATGACATTTATATATATAATTTACACTATATTAAGTGTTAATATCATTTTTAAATAAATATTCAATGAGGTCACGATAACTTTAACGTTTTATATTGTATAAAATGCATTAGTTTCTTTTTTTATTTACCGAACTTATATTTTTGGTCTACATATATATATTATGTATATTGTCGTTCTATGTTATCGAGGATGTTTTATTATAATGGAATTCGATTAAATAATATATTACTTTATATATTATTATTATCTTTTACTTAGACATAGAATGAAAAATGTATCGATACGAGTTGGATTCCATATTATATAGCTATCTGTATGGGAACGAAGGTATCTATTAAGCGTCTTTCGAAAATCCTAACCAATATTTCCAATATTGTAGTATCGAAAAACATTGAAGAATAACATTTCAAACAATATAAATCTCTTCAAAATACTGTTGATAAAACTAAAATCATTAACAACTGAAACTAAAATTATTTTAGGGGATAGTAAATATTAACACGACAAAATATCAATTGAAGGTATTGAATGAATAAAGTTGTTTAATAAACTACGATCACCAGTCGAACCTGCGACCTCTGTGACACCATTTTCGTCTCTCTGACTCAACTGAGTTGTCCTGTCCCTATAGGCTTTGGTTCTATAACCATTTGGTTCCACGACCGGTCGTAGAAGATATCTGTTAAATTTTTTGTTTTGAAAATTTATCCTAGGCTGGATCAAATTTTTTATTGAGACAAGACAATTCAATTGTAAATAAATTAAGCTAAAGAGTTTGTTAATTTTATTGAGCACTAATCTTCGAAACTATTGGATGGAATTGAAAAAGGGTTTCAGCTTAAGATTTTTCTTACAGCTTTTAATTTCATCTTAATATTAAATAAAATTGTTCGTCAGTGGATGGAAGCGCCAGTAATGGCAATTTTTTTTAAAATAATTCTAATTAAAATTACATGTCTAACATGTTTATAAACAATTTTACCTATTCAGGAAGCTAATACTATGTATGTATACTATGTAATAATATGTTCATTTTTTTAAAGGTAAAAAATACTTATAATTTAATTATTTAATTTACGTCCAATTTTTATTGAAAGACACAGATACATCAATATTGTACCATTGAGTATATATTGTTAGGTGTTCGTTAAGTACATATTAACTTTATCTTAATGTATAGCGAGTATAATAAAATTTAGGCTTTTACTTTAGGCCATAACGAATAACCTTTAAACTGAAGTATAATTTTCGTTACTAAGAATTTTAATTGACCCATAAAAACAGTCGACAATGTTTTAACGACCTCTTTATGTGAAGCCGACGAACAAATTATTTATGTCCTACTGTCTGAAATATGACCCATTTTTATATTTAATTGATACTTATATTCATTCTCAATGTTTAATCGTAAATTATTATGCTATACATAAATTTATCATACTTTCAACATAAAATGATTTTGTATTATATGATTTACGTTTTATTTATACTGTTAAAAAATAATTTTAAACTTTTGTAGATGTAACGAAATGTATTGTAAGCAATTAAATATAAAACAATACTTAAAAACTACGTATCTAGTGGATCTCCTTCATCATTCATCTGACCTTATTCTAATTATTGGGAAAAGCACAATATGTCACAATATCTCTTAAGATGGTGCCTGAGATATGTAGACGTATCCATTTTATATACTTCATCTATCTCCTCTTCGATCACCCTCTTCTCTTATAAGTATCACATAAAAAAACATCAAATTCATGGTCTCTTCTCGTAAAGTTCTTATCATACCTTACCATTACGTGACCATACAGTCAAGCCTATGTTGTTATACAGCTAGTATACAGGGTGGCTCGTATTTTCAGAAAGATTGGCTTGAAGTATTTATCGTTAACTACGTATGCAGCATACGTACCTATGGTAATTGTGAAATCCCTGTGAGGGAAACCCCCCACTATTTTCATGTGTCCTATTCTGGAATATTTCTTACAATTTTTAAATCTGGTAATACTATTTCAAATATTTACATTTGCAACTGTCCATAGCCGACAGCATTACCTGCTGCACTAGTGCTGCTTGTTAACTAATTATATAAATAAAAACAATAAAATATTACAAGATATATTATGACAATTTCTTGATTTAGTATACTCAAAATAATAAATTCAACAAAAAATAAAATTTGAATAAAACTAAAAAAAATGTAAAACTATTTTAATTGTAAATAAAATTATTTAAAGTCATAGAACGATCATTAAAAAATAACTAAAATGTCAGGATAATAAGTAACTAAATTCTCTGTATATAAATGTCTTTCAAGTTTGAAACCTATACTTTTGGAATGTTTTAATGAGAGATAAGCATCATGTAATATTATATATCTTTTTGAGATAAAGATGCAACATACTTAATAAGAATTCCAGCTATCTTGCACTTCAATCTCGCACTTGTAAACTTAATTACATGACATTTTGTTCATGGTTTATTTTTATTTTGCTTGAAGCATCATCAGGGTATAAATTTAAAAGCGAGGGCACCAGTGATAGAGCGAAGCTCTCTATGAGAGACTTTTCTGAATTCTTTTTGCGAGCATGATGAAAAACGGTTTAACCGAAAATTTCAAAATTTTACATATTGGTATACCTCAGTCTGGTTGGTGGCCATTCAAAAAAATATTTCAAATATTTGTTGTGGATGAGGAATAATCAAGGAAAAACTAAAATCCCATTGACTTCAATGGGAATAATTTTTCGCGCGAAATTTTAGTTAGGAAAAAAAAATTGTCGAGGACAGAATGCGTTGACGTTTTGTTAATGCAACTTGCACCTCGCTGTTTGCACCTCGCTTCGCTCAATATGCTAGCACATAACGAGATTTTGCGAACGCAGCGAGTCAAAATTAAGGTCTGGTTCGCGTTACTAGTTATAAAATTGAATTGAAGAGCTCTCTGTCATTTTGGTATTCTAAACTCTGCACTCGTGTGTCGTCGGATTTCTTTCTTCTCTAAATTCTCATGGTATCTTACTTATAAAATCTTTTCACGATTTAGGTATAAAATACAATTTATAGCATTCTTTAAATTCTAGGGGTGTATCTGTTTTATTGCTCAAATTTACCAATTACGCTATTTTAAAACGTTTAACTCACTCGTTAACTATGAATTAATATTCAAAAAACGTTTGCTCTTTATTTATTTTGTCGAAAATAGTGATAAAATCGAGTGTAGCCCTGAATTCTGAACAGCTATTAGCATTCGAAAGGTGATACGGGATAGTTCTGCAATATCTTTTATATATAAACAAATTTAATTCCGAACATTTGACAGAAATATTAATTTTCATATATCAAATTCAAAGCGAATCTCTAACATCTTTGGCAATAGGCCTGAAATATAAATATACTATGCCTAATGCAATATGAGTGACTGTTGACTTGATGAATTTACAAAGAAGTACATCATTGCTACTAAATGATCTAGATAAACTCCCTTGGCATCTGATTAGCATATATAAGCAGTTTAAAAATATTGTCAAAAGAGGCGGTTCAAGGTGTCGAGATAACCTTCCCGATTGGCCTTATCGTTACGAAATCTCGCCCGTATTCTATGAACGTACAACTACTACTTACTTAGTATATATATATATATATACATATTAAATTTGGGACGCTTTATAGTCAGATATTAGAAACCTTGGGTATTTACCTCATTTACTTGACATTTTGTTTCCTTAATATTTTTTGTTTGTTTGTCTGTTATAGATTCACAAGATGTAGTAATAAGCGTTACTTAACACAGTCTGTATAAAATAAAGGGCTTATTTTTGTAATTTTAATATCTTTACTAATAAAATGTATGTCCTATAAAAAAACAACTTCAAAGTAATAAAATTATGATCTAGTTACAAGGTAATTAGCATTTAAAAATAGCAAGTATATTCATTAATTCCCTGGTTTATCGAAGTACGACTAGTGCTCGTTTACTATCTTTGGGGTCCAGTCGTATTAAACTAAATTATTACAGCTATATCAAGGAAAGGTCTGATAGATAAGACTTATTTACCTATAATTTATTATCTTGTTTTGTTAAATAAATCAGTATTTATTTTTCCGTCCTAATTAAGCTACAGGATTTATTATTCTTATATGTTATATGCGTTTAATTTAGTCAAATAAAATAAATCTTATATATATGGTTAAATAATTCGAATTCTGTCACTGAAATAAATATCCACCTGTTTATATTTTACATAATATTTAATAAATACTAGTTTCCAAGGAAGTCTAATTATCATTTTTATCTAGTACATAAATACCACAACGCTAAATTAAAAGCTGAAAACTCGAAAGGCACTTACTCCTTATCTGAACAAGCCTTCGAAGTGCGTACATTTGCATGGGTATCGTGTTTACTATTGATAATGAGACTAAAATATAATAAATGTATTTTAAGAAGATAATTCCTTTTTAACTGTTAGGTTTCACATAAATCTGACTTGCTGATTTCATTTATGCTATTTGTGGAAATCAGATCTGATCAAATGACGAACTAAATTGTTTTGAGACTGCTATACATATAAAAACAAAAAATACTACTAGGATTGTTTGTTTGTCATATGAAAAATATATATGAAAAAAGAGACTAATCATAGGACGCAATATTGTTTATTAGAAGTTGGGGGATACTATGCACCATTCTGTCAAAATTTCTGCAAGAAATGGCACTATACCAACACATTAAAAAATACATCATTTTTGATTAAAAGTAATACAGTACACCATCATAGAAAGTAACACGGTTGCTAATTAATGATAAAAATATCCAATGAACAAACCAACAAGCAGAATATTCAAGGTATAATATATGTTATCTTGTCACATAACTCGAGTCAGGTGCACGCACGACAATAAATTCGGGCATTCAGAGTTGAAATACAAGTGAGTACATTTGTATCCCAAAGATGGCAATGAGAGAAATCTCGTTTCCGATTTGGCCTTTGCCATATACCAGTGAGCTTTACTTTTTACAGTATTTTAACCATCTTTTTAATCCTCGTTATGGTTAAATACATACCATTTTATAAAAATTAATTTAGTGATGTTCATGAATGTATTGTATGAAGTTGAATGTATTGTATGAAGTTTGACGTAACAAAGATTATATTATTAACAGGTAATACTTTTATCACGAGTTGATTTAAATCTCAGTTGTTTTTAACAAATACTAGGACATGTGCGTCAGTTTTTATTATCACATGATTTGTGTGCTGAAGTAATTTCTTTACAATATGTATGTCAAGAGACTTGAGAGGTATTTGAGAAATCATTTTATTGTTCAAGTACCGGCTACTGAGGAAGGACATCAAGCATCTTATCAATAGGACATAACAGTGCAAAATATATTACTTTAAAGAATCACTTTGTCTCTCTCATTTAGGTATAAGGTCCTTCTAATACTTCACTTAATTTGAAAAGTTCAATTACAAAGTATGGAGCTTTCAATGGACTTTTTATGCATGGAATGTTATCTTTAAACCTAAAATTGTATGAGATAAACCACCTCGTAGAATAAAAAACTTTGTTTCATCGTGAAAGCCTAAATATAAAAAAATATTAACATAAAATAAAAAGTTGTTTGGCTTCTGTCTTTATTTATTTAATATCAAAAATTAAATTAAATTACAATTAATAATTATGAAAGTCAAAGTATTAATTCGTTTTGACCTAAGAAAGTATAACATGGAATGAAAATGTCAGGTTGCATTGGTGCCAGCGAATTTGCTGACCAATTAAACCCAGGGTCGTTAAGATTCAAGATATGGTGGTCCCTCGTGGTATCGTAAGAAACAATAATCTTGCTTATAAATTAAGTCATTATATATAACGACATTGGAGATCCTGTTACGTAAGGTTTTCTTATAAAAATCGGTGTTATAATTCGTAACATTAACGCCAAAGAAAATTATGCACAATTTGTTGAGAGTGCAGAAAAATAAACCTTTATTTTATATTGATTTTAATTTTATATAGAACCAGTTGTGCCCTGCGGTTTAGCCTGTATAATTCTACTACTATATTCTTCATGAAACTGCCTAATATAATCAGATTTTTTTTGTCAAATCCATTATTGTTTCTAATATTATGGCTTTTAAACAAACAAACTTTTCTTATAGTCAAGTCAGTCAGTCGAAACAATTTCCTTATTATATTTAATTCACATCCAATATGTCAAAATGATCAATGTATATTGAACTTGATTTGGTTTTAAGTTCATTCAGTTAACAGAATTAATCGTTTTTGCATGACAGCTTATTAAAATGCTGTCACAAAGCTTATTGCAGTTATTCTTTACTTGTGTTCATTCAAACTGTTGAAACATGACGTTAATAAGTGTAATTTGAGCCAGAAAGTACTTGGATTAAAAAATCCTTCATAAATTTTGTAATAATTATACAGTAGGAACTTAATAATGTTAGTATTATATCCATACGAGATAAACGACATACATTATATATAATTCTGTTAATTTTAACCTCTTTAAGTGACTTTCTGTCATAATCAGCTATAATCCTATATTGGATTATAATTCTAACGCTGCAAAGAATTCTAATAGGCCCAAGCGTTAAAGTTTAGCCTTAATAGGTATAATATACAATAAATTTAAAGTATTCAAATAATTAAGGTCAACACTTCGAGATCTGTTAGATAAGAAAACCACCTAACAAGATTCTCTGCGTATTTTAGTAGGATTGCTGTCATTTCTTTATACATATACGATGTATATACAAATGGCTAAAAATATATGTCTAAAAAGATTAATTTTATGTTAGCATTACAAATATGAAATAAGACTTAGTTATTAATGTGCTGAAATAAATAAAAGTATTTAATTTTTATGGGATTGTGTAACAAAAGAATAATTCATTCTGATGGTAGTGAAAGTAGAGTCATGGACATCTGCAAGAATTAAGATTTTGTACATGCGCTTCCACCCACAGTAAGGAAGGCATAAGGAAGGATAGACGGGACTAAGAGGTAAAGAAGAGTAGGGAGGGCGTAGGACATCAGGCTCACTCACCTTACGAAACCTAGACACAATGCTCTAACGCAATAGGTGGAAGAGTTAGAGGAGCCTAAAGAAGGGCCCATTTAAATGTTAATTCCCCAATTAAATGTTAATGCTATGAAAGTTCTGAACGCGCCCTGGTCTGAGAAGAACCACTTAAAAAACTCAGTTGGAAATTTTATATTTTGTAAACACTGCTTTACAAAAGATTTTTTTTTTTATTAAAGTTTGCTTTTTGTGTGTTCCGTACATCCACTTACATATTTTTTTTATTTGTTTTGTATGACACTCCAATGTTATAAATTGTATGAAACGAAATGTCTTTGTGTCTCTCTGGGGCTTGACAACTATACCTTGTGCGGTGTAGCATGGTGTGGGTGACTGTCAGTACCACTAGGGATGGACATTACGCATTTCTTTTTTTTGCTCTGAGTATCAGAGCATAAATCTAGTTCTTTTTAATATTGTTACAAAAATTAATGAGTGACTTGCCATTACTTATATAAAATAGTCAAAATAGGGCTAATAGTTTTTTTTTTTCATCACAACATTTTTGCTCTATGCCGCGGCGGGCATTTTGTTTACCCGTGGACCGCTGTCAGTACGAGTACTAGCACTAACTCTGATATGAGGTTAGATGACTAAAATGTATTTTTTCTTAGCAACCTTTTAAGAATAAATACCTTATTCTGTTCTTTCATTAATATAATTATAAACTCTTTAACAATACAAATTGAACTATTTACGCACAATATACTTTTTTATTATAAGAAAACATCGACTATGAACCGTAGCAGTACATCCCCTCACTAAACACGTCTAGGGCGTTATGTTATACGCATAACACTTTGCTTAATTTTTCTTTCTATTAGATTTTATTTATAGACTCGAACATTCTATTTCGGCTTAATTTAATTTACTGTATTGTGTAGGTTCGACACCTGAGACATCTACAAATTAAAGATTTCAGCATTTTGTTATCAGACTTATCTCTTTATACATTTTTAAAATAATATTTAATTAAAATTATTTTAAGAAAACATGGTATGGATAAAAGAGAAAATTAAATCATTTATATTTCGTTACATATGAGGAATATTCTTAACGTATCATAGTAAGGGTTTTGAAACAAAGTAGCTAATATGACTCGCGGGTGGATTGCAATTTCGGAGAAAACGTCACATAATGAAATGCGGTATCCTGTGTGTGCGTGCGTCGAGACTACCAACTAGTGTAGTGTGCGTTTGTTTTAAATTAGTATTTCTTATTTGTTATTTATAAGAAACTAGTAAACCCCCCGTTACTTCTTAACGGTCTTTATGAGAAATTCCATTTAAAAGACATATGTTAAACTACAACATAGGAGTTTTCTATAACATCTTAAACTACAACATATACCAAAACTGCAAGGAATAAAAGTTACAGATATATCAACCTATAAACCTACTTTTTCATCTGCATATTAGATATTTTCTTTTTTTTTGTAATATTTAAAGATACATTGGTTTTAAATAAAAAAAGATATTTCTGAAAATATTAAAAAGAAACTTTTAAATTGATTCCTATATTTATTATCGGTTTAGAAAATGACATAAAATATTGTTAAAATTTTATTTCAAACCTTACTACTAAATTCGTAGGGAACGAAAGAAACATAACTAACGATACGGAATGAACGAAGTAAATGTATGTATAGTTTATATACTTCGTTCGTGACTGTAGTTCCAGGGTTGCACTTTTCTTTTTATTGTAGTATATATTGTAAGTCTTATTCGACACCGACACCGTCGTTGGTTGATGACAATCTACTCTTTCTACCTATCTATGCCCATTTTCGAAAAACTCAGTTTTTCCTTCCGATCTGTCTGTCTGTATGTGTGTCTGTGTGTCTGTGTGTCTGTGTGTGTCTAATTTTATTTTTTCGAATTTTGAAAAACTAAAGATATATTTGGAATCAGCATCTAAATGTAAGATTCACTTTTCAAAATTATGTTGATTGTCCAACGGGAAGGTGGTCAGATCGGCCGCCGAAGTTACCGAAAAATGGAAAAAAAAATTCGAATTTTTAAATTTTTTAAAATTTAAAAATTAATTAATTAATTAATTAATTTAATTATTTTCATTTTTTTTTTCTTTTGTTTGTTAATTAATTTGCGAGTTATAATTTGCCGATTAGGAGTTTTTCATAGCGACAAGCTCGATTGCCGCGTGTCAGATGTTTATGATATATTTTTGTTAATATTTTTTTGAGGGAAAAGAATTTTATCCACTTCTTTGCCTACACTTAGCAACGCTGATGACAATTATATTAAAATAAAATATATTTACAAAATACGTTCAATAACAAAAAAATATATAAACAAAAGGTCGTTATATGAAAAAACAAGGGCAGATCATTGCCCATTTCAATAATCGACATAAAAATATAATTATTATTATTTTTTCCCCAATTATACATGTTTATCACACGCTATACATGAAGCCATGATTGAAACGCATACGATACTAACCATACTATTACCATGATTATTGGTCTTCAACCACAAAATTACACTGCGAATGGTAATTCGGGGACCGTCAGTTAAGTTATGCTCATATGTAAAGTCTTAACTAAAGTCAAGGTAATAACTTAGCTTGGACAAGCAACAACTTTTAAAAACTTTTAAATGGAAACTTTTTTTTGTTGGAAAATTTGTACTAAGCTTGGCGTCACTGCGGGGAGTAGTGTGGTTTTGTAGGACTCCAACTGAATTTAATCCAGCCTTTTAGCTTCACTCCTCTTACGGAGAGAGAGCCTGGTAATATGCCAGCTAGCGACTCCCCCCAGATTGTCCTTCACCAACTGGTATTCCTAATTACGCTCCTGCCAATTAGCTTAACTGCCAACAATAGGCACCTCGGAGCACAAAGTTAAGGTTCTTATAACACCAGCCTTTCAAGCAAAACTTGAGCTACATATAATTATGCTTATTATTACTTTTATTTTTCATTGTATGTAAAAGATATCTCGAGCTAAACTGCGATAGCAGCTAGTTCGATCAAAATTATATTTTTTTTTTTGGTTCTAAGTTGTTCTAAGTTTTGTTCTGAGATCTAATAAAAATATGTATATCCCGTAGAACTTATCATTTATTGTCACTTCCCACTAACAATTTATGTCAAAGGTGCGAAAGTGACAAAAAAAATATTTCATCAGTAAGGGGCTTTATAATGTTTTATAAGATTTACACGAGTACTACACATTTCAATTTAACAATTTTTCGGATATAACTCGCGTTTATGATTACATTTTTATATTTAACCTGACGTTTCGGATGCTTTGCAGCAAACGTGTTCGCGGTAAGAGATGATGATGATGGTGTCAGACACCAAAGCAAACGCTTTAAATATAAAAATGTAATAATAAACGCGAGTTATATCCGAAAAATTGTTTTATTGAAAAGGGGCTCCATGTTGAAATTTCTTATCAATAACGCCTGTTACGTCAGTTATTCAATTATCATGAGCAAAGTCATTAACCCCTGACGAGAGATCTGTGCGTATTGAAAAATGTAATTAAAATACTTTAAACTCGTTCAAGAATTATAATTAAGGTATAAATACTCTTACTTAGATATGTCGTTGAAACATTCTGAACCTAATTAACGTTTAACTCCTGAAACTGATTTGAGGCGTCGTTAATTAGTCGGATGATAAACATTGAGATCAATCGACGTAAAATAATTAATATATTTAGTAATTTAATTAAATTATTAGTTAACTTTTTTATAATAATAAAATTAGACATGATGGAATGTATTGGATTTGTTATTTTAATACAATCTAGCTAATATTCTATAAAACTATTTTTTACTATAAGATGAGTTGATGATTGTGTTTTTATATATTTTTTAATTATCACCCAACTTTACTTAAATTGCTTTATTCGTTAGTTTTTATTTTAAATGTTTCATCTAACGCATTAGACAAAAAGTAATGCCTGTGTGCCGAATGTTTACACAATTATATAAATGACGGACACCAGACTCGGAACAAAAATATGTGGATCACACCAAGACTGTGTCAATTGGAATCGAACTCTCAATTTTTGGATCAGCCATCATATTCTGGTACGATACCTAAAGGTATAAATTAAAAAAAAAAACTTAAATACGATACGTATGGTACGTATAGGTATGAAAAAATAAAATGACAGTTTAATAGTTTAAATAGATTGTGTCATTTTGTTTAAAATTTATTCTTATATCTTAAGAATGTTTCATTTTAAATAAAATACACATTATATATATATATATATATATATATATATATATATATATATATATATATATATATATATATATATATATATAGAAAATGTCTCGAAATTGTTAGAAACACTCGTTACAAAGTAACGTAAAAAAACAAATCAATCATTTATTGAAGAATGTCGAATACAATATAAAAAAAATAGAGAAAATATACTATATGTCTTTAAAAAAAACTCATGCAACATAAAAATCTGTATAATAAAAAAAATCGCATTTTTAGTTTAATAATATTTTTTTAATAAGACCTTACAGTAAATAGTACAAAGTTAAACACTGGATCAGATCTTATATTGTTTAATATCATGTCATTTAACTTATGAGTGTAAATACCAAGAAACAAATGTATCATTATTAAATTTAGAACAGTTCTCATATGTCTCATGTCATGTCATTGCAATATAAATCTTATTAAAAACTTATACGATCTAAAATAGCTCGTTGATGAATGCTTTAAGTTTTCTTACCTTGCTTAGAACCGCCATGAAACTTTCAGCCTACTACACACTTTAATTACAACATAATTATATAGTGAAACTATGTAGTGTGAAATGGGGCCCTGCTTTCCATAATATAATTTATTCAATATATTATTGGTTGAGCTTATAATAGAATATATAAATATATTTTAAACCTCTATTTTAAATAGTGACATACAATCGTTACCTAATTGATTTTTATTTACCTACAATTTAGACAGGAGGCCCCTTTTCTTTGGGGGCCTGTGGCTTCGGTTGTCTGTTCTTCTATTGTCCACTGATAAATATTATAAAATTATCTTTTCTTTCTCTCAAACTATTCATCATTATTTGCTCCTAATAATAATTAAAAGCAATCTTTAATAACTAATTATTTAAGATACATTCGTGTGTCTATTTCTTTATCAATGGGAAATAAAATATCTATATTGTATCGAGTTCCGATAATCAGTCAAGGGAAGACCATATATATAAATATATCAGCACTTGATCGGAATTTACGTTGTAATATAATGCTGTAATTAACGTATGGCTGGATTTTTTATTGTCAATAACCTTATTCTGTACAAACTGTATTGTATTTTAAAAGTTTGAAGAGGTACAGTTCGTATCCTATGTACATATTTTATAATTAAAATAAGTATTTAAAGTAAGGTACATAAATGAATAAATAAAAATAAACATAGATTTCAAGATGATTCTTTTTATTATAGAAATGGTAGTAATGTTTGGCAACTAACTTAACTTTTTCTTCATTATATTTAGAATTCCTAATCTTAATCTATACACGTATAAAAATAAAGTTTTATTGATTTCAAATTAAATATGTTTTCTCAAATGATAATAATTATTTACATGATGTCTTGTTAGATACAATTTTTAATTGTTGTCGGTCTCTGTCTGTCTGTTTGTCTATTTTTAAAAAATCGTATTGCCGTGTCAAAAGTAAATATATATATATTTCTTAAACGAAGTTAGCAACATGTTATTAAAATAGCAATTATTTATATCATAATACCAACATGAGTTTTTACAAAATAATATTTGATTGTATTTTTAATAATATCTCTTTCCTATAAGATTTGAGTTAAATAAGCTGATTCAAACTAATGATCACAATAAGTCATGTAATACTTTAGCCTTGGGCTAGGAATTGTATGATGATTTATTTGCAGCACAATGATGCTCATTTAAAAAACTAATTAGGTACATTTAAATAGAATTGAGTTTTTTTTTATTTTATTCAAGGCATCTTTATCGAATATTTGAAAAATTTAAGTTTTAAAAACATTAACTGTTGATCAAGAATTTGATATATAATCACGCATGTTATATTTTTTTTACTCTCAAATCATTCGGATATATATATTTTTAAAGTGATATTGTAGATTTTCATATAATTTGACTTAAAAAATCATAGTCGTTTGGCACATTATATAAAATATGACAAAGATAAGAGTAGGTGTCCTATTTTAGTCTCAACGAGCACATGTTCTCATCATCAACAATCACACGCAATCAATTTGACCTATCCCGACGCTTTGTTGTAAATTGGGACCTCTTATTGTAACATTGAATTAAATTTATTACTTAAAAATTAAATTATTTTTCAAAATCACAATACAATTAGTGTATTGTGATTTTTGTTTTATCGGATTTTAAAAGTTTTTTAAAAATTCTGTTTTATGTGGAACAGCGCCATCTATCGTCGAGTAGTTGATTTGGATGGAGTTAGTTATCTTGTAAATTTCTTCTCAGTTTTTAAGATGGCGCTTCACGGTTTTGTTACTGATGCGTTTGCGTTGATTATTATTTTTATTAATATTGTAACAGCAGCTGGCATTAAAAATCATTTATGCCTACTTTAATTTAATTTTTATATCTTATCTTAATCACAATTTTCATTCAGCATCATTGTTTTCAGAAAAATATTATTAACATTTAAGTAAAGAATGTTTCTAATAATAAATAATATAAAATGAATGAAAGAAATTTGTCGCTATCAAAAAGAAAATCACACACTCATATACAAGTATATAATAAAATAATAATAATATGATTAACCGCGAAGAGCGCTATTCAGTGCTTCAATTTTTAATAAGAAAAATATTTTATTATTTTTTTATTATCTTTATGTATTTTTTGTTAGTTTACGTTTTGTTTTTGATCAAATTTTTTTTATCCACTTTCTGGAAGTAAAAATAAAAATCAATTTAAGTTTTAATGTTTTTTTAATTTGTTGTTACTTTCTTAATAATTCAGTAAAAAGAGATGATTACAAAGTTTTTGATGACCATTTACACTAATTTATTATATAATGTAAAATAATTATATGATATATGGAATAATAAAAAGCTTCTTTCGTACACTCCGCTCCGAACCTGGTTTATGGCAAACATTTGCGAGGCTACTTCATCTGCCAATAGCCAAAATAGCACCGAGGCTACTAATATTTATTGAATATATATCGATTTAATATCAATCATGGCATTTTCTTAATTATACAATTTGTTGTAATATATCAATTTCTGATAGAATAATCAAATAATTTGTTTACCACGTGAGGTTTATTTTTTATATTGCTTTTAAGACAACAAGTTGTCTCGATTTTCTCGAGTCGAATGCTATAATATTTCTGTTATAAATTGTTTATGTTTTGAATGTATTTGTTTTTTAAATCTTAATTAAGATTCATAAACTCTTTTTAAAGTTATATGTATATTCATAAATATATAATAAATTTTTATTATGTACCCACTTTTATGCAATCGGAATTTTCCCTACTAAGTAGTTCCTAACCAATTTCGCGTTTTCACACATTTACTTGGAAAATTTCGATTTTTTTTCTATTCTTTATCCCAACTATAAATGAAATAATAAACGAAAGCTGCTCAGGTTTATTATTATTTAGTATTTTTTTTTTAATTCGACTTGTTGAAGTTTTTGACAAATTATATAAATATCCCATGATATGGTTATGGATATCCCGTATAGAAATATCCCATGATATGGTTTTTTTAATAATATTTTTTTCTTTTATTTTGTTTAGTAATTTTTCTTACTATCTATTATGAATTTAAATATAGATTATTTTTTATTTCATCCGATTTCAAATTTTCATGTAGTATAAACAGATATTTTAAAAAATGCTTTTCGAAAATAGATTTAATATAGTGTTAATTATCGTGATAATGACTTTTCATAGTAATATACAATATACATACAACATACAACGTTATATATGTTAGTATGTATATGTCATACATGTGTACCTAATTAGGAACGTATTGCATCATGACACATGTAAAAAGTTTTATTCTACGTACTATGATTACTGTGGAAATATACAATATGTTTTCCACTATGTTATTTTGGAATTTAATAATGTATTTAAACTGAGCGCTTAGCATTGATTTGTTACAGCTTACTAAATATAGAAATAAGCATTAGTGTAGTATATTTTTAACTAGTTAGAAAATGGAAGGGATCCGTTTTAAAATTGCGAATATGAGAATGAGCACCAAATATTAAAAATCCTGCAAAGTTTTCATTAAAAAGTGTCTTGTCATTAACACCAAAAATGTTTTTATATTTAGACGAAATTTTACCGCCCATATGTCTCGTTAAAGTGAAAAAGTTATTTTTGTGACAAATGTTTTTGAACTGTCTCGTCGTTCAGAATGTTCCAGACAATCATCATTAATCTTCAATAGTATGGTTCCAGAATTTATGGTACATTTAGGAATCATATGAGCTGAAGCGTGGCTGCGACTAGTCAAACCTCAGCGGTCGAACCGACATAACGTGGTTGGCGGCTTTTTTCGCGCGTTTTTATATCCCATAGGTTTTGAAGTGTACTTTTTTATTTTATTTTATTTTATTTTCGTTATCAAATTTTTTAAATTCGAACAGTGTATGTCTATTTGGTTGAGATTCGATTTTATTGATTGGTTTCGATGTGTTAAATAAAATCAGTGTCTCATATGGGTTGTAAAAAATAGTGACAAAGCTATAATATCATATTAGTACTGGTTAATATTTCACACAGCTTGAGTTAATCATAATTTTCAAATATTTTTATTGGTTTTATATAATCTGTTATTTTACAATTTAAAAACTTAGAGACTGTCTAACGTTAATATTTCCGTAGAATAAAATTATCAATTCTTATCTATAATTCATCGGTAGGTATTTATTTATATGAATCGATTGTAAGCAAATTTATTTGACTTTGTAAGCCTTATTAAAATATATTTTGCTAATTTTTTGACAGAATTCTTTAAGTTGTCGCATTTATATGCCATAAATAATATTGATATTATTGCTAAAGTGTTTTGTTTGGCAACGGAGAAATTGAACGAATTTTTATAGTTTTTCAAACAATAAATTGCAGTTCATAATTTAGTTAATAATTTCATAATATATAGTGAAATATACTTTATAACAGTATAATAGTACTACAGGATGAAGGAATGTCAATTATGATTCTGACTCAATGGTTAATATTGCAATAAAAATAGTTAATAAGTATTTCAATAGATTTTTCCGTGTCTCTCCATGGTCCTTTGATACGAATAAAATATTTGAAAAATCTTTAACTTTGAACCACAGAATGGCCGAGTACTTAGTCTATCCATCGTCAAGATTAGAATCAACAATAGGCAATCAGTTTTAATACGGAGTCAAGATTATAATCTAAACTGGTAACAAATCCATCTCTTACCAACATAACCTTCAGAACAGGTACAACTTTCTTATATATCTTATATATCTCAATATAATTTTGACAACCCTTAAATTGCTTAGATATATTGCCAACCCTGATAGCCACATGGTCGATAGCTACGTGATTTGTAATATAGATTACAGTCACGAACTATTACTTCCGATGTCACAGAACAACCTTGGCGGTTCCGGACGTCTATTTTCTTTACGTTTCTTTGTATGTGTTGCAAAATATCAGGAATATTTTAGCTATAGTATGTGTGTGTATGATGTTTGTGTGTGTGTATTTGAATATATTAAAAAAATATCAGGGATAGTGTGTTTTGTGTATGTGTGTGTGTGTGTGTGTGTCTATGATTAAGTTACACTTTTAAAGTTATTATCTAAAATGTTATATTTATTTTAGTTGTCTACCATTACTTTGTACGAACTAAGATATGTTTGTCTGAATGTTTGTATATGTGTGTGTGTATTTGAATGTTTAAATTACACTTTTAAAGTTATCTAAAATGTTATAATCATTTTAGTTGTCTAGTAATCTAATATTAATTGTGTACGAACTAAGATGTGTTTGTTTGTGTGTGTGTGTGTGTGTGTGTGTGTGTGTGTATTTGTATGTTTAAATTACACTTTTAAAGTTATCTAAAATGTTATAATCTTTTCTAGTTGTCTAGTGTATTATTTGTGTATTGATTATGATACATGTACTAATAGTTTTCTATTAAAGGTAATACTATAATTATCGAGAGCATAACATTTGTATTGAATGCCAATAGCGTCACTTGTTTGTCTTATAATTACCTCTTCACATAGAGATACTTTTACAAAAGATTTTCAACAATAATAAAAATATAATTACTATTTTATATGTAAAGTTTCGTGGCCCATATTTCGTAAAAACTATTTGAGTTGGCAAGATTAATATAGAACCCATTTTGGGGCGCTTTTATTTATTATCTCGGATCATGAATCCGAATCGCGGCGTGAACAGTTCCAGCTTAACTATTGCTATCCGATTTAAATGTAATTTCTTAAATGCTATATACGTAATAATAAATAAAATATACTTTGATTCTATCATACTTTTATCGTTTAGCAAAAAGTATTTTAAAATAAAAATTTATTTGAAAAAGTTCAAATAATGTTTTGGTTTTGACATTTTGGTGACTTATATAAATATACAAAAGATATGACTCACACCATATGGTATGTCAAGAAACCAAACCTCACTAACTCCTTTCAGCTCAAAGTCACTAAAATAAATTGCTATTTCCCGACACCTTTCTCCTCTTACTAGTGAGTGTATTTTCTGTGTCAGGGTTTGTGCTGTATTATATTTAAAAAGATAAAAGATAAAAGATATTAATTATTCTCCGCTGACAGATAAATGTTTCTTTTTCCTAAAGCGAAATGTTTAAGGAAATACAAATAAGAAATTTTATTATGAAATATAACAACTTATTGAAATAAGTTTTATATAAATATAAAAAATATTTTTAAAAAATTTTGCAGCAAATATTTTGCGAAAACTATTCTTAAATAAGATTATTTAAATACAAAAAAAATCATACACTCTAATAGGATTTTAAATATAAATCTTACATAGCAAAATAATAAAAAAAATTACCCAATGTTCCCCCCACACTTAAACCTTCCACTAGTCGTTGTATTGGAAGTGTATATTCAAACACTTCGAATGCAAAACAAACTACTTACAAACCAAAGTAGAACATTACGTAAGCAGGTAGTCCTAATGGCTTCAGTCATGATAACGTCAAACATTAATAACATTAGCCCAGAGTCAACTCTCTGACTGGGCTTTACATGTGACGTCATAGATTAACTGGCTTACAAATAAATCCAGTTAAATGGATACCATAATTGAATTAAATCATTTATTATAAATACAATTTTATTTATTATTGTCTTTTTATATATATAAAAATATTAATTGAATTAATTAATCTTAAGTTGGAGTGTCCAGAAGCTTATTTCGATAAGTATGGCATCAAAACCCTCCAGACTCTTCAAATTGGCATACACAAGTGATCATTGATATGGATTCAAAGTGGAAAAGATATAAATAAATATTTTTTTCCTGTTCGTAAAAGATTTTTCAAATAAAAGTTTTATTATTAATAAAGAAATAATGATTTCGAGGTGACTTATTGGTAATATAACCTTAATGTAACCATGAAGAGTCAAGAGTCAAAGGAAATGCCACAGTTCAAATACAATTTTATTTTATATGAACTTCATAACTGTAACACCACAGATATATAGAATATTTTTAATCTGTGGTATATCACAAGTCTTAAAATACATGATATGTTTTAAGTACTGTAAACCGGTTTCGTAGTCGTTAAACTAATAATGTAACTAAATAATATTTATTAGTTTTTGTCACTACTTAGTTTACACTACAATTACATTGTGTTAGTGTAATTTAATCATTAATTATTGTAACGTATATAAATTTATATAGTTTAATTCAATTAAGTTGTTAATTTCTGTTTTATAAACGAATTAAACTTTTGATATAACTTACACTTATACTACTTTATATATTTTTTTTTATTTTTGCTGTATAAATAAATGAAATTGAAAATTCTCTTTAATCAAAAATACCTTGTAATTTGAAAAAAAATTGCAAAAACACAAACAAACATTCACATTTATAATATTAATAATATTTTTTCATATTTATATTTTTATCATTCTCAAGTTTAAATAAATAACTTCAATGATAACTAAAATTAAAAAAATTAAATATTATTAATTATTCTAGAAATTCAAGCTTGTATCTTCCAGGTAAATATAACAGATACTTCATCAAAGCAAAATATTTGGGCGTCTGTCCAAGAAAAATAATAAGGTCAGGGTCGGTTCTTAAGAGATATTCAAGTTTTTCCTATTTAATAACATTTATATAAAATATAAAGAAAGAAGTGAAATTAGTGTAAAACCAAGATTTTTTTTATTATCATAAGCCATGTTTTTTAGATACTTCTTATAAATATAATTTCCGGCTGTACTTACGTTATTACTATGGGAATTTACACGACTAAAATTATAGTGGCATCACAAAATCGCGGCGAACTGTTCACGCCGTGATTCCGCTATGCTCAGAGCTCATTATTAAGGACCCCGAAGACGTTCGCCACTAGTCGGGCAAATTCCGATAATAATAACGTGAGTTTAGCCGAATAATTATATGTAAAAGTAACCAGACATTAGTAAGTAAACATTTAAACCCTAGAAATATGTCATCTTTCACTAAGTCATTCATTTTCTACCCCTAGTTAAAAAAAATAGCTATTTTTTTTTAACTAAGAACCATATTTTAATACGATAACGTTGATAGTAGATTAAATTATCAAGCAGCTAAGTTTTATCTTATCTTATATCAGTCTCGTACTAAAAATAAACTAACATCGTACTTCTAGAGTTAAAAATACTTACACTTAAGGATCCGTGCTTAATATTATATATAATTATCTGGCTGTACTTATGACTCAGGAACCCGAATGGGCTTGCAAATATTCCGGCAAATCCCGATAATATTGAAATGAGTACTTCCGGATAATTATAACTTATATCAAAAATACTTAATTTCTTAATAAATCAGGACATATATATATTATATCCATGATATTTAAGACAAACAGTACTTATTACTTTATTTTTCGAACATATATCTTTAATGTAGAAATGAATAACTATCTCTTTTTTTTATTGGATTTCAATGTATAATTAGTTACGTGAAAAGTTTCATATCATAAACATATACAATTAGTTAAAATTTACACAAATCTTTACTTTTGTGTTTTCCCGTTTTAGAGAGATTTTTTAGAATTAAAAGAATATTGATATGTTGACCATAAAATATATAACTAAATTAAAAAAAAATTACATTACTATTGTTGTATTGTAATAAGCCAAAAGCTTGTATGTTTTCAAAATTTTCTTTCGTAAAAATATCATATATATTGACCGGGGCAATAACCTATAGCAAATAGGTTCAATAGTTTTTCCGCGAACCAAATAATAAATAAAAGGATTGGTCTGAGTTTTGTCGTGAACTGAAAAACGTTGCCAAGTTTCTTTGTTACATATATAGATATAGTTTTAACATATATAAACAAAATTAATGACTAATAACATCAGTTCACATATATAACACTAAATACTGAAAAATATTGTATTCTAATAACATCAAACTACGACCTTTACGATTGCTCTAAAAATATACATCAAAACCTTGGTAATGTCTTCAACAAAGTGTTACAAAATTAGATAATTTTACTTCCTCTGTCGAACTAATGTCACGAACAGCTAGTTTATTATTAATATAAGCTTAAAATATATTATGCAATATTAAAATAATATATTCATATAAATTAAAATGCAATCAAACAAATGCTTCGACCTTACAAGTTTCAATTCATTATAACAAGTCATAGCTCACTGAAAGCGTTGTCTCCACTGACCTTCACGCCTTGCCTTTGAATATTTGATTAATTTCAAGTTGCCCAATATAAGCTCACGTAGTTATAACTGAATATATATCTTGATCTAACCTTTGAAAGGTATAAGCTTATAAATTGGCCTTATTAAAACCACCCACTTCAGCTGCTAAATTATTCTGTCCATACTGTATATATTTATATATTCTTACACTCTATACATCTATATACTGTTATACTCTAGAATGTTTACCACTTTTATTTTGTCTCTGACGTTGCAAAGGATTACCTTATCATATTTATGTAATATTTTTATATCAAAACCTATAAATTTTGGAATAAATTTATTATCAGTAATACTTAGTAAACTCTAATAGTAATAACCTTTGACATGTAAGAACATGTGAAACAATAGAGATATTATATTTCATGTTTAAAAAATATACTTAATTAAAGCGTCAAAAAAATATTAATTTTACAATTATGACTATCTTAAATTTAAAAAACAAAATATTAAATATTTTTTATTACTTAAAATTCACATACTGTGCCAAACCAGTAACGATATAATTATTTATAGCAAATTTTATGCATTGGATAGGAAATGTTTTATCTCCATCGATAATAACTGATAACGAAAATAACTTGAAGTGAATTATAACTTGCTTCACAGTTGTTAATAAAAAGTGCCATAAAGAGACAAATAATATAGATCAGTGCTTGTGTATGATGTGTTAGAAGTGAAGGTCGTTCACTTTGTTAAAATGGCGACACACACGACCCAGTGCAAAGTAGAACATTATTATAAATTGGAAAATAAATATCTAGAATTGAAAAGACTTGTGCTAGAAAAAAATGAGGAGTTGAAAAGAAGAGATAAAATAATAGCGTTGTTAGAAAATGAAATTGATGATAAAGATGCTACTATAAGATATTTGAAGAATGAAATTGATAAATATAGACAAGTTGTTAAACCTCTCACTAAGCAGATATTGCAACGAAAGGATGTAGAAGTTGAAGATGAACGTACAGGGTTGAAGGGACCTGGTATGGATACAATCATTCTGGCTTTGGGCGAGCCCAGGTTGAAGAGGACGGCCATATCAGCGGAACCACTGTCTTCACTATCCCAGGATTGTGAAAAGAGACTTCTCAAAATACCTAAAACACATAAGTAAGTAAAGTAAAAATATAAACAAAAATTCTACGGAAATTGAGTGTTTTCTTGTTTGTATAATAAATATAAAGAGATGTTCTACATTCAATTTTTATGTGTAAATATAACATAGTGCTTATAAAAGAGGTGCATCGAATATCTTAAAAGTATTTTTTAAGGATCATTATACATATGAATATAGGATGAATTCGCTCCTAATCTCTGTATTCGATTGTGGTCCTATTTGGCTAAATTAAGCTTTGATACCTGTTAAAAAAAACAAATTGCCTTGCCAAATAAAATATTAAATAAGGTATGTGTGTGTGTGTGTGTATGTGTCTGTTGTTCAATTCACATATGGAAGAGTTGAAACTTCATTTATTTATTTTGCTTAAACTCATTTTATTTAGTAATTAAGGTCGTTTGTGATCTACGTTTAAACTGAAATTATTTTTGAATATCTAAATATTGTATTTCTAAACCCGAAGAAATTTTCTATTTGATTTTATTAAAAATACTCAATGTTTTTATTTTTTTGTTTCGTTCGCATTTACATTTCATCGAGTTTAAAATTACAAACATTTTTAAGATCTTTAATTTTGAAAATTTTAATTTAATCTTATACTTTCATTTCAAACTAATTACTATAAATCATAAGTACGTTATTAACCAGTAAGTATCATGTGCTGTCATCAATCAATCAGTTATAATACGTAGTGAGGTCAACGTGTATGCTATGGGTGGAGCACCTTCAGGGGGTTCCATTTGGTATAATGACCACGTACTTCACAGCTGTCCTCGCCTATCGCGTCGAGAGCTGCTTAATTTACTGTGGCCACTAATTCGCCAATTAGTTTTTGACGTTTGTTAATTACAACTTAATTAATTTGAAACTAGATTATGTATGTTCCTAGGACATGTTATAACGAAAATTAATGGCATTTAAACAGATTGTTTAATTTTTAAGAAATATATACTTAAAGTTTATTAAACGTACTCGACTTCTTTAAAATTGATTTAAAATTATTGTAGTAATTAACTAGTAACTTGTTTATATTTCAAATAAAACTATTTTTTACGGATAAAAACTCGCGTATAATTTGGTTACATTTTAACCCGACGTTTCGAATGCTTTGTAGCAATCATGTTCATGGGTAGACGAGATGTAAATGTAACCAAATTATACGATTATATTTGAATTATGTTATCGAAGAAAATACTTTGTTTATATTTATTAAAAAAATATTTTTAAATTAATGTTAAAAACACTAAAAAGCTTGAATAATATTTTACTAATCTTTGATTTTGCTCTGTTTATATAATTTTTATAACATCTTATTTATATAATAAACAATACCTATATTTCTATAAAATCTCATTCGTTGTTAACAAATGTCGTTTTAAATGATTGAGGATTGAGTAATTGATGGATTGAGGATCCGACACTTAACTGACTGACTGACAATACTCAATAAAACTAATATTTTTATTAGAACTTAAAAAATAAACAAAAAAAAATCTCTTGAGTTTGATTCGAGGTAACCTGTAACTAGGTTTATATATTGTATGGCATTGTGGAAATATGACAATTTCCACTAAAATAATAAGTTCATTACCAATTTTATTTTTTCGCTTATAAAACAACTTTTATTAAAGTAATAATCTGCGTGTCTTAAGGCGTTACAAAAAGAAATAACAGATCCAAAGATTACCCAGATTCGGATCCAGAATTTTTTGGATCAGACGAACAGTAGTCACGGGTGGGAAACTAACCTAAGACATTTAGTTTTGGCAAGCAGGTCCACTAGCTACTACAGCAAGTAATAATAACAAGGTAGTTCAGAGGTCTATACAAAATTAAGATCTTCTAGTCTTAAGGAAGTGGATAATATAATTACAAAGAATCTTATTTCTTCCGGGATTAGTATTACCGAAAGTTTTCCACAATATTATGTCCTAGAGTTATAATTTCTTGTCTCATATATTTAGATCTCATAGAAATTGTTTGCATCCATTCACTGTAATACAAAGGTTATTATTATTAAACCCACTTACTAGAAGAACCTTGTATGATCTACAAATCAATTAACAATCATTATTAGTGCTGATAAAATTGTTTCTACGTTATAAATTGTATCAAGGATTTTTTAAACCGGAAACATGTAGATTATAAGAAATGTCTAAAAAATGTGAGTTTAAAGATTTATCTAGAACTAATAAGTAATTGTAATGTTTTAATTCATATTTTGATTTCTTAATAATTTATAAAGCGGAATTCTTTTCAAAACGGTACGGGTGTACGTTTTTAAAATATTTGATCACTTAAAAGTAAACGTCGATTTTTATGAAATAAGAGCAACGCCATCTAGCGAAAGTAAAGTACTGAGTTCGAGTACATTGGAATCTGAACCAAAACTTTTGGTTCAGGAGCCATAGCGACAAACCTTACACCAGCGACTGACATTTATTTTTGAGCATGTTGTATTTGTGTAATAATTGTAAAATCAAAACACACAGTATTTATACATATTATGTATATCTAGGAAAATATAGTAATGTGTTGCTGTAAACTGTATAAGCGTTGTGCTTATGTAGTCAACTACTGGTCTAACACTAGTACTTTCAGCCCAGTGCCGGCAGTCACAGCTGCTGTATAGTTTATAAATAGTTGAACATCCGCCACTGTAAAAAAGTTGCTAATAATATAAATAATGATACCTAATAAGAAATATAATGAACACCAACACAATGAGTAATTTTTAATCTAACTAACATGGTTTTTACACGACTTTTTATAATAAAACCACATTTACTCCATTTAAGGAATATATGCAGAAGTATATAGCTGATCAGTAATTAGTTTCTTGGTAAAGGTGTAGATGTTCAATCTTAGTAATACAAATGTACATTTAATTCTAGACTTGAAATGTAATTAAAAACTAGAATTTGCGTTTATATTCTCGATATAAAAAAAAACCCATTATGAGTTCATTAAAGCAATCATAATAATGATGGTATGACTTTAATATCACATTTTGTAACTTGATATATCCGTTATCTGCAAGATCTTGAATACTTGTTTAATTCGTATTAAAAAATGTTCTAAATTTTTTATTAATGTAAATAAATATTGTTAAGTCTAACAAACCCCTGAAAATCATATTTTGTTTTTTCCTTACAGATCCCGGGAACTCATAAAGGGTGCGATTTTGGACAATGACTTCATGAAGAATCTTGAAATGACGCAGATACGGGAGATCGTAGACTGCATGTATCCAGTTGAATATGCTGCGGGAAGCCTTATTATCAAAGAAGGAGATGTCGGCAGCATCGTGTATGTTATGGAAGGTGAGATAATTCTTTTTATAGCGCCATCTATTATAGAGTAGTGACACGTGATAGAGACATCTAGCGACTTATAACAATGACTACAGGTTAGAATTTTCCTAATAACTTCGCTTAATACGTAACAGATGGCGTTCTGCTAATTTTATACAAAACTTGTTTAAGATACGGATATTACTTTTGTTTTATTATATTTTTCAAACGACTAACACTAAATTTAAAAAAAACATACTCCTAATAAATATTTATGACTAAAAATGTATATGACAATTCCTTACAAATTATTTATTCTAAACCTGTCAACGACATGAGAATATTTAGTATTTACCTTTAATTTATTATAACTTTTTCTAATATTAGTAATTAAAAAACAATATTTATTTAAAATAATAAACTAAATTTGTTGAAACTTTCCCTGTACGGGAAAGCGGAAAAACTGCCAGCGACGCTATCTTTTCTAGTAAGATGAATAAGGCGTTAAGAGCATCTTAGCAACACGCATTTCTTTAATAGAAACTAGATGAAAGGAATAATTTTTTACATACATACATACATTTTAACTATAATCTTTTCTAAATAATTATTATGTTGATACAAATACTTTCAGTGGGAAAGGCCCTTTTACAATCTTCACAGAATACAGAGCTTCACATTTGACCTTTGCTTTATTATGATTTCTCAAATAATAATAATAATAATAACAACTATATAAGTATGTACAAACGTATTTTGTTAATATATAATCAATGTATGTAATAGCCGGATACGTTTCTAATAGATAACGAAAATAAAGTAATTAACCACTAAAATATTGCAGACGTGAAACTTTTAGTAATTAAATTTTAACGGAAACTTAATTCATTTTAAGGCTAACAGGTCAAACAACCAATATCTAAATATTCACATAAAGATAATTTAGTGAACTCGTTAATTAGATTCTAAATAAACACGTTTCAATAACCTCTTTATATCTTTTCATTATTAAATTCATATCAAACGTTTCGATATTATATTATAAAAACATTTTTTTTCAACCGCCCTAATCTCTTTAAGCCATCTGGATTTTCAAAAATATTTTTGTTCCGACAGTCCGTTTATTGAGAATTATACAATACATACATAAAAATAAATTTATACATACATACATACATACAAACAACAAAAAATATGTGATATTCATAAAAAAAATATATATATATGGACAAAATTGCAATACTGCTTCTCTTTTTTCTGTTTCCTTCGGTTAACCAAGTCTAATAACAAAAGACTAAGAATAAAATATATAATATAGTAATATAATATACTAGTTCTTACTCGCGGTTCCAACCGTGGATAATGGAATGATGGAAAGCCTATGACTTTACTCATGAACTTACGTATCATAAGCAGATAAATAAATTCAAATCCATTGGGTAATGTACAAGATCAGCGCATTTAAACAAACAAACTTTCCTACCTATAACATTAGTATAAATATCATGTTTTTATACTGCGGCGTGCGAAAGTAAATTTGCAATAGATGAGTCTGCCTTGACGATAGACCTTGGATTTTTTCTCAATGTTAAAAAAAGCCACCAATAACCGAATTTAGTTGAATTATATTAGTTATAAAATTATAAGTGTCTTATTTATATTATTTACATTTTTTACCAAATTTTGTGTGTAGGGTATGAAGACTGATGAAATGAGAAAGTCTTATGAAGTCCCCATCAGCTGATGGTGACAGATGGTGATTATCACCACATTGCTTTAATAAAGACCTTTGAGTTGTTTTGAATAAGTAGACCTGTTTGATACGTGACAGATGTAATTTTTCTTATAAATGTATAGAAAACTAATTTATGATAATTTAATTCCAATTCTGTGTTGATTAGGCCTGGATAAAAAAGTATTAATAAACATATAGAAAGTTTGTAATAAATTGTATATGTTTCGACTTTAATTTTTTTTATATATGACAAAATTGACCCGGACCTAATCAAATGACAATAAAAACTTGAATATATTTTTTGTTTGTTAATGACGAAATTATAATTAACATTTCGTTGTTTCCAAAATACATTAACCAGTTTAAACCAGTTTAAACCAGTTTAAACTAGAAAATTAGTACTTTTAATTCTACGCCATTGTGCATAGTTATATATTTAAAGTTAGGAGAGAAAGTGCGGTACGTGGGGTAATTACAGGACCTTAAGTAGTAACTAACGCTACGCCAGAGGGCGCTGACCGCACTAATTGTCCCCTACATTATGACGTCATCATTACGATTATATTACTCATGTTGACTTACTACAGCTTTGTCTGGTATTACACGTCGCGATGATCAAATGGATATTTATTACAATGACAGTATAATAAAAAATATCAGTTAAGATCAATTTCTTATTTATTTTAATATACGTATTATATAATAATGATTAGTTGCATTAATTCTCATTAAACTCATATACTTTTATTTGTCAGGCAAAGTTTTACAAAGCACTTTTCAAGTAAAGTTATTATCACGTTTCCCTTGTTCTGGAATAAACCTGGCCAATTAATTTATATGAAAGGACTTGATAACTGCATAATATGAATAAAATTAATATATATCTGTTTATAATACCAAAAAGTAAAGCATTGAATAACATTAATTTCTTAAGTTATATATTTTATAAAATATTTGAACTAAATATATGTATTAATAGAACAATAATATTAATGTTAATTATTATCTAATTAGTTAAAAATAACGTGTCTTTATGTACTATTTACAAAAAATACTAAATATTTTTTATGTTTATTAAAAACATCACAGAGAATTGATTATTGATATGTTGATACATGTCTCTTCTCTTTGTTCATTCATAATTATATTAACAATATTTTATCTTAAAAGACTTTGAAGCACGTATCAGCTGTTATCAATGTACTGAAAACCTTTTGACTTTTATCAAGTACGTGATCATTTAGTGTTTTTAAAAAATGAGGAAAGATAATGCCTTTGATATTATAGAGGTTGAAGGTTATTTGAAGAAGTATAAAATAAAATAAAAGGGTATTATTATTTCTATACCAGCTTTTACCCGCGGCTTCGTCTGCAACCACAATTGTAACTACAATTCACCACAAAAGAAAGTCAAATGACTTAGAGAAATGACTAAATTAAGTAAAGTTTCTCTTGGTTTTATATTTTTTACATTTTATATATGTTTATTTTTTGTTTATTTTTCACACTTTTCTTATGATATAATTAATAAAAATAAATGTTAGTCTTGATGTACTTTATTGGCATAACTACATTTTTTTTATTAAGAGTTCTTGTAACTAATTGATTAATTTTACACTGGGGTTGTTTATACTCTACCTGCTCTATATCTTAAGCTCTACAATATTTAAAAGACGATTTCAATCAATTTTGAAGTTTTCTATATGATGTGTTGTACAGAATAACCACAGATACACAAAGTTAAATGTTCTGATATAAACATTTTTTTAGTTTCTAAGCTGTTCTGTAAGTACTAAAAATGCATTTTTTTTTAATCGAAAAAAGATTTTTTTTACATATGTAAGGTACTTACTTAAACTGCTCTCATTTACGTTTATCTAAAACTGGGATACATATTATTTTGGTGCATGCAAAAATTGCCGTTATTACGATAATAATAGAGTTAAAAATTGTATACTAACATTTTGTAAACAACTGCACATCTTAGAGATAATTTTCAAGTTGGTTCCACTCACTTAGTGACCAAGTTGGCCAACTGTATGGCCTTAATGTCTGTCTGTTATTCTGAAATCATTATTACAGTTTTATCATTATCAATTTGTTTTTAAATATATCTATTTTCTTGTAATATAATTTATCTGTGTGTTTAAACTTTAATGATAGATGTTTATTATTATATATAATTATCTAGCTGTACCTGCCAAACTATCCGAGTTTGCCCGACTAGTTCCGAACCCATTCGGGGATTTTATTCATGAAATAGAAGCATGAACAGTTCACGCTGCGATTCCCCAAATTTCTAAGCACGGATAGATATCGACTTATTTTATGTTTGAAGATGATATTGTTTCAGTATTATCAGTAGCAAATTCATGCAAAATTCTTATAAAACTTTTCTTTATCGCATGGAATTATTAATAGTTTTGTTACGTTCTAGTTCCTCGTGAATGTTAGCTGAACAATTTGTAACGGTATATCATTTTATATTTTGTTTGCAAATAACTTGAATCTCTAATTGGTTGTGTAATATTGTCATATTAATAGTTTAACTCATGCCAACATTTCTCTATAGTAAATATGGAGCTATTAGAGTAAACTTAATAGACTAATAAACCTTACTGAATGAGATTAAAAATCAATTATTGACTTTACCAATAATTTATTAATTCTAAATAATATTTATTTGCCATATTTGCCAAATGGTTCCATACCATACTTGCTCCAATCATTTGTCCAATGTTTGACCACATTGGACAGATCTTAGGATTTGTTCCCATGTGGTTAGCTAACGTCTATGATATCATAGTACTGTTAATCCAACGCTCTGTTTGTTTAGATTGTATTAGATAATGCACTAATTATTTGTTATTAAGATCTCTATAACACTAACTACTTATTAGTTATCTGTAACAGTATTTTATAAATAGCGACTGAAGCTGAGAATAGTTCATAATAGTTCATATTAAAAAACTAAGATGTAGTGTCTATGCAGATAGAAATTTGCCGTAATTGTTAATTAATTGAATTGCCAATTAAAGTACAAATAATTCGTTAAATATAAAAGATATCATTTTTCGAGTTTTTAAGAATTCAACTTCTGGAATGATTATAACATTTTTGTTCTTAAAAATCTTGTTTCACAAAAAAATATTTAAATTATAATAAACTAGCTTTTATTTGCGGTTCCACCCGCGGACGAAATTTATTTACTATTAGTATGACTGAGAGCAGTAGCGAAATGTTAGACTTTAGCTTTACGTTCTTAGAACAGAAACAGAAAAAAATATCAAAATCTATCAGGTAGTTTGGAAGATTACCGGATTTAAACAAACAAACAATCGAACTTCAGCCTTATAATATTAGCATAGATAACCTTTAATATAATCCGTTATTTGTCAAAGCGAAACCACAGCTTTGGTCGGTCTAATTTACGTCACAAATGACATTGAGTCTTCTCGTTTAACATTTCTACCTTTCTATGTCCATGATCACATGTGATAGGAATAATTGAGCGAAGCACTCTATGAGAAACTTTTCTGCATCCTTTGTGCAAGCATCAATCAGAAACGGTACATCCGAAAATTTCCAAATTCGACATCTTGTAAATACAAGTTCAGATCTGTTTGCACCTCAATATGCTAGCACATACCGAGATTTTGCGAACGTATCGAGTCAAAATTGAGGTCTGGTTCGCGATCCTAGTTAAGATAAAATCTAATATCGTAAATCTGTTAAGCTGGCTGGGTGGCTGGTAATGATTAAACAAATGCGATTAAATTTATACCTTTAGAGTTCTTAATCTTATAAGATATTTAGATATGACTTTATTTTCCGCGGTAATTACGCTTTTAAAGAACGTAATTTTTTTATTAAACGACAAAAAAAAGGATTGCTATGGTTATTTTAATTTTAGTAAAAAAAACCAAAACTACTTTTGTGTAGAATTTTAGAACTTTAATTATTGCTATAAATTTATTATTTTTTATTTTATATTATCAAATAAAATATATGATTTTTTTGTTACTCTTCAGTGGTTAGTAAAAGGAATGTTATTTATAATTTATTCATTACTATATTTAACTTTTTTATATTTCGTTTTCTAACCTTACCGCTTTCCATTTTCAACCGATTTCCATACCATCCGGCTTACGTTATACGTTATATAACAAATGTTTTAATAATTAAATGCCGTTATTTAAATAATTTAACTTTTAACGGTCTGTTAAGTCGTTAAACTTTCTATGACAGTTCAGTTGAAGAAAATATTTGTTTATTTAAAATACAGTGATCTTTAACTGTTGATCAGAAAAATGAAAAAAATATGGAAATTACGTAAATTACTTATTACTACTTGGTAATTATTAAGTCTTTAACGGTATTTACCTGTTATCTTGTCGCTAACCGCAAAAATGTTTTATTAAATATAAATATCATTAATAAATTGCTGTCTTCATTTATAATTACATTTTTATGGGTTTTATTATTAAGAGACATCGTGTCTATTGTGAAGGTTTGAACCTTTAAAATTCAGGTATATACGTTGTCTCTGTTACGCGTTGCTCTCGCTCGCACACGTCAAAAAATAGGTGCGCAGGAGTTGATCAAGATCTGAGTAAAACAGTAAGCGGTGCGACGCTAGCGTGTTTGGACGTCGTATGCTCGTATTTGTCTTTCAAAATACAAGCGATATCATAATATAATATATGTTTAGTGTTTGATTTTGCTTTTGTTTTTTATACGGTGATGTTATTTTAGTGAAAGGTTTAGTGATGTGTCAAGGTGATAATTTTGCGCGACTTGCAGCTGTCACAACACTATTTCGAAGGATATTAAGTGTATAAAGCTTGCCTACATCCGTTTTATGCTACAACAATATTTTGTTACTTGACCAAGGATATATTATATCTTTATATATAAATATAAAGTATTAATGAAAGCTTATTAAATTTTTGATGTATCAATGTTAAAGTTGATATAGCGTGTAATACCCGAATGTGTCGTGAAAGTATTTTGGTGCGTTGTGTTCACGGTGAAGATTTTAGCATATTAATGTTTAAAACTTGAGCTTTCTACTGCCTTTTAGCCTAAGAGCGGGACATTGTTTATTTTAAAAAAATCTATAATATTTTTTTTGATATATTCAATAAAAAAAACTAATATGAGTTCATCGGAATATATTTCGTAATAAAATATTGTTCAAATCAAATGATACATCTTAAAAGATGGTATTTCAATATGTCAAAAGTAATATATTAATGTTCAGAATTTTTTATTTTAATTTGTTACAAAATTAATTTTAATACCATGGCTAATGATACTTTATCTATCAAATAATAGAATTGAGTTCGTTTCCAATGGGAGATTAGAAAGTAATGATTTTATCAAATTCATGTGACCGAAGTTATGATCGTGCCATACTGGTTTAACAATATGGTAACAATAATGATGTTATCATTTAATAACATAGCGCCGTTGTCACGACATAGAAAGTAACTGAGGACCTAGCCAAATGGCATTAACGCTTGTAGAATAGAATGACATATGTATGTGTTTGACATAAGGGCGCGCTAGATTAGCGTAAGAGATGATCGAAAGAAAACAAATTGAGATAACCGAAGTACTATTTTTATGACCTTACACACTTCACAGTTTTATTTTTAAATTATTGAACTATGATTATATAATCATAGTTCAATAATTTAAAAATAAATAATAATATGTGTAAGTGGTTTAATTATAATTATACACATATAAAAATATGTTTTTAAACTAACGAAGCTTATACATATTATTTATTATTACGTTAGTTACAACTAATTAGACTTTTAAAAAGTATAAAAAAGTTGTTATATCATTTTTAAATTACTATTATTGCCTTGAAATAGTAAGAAAGATAAATGAGTTAGTTCGAACAATTTTGAATAGGTTCTTCGTGAATGCGATGAATGGAAGATTTGATAATAAGCATGAAGTAAGTCAAAGGAACTCAGATACATCATTCAATTTAGTTAGAACAGATAAAGGCTATTCTCTATTCTCTGCCACTTTACTAAAGAACAACTAGAGTTAACGGTTTGTGACGTCACTGTGACGTCATAATATACCTGATGATATCTTTTAAAATGATTGAGACAACTTTGTTTTGTTATTGTAGTTCAGCTATTAACTATATACAGACAGATGATAGTTTAATAACACTAGCAAACAACTCTGACTTTACACGTGTAATATCCAAATATATTAAGAGATTAAAATCTAAAAATAGATAATAAAGTTATTAACAAATATATTATCTAAATAACGATAACTGAAATGCAATCTTTATAGAACATGTATGTATGTATGTATGTATATTTGTATGTTATGTACGTTTTAATTGTCAATTGCCAAAGTGTGCTCTGTTTGTCTTATCTCGTTTGTTTATGTTAGATGGTCTTAATTGATGTCATTTATTCATACACATTATAACAAGTAGATAAGTGCTCCATATATCTTATTAATAACTAGTTAAGTATAGTACTAGGAAATTTTAACACCCTAAAAATAATAATGATCTAGTATTAAAACATTAATAATTAGGAAACTATGTTTCTATTCATGTTTTTAATTATAGGATTATTCAAAGATCAGGATTAAAAACTTTTCTTTAATAAAAATCACAATTTTTTAATCCTTTGTACAAGTATCAAGTTATTTTGTTTTTTATTTTATTTAAAACCTTGATTATTTGTCTTTGCTATCGGTACGTGTAGGCCGCCTAATGATTAGGCTGCCTACACACAAAAATTAAAAATATTTGTAGTTAACAATATTTACAATTAATTGGATTTACATCCCGATTTACAATTAATTATTTATTAATAAGGTCAGAATAAGATTTCTCAAGTTTTCTAGACATGTATCGTCAGTCCGCTGCGTATGTGGACCGATGAACTTGTTTCAACTCGATCGGTCTAGAAATCGTTTTCTAGTAATTCGATCATGCGTACAATAATTAAATTTAATTCACTATAATTCATTTATAATTGAAGATAATCTAAAATTAATATTTAAAATCAATCTATATAAAATTTGATTCAAATAGTTTTACATGTTTGGACGTAATTAATCTAAGCTATATGAAGCGTTATTGGATATTTGATATATCTTAAACTATATATATGTTAAACTATATGTATATATATTCTAGGGACTTATGATTGTTACATTGTTCTACGCAAATGGTCATTTGAAAAAATTACTGTTGTCCAGACATAAGGACGTTCAAACTTAACAAATCTATAAAGTTACCTATAACTTATAATATAATTACCCGGCTTTACTTACGTAATTACTATTGGAGTTTGCCTGACTGGCTCGCGAAGTGTTCGCGCAGTTCACACCGCGATTCCTCCATGATCAAAGCTCATGAATAAGGACCCCAATGGGTTCGAAACTAGGTCAATTATGGTAGTAACGTGAGTACAGCCAGATTAATATTAATAGCCAGATAAAATATTAAATAGTTATCATGGATCAAGAAAATTTACATTCAAAAATATAACTGCCTTACTTAATAATTCGTGAAAATAGCAAGTATTGATTACAATATAACCATTATATTTTGAACCTTGTTGAGAAATCGTTCTGAATATGAATATCAATAGATCCTTGAAGATATTCATGACATGCATAGCTAAGTCAAACATTCAAATGATAAATTTAAAATTATTATAATACATATATCAACCTTTTTTGAATATTACAATATCTTTATTCATCAGATTAAAATCTTACTTTATAAGCTCGCTAAAAAAATATAAACATAAAAACATTCGATTGATTCGTTCTTTCAACCGAGAAACCTATTAACACATTGAACTACACTTCATAATTTATATTACATTTGTTATTAATGGATTCTATAAATAAGGGTCCTTACACATTTAGTAGTACTTAACAGAAGTACCTGAGAAACGAAATAGTAAAGGGGATAAAATCATTATTATTAAGTTATTAATATTAAAACTCTATTATATATAAATAATTAATATCTTTTATAAAAAAAAAACATTAAATATATATTTTTGTTAAAATAATAATAAATTAAAATACTAATAAGTTAAAATAAGAATATGGTATACATTCTCTTGCTTATTGTAAAAAAATAAATAGTCTGTATTCCCCCTAAGTGCAGTGAAAGTGCAGTAATAACAATAAATGCTAAAAACTGGCTTCTGTGCGTCGATGGAATACGGCCGTCCAATTATCTAATTATTATGTAATATACAGTTTACGTTTGATAGACTCTTGAGGCTCACTTGTTTCCTCATGGCGTTTGTGCAATTCGTGCTTATGGGCTGTGACGCATCCGTTCTTAGATTTATAATTTATGTATATTTTAGAACTTATTTTATCGATACCAAGTACTATATTCAATTGCTTCTCTTCTACTGCATAAAAATAAGACACATCAAGTTATGAGAATTTACCTTATATATAAGTATCATAATATCAATGTTGACTTTTTCATTGTTACTTACGTGCTGTTTTATATTAGTTTATTTTAAGTTATAAAGCTTATCATATTTATTTAATGATATCCTAAGTCTATGGTTAACAATACTGTTGTGGCACGAAATTAGAAAGTAATTATATTTATGCAGATACAGTGGAGATAATATATATAATGAAATAAAAAGAACCTAAAAAAGTCCTTAAGTAATTACAAAATGGATTCCGCATCTTCGTTAGTGTATAAAGTTTCAAGAAATTGTTATCCAAGTACCAAAGCTGTTGAGACATTGATGGATTTAAAAACATTATGAAAATTAAACATTATCCAGGAAAAGCGGTCATGGAGGACCCGTGGCTTTCTATCCATGATAGAACTATGGACCTTGTTTATGCAGCCAACTGGGTTGGAGCCGATAACCTTAATAATTACAAAGAGGAAAATGATCAGACAAACAAATCAAGCTTTAATTCCATATCCAGAAGTAAGTCGTGTAGAGACTTAGGACGCAACGACAAAAATGATGAGAACCAGAAACAATCACATCTAAAGCAAGACTACAATCATTATACACAAAGTGTTCAGAATGATAATATATCGCAATTAGCAAAATATCAACAAGACATAGAAGAAAAAGCAAGAACAAATGATAATTTTCTCTTGCAAAATAAATTAAAACATAGCTATAGTTTCAAAGACATGCCAAATGGTTATAAACCGTCGACATTGCGACGAGTTAAAAGAAGAAACTTTACAGATTGGGATATTGAGGCTTTTGCACCTAATGAACGTCAAGTTTCTGTTCAACCACAAAGAAAAGATTCTCTCAAATATGCTCATCGACAAAGAAAAGCTGATTCAAAAAAAAATGGCATTCCACCACCAGACCCTGGACCAATACCTCCTGACCCGTCTTCAGAATCGTATTACGAGTATTATTCCAGAGTTAGCCAACAAAACAATGACACTGATAGTGATAAAATAAAGTTAATGCAGAAAGAGCCAAAGAGAGACAGAAATTTCCACAATGGAAATATGAGATCTCACGGCTCGGTCCGTGGGTATGGTAATGATACAATGTATCAAATAATAAATTCGATGGCAACTTTAGATTTAACCCCAATAAAATCTAGATCCGGAAGTAAAAACCTCGACATGGATAGCGAAGCGGAAGATTTAGGTTTATACATGCATCCTATAAATGAATCATTAGCTACATGCGAACAACTTCCTGAGCGCAATACGCAACCTGAGAATGTACGAAACGGTCGTGTGGATGAACCAAGACCTAACTTTCGTTCAAAATCTATGAGAGTAAAAAGTGAAGGACGAATACCTCTTCGGATCTATCTGGATACTGTAGAAGATGAGAGCAAAGCTTACAATGGTGTTACTGTTACTCAACCTAAGAGGAATTTGTCTCCGAGTGAGCAGCTGACATTGATGCAGCACGGCATGTATCGAGGAAATCAACCTGTTCCCGCAACCGGTAATGGATTTAATTCAGTGGATTTAGGAAAAGAAAGTGATTATCGGACTAATAACAGTGCCGCCAGACAAATTAAACCCGATAAATACGGGAAGTTATACAATACAGTGAGAGTGAAAAGTGACGATAGGTACAACAGATATAATGACATTTTGTCGTATTCATCCCGAGATCGTGTTAGTGATGAACGTGTAACTAACAATGGTGCATATTCTCGAAGTGCTAAAAGTTCATCAAGTGGTTCGGACTCAGACTTCTCTATTCCCAGACCCAAACTCATAGTGCCTGTACACACGTATGGCACTCGAAAAAGACGAACTGGTAATCTCTGTCAACGAGACAGTAATGCCACGGAATCATCATTGGATGCTGGTATAATACTCGACGTATCTCGCTTAGAAGACAATTCAGTAGAAAATCAAAGAAATGGAGATTCAGGTGATTTTAAGTTTTTACCTATCAAATTTTCTTACGGATATATGACAAATATCTTTATCATGTGATTAGTTTATTTTCGGAGGCCGTCATCTTGATTGATGTACGAAAACATTAAACATTTGATACTCAACAAAAATAGAGAAAATAATAAGAAACTTAAAAATGCACCAAATTTTAATTTTAAAATTATAATATAAAATGTAATTATAAAGTCATAATTAATAATAGAAATAATAATACCATATTATACAATATTACTATTTTATAAAATATTAAACATCCGCAAGAAAAGTCACGTTTCGGTTAATAAATTATTATTTATTAACTGAAATTGTAATAATTTATAAATGAATTTTTAGCTTGGTTTGCATCAATTAATGATTTCGATTCGATTCGATTATTGTATTTCAATAGAGGATAATCGATTATTTCAATGCAATATTCATGAATAATATTAGATGATCGATATTTGAAATATCGATAATGAGCTATTATAATTATGAATAATCGATTACACTTTGATGGCATTAACAAAGTAGTTCATGAAACATCACTTTCAACTATCAACGAGTAATTAGATGCGAGTTGCCTTGAAACACTTTCCTTTTCTCATTGAGTATGTCTTCATTTGTGGGTATATATTTTTATGGTATTGGAGATTAACTTAAGAAGATTACTAGTAAGATTACTAGTACTACACATTTCAATAAAACTATTTTTCGGATATAACTCGCGTTTATTATTACATTTTTATATTTAACCATCATCTCGTCTTATCGCGAACACGTTTGCTGCAAAGCATCCGAAACGTCGGGTTAAATATAAAAATGTAATAATAAACGCGAGTTATATCCGAGAAATAGTTTTATTAAAAGATTAATATTATATATTTTATTTATTTCAAAGTGTTTTGTACAATTTATAAAATATATTTATTGCTACTGTTATTGTGAAAAATAGGTTATTAAGATTTACCTCGTATTTTAATTTTAAATTAAAATGTTTACTTTACTGTTAAAAGAACTACAGTTTATTCTGCTGTTTCTTTAGAATTATGTAAAGTATTAAATAATAAAATATTTTATAAGAGCTTAATTAATAAATATCAATAACAATATAATAGTAAAATAGATGATATCTTATAAAGAATATGTAGTACAATATAACACAAACATTTCATTAATTAAATAATGAATGAAAACAAAGGACTTAGTTTGTTCTCACGCTTGTCACTTCGGTTTTATTGTTAGCTGATACAAATTTCTACAATGATTAATATATAGAGATCTTTAATATAAATATACTTTATTATATTAAAAACTGAATATTTATCGCATCTTAATAACCTATTTGTTAATTTGCTACTTCTTTTAGACTTAGTTTCTTTCTATATTCTATGTAGTTATCTGGTGTCTATCTCTTTTAGTACATAAATCGCAACTTTATTTTAAATTTTAGTTGCTAGTTTGTAATTTCCATGTTATTTGTTTTATAGATTTAAATAGTTCCTTGAAGTAAATATTACTTACAGTAAATTAAATTTCATATATCATATTCCTTAGCCATAACATATCTAGTTTCAAGTTTGTTAAAGTTGCAACTTTTTGCAATATCCCGTCCAAGACCTATCAAAGACCTGTTCTGAGTCACCAATATGAGTTGTTTCAGCCTTGAACGTTAATGGTTAATGACTATATTGTGCTAATAAGTTCCGTTTTTATATAAGGATTATTGTATGTGTCATTTTGTTTTGCTAAATCAAACCCAATTACATCGAAGTAAGATTTAATTTTGATTGTAAATCATGAATTCCATTCATTACATAAGCTTAACCACTCATACTTGGGTTAACTATTCCAAGAATAAAATAATTCATATAATTCTTAAAAAGGTTTGTCTAATTGTAATCTTTATCCACAGAGGGCAGGGTGGAAGTATCACGAGAGAACAAGTACCTCAGCACAATGGCTCCTGGAAAAGTATTTGGCGAGTTGGCTATACTGTACAACTGCAAGAGAACTGCCACCATCAAAGCTGCAAGCGATTGCAGGCTCTGGGCCATCGAGCGACAATGCTTCCAGACTATAATGATGAGGACTGGGCTCATCAGACAGGCTGAATACACAGACTTCCTTAAGAGGTAAGATTTGTAGAACTTTGTTTATAAGATAAATAACTATATCTCACTGTTTTGATTTTAACTTAATTTTGGCAATTATTTGTTATTGGTCCATGTATTAAAACTAATAGGTCACTTTTATTTATTTTAATTAAGAATATGTAAGAGTTACCAACTGAAGTCATTCGAGATTCTAATATTTTTGCAATTTCCATCGCCTACACTTGTTATTTTCTCTTTTTAAATTATCATCGTTCGCAAATTCTATTCGGAAATGAGACACAAATTTTATTAACATACCAATTTTTTTACATTACTTTCGATTTTAAAGAAAGTTAAAATTAAATCTACAAAACACAAGTCATGTTCTTTTAAAATATCATTCTCTAATCACATATCATTCGGTCATCAACTTTCGTTCCAAATTTTAAATCGTGAGTTATTTTTGAGATGCCTATATAAAGATTTTTTTAATGGACCAAATTGTTTACGTCTAAGCCATAAATATTGGTATAACAGTGTATAGGACTGTTTGTATAAGGCAGTCTTTTCATTGTTATGGTTTCAATGAACTTTACCAATCTTAAAAGACTTCTTTGGAATATATATTTTATGTAGCCTGTTTGCTTCTCTTTTATCTTTTCTCGCTGTCTGAGTAAGGTTAATAGAAATAGGTATATGAAAGAACTTATTTTTAACCATGTTATGCTTAGGATTAGTTTCATAACTTCTATTAAATTTATTGGTTGAAATTATCAGATCTAGTATTTAATTCTCTTACCTATATATAGAATGCAATATTTATCAAGACGGTAGCGACATAGTAGCGCAGTTGTTAGAGCGACGAGGAGGGCATTGCAGAGGTCAGAAGTTTGAGTCCTGGCCGTATTGATGAATATATTTTTATTTAAAAAACATGGTAATAGCTAACATGTTTTTATACAATTTCAATAATTATAGTATTCGTTCTATAAAATAAATATTAATAATTTAAAAATGACGTATTATTATACTTGAATGTAAAGATAATTAATTGCTGGATCAGACAGATCTTGTGCATGCATTTGTGAAGATTTATGTATGTAAAAGGATATTGACCCTAGGCACTTATGCAAATTCAATGGGCCACGCAACGGCCTATTCTTATGCTTTCAACGAGCGGCTCTCAAACATCTATACAAGAACATAGTATATCGACGCCAGCAATCTTGTGGTATATCGAAATGCAACTTCACACCAGATCCTAAAAACTATACATTTCGAAATATTTACAAAAAAATCAATAGCGTACCTAAGCAAAAGAATTTCGTAATGTTTTTAAAACCGGATGATTCAGATTTTTTTTGGATCCGAATAACGAATATTTCACAAATACTGAACTCTGAATGAGAGCTTATGAATAAGGACCCTGAATGGGTTCAAAACTAGTCGGACAAATTACAATAGTAATAACATGAGTACAGTCGGATAATTATATTTAATAGTAATCATGACTCACGAAAGTTTACGTATAAAAATATCTCAACTATTCGCATTTTTTAAGTTACGACGAGGTTGCTCTCTTGCGTAAATATAGTATTAAGTTGTATGAAAAATTGTGGAGTAAACTTAAAGTAATTATAACCTATATTTTAAATCTTGTGTACAAGAATTACACGTAGAAGATGCAAGAAGTAGAAAATAGCGACTGCATGCTCCAATTATTGAAGTGGACTATTTGAAAACATGCAATTCTAGAAAGTAACACTGTGAGGGTGTCACGTTACGGAATATTTTGAATCCTTGCATATATGTATGTCATGCATGCATGCATATGTATGTCTCCTGCATGCATGCAGCTTGTTTACAAAATGTACGCTATAAAAGCATCCTTTGAAACAAGCGAATTTAAATTCACATCGGATATTCAAAGATTTTGTACAACTTTTGTAACAAAGAATATTGCTCAATACCTCGTGCGATACCTTGTAGTTTGTCACATTGAGAATATTTAGTCAATCCTTTCACTGACTAGCTGCGTGTACTGATTACAGTTTCAGGAAGACAATTCAATGTCAATATATAAATAATTTGAAAGGTATTAAAATTTAAAACATATTTTACATTTCAAAAATTGAAAGTATTTTTAATAAGTTGTGATAAATACTTGTATATAAATATATTTTTTATGATTGTATTTATTTTAACATAAAATTTTGTGTACCCTTGACATCAAATAAATATATAATATGAGGAGCTAACGTATTCATATATAAAATGCATATCATGTCCGTATGTTGGCAATACATCATGATATATTGTATGTGCTATCATATTTAATAAAGTGCAATTGGTTATTGATTTCAAACGTCTGTAACGCAATCATTTACGTAAGCGAATAAAATTAAATATATGACTTCGCAACATAATATATATATATATATATATATATATATATATATATATATATATATATATATATATATATATATATTTATATATATTTATTTATATCTTTTTCACTTGTGTACGTTGAATAGAAGCATCAGGGCAGTCTAATTTGCTACCATTCTCAGCGAAAAAAGACCAACAAAACACTCAAAATTAAAGTTATTGCTGTGAAGAACCACACAACAGACTCAGTTGAATATTTAGTAAACAATTTGCGAACACCTAGAACAATAGCAATCCACACGATAAGAATTAGAAGGTAATCGAAGCAAAAAATAAATATTAAGGTGGATACCGACTGATATTACGGGATGTAATGTAACATTCGCAGCGAGCACGATACGGTACGCCGTGTGCTGAAACGTATGTAATTGTTCGCTGCGAGCTAGTCGTTTCCTGTACTAACGAGACGAACGTTCGCCAGGTAAACACGGTCAGTACCCACCTTAAGAATAACCGATGATATTATAAAAAAATAAACAATATTTCCGTGAATCCGATTACGAGTTAGATATCTCAATATAACTCAAATGGCATAGCAAATGGTCGTGCCTCAATAGTTGCTTCATATCATAAAAAACATTATTACTATCTTGCATATGTACTTGCGTAAGTGAACTTGATGAAACAAACGCTTCATTGATGAAATCTTTTAATTGTTATTTTTTTATAATAGCTAATTTCACACTTTATATTTTTATTATATATAATCTAGGTGAGTTTGCAATGCTTTGTTTACACTATTACTACACTGAGTAACTTAACTGTATAATTTAAATATACTATATTACTCAGAACGAATGTAGAATAATGTTAATCATTTGAATAATCGGCACACGTCCGAAGTCGCGACCTCTTATACTACAAGTAATAAAATACAGATTATTATTCTGACTTCTGTGATATATAAGGTTACTCTTTATTCTCAATCATATCTATGAACTAATATGAAACTGTGTCACGCGTTAAAATTATTGTCACGCATAACTCACGAGTCTTGCAATTAAATCGTTTTGGTATAATAATAATGAACATCTATACAATAGTTTTTTTTTTAATATTCACGAGTACATATTTGGAATAAAACTATATGCATTTATATGATACTGATGCTATAGTTAGTAGGTTTTGTGTATATCCGGAACTCTATGCTCGGAAACTAAGAAACTCTTGGAGGTAGAAGAGAACTTACTGACAGAGACTAACATCTCGTCTGCCCGTGAACAAGATTGCGGCAAAGCATTCTAAAAGTCGGGTTAAAATTAAAACATAATCAAGTTGCATCCGTGAAATCTGTCAAAATAGTTTTATTTCATCTGTACAACAATTATAGTATTTTCTTAAATTTTCACGAGTACATATTTCAAATAAAACAATTTTTTACGGATTAAAAATCGCGTATAACGCGCGTAACGTCGGGTTAAAATAAAAATGTAACCAAATTATACGCGAGTTTTAATTCGTAGAAAATAGTTTTATTTATACAATAATTATTTTAACTTTAATCAATTTATATTTGTCGGTGTACACTCGGTGACCGTGAAAATAAAAACGTTCACACAGCACTTGATAGTTCTCACAGAAGCCAGTTATTATTTTATATTGCGATTGCTGTCAGACCAGTTTTAAACTAATAACACAACTATTATTGTTTATTTTAACTACTTATACTTAGTTTTCTTATTAAACAAGACAGAACTTAAATTATACAATACAAGACGCAAACGCATTTAGAAATGTTACGAGAGCTCTAAATCTTTTTAGTAATATTAAATTATAAGTATTGAGAAATATCTTACACAGAATTCTAGATTTTAGTCTAGACTTAATAAAATAAAAAGAATATCCATAAATTAAACTACTTTCGTGACTTTAGAATCATTTCTAACCTTGAACAGAAGTGCAATATATATATGTATATATGTACATAATACTATGTATATAATATATTCATACCATGTTGGTCCATATTTTATTTTAATTGAAATTTACTTTCTTAGTTTTTTTATTATTATCTTTAATTGAAAACAGGTTTATTAAAAACGATTCATGTTATTAAATGAATAAAGGCGTTTGAACGGATTGAGTAGAAATTTAACTTCCTATATAGCGCCCTAATAATATTAACTAATTGAGCAACCCGTCTAAAAAATCAATTGCTCAAATCCATCAATCAATCAAAAAATATATACAAAAGGATTTTCTTAACAATATTATTGTAATAATGATATTTTATTGGTTTATTGAAAGGTTTTAATGTCAATGTTCATTAACTAATTACATAATATGTTATTTGAAATATAATAATATTACAAAGTAGATAAGTTTGTATGTTTGTAACGAATTATCTCCAAAACTACTAGAAAAATTACTTATATTTTTACTATTAGAATGCTACATGAATTCGTTATCATTTGTTTTATTTAACTATATATAGTTAAAAAAATCGTTCGTCCGCGATGAACCGCGAGTAACTGAGTAACTGCTAGTATGAAATGTAGTTTTAAAATGTATTTATAATGGACTTAATAAATTGTTGTATTTTTCGGCAAACAATTGATAACCGTCAAAAATCCCGCATTTGTGTTGATAGAATGAACTCGAATTTCAATTAATACTTTTTAACTTTAAAATAAAACTGACTTGATTTATTTTTAAGAGAACACAAATTTATGCTAATGATTATTATTTATTATTTAATGATTATATGCTTAAAAATGTTTATTCTTTTAATATAGATCTATAAAAGGTCGAAACGAGAATGGCTATCTCATAGTGTAGTCTATTTTCGTTTCTTGAACACAAATATAAAAATATATTATTATTGCAGTGTTCCGATCTTCAAGAACCTACCTGAAGACACACTTATCAAAATATCAGACGTGTTGGAGGAGACCCACTATCAAAATGGTGACTACATCATTAGACAAGGAGCGAGGGGAGATACCTTCTTCATTATATCCAAGGGACAGGTAAGTCTAGAAGGAAGTTATAATTAAACTTTAATATTTTAAAAAGATTTCTTGTCAACACAGTTCTTGTTAAATTATTTTGTTTTTTACGTTTGAATGCTGACAACAATTTAAAATTGAACCAGAAAAGATATTTAAATATAATTATGTAACGAGAGCGGCTCAACACGTAAATGGATATTCAAGGTTCGAACGATACCATCGAGTTGGCAAATATTATTCTTTGTTCTGTTTTTTAAATGTAAATAAATGTAATGACGTCATTACTTATTAATTTTCGTCATAAAATAAACAAATTAATTATTTTAATATTTATAAATTTTAATTACGTAATATGATATTATGTAAATTTTTATGTCATCATCATTAATCCGCCATCTTTGTTCCTAACCACAAAAACTTGAATGGCCTCCATGATGTTAAAGTCATTTGGAATTTGTTTTTTATAATTTTATCTATAATTTATTTCGATGACAATGTTAGTATGGTGAAGATTCTCTAAGAGAGTTTCACTTTCGTTTTGTATTGACTTTCGAGATGCGCCAGACGCGAACCACGCCCCGCTGTTTTGTAAATAAGTATAGGATTCGTCTCGCCTTTGATTTGTACAATGTTTATTATACTCTTATCTTGGATATTTTATATAGTTTTTAATATATCTCGTACATGTAGTGGCTTTGCATATAACATATATCTTTATATGACAATACATTTAATATATATCTTTCGTAATAGCTAAGCTTGCATCATCAGTTAATTTAAGTACAGGATGAACCAATAAAAGCAATTAGAATATTGCAAATATCTTGAGATATTAAATATTAGATATCTTTTTTGTAATACTTATTGTCCGCGTGGAAACGGTGATTGTAGTATAAGTAGTTCACCTTGGCATTTGAGACACTCGATACTGCACATTCAAACTTAAAACAATTTGCAATTTAAACTGACAGAATTATACATTATAATGACGGAAAAGTTTATGTTTCGGAACGTAATGACAAATATTAATGATTTCGTAAATGTCAAATCGTCGATTTTATTTTTTTAAATTATTAAAAAAATCAAAGGCTATGATTTAACGTATTATTACTCGTATTTGAAAATATAAAAGTTCATATAACATTTCGTCGAGAACTTATTATTATCTATTGATATATTTTTAAAAGCAATCTGGTCAAAGCTATTTTTTAATATATTTACGTGAATATTATAACCGCGAAACCAAATTGAATTTTCATAAACAGAGACAGCATTAATTTATATAAGAAAAAGAATAATTATTTTAATAAATGTTCGTCTTAATAAATGAAATAATTTATATTTTTCTCAAAATAGGTATTCTATTTTTATAGTTTTTTTTACTATATTTTTCCTAGATTGTTTAGAAAATGGCAACATATTCAGATTTGTAATAGGTAAATGTTTAAAATAGGCATTGGATGCAGAGGCCAGAGGCTATTGTGCCTACAAGGTCAGCGCACTACGGACGCCTTAGGTCACTTTAACACTGACAGCTGTTTTTTTAGTTGTCAAAGTATAAATAAAACATAAGGTGCGATAAATTATTCAGTAATATTTAACGAAATATAATTACTTAAACTTTCGTTATCTATGATTACGATTATATTAAATTATCCGGCTGTACTCACCTAAATATTATTTTTTTAATTTTATTTATTTTTAATCTGGAACATGGCAGATTTACGGAACAGTTAACTATTAAGAACCTCGAATGCTACGATCTTATGAGTAACCCCGAATGGGTTTCCAACTAGTCAGACGAAATGGCGATTGTATTTACTTAAGTCAATCTGGATAGATATAATGAGGGATGTAAAGATAGAATTTCGAATCCGTTTTTTGTTGTCAGTACAAGTAAACAATCAGTTGATTGAAGTTTTAAAATTAGTAGCTTCGTCTATTTAAGTAATGTAATAAAAAATGTACTAAAATATAAAGATAAAACAAACAAGTATTTCACAAACTATAATATTATGTTAATATTATATAACTGCAAATGTTCTAATTATATTGCGAGTTGCTTAAAACATATGTATTAAGACATCTGTGTTATACTCGGAGTTATACAAAGGTACGAGGTCACATTTTTGTAATAAATATTCTTAAAGCAGTTATTACATTATGCAATTTATTAAGTACTAGGTCAATTAAACTATTGAGATCGCAATTTTAAAAGTGAGCTCATTTTCAGTTTTTTATTCACTATTTTTTAAGGTCAAATAGTGTTTTTAATTGTATAGTGAAAATTTGTCTTAATTTTGCTATATCAATTTTTATAAACAGATAGTGTAGTGAATTTTTTTTTTCTCTTTCCTCTATTGTTCTATGAATAAAGTAGGCATAAGCCTAGGTCGTATAGCTAGGATTTATATATTCAGTTGGTGTATTAAATAATAATTTTATGTCCATATGATATATCAGGAAGTTTATTCTGATTGACTGGTTTTAATATAGTTGAATATATAAGTATTAATATTACGTAAATTATATTTTAATAGTAAATAAAACAACATTCAACCAGGATGTAATTATTTTCACGGACAGTGTCGGGAATGAACCCGTTATATACCAATTGTTCATTTTGAGTGTATTTTTTTAGTGAACTAAATGTTTTTAACTAATTAATTATTTTCATTAAAATGTAGGTTAGGTTTATTTTGAATAACGGGTTACAATACAATATTTGGAACAATATTAGACATTATTTGAAAATATATTTGGATATTTCCGTACCATACCATCTAAACAAATCTTGTACTATGTATTAGAAGAACTGAAGAAAGAAACAAACATAAACACTTTTTTTATAAGTTTATACATTAATAATTAGGACAAAAAACACACTAGTAAAATATAAATAATATTCTAAAATAGGTATCGAACTTTACTCCGGCACAATGGTCCGAAAAACGCAATAGCAGTATAGCCACTTTGTAAACTACAATTGTTAAAATAATATTGCATACAAATGCTAGACTAAAAAGTGAAAGCCTAAAAGATAAAATTGCGGTCTCTTTAAATTACATTATCTCGTACCAAGAGGAAAGTGACCGCAAGAACTTGGAAAAAACGATCAGAAATTTGTTATTCGTAGCATTGTGCTGTTAAATAACAAATTGTAACTGTAACTAGAGTTATCTCATCTTATTTTTCGTTGTTTTTGAATGTGCTTAATAATAGTTCATTGTACTTAAATGTACCAAAACTGTTCTATGTATCAACTTGCGTAAAATATTGATAATCGAAAGAAAGATGATAAAACTATTTTAATTTTAGCTCTACTAATATTTTCAATCTACATTATAATTTTATAATGAGAGATAAAAACAAATAGTAATCGATGAATTATATAATTATATAAACAATTATAATAATAGTAAATTTTTGTATACTCGATACATCCATGAGTTTTCTTTATAAGCGATACGGTAGCTTAATTGTGATAGTAGCTCAATTAAAAATATGTTTTTTTTGTTTTGTTTTCATACTCGTACAATAATTCCTTTATATCTTGTTTCCAGGTCAAGGTAACACAGAAGCAGCCGAACAGCAACGATGAAAAATTCATTAGAACTCTGACTAAAGGTGATTTCTTCGGGGAAAAGGCCTTGCAAGGGTGAGTATTATATGTTATAATTATACAATAATATTCTGTCTGCAAAATCCTTTACAAAGTGAATATGCTAAGATTTCTCTAATTAATTAATTTAGCGTGTGTATAGAGAAAATTAATTTAAAACGAGTTAATTTCGAAAGTATATTTAACCTTATATAAATTTAAACAATATTGGAATTTTATTACATATTTTTGCTAACAATGACACGTAAGCTCGGTTGTCAAAGCGAAAGTCACGGACTGTCCGAGGTCGCCAGTTTGAGTTGGTCTGATAAAACTTTCAATGTAGCGTACCATCGCAAATAGATTTAAAGAAATTTGTGAAATGTATATTGTATTTCTATTACATAAATCCATATTTTTTACAGAGACGATCTCCGAACAGCGAACATTGTATGCGACTCGCCAGACGGTACCACGTGTTTGGTGATAGACAGAGAGACCTTCAACCAGCTCATCTCCACGCTTGATGAGATCCGCACCAAGTACAAGGATGTAGGCGATGACAGGCAACGGTGAGATGATATTTATTGTATAAACAAATTATTAAGGTGACAACAAATTGACGAGATGTGACGATTTTTTTAATATACCGTTCAAGTCGGCCCAAAAATTGAAAATAATTTTCCACAATTGTAAATACTTTTCCATTTTTGGAACAATTCTATACAAAAATACAGCTAATTTTAAAACAAAATTTGTATTTTAACACTGACAAGTAACGTATTGTATTAAATTAATAAAAAATAAATCATTTATTTTCCAAATATACGCTTATGACAAAAACAACTATACAACGAGCCATTTGTCACACTAACAATGGAATTTCACAAGAATTAAACAATACCATTGTTACTATTATTTTGAAACATCGATACTATTTTTGGGAGCCTTTGTCTTATTATAATACGTTCAATTTATGTTTATGCTAACTTGGATTTTGTTTACGGTGAGTAATTAACATTACACAAGAAAACATTGTAGCAGACGGTAGGTATAAACACAGCTTCAGTTTATTGTTAGACGCTTGAATGATAAAATAAGATGGCATATCCAAATCGTTCAAAATATCTTCATAATTAGAGAGAACGTCTTTGATTTTTTTGATTGTTAGGCTAGAATACCCCTTTTTTCTCCTTAATAAATTAAAAATGTTATAACTTATGTCTTGTAGCTAATTGTATATTACAAAGGCACTTTTCACAGTCGATGATGTAAAATGTAATCATAAAGTAATAAAGCACTTTCGCTATTAATCAAACGCGAGGTTAAAGATATTAGTAGTGAGTAAAACTGAAGCAGGTTATTAACTTTCCTCTTTGGCATAGAAAATAAACTTTTTATTAATATCCATTAAGTTGACATTGTGGTTCCCGCGGTTTTATATCAGTGGTTCACAACGTAACAATACAATATACCTATAAAGTAGTGTATTGATTAAGTGACAATTTAGAAAATTTAATAGCTTCTACTATTAATGGTAAAAAATTGATTTTCCTTCTAAAAATTAAATTAAAATACATCAAATTAAAACTGCTTTAAAATTGGTATACTAAATTAATTTAATAATTCCAGGCTAAACGAAGAATTCGCAAATTTGAGACTATCGGATCTTCGCATCATTGCGACTCTGGGCATCGGCGGCTTCGGTCGAGTGGAACTTGTTCAGATCCAAGGGGACTCCAGTCGATCCTTCGCGCTGAAACAAATGAAGAAAGCCCAGATCGTTGAAACCCGACAACAGCAGCACATCATGTCGGAGAAGGAGATCATGTCAGAGATGAACTGCGAGTTTATTGTGAAGCTATATAAGACGTTTAAGGATAGGAAGTATTTGTACATGCTGATGGAAACATGTCTTGGCGGAGAGTTGTGGACGATTTTGAGGGATAGAGGTATGACATTTGTACCATTTACTTTATAAGAAATATAATAAATTTATTATTACTATTGAAAAAGTTTTATATTGTATAAATTTTAAATATAATAATAATAATAATAATAATAATAATAATAATAATAATAATAATAATAAAATACTTTATTATGATGTTAATCTTTCAGGTCAATTCGACGATGCCACTACAAGGTTCTACACGGCATGTGTTGTTGAAGCCTTCCACTATTTACATTCTAGAAATATAATATACAGGTAATATACTTTTACAAAGAGATAAGATAAATATATAGATATTTAGACCAAATACTAATAATAACGTATTCCAGGGATCTCAAACCAGAGAACTTACTACTTGACTCTAAGGGCTACGTGAAGCTAGTGGACTTTGGTTTTTCGAAAAAACTACAAGCGAGCCGAAAAACTTGGACCTTCTGCGGGACTCCCGAATACGTGGCCCCAGAGGTCATTATGAATAGGGGACATGATATCAGTGCGGATTATTGGTCATTGGGTGAGTAATATTTAAAATTTACTATGATACCTTCTAAATATGTGAAACTGCTGTATTTATATATTTTTATTTTGTCGTATATTATTTCACCCTAAAATTAGAGATGTTTCATCAAAATAACTTCAAATCGTCAAACAAAAAGAACCTATGTTCTATATCTTTCATCTGAGAGACTTTTACAATCAAAGATTGTGAACAAATGTATTGTTCTCAGGGGTGCTAATGTTCGAGTTACTAACCGGGTCGCCGCCGTTCACGGGCGCGGATCCAATGAAGACGTACAACAAGATCCTCAAGGGCATAGACGCCGTGGAGTTCCCGCGATGTATCACTCGTAACGCGGCCAACCTCATCAAGAAACTCTGCAGAGACAACCCTGCGGAGCGACTAGGCTACCAACGAGGAGGAATCACAGAGATACAAAAGCACAAGTGGGTTGAGCTTTTATAGCTTTTATTTAGATATTTACTATATTCTTCCATTTATTGTGTTTTTTTTTTGCGTTTACGTTTGTTTTTGTTTCGTTTATAGGTATTGGAATTGCTTATAGTAGTTTTCTAAATGACTTAAATTTGGTTAACATAGTGTTTATCATATAATTTATATATCATTTTAAAGTTAAATTACTAACAAGTAATTTATCTTTTCGTGTTCGTGGTGTGTTCACCAAAGATATTAGTCCTATAATTAATTCCTTGTAATTTCTTCCAGATGGTTCGATGGTTTCAATTGGGAAGGTCTGGCCCAACGCACCCTGGAGCCACCCATTACTCCCGTAGTGAAGTCCGCGATAGACACTCACAACTTCGATCAGTACCCACCAGATGGTGACGAGCCCCCCCCAGACGACCTGTCAGGTTGGGACAGCACTTTCTAATGGAACCACGTCCTTTTTATGCCTGTGTAGTTAGGTGATTTTGTAGTTAGTGTAAACGGCGATACAGCCTTGTTTATAGAGACGATGGTTTTACGTATTTAAACTCGTAACTGACAAATGAATCGATAAATTTAATTATAATTTTCATAGACAAATGTTGGACAAATAATTGGATAAATGATTGGACAAATGTACTAAAGAACGTGATTATTGTCTGACAAATTTTAATGAAATTACAAGATTTAAGTAGGTACTACCAATTAATATTCTAATAAAACGTCTCAAGTGTCTGTAATTAATCGAATATGGCATTCACGTTATTGTGAAATAAGATATATCTCATTTAGTTTTTAAAGTTGGATGCTGTTTGCCATTAAAATTATTAATATCGCTTGCCAAGATAAATAATTGTCCTAATTTTTCACGATTCTAAATTAAATATATTATAAATTATTCGATTTAAATGAATTAATTCCGTATGTAATTTTCGTCCATAATTCAATGTTGGTATATGAAACACAATATATATATTGTTTTACCAAAATATTGTTACCAGATTAAAAATTATTAGCACTTTCATCCACTATAATAATATTTATGAATTACAAGTTAATTAATGAAAGTACTTTAAGAAAAATAATAATTTCTTCATGGTAGCTGCTTTAGAAAAATATAATAAACAATAATAATTTGATATTTAAAACCTTTTATATTAAGATTATGTACAGCTGACGAATTTCAACAATATACACAGAAATAAAATCATATTTATATATATACATAGTTAATAATGTATGTATGTACAGATTATATTATTTCTATAGAGTACTATATGTTTCTAATATTATAATTCTTAGAATAAATGTATTTTAAATGTGTACATTGTTAAATGAACTTTTATATATTGTAGTTTAATTAATTAAAAATATATTAGGTACTTATAAAGATCATTAACTTACAGTGTTATTTTGAACGCAACAATAAGCTAACTGAAAACATTTTTCATTAATAATATTACAATTTTTTATTGAATTCATAATCCAAAGTATTTTGTAATGATTGTAGTTTCTCATATAATTTATAAAAGTCAATTATTCTAAGTCTTCCTACAAGCGAGTGATGTGAATGTAAATATTATATAAGTAAAAAATATCAAAATGAATTTTTACTAAATTATATGTAATTAGTTTAAGGACATTTATTTTTGTAATCATAGATTTAATAAAATATATGAATTTTTGAAAAATGTTAATACATTATTTCGATTGAAAGCTATTTGTTTTATTATTGATACCTATTTGATTAAGTCGGTCTGTACATTGATGGAATAAAATATTATGAATAAACACTTAGTATATTTATTTAGTATTGAGACTAAATTGGTTATTGGTTTTCAGTAAGTTCTTAAGGACCGAAACGTACGAACAAAATTTATTATTTTGAGAATAGCTATTGAGCATTTTCTTAACTTTTCTATTCTATATTCAGAAATACATCTACAATTAGTAAAATAAATATAATTTCTTAACTTTATTTATTAAAAAAGATAAGATAGACCCAGAGATAAGAATGTATCATCCGAAATTAACAATTACTTTAAAATTGTCAGTTTTATTTTGTTTTGTTTTATCACCAAAATCAAATAATAATAATGATGAATAATGTAAACACTTAAGAAAGCAGTTTTTAATAAAAACAGACGCCATATTGAATGAAATGTTCTTGGAATAACTAATTTATGTTCGAGTAAACATAATCCATCTTTGCGAAATTGGCCTTAAAAGTTGTAACTTTTAGACTAAAAAATATCTTATATCTAAACTCCGTCTTGGTGACTTTATGTTACATTTATTCAGTTCGGAATTATCTATAATTAATTGTATTTTGTACTTGAGCTTTCATGGGTTTTCTTTTCAATTCACCATTGGGTCAAGGTTTCTGAGAAGATAACCCACAACCTTTAGCGTATACAATAAAATAGTAATAAGATTAAACCTATTCATCAGATGATTTACTAAATAAATAATTCCTGACTTAGAGCTACATAATAAATATATTTTAGAATTGTTTAATATATTTTAGAAAATAAATATGATAGATAGAAATAGATAGAAATAAATATATTTTAGAAAAGTTTTGTTTATCAAAACAAGATTTTTATTGTAGGAAATACTTATAAATTATACTTCGATAAATTTCGAACTAAAAAGTGATGTAAATATTTGTTCAAAATGAAATGTCTGACGAAGTGATTAAACTTAAAGTTAGCAATGACTTCTAATTATATAAAAATATATTATATATAATGATATATATTAACAATATTTGTCGAAGACTGAATATCTATATATCGCCGCCAGAAAGCACTTCTGTGGTATCACGAATAATACTATTTTACACCACCAAAAACCTAAATACTAAAATGTTTACTAAAAAATCAAAAGTATATCTAAGCAAAATAATGTGTGGAATTGTTAAACCCGGATCATTCGACGCAGTAGTTTTTTCTGATTCAAGTAAAGAATATATCTCATTTTATTAATGACGACGCCATTGCTTCTGGCGTCAAAGAAGTTAGCAAAACATTTACACTTATCGAAGCAACCTCCAAAAGCTTCACCTAAACCCACAAATAGTATTATTTAATTATTATATAGTACTAATAAACCTACTAATGGGTTTACAAATTATTAACTCACACTATTCACGTGACCCACTCTCATCCGTGGCTACGGAATTCCGCTGGGGGTTATCACGAAGTTGTTTATATCCTGTCCACTGACGGGGACACGTTGGTTTAACATTACATAGAAACTTTGATATTTAAAATGTTGCTGAATTTCTCAGTTTCTTAAATTCGATTCTGAAATTAGTTATAAAGTGTTCCAATCAAATTATGTTTAAAATATAAATGAAATCTTTTTTTTTTTGTTTGATTATAAATTAATACTATTTCAATATTCTTTATTTATTATATATCCAGCTTAGAGTTTGTAAATGTAATAATAAACAAGTGAAATGCATTCTTTTAATATATATATTTTTTTATTTTATATATTCATATTGAGCCATAAACAAATATTATTTTTAAAATGTCTAGACTAAAGTATTAATATATGTAAGGTCTAATGAAAATCTACTTGTGTTAACAAAATATTTTTGTTATTAATTCTTCAGAAGACAACTGGAACGATATCCGTCGATCCAATTTAAAGATTAATTCTGACTCACTGACGAATATAGATGAGAGATATGTATGTAAGTAAATTTATTTTAATTTTTATATCTTCATTCAGAAAGGTATTATTGTTAAAATTATACAATATTACTACTACATTTATAATATATCAATTTATACCAAATAAAAACTTTTTTGTATATATATGTCGTTTTTATTTATATGTATGTTTATATATAACATGAACGTATAATTTAGATAAACCAACGCCTAGCTCCTAAATAAGCCGTAACTCAGTACTCGTACAAAATCCCGGAGTGTTAATTAAAGAGGATGTTGCAACGTGTAATGCGAGATATATAAACCTGAAATACACCACCTTAAAATAATAATATATAAAGAATATAATAGAGAATAGAATTTAAAAATAAAATATAGTATATCTCTAGAAAAAAAATCAATAAACTTAGAAGCATTTTTTATTTAAAACTTGCTTCTAAGTTTATTGATTTGTTTTTATATTTATATATATGTTGTGAGTATATAGCTTAGATATAGATATAGCTAATTCTTTATTAAAGTAAATTCGATACAAATTAGGTCTGACGTGTATTCCTAGCCTGAAGCTAATCCAGTTGAGTTCATTGAGACTAAATTTAGGACGCGTGAAATGAGTTTACCGAGGTGTTTTCAGGTAGACGAAGCCATTTTCCTCAGCGAACCCATCAGAGAATATAATATGAGATGGGGGATGTTGATGGAGATAAATGATTTTATTAAGTTTACAACATTATGTATGAAATAATATTTTTAACTATAGTTTTTTTATTATTCTAGAATCAACCGAATGTATATCCTCTGCGTTCAGAATCACTTTCTTGATTTATAAATTGTAATTTGCAAGCAAACTATTTTTAGTTTAATCTACGACGCTGCTAAACTTCGGATTGAAGAGTTACAAATTTTAGAATTTCCTTCATGACCTGCAGATTTATCCACAGTGTTGTTCTTCAACAACAAGATCTGGACAAGTAAGTTATTACACTCCTAAATTCAACTCGAGTTAATTAGTACTAGAGAATTTAAAGGCATTGATAATCATTTATTGATATACAATTTCTAAATTAAATAAATAAAAAGTAAATTTTTGTATGTAAACTTTCTTGACCCATGATTACTTTTATATTATCCAGCTGTACTTACGTAATTGCTAATGGAATTGGCGTGAACTATTCACGCGTGATTCCGCCATGCTCAGAGATTATGAATAAGGACCCCCGAATGGGTTCAAAAATAGCCGGAAAAGTGCCGATGGTAATTACGTGAGTACAGTCGGTTAATTATATATATTAAAAAGTAAATTTAATTTTCTGTAGTATTCAAAAACAAACCTCGTGTGAGAAGTGTTATCTAGCAACGTGTAGCAAGGAAGCATTGGATTTTCGCGTGGCACCCTCCATTCCTGTAGTTAATGGAGTAATTGGGTGCCGCCTGGGGTCGAACCCTCTACTATTGACATTTGACAGATTGCACTCGTAAAATTCAATCGAAATCAAAAGCTGTGTCGTAAAATTGTTTGAGACATTATTGTTGAGTGATTTAGTGGATATCGTAATTTCATTAATTTCATTTTATGATTATATTTTATGTATTAAAAATATATATATAAAATACCACTAAATATAATAATTATTATATATGATATCCATTTATTTTCGTTTTTGATATTATATTTCACATCAAAAATTCAAGTAATTAATCTCTTGTTTCAGAAAATAATTCTCTTTTCTGTTATTCGTTTTTCGTGAAACGTATTCGTTTGAACCATTTAATTTTTATTTTCCAATCACTATAAATTTTTTTTATCTTTATTAAAAAACTGAGTTTCATTTCAATAATAGTGCTTATAACAAAATATTTTTTTATAAATATACATATTATAATCTCTAAAGATAACAAAAAATTTGAATGCTAAATCGTATATTCAATACTTTAAGCTTCACATAATGTAACTTTAAAGAAAAAGATAATTGAATTTTGGCGAACTAAAAATATGATAACAAAGTTCAGCAATATATATGATGATAAAGTTCAACAACTTATAACAAAGTTCTATAGTTATAGTATTTGGGGATTTAAATAAGAAATTATCTGCAAAAAAATATTTCTATATAATTATAATAAATTCAATCGACGCGGAATTTTATACTGAATCTAAAAAACCAACACTCAAGACGAGCCAAAATTTTCCCAAGAAGTTATAAGGGAATAACTACAAATAATCTTAAGTTTCTTAAACACTAACATTTTATAATACTAGTAATTATAAAATGTTATATATTTTAAAAAAATATTATCTGTTTTATGAAGAGTTTAAAATATATATTCTTGTTTTCAGTTAGAAAATTCCAGTTCAATAATTTCCATAAAATGTGGTAATGAACTTAATTATATTCATGCTGAAAAAATATAGAGATTAAGATTTACTACATACCTTGTTAGAACATGAATTTTTATGAACCGTATATAATAAGGTATTGTAACATAAAGGGGAGCTCGTCCATGTTAATAGCGTGTTTTATCTCTTTTATAATTTTATGCAAGGACTGAAAACTATTGATGCGCCAACTCTTTTTAATAGAATATAAATAAATATTTATAAATGTCACTGATTGCAATAATTAATTATTATAATTGAAAATAATCAATTTTTTCTGCTTGTTGAATAAAAAAATAGAAATAAAAAAACACAATATATATACGCTATATTAAAATCATAGTAATTCATGCTTTACGGTCCAGACCTTTACCACTATCTCTTATTAAAAAAAATCTGTTATAAAAATTGTAGTATTCACAGTTTTATATTTACTAGGTGACTATTTTTCTTCTAAAGTGACAACAATTTTATTTATTTAATTAAAAATGTTTGTCAATATTATAAAAAAAAAACTTTGTTAGTTTTAAGTTCATAGTTCATCTAAACTGGAAAAACACATATTTCTTTCGTAATAAAACTATTTTTACGGATTAAAACTCGCGTATAATTTGGTTACATTTTGACTTTAACCCGACGTTTCGAATACTTTGTAGTTATCGTGTTCACTGGTAGACGAGATGTAAGTGTCCGTCCAGAACAGACACTTACATCTCGTGTATAAATTATACGCGAGTTTTAATCCATAAAAATAGTTTTTTTTTCAAATACTCGCGAAAATCTAAGAAAATACTATTTCCTTCGTAATATTAGTAATTATTTATATATCGAGAGTAATACAAACCTGTCGTAACTGGTATTAGTTCTGCATGTTTGTTTGAACAGTAATAGTTCTGTGTATTTCCGTGATCGTACGTTACAACTTTCCAAAAGTTACCGATTAATATTTGATGTTGACTAAACATTTCGATTTGTTTGTTAATTATTAACGTCACCAGTGTATATTTGTTAAGGGACCGTGCAATTACGTTTTCATTTAACTTTGAACATTACCAAATATATATCATCATACATTGTTATATATGTAAATGCATAACATTATATATAACTGATATTACCCGATTAGTTTCAAACACGTCCGGGCCCTGTATTCATGAGCTCAGCATAAGTAGCGGCGTGAACTATCGGAAACTAGTCGAGCTAATTCCGATAAAAATAACGTGAGTAAAGCCTGATATGTGGATATATTAAAAAATACGGATTACGAAAGTATTAATTAAAAAATTACCAAACGCAGATAGATTAATTATGATAATAATAATAAATTGTTGATAAATATATTAAATAGTACTCGTTTCAAACACAAACTTTTATAATTAATAATTTTTAAAATGTTTATTTGAAAAAAGCTATCTTTTAGTTTGATATTCAGCTATAGTTTTATATTTTATATCCACCATTTCGATTACCAAATTTTATTTCTGTAATTACAAATATGTGGTATATAAATACATTTTAATCATGTAAGGAGGACTTCTAATTTATATTTTTAATTACAATTATATCATGAATGCGTGAACAAAGTAAAATGATTAATACTTAAATAACCCTTTTAAAAATACAAACTCCTGCCTTCAAAGGTGCCTTACTGAACCTTGGACCCTTTTATGTGAGATCCGAAGAAATGAACCAACATTTAAAATAAAATTACATTTATACATGCTGTTTTATTAATTTAAATTAAAGCTTATTTACAATGTTACAAGGTTGGTTTTATAAGGTACTTCAAAGTTGAATAAATTTCCACTAAATAGCTAGTGTTAGGGAAGCTGAAATTTTCGCTTCGATATTAATTTATAATGTAAATGAAAAATAAATGAGTGTATTCTTATTACGAGAAATATCGTTATGAAATTATAATTGAACGTAACGAAAGAGAATGCTTAATGATGTTTGTAAAACTGTATATGATGTTGAAAGTCAAAAACTCGTGTTAATTAAAAATATGGTGTTGAAAATAAAATGTATTTATAAAAATAAAGTGAATGTAGTATACATGACTGAGCCTGTAATTCAGTATTGAAGCCTGATTGAAACTTAACACGCGGTGGTTCCATGATATAAGGCAGCTTTCTTAAGAATAGATTAAATAAGATCGTTTAATACATTATAGCAGAAATGAAATCTTTATATTAAAAAATATATTATTTTTTATACGAGAAACATTTTATTAATGATCTATATATGTATTTTAAAATAAGTTTTGCACATTTTCTCGTGTTTTCTTTGTTTAAAAAAATATGTATTTAAAATAAAAATAACAAACGCATATATAATAATTTAATGTCTTATCGTCAGAACAAACCCTAACAGAAGCCATAGCAGTGTCTACATTGAAATCAATGCAGCATATATCATATGATGTATACTTTGGAATCGTCTCTGCAAGTAAAGATTACCTTCATGTGTAATAATTTACAAAAATATTATATACAATGATTTTAATAGCATATTAATAGTTTTAAGGCTTTATATTTAAACTAAATATATGTCTACGTTCAAATATATATTTTTCTTTTAGTGTCTAATTATAATTTAAATTAATTTATTTTAAAATTATGTTATGCTGCATTTATTGCAATACAATAGAGATAGAGATAATATAAATACATCCATTTATAAAACAGAGGTTTAATCAGCCTTTCATTCTCACTACGTTATTGAAGTACACATCAATAATGAAAGAAAAACACGAGGAACTTCAATCTACATATGAATTTACATTGTAAAAGAAATTATGAATGCTAAGAATGTTTCTTATATGCAAAGAACTGTGGGATTCTAAAATTAGATTGGAATTTTTGTATTTATGAGTGATTCAAATGTTTTGTATTTCTTATTTAATTGAAATTAAGATTGATTTGAGTAGAGATAGAAATGGACATAAATTTCCTCTCTGCTCCTTTTATCAAAAATTTTATCAGCCATTAGCATCATTATTAGTTAAATTCATATAGAAAATGTTTTAGGCTTAACATACAAAACAAATGTTTATTAACAAAATTTATAAAATCAAAAATATTTTTAGTAATGTTACTGAACTGATAACGATTGACGTATGGATTGATTTTATTTTATATCGGTGTTTAGTTATAAAATAATAAAATGACAAAACTTTAATAATTTAATATTACATACAAATATTGTTATTATAAGTCTATCAAACTTTTAAATTGATTGAAGCACTTAGGAAGTGGCATCAGTTTATGAGAAGACTCTTAAGAAACGAGAAATAGTATATACATTAGGAGTTGTTCCTAGAACGTATTATAACTTCAGAATCCAGAACATATAAATATTATTACAGTGTTAAATTGTACGTTCCTGTAAAGTTTCAACATCAACCCTAAGTTATAATTCCTGCTGAAGTTACAAAAGGAAATAAAAGTAGGTCATCTCAGAAATTCTTATTGTATTGTTTTTTGATACTATTATCATAGAAAAATATAATAACATAGAGAGAGAGTGATAAAGAAGGAGAGATTAATCCTACTACGAATAATATGTTATTAATATTTTGACCACAGTCCTGAATTATGATAATGGTAAATTATAAGCTCGTAAAATAAACTGAGCAGTTATCATTCATAGAGAAAAGACGCTGCCACTACCACCATTGTCTTTAACTTTAGTTAATTATACTTGTTTTTTTTAAGTCCTTTCCTCCCTTTCTCCCTTCTCTACCTCCTTCTTTCTTCCAGGCGAAGCTGCGGGGATAAATTAGTTTATATATTGTTATGAATGTTAAGACATTATTTTGTTTGGTTATCAAACTCTGCCGGTTTCAACTCATCGTCATATAAAATGCTCAAGAAAATATATACTTTTTAAAACAAAATCTTTATAGCCAAAATAAGAGAAAAATTACTTGCAGTGAAAAGCATCCCACAAAAAATCTATTATATTTATAACATATTTCTTTATTAAAACCGTTGTTTTGTAATTTCTGTGAAAAAATGTTTTCGTGAAAATGAGAGAATCTGTCTCAGTTTCAAAAGATTTATCTTTTAAGTTTGTTAGCAATAAATTACAACTACACCGAAATTTATTAAAATGTATGAATTTTATAAAAAAACAAACGAAGAAACAGAAATAATAATAATAAGAGGTCTTTCTTATACTTTTAGCAATTACTAGCTAATCTTTATATAATTTTAAGTAAGAACAATTAAACTCTACTTTTTTATATATAGATAAATTTTCAACACATTCCTAATAAAATATATAATATAATAATGCCCGTAACCCAATTGGTAATAAGAAGTACATTTCAATAAATATAAAGGATGGAGTATATCAAAACATTTTCCACAGTTGGTTGAGCGACCAATTTTCATTGCTAGTTTAGTTTCAAATGAACGCTCCAAGGGAGTGAACGTGTTATTCTTACGGTCTGCGCGAATTGAAACGTAAACAAACGAGTTGAATTGCAAATTAAAGTGATATTATAAGATTAATTGCATTAATTGCATAGTAAAAATTGCAGTGACGTAATTCCATTGTTTTGATAACATTGTGTGACATAATTTTTTAATAAACGTTGTTTAATAAGTGGTTTGTTTGGGGTTAATGACTGCACCTATCAGGTGAGATTCGTGTGGATTGTTTTTATAAATGTATTTAATATTAACGATGTGCGTGAACCGACAACGGTTTTGATTTCACTGCAATTTTTAAACGCTATATTTAATACCTAATTTCCTACGTTATACAATACCAATTTATTCTAGATATATAATGCCTTATAAATTTATTTTGCGATGTTATTTTCGATGTTAACGAATCAGAATTCTTATTTTTGTTACTCTTTCATAATTGTTGTTAACTGGTTTTAGCAATTCTAGTTTTAGTTAACTTTTATTTTTTAGACTAAGTAGTCACTCGATCTATATTATTAGATAGGTATGAGTATGTGTAAAATAACTATTAAGTGGCCAATTATATAAAAAAAATAATAAAATATTAATTTTACTTTATAGTAGTAATGAAAATGAAAACGTTACTATATTTTTGATATACTAAAACTTAACTGATAATATTGTTATAGCGAATTATTATTTTTTTTTTAATTATATTTATGGAACAAGGAACTCATTTTATCGTAAAGAGGTTACAAGGTGATATAAATCAGGGGTCATATGTTTTATAACAGCAAATGTGATTTTAACGCGACGATTTATAATAAACGATTACTATTGAATCATTTTACACACACACACGCACATACACACAAATGCATAAAGTATAATTGCACTCATCTCATAACAAACTAAACGTTATTCGTATAATATATATCTTAAACAATAGAGTTAAATATTTTAAATTAAAAACATTAACATGTATTCAATTAAAATACATTACAGAAGGGTAATATGTTATTACAATAAACGGACGCAGTTGTGGGAAGATTTTACCTCTATATAAAACATAAAGTGTGTGGAGACAACTCTGCTAACATAAGATATGGCTGACACTACGTATACGTATATTATTCTCCATATTTTTAAAATAATAATTTATAAAATATTGCATTTCGATTATCATATTTTATATATAATTATAGTAATTGGAGAAAAAAAAAATATCTTAAAAATATATATCAATCGATGCGGAATCTAAAAAGCTCATGACGAGCCAAAATTTTCAATAGGAATTGTGTGAGAAAAACTACAAATTAAAATATTAAAATATCTGTTGAATAAACGACAAGTTTCACGACGTACTAGCAATTATTGAATAATAATAAAAACAATTTATTTTCAAAAAGCCACAGGTTATCATAATAACGGAAACGAGATATTTTTAACTATATTATTAAAATATGATTGCTCAGAGCAAAATTCGCATTGCGGTAAAAATAACGTACTTACATCGTTCTGTCTAGCAACTGATGAATAACAGAGATGTTATTTTTATAATAAATTAAATTAATATATATTATGTTGACATATATAATTAATTTTTTTTGATCAACTCTCTCATTAAAATATTTAATATTATGTCCTTGGTAGAGTTTTCAACGAGATCAGTACTTAGATTTATAAAAGCAGCTGTTAAGTTTCTCTAAGGAGATTCTCTGAGCTCGCTTTCGTCGAGACTCTTACAATAGAGCAAACAATTGTTATATCAAAATGGTAGATTATATCAATATATAGAATTTTTATATAAATAGCTATGAGTGCGTACAGACTAAATTTATTTATTTTAATATTAATTTCATATTTAACTGTAAAGTAATAACTATATATAGATGTACAAGTAGAGAATTTATTAAAAACCATATATTAAAATACCTATCGGATATTTCAGTATATATTAATATTATAAAGAAGAAGTTTGTTTTTGACTATAATATCTAGCTTTTTGAGGAAGGCTATATTAGAAGGATTATACGCAAGTAAAACCGCTAACCAGCTAGTGTTTTATAAAAATAAATAATGAAATAAAGTATAATAATTCTTTTATATTTGAAAATCCTTGTGCCTTTACAGTAGTCTAGTTATATTGAGCTGGAGATTGCTTGACCTAGCCTGTGACCGGCGCGAGGCTCGGATTATGAGTAAATCTCACTGGAAAAATTGTACAAGAAAAGATTATCTCACTTATGTTTACATTTAAAATACAATAACAGAGGATCTTATCATCATTCAATAGATTGAAGAGTCAATCCATTGTGAGGATGGAGTGTTTTGATCTGTATGTAATTAAAAATTATTTAATTATTTAAAATAGAAACTATTGTAAAATCTGACTCTAAAAATTTGAATTAATATTTTAAATAATTTATAAAAATGTCATGAATCAAAAAATAATAATTTAAAAAGACTTTAACATATAATTTTAAGACCATACTAAAAATCATTTTAGAAAAAACAAGTAAAATATTAGTTCCTTATTTAAAGGGAAGAATATTTTATTTTGTACCAAAATTATTATACTTTAATCTCAATTTCTTTTGTAATTTGTAAAATTTCACCAACCGCATGAATTGCTACGGATAACGAGGAACCGTTCACGAGAGTTCATTTCAGTGAATACCTTAATTGTGGGATTACATTTTCAGTTATTTACTTCAAGGTAAAATATTTACAATAATGACGCATACACAAAAGCTAAGTAAGTATTGTTCAGTTATAATACAATATCATTACAATTATACCTTATATCAATTTATTTCTAATAAATATACATTGCATTTATAAAACGCCGTACTCGAGTTGCACGGTTTAAAATTGTAATTGTAAGTCCTCGGACAAACAGTAAAAATTTTATTAATATGATTGTAACTTATTTATATGTCTTATATAATATATACTGGTCTAGTCTGAGTCAAATGTTACATATTAATTACAACTAGACTTAGACCAGACTAGTCTGTCAGAAGACATTAAAATTCAAATAAAGTGTTGTATTAAAAGAAGACTAGAATAGTTAACCAACCACTTCTACTACATACAATATTCAAATTATTATTATAGTACTTCCATAATTAAATTATGTAAACTATATTATATCTATTGCTACACTTACGTATTGATTTGTTTGTAGTCATTTCATTATCTCAATTATTTTGGAGGTGAAATATGTCTTCTCAATGAGGGCTGCTTTTTTAACTTCATCATTTATCACATACTACATCCATAACCCCTTGAATTGGGAACTTCTATTATAATTATCTACTTACAACTTTTAAAGATCGAGTTTTTTAGTACGTATAATTTGCCGGTTGTAGACACGTAATTACTATTGGAATTTGCCGGACTAGTGTCATGAACTTAGTTCACGCCACGATTCCTTCGTGTTCAGTATTTATGAATAAGGACCCCGAATTAGTTCGAAATTAGTCTGGCGAATACCGAAAGTAATTACAATAATTATATATAATGGTAATCTTAGATCATGAAAGTTTAAATACAAAAATCGAGTTTATCTTTCGATAAATATGACGTTATTGTTCAATTTAATCTTATCTTCTATTCTACATTACTACGTGTATAATTTATATTATTTCATTAAACCTCGTTTAGATATTTGTGCAAAGACAACCCAAGACAATGGTAAATCTACGAACTATCCAAACGGAATTCCAACCAAGATTATGTCAAAGCCAAGAATTTAGGATTCACGAAATAACAGAATTCTAGTTTACATTGAATTCAAATAGGGATTATATTCCTGAAATCTAGGGATTTACGGCGCAATAGAGGATCGTGCTTTCTTTTGATGCAATGAATATGAACTTGCATTAGTATTAGTATGAAAAAAAGTATAAATATTAATTTTTCAAATTTAATTATAATCATTATGAATATCTTAAAATATATTGCATGAGAATGTAATATTTACGCGGTAATTATTTTTCCCCTTGTGTTTAAAGCTATAATGGCTTCCGTGAATTAATTCAGGCGGAAAAACGGAATATCTTAAAGGATCAAAGGAACTTATTGTACCATGCACCATTACAAAGATAATTCGATGTGGTTACTTCTGGTTCAGCCGAAACTGTTTTGGGAAGGAAAATGACTTTAAAATGTGGTTTTCTAAATTTCAAACACTTTAAATGCTGTTTCAGTCTACACTAAGCTGTCAAAACTTTTGTTTGGTCTTTTAATAACTGTCATGACGTTCACCGACTGTTAAGAAAATGTTTTTAAATTTGAATACTGTGATTTCTATAATTTTTTGTAGTTATAGAATATGTCGTATGTAATAATTATTATTTATATAATTAATAAATAATAAATACTTGTTTATTTACTATTTTTACTATCTGTAATATTTTTATTAAATTCAATCTATAATTATGATATCAATCAATCAATCAACCAGCGATCAACTTCACACCTTGAACATATTTCTTGCATGGAATAGTCAAGAGTGCTTCTACAAATCATAGGAATCAGAAATTAATAATTTCTGATATTAAATTACTTATTATAAAATAGTATATAGATAATATATATATAGATAATCTGTTCGTTGCAAAACCACAATGGTTGTTGCATTGTGGTTTCGCTTATTCCAGTGAAAGCGCTGAATGACGTACATAATAATAGAATTATATATACATTGTTATAAGATTGTATTATTAAATATATTTATTAAATAATGTTTATAATATAATATTTTTTTGTTTTATTATATTGTAAATAAAAAAATAAAAATAAAAAATTGAATAAAAAACCTCTAATTAAATAAGAAGATATAACAATAATCAAACTTATTGAAATACCTGTATAAAATTTTCATTTTTTTTATTTTTTTTTACTTTTTTTTTACTTTTTTTTTATTTAATTTAATATATCATTAAAGATTTCATAGTTAATTATAAAATTAACTCCATACCTATGTTTCGTAAAAAAAAGTAATGTTTTAAAAAACTATAACTATATGTTATCCTAACATTTAAGTATTTTACGAGACTCAGTAGTCAGGTCACTAACCTGTTAAAACGATATCTTAAATGAATAGAAGTATTGAAAAACTATTATCACAAACTTTCAAAGTATTCTTCTCTGAAATCTTTTATCTTAAATTATGCAAAGGATTTTAAATCATTATTTGTGCTATCTTTGATATGAAAACTTCTTATATGTTTTTTTTTTAAATAGACATTATTAATAAAATAAAAGTGTCTGTCTTTCACACGCGGCAGAAGTGAAACTTCAGAAAAGTAGCCTTCTAGAGAAAGATGAATATCAAGTAATGGGAGTATTAATATAAATATGAGGCTTATTGTTTCCTTATCATAGTTTAGATAGTCAAAACAAAGCTTAAAAATATATTTTGAATACATTTTATATATTACAGATATATAAACTATATAACATATTATTCTGTTTCCTTGTTTTTATTATTTGAAAAAATATTGCCATTAAGTGCTTATGGTAACTAAAATAGGACAATACAACAAGAACTGTTGAAAACTAGTATCTTCTAGACGCTAGATGGCGTTAAATATAAATTTATACAATTATGTAACTAAAGTTAAAAGACTTAATTCGATTATTCGTCACTAAATGGGATTGACAAAAGTAAGCTTTTACTTGTATATCGAACACGGATTTAAGATTATTTTAAAATATAATTCTAGAAATATATAACTTCCGATAATATAAGTATTGTCAGAAATTATATTTAAAATTAAATAATACAATAAATACCATTTTCAAATTAAGATAAACTACATCTTAGATTAACTAGATCTTTCAAGTTATCAGCAATTCGTTACTAGACAGGTAGTTGACCAGGATTTGATATTTCGATTAGGGGTGTAAAATACAAATTGGGACTATATAGGTCGTTATCTAAATCACGGTATAGAATATCTGACTCGCCCTGAAAAAATTTCGTGCTTAACTTTATAAAGAGTACTCTAGTCAATGAGTTTTTTCTCTATCGTTTTCAATTTGCGAGTTTCATCAAGTTTCAAATTGCATTCAATCTAAAGAAGTTGCACTTTAAAATTGTAACATTTTGAGATGAATAATAAAATTTCAATTAAATTAAAAATATATAACACAAATAGAATATTGTGTTACGTATACTAAATTCTTTTTTAAATTTTCTATCATACAAAAAGTATACAAAAATATTTTTATATAAATATAGTATGCTAAATACATATCCTGTTGACTGTTGTCTCAAATCTTCTAAATCAATTATTTATTTATTTTCATTCCAGTATTATAAATGATGTTTATATTATAAGTACTAATATACATTCATTGAATATAAAGAAGATTATCTTAGAAAAAATGACCAGAAGCAAGCTTTTTCTAATACAATGTAATATTATTTTAAAGTCAATATTTACAGTAATTTTAAGTAAATACCTTTCGATTCATTAAAAAATATATTAATAAAGACAAAATTATATTGTCTGTTTTAAGTACAAGTATTTTTAAAGTTGTTAATTGTTGTTTAACTGGTTTTTGATTACACAGTATTATTGATTAAGAGATACATAGTTACATATATATGTTCATAAAGGCTTGAAAATCTTCTCACTTCTGTTTTAAGTTTTCTAAGAGGCATTTACGACAAATAAAACAATTCCTTTCTCTCTCTCCATTTTATAAATAAATATTATGTTATATTCTTACTGGTCAAACAAAATAGATTATCTTAAAAGGGTTTAATAGGTAATAAAATTTGCTTACAAATGGGACTATAATGATGTTAAATTTTCTACTGCGTTCTATCCCATCACTCTTTCATAAACTTCTATAATGAGATTTCAAGCCTGAGGAAATTTTGTATTCATATTACTTAATCAATTCAATCCTTATAACATTATTTACGTGATTACCAAGCTGTATTTTGACATCTTTTTGGTATGATATTGGTTTAATATATACTCTTTTTTATACAAAATTCATTTTCCATTAGCAAGCAGACGAAGTAGCGACAAGCTACTAGTTTATAATTATACTAGGCGAATCCAGTTTCAAGTTTTAACGAGCACTTTAGAAGTTAAATTTGAGATTCTAGATATAATTATTTTGAGTAGGTCTTTGATAAACAATCTACAGCTATTACAACAAAATTGTTATAATTATTTGTATATTTTGTTTTAGTAAAGTTAATCTATAAAATTAAAAGTTCATTCGTCAATATCAAATTGATTGCGACGGTTTTAAATTTCGCAAATAGTGTATTTAAAGTTTTTGACGTTGGTTAAACATTGATCACATTAAATAAATATTGGACTGAGTTGTGTGGTTCTTCTCAGACAAGGGTACGTTTGGAACCCTTGTAACTTTTAAGTTGGAGAGTGTTTTCACAGAAGGGTTTATTATGACAATTGTTTTAAAGTAAGCTGTCTTGACACTTCGACTTGACGTACACAAGTGATCACTGATATGCAAAAAAGATATAAATAAATAAAATAAATTCAATTATGATTAATGATGTTAAAATCAGCTCTAAGTGGGTGGATCATCATTTTAATAATAGGTATGCAAAACATGATCTCAGCTTAGCTTACTCACTGCACAAATTTGGTGTGGTATCTAAAAATACACAGATAATACACACTGTACAAAAAACTTTGCATATAACATATTATTCACATAACTTTATTTCTTATACACATTCATTGAAATACATTTCACACTTTACACTACAGGATCCAAAATATTATATTTTACATTAACATTATAAACATACACCTGAGCGTTAATGTTCTCGAAAAGCCCTTAGAATATCTCTCTAAGCAAAGTCAAAGAAATAAATAGAGTTTCGAGAAATGTCCACTGAAAGAGGCCTCGGTACTTCTAAAAAGTATTACCATATTTAATGACAGGACCGTAGCCCTCGTAGCTTCAAAGATTTTATGATGAGTTCTTTTTTGTATTTAAAATAATTTTTAAATATATTTTTATTATTTACTCTCTATAAATGTTTCTCGACTTAATGGGCTTTTAAAATAATTTGAATATAAAATATATACGTGTTTTAACAAAAAAGTAATAGTTTTAGAGTTTTGTTAAATACAAAAATATAATACATTATATATGTATATATATTTTTATTATTATGTATATGTATATACAATTATTATATTTCCTATATATTGTGGTTTTGCTCATTTAAATACTATCAGAATTTGCCCGACTAGTCTTGGGTTCACGGCGCGATACCGCTATGCTCAAAGCTCATATGACTTCGAAACTAATCGTTCAAATCCTGGTGGTATTAACGTGAGTACAACGGTATAATTATTTATAATAATAATCATGGATTACTATAATTTAAATACAACAATATTATCATATTGACTCACAATCTCCAATTTTGTATATCTAAAATTATTCCGGTTATTGTAAACATGTTGGAAAATTAACTCAATGTTCAATTATTAACTGCTGTTTGTAGCAGAAGTTGTGTAATGTTTGCCCAAAGTGTATTAATATATGTATGATATTGCACTGCACATAGTGTTCCAGTTCTGTGTATTTCTGTTAACAAGCTTAGTTACATAATCGTCCAGATATCATCTATCCGGCCGGTAACTGACTGGGATTGGATTACAATCTTAAATCACTGTTGAATAAATCAAACTACGAGTCATAGTTTAATTGAATGTCTTTATTTATATAGTCATTATATTGATGAAAACTATTTAAATAATTATTTGTTATTTGCGATTTTACTTTATCTACAACAACACCACCATTTACAGGATTCAGATATTATTATTTGCTAAATATTGTGAATGACTAGAGTTTCTGTCGCCAGCACTTCTCACGTCTAAGGACTTCATATTGACAAAAAACAGTCTTAGCTAATAATAGTTTTAATAAAGATACAAATGTCTAAGTATACTTAGAATATACTTATAAAATATACTTACAATTGTTTGATTGATGATATTTTTTTCTTTCAATGTGAATTTAAAACCATTACCTATATTGTAACATAGGGCCAAGGAAGTTCCCTTGAGCAATGATTTTAAATAATGGGGGTACTAGAACATTCTTCATTTCTTAACAATAGCTCTAAAGTGATTTTGCATATCCCTATCTTGGGAAATGATAGGGCTCTATCGAAAACTTTACCCCACTTCACCGATTTCGCCCTTCCGTTTCGTTTTTCCGTTGTTGTCTTTACAAAAAACAGCCTATTTATACAATCAATCATCTTGCTAAGTTTTATCAAATTCTATTCAGCAGCTCAGGCGTGACAAGATAAAATACATATATATTTATTTAATAAACATATCATCAGTAACGATTTTCTTTGCTTCTGGTATCCTATCCTGATTGTCATGACATACAAATTATTGGACAAATGAACATTAAAAGTTTCAATATTCTATATTCATATATAAGAGGAATATTTATGTAAATTTCCAATAAACTATGTAGATGTCTATCAAATTGTTTACATGAATAATTGAACTAATCAGTCCAGCAACATGGACTCAAGTTTATATTGTAATTATATAACGACTTGAAGCGATTTATATCGAGTTTAGTTCACAGTCAACATGAATTTAATTTATAGAGAATTTAAACTATTGGTTAATTATAAATATCACTTTTTATTGGCAATTCGTTAAAGAAAAAAAGTGGTAAAATAAAAAGAATTGTAATAGAAATTCGTTATTAATATTAAAAAAATTATAAAAGTTAGACGTGATTAACTCATCATATCATGTCCTCGAAATCCCTCGTTAAGTATATTTTAAGTTTGTTTTTATCTAAAAAAACTGATTTTTCGATTCAATTTGCATCAACATTATTAAATTATTTTAAAACTTCATTACTTACATTATTTAAATAGGGTAATTATTTTTTTAATTAAAATTGTTTCACTGCGCTTATAGAAATATCTTCTAAACTAAATAAAACGCAATAACAGAAAAACTTACTTAGCTTTCTCATCGCTGAAGCAATAATATTATTTCAGGATTCCATTTGCAAGTGTAATGAAATGCATAATAATATATTAATATAAGGTGTGATATTTAAATATAAGGCTAAGTTTTTATAATATAAATAAGAAATCCTAAGTATAACTCTTCACCGTACAGTATCGTTTACTGAGGTAAACAATGTTGGCCAGCAAACCCCCCTCTAGGAGCTACAGGCGGAGATCCTTGTCTCAATTTATTTACAAAGGGGTTGAGGCCTGGGCCGGGGATGAAAGGTCTGAGGCAGCTAGGGTCAGGGTTAGAGCACATAGAACCCTGATCGAAGTGGAAGTACCAGTTGGAGTCCGTAGCCGCTGGCTGGTTCACTGTTGGTACGTGCACACCTGGAATAGTGGATAAGTCGACGATATGAAACTTTAACGTACAGCCTTGTGAAGATACTCTCAATTTATAAAGAGTCTCTGTGACCACTATGATGGTTAATGGTCTCGGCTCGTCACACTCTGAAAAAGCGTGCAATGTGGATCCGTCGTCCCGAACATCTGGCGGTAGTGTTTAGTAGCACGGTATTACTGTCTAGTACCATGCCGATACCCGGGAGGTATTGGTTTCACTTTCGGTAGAAGGATGTGGGACTAAAACTGCCCACCCGCATTATCTAATCTGCAGTGCTCTAAGTTTGATCAGTGCATCCTCATAGGAAGCGCGGAGGTGCTAAAGCGATCCCGTGGCGCCCACTCAGACGATGACAATGATGTGCGAACTTTAGTTTTGTGGTAGGTACCCATAAAAAGAGCGGCCTTCTCTATGCTAGCAGCCATCACATTTGTGGCTGACAGAATTTTTAACGAATTTCTCCAACAAGATGAAAAAGAAATATTAAGTATGCTTGCTATTTTATGCTATATTTAGTTTAGAAGAAATTGGAATTTAAGTTGAAACTTGCGAATTATAATTCGTTACGAAATCTTTTTGTATATATCGAATAAACTATTGAAAAAAAATTAAAGTCAGTATGACATATCAAGTACAGACATAAATTTTAAAAAATATTATATAAAATAGATTGTATAAAAAAAAATTTATATTAACAAAATTATATATATTTTGTTCAATTTGTTTCTTATGACGGATTTTATATGTATTTTTATATTTCGCTACATAAAATTAAATGAATCTAATTCTCAATTAATGTCTTACCAAAAATAAACAATATGTAAATTTTTTTTCTTTGTCACGAGCTATGAATTTTATAAAATGTAGCTATACAAAAACCATATAAAGAACATAATGTCTACTTCAATAAAATTATCATTATTGAACTATGGTTAGTTATACAATTAAACTCTATTTGTCACAAGCTAAGGCAGCTTCAGCCTCATTTAAATTACATGAGGTGCTGTTTAGGTCTGTTCTACACGCTCTTATTGAGTCGTGAGGTAAAAACTTGACAATATCCATTTAATCTGCCAAGTATGGTAATATGGTAGGTTTTATGGTGTTAATGATATAAATTGTTAGTTGAGTTTTACCCTTAGCTAATGTAAGTTTTATTGTACTTATAATAGAAAATATATTGAATAACTATTGCTTGTATCCTGTCACTAATTTGAGAGTTTAACGTTGGATAGACTGCTTTTATATTCATTTGACGTAGCCAAGAATCATCTCGGCAGATAAGGATTTTGATAAAAAGACAACCGCACTCATACGGTTCATCCCTTTATGAGCTGTGGTGTCACAGAAAAACACAACTACAATACACATACATACACACAAGTTAAACTCTTTATATACCTCGTGTTTGTGTAATATAATATTATATCATTGTAAAAATAAACGTGTTTTTGAACTATAAGTTAAAGTTTAGTAAAAGTCTTGTATTTGATATTGCAGTGCTGCGTGGGTTCTTGCGCGTAATTTTACTTTGTAATCTGATATGGTCTAATAAATTCAATGTTAATACTGACATTGAGAACCTGCAGACTAATATACTAAAAATTATTGCGTTTATAGTAGTCTAGTTAACTTATAAGGAAAATTAATCATTATTTAATTTAATTAATCAAAGTTTCTAATAATAAGCTTTCATTAGAAGTTCTTTAAAATTTAATTTTTTTAAAGGGTTATCGTGGTTTACATATTTTCCGTGGTATATTGTATTTTAATTTAAGACCTTTGATTCGGTAAATTTTATCAAAACATGTACTCCAGCGTTTTGTGATAGCGCCCATCTTCGCTTTTTTCATACTGTATTGAATTTTAAAAATCAACCGATTTTGTTTTGACAACAGTAGTTGTTTATAGATATAAATTTATTGTCATCGGATGTAAAAATAAATTCTAAATTTCCGACCAATCGTTTGAGATGAGGTGTTTTAAATAATGAACGAAAAATTAATGGTTTATCAATTAAAGTTATTACTTAATTAAGTTAATATTTTCAAATAGATATAGTAAGAAATTTAAATTGGAGTGACCCTTAAAAAGTACTAAATCTAATATCAAAGAACTTAATACAAACCTCATTCGTATTTAAATATTCAAAGCGCTTCGTATCTCATCTCTTAAACGCATTTAGAATTCCATCTTTCGAAAAATATAAAAAATAACTCACTTCCATTCGATCGTGGATTGGATAGATTTATTTTGGTATATAAATAAACAAATTCCTTTTTATTTATCAACGATGTTTTTTTCAATATTACTGTTTATGAAACTAATGATACATAACTTGAGATATATGACTAGTAAATATATGAGTGTATATTAGAAAGTAGATAAATTATGAACTCAATCGTATGTCTTAATCTTAAGTTCATTACTGTAGATGAAATAGAATTTTTACTATTTTATGAAAATAAATATATTTACAAATTCAATTACGAATTCACTAGCTTGAAAACTTGCTTCAGGTGAATATTATAATATAAGCAGACAAATTAGTATATTTCGTATTACTCTAATTAAAATGCAAGAACTAAATGCATTTACGTACCATGGTTGAATACTGATAGCTTTTAAGTAATTTAGGGAGTCGCTACGTGCCTTATCTACACTCATATTTATTAATAAAGGTCTAGAAATAAGTGTCTTGAGCCTTTGCTTAAATATGATTTTCTGTTATTTCTATTAATTGGTACACTTTTTTCAATGCTACGATGCTTAAACCTTCCCTTAAACATGACTTTCTGATGTTTCTTTTTAGTATAACACCTTTATAAGAGCTACTTAGGTTTCGAATTTAAACTTGATTGAAAGTTATTGATTATTAATTTCTTAGAAACACTGTCAGTTTTTTATTCGATTATAAGCATTATTGATCGATTCAATTTTGACGGCAGTTGTCATGTTACGAGATAAAAATTGTCAGCTCTTAAGAATTATTTGTTCATAGGTGTAGCGCTAAAATTATAAATAATTTTGGTGAATCAATTGTCACAAAGTAATACAATTAATTTAAAATAATAAGTCGTGTAATAAAATAAATTTTTATATTAATAAATTCATATATTTTTATTAAGGTCAATTTTTAACAATTTTAAAGGATTTCACTAATATATAATCGATTGTTTTATAATTTTAAATTCCGACATTTAGTACAGTTTTGCAACAATGCTGTTCACGGGAAGACAAGGTGTCTGTAAGTGTAAGTTAATTAGTTAAATTCCCAAAGGTTTCTCAGATGACGAGGATTGAATACAAAATGCACATACATTAAGAGTATCTTAATATTCTTACAATGTACAAGCAGACATAAAACTTGAAAGGATTTTTGTGTGTCTCAGATGTTTTACATATAATTAGAAAAATTACACTTTAACTATATTATATACTTGTACAGATTATGAAACAAATTGTACATTGATGTTTTTTGAATATTTTATAGAAATAAAACCATTTAAAAATTTTATTTAAAATAAGTTTTACCATTAATACAAGCGAACAAACAGAATTGTAATGTGGTGATTAATTACATATATTTGTAAATATTGTCGGTTGGTTTGGAGCAATGCTAAAAGCAAAAGATAGCCTTCTGCTGGTGCCTTCCTCGGGAAGTCTATACGATTAGGCTATCAAACCCAACTACCATAATCAGAAAGAATTTTTCAAATCTATCCAGTAGTTACGAAGTTTAGCACGTTTAAACAAACAAACTTTTCCTATTTATAATATTAGTAGAGATATCGCGCTGAACGTTCCCATAAAGGCAATCTGTCATACTCGTACAGTTTATCAACTAGACAGCTAACTGAATGAGACTCAAATATCATATTCATGGACATGATGAGATGAATACAATGTTTGGTACATCATATTAATATTTTTACCAATAAGAAAAATAAATGTATATTTCATATAATTGTTAATTATTGTTTCGTTTATTGACGTTGTAGTTAATTACAATGTGTTACAAAAATGGTGATAATTTATATGTGGATTAATTTAATATTAAATTGTTCATTATTGTTTCGTTTATTTAAATATGATTTATTACAATGTGTTGCAAAAATGATGTTAATTTTTATGTGGATTTATTTTGTATTAGATTTCTGTATTATGATCAGAAATTAATGTTTAATTATAAAATAGTCTCGTAATGTGTTTAATAACAGCATTTTCATTAAGGTTTTATATGCACTTAGTTGTTATCAGCTAGACCTATAGAGTAAATTGGTAATTAAAAAAGTTCAACGTACGAGCAATGACGTTGCAGAGTTGAAACGCCCGGTCAAGTGGATTCTGAAAACCGACTTCAACTTTATATAGTTTCATATTGTAATAAATAATTTAATAATATTTACTGATATTGATTTATTCTTCTAAAATATTTTTATATTTAAGTGATAAAATATTAAGTTTAAATATGCTATTTTAGAAATATAAAAGTACGAATGCTTTCTCAATAAAAATAAATAGAATACGTAGATATATATAACTATAACTATAACGTATAAACGGACATTGTTACGTTATTCTGTACGTAATGATCATTATAGCAATGGGTTTAATGAAAGCATATAATTCGTTACGCTCCGCACATTACTTTGTTTTGTCTTAATGACGCATACATTACATATAATATTTTTAACTCGTTTTTGATCGCGGTTTTGTGTGAAATAAAAAAAATATTTCTCATTTGTGATTGAAACATTTTGATCTCGATAATTTTCGTAGAAATTTGAGGTTGAATAGGTTTAGTGGTGTAAGGTTTACAAGAATCACAGACAAACTGGCAACATATAAATATGTATATTATGTTTATGGTTTTCTCTCTTTAAATGTAACTCTTATTTGAATGTTGAAAATAATTTTATATCAAATAATTTTTTATTTTATTTAAAGGAAATAAATATTTATTTTTAAAATATAAGTAAAATATAAGAAGTTATTATTTAGTAGCAAGTATTATAATGGTGCGTTAGTTTTTAGAGAATATTTCTTTGTTTTTGGCTCATTATCTGCTCAAAGAATGAGTATTGCTATTCAAAGAAATGCAACCAGCTTTCTTGCTACTATACACTGCAGACAAGATATAAACGACAACATTCATATACGCATGGCGTTGTTGGTTTTTAACTAAAAAGAGTTTTATAAAATAAATATTCTTTATAAAACTTTTATTTTTAAAATAAATTACTAGTCTGAAACCCGAAACTGACACAATTTAAAAGCTTCTGAAATATTATTTATACATTTCATATCCAAAAATATTCATACTTTTTTTCGTTCAGTGAAATTTAGAACATCAAGAATGAATTTTAAAGGAAACAAAGTTATAGTGATCGCCTTTCATGGAGTACAATTTATGGACCCACAGTCTTTTTTAATATCATCCTGAGTTATATATGATGTACTGTCGGATGTACATGTCAGACTTTTACTTTGTAAAAGAACTCATAGCTGGACCAGATAGTTTAATATTTATAAGGAACTGGTGGTGGTGATAATATTCGTTTAGTATAAGTTACTAGGATAATAGGTACTACTACTTTAAAGTAAGGTCGTTTTCATAATCAGGACACTCAACCGGAGAGCCCAGCTTATAATTGTTGATAAAAACAAAAAAGTCTAAAAACAAGATTCAAATATAGGTACTGAAAACTACGCAGTAGCTTTTGAGTTATGAGAGTACTTTTCTACAGGTAGACGAAAAATAAATACATTTACATACATTATTTACAATTTTATTATTAACACAATAAACATATATTTTTAATGATCATTGAAGGCCTATTATTATGTTCTTGACTTCAATCACGCGATTCGTAACAAGATTTATATCTGTACGTCATTATCTATGTTAGTAAACCATTTTGAATAATAAGTTATATGTAATAATTTAAGATATTTTTGTATATTATATTTTTTGTTTGTGTCTGTCTTGTCTAGATAATTTCAAAACCAATTTCCGTATAGGCGATATTCCGTCACAGTCCAATAAGCAAAAAAATATTCCACTTAAGTATTTTATTTGATATTGCATAAAAATAAAAAAGTCTGATTAGAAAATATAAATTGTGGTTACTTATAATATTAATAAGTATTATTATATTAGCTATTAATTTTATAACATGTCATAATTATGATATTAACTCAACCTGTTAGTGGTGAAATATACCAGGGTAATAAAAACGAATGAAGCATAAATGAAGAATTGATTTAAATAATTATGTTACATATTAAATAAGCTTATTGTTATGAATGATATTTTAATATATTTTTTAAATTTTGTTGATGAAAGAATAGGTGTGTATTTTGTTATTATAATAATATAATTGGAAATACATCATTTTGAATCAATATAGATCAGAAATTATCTACTCTGACATTGTGAAACAAAAGTCTTTTAATTTTATATTAATTACGTAAACATGTAGAACACCCGACAAGAAACGCTGAATAATAATGGATACTCTCATTTTAACTTATATATTAAGTACAGCGTCGGAATATAGTACAAGAATAACAAGACTATTACTAGTTCTATGATGTTCTCGCAATAAAGGGCTTACAGGAGTAAAAATAATATTATATAATGCTTTATCTACGAACTATGAATAACAATACATATCTTGGAAGTGGGTACATGGAAGCATAAACATTAACAAAGCATAAACATGTGCAGAGTTCTCAACGAAATCGTTGTTTTATAAAACGAATAAAGAATAATATTAATACTGATTTCAATTATTGCTCTGTCAAATGATCTTAAACACTTGTATTTAAATTTGATGAAAATTATTTATAACTGGTTTAATTAATGAAAATGTTGAAGATTCAAAGACCTACTTAATAGTAAATATAACATTGCACAAGCAAACCTATAATATTATAATAAAAACAAATTTTATTTTAATGTCCGGTAAGCTAATTAAACAGTGGTTTGGAATATGTGTGCGGGTTGATAAATTGATAATATAGAATAAAATTTGTAATAAATCCAAAATGGCGATGAGGGAATTGATAATAGTTTTTATTTAAAAACTCGCTTATTCAAATTATACTATCATTCTTTTATAAATATAGAACGAAAATTTCTTCAATACTGGGTTACCAGAATCAATTTTTCGTTTTATATTTAAAAAATAAATAAGTATAGAATAAAAAAAATAATTAATGTGTGAGGTGCGAATGACAGCGCCTTTGAATTGTTATAAATAAAATTTCTTCTAAAATTGGATAGATTTAATAATTGTTAAATGTTAATAAAAAAGACGAATTTTAGAACCTCGAAATTGAACCAGCCTGTAATCAATCAAAAGTGCGAGATAGCAAGGTAACTCACTTTGGTTCTTAGACTGATTGATGAGTATTGTATCAAGGGACTTTGTAGTCTCTGCTCTTCAAATTTAACATTTTCTTGCAAAATTTTATCCTTACACAAAACATTTATTAACTTAACTAAGTTAATTTAACAATGAAGAAAGTCAACATTGTACATTTATTTGAAAGCATTTTATTATTGAACATCTAGCCACTTAAAGATTTTATTTCTTATCTGAATTGTTTCTTTATGCAAGGAGGCAGAAGTAAATCACTAATTCGTTTATAAAACCGGACGCTCGCTCCATTTCCCGTTTCACTGTATAAGTTTACTGTAACCAAGTTTAGGGTAACTTAATTCTCACCTGTGCTACATTGAGAGTCCAAGGCAAATTTAATTAAATGATCGTACGTAAAATGGAATACATATGTATGAAAATATTCAAATTAATTAATTTTAACTTCGTTCGTGTTCAATTATAATAAAATATAAAAAAATCATTTCATAGAATTAGTATCCAAACTCCTCCAAAATTGCTTGACCGAAACGACATTAAAAAGACATAACTCCTATATATTTTACTAGCAATATAAGTATTTTTAATATTCTTTCACTCCTTTAAAAAGCAAAACAACGTTTGCCGCGTCAGTTAGTATTTATATAAAAATGAATCCCTATTTCCATTTATCATAGAATAACTAGAAAATGTCTGAATCATTTTACAGCTTTATTTTTACATACATACTCTTTGGAGTTAAAGGAAGCTTTTTAAAAGAGCTAAATAAAAAAAAAACAGTTTTAGCTTATTATTTTTGTACACATTAAAAATACTTTTTAATGTGTAAAATTATGTAATTTTTAGAGGGTAATTCGTTTGAGTTATAATAATAATAACGTTACATAATAGTTTGAATTTATATAAATTTTAGGCTATGTCTTATGGTTTACAATTTTAATCTGAAACGGGAGGAGACAACGTTGTTGCCAACAATATATAATAAAATTTCTGTCTGTTATTAAGGCTTCATTTTATTACGTTTTTCATCAGCAGTGTCGTTGAAATTGAAACAAATTTTATTAAGATTTCAGATAAAAACTAATTACGACTCAACATGTCAAACCCATTGCTAATAAAAGATAACATGAGTTACATTTAAAATATAATAATGTTGGTTTTGGTTATCTCACTTGAGTGATCACTTTTTTGTGTTCTGTATCTTTTTTGAGTAGTGATGGGACTCGAGCCCTGATTTTACTCGAGTACTCGATTGAAAAAAAAAATACATGAGTCATCATGCACCGAATCAACCCGCTACTTCAAATTGATTTTTTCGATTAGGTATTTGATTGTAAGTATTTAATAAGTATATAAGTTTAATTGCAATATGCAACTCGAGTGACATTGTTTACTCTAGTGACTTGAAAACTCGAATATGATTCTAGTAAGATAGTGAAATGACTCGAGTGAGTCGACTCACAAATTCTTATTTGAATCGCATCACTACTTTTTATGTGTGTCAATAAAGTTATTTAAATAAAATCTATTAAATTCGCAAAGTAATATTATCTTTGAAGATCAAAGATATATCTTGATTATATATCGGCTTTTCTGTATACATACAAACTTTAACTATTTATTAGGCCGACTGACAAATAGATTTAACTTGAATGGACACTTCAATGGGTAAAGGTTCTAAGTGTTTATGAGACACTTAACAACCAATTCAGTCAATAGAGGCGACGACAGAACCTGAATTTAGGTCAGGAGTCCGCAACGAATCTTAAGCAAGATAAAATGTAAACATTCAGTTTGTATGAACTTCATATACATAGAAAGCCACCAACTAAAAATTTTTTTGTTTATAAACAAATACTAATGAATGAAGAGCAATAATATTATATAGTGTAAATGTAGGTTATTTACGGGAGAACATAACCTTGCTGAAAATATTGTGACCTTGACACTTGAACACAACACATGAGGCTTACGAAGTTTTTATGGTCGTATTTAAAATGAATAAAAAAATAGCAGAAGGCTCAAACCATAATTTCTATATTTTAACACTTTTCTGTATTTTTCCATCTAAGCCATCATATCCTACCACTTTCCAGTTGAAAATATTAAAAAATATAGATAGGTAATGCTCTCTAATGAGAACAGCAAGGCATTCGTCGAACAACATATTTTGAAAATATCCTTAGAAATATGACATTAACATCCTTTTTTTTCGTCTAGAAGCTTTTATTGCTACACAGTGCTACAAGTTTCCCCCCAGGGGAAGGAGGAGTCGGTTATGGGAAACTCCGGCAACCTAAAAGATGATGCGATGTTTAAAGTTACCAGACATTTTGCCACCACCATCATAGTTGGTAACCATAGGATCATTTTCAAAATTCAGCCGCTGCAAGACATTAACATGCTATCCTCACGTGGGTCGTCTTGTCATTTGCGTGTTTTATTATTAGACGCATTAGTGTTAAAGAAAAATATAAAAATACTGTACCTAGTCAATACTTAAATATATTTGTCTTGGTTTGAATTTTTCTTATGCTTTATAATATTCTACTCTTGAAACCATTTCATTTAATGATTTCTAACTTTTTCATTTGATATGAAAATAACATGGGGGCTGTACCAAACTGTTATAACCCGTTGATAGCAATCTTGATTATATGTGATTGTATTGTCGTAAGAACTTTCGGTAAATTATAAATATCAGAACAATCGGTTCAGGTTAACTTGTTCAAAATTCAGTTTCATGATTTGATTTGATTAGTTTTGGCTTACAAACTAACTGACAAGTTAAATTATATAAAGAAGCTTAGCAAAAGAAGTTATATATTTCACACCACAATAAGTTAAATGGCAATATTTTAAAGTTTATAAATCAGTTAAAATGAGGTAATCTTACGTAGAAGCTCTTTTTTTGTATTAACCATTTTCCTTAAGATACTAAATATTTATAAAGCCTTTTTACCAATCCAATATAAAAAACCAAACAGTAAAAGCCATCTGTCTTGTTGATATTATTCTTCCGTAAACTCCCAACCATAAATCTAGTAGAATAAAAAATTTCTATGTTTTTTACACATTACGTAAACAGAAAATATATCTGATATTTTGATCTAGTAAAGTAGACTCGAGCACTTTTTAAAAAGACCAAATTGGTATGTAAAAGTATTTTTTTTTGCAATTCATAGATACAAAAGACCAAAGTTGTATATTTTTCTTTTTTCATTTCGAACTTTAGAACTTTATTATTATTATAATTTGAAACTCAATGTAATGTGTAAAAAATGTGTATATATAATTTTATTTTAACTAGCCGTTACTCGTGGTTCCATCTGCGCAAAAACGATTTTAAATACGATCAGAATAACTAAAAGCCACGTCGTAACGTTAGTTGGTCTTTCTCATGAACATAATCATAACTTCAATGATTTTTTAGGTCCATACAGTGGTTTTAAAGAGTAGATTGTTTAAACATACAAACTTATACATTCCCCTTTATAATATTAGTATAGATTACAGTGTGTGTAAGTCCATGATACGGGATACTAACACTCGAAGGGCAAAGGTTTAAGGCGAGGATGCGCTGAGTCATCCTCTGTCATATGTCGTGATTACTTTTTCACTTTAAGTGCTACATGATACCCATGAATCACCAAAACTATATATACAAATATATAATATATATAAATATTCAAAATTATCAGCAATCTTTATTACACTAGCAATTCAATTCATATTTTATAATTTCAAAGTAAACGTTAACGCAACTTCGACTTTGAACTTTGAATTAATAATCGGTTTATTCAAGTTTACCCTTTCAAAGTTCCAAGTTGGAAAGCTTTACCATACAGGTGAATAAATTATACATTAATTATAATTAATTATTTTCTTATATATGTATAATATTATATCATGTTTAATCACTTCTTGCCTATACTTATATGGAAGTTGATTACTACAATTATGGGGTTGATCCTAAAACTGCATTTTTTCAATATATACTTCATGAATTTCGAAACCCATGAGGATATTTTTTGATTTCATTTCATTATAAATGGCATTCATCTAGAGTTGGAGCCAAAATACGAAACCTTATTATTTTCACTTTCTTAATTTTATTGTTCTCAATCATTTTCTACAGATGTATGGCTGGAACAAAATGAGACTATAGCCGATTTTGTGTCTTAAGCTTTCGTCCCATAATTTCTTAAACTTAAAGCAGCTAACGCTATTAATATATAAAATATAGCTCAAAGCTTGTAGTTTTTATAATTAATAACGAACGCTTGATAATCGAGTGTGATCCATAGCTGCGTATCAAGTGCCCACTCACTCCCCCTACTATCAGGTAATATAAAATGGTCGCTTCCGTCGGGATAAAGGGCTCTTTGGAAATACCTTATGATTTTCAATGAATTTTAAGTTAGGAACAAATTTTATATTAGTTTAAGCTTATTAAATAAATGTATTAAACAGAGACTTACATCTTCTCTACCCCTGAACACGATTGTTGCAAAGCATTCGAAACGTCGAGTTAAAATAAAAATATAAACAAATTATACGCGAGTTTTAATCCGTAAAAAATAGTTTTATTTGAAATGTATTAAATCTATATTTATAAGCAAATTTTACCAAAATTTACACCAAAAGTAGATGTTTCCAAATTATAATAATTTTTATTTTAATGTAAAAGTGAAGCTAGCGGGAATGTGTAATATTTACCAAAATATGTGATTTAATTCTTTATTGTATACAAAGTAAACACAAAAAAGCGTATAAGATACACCAAAAATTTTACTAAATAAATATTATTATAAATAAATAAAATAAACAAAAAACATAAATGTAATTATAATTAAATATATTAAAAATATATTATAATTTAAATACTCATAACTTTATTTGACGTAAAAGTTGACACGTAAATATTATAATCTTGTGTCTTATTATTATCATTTCATCTCATTTTATTTTTTGATATTAAAACACTGATCTCCTAAGACGTTTATTTCCTGATTACCTGATTACTGTAGCAGTCCACTTTGCATTTACTTAACGAAAGATTTCGTAGAAATTCGAAGAGTTTTCTGAATTTTGTTTTTATTTAAAATACTTTTTAAGTAAATGTCTCATTTTGAGAAAATGTATATGAATATAATACTATTAATAAAACACATATTTTTTGATAATCGTATGTTCAATGTATGGAAACATTTAACAGCTATAACTAAATAATAATTTACATTAGATTTTCTCCATATACATATTTTTTAGAGCATAGACAGACGACCAGACAGCCCCTCTGTTGGTAAGTGTTTAACATCGCCCGTGGACATCTTCAAAATATTCAGACGCATTGCTGCAGTCAATGGGCTACAATCTTTACTTCTCTAAAATGTTTGAAATTTATCAAGTTGTTATACATTCTGATAATTATTAGAAATAAAAAATGATAAGAGTGATGGCATTATTATTATTATTTTTTGCTATTTATAGTCCTTTGTAACGTGTAATTTGTAAAATAATTTAATTTGCAAGGATTAACTCTGGACACCCAAATAAGGCCTTTCGTATTATATTGGTGATAAATGCTACGCAAAAATATGTTTATTTTTTCAACCCCTATAAAGTAAATAATTAACAAAACTCAACGTTAGAAAAGCGTAAACTTCATCAAAGTTTATAAATTGTAGGTACAGTATTAATAAATATCAAATGACAAATTCCGTGAGATATTGATCTGAGGTTCCTTCCTTCTCACACGTTGCAGGACATGTCCTGTTCGTATCATATAAATGTACATTTTATTCCATATCTATACTTATATTTAATCCGCAAAAAGTTTGTTTGTTTAAAAAAAATCTTTTTACCTACGAGATTGATTTTAAAAGTTCTTTTTGATTATAGTCGCCATGTCAATAGTTGGTAAGTTTTCTTAAATTTTTCTTTAAATTTTTCGTACGCCATTGAATTCACGAGTAACAGCTAGTTTATAAATAAATCATATAAAGAAAAAAAAGAATATATTTGAGACAGTTACGAATTATTTTGAATAGATTATTTTAAATAAATAACAATTCTAGAATAATTCCTTTAAATAGTGCAAAATTTTATTCAACTATATTGCGTGATTAGGAACTATGAGAAAAAAAAGTCAGAAACAACAAGTGACTTTGTATTACAGTATCATGCACGGCACACGCGAGGAAACTTACATTAATATTAGCTTTTTTATAATTTATATTTACATATTCTTTGCTAAAGAAATTATACTTCAAATTTGTGATATTATAACTATTTTTTATGGATAACAATATGTTAATTTAATTTAATTTGTAAATATCGTCTTAATAAATGAAAATTTATTAATACACGGTATTCTATTTATAACTGTATAATTAAAACACATAAGTATATCCTTATATAATTTAATATTATGGAAATAATGTCAAATCAAACCGAACTAATGTATTGTGTATGTATTTAAATCACTACATAGGTACATACATGAGAAAGATTTGTTTTTTATTAGTATAGAAATGTAATATTCATATTACATGTAATATAATATGTGATGAAGGAAGACATTAAATTTTATATATGTGTGTATATGTATATTTCCTCTTTAGTGATACCTTAACAGGAGAACTGCTGACATTTTTAAAACACTCCTCGAAGTTTTCGGATAGTTCTTAAGAGCGAGAAAGCAACAGAAACGGTTGATGAGCGAACGTGTGAGTTGAACGTGTGATGTTGAGCAAAAAAAACTAACTATTGCTTTAAAATCAAAATAATACAAACATATACAAACTTTTAAGAGTTACATATTCATTATAAGTATACATATATAATGTTCCCACGGGACTCCAAATTGCACAAATGTGCTTAATTCACAAAGCATTTGTTCAAAATACCCAACTCATGCCATTCTATCTAAACTATCGTTCTCATGTCTCGCGGGAAATCACGGAAAAGGGTTATTTTACATGTTACAAGTTAAGATCTCATATAACTTTGACAAATATACCAACTTTTACAAAGTTTTAAATGGAATACTTAATTTTCTATCCTTTTCACAAAGTTTGAAAAGGATCCAAAAGCGTTGGCATCCAACAGACGAAGAAACGACAGCTTAGACTAGTTGTATACATCATTTTTTGATATTTTAGTTAAAGCTCGAATTATGGCTATTAAGACTTCAATTACGCTTAGGTATTCCAAGAACTATATTTAATTACCCGTGTGACATTAGCGAATCTAAACATATACCATAAAACAAAACACAACCGCTTTTTGTTTCAACCAAGCTGGTAAAAAATCTTTACTCTATAGTAACTGCTTACTCTATAGTAAAGATTTTTAGTAATAAAATACATGGATAACAGTATCCATGTATTTTATTACTCAAATTTTTATTATTACAATTAATCTAGTGTCTAAAAACGTAAAACTAATTCCCAAATCATTGTTATATTAATTTCCCATATGTAAAATATAGAAAAACAATCAATATATAAATATAAATTATAATTATAATGTAAATCATAGTAATATGATACCTGAAATGCACGAAACAGTCAGAGTTCACATTATAAGAAGATAAAACACATAAAAATAGTGCGTTGAACCCATCTCCAGTCAGATGTCAGCCAGTCGTTGAAGCACTGCTTGCACCCTTTCGACAATGCGTCACTGGCTAGTGAGGTATAGTTCAATATCGATACTTACAGTTAATATTCTTTTATGCCACTTATTAATTATTTCTTAGAATATATGACTTTATTTTCTATATTCATTTGAAAATATCTTGAAAGCTCACAATTCTAGAAGTCAGAAATCACTAAGATGGACAGCACAAAGACAAATCTGAATTGACGTATCTCCCAAGAAAATAGCAGAGATATTTAATTCCTTGAAATGAAAATGGGATTGATATTTTAAAATGATGAAAGCAAGAAGTCTTCCGGATCACGCAGCTGACGCATATGTATTATTAATCGATATAAAAACGGACACTTGACTTCCCTTATTAAGCAAACGCCTTGTTTCATCTCCCGCTGTAAATGACCAGATAGAAGCTGAATAGCTGCTTTGTAGTGGATATTGCCTACTTTATGGACTATACAGATGTAGTAAAACCACTTCGAGACAGAACAGTGTTGCTTGAGCCCGACGCAATTCAAATACGGTCCTTTACAAATTCCACTAATGTCATTAAATTTTATACAAATTAAAGCAAAAACAAAGAATCCAATAAGTTTGAATAACGTCAATAATGTTTATAGTTTAAGAGTTCATAAATTTATATTCATTATCTTCGTTCTCTTCTCTTATATATTTTTATTGATTTTCTTTATCTTTTATCTGATCATAAGTTGCATAACATTTTCAATCTCATTTCAAATAACAATACTATTTTCTTTCATATATTTTGTTATAGTATTTTAATAAATAACAAATATAGAATATCTAGGCTAGTATCATAACGGTTTTTTCGTTTTATTCAATACACAAAAAGCTTCCTACTTAAGCCCAAAGTTCCCATCGTAATAGAATTTGTGAAGACCATAATTCTTTAAATCAACAATTGGATATAAACTCATCTTAAGGTAAATAACATTCCGTGCCAAGATTTACATAATCACGTCACAGACGAGAACAAATTTAAAAGAAATAATTTGCTTATCCCCAGCCCTGAGCCCCTGTCACTTGATTTAGAAATGAACTTTATTAAAATTTATATTAGTAAGAATTTTACCGATATTAAAGTATATCCTATCAAATAGATTTTACTTAGAAGGTATAGATAAGATTTCTTACCGTATTTCAATTATAAGATATCGTATATGTATTTATAGATACAGTTAATACATTTAAAATGCTAATTATGTATTCCTATTATAATTTAATTTTAACAATTATGAAGAAAACAATAAGATTGATTGCTCTGTTCTTTACAGAACATTTATACTAATATTATAAAGAGGAAAAGTTTGTTTGTTACTTTATTTGTTTGAAATTATTGGATGAAAAAAAAAAATATTTGCGCGGGTGACATCTGCTTGTAAAATAATATCATTTTTGTTTGTCGCACAAAATATTGTGCTTTTTTCCTAAACAAAATATTGTTTACTTTTATTTTGAACTTTTGATTAGCTTGAGCTATTTTATATCTAATTATATAAAATTCAGTAATTGTATTGAAATTTATTCAAGACAAATTTAACATTTGATATAAAGATGATGAGTTGTTAGTTTAGTGCAAAATAGTTTTTTTTGATGTGACCTGTTTATCTCCAGTTTTTCTATTATGACCATGTAGAGGAGAAAAGAGATATTATAAGGTTACTAAAAACTCTTCTGTTACTTTTGTAATCTTGAACGACTAACAATTCCAACTGTGTCCCAACAAGTTGCTTGTAAAATATATTTATATATTCCCAACGATCTCAATGATTATTTCCGCTATTGTCGCAAAATGTCAACCATCGAAAAGGATTCATAAAATTAAATCAAATAAAATTATTGAAAAATTGGTCGTTCCTTAGTAGGATAATATAATGTATATATTAATAACCTTTACTATTATATATTTTTTTTCACAATTGCTACAAATACCTCACATAAAACATGGAATTCAACCTCAAAAATCCTGATATTCAATACTTTGTATACAAAATAATTTGTATATTCAGTTCCACATCAGTTCAATAGCATCTAATGAGAGAGCTACATTGAATAATTTTTACTCAGCAAAATTGCTTTCGACTAAAATATGAAATGTGTACACCATTCATATAAATTCATAGTCGATTCTATTCAAAGAAAATATCTAATATATGAACCATACAACAGTATAAATAAATAAAATATGAAAGGATTTTATAACATAATTATCTAAATATATCATAAAGTTGAATTAACTATAATTTATTATTTAGAGATACAATAAAAGGTTCATTGCAACATGCCCTGAGGATTGCATTTCATTATGACGCATGTGAAACTAATTGTAATTAAAGTAATAAAGCGATGCCCTCAGGAGTTTAACTGTACAATAAACTAAGAGAACTAAACTACTTATAATTTTGGTATTGAAATTAGTAATAATATATAATATAATAGTATAATTAACTCAGGCGTGGTTTTTATTTAAATAATACGCAATTACAAATATTTATTAATGTATGTCTGTAACATATAGCAGATGAGTTATATAGGATATTCAAGTCCTTTGTTACAAAAACTTCAAAGCTAGTATAAAGGGCTAAGTTTAGTAATACAATAGGATTTACCATAATAATTCTGTTCATCACACCGTGATGAACTGCTCGTGGCAGTTTATTAAAATTTAATAACTTATCACTTTCAGATAGAGGACGCATGTTATTTGAAACGTAAATTTAATCAAGCCCTTGAGTTGTCTGAAGTAATTTAACTTTGTAAAGAAATGTTTATTTTACTATTTAAAATACGTATGTGGATATGAGTCAAGTGCGTGCTTCATGAATAATATATTATGTTTTGAATACAAAAAAATATAGTTGATTTTAATTTATACAACGCTTTTTATAAGGTATGAATAACTTAACATATAACTCTACAATTTTAAATAATTATTTTTGATATAGTTTAGTAACTAAATAATTCTTTACTAACTTACTCTATTCTTAATTTTCGAGTGTTTGCGATTTCTTTTCAGAGAAATTTCTTACCATTCTATAGATTCATCATGCGATGCCGGGCCCATTGCAGAGAGAGGAGTGCAAACAGTGCCTGGGACTTGCAAACCCGGTATAGCTTTAAGGAGTTCCTTTAAAATGTGCATACAAGCTCACCTACACTGTATACGCTTCTCATTTCACCTAACCAAATATGAAACAATTGTACTGCCGCCTTTTTAGTATGCTAGAAAATCCAAGATCTGAAATTAGGTTTAGACAAATGCAGCGTACAAATTAACTATAAAATTATTACCTGTTGGTCATGTGTGTGTGTTCACATCACAAGATGTGTGTGATCTTTGGGGACGATTTATTTACAGGTAATGCTAAGTTCCATCTATTTTAATATAATTAACTATCGAAAGTACAGAAATATTTCCGATCTGGATGACGAAGCCCCAAGATCCTTGAGGATATTTTATTCATTCTCATAATTCCTTCTTCAATAACATAATCAATCGTTACAATAAGAAACATATATTACTTACTTATTTGACTCCAATTTCTTGAGGTATTACTATACTTGTTGACCTATCAAGAATTCAGATATTAAGGATATTATTTGTTACGAAAAATATATATTATACCACAAAGGCAATAGAAATAGTTGACGAAAATAACAAAAAGGGAGCGAAATCCCCGTCACCGGAAACTAGTTCTGTGAAAAGTAATTTACTTTTTGACCAAACTCTGTCATTCGCTTCAGAGGACGTGGGTTTGGAAACGAAACAATTTTATAAACAAAAATGTTTTTTTTAAATGTAAGTTTGTGTGCTATGACGTTTTAATATTCGCTCTGATTATTAAATCCCTCTTTTTATAAAATAAGTATACACTGTTGTTTTTATCAGATCTTCTGGTGAATTGTCAATCTAATTATCTCTGATTAATTTTTTAATAGGAACTTTTTAAAATCATTTCAAATAAGAACAGATTCTTATCAGACAGATCATTTTGACAGAATAGTCAGACAGAAGCATTTTGTGTCATTAAATTTAACATTTATCTGGCATAATGTATTTGTTTATTGTGACTTACCTATATATGTTGTTCTACATTAAATATATTATATATCAAATTTAAGGTACTTGTTGTTGTCTAAACTTTGTGTCACATTCTAAAAATATAAATAATTTTTATTTATTTTATTAGAATTTAACAGTTTAAGACAGTATTTACTTTACACTTATAACAATACAAAAATAGATCTCAATTTGTCAATAAAATAATAAAAAAAATCGCGTAGAATGTGTCCAATTAATACAGGTATTTCTTATAGAACGTGGGAGAACTACATTTATAGCAGCGACAATCAATCTATTGTTAGCCTTTTATTTCTCAATATTACTTCACAATTACAAAATATGACTTTAACATTTATATTTAGAACATACCGATTTACGGTTAAGGTTCCAAAAATAGCAAGCCTTTCGTTTCTACTTTCCTTTTGCGGACGATGAAAGTGTCTCTCTGCCGGAGTCCCTCTTCCCTGATAATTACAATCTACGGGTCTTCAAATCTAGATTAATTAGGTAAACACATTTTAGACTACCGACATGCTTGAAGTCAGACGGACGGGCAAGTTTCAAAATAAAAAAATATATAAAATTGATCGGAGTCTTCTGGCACAGGAATAATTATATTATTCTTAAAAGAAGACTTCCACTTTGTTAATATGTATGACAGTTTGAAGTTGAAATAAATTATTATTATTATTATTATTATTATTATTATTATTATTATTATTATATTACTGGAGTGAAAGGAAGTCAAAAAATTAATTAAACAAGTAACTTTTCTACTTGCAAAGGTTACCAAATTCGGGAATCATTTCCGGTAACACAGAATCAAACATTTATACAAATGGAATTCATTAGCCCTTTTGTAGCATTTGCTTGCGGATTATATTATCTCCGGATATTATATCTTAAATTGCCACTCGGATTCTCTCCGCACAGATTAAACAAAAAGATATTTGTTCTACAACCAGAGTAATCATTGCCATGATGTTTCATTTAAAATTTCTTTTAAGAGATTTCATGCTATTTATTATGGACCCTTTCCACTTTTAATTTTTTTTTATATTATTATTTTAGTTGTTTTTTAATATTGTTAACTAAACTGAGATTTATTAATATTTATCTGAGAACTTTATTATGCAAAGTTTCCTAAGTTTTTAAAATAAGGGTATTTTTTTTTTGTATTTCACAAAGAGAAATAACGGACTCAAATAAATCGAAACTACAATTTATATATCAACTGTCCCGTATTGGAATCAAACCCACGACCATTGACTCAACAGACAGCCACCAACCACTCACCATAAACCAATGGGCCGTCAAATTTATATAATTAAAATATAGATAATTAACTTAACAATTTAATTATTTATTTATATATTCTTATAGAACCGACCACCAACAAATGACTTTCCTATGTTTACTATGGACGTGTGCCGCCTTTACAATACTATAGGGACTTTCTATCGAAATATTTAACACAAGTTGCGCGCGCGCATCGAATATTCATTAGCGGGAACAATGATGGCATTCTACTACGATTTAGGAGTTCTACGTGTGAACTTTATAGCTGACGACACCATATCTATAACTGAGACGTTGGTTGGTTTGTTGTTTTAAACCACATATTATGTGTTGATTTATTTAAAATAGTGTATATATGTATATGTATATGTATATGTATATGTATATGTATATGTATATGTATATGTATATGTATATGTATATGTATATGTATATGTATATGTATATGTATATGTATATGTATATGTATATGTATATGTATATGTATATGTATATGTATATGTATATGTATATGTATATGTATATGTATATGTATATGTATATGTATATGTATATGTATATGTATATGTATATGTATATGTATATGTATATGTATATGTATATGTATATGTATATGTATATGCATATGTATATGTATATGTATATGTATATGTATATGTATATGTATATGTATATGTATATGTATATGTATATGTATATGTATATGTATATGTATATGTATATGTATATGTATATGTATATGTATATGTATATGTATATGTATATGTATATGTATATGTATATGTATATGTATATGTATATGTATATGTATATGTATATGTATATGTATATGTATATGTATATGTATATGTATATGTATATGTATATGTATATGTATATGTATATGTATATGTATATGTATATGTATATGTATATATATATAGATTTTACTTTATTCGAACTAAAGAATTCTCCTTATATTTAAATGATATATACATAAATAAATATAAATCCATTAAATGTTGTAACACATAATACTTTTTAATTTTCTTGTCGACCAAAATTCAATTTATGTAATACTTGATAACCTTACCTGTAACTACACATAATTCAAATATTATCTTTGACATGAAGGATATTACAATATTTTCATTTACTCAGATATTACGTCTTATATATTGAATAAAGTTATAATATTTTGACTTAACAAGGTATCGCTGAAGCGTAACTTTTCTTATAAGAGTTTTTTTTTAAATACTTTTTGTCTATTTAAATGTATATAAATAAAAAAATAGGTTTTAAAGTGACAGGTATTAAAAAAGTAACAATATATTAGAATATGTAGTCACGTCATTATTAAAATAATTTATTGTCTTACAATTCTCTGTTTATAATCAAATCTAAAATTATATTTAATTTTTCTGTAGATAAGTAGAAATACTTATAGATTATGTGACCTTGAAGGGTGAATCAATATATCGAAGTAGTCTAAGGAGTGAATACACTACGTCAACAAAATATAAGGATTATTTACATTGGATTTTCACAAAAAAGACGATATTCAGTAATATCATGGTAATATCTGAAATTGAAAGGGACAAGTAGGGAGGTACCGATCTTTTAGATATTTGACAACCAATCTAAGTATTAGTATGAAAGTATACTAATATTTATAAGTATACATTATATCTGTATCATAATTATTGAAATATTAGTATAGAAATATCATAATAATTGAGAAAATATAAACATTTGTTTATTTTTTGTATATTAAAAAGTATTTCTAAGTAACCATAAATTAGAATTATAGTTATTTATATTTATATATTTAGGATAATCATTATTATTTATTATATAGTTATATATTTAGGATAAGTTTAATTTACAATATTTTATTATGTTATTTTATTTATCATTCTGTTTACTTTTAATAACTGTCTAGAGGATTACCTTCATCCCATCCCTTGTCTTAATTACAGAAATGTGTTAGCCTTTTTTTTATACACATTTATTTCAATATTTATAATATCATGTATTCTAAGGTTTATGTTTTCGATAGCTTAATTAAAAATCTTGGCGCCTACGATGAACTCTCAAAATAGTTTAAAAAAGATTTTGTCCTAATATTACAATAATTTCAATTCTAAGACTTTTGGGTTCTTATAAAAGCAATCAAATAATAAACTTCAAAACATTGAAAAGCAGAAGTTTTGAGAATAAAGAATTGTCGTCGAGCTATGAAAGCAAAAGAAAGATTATTGTAATATTACTTTAGGATACGATAGTAAAGCTCCTGACGATTATTATCATTTGCCATAATTGAAGAAAGCTCAAATTTTAGAATCATAATGAGCGAGTCAAGTAAACCTTACAAAGAATATAATTACTTAATAAAGAGCTATCATAACTATTCTTTTTAAAAGTGTAACATACTATTTTAAGACGGTATTTTTTTATTGTATTATAGGTTTGCTTTTATGGATTTCTAGATGATATTAATTAAAAAACATAAAGAAAGTAAGTTTTTACTTCATTTAATATTACTTAATCCAACATAATACTTATATTTTGAAATCTGACCGTGGCTAAAGAGATTAAGCCTATCAAAACAAAAGTCCAATAACAAAACAAACTCGCCAGCTTTATTAAATAAATATTTTGCGTAAATTAGATTAGTACTAAAACCGATATTATTCATTACTTTATAAACCGTTATAAAATTGTATGTATTAGATATAAATGGTATTTTTGCGCAATTCTCGAGGGTAGAAAATAAGAACTTCAAACAAACTTTGAAGAGGGATTGAAGTTTGTTAAATTGTTAACACGCGTGAAACTTCAGTCCTGAAGGTCATAACTGATATTACATTTATACTTTTACTTTTACTTGTACTTCAAATGACAGTTTCGGATTTATCAAATCAATATCAAATGAATAGTAGTTATGAATATTAGGAATAATACATAATAAATATGATAGATTAGTTTACAAAACGAACGTATGTCATTTCGGAAAATCGTTTTGAAAATAGTTTATAAAGAAAAAAATATCTTTTAAATTTGCACAAAATGGCGGTGACAACGAAATTTTTTTTTAAATTAACTTTAATAATATTTTTATATCCGATTCTGTAAATATAAAAAAAATATATATAATATTATATTATATTATACAACACTATAAATACTATAAATTGTAAATAATATAAATATTCATATAGAATTCGTAAAGAACTTATCCTATAAAGTAATAATATAAAAAGAAATCTTTTTATATCATATAAGGAATTTTGACATCTACACGCATACAAATAAAGTATAAAATTAAAACATTGCAAACACCTCACAGGGACTTCAAGGGACACGTGTACGAAATATTTGTTTTTTTGTTCCCGTATATTGGAGATGGAAAAGATAAAAATGTTTCGTTTATGAAAGTTACCTTTTAATAAAAGACTAGGTTTTTTTTCTTATCTGATATATGAAACAATAACAAAGATTCAACTTTATTTAATAAAACTTAATCCACCATCATCGTTATATTTAAACATATTGAATATTAAATTGCAAGAATCAAATTTAATAATAATGAGATTAATGTCAAATTTAATAAATTTTTATATATAAATAGCTTAACATAAAAAATAAACATTGCAACAGTCAAATGATAGTTAACATATCTCAAGTATAGTTTCAACTATTACATCACAGGCGCTTCTCAAAACTGATACCAAACTAAAAATAAAACAAAACGAGAATGATATATAAATCAACTTAAACAACAATGCCGCTAACGATGTCCAACTGATTCAAGACGTGTCCTACATTCCACTTGGAATCTTGTGTAATGGAGTCATGCAGAACCAGATTATTTATGAATAATAACACCTAATTGTTCTATTCAGTGATGTGATAGTATGCTATCACATCACTGAATAGAACAATTAGGTGTTATTTTATATGTCTGTAACATATATATATTATTCTATAACACAAACGGTTCTTTATGTCATTTAATGTTTAATTTCTTTATGATTTGATATACTTAATATATATGTTGTGTTTTTTTATTATGTATCACGCAAAACTACTAGGATAATGCTAGAGTTTTTCGTAGTTTATTATATACCTAAATGGTATGTTAAATATGTTTTGTTAAAAGTGTTTTCTGTCTGTTTGTTTTTATTATTTTACGTATCACGGAAAAACTTATAGGATAATGTTAATGGGTACCTTGGTATTTCATTACCTAATACAATATATTTTTTAGGAAATTATAGTTTTATATAACGTTAATTCATAAAATCGTTTAGAAGTAAAATTTTCAATAATAGACAAGAACTATTATTAAATCCCCAGACAGTACTTATTCCAGGAATAATTTCAAGTGTTAACACTTCTTATCTTCCATCATGTTTTAGCTATTTTGTGGACAAAATAAGTGCAGATTAAAAAATTTAAGATACAAAAAAAAAATGTACCTATATGTTACTAAATATTAAAGTTGTATCAAAACATCATCAATTATACGAGATTAAATTAAAAATATCATCATTTTATTTTCATCAAATATTATCTTTGTTCTACTTCAATCAATATCAAATAGATATATTGAATGTCGAAACTGGAATTCAGGCAAGAGTGAAATGCCATAAACCACATACATACGTTTTTCATTTTAATCACCGACGTCGCTCGAGCGATTTCACGCGAAGTTATAAAAAATAAAATATACTTTTTTATATTTGTCATGGCTTTTCACATCTTCTAATAGACACATATTTATGGTGTATACGGAATTAAAATATTTATTTTATAACTTGGATTCAATTTAAATAAGACTTTAATTATTCGTAGATAGTTTTAACTTAAAAATTTAGTAAAATAATATTTAAATAATAATAATTCTGAAAAACATAAAAATATTCATTTTCATTATTTTATTAAAAATAATTATTTGATACTCGATTTTAATTAAAACATGATATACACAAAAAGCAAGTCGAGCAAAAACTTTTATAAAAAAAAGAAGATATAAAACTCATAACATAACTTATTCATGTTATAGTTGTTCAGAAACTCATTTATAAACTCAGTTTTATTTGCATGTGATGAACGTTATATTTACCACATCCATTTCCAATACCAATCCATGTTTTAGAATGGTTGACAATCAATAATAATACCTTAGAGGATTACCGTTTCGTTTTGCAATGGTTTATGATATACTACACGACAGACATTTACTATGTGGTTACAATATATGAATATTAGACAAATTTAACAATATTTTTGCTATAAATATATGTATTTCTTTATCAAAATATAAAATTTTTAATATTAAAAAAAATATATATAATGAAATATTTATCGATACGAGCAGATTCGAACCCGCAAGCTCTGGGAAACCGTCCAATTGAGCTATCGTATTGCTACTCGCTTTGGTGAATTTAGCTTTGTATATTATATTACCACCTGTATCGAGACGATAGTAACATCTATTAGGCTTGTTACGAAAATCCTAACAAATGTCTTTTAAATACAATTTCAAATATTTATTTCGACTGTGGTATATAATGTTATTCTTAACTGCAAAGTTAGAAACAGAATTTTTGTAAGATGTCTAATAGATGTCACTGTCGTGATCATACAGGCGGTTATATAATATAGAATGCTAAATTCATCGAAGTCTACAGCTCAATTGGAAGAGCGACTCGACAGGTTTCCAGAGGTAACGAGTTGAGAGCCAGCTCGTATCAATAAAGTTTTCATTCTATATTTCTTTAAAAAATTAATAAGTTCAACATAGCTATTTTATTTTATTTAATTATTTTTAAAAAGACACTATCAAATACAACATTTAGTCCCTAGCTAAGTGTTATCCAGAAAAAATAACACAGTACTCTCAAAACATCAAATTTATTCTTCGGTTTATTCTTATCTACGGACTATCCGAAGAATTACAAGACATTATATGTATTAGAATTTTTGAGTTTCAATTCATGGTAATTTTGATAACGCACTCAGCGTTTTATTGGTATCTGACTCAGGGCTGGCAATTAATTACAGTTTAAACTTGCAACATCACTAACTCGTAAATTAAGTGATAGCCGTCTGCCCTTTACATCCGTTAAGGTCGTATCAGTCAAGATTGGATTTGCTATCTCAGCATATTTCACCAAATCTAGCATAAAATTAAAATATATAATCTCATATAGTGAGAGTTATATAAAGTTCACAAACAAATATGCAGAAATTAAAATGCCTAAACAATATCTTCAAAACTTAAAAAAACTTCGATCAATAATACAAAATCAAATCTATAAATTATATAATCTCCCTATTCTGTCAGTTTGTTTGTCTGTGGTATCACAGCAACGAAACTCAACGAAACGTCGTTGCGATAAGTGTAATACGTTAATCGAAAGCTTTTTGATGAGAGAAGATAAATGATATCAATTTGGATCTCCTCCGGTAAACGGTAGTGGGACCTTAGATCTCCAAAAGTCGCCGAGTGTACACATTTTTATGAACGTATCTGATAAAATTGAAGAAGAGGACCTGAAATACTTGAATTTCTAGAATCCTGATGGATTAGAATTGGGCCTCAAAGCTAGTATATAAATAAAAAAAATAAATAGCTTGTCTATAAATATCTTATAAAAGAATTAAAAACAATACCTGTCTTACCAAACAAAATCATCAAAATATAGTAGGACTTATTTCGTTTTGTCACTTTCTCACTAATGATTCATGTCAAAGGTGTAAAAGTGACAAAAAATAGAATATGTTACACTGGTCATAAATAATTTTATTAGTAAGGGGGCAATACTAAAAGTTCTAAATGACTTTAATCTGAGTCATTGAAAGCCAATCGATGTTCGTTGAATGGTACCAGTAGTCGACAAGTAAAGTCCATTTAAATTGAACATTCTACATATGTTTTTTATACAGAAGACTTATTTCTATTAATGCCCTCATTTTTAATTTGTACTTAACCGGAGAAGATTGTTTGTTTACCAGCTAATCATCGAAACTAATGGACAAAATTGAAAAATTATTTCTGATTACTTTCGACAAGTGAAAAACTTCTCTGCGAGTTTTAATCATCTCAATAGTAAATAAAATTGTTCGTCCGTGGAGAACAGCGAGTAACAGGTAGTGTTTAATAATCTACTGGTGATATCTTGAGAGTGGAATTAAATATTCTGTAAGACAAAAATTGCATTAATATTTCATTACTACCTTTAAATTTTAACAACATTTTCAAATGTATTTTGAAAATCTAAAAGTTTACGTCTCAACAAAGTATCTAGAAAGATGAACTAACCTTCAATCTTAATTTGGATGAAAAGAAAAATTCTTAACTTTTTTCGCATCAACTTGATACGTAAGAGAATTAAGAATTTTGTTCGAGAATTAAAAAAGTTTTATTTGGAGTTTTAATACTGTTTTTAAAATACGCTGAGCAATATTCAACTTAAACTTAAGTTTCTTTGCCATTTTGCATTTTTTAAATATAAAAGATATTTGATTTCAAATGGAAATATTAAAGTTTTTATAAAAAAAAAAAAGACGTGTGCTCCTCAAAACGCGCGACAGAAGTGATAACTTAAACTAATCTAAGTTGAACTATTTAATATCGAAATTGTTTATCTTAAGACAAGGTTAGGTTATTACTTAAATTTTAAGTTTATTAATAAAATCTTTTATTAATTAAAATATATTTTAATCTTAGATCCATCTTTTGAGGTATAAGAGAATTTGTGTATGTATATTATTAGTATAATTATTTAATACTATAAAATACGGCTAGCGCTGTTGATTGGAATAAGATAGGAGGAGCCTGCCTGCCGCTGCATACGGCAGCGGCAGAAAGAGAGAGAAGGGTATATAAACTGGCGACGTCACCCGTTACGTAACGAAGCGGTTTACCCTCGCATAAGAAGATATCTCTTGAAAACATTTAACTTAACAAATCATAACCTTAACGTAACACCTCCTAACATTTGCAACTGCCATTAACAATTTATTTTGTCATTAACTTTGCTGATTAATAATAGTAACATTAATACTATATTGAAGGTTTTGATTCATCAAATACAATAAATAAAAACAATACTGAAAAGAAAACTAACAAATTAGTCCAAAAGCATAATATTATTTTATAATTCCATAGTAGGTACTTAAGCATATTTTCATTGGTATTTAACGTGAAGTTAATGGATGTTTATGTCAAAGAATATTGTTTGCTTAAGCTTTATTATAAAATAGCGTGGTTGAGAAACAGTAATAATAGACTTCTCTTATTGTATTTTCTATGAAGACTGTGAATTTTCATCTACATTTTGAACTAAAAATATAGGTTTACTTTTTATAAGTTAAATCCATATGCAAAATGTTTTTAAAACTAACAACTGTCCCAAAAAGTATTTTAACAATGCATCTGGCTCGCCTATTTTAAAAGTTGGATATATTCCTTATTTTAAAAACGTTTTCGAGGATATGTTTGTTACTTCAAGTTTTGATTGTCTGTTTGAAAATAATATGTGATGTAGTAAGTATATGTGTAGTAATTAAATTTTTACACATAATAAATATGTGTGTGAGTAAAATAAATTTGAAATGTATTTTTTCATAGGCGTCACTGCTTAGCGCAAATAGACATCCCTCATCCAAATAGTTTTCGATGGGTCTTTTGTAAAAAAAACCAAACAATTGCAGGCCCTTCACCCAAAAATAGACAAATAGATTCAGGTAAAGATTCTAAATCACACTTACGAAATTTTTCTAAATTTTTACTTAAATATTTAATAGATTGATGCTTATTCGGGTGTCCGTTTCTCCGCGTTAAACCAGTGACGGGAGCTGGATAAAATTCCTTCTCATTATGTGGTAATTAGGATTATGTCTGTGACCTTGACCTCCCAGTGCATCTACCTCTATCGATGACTATCGGCACTTGGCACTCAGTGCATGTCAGATGTCTCAACACCAACGACGAAGAACATATGACACCTTTTTAATGAACTTGTTTAATGGTATTTTCATGTTCATTTTAATATGAAGTAGTCGTCAAATTCACAATTTGAATAGATTTAATAATGACTAAGCATTCAAACTTTTAACTTGTTGTGTTTTTCGTTTAGAGGTTTTAATTTATTATCATATATGTTGTTGGACTCTTAAAAATTGAACATTTACATTTTATAATGTCTCGTAAAACTACCTGCTTACATAATAACAGATATAATACTTTAATACAACCTAAACGAAAATCTAATAATTCATCAGAAAGTCTTGTATGATAAAAATATGAAACATTATTACCTTTATAACACTTAATAAAATAACGAAATACATAAATTACAATTAATTATCTTACACACATGAGAGATGAGACCCTACTATTACTATTGACTATTGAAATTTTTCCGATCCTTGAATATATATAAAACTCGTCGAAATATGTAACGATGACGTAACAGGAGGTTCAACGGAGCAAACGAGATTATTAGATTGTGGATTTATTTACAGTCGCATTCAGGTCAGTGTTCCAATGAGTCTCAGTTATATCTACTGCAAATTTAATAAAGTGCGAGTGTAAAGGATTAATAAAAAATGCTATTGAAAATGGTTCATGAAAAGCGATTTTAATTGGACAAAAATCTCATTTGTTTTATTGACAATGGGCCAGAAACCCACAATCTATATCGTGATACCTTGCACCTCCTTTTCTATTTATATTTATTATATTAATAACATTCTCTATTTCTATTATATATGTTTTAATCTAATATTTTATTAATATGTCGTTTCCAGCGATGGCGGAGGGTGAAGGCCGTCATCATTAAAATCAATGGTATAGGGCTCATATTGTCTGTGATGAAAAACAACAAGACTGACACTAACACATCGCTTCCACCCTGTACATCACAATCTCGCCTCTATAGCACACACTCACCATGTCTAACTACAAATAAATATTGGCGAGTACATTTTTTAAGTATTTTTAAATATACGCTATAGGATTTTTACGTTGGTTCAATAATTAATCACAAAAGTGTAATCGAAGTAACTAAACCTATGATATGTCGTGGCGCTGCCTGAACGGTTTAAGATAAACGAATAAAATCTAAATCACTCAATTCTTTACTTATATCTTTACAAAACACTCCGCGATTCCATATATCTTAGTTTAATTGATATGTCAACCAAAAACCGTTTTAATGTTAAAAGTAATTTTATGACTAATTTACAAATTTTAATACAACCAAATATGTGAAAGAATCGAAATTAAAACTTAATCGAGAAAGATTCCTTTGTAAATTAATTATATTTAAACAATGTTTACGGATGAATTTGTTTTTACCTTATATAAGCATGAAAATCTTATTAAATTTTAAATATAAATAGAACGTAAAATTTTAATTATCTTTTTATTAAGTAAGGATCTTCTAAATATTTTGAAATGATTATTCAGAAAATGTATGAAAGGCAAGCATTCAATAAATAAAATAAAAACTCGGACTGGAAGATATTGGACTAATGTATGAGACCGTCAAAGATTGTTGGATAAATGTTGGACTAAAACATTTTATGATTGACTAAGTGGTTACAAACTTAATAATAATTAATTATTTATAGAAAACTATATTCCGCCTATATTAATTACATTTTATTTATGCACCTCATTTATTTTTCTGATCCTCTCATATTATCTATACTAATTGTATACAGCGGTGAAGTTTGTTTGTCACTAATCATCGCAACTAGACATCTGATGGATTTGAAATATTCATTCTAATTATAACAAGTAGCTTAATGAGGAAGACTATTTAACATTTCACTACTTCTCTAAGATATCCTAATAATAAAAAGAATCATTCGTCCTCGAGTTGAACCGCGGGTAACTGCTAGTACGAAAAAACGTTACAGTTAAAGGACAACATTTAATTTAAAGTTTCAATATTTGTGTTTAATTATAACAACACAGCCCACAATTTAGAAACTAAATAACTAAATGTTTACGGTTCAGAATAATAATTAAAATATGATGATGATTAAGTAACGTAATTATAAGTAAATATTTATTATTTTAAATTATAAAATATAATATGAAATAAAACTAATTAAAGGCATCATTTGTTTTATTTAAAAAAAATCTAGTTTCATTTCTGCTCATGAATTTTTAATACTTAAAATCATTGACATTTGAAATACAATGTAATTATAACAATAAGAAAATAATTTTAATTAAAACTTATTAGCAAATGTTATAAGCATTATTTTAACTAAAGACATCATTTATTTTATTATAATCTCATTACAATTAGTTTCATATATGTTTATAATATATATACTTATCAGGTATCGAACCCAGAATGGTCCCTTGAAAAGCAAACGTCACTCCAGGTGTGCTAAATTTTTTTCGGCTTCATTTTCGGCTTTAAACAAAACACTTTAAGCAAAATAGATAAGCTTTAGTCAATATATTTGTTATTAAAATTGTTGTGAAGAATTAAAAACAAAAAAGGTGTCAAAGCTGCTCTTCTGCGGTGGGGGTGAGACCAAGAAATTGATCTCGAACAAAGGAGTAAGGGAGACAGTCCGGCGATAACCTCTCCCTAAACTCCCATTAAAACTGCTATGGCAGTACTTGTATATCAAATTCTAAATAATGTTGAGGTTTTTAACATTAGCAATTATAACTCTTGACGTATAAATACGCCTTCCCGAGGAGAACAAGACACCCGGTTAGACAAAACATTAGTATATCTTATGTGTAAGTTGCAGAAAATAATGATATCGTGATTCAGTTTATATATATATATGTAAAGTAGGTTTACGATAATATGTATTTTTAGCACTGTTAAATACTTATAAAAAGTCATTAAACCATAAGTACAGTTACTATATATCATTAACATTTAGTCATAATTGATTTTAAAACATGTCTTTTAAAATAACGTCATCTATAAACAATGTCATACGTTACTATACAATATTACTACAATGAGGGTAGACAGAAAATTATTTTCATTTTCGTAGACATAAGTTATAATTAAATTTATCACACTTTTAAAAATGACGAACACATATATTTTTTTTAATTATTAGTTGTAAATGTTGTATTATTATTTTTTAGATGATGAGTATGTTATATTCCAAATATAGTTAAATTCAAGTAGAAGAGTCTTATTTAAGTAAATTTGATACAATCGTAAACAAAAGAATATATATATGCCATAGTTTTAAAATTATTAACCTTAATTTATGTAACGTAACTTTAAATTAATATAGAAATAGTTTGTTAATTAAGGAAACTGTCTACTACTGGGACATATAAGTGTTTGACTCTATTAAAACTTAACTGCAATGTTGACTTAAAGCAGGCGTTCAAACGCCTACCCTATATTCTAGAAATAAACTTCAGTTTGACATGATGCTAAACATGTTTCCATTGTCCGCCCTATAATATAACGAACGGAGCGGTCGCTGCACATGTTAAGACGTAAAGGTGCCGTAGTATTAAAATATGTATATGAATATTTATTAAATAGTTGTTTAGATATATAAAAATCTGACAGGAACGCATTATTTGGATTTAGCTTCTTAGAAGTGGCCTCGGGGTAGCATTGCACGTACCTAAAAAACTTATGTAGAAGTAATAGTAAAAATATGTTATATATAATTTGACATCTTTAGTAATTAACTTGTAGTTTGTTTAGACGAATGTCATTGTAATTTATTTTTTTGTTTTGTATTTTTAATAGAGTAGATAGTTGTGTTCTCAATTAAACGATGTTGTTATGATATTGCAAATGAGACTCTTACGGCCGAGGTTTTACAACTATTGTTATCTACGTATTGTTAAGCGACTACCTGCGATCATCCCTCGCAGACGTCATTGAAAAATAGTTTTTTTTCTATGATTTCTAAATCACAGTATTAAAGTTTTGTAATATTTTTGGTATATTAGGGTTCTAGTTAATGAAATGCGTGGGAGTCCGTTTCTACGCAGGAAATGTGACTGTGTCACATATTTGATTGGTTTGGCAAGTACTCTATGGTATTGATAGTACCAGAATTGAGAAGGCAATGTGCTGTTTGATGAGGAAAATGATGTGCTTAGCACTCAACACCACTGCCGTAGAAGTCATGACTCCTTTTACTCAATCAGGCCGTTACGATTTGAGTAAAAATAATTTTGATACTTTTTATGGAATTGTTACTGTCATCAAATCAATATTAAGAAAGTCAAAGTACTGTACTTATATAATTCATTGAGTAGAATGATACGTGCAAAAGTTTTCGTATCAGTATAAGTATTTATTGTCTTGCCTGTATTTATATCCAAAGTTTGGGGTTTCATTTAAATATACTATTGTGTACTAGGTTTATACAGTTTTATTGTTCGTTGTTTAGATACAATAGAATATATTAATGTAATATAGTTATACTCCCTAAACTTCTAATTTATAATTTGCGTTTTGAAAGAAGTGTCTAATTCTAATGCTAAATTACTAAAAATCATATATATATATATATATATATATATATATAAAGTTAGTTTACAACTTGATTTTTAGTAATTTAGCATTAGAATTAGATACTTCTTTCAAAACGAAAATTATAAATTAGAAGTTTAGGGAGTATAGCTATATTACATTAATATATTCTATTGTATCTAAACAACGAACAATAAAACTGTATAAACCTAGTACACAATAGTATATTTAAATGAAACCCCAAACTTTGGATATAAATACAGGCAAGACAATAAATATACTGATACGAAAACTTTTGCACGTAACATTCTACTCAATGGATTATATAGGTACAGTACTTTGACTTTCTTAATATTGATTTGATGACAGTAACAATTCCATAAAAAGTATCAAAATTATTTTTACTCAAATCGTAACGGCCTGATTGAGTAAAAGGAGTCATGACTTCTACGGCAGTGGTGTTGAGTGCTAAGCACATCATTTTACTCATCAAACAGCACATTGCCTTCTCAATTCTGGTACTATCAATACCATAGAGTACTTGCCAAATCAATCAAATATGTGACACAGTCACATTTCCTGCGTAGAAACGGACTCCCACGCATTTTATTAACTAAAGCCCTAATATACCAAAAATATTACAAAACTTTAATACTGTGATTTAGAAATCATAGAAAAAAAACTATTTTTAAATGACGTCTGCGAGGGATGATCGCAGGTAGTCGCTTAACAATACGTAGATAACAATAGTTGTAAAACCTCGGCCGTAAGAGTCTCATTTGCAATATCATAACAACATCGTTTAATTGAGAACACAACTATCTACTCTATTAAAAATACAAAACAAAAAAATAAATTACAATGACATTCGTCTAAACAAACTACAAGTTAATTACTAAAGATGTCAAATTATATATAACATATTTTTACTATTACTTCTACATAAGTTTTTTAGGTACGTGCAATGCTACCCCGAGGCCACTTCTAAGAAGCTAAATCCAAATAATGCGTTCCTGTCAGATTTTTATATATCTAAACAACTATTTAATAAATATTCATATACATATTTTAATACTACGGCACCTTTACGTCTTAACATGTGCAGCGACCGCTCCGTTCGTTATATTATAGGGCGGACAATGGAAACATGTTTAGCATCATGTCAAACTGAAGTTTATTTCTAGAATATAGGGTAGGCGTTTGAACGCCTGCTTTAAGTCAACATTGCAGTTAAGTTTTAATAGAGTCAAACACTTATATGTCCCAGTAGTAGACAGTTTCCTTAATTAACAAACTATTTCTATATTAATTTAAAGTTACGTTACATAAATTAAGGTTAATAATTTTAAAACTATGGCATATATATATTCTTTTGTTTACGATTGTATCAAATTTACTTAAATAAGACTCTTCTACTTGAATTTAACTATATTTGGAATATAACATACTCATCATCTAAAAAATAATAATACAACATTTACAACTAATAATTAAAAAAAATATATGTGTTCGTCATTTTTAAAAGTGTGATAAATTTAATTATAACTTATGTCTACGAAAATGAAAATAATTTTCTGTCTACCCTCATTGTAGTAATATTGTATAGTAACGTATGACATTGTTTATAGATGACGCTATTTTAAAAGACATGTTTTAAAATCAATTATGACTAAATGTTAATGATATATAGTAACTGTGTCCCTTTACTTATGGTTTAATGACTTTTTATAAGTATTTAACATTGCTAATAATACATATTATCGTAAACCTACTTTACATATATATATGAATCACGATATCATTATTTTCTGCGATTTACACATAAGATATACTAATTGTTTTGACTAACCGGGTGTCCTGTTCTCCACGGGAAGACTTATTTATGCGTCATGAGTGGTAATTGTTAATGTTATAGGCGTCCATTTTATTATATTATGATTTAATAGGGGTTTAGGGAGAGGGTATAGCCGGACTGTCTCCCTCACTCCTTTGTTTGAGATCAGTTTCTTGGTCTCACCCCCACCGCAGAAGAGCAGCTTTGACACCCTTTTTTATTTATTCTTGTCAATAATATTAATTAACAAATATATTAACTTGTCTACTCTGCTTAAAGCAAAGTGGTTTAAATTGTAGTTATAGGTAATATTTTATCATTTAATTATGAACATTCTATTTTATTTAATATTGTCTTATTTTAAAATAATAATTATACTTAAGTACCACCTTTGTTATTTTTTTTGGTTTTTGTTTCGTTCCCTTGTGAGGAGTAGAGTAGCAATAAAAGGTTTTAGACAAAAAAAAATGTATAACATACATCTTATTAATAAAATTTATACAAAAATTTTGATCTTTTGATATGTATATAAATATATATATATAAAGTTAGTTTACAACTTGATTTTTAGTAATTTAGCATTAGAATTAGATACTTCTTTCAAAACGAAAATTAGAAATTAGAAATTTAGGGAGTATAGCTATATTACATTAATATATTCTATTGTATCTAAACAACGAACAATAAAACTGTATAAACCTAGTACACAATAGTATATTTAAATGAAACCCCAAACTTTGGATATAAATACAGGCAAGACAATAAATATACTGATACGAAAACTTTTGCACGTAACATTCTACTCAATGGATTATATAGGTACAGTACTTTGACTTTCTTAATATTGATTTGATGACAGTAACAATTCCATAAAAAGTATCAAAATTATTTTTACTCAAATCGTAACGGCCTGATTGAGTAAAAGGAGTCATGACTTCTACGGCAGTGGTGTTGAGTGCTAAGCACATCATTTTCCTCATCAAACAGCACATTGCCTTCTGAATTCTGGTACTATCAATACCATAGAGTACTTGCCAAACCAATACAATATGTGACACAGTCACATTTCCTGCGTAGAAACGGACTCCCACGCATTTTATTAACTAAAGCCCTAATATACCAAAAATATTACAAAACTTTAATACTGTGATTTAGAAATCATAGAAAAAAAACTATTTTTCAATGACGTCTGCGAGGGATGATCGCAGGTAGTCGCTTAACAATACGTAGATAACAATAGTTGTAAAACCTCGGCCGTAAGAGTCTCATTTGCAATATCATAACAACATCGTTTAATTGAGAACACAACTATCTACTCTATTAAAAATACAAAACAAAAAAATAAATTACAATGACATTCGTCTAAACAAACTACAAGTTAATTACTAAAGATGTCAAATTATATATAACATATTTTTACTATTACTTCTACATAAGTTTTTTAGGTACGTGCAATGCTACCCCGAGGCCACTTCTAAGAAGCTAAATCCAAATAATGCGTTCCTGTCAGATTTTTATATATCTAAACAACTATTTAATAAATATTCATATACATATTTTAATACTACGGCACCTTTACGTCTTAACATGTGCAGCGACCGCTCCGTTCGTTATATTATAGGCCGACAATGGAAACATGTTTAGCATCATGTCAAACTGAAGTTGATTTCTAGAAAATAGGGTAGGCGTTTGAACGCCTGCTTTAAGTCAACATTGCAGTTAAGTTTTAATAGAGTCAAACACTTATATGTCCCAGTAGTAGACAGTTTCCTTAATTAACAAACTATTTCTATATTAATTTAAAGTTACGTTACATAAATTAAGGTTAATAATTTTAAAACTATGGCATATATATATTCTTTTGTTTACGATTGTATCAAATTTACTTAAATAAGACTCTTCTACTTGAATTTAACTATATTTGGAATATAACATACTCATCATCTAAAAAATAATAATACAACATTTACAACTAATAATTAAAAAAAAATATGTGTTCGTCATTTTTAAAAGTGTGATAAATTTAATTATAACTTATGTCTACGAAAATGAAAATAATTTTCTGTCTACCCTCATTGTAGTAATATTGTATAGTAACGTATGACATTGTTTATAGATGACGCTATTTTAAAAGACATGTTTTAAAATCAATTATGAATAAATGTTAATGATATATAGTAACTGTGTCCCTTTACTTATGGTTTTATGACTTTTTATATTTATTTAACATTGCTAATAATACATATTATCGTATCACGATGTCATTATTTTCTGCGATTTACACATAAGATATACTAATTGTTTTGTCTAACCGGGTGTCCTCTTCTCCACGGGAAGACCTATTTATGCGTCATGAGTGGTAATTGTTAATGTTATAGGCCTCCATTTTATTATATTATGATTTAATAGGGGTTTAGGGAGAGGGTATAGCCGGACTGTCTCCCTCACTCCTTTGTTTGAGATCAGTTTCTTGGTCTCACCCCCACCGCAGAAGAGCAGCTTTGACACCCTTTTTTATTTATTCTTGTCAATAATATTAATTAACAAATATATTAACTTGTCTACTATGCTTAAAGCAAAGTGGTTTAAATTGTAGTTATAGGTAATATTTTATCATTTAATTATGAACATTCTATTTTATTTAATATTGTCTTATTTTAAAATAATAATTATACTTAAGTAACTGAGTACCACCTTTGTTATTTTTTTTGGTTTTTGTTTCGTTCCCTTGTGAGGAGTAGTGTAGCAATAAAAGGTTTTAGACAAAAAAAAATGTATAACATACATCTTATTAATAAAACTTATACAAAAATTTTGATCTTTTGATATGTATATAAATATTTAATATATATATATATATATATATATATATATATATATATATATATATAAAGTTAGTTTACAACTTGATTTTTAGTAATTTAGCATTAGAATTAGACACTTCTTTCAAAACGCAAATTATAAATTAGAAGTTTAGGGAGTATAACTATATTACATTAATATATTCTATTGTATCTAAACAACGAACAATAAAACTGTATAAACCTAGTACACAATAGTATATTTAAATGAAACCCCAAACTTTGGATATAAATACAGATAAGACAATAAATATACTGATACGAAAACTTTTGCACGTAACATTCTACTCAATGGATTATATAAGTACAGTACTTTGACTTTCTTAATATTGATTTGATGACAGTAACAATTCCATAAAAAGTATCAAAATTTTTTTTACTCAAATCGTAACGGCCTGATTGAGTAAAAGGAGTCATGACTTCTACGGCAGTGGTGTTGAGTGCTAAGCACATCATTTTCCTCATCAAACAGCACATTGCCTTCTGAATTCTGGTACTATCAATACCATAGAGTACTTGCCAAACCAATACAATATGTGACACAGTCACATTTCCTGCGTAGAAACGGACTCCCACGCATTTTATTAACTAAAGCCCTAATATACCAAAAATATTACAAAACTTTAATACTGTGATTTAGAAATCATAGAAAAAAAACTATTTTTCAATGACGTCTGCGAGGGATGATCGCAGGTAGTCGCTTAACAATACGTAGATAACAATAGTTGTAAAACCTCGGCCGTAAGAGTCTCATTTGCAATATCATAACAACATCGTTTAATTGAGAACACAACTATCTACTCTATTAAAAATACAAAACAAAAAAATAAATTACAATGACATTCGTCTAAACAAACTACAAGTTAATTACTAAAGATGTCAAATTATATATAACATATTTTTACTATTACTTCTACATAAGTTTTTTAGGTACGTGCAATGCTACCCCGAGGCCACTTCTAAGAAGCTAAATCCAAATAATGCGTTCCTGTCAGATTTTTATATATCTAAACAACTATTTAATAAATATTCATATACATATTTTAATACTACGGCACCTTTACGTCTTAACATGTGCAGCGACCGCTCCGTTCGTTATATTATAGGGCGGACAATGGAAACATGTTTAGCATCATGTCAAACTGAAGTTTATTTCTAGAATATAGGGTAGGCGTTTGAACGCCTGCTTTAAGTCAACATTGCAGTTAAGTTTTAATAGAGTCAAACACTTATATGTCCCAGTAGTAGACAGTTTCCTTAATTAACAAACTATTTCTATATTAATTTAAAGTTACGTTACATAATTTAAGGTTAATCATTTTAAAACTATGACAACTTTTGTTTTTATTTCATTGAAACTGCAAATAAATATCTACATTTGCTTTTTTTTTTTGTTCTCTTTATTTGTCTCCACATTTACGGGAAGAACCCTTCAATGGCCATAACTGATTTTTAACGTGCAGCTGTCTGTCGTCCTATAATCATCGGTTTACACTTTTAACATATAAGATAATCTAAACTTATATTATTCCTATAATCATAATTTATTTATTTGTTTCAGGTCATTTTACAAATAGTGCCAAGTAGTTGAAAACAACGGTGTATAGTGTTTAAAATCAGTGACATGTGATCATCCACAATGTTAAAGATACAGATGTTAGAATCCATTGTCAGTAATGAAGCTGAAGAGAGCCAGGAGTCGCAACAAAATGGGTATGTATTAAAATATAAATATTCATATATTTAACGTACAGATACACACAAACTCACACACACGAACACAAACATACAGACGCAATAAGAGTAGGACCCTTATAAAATAATCTTTATAATATAGTATAAAGTGAACAGTAACATATAATGACATGGTTCATTATGAATTTCTTAACATAGTAGTTAATTTGGTTGTTGTATCTTAGACCCGATACCCAATAAGTACACATCTCTCACACGGATAGAAATAAAACCATCCCATTTCTATTATGATCGATTGTACAATGAGTCTCTTACAGTCTTGTATTTACTGACAATACTTTTGCTACTGGATATATAGAAATACGAATACTTATGATACTGCTGACTTAGAATAAAGGTTTTTGACCCATGTAACGAATTCATTTGGTTTAAAACTACTATAATTGTATATTATACAAAATATATTCAAATTTTGTCATTCACAAATAATATTAAGGAAATTACTTATAGAAAAGCTTTTGATATGAAAATAATTTAATATAACACAAAAAATGCTTAATGTATATAACTAACTATATACATACACTAGAATTTTTCCGTAACAAATATTCGTATATATACAATAATACTTTGTAATACTAAAATACCTTTTCATGTTTATCTTTATTAAAGTCCAAATAAAGCTATTTGTATTTACTAGCCCCGAGGCGATACTGAAGGCTGAATAAAATATATCTACAAAGTAAAACGAGGCGGACTAAATTCGTCAGGAAGTAAGTCTCGATTCTGTTCACCTACATTCTATTACCTTCATACATTTAGTATTGATTTTCCGCTGACCCGCTCGCCCGTTCCAGAACAGATCTTATTCTTGAAATAAATGTATACATTGTACTTATTTATTATATTTATTGAATAAATAAATATAGGATATATATATTTGATACGAATTCATTATATTACATATTTATAATAGAAATATATATCCTGAATTTTTTTTAATAAGTATTATTATTTACCTGACGTTCAATCGAACTGCACCGATAGTGGTTACGGGGTTATTGAATCCCGATATATTTGTTATTATTTATATAAATCGTGAACGTTTAAAAACAATAATTACAACAATACACTATCACACACATGAAATGTTATAGTTATTACTCTATTAATACCAGGAAATCGTAATATCCGTCTAGTTGTTTAGTTAGACTCCATTAAGTCTAATATATAAGTTATCAGATAGTAAACCTCACAGGAAAGAAAACAAGTTGATTTAGAGAATGAAATATATATTTAGTTATAAGGCTATGAAGATGGTATTAGTTTTAAAATATAAAATAAACCTTAAAAGTATTTTTGTAGAGCTTAAAATAATATATCAAAATTAATGTTGTCTTAATTTTTATAAGGTTATCTAAAATATTAGCTATTACTTTTATTACGGCAGTCCTAACGACTATGTAGGAAGAATCCCCAGTCGAGACGTCGCGTCGCCTTCTTACAATCAAAACAAACATAAGAACTACTGTTTTATGATCCTGCTGGCACGACACCAAATATATGATATCGTACGCACTTTTTTATTATTTAAAATTACATTATTTATCAACATTTAAAAATAATATAAGGTTAATACACCTAAATTTAACAATAACATCATAAATACACAAAAATTATACAAATAATATTCATGCATTAGGATTAAATTTATTATGACTAAAACAGTAAAAAATAAAGAATACCTTTATAAAGGTATCAAATAAAAGAATTTTGTTAAAATATATTATATTTTTCAGACAGATTTATGACGCATTTTCGCATTGAAATATGATGTAAATACAATATGTAATACACATTGAAGATGAAATATATTTTCAAAAAATATTTGTATTAAAAAATTAAAATTTTAAAATTTTAAAAATTAAAAAACAAAAATTTGAGATAAGAGATTTTTTAATGTATCTTTAACACTATCGCATTTTTGAAAACTTTTTCCCAAATTATAAAAAAATGGTCATATTGTCCTCGGAAGTCGTGGTTGTGGTATCGCCACCTAATATAGTTGGGGCCATAATGTGGTAGGCCAGTTGATGACTTAATATATTTTTTAATTGGTTCATACTAACTGTTAATATCTGTTTCATATAACAAGTTTTATTGTTGAATATATCCTACATGTATGTTATGTATTTTGTGTTTTTAGTAAACACTCTTTGCTTCGAAAACATTCAAGACAGTAATAAGGTCTTGAGTGAAGTCACTGAGTTCAAAACAAATTAATCTTTTGTTCAGTATTTTTTGCTACTGTCACATTTCTTCCTTTGTATCAATGAATGAATTTTTCATAATATAAGTATTATTGTGCCGTAAACACAATAAGTCTTTATGTGAAGACTTATATATAAATATTCCGGGAAAATTATACGACAAAATACGGAAAAAGTGATTGACCTTTGTAAAGAAAAGTGGTATTCATTGTTTATCATAAAGATAAAAATATTATTTACTTATTTGATATAAGTTAATTAAGACTTTATTTAATCTGTTGTAATTAGGAATTATTTGAGAAATTCTATTTCCATGATAATATAACAAATATATTAAATATGCTGATAAAATATTTTAATAAATGATAGGAGGTTTACATTGTTATGTTTTATAATTTAAAGTCGTATATTGATAACAAAGCCAGTTATTTTCAATAATTCAATAAATAATTAACTCACTAAATAAATAAATATTGAAAATTATGATACCTATATTACAAACTAATTTTTAATATACAATTGAATTATTTGAGATATAAATCATAATTTACAATGATTTCGGTTCTTTTCGTAATCCGTTGTTCTAATTCATTGTTCTAGTTTGGTGCTTATATTCAAATGCTCAAAAAATCTCATAAAATACTACATTCAATTCCCATTATTATTTTTAATGATTTTTAAAGGGTTTTAATCCAAAAAAATGGCTTAAACCTTATATATAGAATATACAAATTGTCTTAACAACCTACGTGAAACTTATTAAGTTCATTACACCGCCATCTTCACTTTTCAGTGCGCTGCGCTCCATCTATATCTAGTCTATAGTTTATTATAGGTTTGTGTGTATATTTATGTGTTAGTAATACTTGTATTGTTAATATAATACAATTTAATATACTTATAGGTAACATAAGATGCTTTCAGATTTTATTGAATATTTGGAATAATTGCTATTTATTGAATCTATTCTAAAACCAATCAGTCTTCTATAATAATGGTAAATAATTATTTAGACACAACTTTAATAGAGTTTTAACTTACAATATTTAAATAACTGTAGGTACTTGAATACAATAAATTATAAAAAAACAAGCGGTACTGGGTGCGAGAACTATCTTTTTTAATTAGCTTCCAGATTAAGAAAAAAGTTTTATTATTATTATCATTTTATAATATCCATTCTATTATTACTTACTACTTCTGTTTTTTTATTTCAACTATATGTTTATGCGTCATATTAAAATGTAAATGTATTTGTCTTAAATTAGTGTAAAATAAAATTAATATTATTATTACCTGCATTAAAGTCATTATAACAACTCATTGCAGACAATATATTTTAAAACTTTAAAAATGTAACAGTTCTAAATGTATTATATACTAATTATTTTATTATATCTTATTTTTTAATAAAAAAACCTACAAATATTTTTTATTCCGATTTAAATCACTTTCTGAAAAACTAGAAGAACTAATCAAATTTTTATTTTTTGTTTTTAACTAGCAACCGCTTGGTCGATTTCGCTGGAAAACTAATCACCTCTAAGTTACGTGAATAGGTACCGAAACAGCACAAACCCATACACACACATACACTTACATACACACACTCACAAACTTTCACGCGCACACATTACTTATCACACACATACACTAACAAACACAAACAACCAAAATACAATAACTGATGACCACTCAAAACGTTAAGATAAAAACCTATTTCGAAAATAAGGAATTACAATAATAATGAAATAAAAATGTTGAGTCTATACGATTAAAGAATTGTTCAGTCATCAAAACAATACATTAAATTCAAATTAACTACAAATCACATTAATTACCATTATTACACGTAATATTCGTAATTCTTTGATTTCAGTTAATAATTATAGATTTTAACAAGTAAAGAATGCTAAGTGCCCTTACATCTTTTATAAACGTTTTTTCGTAAATTAAAATTTAATCTAAATCTTATATTTAATTGTGTTTAACCCAGCTTTCAATAATACAACCAAACTATAATAAAACAAAATATAACAAAGGTGTTTGAATGTTCGTAAGATCTTTAACAATATTAGTGACTATTACAACTAATGACTCTTTACATAACTACGGTCCTAAACGACACGTTTCTAAATCACGCTATTGAAGTTTTTCAAATTTCTAAGCCTATATACTTTGAAGAACACAATACTTGCTGGGGTCCGTATATACACAGTAAGCCACTGGGTATCTGGTTATTATTACCTACTTTCTATATATCTGTTCAGTGATTAAACTGCACAGCTGTATAGTAAGGACCTGCACTGCGAAAGTGCCTGTCGACTATCATTTACTTGTGTTCCCTGACAATTGTTGATTAATGTGGTATCACCAGAGAGATAAATCCGTCTCTCTCTGGTACGTGAATTAATCGACGTTGTCTTCCTTTCCCTTGTTCCTTAGTCGCAGGCACGACACCACTGTTGTGTACAATTTGACCCCTCATTTTTTGCAAATTTAAATTACAACATACTATAAGTTTAAATAATATCTAAAATGCTTTACAATTATTAATCTGGCATGTATTAAAACATTTCAGTGTTTTTGTTTCCATTAAATATCTATTTTATTAAAACAAAATATTTTCAAACATTTACTTCGATATTATAATATTCTAATAATACAAGTGTTATTTTCTTATTTATGTAATAGTATTGTAGTTAGGCTGAGTCTGCATTGCCTTCGTGGGAAGGTAAGGTGACAACTCTTTTCTTGGAGCACCCTAAGTTTCTTGGAGTAAAACATAAATATGTTTTACTTATTTCTTTCAGGGACGTGTATTGAATAGTATTTTGGCCTATTACTAGATAGAACTATTGCTAATTAGAATAGTTAGATTAAAGGTGAGAAAAGTGATATAAGCATCCTGGGTTTAATACTTCCGATGTTTAAAAATATGCAAAAAACTCTTACCCAGAGATCTTTTGTACTTATAGGAAGCCGAAGTGGACTTTTCAAACATTTATATATATATTTTCTTACGATAATACACTAAGGAATTTATATAAAAAAATGTTACTATTAACTAACACTTATTTTCATTTATATGATACTTGCAATTAAAACTTGACTAAAATAAAACAAAACACATATGTATATTTTATATACATAATGTTATGATGTTATTTTAATTGGATTCATTATTTTTTTACTATGACTTGCTTAAGTATACTTGATAGCTTTATCAGAGTAACAATATCAACGAATATATTAAGACAACGTACTCTCAACCTCATGATTTTCAGTTTGTGCTGATACGTTTTGAAATTTAACTAGAATTCTATACATAATGTACCACTATCCAACTTTCTATCATTATTAATTATATCATCGACAATACTAATATAACTTTAGATCGAATGAAAAAAAAAATTACTACATTAATATTATAGTTTAATTTTAATAAATAAATAAATACGAAAATATCAGTTAATGTTAAAAAAAATAGGAATGTTTAATATACAATTAACTTTTTCTTCACCAGAAAATGTAAGCGTTTGACTACGTGATTATGCGATTTTTATTTAATTTAGGGTAATTTGTAATTTATGACTCAAATGTAGAAAAAGAAGGTATTATGAAGTTAAATATGGATATTCGGTCTAGAAAAATATTTTCAACAACTGTGTGAATTTAATAATAGCAGGGTTATATTTATCAAGAGTACACTTGTAATATATTTACTATCTCAATTATATCGTAGTAATTGTACCTGGTAACAATGATTATATGTATAGAAATGTTACTGTATTAATATATATAAAAATATATTTTATTATTTCATAACGGACAATTAACAACATGAATTTGTTGAATATTAAAGGATATAACACTGTCCTTTAAAGCTCCAATTAAAAGCTCGAGCTTGTTTCAAAAGCCTATTATAAAACTAAAGACTGTTGACGATGTCTGTCAATAATCTATAATCTACTAACAATCATCTACATCCGGCTTTTTATAAGCAGTACCTTTTCCAGGACAAATTCTGAGTTAGAATTTTACAATGTTAGTTTTGTTATCCTTTTTAAATGTGAAAATCTCATAGCTGGTAGGTGCTGGTACAGTTTGAAATATTTTTTATTGTAGAACCTATTGGATTTTGGTTCTAATTCGTTTTTATACCATCACTAGAGTATCAGTTAATACTGTGAAATAACATTTCGTATATTAATTTAAAAGAGCATTCATGAAATATCTTTTCTGTTATTCTTCTTCGACATTTGGATCTGAGCGATTGAAATCTTTCGTTTTTAAAATAAAAAACATTTTACGTACTTTAAATGTCTGTGGTGATATCACGTTCGATCGTTAAAATGTAATGAAATATATTATTATATGTAACTTTGTCTAGTCTAGTCTTTGTCTAGTTTCCACAACGAAACTAATCCATTTTAAGTGATTATCTTATAAAAGGATTTTTCAGATAGTTAGATATTAAGCAATTTCAGTCTATAATATGATGGAAATATCGAATATATACTGAAAATATATGAAAATGATATACTTAACAAAATATTTATATGACAAATAAAAAGAAACTATACGTGCATGTTATGTTTTAAAGTTTAAACATGAATGATGTTTTGAGGTATTTTTTACTTTGTCTTTGAACGTTTTACCGACATATAATATAAGGGTCATATTGTTTTCAGCAGTGGTTGTTGTGGTATCACCACAGCCACATCAGCTACCACCAGTTGTATGTAACAGATATTAAAGGTTAATATTAACCTTTAATATCTGTTACATACAATAAGTTTTAGTTTTGAATAAATCTTACATTTATGTTATATATTTTGGTGTTTTTGAAACAGTTCGAAAACATTCATGAGGTCCTGAATGATGTCACGGACCTTAAAATAAATTATTCAGTATTTTTGCTGTTCTTACTTTCCTTCTTCTTTTATCAATGAATGAATTTTTCATAATATAAGTATAAGTGTGAAGGCTAATATATAAATACTCCGGAAAAAATATATTACAAAATAAGGAAAAAGTGAATTATTTTTGCAAGGAAAAGTGATGTTCATTGTTTATCAGCTAAATGAAGAATATTATTTACTTATTTGATATAAGTAATAATTAATTAAGATTTAATTTAATCTGTTGTAATTAGGAATTATTTGATAGATTCTATCCCTTTGATAACTTTACAAATATCTGATGATTTCAATTAACGAATAAAGTTTAAATTGTTATGTTTTTATAATTTAAATACTTATTTTAATAACAACGCCCGTTCTTTTTAATAATTAAGTAAATAATTAACTCAATTAATATTCTTTTATTAAAAATTATTATATATATGTAACAAGATTATTATTTATATACAATTTTATTTGAGATATTATTGCGCATAAATCATAGTTAACAATGATTTTGGTTTTTATAGTAATTCGTTGTTCTATACTCCTCTTCGTCGTTCTGGTTTGGTGCTTATATTCAAATGCTCAAAAATCTCAAAAAATACTATATTCAATTCCCTTTATTATTTTTAATGATTTTTTAAATGTTTTTAATCCAAAAAATGTATTTTCTAGGTTTACAATAAAAGCATATTATTATTACTTGCACTAAAGTCATTTCAACAACTCATTTCAGTTTGTTAAATTTGTAAAGTTAACATATGCTGAAATTGTAAGTTTAAAAATTAAACAATACATTTAATACGGTTTAATTTCTTATATATCTATTTTTTTATTTAAAAAAAAAACAAGAATTTTTTATCCAATATAGATCATTTTTAAAAACTAATGACTTCTACAACAAACAAATCGATAGCGCTTTTCATTTCTTAATAATCGAGAAAGTTTTAAAGTTTTTAATGTCTTAAAAAACGCTTGGTCCATTTCGCTGGAAAACTAATCAACACTAAGTTATGTAAATACGCATAGGTAACAAAAGCCATATACACATTCACACAATACAACTACATACACACACTCACACACTTTCACACACATTCAAATATTACTAATCACATAAACACACAAATGCAAACGACAAAAATGCAATTACCGAAGACAACTCAAAACGATAAGATATGACAAAAAATACCTATTTCGATAATAAGGAATTACAATAATAATAACAAAAATGTTTAAAATTATGTGTTAAGAGTCTGTCCGATTATAGAATTGTTCAGTCATCAAAACAATACATTAAATTCAAAGGAATTACAAATCACATTAATTACCATTATTACACGTAATACTCGTAATTCATTGATTTCAGTTAATAATTGTAGATTATAACAAGTAAACAATACTAAGTGCCCTAAATCCTATTATAAACGTAAGACAAAAGTAATGCTTTTTATAAATACAATATTTATAGACTTTGAAAAACAACACTAAGAGGTGTCTTATCGTAAATTAAAATTTAATCTTCAGCTTATATTTAATTATATTTAAACCAGCATTAAATAATACAACGAAACTATAATCCAACAAAACAAAATATAACAAAGGTGTTTGAATGTTCGTAAGATCTTTAACAATATTAGTGACTATTACAACTAATGACTCTTTACATAACTACGGTCCTAAACGACACATTTCTAAATCACGCTATTGAAGTTTTTCAAATTTCTAAGCCTATATACTTTGAAGAACACAATACTTGCTGGGGTCCGTATATACACAGTAAGCCACTGGGTATCTGGTTATTATTACCTACTTTCTATATATCTGTTCAGTGATTAAACTGCACAGCTGTATAGTAAGGACCTGCACTGCGAATGTGCCTGTCGACTATCATTTACTTGTGTACCCTGACAATTGTTGATTAATGTGGTACCACCAGAGAGATATATCTATCTCTCTCTGGTACGTGATTAATCGACGTTGTCTTCCTTTCCCTTGTTCCTTAGTCGCCGGCACGACACCACTGTTGTGTACAATATGACCCCTCATTTTTTGCAAATAATAATTACAACATACTACAAGTTTAAATAATATCTTAAACGCTTTACAATTATGAATCTGGCATGTATTAAAACATTTCAGTGTTTTTGTTTCCATTACATATCTATTTTATTAAAACAAAATATTTTCAAAAATTTACGTCGATATTATAATATCTTATAGTAGTTAAGTAAATTAGACAAGTAACTGATTTTTCCACATCTAAGTTGATTTACTTTGGATACTTCTACAGTACTATGTATTACAGTATTGTGATCAGAAGATTTAGAATATATTTTTATTTTAAAAAACAGACCCGTATAAATAATCAAAATGAATGGAACATAAATATGTTTTACTTATTTCTTTCAGGGATGTGCATAGAATAGAATAGAACAGTATTTTGGCATATTACTAGATAGAACTATTGCTACTTAGAATAGTTAGATTAAAGTTGAGAAAAGTGATATAAGCCCCTGGGTTTAATACTTCCGATGTTTAAGATTATGCAAAAAACTCTTACTCAGAAATCTTTTTTACTTATAGGAATCCGAAATGGAATTTTCAAACATTTATATATTTATTTTTTTACGATAACACACTAAGGAATTTATATAAAAAAATGTTACTATTAACTAATTTGTTTTTTTTTTCTTTTCGGATTATAAACTGAAAAATTAGGGATCTCTAAGATATACACGTATATTTTATTTCAGTCATAATATATTTTATTTATTTTATACGTGCATTTTTATAAAATTTTTGTATGTTATATAATATTAACAAGTTGATTATTTGTACACAACATTGAAAAATAACAACAAATTATATTTATGTTGTTATTTATTATACTTTCACATTTTATTTTTATTTTATTTTATTTTATTTATTTATTTTTTTATTTTTAAATTACTTTTTTTCTTTATATATATAATGATTTAATTTATTATTGGATAATGTATATGTTTAGATATTATGGTATATGTAATTAAGCAGTCATCAATTAAGCGTTCACGTCGCGGCGCGGCGGCCACTGAAAATCAGGGCTGGGGTCACGTATTCCAGCAACAGCTGAGTGGTTTACCGTTTTAGATGTCACAGTTTTATTTGCTTTTAATACTTGTTAATTCTTTAGTCTTGTTTTCTTTTATTTTATTTTTTTTTTGTGTTACATTTATAGTTTTATTTCTTTATGTTTATTTATGTGATGTCTAAATAAAGTTTTTTGAATTTGAATTTGAATTTGAATTTGAACTAACACTTACTTTCATTTATATGATACTTGCAATTGAAACCTGACTAAAATAAAACAAAAATCATTTGTATATTTTATACACATAATGTGACCCCTTTATTTATGATGTTCTTTTAATTGGATTCATTAATGTTTTTTATGACTTGCTTAAGTATACTTGATAACTTTATGAAAGTAATAATATCAACGAATATATTAAGATAATGTACTCTCAACCTCGTGATTTTCAGTTTGTGCTGACACGTTTTAAATTAAACTAGAATTCTATGCATAATGTACCACTATTCAATTTCCGCTCATATTAATAGTGTCATCGATTTTACTTACGTAACTTTAGATTGAGTGAAAAAATATATATATTTAATTATATTATAATATTTCGGTTTTAATAAATACCAATCTATTGACTCTTCATTATTAGTTAACAGCAAAGTAAATAATTATGTTTTATATAAATTTATAATTAATTTAGGGGGGTATGTAATTTATGACTCAAATATAGAAAAAGAAGGTATTATGGAGGTAGATATGGATATTCGTTCTAGTATAAATATTTTACTGCTGTGTGGATTTAATAATAGCAGGATTATATTTATCAAGGGCACACTTTTAATGATAAATTCATTAAAAATGTGCTCTTGATGAATGTTCTTGTGCTCTCTCAATTATATTGTGGTTATTGTGTAATTTGTGCTCAACAATTATCATATTGTTATAAACAGATTTTACTGTATTAATATATCTCTTTAGTAAGTTCTTAAAGACTTTGTCAGTGATGAGCCCAGGCTCATCGCAGTACCGTTACTGAGGTGAATCCATGGAATGCTAAGCTTCATCTCTTCTTTATTTAAATACCTAATATTATATGTATATTATTGTTCCAGTGCTGATATAAACGCTATATCTGAACATCCAGCTGGTACTGTTAGTTACACTATGTGGCACAATCTTTTACACAGATTTCATTAGCAACACATAGACCAATACAATATATTATAGAATACAGTATATTGTAAAGTTCTACAGGTTATATTATTACTTTATTATTTATTTATGGTTGTCTGTGTGTTTTTCTGTCTTTCTGTTGTTTCGAACTGGCACGAGACTAAAACTACTACAGTCGTTTTAATATAATTTATTATAATAAGAATTCAATATTCATGATGCAATTTGCCTTCAAGAACCAATTACAAATAAATGAAAAATAGATTAAGTAGTCCATTTGAAATGCTCTTATTAAGAAAACTTATATTAAAAACTGATAAAATTAATAACATTAAAAACCAGAATATCTTAAAATTATTATATATTCTGTACTTTCAAGAATCTTCTCGTTTTAAAAGCCAAAATTAATCTAGTAGTATAATTCTTTACTAAATGCCTTTAAATCATTCTTCAAGTTCCTTATAATCTTCAAGAAACTCTCACCCTGCTCAGTAATGACCACAACAAGAGTATATGGAAAGAATGAAAAATGCGAATGAAGATATTTTTAACAACATTCCACAACCCAACATTTCGTATGTTTTTTATAATGTCGTTAACCAAACCGAACTCTGTGGTTCCCCATAAAACTTTTTATAACTATTTCAGTGATACTCAAGCATCAAGTTCTTTGTCGGTAAGCTTTTTGTAAAAAAATAGGATCTTTATTCTATGTGTGTATTTATGGTACAACAAATATTTCATCTTTGAGTTTTTAGTCACAACTTTAAATATACTATAAAAAAAAATCAAACACGAGTAACTATTCACTTCTTATTTTTTCGGAAACATTTTTTGTGTTTCTACTATCACAATAGACTGTCAACTAATGCACAAAATTTATTTGGTGCATTTATGCAGTTGTCACGTCCATGGCCTTCAGTAGTCAGTAGTAGTTGTAGTATTAGATAGATTTTATTAAATAAAAATGAATTATAAATAAAACAATACAATAGAAAGTTTAATATATTGAAGACGATGACTTTTTTTGTACACCTAAAATGAGGGTGCATGTCGGTCCGGATCACCCCAATATCAGCTTCTGCCTTTTGACCGCGTACAACGGAGAGTTTCCGTATTTCATCACCGACTGCATTTCCATCCATACCACCTGGATGCGTGGCGATCTTCTACTGTGCGGTTTTCAAGGACTTTTCTTCCACTTAAATATTTATACGACATGGGTACTTTAAAAAAAGACGTATACTCTTACTTCCAAGCCTGGTAACGCTCCTGTATGTCTTCGGATGTTGCAAGAGTTCGTGGGCGCAGGTGATCACATATGACCTGTGACCCGCACGCTCGTTTACCCTCCTTTTTCATAAAAAAGAGTATATTAAGTTTACAGTATCGACACCAATAAATGTCCTCTCTCTCTCTCTCTTACCGTCATAAAGGTAACTTGTCAAAGCTAGAGAACACCGACAACCTGTTGATGAAAATATTGCTTTACAACGATTTCTGGCACAGGAATCCAATATAGCCAGGCCCCTGATTATTACTGAAAACAAACGAAATACTAGCGTCATAAAGGCAGTGAAGTTTTAAGTTTGCCTGGTGCAATTATTATAAGTTTTGCTTGTGTCTTTCATATTATAACGAAAATTGCATATACATTTTAATACGGATCTTAATATTATGTGAAATTATTTAAAAAATAAATAAATCTCGTCCAAGTCACGTTTAACTTTTTTTTTTAAACTTGAAAAATTTAAAAACTTCATTAATAATCTCTAAAATATTAAGATTAATATTTAAAATTCAATATATTTCTTTATATTTCATACTTAAAAATCTCTGAAAAAATTAAAACAGAAATTTTTCGTAAAAATTTGTTAATAAAACAATGTTAAAATATGTTTTTTTTTAAAGTTAAAAGGGGAGAAAACATCTTCCTATCATCATATTTTGAGTATAAAAGAACTACTCAAATTGTTTACGTAAATCTAAAATCGGACAATCTTCCCAAAACTTTTCTTTTAAATAAAACATCGCTTTCATCACAAATATGATAAATTTGATTTCAAATGCTTTCTTCGATCGTAATACAGTTCTGTGTTTTTGTCCGAAATTTACTTATTATTTTGAACTGTACGAGTAACAACTGTGAGGATTTAAAATAATAAGAAAACGGGTTGCGATAAACTGCTGTTGAGTATAATTAAAATATCACTGACAAAGAAGTCACATGCGCTCCATATAATATGAACTTAACTGCATATGGCATATGTTAAATTAGGTAAGCGTCATTGCTCAATTAAATCGAACAGGCGCTTAAATATAAACTAAAGAGATTTAGACATACACAGTTTTTACACCACTTTGTTCTTATGGTCATACTATTATCTTATTGTTTGATAAAAATGCTCCAAATAAAGTATTTTACCTATAAGTTAATTATTGTTAGTATTATTGATTTCGACGTTACGTCAAGTGCTCCAAAATAGTATCATACATATTAATGACTATCAGCACTAATGATTTTTGACACAACTACCGTCCTAAACAACACATTTCTAAATCACGCTATTGAAGTTTTTCAAATTTTTAAACCTATATATTTTGATTTACACAATTACATCGGGGGTCCGTATATACACAGTAAGCCACTGGGTATCTGGTTATAATTACCTACTTTCTATATATCTTTTCGGTGATTAAACTACACAGGTGTATAGTAAGGACCTCGCTTAGCGAATTGGCCTGTCGACTATCATTTACTTATGTTCATTGACAATAGTTGATTAATTGCTAAGTAATTGGTACCACCAGAGAGTTATATTTATCTCTCTCTGGCACGTGAATTAACCGACGTTGTCTTCCTATCCCTTATTCCTTAGTCGCAGGCACGACACCACTGCTGTATACAATATGACCCCTAATTTTTTGCAAATAATAATTACAAAATACTATAAATGTAAAGAGTATCTAAACACCTTACAATTATGAATCCGGTATGTATTGAGACATTTCAGCGTTTATTGAATATATATAACATATTATAGTATAAAGTAACAATTTAATTTAGATTTACCTGAAATGACATAATATAATAATAAGGTGGACCCATTTAGTATTTAAAGTTATACTTCTATGTTCTATATGTAATAACATTATCTTTTTTTTGTTGTATGAACTGTCAGTTAAATACATACGATTATAATGTTGTAAATGAAAGAAGTACCCGCCATATAAATATAAATAAATATATGTGTGTGTCATATCTTTTTTGTGGTGAAAGAATAGCGTATAAACAATAATCGAAAAAATATATATTTCATGTTAAATCTTTATTCTCAAACATTTACTTTCATATTGTAATATTCTAATGATTATATCATACAAGTCTAACTTTCTTATTTATGTAGCAGTATTTTAGCTATACCCAGTCTGCAGCGCCTTCGCGGGGAAAGAGGATGACCTCTCTCACCTCATATAGAGCTGCGTCGTGAGGGTGCTCTAAGTCCTCGGAGCACCCTCACACAGGGGTAACGCTGGGGCTTCACGGTGAGAGATATCTTAAATCCGTGGCGTCCCACAAAGGCGATGAGGACAACCGTTGTTTTAATTAATTGATAGTTTTGTAAATGGCAGCATCCTCTATGCTGCAGGGTACTGCCGCATAACCCCCCAACCATCATCTGCTTGACCGACGGATATTTTCAAAGAAGCCAAAAAACAAAAAGGTATATTTTTAGATTACAGTTCACATAACTGATATTTCCACAGCTAAGTTGGTTTACTTTGAACACTTCCACAGTACTATGTGTTATACCGTTGTGATCTAGGGATTACAAGATTTAAAGTCTTTTTTTATTTTAAAAAACAGAAGAGTATAAATAATAAATATGGAGGCATAAATTGTTTTACTTATTTCTTACAGGGTTCTATAAAATAGAATAGTATGGTCTGGTCTATTACTAGATACAACTATTGCGACGTAGAAAAGCTAAATAAAACATCCTAGGTATAATATTTCCGATTTTTGAGAATATACAAAGAACTCTTACTCAGAAATATTTTTTAAATATAGGAAGCCGAAATGGACATTTCAAAAATGTATATTTATATTTGTACGATAACATACTACGAAATTTAGAAAAAGAAATGTTACTATTAACTAACAATTATTTTCATTTTGTATAATACTTGCAATTTAAAACTGACTAAAATAAAACAACATACATACAATACAACATGTATACTTTTTATAAAAAAAAAAATTAAATATTATTTACCATGTCATTTTAATTGGATTTATTAGTTTTTGATCTACTTTAGAGTCACAATATCAATGAATATATTAAAATAATGCATTCTCTTCGAACAAAATGTTTTTCAGTTTGTGCTGACAGTTTTTGAAATTCAACTAGAATTCTATGCATAATATACCGCTATTCAATTTCCACTCATATTAATAGTGTCATCGATTGTAATGACATAACTTTTCATCGGGTGCTGAAAATATTTCACTATATTAATATAATATTTCGATTTTATTATTACCACAATATTGGCCCAGGTAATATTTTATATCTCGCCGGGGCGTCACGGTGTGTGCTAACGCGATCCCGTGAAGTCAGAGGGCAACCGTTGGTTTTTTAGTGGGTAGCCTTAAAAATGGCAGCATCCTCTATGCTGCCGGGTAGTCTCACATCACCCCTCGGCCGTCACCCCCCAGGGCCGACGGGATACCCGTAACGGGTTTTTACAACGGAAAAAAAAAAGGTAATATTTTATATGCGATTAAATTTGTAATAAACTTACTGTGGTATGTAATTTATGATACAAATATAGAAAAAGGAGGTATTATGGAGTTAAATATGGATATTCGGTGTAGTATAAATATTTAAAACAACTGTGTGGATTAAATAATAGCAGGATTATATTTATCAATAGCATACTTTTAATAAATCTGAAACTCAATTATATTGTGGTTATTGTGTAATTTGTGTTCAACAATTATCATATTGTTATAAACAGATTTTACTGTATTAATATATCTCTTTATAAAGTTCTTAAAGACTTTGTCCTTTCTAGAGTTATCATCAGTTCAGCAATGAGCCCGGTACTGAGGTGAATCCATGGAATACTAAGCTTCATCTCTTCATTTAAATACCTAATATTATATGTATATTATTGTTCCAGTGCTGATATAAACGCTATATCTGAACATCCAGCTGGTACTGTTAGTTACACTATGTTGCACATTCTTATACACAGATTTCATTAGCATCACATATACCAAGACAATATATTATTATAGTATATTGTAAAGTTCTACGGGTTATATTATTACTTTATTATTCATTTATGGTAGTCTGTGTGTTTTCCTGTCTTAATGTTGTTTCAAACTAGCACAAGACTAAAACTACTACAGACATTTTAATATAATTTATTATAATAAGAATTCAATATTCATAATGCAATTTGCCTGTAAGAACCAATTACGTGAATTAACAAATGAAAAATAAATTAAGTAACCGCTTTGAAATTCTCTTAGTTAGGTATTCTTTTCCTTCAATCACTTCTTATCTATCTTGTGGGCGATTGTTGACAAAATTATTTAAAGAACATTACGTTAATCAACTTTTTTAACGCATAAAAAATACATTAAAACTTAAATCATCAAAATAAAACCGAGAGCATCTTAAAATTTCAACTTTTTTCTGAAATTTGAAGAATTTTCTCATATCAAATGCCAAGAATAATCGACTATCAAAGTTCTGTAGCAACGGCCTTAAAATAGTACCTCAAGTACTTAGTAACCTTCTGGAATCTCTCACTCTATTTTTATATTAGAAAGAGAGAAAAATGAGAATGCAGAGAATAAATTTTTATTTTTGAAAACATTCCACAACCTAAGTTTTGTGGTTCTCTATAAAACCTTTTATAATTGTTTCAGTTTAATCAAGCATCAAGTTCTTTGTTTGTAAGCTTTTCGTAAAAATTTGGATTTTTCTACAATGTACGTATTTATGGTCCAACAAATATTTCTCCTTTGAATATTGCGTCACGACGTTAAACATACTAAGTTGATATACAAAAAAACCTCAAAACAAGAGTAAATAATGACTTTTTATATTTTTGGAAACATTTTTTCGTTTCTAATATCATGTTATACTGTCAACAAATGCACAAAACTTATTTGATGCATTCATGCGACGTTCACGTTCTTCAGTAGTCAGTAGTAGTAATAGATCGATTATATCAAATGAAAAAAATTAATAAATAAAATAATACAGTTAAGAAGTTTAATACATTGAAAACATTATTTCATATACATCTAAAGTGAGGGTAATTGAATAATAATTTACATGTACCATAAAAATATTATCTGAAAAAAATTGCTAAATACAACAAACCGAAACGAACGCAACGAAAATTATAAAAAAAGTAGTGGAAAATTCAAGTTGATAATTCTTATATTCTGTTACTTCTATTTGTTTTTTACATTGCTATAATTTTTATAAAAAAATATATTTGTAGTTTTAAAAATATAATTAAAACGAAAGTCGTAAGTACTGCTATTTATAAGTTGTATAAAAAAAATCTTAAATTGACAATTGTAATAAATTCCAGATTATATTATCGTTTAAATAATTGAAGAACAAGGCTATAGTTTTAAAGTATATTGATTTTCCAGTATCGACACCAATAAATATCCTCTCTCTTTCTCTTTCTTACCGTAAAGGTAAATTGTCAAAGTAAGAGAACACCATCAACTTGTCGATGAAAATATTGCGTTACAACGATTTCTGGCACAGGCATCCATTGTAGCCAGGCCCCTGATTATTACTGAAAACTAACGGAATACTAGCATCATAAAGGCAGTGAAGTTCCAAGTTTGCCTGGTGCAATTATTATAAGTTTTGCTTGTGTCTTTGATATTATAACGAAAAATTGCCGATATATTTTAATACTGATTTTAATATTACGTGACATTATTAAAACATTAAATATTTCTCGTCCAACTCACGTTTAACTTTTAAAAATAAACTTCAATAATAATCTATAAAATATTAAATATTAATATTTAAAATTCATCATATCAGTACTCAATTTCAAAGTTCACTCAAGTATTGTTACAGTCCTGATTCAAAAACCATATACAGGTTAAAATTATATTCAAAATTTTAGCAATTGTATGTACATACTTGTAGTAAATATGACCATCATTGTTATGACAAAAATAATTATCGAGTTACATTATTAGATATTCAATAACTTAAATATTTCAAATAAAACTATTTTTACGGATTAAAACTCGCGTATAATTTGGTTACATTTTTGATTTTAACCCAACATTATTTTAGTTTTATTTGAAATGTGTACTCGTGAAAATCTAAGAAAATACTTACTTAAATATTCTTTAATATTAAATATTCCCTTTAATAAATATTACAGACAAAACTTTAAAACTTATGGCTTTAAAGGTATATTTTAATCGTACTAACAAAATTTAAGCCTTAGTTAACTTTATGTATAGTTAAACACTGAAACCCATTAGTTTAACTTAAACTACTAAATATTTCATTAGTATACAGAATAACTAAAAACTCGTTACAATTCCCTTACGTTTTTACTAAAATTTATTTACTTTTTCACAAGTGACACATAAACTATCTCCATTTTTTTTTCTCTAATTATCTATGAGGGATAGACATCGTCCCCTATTTTAAAATCATTTTCACAGTTCTGTGTTTTTGTCCGAAATTTATTATTTTAAACTGTACGGTTAATAACTCTGAGCGTTTAAAATTATAAGAAAACGGGTTGCGATAAACTGATCTTGAGTATAATTAAAATATCACTGACAAAGAAGTCACATGCGCTCCATATAATATGAACTTAACTGCATATGGCCTATGTTAAATTAAGTAAGCGTCATTGCTCAATTAAATCGAACAGGCGCTTAAATATGAACTAAATATGAACTAAATAGATTTAGACATACACAGTTTTTACACCACTTTGTTCTTATGGTATAATAAGAAATGCTCCAAATAAAATATTATACCTATAAGTTAATTATTATTGTTATTATTGATTTCGATATTACCGTACATATTAGTGACTATTAGTACTAATGATTTTTTACACAACTACCGTCCTAAACAGTACATTTCTAAATCACGCTATTGAAGTTTTTAAAATTTTTAAACGTATATATTTTAATGTACACAATTACATCGGGGGTCCGTATATACACAGTAAGCCACTGGGTATCTGGTTATTATTACCTACTTTCTATACATCTGTTCAGTGATTAAACTGCATAGATGTATAGTAAGGACGTGCATTGCGAATTGGCCTGTCGACTATCATTTACTTGTGTTTCCTTGACAACTGTTGATTAACGTGGTACCACCATAGAGTTATGTATATTTCTCTCTGGCACGTGAATTAAACAACGTTGTCGTCATATGATCTCTTCCTTAGTCGCAGGCACGACACAACTGCTGTATACAATGTGACCCCTAATTTTTTGCAACTAATAATTACAAAATACTATAAGTGTTTAGACTTATAGTATTTCATTTTAAATCTTTATTTTCAAACATGTACTTCTATATTGTAATATTCTAATGATTATATCATACAAGTGTAATTTTCTTATTTATGGAATAGTATTTTAGCTATACCCAGTCTGCAGTCTGCATATAGGACTGCATCGTGAGGTTGCTCTAAGTTGCTCGGAGCACCCTCATGTGAAGGTAACGCCTGGTATTTGGGACTATTACCAGTAATACCTACTTCTACTTAAAATAGATAAAAGTTGACAAAAGTTATATAAGCATCTTGAGTTTAATACTTTCGACGTTTGAGAATATGCAAAAAAAACTCTTTCTCAAAAATCTTTTTTACATAAAGGAAGCCGCAGTGGGCTTTCATATATGTATTTATTATTTTTTTTCGATAACACTTAATTTAGATAAAGAATTAATATTAACTGACAATTATTTTCATATTATATAATACTTGCTATTAAAAACTGACTAAAGTATAACGAAATACATATGTATCTTTATTTATGATGTCATTTTAATTGGATTTATTAATGTTTATTATGACTTGCTTAAGTATACTTGATAGCTTTATCAGAGTAATAATATCAACGAATATATTAAGATAATGTACTCTCAACCTCATGATATTTAGTTTGTGCTGACAGGTTTTGAAATTCAACTAGAATTCTATGAAAAATGTATCACTATTAAATTACCTCTCATATTAATATGGTCATCAATTTTACTAACGTAACTTAAGATCGACTGGAAAAATATATATTTTATTATATTATTATAATATTTCGGTTTTAATAAATACCTATCTATTCAAATTCAAATTAAAATTCAAAAATCTTTATTTAGACATCATACAAATAAACATAAAGAAATACAACTATAAATATAATCCAAAACATAAGAAAACAAAACTAAAGAATTAACAAATTTTAAAAGCAAATAGAACTGTGACATCTAAAACGGTAATCCACTTAGCTGTTGCTGGAATACGTGATCCCTCTGCCCTAGCTCTGATACCCTAGCTCTGATTTTCAGTGGCTTGACCAGAACGAACGTTGATGACTGCTTAATTAGATAATAATAAATGAACACATAAATTTAATGTAACACTAAATCAAATAATTAGATACGTAAATAAAAATAAAAATTAAAAATAAAATTAAATCAAAATAAAAAGTGAAAATTTAAAAAAAAACAACATAAATATATTATATATAATTATAGGATCTTGACTCTTCATTAACAGTAAAGTAAAAGGTAATGGTTTATATGCGATTAAATTTATAATTAATATTGGGTTGTATGTAATTTATATATACAAATACAGAAAAAGGAGATATTATGGAGGTAAATATGGATATTCTGTGTTGTGTTAAATATTTTGAACAACTGTTTGGAATAAATAATAGCAGGATTATTTATTCCTAATTATTAAGAGTACTTTTTTTATGAATTTACTAAATCAATTATATTGTAGTAATTGTAGCAGGCAACAATGATTATATTGTAATAAAGTACTGTTACTATTTTAATATATGTATAACATAACAGACAATTAATAACATGAATTTGTTGAATATTAAACGACAGAAGATTATCCTTCAAAGCCTCAATTAAAAGCCTAAGCTTGTTTCGAAAACATGTTATAACACTGAGGACTGTTGACGATATCTGGAATAATCTATAATTTAATAATTCTCTACTTCACTTTGCTTTTTATAAGCAGTTCCTTTTCTAGGACAAAACATATCTCATAATTTTAATTTTACAATGTATTGTAATGCAACAACCAGGTTATATTATATTAATTAATTAATTAATTCTTTATTGCCCAAAAAGGTACAATCGGCGGACTTAACGCTAAAAAGCATTCTCTACCAGTCAACCTGAGAATGCAGTAAAAAAGAAAAAAAAAACATTGGGGCGCTTAAAAAAAAAACAATTTAAACAATAACAAAAAAAAAACAGCATAAAAATTCAAATTTAACAAAATACAACAAATGTACACATGAAAGACAGAAGTTGCGTGTAAATGTTACATACATATTTATAATAAATAAAATATACCTACACAAATATAGATAATAAACATAATTAAATAATAAAAACAATTCTAATACATACCATATATAAGATGCTATATAAATATATATATATATATATATACATGAATATAGATAAACTGCTTTCATATAAAAAAAATATGAATAAATAGACAATTTAATTATAGGACTGTGGATTTTTACTAAGGAAAAGGTTAACTGATTTTTTAAATACCACTCTGCTGGGTGACCGTCTAATAGTTTCAGGGAGGCTGTTCCAGAGTTTAGTCGAGTGAACTGTGAAAGAGTTAGAGAGAAACCCGGTATGGTGAGAAGGGATAAAGAGATTGAGGTTAGAGGATGAGCGAAGATGCAGGTTATGAGTATTTCCCAGTAATTGAAATTTGCATTTCAAATACTGGGGACAAAGGGGATCGTTAAGAATAGTGTACAATTGACATAAATATCTAGAAGATCTTCGCTCACGTATGGGAAGCCATTGAAGCTTTAAACGGTGAAGAGATATATGATCATATTTGCGAAGATCGAAGACAAAGCGAATGCAGTTGTTAAGAAGACGATCCAATTTGTTTAAATTGCATTCGGAGATGTTGGAGCAGCATACATCAGCATAGTCAATGAGAGGAAGAATCAGTGATTGCACTAGCATAGTTTTAGTCCTAATGGGAAGAAATCTCTTGTGTCGATATAATGTACGAAGTGAATTAGTTACATTTCGGCTTACTTCAGAAACATGGACATTCCAACTTAAATGTTACATTATAGGTAAAAGAGGCAAATAGTTACATCTCAAAAGGCTATATCAAGTTACATGAAGTAGTTACATCTCAAAAAATAAACGATCCTAGTATTTTCAGTAAAAAAATTATAGATGTCGTATTACGAAAAGAAAAAGTAAGAACGTTGTAATATTACTGCAAGAAATGGTGACTAATTCCCTTAAAAATTGTCTGCTTTGATCCAGTTAAGTTAAGAAATAATAAAAGTGACAGCTTTATTCATTAATGTTTTGTATAACAGTGAGAAGTAATAAGGGCCGTCATTCAATAGACCTTTTAATTTTAAGATACTATCAACTTATTGTACTTCTTATTTATTCATCATCATCATCATTACTTCAGCCCAAGGATGTCCACTGCTGACAATAGGCCTTCCCGTTGGACCTCCAGAGAGACCAATCCATGGCGGTCTGCATCCAGCAGCTTCCTGTAACTAATCTAATGTCATCCGGCCACCTTGTAGGTATTCGTCCAAAACTGCGCTTGTTTGTATGTGGCCTCCACTTGAGAACTTTTCTGCCCCAATGGCCATCGGTTACGACCTATGTTAAAAATAGAAGTATTATTTAGAATAATCTTATTCATATGTATGATATTGATGCTTATTCAGTCATAAGCATCAATATCATACACACATAAACACACATATTAAGCATAAGATCACACCATTAAGATAAACAGGAATTGATCAACAAAGTGACCTGGACTAGGTGTTTAGTTAATTTCTACGGCGTAGAAGTGAGAAAAAAATATAACAGTGAAATCTCTCGATAACGTACTTAAGACTGTCTCTTTTAGAATTATCATCAGTTCAGAGATAAGCATGACACTGTGCGGTGAATCCATGGAATGCTAAGCTTCAGCTCTTCTTTACTTAAATACATTAACAACGATTTACAATAGATATCATTAACAACGTATAGACCAAGAAAACACAATATAAATTAAGAATACAGTATATTGTATAGTTCTAAACAGGTTATATTATTACTTTATTGTTTATTTATGGTTGTCCGTGTGTTTTTCTGTCTTTGTTGTTTTGAACCGGCATCAGACTAAAACTACTACAGACATTTTAATATAATTTATTATAATAAGAACTCAATATTCATGATTCGTTGTTCCTGCAACAACCAATTACGTTGAGTAACAAATGAAAAATAGAATAAATAAACGCTTTGAAATTTTCTTATTTAGGTATTCTTTTCTTTCAATCACGTCTAAATTATCTTCTGGGCGATTGTGTCAAATTATTTAAAGAACATTACATTGATCAACTTTAATTCATCATTTAGGCATAAAAATACAATAAAACTCAACTCAATTCATAAAGTTAAAACTCAGAATATATGAAATTTGTCCTTTTTTCTGTAATTTGAAGGATCTTTTCGTTTTATACGTCAACAATAACTCACTTTCAGAGTTCTGTAACAACGACTTTAAAATCATTCTTCAAGATTCTTTATAACTTTCTGCAACCTGTCACCCTACTCAGTACTGATCATACTATGAGTCGAAAAGAATAAAAAATGAGAACGCAGAAAGTAAATTTTTAAAAACATTCGAAAAACAAACATTTCGTATGCCTTTTAACAATGTCGTTTACCTAACCTAGTCCAAAACAACTCCGCATTTTCGGCTTTATGGTTTCCCACAAAACCTTTTTTAACTGTTTCAGTGATAAGCAAGCATCAAGTTTTTTGTCGGGAGGCTTTTATTAAAAAAATCTGGTCTTTTTTCAATGTGTGCATTTTTATGGTCCACCAAATATGTCTTTTTAGAGTTTTGCGTGACAACTTTAAAAAAATTATATTCGTTTATGTATAAAAAAACCGTCCAAATTGGAGTAAATATTCGCTTCTTATATTTGCTGAAACATTTATTGTTCCCAATTTTACAATATACTATCTACAAACGCACATAACTTATTGTGTGCATTTATAAAGTTGCGACGTTCATGTACTTCAGTAGTCAGTGGTAATTGTAGTATTATATAGATAATATCAAATAAAAATGAATTATAAATAAAACAATACAGTTAGAAAGTGTAATATATTGAATGCGACAACGGTTTTTGGTACACCTACACTGAGGGTACATGAAATAATGGTTGACATGAACCACAAAAATAATATTTGATAAGGATTTGCTAGGTACTAAAGTCCAACGAAATAAGAAATAAATAATTTCAAAAAATTTATATAATTGATAATTCAATTTATTCTTTTTATTCCTATCAGCATTAAAAAAAGATATGACTGTAGATTTTAAGATGGAATTTTGAAAAAAGTTTACACTTTTGTTGACGCTATTATAACATAAGTTATATACTAAATACGTTAATAATTTTAATGACTTCTAGATAATTTTATCGTTTAATTACTTAAATAAAAACGGTAGGTATAGTTTTAAAGTATAGTGATTTTCCAGTATCGACACCAATATATATCCTCTCTCTCTCTCTCTTACCTTCTAAAGGTAACTTGTCAAAGCAAGAGAACACCGACAACCTGTTGATGAAAATATTACGTTACAACAATTTCTAGCACAGGTATCCAGTTTAGCCAGGCCCCTGATTATTACTGAAAACGAACGGAATACTAGCGTCATAAAGGCAGTGATGTTTCAAGTTAGCCTGGTGCCATTATTATAAGTTTTGCTTGTGTCTTCGATATTATAACGAAAATTGCCGATATATTTTAATACGGATCTTAATATTACGTGACATTATTAAAAAAAAAATATTTCTCGTCCAAGTCACGTTTAACTTTTATAAAAAAACCCCTTCACTTGATATATTTAAATACTTCAAAAACAATCCCCAAGTATTAAACTATTCATATTTTAAAAGTAACCAAATCAGTGCTCAATTTCAAAGTTCACTCAAGTATTGCAGCAGTCCTGTTTTGAAAACCATATACAGGTTACCAGGTTACCAGTATATTTGAGATTTTATGAACTGAATCAATTTGTAAAAAATTATTGTTACGACAAAATGAATTCCTTAGCTATTCATTAAAATACATATATTCTTCAATATTAAATAATTCCTTAAACATATTACAGACTTTAAAAATTAATACCTTTAAAGAATATTTTAAATATTCCTATTAACTAAATTCAAGCCTAATATAACTTTATATATACTTAGACACTAAAAACCAATAGCTTAAGTTAATCTTCTAAATATTTCATTAGTATACAGAATAACTTAAACTCGTTACAATTCCGTTACATTTTAGCTAAAATTTATTTACATTTCCACAAGTGACACCTAAACAGTCTCCAATATTTTTTTCTCTAAGTATCTCTGAGCGATAGACATCGTCCCCTATTTTAAAATTAATTTTCACAGTCCTAATTGACACTTTGTTAACTGCCACTTACTCTGTAGTGGTTGACAGAATTGCTTTATTAACATTTTTTTACCGATAAATTTCTTTTTAATAAATACTTATAAAATTTTATAGGCAAAGCAATATAATTATTTTTTTTTAAGTTAAAAGTATAATAAACATTTTCAATCACCATATTTTAAGTATAAAACATTAATCAAATTGTTTACGTAAAGCTTAAATCGGACAATCTTCCCAGATTTTTTTTTATTTTGAGCCTTATATTTGGAAATAAAATATAATAAATAGATTTAGAAAATATACAATAAATTAAAAATACATAACAAATCAGAAATACATAATAAATTACAATATGAAATAAAATCTAAATGGGTTTACCATTAAAAACAGATATTTCGTATAATAATGCTATGTTATTATAGATTAAAAAAGTTAAAAATTTATAGGATATCCTACTAGAACTACACTTACTAGAAGTGTGAGTCACTTGGTTTTAGTCAGGAATTGTAATTGTCCGCAACCTTTTAATACACAGCTTCGTTTCAGTTAACTTCTTAAGTATTACAAATTATTATTATTACAAACAATCTCATGGAGTGCCTTTGATATGAAGTCCTCTTTTCATTATTATTTTGAGTTTACACCACTTTGTTGTTATAGTTGCACTATTATACAATATGAAATGCTCCAAATATAAGATTTTCGAAATAATTTTGCTGCATATATAAATAATTACCTATAAATGAATTAATTTTAATTATTATTAATATTAGTATTATTGATTTTGACGTGACGTCAAGAGCTCCGAAATATTATCATACATATTGGTGATTATTAGCACTAATGACACTTTACACAACTACCGTCGTAAACGACACATTTCTAAATCACGCTATTGAAGTTTTTCAAATTTTTAAACCTATATATTTTGATTTACACAATTACATCGGGGGTCCGTATATACACAGTAAGCCACTGGGTATCTGGTTATAATTACCTACTTTCTATATATCTTTTCGGTGATTAAACTACACAGGTGTATAGTAAGGACCTCGCTTAGCGAATTGGCCTGTCGACTATCATTTACTTATGTTCATTGACAATAGTTGATTAATTGCTAAGTAATTGGTACCACCAGAGAGTTATATTTATCTCTCTCTGGCACGTGAATTAACCGACGTTGTCTTCCTATCCCTAATTCCTTAGTCGCAGGCACGACACCACTGCTGTATACAATATGACCCCTAATCTTTTGCAAATAATAATTACAAGATACTATTGATAACATTGATAGCGGATATCTAAAACGCTTTTTATTTATGAATCTGGTATCTGTTAGGACATTTCTGTGTTTTTGTAATCTATATAAATAATATATTATTAAACGAGCGAAGCGAAGCGAAGCTCTTACTGGTCAAAAATGTGTTTCGGTACTAATGCTACTCCTCCTAGACGAATAATGGAATGATGCCGTAAATCGGCACAGTTATCGAGGACAGTGACTCATAGGTTCTGAAGTTTTTTGTCGGCATTTGTCATTGTAGTTTTTTATTAAATAGTCAAAGCGTGTCCAATAGAGTTAAAATGTAGAACGTTTTGAAATGGCACGCGCGATTTCCTATTAGGCTTAAGATTAAACACCAATTACTCTGCTAATTTTACAAGTATGCAAAACTCATTCAGTAACAATACTTCGCTCAGTTCCACCTGCCGTGCACAGTGACAAACCTAGTATATATTAAAAAACACACTGACATATAGTATATATTGTCCAATTATATAACATGAAATGTTTTTATGAGTTTTTCAATATATGGCTTTATTTTTTTTTATTTTCATAAATTTTAGTAAACACATTTAGTATCGTTGTTGCAATTATTCACACGATTCCTAAAATCTTTCCCAAATAAAGTATGTTCACTTATACCGCAGGCTGTTTTTAGTCCTCTTATTATTCAATTGAAATATAATTCAAAATACAGCCTGACATACTTTTTCACCTGTAATTATTATTATTTTTATATTTTTCGACGTCACGTCAAAAGCGCCGTAGCCTATCATTTTGAGTCTTTTTACTTCAAACTAATTTTGGTTTCTTGTGATGTTTTTTTTTAAATCATATAATGATATAAATTATCATCTAAAAATATAAAAATATCAAGTATATACCCAATTATGGAGTCATAATTGATGGGATGGTAAATACTATATATTTTTGTTTATTATTTATACTGCCATCTATCTAGTAACGTTAGAAAGAAGTATAGTAGACCCAATAACAATATTCCGATATTGTTATTAGAGGGCACCACTTGCGGAATGGCCAAAAATATGTTTGTTTATGCAAATATTTTATAATAGTTCGTACTAACAAATATGTTTTTATATTCAATTAAATGATGACTGCAAAAATGTTTAATAACTCGTACTATCCAGAATGTCTTTGGACAACTAAACATTTCACAACATTTTCATTTCTACCACAGAGTAATGGGTCAGTAGAACCCATAAGCTAGATAAGATTTAATCTTCTCAAAATCGATTATCTACCTACAGTTAGAGATTAAAGTCAACCTCAGATAACTTTCTACAATATACCCAGGAAGGCTATTTTCACTGATAACTCTAGAAATGGGTTTAATATGTAAGTTCTGGTTTTAAAAATTGGACTCGTGAAATCGGAACCGATTATAATTTTGATCTTAATTTATAAATATAAATCTTAGTTAACAATATAAGATATAATAACCAAAAAAAATGTATTAAGTATTAACTATATAATTCCCAACTAACCGCAGGAAATAGTAACTGTAGATAAGTTTATACTTAATTTAAATAACTTTTAGTAACATCTTCACTTATAAACAATAATAAATATTGTTATAAAAGACTGCAGAGTCACCTATAATTATTGTCTCTTAAACCTATAATTTATAAATAACTTAACCATCTAGGCTACTTGTAATTATGTGTAAAAAATGATCTCAATTCAGCATTTAGAAGTTACAGGATCAATAACAATCCACACAAATGTATGTATTTTAAATAAAAACATTATATCGTAATCGACCTATTTAATTATAGATCGTCTTTCTCTTAATTGCACATTATTCAATATTCAAAAGTAAGTCAGTATATTTTTTTAATTGATTTTAAACATCTATAGCCATTTCAAACTTATTAATATTTAAATAATAAATAGAGAATGAATAATTTTTCAACATGTGCGAGATAAACGAAATGGTTTGTCAAAGATCGCGGATTCGCGGGAAAATATTTATCTATATAAAGTTTCATTTCAATATACATAAAATAACACTTCTAATAAATTTAAACATAGTAGCTACTTAATTTTTTATATCTTGCATACATTAAGGATTTATAATATATATATATATAATAATAATAATAATTCATGTGCGTATAATTTTAAATAATGTTAAATACTAATTATTTATAACTTGGTATTTTAACTAAAGTAAAGTAACTAATATAGCTAAGTATATATTAATTAAAAGATCTATTTTCTTCTGTACTTCTTTATTTCTTCATATTCCTCGCTGATAGTTGAACACCTGCAGAACTTTTTATGTTCCGAATTCGATGTCATTTTGCCTCTTACAGTCAGCTTACTTCAGCTTACTGTTTCATTCTTACAATTGTTATAAATTATAACATTCTTTATACGATTTGAAGTAATTAATTGGCCACTTCTTTGAACAGCGGGTAGTCGAGAAAGTAGTTAATCGCGATCTTCAGACAAACACCCTTACAACCCTTGCAAAGAATTCCATAAGACACGGCTCATTGCTTTTTAACATTATGTCTCAAGGCAGGTAATAACTAAGACATCTGTCTGTAATGTTCTAGAAAATTAACCGTGACGAGATAATGAGCTCAAAGTACATTAACTTAATAAATTTGGAACTTTGTTTTGAAGTAAAATTGCGTTGTTTATACAAAATGTACTCTTTTACAAATAAGATAATTTTTTTGTATGACTGCTTTAATGAGCGAAGCTCTTTAGACCTCCCTGCATCCTTGTGCAAGCATAAATCAAAAATGGTATATCCGAAAAAGTCCAAATGTTGCATACTGGTAGACATCAGTTAGGTGGTGGTTTTAAAAAAATATCATATATTCGATTTTTTTGAGGAATAGTCACGGAAAAACTAAAATCCCATAGACTTCAATGGGTAAAAATATTCACGCGAAAATTTAGATTAACAATGAAAAAACAAATAAAACAAAAAGTAAATGAAAAAAATAGTTCAGGACATAATGCGTCGACGTTTTGTAAATGCAAGTTCGGAGTTGTTTGCACCTCGCTTCGCTCAATATTAACAAATACCGAGAGTTTGCGAGTGCAGCAACATTGAGGTCTGATTCGCGCTCGTAGTTCAATTTAAAACAAAGAGGTATTGAAATTTTATTTTGTTTGAAATTGTACATCTTAGTCGATGTCTAACGACCAGCCACTAACTCACAATAACTAAAAGTCCGTTTTCATTATTTTAATTGCATCAAATTGTCATTATTTTAATAGCATACAAAAGAAATCTAATTGCATATTGCATAATTGCAATTGCGTATTACTCCTCTCTGAACGAAGCTATTGCTTAATCATATAGTTATATGCATACAGTTATAATTGCACAGTTGTAACATAATTTTCATTTAAATTGCCCACCCATTGGACTTGATTCCTTGCCCACACATTTGCACTTCCTTTTGCATTCAAATTACATGATATTGAAATCTTTTAATTGACAAGACGAGTTTACAAGCAATACAACTGGTATACCCAGTTAAACTAGATATCAAGATTTAATAGAACATATTATAGATTTGATACAAAATAATAATTAATATGCTATTTTGAATCTTATCCTTTTTATAACACAGTTTATTGTCATTAAAGCAGAAGTTTGAATTAGATACTTTTTCTTTAGAATCATTCCCACCTGGAAAGCACGTGGCGGATGTCAATTCAATCCATTACAACGATACCTTATTAATGTAGTTAAAAAGAAATGTACATTGTTTATTAATTTTGAAACGACTAACTATACCATATTTATAATTAAATTTAAGTTATTCTTAAAAAATTGTAATGGACTATTTCATAATTAATATTGTAACAAGCTACAACCAGGCGGAGGAAGCACGGACGACTAATAGAAATGATTACTTACGAACTATATCAGTAGAGGTATTTTCTTTATAATTTAATAAGACGCGTGCCGGACATACGTAATTGTCAATGCTCAAGTACTGTGACGATTTAAATCAACTTTTTGCTGCAATAAAAATAAAGGGGCGCTATGGATTCATAAAAATATTAAGGAAATGTTTTAATTTCTTTATTAAACTAGTTCTGTCACTGTGCACGGCAGGTGGAGCTGAGTTAAACATTGTAGCTGAATGAGTTTGACATACTTGTAAAATTAGTAAAGTAAATAGTGGATATAATCTTAAGGTTAATAAGAACTCGCGCATGCGATTTCAACTCCATGGGACACACTTTGATGTTATTAAACTACAATCACAAATTTCACCAAAGTCTCTGTCCTCAACAGCTTTAATAATTTTCGATATCTTACCATTATTCGTCTAGGAGTAGCATTAGTAACGAAACACACTTTTGACCAGTAATAGCTTCGTTCAGCTCATTTAATTAGAGTATTACATTAATTAATTTAATTAACAATTAATTTTCTTTAACATGATTACAGCTGCATGTTGTTTCTGTTTAAGGGTGACTAACTATTGGAGTGAAATTATTGACATGAAAGCGTTAAGGGCTTGATTTAATGTCATTTTTTGTTATGAAAGGCCCTTTGTTGTAAGTGTAGCACCCACTTTATTTATGATAACTCACAATTTTAACGGGCCATTTAGTTTTTGCTATTGGTTTTATGTTTTTTAACTTGAGAAGCGTTTTTTTTTTTATTTAATATATATTATTTAAGTTGGTTTGTTTTAGATAACTTTTTTATATTTTAAATTGTATTTTAACATTTTTTTTTATCAAAATTTTAAATTAATTCTTTACTAATAGAACGGAAAAGTTTGTTTATTTATAGTCCCTAATCTTAGAAACTCCGAATATGATTGGCAGGTTGATGAGGAACACTATAGCAGTAGAATTATATGCGAGTAAAACCGCAAGGCACAGCTGGTTTTAATCTAATTTTCTATCAAGACTAAAACTGAGATATGTCGGTTTTTTATATTTCATAGTAATATTTTTTTTGCGAATATTTAAAAACGCTCGTACGTGAACAATAGCTTTTTATTCTGATTGCCGTAATTTATTCATTCGTATGTGGTTAAACAAGAATCGCAAACAAAGTAATAAAAAAAATACCCATAGCAAAGCAAAAAAACAAACAAGATCAACGAAACGCTGAAACGGCATTTATTAATATTTTCGGATTTATTCAACATTTTCTGCTTTGATATTTCATGTTAGTGATGTACCTATATACGTTATTATATTTGATTCTGAAACGTATTTCTAAACAGAAAATTTGTTATCACATACTTTTTTAAAAAAAGTCTAGATTTATATTACTGTTTATAATTTAGGAACATTTTTAAATACGTTCTATTACTACTACTACGGTGTACTATTACAATTACGGCCCCAATATAGTTCTATAAATTCCTATTTAGGTACATCTGTAAGTTATTTAACGAGTACATGTAAAAGGGGTACTAATATTATTATAATATATGTATCACTTATATTTATAATAGTAATACCAGATATAAGAATAGTTAGCGGTTATTGTAACACGAGTAGGAAACAGGCAAATATTTGTTTAAGGGGCTTTTGGGTCTTACCAAAAAAACATTTGCACAGTTTTTGCTAACATAAATACAACACCAGATATAACTATTGTTGTTCTGAAGCATTGTTGAATAACTAATATCAAATTTTTATAACACGAAGCCAAGTTTAGAAAAAGTATTGTATAACTAAAATTTTAATATAAAGTTTGTAGATATATATTTATTCAAAAATTATATTTCTTGTTTCACAATTTCGGGTAATATTTTTTAACATTTTATTTAGTTTTTTAAGATCTGTTTCCATTTTATATAATTTACTAATATTTTATTTCAATTTGTAAAATAACTTTTATATTAAGAAAAAAGGATTAAAAAAATATACATAAAAAATATTTTTGAAACAAAAATATAAATCAAAAGTATTAAAATAATCAAATTCGATACTTACACATTCATCAAATGAAAGAAATAAACATTTTAATATATATTTTTTGACGAACGGACAGTAACAAATGTGATGCAAATCAGTTTATACAAAGGATGCGCCTGCGCATTGTTATGCCGAATGTATGTTGTCTGTACGTCGCAATAATAAACACACGCCCCTATTTATGTTTGTAGTAACTTTTGATTTTTAATTATTTTTTCCCCTTTCCTGTTTATTAAGTACACAACTAATAAGAAACATTACATCATATCATGCTGATCGTATTAAAATATATCTGTAGTAAACTGTATTATTATATCTAAAATTATAAATAGTAATTGGTCGCCCACGAAACTTGGCGCTTATTAAACAGATATTTTAGGTATTTCGTAATCTATGACAGGTTCAATTTAATTATGCAAAATAATTCATTTAAATTTTGCGCCAAATGTATAAAACATTTTTATCTTTTCCTTTTTATTTTTTTCCCCTTTTTTTGCTCTTTTAGCCCTTCAAAATAAGACTATAACAGATTATGTGCAGATTTCGTCTCATAATCTCTGTGATAAAAATCGACTTATGCTGTTAATATAAAATAATAATTATTAATAAACTTATACTATTAGACAATTGTAATGCCGCTTCTTTCCCTACTACTTCTCAATAGACCCATTTGTTGCTTTACAATATTACTGGAAGCTAATAAAATGTATATTTTTTTAAAATGAGCTCGTGCACGTCATCCGTCAAAATAGAATCAAAGAATCCAAGGAAAAGGTCAGCAGAGGGCGCTCATTGTCGCGATATGATGAATGACTGTCAAATTCCAACTATCACCTATACATATGCAAATGATTTTGATGTATGACTGACTGCGCGCGTTGTGATAAAAAGGTGAAAATTAAAGAGAGGGGAAAATATTGGTTGAGTTTTACATATAAATAATAAATTGAATACAAATGAATCTATCTTTTTTGAGGATATGTTAGAAGAAAGCTATATCTCGATGACTGTCAGCTGTTTTTTTATAACCTTTCATAATTAGTTGTTGCCAAGTAACCAGTTAGCACAATAAGTCTATCTTAACTGATAGTCGTTAGTCGATATAAATTCATCATAATTAGTTGTTGCCTGGTTGTCACAATAAGTCTATCCTGCTGTGATCTACTAATATTTAACTAATAGTCGTTAGTCGATATAAATTCAAATTACTACCTCTTCTTTAGTTATGGTGCAAATTAACTTGTATTTCGAATTAATATAAATACTATGTCTACTAATAATAAAAATACTATGTCGAGTTATAGATTATATATTGATACCTACATTTAAGTTAGATAAGGTAAGGTTGATTAATATAAAATTAATAATATAAGGAAAAATCCATAAACATCTCTGCGACTGTTCAAAATAATTATGTTCATTTAACGATTTAAATCATAATTCACGTGTAATGAGCCGTTAAAAAACAATACTATTTTAATCATAGAAGTTAAAATATTTCAAATAGCTTTTCGAAAGATACAAAAATTTCAATTTGTTAATGAAAAATATTATGAATATTAATTGGTGATCTTCTTATCAATTGAGTATTGATTTTTACAATATTTATTGTGAGTTAAAAATAAATTATTTTATATAATTTTAATCCCGGAAACATCTATAATATATACTTAAATACATGTCTCAATTTATTTAGTATTCGCTCAGCCGCGTGAAAACCGTTGCGTACATTCAAAATATTGTCCCCACGTGTCTCCGCCCCAGCTCGCACCAACTCTGGTATAAAGGGTTGGATGCACAATACTGAATCAAGTTACCTACATGATATATTAAAGTCCGATGGTCTTTTACAACGAACAGACTGTCAATGTCACAAATGACTGATGTAACTAATTAATTTGGTCGCGTGTTTTTTCAAACGCAACGCACTTGAATACGAAATTAAAAATTGGGTTTGATCCATTGTGATTTTGACAAAGGATTGATTTTTTAATTTTGAATCAAATTCTATTTTGGGGGCATGTGCTTAGTATTATGTAATAAAATAAAAAGTTTAAACAATATTATAAAAAAATTCCATAGAAAAAATTCTGGATATATATATTTTATATACTTAATTTTTGTGAGTAATTTTACTATAATTGTCTTTCTCGCTCAGTTTCAGGATGAATTGTGAGATAGAATATATAGTTTTTGTAAATAATTTTCTTCCTATAATTTACTTCCTCACTCAGTTTCAGGATAAACTGTGAGATAGAAACGTGCATTATGGATGTTTCAATCTTCATTTGACCCACAACTGTGACCTCATTCTTAAAATAGGCCCACCCAAGTAATCTTCCAATATCTTAAAATCGTAGTACCTTCATTCTTAAACGATTTTAAGATTTTGTAAACAGTGATAATTATAAAGTCTCAAGACTCATGACAAAAAAATATAAATCATTTTAGAACATTTTTTACTTAATATTCTTGTAATATATTTTATTAACGTAATGTAAATATTTTTTTTGTGATAACTTCTTGTACAAATACTATCTATAATTTACATTAAAAAAGTTTTTCATTAAATATTATCCATATCATAATAATAATAATAAAATTAAAAAATATCGTATAATAAAAAAAAATAACAAAATAAAGAAAACAACTCAATTTTCTCGCGTGATTCACGAATTAAAACTATTTATACATAAATTATCCAAGATAAGAGGCGGGAAGAGCAAGTATCTATTATCTACAAGGTAATGAATAGGTCTGTCTGTCCTATAATAAGTATGTACACTTTATGCACCGTTGCTCGTGACATACCATGCTTGGTTACCTTACCTCACGTGGATTTGATTTTATTAATATCTTTTTATAATTTAATTATTTCCGACGGAAGGTGCTATATGTTCTAATTAATTCTTAGAATCCTGTGATATATAAACCACATCCGCTAAACAGAGTAATATTTTATTTATATTCGCATAATTATCATATAATATTAATAAATGGTAACCAGCTAGCGGCGAACTTGATTCTCCTGCATCTAATTATTTCCTTTCCTTTATTAGTTTCAATAGATACGGATTTCAATCTTTTTATATCTAGAAGGAATAAGATATAGTACTTTATCTACTTATTTATTGATTTGATGTATGTAATGGAAAATATTGTAAGTAAAATCTGTGTTTTTATATTTATTTAATATAAAAAAATACACTAAGGATGAAAACAGGACCATAGCGCCATGTCACGACATCATAGCTTAAGACTAAAATAATATATATATTACTTATATACCTAAGGTATATATTAGGGTTATATCCACGTATGTTTCCAAACGTTGTTTTGTCCTATACAGGAGTATAAAATATTATAGTACTCATTTCGCTATTAAAAATAGGGGTTGGTGATAAAACCTTAAAAATGTTGGATATATTTTTTATATCGAATTATATAAAAAAAAAATTCTCAAAAAAAATAAAAATTTTTGAGGTGAACCATTTCCATACTTTTTGTCCTATTCTCAAACCTACTGTATATACACATAAAACTTTATAACAACCGGTTAAGCCGTTTCGGAGGACTTTGGACACAAACGCCACGGTACAATAATTTTACATATAAATAATATATAAATAAGTATGTATGTATAATATATACATGTAAATATCTACATAGAGTGCCTGACATATAACAGATGTAAATATATTTACATACATGTAAATATATGTACAATTTATTATACCAATTAAAAATTATATATTTTTGTGTTGATATTTTTTATACATATATCTAATTTTATTCATTGCTATAAAATAAAACTGAGGGATGTACCACAACAAATCAAAGAATAAAATAAAGTAGTTCATAGCAAAAATAGTACACAATATATAACTAAATAACAAAAAATAAACAAATAAAAATATTTCCAATCATTTAATAAGAGAACCCTTACTTATCGACTTTATGACCCTACAATAAAGACATTTTAAAGTTTCGGTTCTTTCTTAGGTATATCTTCGAGGTACGGAGGTTATTAATTTCCTGACGTTAGATATACGGCTGCTAATATTAAAACATCGATATTTATCGATGGAATATATTTTTAGAGAAATTGAAAATATCACGTATAAAAATATTTATTAGAGATTTTAAATTTGGGCAGTTATTATTATGAACTTTATTAATTTCTAGAGGTTTGACTACTTAAGCTGGTGTTAAATTCTTGTCTTGTTGTTCATTAATTTTCAGACGTTCTCAGCTTATGTAGGGTTTGAATGAATTAAAATTAAATTATCATACTTAATGTTTGTTTATTTTTCGGAAAAGTCTATTATTTTAAAGCTGTATTAGATAGCAAATGTGCTCGCAATCCAGAACTGTCCGCTATGTTAAGCTTCTAAGATAATGTTAAAATAAAATTGGCAACAGTATGTTGCACCGCAGCTGTCAGCAGCTGTCAAGTTTAACTGTCATGACTTTAAATAGAGGTTTCAATACTGGAGTATAGGTTGCGAGGTTTTTGATACATACATATATATACATACATATATAATATATAGTGTGTTTTCTAAAATATATTTAAAACAAATAAAAATATTAATTTGAATTCTAACATTACAAATACAATCCAAATTAATATTTTATATATATTAAATATATTGCTGAATGAAACCAGTAATAAATGTTTCTTTCACCACGATTATTTTTATAACATATGTATTTTATAGTATATTCATTCCTCCCCGACCCACCCCAGAAACCGTAGTTTTTTAAACAGTTATGGAAGTATCATATAATAGTATAAATGAGTGTCGGTCCACTTTATCTTAAAAGTGTGTCAGCAATTATACTATATAACATAATACGAGGATGTTATAATAAACAAGTCTGTATTGTTAATCTTTGGATTTGATTTTCATTTAAAATATATGTTTGATTATTCTTTTTTGTTCTTTCTGACTGACAATTTTGGTCTAATTTTTTTTCCTCCAATCAAAAATTTTTATATATAATAATAAGGATATATAAAATACTTACGTTCGTATCAGATGATTTTTTGTTATTCGTGCTGCGTAAGCGCTCTTCGCGGTGATAGACGCTACACTGACAACAATGCTTAAGCAAACGAGTTGCGACAAGTTTGAGGCGCCATCTATAGATGTTAGGTACCTACGATTATGACTTTCGAGTGATTTAAAGCACTTTAAATAATATTTTTTAAAAATAGGCCTTATTACCCGACAGGCCTTATTACCCGAACCTACCTTACTATAAAATAAAATGTCTGCAAGAAACTGTAATTTTTTTAAAATATACCTACATTAACCTTTTCTTATAATATTTTTTATTATATAGGATATTTTTTTTTTAAAATAATTGTTGTATTTTTAAACTTTCATATTGAAAGATATGCTTCTGTAAGCCTTATTAATAATGTTCAATAGCCGAAAAGTTTCATATCATCGACTTTTAAATAAAATAAAAAAGTTTTTTTTTTTAAACAAACGCCATTTGATATTTTTAGCATCTGGCTCTCTTCAGCTTATCAGAGTCGTATTGTCAATTAACAGATAGACAACTGTAGGGGGTTCGATGACAAAAACTACAATACCAAATAAACAAGAGCTTTTACAAACAAACATTATCTTATTAGGTTTTTCTTTTATTATTATTTTCTTTATATATACACACTGTTGCTAGCAGTTTCACCTGCGCACTAAAGACATTATTTATTTTTAAGATACAAGCAATAGCATAATGATAAAAAGCCTTTCTCGTGAACCTGAATATCAAATTCAGAAATAATTTTTCCTAATCCACTAGTAGTTTCTAAGATTGGCGCTTTCAACAAACAAACAAGCAAACATATTCTTCAGATTTATTATATTAGTATAGATTAAGAAAACTAAAAATAACTTAAGAATAAAGGAAACCTATAGCCTTCCTTTCAAACTTTCCTATCATAAAGAGAATGAATTTATTAAATGCATTTTTTAGTTTAGAAGTTTAGTCGGTTTAGAAAAACCAACAAAATTTTCTGGTATACAATATTATTATATAAAAATAGCACTAAATCTTATTTAAACACACACATACATAAGTTGCATAATGTCCTAGAAACTAAAAGGGGTTTAGAATCTAAGGAGCGCTTTCATATATTATCCTAGAATTATATTGAGATTCAATACATTATAACCCTTATCACAAAGTAACAAAAGACCTAAGCTACTATTCGTTGTCTAACAACGTTAACAAAGCCCTTAATACAAGGACATAAGAGCTATATTACTTTAGCATAACGCTGATGCAACAAATTGAAAAGAATATTGTTCTAATGGTTACCAAAAAGGTACGGATCTAAAAGTGGATTGCTCGAAAAGTACAGTACAATAGTGCAATAAATATCAGACACTCGATACTCTTTTATAAACTATAAAAGTTTTAGTGTATCAATTACATTTCGTATCTAAAAGTGATTTTGAAGTATTATATAAGCATTTTTTATAGTTTTTATAAAGTATAGTGATAATACTAAGTGGTTTAACGTCCGTTAAGATAAAGCGGCAGTTTAAACTTATCTTTTATTTAACAAATAGTTAAACCTCATTATGATTACAAATGGTGATTAGAAATGACACCATTATTTAATTTATAAAATTATAATTTTTAAATTATGCAATTTACTATTACTAGGTCTACTACTGTGCACGGCGGGTGAAGCATTGTTGCTGAATGGGTTTGCACACTTTTAAAATTAGCAGAGTAAATAGTGGCTAGTCTCAAGCGTAATAAGAACTCGCGCGTGCGATTTCAAAAAGTTCCACATATTAACTTTATGGAACACACTTTGACTATCTAATAAAAAACTACAATCACAAATGGCATAAAAAATTTCATGACAGTGACTTATACACTGTCCTCGACAGCTCTGCTAATTTTCGACATCCTACCATTATTCATCTAGAAGCAGTAGCATTAGTAAGGAAACACACTTTTGATCAGTAAGAGCTTCGCTTCGCTCAGCACAACAATTTGTTTTTGGAAAAACATCAAAGGTACCACACACTTTAATATATGAAAGCCTACTTCTACGAGAGTACTTTGTACACAACTTTTGTGTTTATATTATCTGAGCGGATCCCCCATAAATTACACCGTGCCTAATTAAGGGTCCTCATATATGACACACGTAAATGCGTTGGTTCTTATTACAATGACATAAAGACTATAATGCTAAAATAGGCCAATGTTATCCAAAGCAAATGCCTAGACCCTAGACGTTTAATTCGTCCTCTCTTTGACGGTAAACACAATTTACCCCTACGTCTAACTTTAATGTTAAAATTTTCAAAGCACATAGAGTTTTCCATTATACGTTTATTACTGCACTTTTACCTTGACGATTATGATTTTAGATGAATTAATGTTTACTTTGTTGATGTTATGTGTGAGTTTTGTTTTTCTAGAATTTCCTTTTACTGAATCTTACTTACTTGTTTACTCAATCAAATAACAAATAGATTTGTGTAGACAAGAGATATTTATACGAGACCTTTTATGATACGTCATACCATCGATGGACCGATCGATTATAGATACAAGAAGACAGAACTCAACGAGATTATTACAGTAATTATTATCAGATCATCTGACATTTAGAGTCAATTTTATCTAAAATCGAATCCCCTGGATGCTGATAGAGATCGCGATCTACAGGTCGTTAACCTCTCGATTACAACGAATTTATTGTGGATGATTTAAAATTATTTTACAATAAAATGAACCTTAAAGCTTAAAACCTCAGGGTAAAAAAGGGTTCTTTTTAATTGATGTTGTACGGAGCCCTGTTTTTCTGCTCGACTGCTTAGATTATGTTAATTCAAGTCTTAAATCATCATATGGGTTGGTGACAATTGTATCGTATTAAAGGACCTAATCTGTGATGTTTTATATTTGTGCACAGAGTGGTTCTAATTTTCGACATTTATAACAGAAATGCTTTATAAATTATATATTTATTTTTTAAAGAAAACTCTTATTAATATTACGTTATTTTCAAAATTATTGGAAGCTATATCTTTAAGTCATATAAATAAATAAGTATACAACATAAATATCTAAATAAGTATAGAATATAATATTCCTACAAAAATTTATAAAATTCATACAATTTCAAATTAAATATAACCATAAAAATCCGCGTAATCCCAGTTTCAAATCACAAAAGCCGAAGCGACAATGAAGGGATCAACCCTAATTTTTAATTCAAATCTGGTAAATCTGAATGGACAACCCTCCATTTCGATTTGGTGGTCACCGAAATTTGATACTTGATCACGCTGAAGAGTCAAGTTACCATTAGCGCCTGTTAATATCACACATTAAATAAATGATCTTTGAATATAAAATAAGAAGATATTGGTAACTTAAGCCTCATACAAATGTATCCCATAAAAGAAATATATTGCTTATATTTTTAATGTTATACCATTTGATCTTAACCTTTTTTTTACTAAATATAATCTTTGAGTTCTTATCGTTTTTGTAATATAATATGGCTAATTGGATAATAATTATTACATGAATAAAAATTGAGAATCCGCGAATATACCACAAACATACACACAAATAACAGTATTTTTTTTATTATCTTTAAGGAGCATTGGACTATGTAGCTCCATGGTCTTAATATTTAATTACTATAAAATACATATAAAAAAGCTGATTGGGAAAAAAATAGGGGTTATGAACATCATTTTATAAAACATGTTTTAAATAGCGACATAAGTCATATTGAATATTATTTTAAGAATAATAAAAAAAACGATAGAATCCTCAGAATTCGTAACAGAGAAGTTACAATTTATTTGTACAGAAATGTCACTAAAGGTCAAGCGGTTTGCAAATCAATTTTTAGTGAGTCGAGGCTTGAAGCACGGAACAGTTCACTAACCCAGATTCAATTAATTAATCACGTCCCACTTGTGGCCGACTGGGACACGGACAAGATAAAACTTGGAATGCTGAAAGGAATCTATTGATTTAAATCAAATCATCAATATCTTGGTTTGACATTTGATTTATGTTCTAATATATTTCCCATAATCTGAATATCTGGTGGCCTACCATGAACTCAAAACTATCATAGTTTTAAAAAGTTTTGTTTTAATATTACAATAATACTACTTTTTGAGACCTTTAAGTTTTCGGAAGACAAGCAATCAGTAACAACACAAAAAAAAAATAGTAAATCGCAGAAAAATAAGTTACAAATTAATCAACACCGATATCTATTTGATATAAATCCGACACGTACAGATATACCTTTCATGATTAAGTATATAGTTTAAATTTAATATAAAATAAAAAAGAAATTTATCGAATAAACACTCTAGAGTCAGGTTTAAGCAGGACAATGAAATTATTCAACAGTATCATTTGTCAAATAGGGCATCCAATGATAAGTAATGGCCTCGTAGAATAGGCTTTATGTACACGGCTAACTGAACATACCTCAAAAATAAAACAAAGTTAACGTCCTTAAAAGGAATGCGTCTCATTTAATTACAGTCATACAATAGGGTTAAAAGAGTCATTGTGAAGAGCGTGTCTGACTTAATACAATTCATTTTACTTCTTTGTGAGGATAAAATGCTTGTCTGAAAGAATTTAAAGGTCACTCTTACGACCGACTATTATAGTTCACGTCTGATCTTTTTTTGTTATAACCTTATATAATAAAGTATGAAGTCCTTTTTTCTAGATTGTAATTTACATTTTGTTATTTTTTATCCTTCTTTCTTCATTTATATCTCTATTGCTATATTGCGTTCGTTTAATGTCATTATTTAGTTAATATTATTTTTATCGAAATTTAACAGTTATAATTTATTTTTTCTTCATTCATTTTCAAAATTTACCAGTTGTAATTTAGGATCCTTATCCAAAAAAACGGGAGAAAGGTCGTTGACATCTACTAAGAAAAGGGGTTGGGATAGTCGTTGTTTTGGTTCTTTTGTCCTCTTTGTGAATATTGTTACGCACTTGTAATACTTCACCTTGCTCTGAACTACTTCTCGACACAAATCATACAGGGGGATACGGATTGTTTCAGACTTAAAATGTTACAATTGTGTTTTTATTACAAAAGATCGTTTTATTTTGCAGTTTGTAATAATTTTCGCTCAAACAAAAGAGCTTGCATTATTAACAGAAATGTGATTGCTACTTTTATTTATTTCAATATAAAATCATTGTTTTCTCTACCGGTCAATAAAGTAAGCATAAAAAAACACAATTTAAAAAATAGAAAAATATATATAAAAATATATATATGTTGAGTTAAAAGGCGGAAAAAAATAATTTTAGAATTAAAAAAAATACATATATAAAATTATAAAAATAAAAAGAAAAATTAAAAATATATATATGTTGAGGGAAGAGTCGGAAAACAAAAATTTTAGAATAAATAAATAATATATAATTTATAATTTCTAATCACCCGCTAGATGAGCATGGTTGCTATCATCAAATATATTATAATAAAGTTAACTGTGTGAATAACAGCATCCTTTTGTGATCTATTGTTGTTTTGTGGGAACTTTCTACTGGGTCATGTATACGTATTACTTAGACGATTGTACATTATCTGAGGGGTTTTTAACAGTTCTTTCTTTCGTAAATTCACCAAACGTTACTTGACCATAAGTACTCATAAATAACAAACAAACATACATGTTACATGTTTAACAAACTGTAACAGCTATTCTTTTTCTTAGATTAACTATAATTTTTTTATTGTGCGAAGTTCTCTGAGACATTTTTCTGCATCCTTTGTGCAAGCATCAATCAAAAACGGTAAGTCTGAAAATTTCCAAATTGGGCACACTGATAAACATCGGTCTGGCAGTGATTAAAAAAAATCAAATATTTGATATCGTTGGAGAATCACGAAAAAAACTAAAATCCCATACACTTCAATAGGAAAAATTTTTCGCACGAAAATTTAGCTTAACAAAGACATGCGCGTGCTGAACATTATTTCCAGCTTTTAGAATTTTGTTATTTTTTTTTTTTTGAACAATAGTGGAGGACAGAATACATTGACGTTTTGTAAATGCAACTTCGGTGCTGTTTGCACCTCGCTTCGCTCAATATATATACAACATACCGAGATTTTGCGAGTCAAGATTAATGTCTGGTTCGCGCTCTTAGATATTTCTTTATAATGTCACTAACTATTCCGTACTTTGCATTGTAATCCTAATTTCGCCTATAGTTTATCTGTCAGAGATTCTTTTTAGCAATAAGACCACCTTTGCATATTATTCTGTTTTCCGCTTGTGTATTTTAAAATAATATTTTTTTTACTTTTTCATAGTATTTTTTAATATGCAATATACTACTTATCTATCTATCTATCTGTCTAACCTTAATTTGTGATATATAGAATATATGTTAATGTGATACATTCATCAAGAAGTAGATATTACGAAGTCTTTCATATTTTCTAATCTCAGCTGTGATCTCTAACGATAATTTGAAATTACTGACGGGTGATTGCATTCCAGCCTCCAGTCTAGACTTTCTTTTTATTTGGTGTCTTCAGTAATAGCTGTTCACTAAAGCCTCGCCTTATTCACTAAAGATATGTCAGATATTGAAAATTTTATTTTGTTTTACTTTTAATTTTAATACATATTTATAGATAAAAGTTATATTTTATAAATGGCAAAAGAAAACTTATAACTTCCAACATTATCAAACTTTAATATAATTTCAATTTTATTTTTCATATCGAAAGCGAAGCTAATATATTTTTTACTTACTGCAAAATGCAAAATTGTTTTCTAATTTACATATAAAACAAGTTTTTCTATTAAAACTGATGATCAAAGTCGGTCAAACATGATTACGCTCTCATCGGAATCACGAGATTTTTGGGCCACTATTATGAAATGCACCTCGCAAAAACCGGCTAATATGTTAATAATGTGCAGTTGTGATATTTTTTTTTCATTTTTGTTCCCAAATGTAATAATGGAGTATAAAGGACTCGATATTTTTAAGTTAGTATATAATCTAAAAAAATTCGGTGATATGTAATTTTCGTTTTGATTTCGACGATTTTTTTAATTGTATCTTGTGTATGTTAGTTTTTAATTTTTTTTTTGTTTGCAGGTAAGATGAAAACCGTGAAAGTTGTATACTTATAAAACTAAGAATGTAAGTAAAAACTACATATTTCGTATAAAATTTCTTTTTATTGCTTCTCAAATCGTCAGTTAAAACATTTTAATTAAATGAATAATTTAAAAAAGTGGATAAAGTGAATAATTTAAAAAAGTGGATAAACCGTATTTGTTGAAGAAAATAATTAAATATTCCCGGATTTCATGTCGAGTTTGCTCTTTTGTATTTATTCTGCAAATTGTAGGTAAATCTTGTTACATGAATCCCCTTTGGTCCAAGGCGTTGCGAACAATTCTCGTTTGTAATTTAACATTTCAAATCCCATGTTGAGTTAATTATGGGTCAAACTGGGTTTTGACCCTTTTCAAGTTTGGCAAGAATGGCTCAAGTATACAGTAATAGCAATTAGTGAGGTCATTGCCATGAAATTGTACAGCTTCTTTGATATCTGTAATTTGAGTTTTACAAACGAATGCGTATCAAGATTAGATCAGCTAGCTGTGTAAAATATAATTATTATCTTACAAATGATTATGATTAACACAGATGCTTATTCACACAAATAACACATTTGTGAACGAACATATTTGTGAACACATTTATATAAAACACACAGGCGAGCTAATATACTAGGTCCACGTAAGCGGGGTTGGCCGCGCGACCCAGCGCGCGCGAACCAAAAACGTTCTATATGTTTACTATATGGGACATATTTTATGAATTATCTCGAAAAGTACAACTACGAGTTGGCTGATTTTCGATCCAGACCTAGTTTTGCTCATTATGCGCATGTGTGCAAAATTTCGTGCGTGTAGCTCGTAAATTGAAGGAGGAGTAGGGTAACAAAGAGTTGAAAATTTGAGTAGTAAAGAGCTTCGATTCGCTCAGCTCAACAAATTATTGTTTATACATTTGAAATTAAAGTCACTCACGCCACAATACTTGCTTTACAAGACATTAAATAACTTCATTTAAACTTTTAATTATTAATAATCATAAAATTATTCAAACTTCCTATCACGTATATCGTGGTAGGTGTTTATTTGTTTTAATTAAACTCCGCACGTGCTTGGCTTACATAATAATTATATCCTTATATAGATCAATTATAACAGATTCCAAATATGGTTGTCAATAAATAAAGTTTCGTAACTAATATTTGTTCTCTGACTGACGTTTACATGACGTGTTATGTAAATATGACGTACTTATTATGTAAATTTCAAGTGTTTCAAATGCAATTGTTGTTCCTATTTGATTTAGATTAAAAATATTTAACTTCAGGTTCACTAATCTTATCTTTGTATATATGTAATAATAATAGTAAATATAAGATGTATACACCTTTAGAATTACTTATAAATGAAAATTTATATAATAATGTCGTATAATTTATTCGGCTGTTCTTAAGTAAATAGTGAAGAGATGCCGCGATCTTGCCATATATTAGGGTACGGCCGGATAACTATATATTAAAGTTTAACAGCTATAGAAAATTGAAAATATTTATTTATTTTTATTTCAACGATACGATGAACTTGATCTCAGACTATAGTTTAAAAATATTTTGTAAATCTGAAATGGTCTCGGTTGAGACATGACGATTGATCTCTATAACAAACTATTCTTTAAATAACGTTACCCACAATATTATTTACTATTATGGCATAGGTAAGAAAAACGGAAAATGGGATTTAAATAATATAAATAGTAATAAGATTAATTTTTTGACCCTAACGATACGTGTATTTATATATAAGTACGCATGGACATACTCGAACTATCTCCAATTGAACATCAAATAATATTTTTGCAATTTTTAGCCCATTTTTTATTAGGGAAGTTTAAATATAGCTTATAACTTATATTTACATTATTAAACAAGTAAATACTTTTACGAACGATACTATAAGAATGAAGAACGATACTATACAATATGCCGAAAATGATTAGAATGTTGATCTGTAGTGCACTAGTTAATAAATTTAAAAGATTTTAATTACGCTGTGGGAGGTGGTTCAAATTATACTCACTAAGAACAAGTTACAACTATAACTCTTTTGTGTATTTATCGTTCCAATTAGCGCCACAGAAAACAAAAGGCAGCCTCTTTCCCGACCGAAACCCTTTATATTAAAGAGCACAGGTGGTCACATTAGCACAGTGACCCCGATTCCATCACTACGGGACCTCGCACCGCTATTGTCGATAATCTTTTCATCGCCATTTTAAATTAGGAAGCTGAGATATATCGATAAAGAACGAATTGCAACTTCAATATAGTTATTGTTCTCGAATTGTTTTCAAATTTAAAAGTTAACTGTTTTATTTAAGTAGTCATGAATATTCTAGTAAAGTTATTAATGTATAAGAATATAAAAAATACAAAACGTATTTTTTAAATATGTTCTACATATTATATTATAATAAAACCGTATATTTAAAATATATGCTTTTAGAACAATTGCGGTGCCTTCAGTGGAATGCCGTACGCCTGTTATTACATTGCGTTTCTAAACGGTAAGAAAATTGGCTTCCGAACCGTTCGAATCTACCTGAACAGCTGAGAAAGCTGAACTATAGTATCTTTTTCATACATATAATTAAATACATACATACTTTGTGTAAATTTAACTAGGTTTCCTTCATATTCAGAATATATTTTACAATATTTTTAAGCCTTACAAACATAAAGAATAATTTTGTCATTGTTTTTGTCTGTATGATTGAAGGCCACATGACATGCTCGTATGAGACCGGAGACACTGTGAACAGTTTATTCCTGTCTAAGTAGTTAGGGATATCCAGGTACATTATCGGTGCACATTAGTATGCGTCGCGAAACTGAGTGAGGAGGCGTGCAGCATTACCAAGATACTGACTAACAGATGAGTACTGCCCTGTGCACTGAGGAATATATTACCTTTTACCAGTAAACATAACGGCTATTGGCCCTTTGTTGAATTATAAATATATCTATGTACACACAAATGCACATGAAAATTTATTTTACCAAAAAAAACAAAATGTAAAAGTATTTTTGATGTTGTAAATAATTCTAAGACCATTTTCAATTTCAATTTCTAGGTTATAGCATGTTTACTTTTACAAATATTTTCAAATACATTTAACAAAAAAATTATAATATATCCAAACCTTTCAAAATAGTTTTATTGGTAGACTTTTTGTATTGCAATAATATTAATTGTTTATTAAATATGTTTTTCAAATATACAATGAAAGAAATAAAATTCTTCAAATATATATTTTTTAATTACGCCTTTATTTCAATGTAAGAAATACTTCTACCCCATAAAAATATATCCGTATGATAAACCGTACCACGGCCGCTGCATCCCGGCGCAAGCGCATCGGGCAACCGTCGCACACTTACGACCAATCAACGAACTGGAAGCTTCACTCAAACTTTAGTTGTTGTTCAACTGCACGTGAGTGTGGTTGTGTTCGTTGTGCGTTGTTCCGGTTAAAACTTACCGAACTCGTAAGAATGGGCGTTGTGAATGTGTCAATTTTACTAAAGCATTAAATGGATTTTTGTGTATCGCGTCTGGAATATTTACTATGGTTATCGTCAGTGTTTTTAACAGGTTAGAATTTTTTATTTGGTGCATGTTTTTAATACTTTTATGCATAAATTTTGTTTTTTTAAACACTTATTAGATATAAATGTATAAAAAGTTAGATAAGTCAATATTTTATGTACTTATATGTATTTTGACATAAAATTGTAAGTAAATTACTGAAAGTGTTACGTTCCATTAACTCAGTAATATTTAAGTTATGAATTCCACATAACTGTAAGGAACTATACTTACTAACATTTATAATCAGATCGATAATTTATGTTTGTTACGATGTATTGGTTATGACTTATTAGTAATATTCATAAATACATAATAATAAAGCACAGACTAAAAAATATATAATAATTTAATTATTAAGCTATATTGTCTTTAAGTTTTCAACCCAAAAATTATATATATGAGATTTTTTTAGCGTAAATAATATTAAGCTAAAAGAAAGCAAACATACCCTCCCCTAAACGAGACATTAAAAAACATACAATACATCGTGTCAAACGCAAAGCGTCTAATGATTTCTACCATCTGTCATCGACCACTATTTCATAATGTCCCCCGCAAGAACCGATTATCGACTTCTATTTGAAATTTGAATCTGAATATCTGTCATGCAATTATCATGTCATTAACATGACATGATCATGTTTATTGAATATAAATTGCACATATATAGTTTTAATTGATTTTTTTTTATTAAATCGATTATTGAATGAACACTCATGATATGAAGAGGTCGAATACCTATTGTAGGCTAAAACAAATTTATGTTTTTAATTCAACTAAATTAATTACAATTAAAAACTATATCCTGTCTATATTCTAAATGTTTAGTGTTCAAGTAATTTGTAATTATGTTCAAATATTCAATTATTATAAGATTTATTTCTGTCTAGACATTTTGTCATAATGTATCTGTGGACAGATTTGATAAAGATTGCTTAACTGTTGGTTCAAATATTTGTTGTAAACATTTTACATTTTGTACTGTTATTATCAAACAATAGATGCATTGAGAATTTATTTTCCCACGGCAACTTCCTAAAACAATTGGGATTTTATAACCATTCACAGGTTAATGCCTAACAACTTGACAGAAACCAATAATTACGAGAACCACCTGTCAATACTTTGGGGACGTTCTTCCATCCCTTTCTTTCTTATTGTATTTGATATAGCTTTTACCCTTTAACGCATTTATTATATTGGATCTTTTCATACTTTTTTTCCTCATACACAAATAAATACATAGTTATTAAAGTCAAATTTGTGCGTTACAGTTATGAGCCGTAAGTTATAATTTGTTTCGTTAAAAAGTGATGTTTCAACGCACTTCCGATTACGTACGCCAAATGAAAATTGATCTTTGAATATGCATGCACACGCATGGCGTCGCCCGCTGCATGCATAATATCCATATTGAAGTTTTCGATTTTACTAACAAAGTATGTTAAATACAAAACCAATTAATAAACTCTCGTTGGTATTGAGTTAAAATTTGTATGAAGTTTTCATGTGCATTTCAGACAGCTATATCTGAAATTGAATCCAATAAAAGAGTAATAATTTAAAATTAACTGAACAAAAGATCAAGTGAATAAAAATTATACTAAATTAGTTAAACATTCTTAAAGAACGACGTAGGAGCTTCGCTGTAAGAGAAACGTATGTTTGTAAGAATAAGAGCTCACACCACAAACCAAATGAAGGCGATAAAGTCATTAACCTGGAAAATGATATAAAATATTCATAGAAAATATTACCGACCTTGATTTTACGTGAACTTGAGACTAAAAATAATATGAACACGCATGAGAATTGTCTTTTGAGACGATCAGATAAGATTGAACGAGACTTGTAAAACTAAATGTATTTGTGTTAATTACCATTTTATTATATTACATTTTCGCTAATTAAACATAACATTAATAACATTAGCGGCTTCTTTTGGCTTTTGAAATCTCTGTCCCAAATTATTATTTAAGAAATAATCTTATCTTTTTTGTATGTAAACTTTCGTGATTCATGATTACTATTATATATAATTATCCGGCTGTACTCACGTAATTACTATCAGAATTTGCCCGACTAGTTTCGTACCCACTATGGGTCTTCATGAAATCTGAGCATGGCGGAATCGTGGCGTGAACTCAGAGCTCATGAATAAGGACCGTGAATGGTTTCGAAATTAGTCGGGCAAATTCCGATAATAATGACATGAGTACAGCCGGATAATTATATATTATAATCCTATATCTTCACTTACATACAGCTTAGTATCTATAATTACTTCATAATCATTGATTATAGAAATATGTATAGTTTTAATTGAAATATTTCTTAAAACAATGTCCTCTGTCCAGTCACATTTAAATGAGACATGAAAGAATGAATCATTCACCCACGATGTTTAATCCTTTAAAGTATGTTCATACCTTTATTATACTTCATTAAAATAGATCTTAAAACCCAAAGTCATCTATTTTTTTTTACTTATATCTTTTCCACTTTGAATTTATATGATTTGTGTATGTCAATTTGAAGATTCAGGAGGGCCCATGTTGATATCATACTTATAGAAATATTCTAGACACTCGGCAACTTAAGAGCTTATTTATTATTATATCTTAGAAGACACACGCGACACAACAAACTCAGCCGGGTATTTTTTTTATTATGATTAAAATTTAATGTTTTGACGTTTGTGAAATAGTGTCACAAACGTCAAAACATTAAACTTTTTTACGAACAACTAGAGCCATCGCAATCAATTCAATATGACTGCCCAAAGATTTTAATCAACTAATATTGCAATTTGGCTGTCAAGACAACCAGTGCAAGGCTTAGCCATCACCCCCTATATTTGAGGGGGGAGGGTAACCCATCTAGATATTATTATTAATTATCTGTTCCATTTCTCAATTCTAAATACATATATTATTAATACTTCACCTGACCCTTTCAAAACTTTTAATAGATTATTTTTTATCGATTGTCCTGTACTCCACCCACTTATTTGACATAAACGGGGCATCCGGAACATGGAGATAAAAACTGACAAAAATAAACAGATTTAAATAAAAATAACTGTCATTTGATATATTATAAAATACATTGATTCATACTTTCACTTATATTATTGAAGTCACGGTGAATAAAACATTTAAAGCCTCGTCCCTATAATGAACATTTGTATGATGTGAATCATTTTTAGATTCTTCTAATAACCAAATGATTTTCACTTTCATATACTTTTCTTGTGACCAACTTCATTGTCATTCAACTAATTGTTCGGTTCACCACAAAAATATTTTTTTAAACCACATTTACTTGCATTTATCCTCAAATCTGTATTGCACTTCACATAAAGAACTAATGTAATATTCGAAACTACCTGCCCATACTTGTCACTTTCTCACCAACGATTTACGTCTAAAGTATGAAAGTGACAAAACAGAGAAAACTTTAGGGTACAGATTAATAATTCTATTTCAAATATATATTTCTTCTTTATATTATAATTATGCAATGGTTAAGTATAATTAATAAATGATTAAGTCATAAATGACACGAAGCATTAATAGATTGTGATGGAAAGTGGTTTGATCTCACGCTATCTAAATGGAATAAAGTGTGAACTAGAATAATATATGGCTAGCTACTATAATAATAAAAACTAATCTTAAATGATAAAACTATTAATTTAACTAAAATACAAATTTTGCGTGTATGTACTTTTGAGGGCATATTTTTATGTAATTTCTTGCATTAATTGAATTATTTATAGTATTTTTATTTAAATAAGGAGATATGTAAGCTTAATCATTACTATATACATTGATACAAATCAAGTCAAGAAAGATTTTTTTTATATCTTTGAGACTGAAACTTTGCTTTTAGACGACAATTATTATTTTTATTTTTTTTTACATTTTTTTTTGTTTATAATATACGATATAATTTATAATTATATCTCATGCGATTTATCTTTATTTTACTTTTACTTCTATAGATAATAAATAATGGACTCGGTGTTAATAGTCTGCATTCGTGCATAAGAAGCGTTTTCTTTTTAATTAACCGCATATTTCACACTCTTTCATACATTTATTATTTAGAAATTGTTGACCATTATGAAATACCTTTATTATTATATCTTAATATTATAATCATATCTGTAATATCAATAATTCTAAGCAATTATTAACGCTTGTCATAATCATAATCAATAATTATTAATCCGACAGTTCATATTGCGGAAATATAAAAAATAAAAATGGGATGAATACGCAAAAATGTCCCCACAGTATGCGATGCTAAAATTGTTCTAACAATGTGTTCTATTGTGTGTTCCAACTGTCATTGAGGGTTTCAATCTCTGTACTTAATAATACTAGGTTAGGTTTGATTATTAGGAACTCGATCCAATAAATAGTGTACGCACGTTTGCCAAATAATATATATTGAATTTAATATTTTTTCTGTACAATCGGATAAGTTTATTTATTAGTCTAGCTGTTCAATCGTAAGGGGTACAATTTACGACTTCGTTAATATATGTGGGGATCGATGAAGTCTGTCAGTGCCATTGTCGGGAGCTCGTTAATCTAAGCTATTGAACGAATTTAGTACTTTATTTTATGTCAGTCGTTATATCTTAATTACCTTTTCTGCTTATTTTAAATAACGTTTTTAATGAACTCTGCTTATTTTTACTTGTTTTCTAATTAGTTGCTCGATATTTATAACACTTATAATATTGACATGTGATTTGAAATAGTAATGACTGGATTTTACAAAGAAGATATGACTGGAGTTTATGTGTATGTTTTATTGATTCAAATTATAATTAAATTATAAGTGTTTAATGCAGCAGGTGCTTTTAAATAATTCGTTTAATAATTTTCTATTAAGATTGTTCAATTGCCGAGAAGAATTTGTACAAATAAAAAAATGAATAGAACTACCCTTGGTATGTATATTACATATTTATAGAGGGGTTTATTGATTCCAGTGATTTTATTGTAATACGTATTATGAATATTTGATGGCTTATCCGCTATTAACAATGCGGTCATTGTTGAGAGCAAAATTGTTCCCCATTCCGGTCATTCCGGCTGAATAGCTATGTCCGTAACCTCTAGCACCGGACAGACAGACAAGAAATATTGACTATTAAAATTCAAATGAAATACAACTTAATTCTAAAACATATATCTTCGTCTTCATTTTGCTGTCTGGGTTATGGTAAATGTATCGCTTCCTTGACTTAAATTAACGTGTATTTTTAGTGCAAATAATACATTTATTTTTTTTGCGTTATAGTCAATATATTGCTATTAAAATTAGTTTAGTTAATGTTATTTTTTTTATTGAAGGAAAGCCTCTCTCCCTCTGAGGTACTAACATATTTAATAGGATTTGTCTTTTTTCTTATAGCACTTTTACCTCTTATTGTAACTGGGGGTGAAGACTATGTTATTTTTATAAGTCTATCATGTTACAAATATTCTACACTTATTTACCTCGGTTTCCTTTGACGGCTTTCCAAAGACCATTTCACGTTTTATAGACATTTATTAACTGTATTGTTTAATTTGACTTTATGATTTCGTGTTTAATGATATTTGTGGCATTAGTTCTAGTAATAAATTATTGTTATTCCTATTATTATTATTCGTAAGTTATTTTAATTGAACGGTATTTTTTTGTATAATAACTAAATTTAGCACACAATATGGGTCACATTGGATTCAGGTTAATCGGATCGGATCGGATTATAATCATATTAAGTTTTTTGATGTTTGCACATCAGTCGACTAACTTTTATATGTACGAACCATTTTGTTATTTTTTTATTTTATTTTTTGTTGACTGTTTTTGTCTAAATAGACATTTAGACATATTTATCCAAAACTTCATATATAAATACTTTCAGTTTATCGCTTTTCGATTATTTATTAATACTATAAAATTAAAATGATACTACTTTCTATTGCTAAACTTTAATTCATATTGTTAATTGGGTGAGTTGTGTACTGCTATCTTATCAGAACGGAAAGGTCAGCGCGGATAGATTCAAGCTTCCCAACCAATGTTTTAGTTTTGACAAGCGAATATATATATTACTATTATTTACCAAAAGCTAATAAACAATCGAATAAAGGGAGCCTAATTTTTTTATTCATATTTTAAATCTTTGTCAATGCATAAAGAATTTAATTAAAGTGAACAATATTTTATACATATGTATAGACTGAACCGTCTAATACCGTCCGGTCCGATGTCACAGTGGTTCCAGGTTCGAGTCCAACCTATGTCGATGAATTATTAATTTTATATATTTATTAAAAATTTAATAAGCTTTACCTGTTATATATAACTAAAAAATTCTTACTTCTTCTCATATTAATTTTACCGGAATATTCCCGATTAGTTTCTAAGTATACTTTGAGCTCATGAATAAAGACGAAAACGATCGGATCGAAACTAAACTGGTAGAGAAAAAACATATATGTCATGTCCAAGTCTAAATACAAACTATACGTAACTAACATGTATAGACAATTTAATACAACTCAATTGAAACAACAAGTCTGCAAAATTACAAAAATCGTATAAATAAAATTGTGAGTCTTATAAAAGTCACGGACGGAACGCGGGTGTTATAAATCATAACTTTATTTGATTCATATGGATTAGAGAGAAAGTATTTGATTTTAGATTTCTTTGCAATAAGGTTGCGTACAAACTTAACGTGATAAACGCTGTTTGTGAGCGTGTGTAACGCAGTAATACTGTTTGCCTTATCTATTTAACTGTATGGTAAAAGGGCAAGGCTTCCAAGTTATAAGTAGTATCATCCATAGAATTTAAAAATAAAGATACAAATGCCATACTTGGCAAATGGGTAGGATTAAAGGACACTGAGACAGAGTGGGGGTTTGGATTTCCTATAATATAATACCTACTTTTCGCCAATCTTCTCTCCGGGTATAGTACCGCCTCGGTCGAGCCAGCCCCCATGACGACTGGTGAAACATTTACAGCTATTGAACACTCAATTTACTATAACACCATGCTTATCTGAGTAATATATATACTACATTTCACTGATCACTCTTTCTCATGAAATGAGATATAATTGATTTTATCTTTAATTACAGTAAAACTACAATGTACTGATTTTATACACAATAAATATTTAATGATGTGCTACGCAATATTTTCTGCTTACTCTCGTATAACTGCAAATAACCTCGTGCACGTCACGTATTGTAAAATTTAAATGTAATGCAATTTGTTCAATTTTACAGCTCAAATTTTACTATTAAATGAAATATAAAAGTAATATATTTTTATAAATGCCCTTATTTTTATAATAGTAAACAAATATAAAATATTGAATTGTTTTTTCTTCTGTATTTTACTTTTCAATTAGTTATGTCATATATTTTTTATTTGGTTATATAAAATATATAAAAGAAGTAAAAAAATATATAGTTTTAGCACTTTTTTTTTGGCATAACTCACAATAGTATATAATAAAAAATAACAAATAAATAAAAAATATTACCGTAACAAGCTTTAATATTATTTACTGCACTATCTGTTGCCCGCGACTCCGTCCGCGTAAACTATTAAGGGCGTTACCTGTTCTGAGTTTTATTACAGACATAAATAATCCAGGCTTATTCGCATTTACAATATTCTTCTACCAGCGTAGATTCATGTAATATAAAAGTGTATTTTACTAATACTATAAATTTTAAAGCTTGTATATCTGTTTGTCTATCAATAACGCAAATATATAATGGAATAAGGATATAAAATTTTAAAACTTCATTCAACAGAATATGAGTTGTCGCTGTCCCTTTCTATAACTTTAGTATTTTTAAGTACTTGGTTCTGTTTCCACGAACTCAAACGAACGGCGAAGCCACGTGCAAAAGCTATTCCGGTCTAACACTTAAACGGTGAACAAATGATGTTCAAATAAAATACAAAATACTCTCTTATAATAAATAAATAAATAACTAATAATATTGTTTCTAAATAAATCTATACAAATAGACTAATAGATATAATATACGTTTTTAATTTTGCAGTTCAAATTATCGATATTTTTAATAAATAAATTTTGAAAGTAAAGAAAATACACAATAATACCTTATAGTCAACAAAGACATGTTTATGAGAAAATGTGTTGAAACATTTCAAGAAATACAAGGGAGTTGGGCCATTGTGGTCAAGTTTTGGCACGTGCGCTCTGCCCACATCTTAAGGAACAATGCCACCGCTCTGTTCAGAAACGTGATTTCCATTGGATTTCTCTAATATGCACAGTTGAAACAATCTTCGTGGGTGACAATAATTCCTTAGCAAATTTATTGTTTTTCGATAGTGCAGTGACTTGAATGCATTTAACTACTTCCAATTGAATTTTATTACTTTTAATAAATATATTTATATCATAATAAAAATAGAAAAACAAACATAGTACAAATAGTAATAACGAATATAGTACAAAGAAGTGGGTATGTTTATTCAGTAATAAGATCGTAAGTAAGCGTATCTCATAAGTCATGATTTAACTGTTTCTTTATAAGCGACTATCTCCGAGTGCAGAATAAGCGATTAGTCGCGGACTTAACTTAAGCTTAAAGTCCCGATTTCACAGTTACCCGTTTTAATCTATTTTATCGATTATCTGTGCTGTTATCGTTTTGTTATTTATTGTCTGTGCTGTTTTAGAATATGGAGGGAATGTTTGTATTGGTTTTACGGTTGACATCATTCATTCGTTATAAATAGTTTAAGTAAATAAATATCATTTAAAGTTAATATCTGCTATTATTATATAAATTAAGATAGGTACTGGAGCTAAAAACTTTATCATATCAGAAGTATACCAAAAATAATAATTATGAATATATTTCTGCCACACACATTTTTAAAACCTGTTAGGTTTGTGGCGCCAATAATATAATCCTACATATTAAATTTCCATATAATTGTCTTCGCCTAATATGATAATCGGTAGTCATTTTGTTTGTTATAGAGATATATAAATCTACTTTAGCATTTGTTTATACTATTATACTACACCCATACACTAAGAAACTACCTACACACAAACAAACATAATTTTATAATTTTATGCCATTAGTTCAAAGATTGCGCACTTTTAAAACCTTAGTACACTTTAAAAGGTTGCTATAAATCCTTTAAAGAACCTTTGAGAAGCACTTTGTCTGCTTAACTAATGGCTTGGTTAATAATTCAAGAATATCTACAATATGATATTATTAATAAACATGTCCCGTTGCTATATCCGTAGATTGTTGTAAAGATATAAAGTAAAATTAATATTCGCACATATATTTAGATAATGTATATTGAATATATGGATAAAAATATTATAATATAATAGCAGGTTTCCCGCGTTTAATCAACATATATTTCAGGAATTTCGATACCGTCATAGGTTTTCTTTTGATTTGATTTCATTGTAAACAACAAATTATTCGTCTATATTTGGCGCCATAATTATGAATCCGTTTTATTTTTTTAATATTTTTTATTGGTTTTTGATCCCAGGTTTTTTTGCACTTTTTTGACCGGAGCAAAATGAAACCATAACCGATTTTTTATGTGCAGCTGTCCTATAATTACTGTGACAAAAATCGACTTAAAATATTAATATAGCATACAGAAAACATATATATTTAAGACTACATAGTAATTATAAAATTCTATAGTATCTTATTACATCAAGTTGCTCCATTTTGATACCAAACTCCAGGGATGGCGTACGTTTTATGATGTCCGTGCCATAAAATAAAAAAAAATCTTTTTCAAGTAGGTCACATGCCACAGTAAATTTTCATTTGAAATGTTGGTGCGATGAACAAATGAAAGCAATACTTCTTAAACCAATTTTTTATTAGTCAATGTTTTATAAAAACCAATATGCATAATAAGCAAAATAGATATTCAATTCTACAAATTTATATCATAAATTATAAATTAAATTTAGATTTATGATTTTTAATAAATTTCCATTAAAAAATACTTATAAAAAAAAATGTTTGTTTTTTTCCGTGCCATGAAAACTTTTAACCGTGCCAGCTGTGGCGTGCCATTGGTTCGCCTTCCCTGCTGTATTCCTTTGTTAAAGTAGAGCACTATATTGATAATATTGTGTGCACGTAATGAGTTTCGTTATTAATTAAATGGTCAACCTCCAACATTAGATCGATAACTTCATTAGAAATTGTATTCTGTATTCGATCAACTTTAAAATTCTACTACAATATTTATGTAATAATAATCTTAGTACATGTATTTTCGAAATATATAATGCTAGCTGTTACTCGCGGTTGCATCCGAAGACAAACGTTATTATTTTCTATTTATAGATAAATATAGAATATGTTAATCTGATATAATAAAGTAAACGAAATGTGAAAAAAAAAATAAGTTTTTCTTTACAAACATTCAGAAATAGTAACCTTTTTATAATATTAGCATAGATATATTATATAATATATGTTTCAGAGGGTTTGTATTTGAATATTTAAATGTAACTTCAAACAAAACATGGTTACTATCTATGTGAAATTTATGTCGACTCAGGATACACTGAACAGATAGATTATCTAAAATCTCTTTGAGATTAAATTTGATATTGATAAGACGTTATCATGTTGGATTATTATTTAAATTTAAAATATATTTTAATAATTAACCGGCCCTGATTTTTTTTATAATACATGTTAATAGGCCATGTTTTATGATCTTGTTCAATGAAAAATTCAAGCATATTTTGCATATTTTATTTAAACAAGAATATTTAATGACATTAATTCTAAAAATTATAGTTATCATATATTTTTTCGAACATCACATAAAAAAATTAATAAAACAGTAAAAAAAATAGAAATAAAATTATTGTAACATAACAGTGTTTTATGATGAATAATTAAAAAAGAAGCTGTTCCATACAGTAAAATTATGATGTATATAATCATACAGTATATATATGTTTATATATTTGGTAAGGCCTTTCAAGATTTGCATGCATTCCATTCAGTGCTCCCAAATTACTATATAACATATTCATAGCAACCTCACTTCACGTTAATTTCAACTGGGATTAGCAATTGTATGTATGTGTGTTCATTTCGTAGGCTTTTATAACGCTTATTATATTATATATCTATATTTTTGGTTTTCATTTACCTATTTTCAAGGTACATAATTAATTTAAACTCTAATGTTCATTTTAATAATAAACTATTTTAAATGAATACTTAAGTTTTGAATTTGTGACTGAAGTAATTATTTATGATCTTTTTATATTAAATTAATTTTATTTAGAAATGATATTATATTATATATACACTTCATATAAAAACAGATAAAAATGCGACAGATTCTCTAATTTATTACATTTATTTGTTACTAGCTGTTGCTTGCGATTTCATTTTGACAAGTGATTGATGAAATTGATTTATATCAGAAACTAGACTTATATTTTCTACAAAAAATTATATTGAACCAAGAAAAAAAAACAACTATAACTATTAAATTATATAGTACTATCACTTTATGAAATAATTTTTTATTTATATATATATTTATATATGCGTGTTGTTTATGTATTTCACTGAGCAAAAACAAATCTAATAAGTTTTCTTAAATTTATTACCTTTTACATTTATGTATTTTTTATATATTTATAAAATTTCTGTGTAGAGAAAATATTACGTCTGAGTCTAATAAATCTTGAGGCATTTACGTTTCCGCTTGTGTTTTCTCATTTTGCTAATAATTTCCTAGTTTTTTAAAAAAAACTTACTTATTACTTATTTCTTGTTACTTATTTATCTCAACAGAAATATGTTTTATTAAACAGAAAGAAAAAGTTTTAATATAAAGAATAATAAAAAAATGTATTATATAAATATATTTAACTGCGTGTTTTTATATTTGATATAGTATTACTGAATTTTTTCATCCTCATATTTATATGTGCGTAAGATAAATGGTCCATTAGTGGCCACAGAATCCGCTGTCGTAATATATATTTCCGATATCCACTTATTTATTTGACTTCCTTAACGACTTAACTAGGATAAAGATTATATTGACAAGTCTTTAATTAACTACATTTATCATATTATAGATTCTATTACTGTATCGATAATACGAAAGTTTATAAGAAATATATCACAAGGTATTAAAATTTGTTTTTAGTCTTGAAAATTTTCTACATATTAAGCCATATTAAGCATCAATTTTTGTATAAATATGGAATAATAAATTTGCGGTCAGATTTTGAACCTATGACCTCTGGCAAACCATCTCGTCGCACTGTATATTGGGCCATCGTGCCACTGTTAGAAGATTGAGTAATTATAGACAATCAAACTGTTTTTTTTTTACTGATATCAGTAGTCGGTCTTGTAAATTTGGCAGCAGTCTGTTGGCAGTGGTTATGTCTAGACATATTGTAGATTTATGAAGCTAGTCAGCGTGGGAGTTACTGACCTCGCTTTATCAAAATACTCGTAAATAAGATTAAGTTTTTAAAAACCTCACGCCTGTCGTAAGTTCTGCTGGAGGGCTGATTTATACTAGATATTAATTTACGTATAATGGAATTTGTAATAATATAATTGGATCTAAAGACACTACACACTACATTTTAGGTTTGGTAAATAGTCTCTCTCTCTCTCTCCATTCTCTTCTCTTTTTTCTTTTTATATACTCTACTTTAAGGAAAAGGTATTTGTTTTTTTAATAACTCAAACGAATATCGTATAATAAATTGAAACAAGTTATATTTCAATTAATGCATAGTGAAAATATTATTACAAATGTATAAATAATATTTTGGTATTTTCAATACAACTTCGGAAATCTGATTCGAAACTGAACAACCAAAGTCAGGGGCCTGATAGTAATGTAAAAACAACAGCATATAAAAACCAGTTTAGTACACGCGCCGGTGCAATTTATGTCATTTTGCGTACTAAAATTTACATAAAACAGTGTATTCTCAGAAATGAAAATAAAAATATAAGCATTAAAATTCCATATACTTAGTACTTAGCTTAAGTTACGAAGCGGGCTCTCAAATTAAAACTAATTGCTGTAGACACAAAAGAAGACGCAATTAGCAGACCTATGACAAGGGTCCATGGACCTTTTGCTTTAAATATTAAATATCTCTAAAGATAATTGACTTTTTTAGTTTGAAATGTATTCAATAATTGATTTTTATAATTATAATAATAAATATGTGGTTTATAGTAACTACTCGTTTCACCCATGAACAAATATTTTATTTTTTATTAACTGTTAGTATAATTAAAAGTACTATGTAGCTTTCCTCATGAATCTATAATAATTAGATAGATTTTTCAAATCCATCTTGCAGTTTCCAAAATTCGCGCATTTAAACAAACAAACTTTTCTGATAGATTTAATTAAATAACATTATAATTTAAGAGCTTGACAAAACCAGAAAATATAACTCAACAAAGTTTAATTGAGAACCAGTTATAATGTCAGATATATCAATATAACATGCGCAGGCGTCTTTGTGTTGAATTAGAAGGCAAATTGTGAAATGTTATTGGAAATCTGTCTTGTTAATCAACAGCTTATAAGGTTTTTAGTACTCAATATTATTCGTGATTTTCGCAGAATATTGGAAATTTAATTAGTTTTTGCTCAAGAGCTTTTTATAATTGACTCGAGCACATGATTTTGGATTAAATTTAATTAAATTACAATGTGTATTATTGAAATATTGTTAAAATATTCATTTATTTGTTATTATTATTTTATTTGTATATAAAATACTGGCCGATTGGTCTGGTGTTTGGTACGCTGCCTGCTGAGCCACAGGTCGTTGGTTCGATTCCCAGACGGGACAGTATTTTGTGGTATCAACAAATAGCTGTTTCGTGTCTGAATATTATTTGTTTTCGTTATTACTAAGTATGTGATCCCGCTGCGATAGATTATTTCTCAAGTGAAGAATTTTTGTAACATCAAATATAATTATCAAAGTTACAAATATATAATAAATATTATTATCATTATATATTTACCAATGTATCGATATTATCAAATGAGAGTTCAATTGTATGGTGCTAGTAATATAATCTAATATCAATATTAGAATTGAGGAAAGAAATTGAGATAAATATTTCATGGAAATTCATTATTTATTTTTCAAATGTATTTTGTTTACGTAAAATAAGTAATATTGTACTTATTAGATATTTGTACATACAATGAGGTCAGATCTTTTGAACGTAGTAAATAATTATAATTAATGCCGAAATAAATGTATATAGTGAATTAGTTTTTTTATTATAATTACTGGAAGTTTATTCATATGATTTAGGTATTAAAGGATATATAAAATTACTTTTATTGACGATGAGACTCCTTACTATGACAATCATTCTGATGTCATAGTAAGGCATTATAATTGACAACAATACGTAAATTATTTACTTTACTCACTTCACTTTAAATTTAAAGTAAAAATACTGATACTTACTCTTTTCAGAGTTCTATCAATAGCATATAGAAATATATATAATATACAGTTCAATCAATGTAATGTAGTATAATATGGGATAGTTTAAAAAATATTTTAAACCTGTTCTAAACACAGAAAGAGACGCAAGAAACATCTATTGTTTAAACAAATAACTACAATAAAAAAAGACATCACTTTCTTATATATAAGTAATTAAAATAATTTATTAATTTCAAGCTATATTAACAATTAAAGCAAAAAAAATATTAATATTGTATACGTTTCCTACGTTGTTATTTATAACAATTACTTCCTTAATAAATATTGTAATAAAATAATATTATATTTCGCTCCTAAATCAAATAAGTGAACCCATTTGTTTGAATTTGTTCAACTCAATGTAACTATGATGACGTAACACAGTTTTTGCTCCAAGATTGATATATAGTTCCTCTGTTGCAGAATTGTCCACCCACGCTCTCCTTTGTTACTACACTTTATTTAATAAAGCTGTGCTTACCAATTTATATGGAACAAAACGTATTAGGCTGGTACTTATATTGAGAATATTATTCAATAATAATAAGAATATTGTTATAGTATAATAATTCACAATATAATTGAGCGAAACTTTGAGAAACTTTTCTATATCCTTTGTGCAAGCAACAATCAAAAACTGTATATTCGAAAATATCAAAATTTTATATCCTCATAGAAATCAGTCTGGTAGAGGTTTTAAAAAAATCAAATATTCAATGTCGTGAGGAATAATCACGGAAATTCCATAGACTTCAATGGGAAAAAATTTTCGCGCAAAATTTTACTTTAAAAAAAAAAATTTATAAACAAAAAATAGTATCAACTATTTATTTATCGAGTCACAATTGAGGTCTGGTTCGCGCTTCTGGTATTAAAATAGTTTGAATAAAAGTAAAACACTTCACTTAATAATCTATGTTACTTATCTTGTATATTAAGAATATTAGTAGATATGAATAATTCATAAAATAATATTAAAATAATTTGAATATATTAAATAGAGAAGCTAAAAAATACATGTTTTTAAAACGGTTACAAAAATTATAATATTCGACATCCAATTAATTTAGCAACAAAAACTTCAACATATAATACCCGCCTGTGGGTGAACTTATTATTGTAATGGATTGCCCGCGGCTTTGCCTGATTTCTGTTTCATGTGTTGCTGTAAGTGGTAGTAATATTGTTAATATAACCTGTATTTTGGGCACATAATTTATATATTTTATTGATATATCAAGTACATAGTAAAATATTAACTAATTTCAAAAAATATTAAATAATATCAGAGACAGTTTAAATTTTTATAGTTTTTAAATATATTTATGTGTTTGGACTCTCGTGGTTCTTGATAACTCTTATATATTTACCCGACTGTAGTCAAATCAATCCGGAATTTGCTCGAATAGTTTCAAACCCATTCGGGGGTCCTTAATCGGAGCGTGGATGACCCGCGGCGTGACTGCATGCGCAGTGCAGCATCAGTTGAGGGTGGGGGTGGGGTTTAGGGGTGAGGCTGTAGTTCATAATAATAATAAATAAAACTTAAATGGATTCCCAGAATTTATTACCATTTTTTTTAAATATATTTCAATCGTGTTATATAATTTAATTTTTGATGACTTGTGTGGGTGCGATCTAATTTATTTTTAAACAAATTATACTCCATATTGGGATATGAGTAAATTAATTCATAATACATATAATAATTACTGTAAGTCAAAATGTTTTGTAATAATTTGTATATAAATTAGTTAAAATACTTAAGTTTAAGAGAAGTTAATCAATTTTCGAAGAAATTTCTTTGAGTAAGAAAATCAAATTAATTTATGACTCCGCTTGAAGCTCTGAAAGTTTAAAATCAACAGTCGTCACTAAAACTTTTCATTAACTTAGTTCTGAAGGTAAAATTAAATTATAAATATTAATCAGTCCATAAAATTATTCAATGTATTGAAACTAATATTATTTGCATTGATATTTCATATTTAATGATAAAATTATATGAATAAAAAAATATACTCGACATTTTATATCAATTTTCAATTTTTCTGTGACTAAAATGTTCTATGATTGATAAATAATTATAGCAATATTGATAGCAATGTCTCCTGCTATATTTCTATGGTGTGTAAAATATAATAATATGTATGTATGTGTGTTTTGTTACGCATGTTACCTCTATCTATATGGAACAATAGTTTTCCTCTTTATAAATTTATTAGTAACGTATGACTAATTTATTATTTGCTTTCCTATAAGTCTGCTTAGTTGTTTACCGCACACCCTGTACATAACTCTTCAATTCTGTCTATTGTAGGATTCTTCAGTAGTTGTGAACACTTTCGAACTTATAGCCGAACGCCGAATGAAGTCGAAAATAGTGAAAATGAAATATTTGTCCACGGGTGGGCAAAAAGAATCGTATACCCTACTGACTGCAAGAAGAAGATATATGAAGAAATTAATGTATGTATATTTTATACTTAATTTTGGTGATGGTCTCAATTTTTTAATATTTTATAGTATACGTAAGATATAAAAAATATATAAATGCTAGGAATTTTTCCATCAAATTTGTTTCAGTGGTTATTGTGTTTTCAAAATTACTATAATAGTTGTTGAACGAGATACTCAGCTCCCGTTAGACTGAAGATGTTTAATCTTGATAGATGAGCGCTTGCAATCTGTATCGAAAGAACAGTCAACCACACGAATAATGGAGCTTTACAGGATTTTGTGCCTTATTTATAATTTCTTAAAATCTATTATTTATTTCGTGTTATATTTCGCCGGTACTTTCGCTCGCTGTACTTTCTTGCACGAGCTTTACTAGGGAACTGGTTTTGTTAGAATGATATATTTCTTTTGCTGAAGTAAATTACATTACTTAAGAAGCAATTGCTCTTGACTATTGGTGTCATTAGTGGTGCTGTGATGATTAGTCTGTACATTAGCAAATGAGTGCTTCAGGCTATTACTTAAAGACCTGATTTAAACAGACTTCTACGAATCTGTTAAGTCCATTAAATAAGATATAAATTTATAGCAAATTGTTATAAGAGATAATTATGTTTTTCTTCAGATATTCAACAAAATTGTTATTAATTTTGTAATATAGTTGGTTGCAATGGCTTCTCTGAGCAAAAAAAAGCTTTTATTTAAGTTTTATAACTTACCTCTTTTTAGGTTTTAAGCTAAATTTGCGAAATGACGGTATTTTCCAAAAAATATATTTTATTTTTTGATTTAAACTGAAGTCATACCAACTGTGTAAAGATGCCATATTCTTTAAGTTAATAATAAAAAAAAAATGGGATAAATTAGTGGTGATGACAACCTTTTTCATTACACTAACAAATTTCATATACAAAATTTTATATATACATAATTTTATACAAATATCTAACCCTAGTACATAGTAACCTATTTTTAAATTACACCTAAACCCCTTACAAACGATAAGTATTTAATTTGCATTTGTAATACTTATTTCACGTATTACCATACAAAGGTCGCATATAACCACCAGTTTGCAAGACACCGTCACATCAAATGTCATCACCAACGGTTGAGAACACCTGCTAATCATTTTAATCAATTATATTTAAATACAGGCGCGTGTGTATATTTTTTGTCTATTAATTACCCTATACATATATGCCTACAAATTATGAGACACACCTATTCATATTATAAGGGTGGACACAATGAAGAACGTTTATAATTTTTTGTTTAGTAAATGTGAGACGTAACAGTATACACACAACTTTAGCTAATTAAATCCATTTACAAAGTTGCAAAGTAATAAACATTATCTGATACATATAAAACTCCTACACGTGATGTAGAAGTTTGATAACACCTACGAGCTTATAAAGGAATTGTAATTTTATATACTTACCTTTCAACTCCAAGACAAAGGAACCAATATAAATATAAGTATACAATTCAGATATTAAATAGAGCTAACGAACATGAATAGTTTAATAACTTTGGGAAAGGTAAGAGAAGAGAATTCTTAGTAAGAATTCATTGCGCGGTTGCCAGACCCATCGCATTGCAGGGGGGGGACAGCAAACAGCGGCTGGGACTTACGATCCAGGTGTAGCTTTAAGGGGCCACTTTAAAATGCGCATACACGCTCACCTACACTTTATATGCTCCTCTCCCTACCAAATCAGATATGAAATGAATCCACTGCCTTTGAAATATGCTATAAATAAAAGAATAATAAAAGTAGAAGTAAATAAATTCATACGTCATTCTTTGTTTCATCTATTTGCGCGAAATCAAACTTAGATTATAAAACAACATTAAACAGAAGCGGATAATCAAAGTGTACTAATAAATAATATATATCTCAATACACGCAGTAACAACACCGCTCCGCAGGGGTCCGGCTACAATGTAACATATCTTAGATGAAACAAGACCATAATAATCCTTATATCAGATTTCAAACTACACTTAACGTTTTATTATGAATTAAATATAATTATTAAACTATAAATTTAATTTAATTAATTAAATATTCAATAAATATTTTATACAGGCTGTTACTTGCGGTTCCACGACTTTTTTTTACTATTAGGATAACTTAAAGTTATGATAGATAGCCTATTATTACTATAGATAAAATAATTAAGATATAAAATGTATATTTATTAAACAACTGCGCTTTATTATTGAATTGACTGAGAACTTTAAACAGTCTTCTCCTTTAATTTATTAACTAATAATCTTATTCTGAATTGTAAATAATGTCAAAATATGTTAAGAACCTTTTAAGTATAAGATATGCAAATACTTCGTATTATTTTTTCCATATCTATACATACATATTATAAAACTGTCTATAATGGGGGTGTAATAACTTATCGATATAAATACCAAATTAGCAATTATTGATGTAACCGTCTGTACATGTTTGTGCACCCAAAACTTGAAGCTGAATGTCCTAGTCAAAATATAACTTTTTCTGCAAGAAATTCTCTAATTTTTACTTACTACGTAGAACTATAAAGTAGATCAATATTTCATGAATGATTTATAATTGAAGTCTAGATTTTGGATTTTGGTTTGGAACTGCTCCAACATTAGTTGCGGTTTTCCTACTGGTGGATAATTGGGCAGATATTTACCGCTGAGGATTATGCGGTATACGGTTTGCCCCATATGTGTGGGCTATTAACATTAACTGGATACCCATTTTTATAATTTATAAACAGATACACATGCATATTATATGACTTACCTTAATACAATGCATCTTTCTATCATTTATATAGTTAATTAATATGATATTTTTTGTGTATAATTTTCGTGATCAATGATTATTACTACATATAATTTTTCGGATGTACTCACGTAGACCGGAATTTGCCAGACCAGTTTCTATCCAATTCAGAATCATTATTCATGAGTTAAGGGCATCGGAATTGCAGCGTAAATGCGATAGTTCACGCCGCGATTCGAATTCATATTCACGCTCATATTCTGGTAGTATTTTCTGACGTACAGCCTGATAATTATATATAAATATAATACGATAAAGCTATTTGATCTAGTTTTTGATGTCAAATGAATTTATATTAAACATAAATCCAATATTATATACAAATGAAATATATATTAAGACAGTAAATCTAAATCTACTGGGTATTAATATATTAAGTAATCTTTATCCTTGTTTACAACATGACATACCAGCTACTGAGAACATTGAGTGAAGAGTTAATGGAAGCTTAACAAACTTTATATACATAGAGTATCCATTTTAATCTTACGTGATCTTTTGAAATAACATTTTCCGTGTTGCGTAGGGGAAGTAATGTTACATCTAAGTGCTCCCCTAAAATACCCCCCACCCATTTGCTTAGGATGTCGCCGGGAAGCGTCGCTTTGTTATGATATACTTCCAGACGCTTTTAAAAGCCTTTTGTTGTTACAAGTACCTGTCTTTTGAACTATATCTATATTTTTATTTACTATCATTATTTTGTATAAAATTGTATTATATTAATAATATCTATATATTATTAAAGTATATTCTGTCATGTAATTGCAATGCACTATGTTTTGAAGTGTCAGTCTCGCGAAGTGTCTGACATCGCTCTCATAAACTGATCGATTGCGATAAGAAATAATATTCAAAGAAAAAAATTCTTTGACAGATGGATATTAAATTTATAAATGTTGAGAAGCTCTTAGAATGGTTGCTCTGAGACTATATACTCTGAATATTATTATTCTTGAGACAACGGTACGTGTTTCACATAATTTTACTAAAATTAGTTGATTAATTAGTCTTCCCACGTCTTACTAAGACCATAGTGAAAACTTTTCTCTTGTAAATCTTACTTTATTGTTATCTTTTAACACAATTTATCACAATATATATAACACGTATATCGCTTTGTTGCGAAAGATGAACTTTTCGTGATTTTCACTCTTCATATTGTATATTAAATATCAAAGACAGAATATCACAAACGGTTTGGACGAAAATTCACACAAATTCTTCCATTTTTTTGAAAATGAAAGGTATTGTGTGAACATTTTTTAGCGATAGATTTTCATATTAAAAAACAACTTTTTAATATTATTTACCTAACCTTTAAAGCACCACTGCCTATGTTAATTAATTATATATCTACCTACATCTAGTTACTATTATATAACTGAAATTCAAATCAACCTTGCACGTCTTCAAACAAAAAAAACCGATTGAAATTTATTTTTTTAATGAAAAAATTGGTATCAGGATCGATTATTGATTTCGGTTATTAAAATCTATTTATTATAACTATATAAACTTGACAAGTTCTAGAAGAATCTTCTAGAAATATGAAAAACAATCGTCCCGCAGTTTTAAGGCACACGTCAGAGGTTAAAGATGTTTGAATTCTTAACTTGTCTGATTGTTAAGATAAAACACTAATTGAGAAAGTTAAATACAAGTGGAAATTCTCCGTTTTCTTGAAAGCCTGCTTCATTATTTACTTTGATAAAGAAAACTTTTACTAGAAAGACAAATTTGTCAATTGAAAAGCTGGGATTTATAAATTATATATTTGTTCCATTATTACTTGTTTGATTATTTAACGATTTTATAAATATTTTTTGAGCCTTTGACTATTAATTAATGGACAAAATAATAAAATTTATGCATTTTGTAATAATTATTTATTCAATTAAAAATTTTATATTTGTTTATTGAGAATTATATTTTAAACTATTTTGTTATGAGTTATGTCTTGCAACCTACTTAAGTCACTTAGTACCACTTCTTATAATTTATTGTCTTTCTCTGAGAACTCTCACTGGACATCCTGGTAGGGATAAAGTAGTTTCTTTAATTAACACATCATGTAAAAGTGATATAAATTTATATAATACTTTTCTATCTCCACTATAATGGCAGTTTAATATAACACTGACCTTCAATACTCAGTATTATAAAGACTATAATATTTCATAGACCTTATTATTTATACTTTTGAATTCCAAAGATTATTGAAGTTATTGTATTTTCGTCCTTAATTATATGTCGTTGAAGTTCAATGTTGAATAGCTTCATGAAGGCAGGATTATGAAACATTCATAAAAGCAATCGCAATTTTGCTCCACATGTTGGACGCAGGATGTAAAAAAATCATACGGCGTTTAATCACATGTACACATTGTTGGAATGAATATGTAAAGTCTGGGTATTGTTATTATAAATATTAAAATCAAGTATTTTTAATTGGACTTACATACAATACAAATATTTTTCATGTAAATAGAAACATATTTGTCTACTAATTTAATTATATTTAACAATTTTTTAAGTTCAAAATATTTTATGAATTGTAATATATTTCAATTTAATAATATACTATATTTAGGTGAGAATCTCTTTAAAAATTCTGAATATTAACATTAAACAGCATTAAATTTTATACCAACTAAATTTTGTGCCCAAAATTATAAATGATATCACATAACGTAATCTGTCCGTTAATAGATATTATATTTAATTAAAAGGCAGGTGATCAATAAACTTGATAAAAAAATTCTCGGCCTTTTAACAGCAGGCCTATAAAGTTTTTTTAACAGTTTAATTTACCACCCATCATAATAATCCTAGATTAGAATTGTTAATTGATTATTGAAATTTAATTGAAAGAAAACATTGTAATACAAACATCTGTCAATTGAATTTCTCTATAGTATTCACGCCCTTCGACGCTACGAAATTAGACCAAGCAGAAAAACAAACATTGCTTGATTGAGTTGCTCCAGAACCGGTTTTCAATTTAAGGGGAACATTAATTCGGAAAACCGTAGGTCATAATGCGAAGTGGGGGATCAATGAATGGTCACTTAATTGACTCAATAAATCACTCTCGGCCATTATTCTACAATGCATACGAAGTTAAACAATTGGTCAATAGATGGGGTTACTCGCGAAGTATTATTTAAAATGTCAAATACTGCTCTGAATGCAAAATTTATGTTATTTTGTCATCATTTCAGATTTAAATATTTTGTACCAATGAATAGAATTGTTAATTATAATACTTGAAGTCCAACAACTTTTTCTAAAAATATTTTAAAGTAAAAATCTGCTTCCGTTATTGTCTATTATTTACAGTTAGGTTATGAATTGCTTATGTATGCTTTTTTTAAATTTTGATGAAGTCTTAACATATTTTCGTATAATCTAAAAATAAGTCAGTACGAGCATAATGTAATAACACCGTTTTTAGGAACCGGTAGATGTAATGAGAGCTGCAAGAATGTATATGTAAAAATTTACCATAACAAATAAAATAAATGTTTGTTTAATTAAGAATAGTCTTTGTAGACAAAATATTTGAATGGAATGGTTTATTTTTTTATATAAGTGCTTATTTAATAATATCCCCTAAACCGTTTATTAAAATATAGAAAATTATCAGTGTATTTCAATCCTTTAATTATTAGTATAAATAATATGAAGAGAACTTGCAAGTTTATTTAAACACCATCTAGCGGTGGCGGCGAAAACAAGTATTGAAACAGTGGGTTGCTTATAGTTCTCTTTATTACCCACAGGCGGCAGCACGTTTCGGCGCCATGGAGCTCGACAACAGGTAGCGCTCGCGCTCAACACGAACTATTTGAATTGCTTGAACGAGTACAATGTTCCCGATTAGACGACCAGAGGGCAGTGCTACCGCCGTATTTTTCTCAGGTAAATAAATTTAAAATACTTCTTTTTACATTATTATACTTTGAAAACCGAGTAATTTTTAAATGTATTTGTAAAAGAGATGTGGTAGAATTTATTTCATTACTAATATTGAATGAAAGTTACATAAAAGGATTGAATACGTCACATTGACTCTTATTAATCATATTTAACATATTTAATGAATATTTAATGAAAACTCCATTTAGTTTTTGTTCGCAACGGTCAGTCAAATTTCCAAGTTGTACAATGACCGCGAGTTCAACAGTCATACCTACTTTGTTCTCTCTGTAATAATCGACGGAAATGATAAAGAAGCTTCGTGGGGTGTTAAGCGGAGCATATCGAAATTAACTTGTCTCTGGCGTCATGGTCTTAAACTTTCTAGCCGTTGAATGCATCTTGCAATTGTTGTTAATATTTTATTTAACGTTTTATACTGAGACGTGACTACTACGTATAGGGTTACCAGATCGCCAGCCGGACAGGCCAGCCAGTTTGGCCGGACATTTGGGTAGAAAGGCCGGACACCCTATATTATTGATGATTTTGTCTCAGTATTAATAGGAACGACAAAATAAAATGTATGTAAAATCAAGCATTTTTGGATTATAATCATAGATCTACCTACAATAGACTCCCGTCGCCTCCGCTCGGCCACGCTCGTTTGCAAGATGTAAAAAGCCTAACAAAAGCCGGACAAGCCGGACACGCAATTAAACACTTACCTATGTTCAGCTTTACCCGGACTCCTGGCAACCCTAACGACGTACCTTTCCAGTTTTTGCTCATGGAGTAGATCATTATTATAATAGATTAGTTAATTCTAATACCTCAATCCATAGAACTACGTACTGGTGACTTTATAAGTTAATGTTTTATTTGAAACAAATTTGAATTAGCTTTGAACAACACTCGCTAACATGTGACAACAATAACAAATAAAACCAACATTCTGTACAACTTCTACAACACTAATATGCAAATAATGTCTGTCAAAGTTAATTGAGATTTAGAATACAAAACAAATATCAAGGAATGGACTCGATGAGGTAAATGTTTTCCGCAGATGATCGTAACTTGATACAATAACACATGTGATACAAGTAACTTAATTATATTAATTATACAATACTAATTTTATTTTCTTGTATAGTTTATGAAAATATTCTGTTTTTACCCACCAGTACATACATTTTTCTAGAAAAATAAATCTAACCTAATTGTTTTATCATTTCTTTTCAAACACCTAATCTGCGCCCTCATTTTTTGACAATATTCCTTAGCAAGATCAATATCTGAATCATAAATATTAATAAGCAACGAAAGAACATTGCAATCAATTTTACGAAAATATAAAGATTTAATCACTTATTTTAAATTCACCCTTCGTATTTCATTTAGCTATTAGGTTTTAGAACTCTTTTTAAAACATTGAAAATACTCTAAATATTTTTAACCTCTATAATAATCTTGAAAACGTTTTATAAACAAACAAAAATAAACCACTAATAGCTAACATGTTGTTTACAATTCTTTAGATTCAAAAATGTTAGAACGGAAGCTTGCATTAACTCAACCCTTTGTTCTAACTTCTTAGAAATTCTAGTGTAAAATATTATTTAAAAGCGACTTGAATATTGTAAATATTTAAATATTAAAGATTTATATGTATGAGAATATATTATACTTATATACAGTTCCTCGCGGCTTCACCCGCGAATCAACGTTTTTATTTACTATTAAGATAACTAAGAACAGTATCGTAATGATGGATATCCTGGAACCTTCCTCATGAACCTATCATGTCTAGATCCAAATTCATCATATATTTTCGATAATTACTGCGTTCAAACAAACGAACAAACTCTTCAACTGTATTAGTATAGATATGTAAAGATAACAATGACATTATTAGTTAATTGAGTATTATATGATGGTTTTCCTGAAGTGGTCAAACCAAATTGCGGGTAACTTCAGGAAGGATTTAGCAGATTTAATGGAGGAAAATTATGCTAATTAATTTATTATTGCCTTAACCTTTAATTATTTATAAATTATTTATCACTGTTAATAACAAATATTATAATTTCAATAAAACTATTTTTCGGATGTAACTCACGTTTATTATTACATTTTTATATTTAACCCGATGTTTCACACCATCATCTCGTCTTACCGCGAACACGTTTGCTGCAAAGCATTCGAAACGTCGGGTTAAAAATAAAAATGTAATAATAAACGCGAGTTATATCCGAAAAATAGTTTTTATTGAAATGTGTAGTACTCGTTTAAATCTCAGAAAATATTATAATATATTTTTTATTAAATTTAGTATTGTAATATATTTTTTTTATTAATTTATAGTATTACATATTACGTATTTACGTATTATGGGCATATTATATTTTATCGGCCTTCTTTAGATGATGTAACCTATATATTTCGGAGAAAAAACATATTATGTAACTTTTGATATCTGATTGGTTTAGTAGTTAGTGGAACTGCCAGCTGAGCTAAAAGTAGTGGGTTCGATTCCCATACGAAAAAGTTGTGTGTGTGATCGACAGATGCTATTTCGAAGCTAGATATTATTTGTTTGTGAAACCCCCCACTACACAGAGATTATTTCTTTAGTACAACAGTGATATATGTACTAACAAGAATTATTTTATATTTAGTAATAAAATTGCATGTTGGAATTTCCATTCAATGTATTTGTCGAGAATGCGTAAATGTAAACATACATACATATTACATATATATTTATGTATGTACATAAATACTTACATATACCCACTTTATGTCACGCGACCAAATTCACAATAAGGGTATCGCGCCATCTGTAAATTTATAGTGTAGATGAGAGTGTAGATAAAGACAAAAAGGAGATCTCTCCTTTCTTTTTCCCTCTTTTTGTCTTTATGAATTGAAATTTATTAAGTTTTATATGTATGATACAATGAATGGTTACTTAATAGCTCAATTTTTTTAAATTTATTAAATTTATTAAATTCCTGATCAAGGAAGCTTATTTTTATTTAACTTTAACATAATTGATCCCTTAAAGTTGAATTATTAAATATTTTATAAAATTATTACATCTTATAAAGTAAGTATATAACATATACAGGTAAGAAATAGAAATTAACTAAAAGCAAATAGCAAAAAATTGTGATTTCATATTATTGATTATTTCTGTGCTGTTCTATGTTTGTGTGCACGCAAGTTGTTTTTTATCGAAATTAAGATGAACAAATACAATTATTAACTATTTAAAATTGTTAATGCATCTTTATATTAATTTTCTTTAGTAAAATAAATAAGATTATCATTTCATAGTATTTCTGCCTGTTCACGCAAACCAATTATTATTAATTAATTATTAAGTCTATTTCATATAAATGGGATTCGTTTAAAAAGAGTATGCTTTTTTTAAACAAATTTCTTTATATGTACTAAGAACCGTTGCCGTGCACTTTTTTTGAATTATTCTCAATTAAACAAATCAAAAGAGCTTAGGAAAAAAATTAAACATAAGAAGTACAATTATTATTTGCTTCGACAGTTTTGATACTTAAGAGTTTTATAAATCTGATAGTCATCTAGCTGATAACAGTTTATCTGATTAGTAATAATAATAAATATATTAAAAACAAATTAACGTTTAATGACCACATAATAATATCTATTCATTTGTTTTGGACAATCTTTCTATAAAGACATATATTATATAGTTTGTTTAAATCACTGCAAAATAATAATTCATGTCTTTTTTTTTTCATATTGCAATAATTAATTAATAACCAAAATTATTAATATTCTCCAATATTATAGAAAATTCTCGAAGAAACCTAAAAATATATATATATATATATTAAAAACATATTGTTATTAAGAATTATTTATATGTTGAAGATATCCTATTACATCCATCGGGCCGTGACAGTTGCGGTTACATGACCTTCAGCTACAACTGATAGAATACAGTATCCTCTGAATGAATACTGACAGTTAATAGAATACTTACTGCTATATTATTTAGTTAAATGTATTGAATACCATTGTAACTGTCGATGTTTTTAATCTTGGCAATAGACATCACTGCAGTGGGACTGCAAAATCGTATACAAATCAAATTGGCTAAATTATCTTGGCAAGAATACTAAGGTCATTATAAAACCCAGATCTAGTTTCTTATGGACACGTTCCAGAGCACTGAGATATTATATTTTCATATATACAGAACAGTACACCTTTTAACGTGATGAGTTCTCCTGTAACAGTACTCTGTCCCCGGAGGCTCCCCGCAATGAAATTGAAAGAGGAAATCAGTAATAAGGTTACTTCGTCTTGTTTGTATGTAGGTCACTAATTTACATAAACGTACGCCACATGCTTCTCCCTGCAATACGTTTTTCTGATATGAGTCAGGTTATTTTAATGATATTTAATGTTATTACTGTTATTAAGTTTTATTTATGTTTCAATTAAAGTAAAATGTAAGAAAAATAGTTTGTAGTATTTACTATTTCTACGTAATGCAAAGGAATAAAAAATGTAACCGAAAGAGTCTAAATGATTCTAGAAAAACTGAAAGACTGAAGTGGGTATGGACAGAATGCATGAAAAATATGATGAAAAACCAAGTCTTCACTGAAAGACTTTATAACGGGTGAAAGCATTCTCTAATTACTGATTACAGATCAGTTATTTGCACCTTTAACTTAAACCAGACTATAAATAAAATCTTAATTAACAACATTTTTATCATTAACATCAATGTCGGTTTCAAATTGCTCTGAGGTATCAAAAACGTATCATATAAGCATTTTATTTTTGTTGCGAATATTCAATTTTAATTTGGTGCTAATTGTTACTTTGTTGACCTTAATTCAACGGTCATAAAGATAATTGCCTAGATATTACTAGGCTTTAAATTGACTATCAGACTCACCGGGGAGATACCGACAAATATATTATCAATATTCTACGTGATGGAGAACAAATCTATGCATCTTGAGAAGCAGTTATTTATTAATATAATCAAGATTAATAATATATGATATAATTAAGGACGTATTTTTAAATCCATGAAGTTTTTTGGTATCTAGACATTAGCGATTCATTATTACTATAACATATAATTGTTCGTCTTTACTCACGTCTATACTTTCAAAATTTGTTCGACTTGTTTCGAACAATCGGAATCTTTATTCATGAGCTTGAAACATGCCCAAATCGCAGGCGTAAACTGCGTGCACCAGTTCTTGGAGCGCGCCGCGACGGTGATGCTGAGGCAAAAAAAAAATTATGAGAAATTTTAGTAACTTGCAGTATTTACAACCTTAATCGTGTTGAAAGCTTATTTTGACAATCTACTATTACAGAATAAAGTCTATAATTTTTTAATTGAAAATATAAAAACACATAATGAAATAAATACAGTATTAATACTGTTTTCTTTTAAAATAATATATTCATATTTTAACACATTTTTATATCATACAATAGTATATCTAGTCTACAGTAGAATTAGTCTACAGTTTCCTTCAGTTATATGTTCGTCAGTGTAGCTGGTGATTTGCAGACTAGAACCTCGCTGTAATGCTAACGACCGCTGTATGAGGATTGCATAACTGATGCAGCGCTTGCATAATCAATCCTTTAGGGATAGCGCTTTTTACAGGTATATAAATAATTATATATAATACATACATACTATAAATTACACAGATATTACAAACATTTTATATGGTTTCACCCACAATCCTTTCGTCTGTTTAATATTAAAGAGATATTGAATTTTTACAAGACTATAATATAGTTAAACTGAAAAACATCTTTAAATATATACCAGAACTATATGCTGAGACATATAAATGTAGCTTTACTGCTAAAGCAGAGCATATATATGTAATTATTTCTATTTTAACATATTTGAACTTATTTTCAATTCGGCTTAGCTAAGTCCAATAAAAAAATACTATAATAATCAAAAATATTACTTTAATAACTAAACAATGGATATATAACATATAAAGAATATTATAAGATGCTTTTAAAACTATAAACAATTCAAATAAAATTACATTTTAAAATTACATAAATAATAAAGACACAAAACATATTTATTAAATATAGTTGTTTCAAAATGGCCGCTTTCAAGAATCTGTTCTGATAATTAAAATTATTTATTTACGGAAAAAAACATAAAACTTCCTATTTGTTAATTACACTAATATAATTTGACATTATTATGAAACTCGTCATTTAATTATGAAATGTTTGACAACTAGTAATTAAATTATTTTACTACCTTTCAATACGTTGATATTTAAGTGTTATTATGTATTTCTTACTTGTTTACAGCTCATTTGCTGTAGTAATGTCCTTGATGTGTTATTGTAATTAATATATTGGTATGTGTATGTTTAATTTTTTTTTTTTTTGTGCATGAACAATTTTACAGATACATAATTTAAAATCCTAAAAATGGTACATAGATTAAACAAAAAACATTATTTATTGATTTTTTTTAATTTGAATTTTCGAATGTTCTTTTATTAATTAGTTTTAATTTTTTCTTTTATGATAAAGATTAATTTCAATATTTTTTTCATAATATTAATTCTGATAAATAAATTATTACCGTGCAATATATTTATCGCGTGGTTTTTATTAAAAAACAACGCACATCACTATGCTCAGTTTCTAGAAAGAGAAAATTGCAGACGTTACTTTAAATTTACACTTATTTATAAAGAAAGTTAAGTACCGTTTTAAATTAAACGTCAACCGCTTTATTTTTGAAAGTAATGATTCACATCACTATTTTGCAACTTTCCTCCATAAAGTTTTCAATTTATAAGTGCATATGCATGTTTATTATTAAGAAATGCTTTAAATGTAGAGTATTTATATGTAATTAAATTTTTTCATCTCTAAATGCAATGTTAATAAGTAATATTTATATTAATTATACAGAAAAATTTTGAAGTTTAGTTATTCTAATCTTGTATTATTTTATTTATTTTAAGACGAAAAATAAATCCTTTGCAAGTGAAGTAAAAAAAATATGAAAAAAGGTGGCATAAGTAACCGGCTTTATTGATATATAAAACTATTTGTTTTTGCCTGCTGCTATCCCGCGAGTTACTAAATGTTTTGTCAAAACAGAGTTTAATGGATAAATTCGACATTTTAATGTATTTTGGTTTGCGGTTACAATCGTTAATTCGATTCAACTGGTCCGGTATTACTTCGTAATGCACTGGAACTAAGTATCCTTTTTTTTATTTATAATAAAATATTATTATATTTAATTGAAACGATAAAGAAGTATCAACGAACGAGTACATTATATCCTGTACATAAACCGCATCCTTCCTTTGTGTATCCTTTCCATGATGGGTGGCGATCTTTCTAAGATTTCCCAACCATTTTAGGTTTCGGAAGCAGCTGCACTTCTGACACCTGTTGAATCCTTGTCCCAATTGCTCCCCATGGGGTGACGGCAATGCTCCACTACAAACCGGATATTCCCACGCACCACTCCTACATACAAATGCGATCTTTCATTGCAATTCGTAGTATGACAATTTGAGTACATATACACTAAATTTGCGGTAGTAAATTGCATTTGCTAATTTTATTTCGCTTTTTTATTTAAAATAATTTGATTTAATTATTTTTTAATAACATCAATCAGCATATTCAGTGATGTGTAATTTCTTTTCGTGATTCAAGACAGTTAAATGTTCAGAATAACAAGATTTTCTTATTCTACAAATTCTTATGAAGTTTTTGCTTTTGCTACATTCACCTGTCTTGTATACGGTTTACATCTGAAAGTTGAATGTCTCGTTGTCTTTATCTGATATGCGATACCGTCGCAAATAAGAAAGAGATAGACAATCTTCAGTTTAAACGGTGATGGTGGAACTTGGAAGCATGTGGCACGCGCCAAACGCCATTCGGGTTCCGAACGCTTGCGAGAGAAGACGTATATTCGTTATCCTTTGACTGCAATTTGAATGACACGATCTTGTTTTCACAGTTCGGGAGCAACGTGCTTTTTCGCGGAGTGCATTGTTATGTTTTGGACTTAATATTTGTGTGATTTTTTAAACATACTGTTTAAATTTTGATCTGAATTTTAAGTGTTGACAAGTTTTTGGATTATATGTTAAAATAACCTACTTTGGAACGAGACAAAGTGAAAGTTCATTGTTTTCTGTACGTTTTCGGACTCGGATATCTAAAGCATTTTAGGTAATCTTTTACTACAATATAGTAAGACGCTGTGGAAATAATCTGTGATCGAAAATCTTCTAATAAATATAAAGGATTTAGTCTCTGTTGTTGGATTACAATGATAAATGAGGCGTGTGATGTGAGAATGAGAATTCGTTAAAAACTCTTGGTCATTCCTACGGGCTTTATGAGGGAAAGACGATCATTACCTATTAGCGAAGTGGCGCTTAAAAGCGATAAGGATGGAGCTGGGAGGGGGTTGGGAGTGAATTCGGTTTTATGTGGTGTGGTGGATGAACTGTCTAACGCCAGGACTGGGAGGCGAGGTTCTTGGGTGCGTCACGCTGTCATGGGGGTCCTCAGGTGGAAAGACCTGACAGGAATGAGGACCAGCACCCCGACTGAACCGAAAGAGGTATATTTATAAATAATAAAATATTACAGAACTCCTTGGTTCTTGTATAATAGTTTTAAAAGGCTTAATAATTCAATACGTTGAATAAATATATTATTTGAACAATTAACTTGATTTCGAAATTTCATCTTGACATGTTAAATTAAATAGTATTTTTTGGTTCAATAAAAATGTACAGGATATACTTAGTAAGAACATAGCTTTTGATGAACATAGACATTTACTTTGGTTAAAATTAATATTTTTTTAAACTAATCTTTCCATTAGTAATAGGAAGTATTTACAGTTATTAATTACTAAACTAATTAATATTACTAAGCTACCATTTGAAGATAATAGTAGTTTTATAACTAATAGTTTCATTTACTAAGTGTATAATTTACGAATGATGTGAGATAACAAAACCAAACGGTAATACTATATTATTAATGATTATGAATCAGATAGCCGTTATGTAAATATATGAGTAATATTTAAAATTTCGTGAATCCTTTAGTCCGGTTTTACAAGATGACAATTGACAGTGACGGCTCACGTTTGTCATATTCCTTCACATTGTCATATTGTCTGAGAATGTTTTTAAAGTATTTACTATGCTTTATTCTAGTATTTACTAGGCATTGAATGTTTGTATGTCCAGGTCAAGGAAAGTATTGGAAGTTTATTCATAACACAGTTAATATTCGTTTAATATCCTAAAAATATGAAATCATTTTCATTTTTAAATTTATTATAATTTATTTAAATATAGTGTTTCGCAATGAAAACAACAGATTAAAAATAATATTCTTTGTTTTATGTTTTATGTACTTTCGAAACTCAAGTTCATGTATGCACAAGTGTATATCAGCTTTATAAAAATATTTTTTTTTACAAAGATCGAATAACAAGTAAATATATCACAATTTTAAAGAATTTATAATATAACGTCATGTTCAGTTTTCACAAGCTGTTACTCACAGTTTCGCCCGCATACGAAAAAACATATTTAATTTTAGATAGCCTAATGCGTGAACTCAATGCGTTCAAACTCATCAATTAGCTTATATTCAAACAATCAAACAAACTTTTACGATTTATAATATTATTATCGAGATGATTTAATGTTACATTGAAGTTACAAAGTCACCGTCTTTACGTATATACATAGTTGTTATGCATCATTGGAGAAATATTAAAAAAAGCATGAAATGTAGGTTGTACGTAGCTGTAAAGTATAGATGAAAATGATTTTTGCGGTCTGATTGTGCTTTAATTGTTGTTTTTATTTAAATGTCAAATTTAAAAGTCAAAGGCTTTGTTTTTCTTTGTTTAAACACCAATCTGTCATAGTGTTTGAAAATCAAAGTTTCAAATCAAATCGAGGAATGGGTTTGAAACTATTCGATTGAATTAAATTGAATGTACAGCTCAATAAATATATACAACAGTTATCATGAATCATGAAAGTTTAAATATAAGAAACTGTTAAAACTGTTTAAATACGAATTCTAGTGTTTTCTATTTGTTTTAAATACTTATAATAAATCCAAGTCACTTACTTCAATGTCTAGAATTTTATTACGTTATTATATTAATAGAAATAAAAGTTCTGTCCTTGGCTTTTAAATTATAATTATTATCTTTTTGTTAACAAAATATAAATAAAAATAAAATTTTCCGATAGTATTTATAGAGTCAAATATGGATAATAGCAACATCGACTTTATGCTAGTCTATGCCAATTAGACCTAATTTCGTATATTTAATGACAAAAAAATATATATTACAAATTTAAAGTTTTTATCTTCGATATCTTTTATATTTTATAATATAATTTTTAAAAAATGTGAATCACCTTTCGCACGCTGGTTGAAATAATTTTAACTATTTTAGTCTTGTAAGATCTATGCGTTTAATGGAACGTTAAATTATGACCTTGTATTAAAATTCAAATAAATTTATGAGTAAAGAGGCCATAACAAAAATCGTGTCGAGTCTCATATCGTAGGGAATTTCTCACCCCAGTTAACTCCAACGATTTTACTGCTTTCAGGGTTGTCATGCGCAAATTCACTAATTAATTCAACTTATGACCACTCTGTAATTTTTTTAATATTTGTGGTAGGTGTGTGTGAGCGTGTGTATGTGTGTGTGCTTTCTGATTAAAATTCTTGTGTGTTAACACACACAATTGCTAACGCAAGTATCTGGAAATGTTTTTTATGTTGCAAGAAGAAGTACTATATTTAAAAATAAATATACTCTGATAAATAATGGATGTGACTATGAATACGATTAAAATGAGGAAATTGTATTTTTTTACATTCATTGAGTTTTTAATAATACTAGCTGTTGCTCGCGGCTCCGACCACGGATGTGCGATTGCTTCAAATTATTAGGATAACTGAAAGTAGTAACGTATTGCTATAGGTTTAATGGTTTCCTCGTGTTAATGTTTGCCTATAATAATCAAAAGGTATTTTTTCAAAGTCTAGTCTAGTATTTTCAATCTCCTACTTATGAAGACTAGCGCGTCTAAACAAACAAACCTTTCTGGTCTATAAAATTTGTAGATAATATAGAAGGGATTTTATAAATATCATTAATTTCATTAATAAACTGTTTAGTGAATGATACGAGGAAATCTATCAAGCTGTCGAACGCAAAATAATAAATCAATTTGCTGTTTTGGGCAATCGCGTGCTCATGGAACATTTTTCTTAATATTATATCAATCTATTACCAAAATATTACGAGCTGAATAACTAAACAGAGCCATTAATGTAATAGCTTTGATAACTGGTCTGAGTTTAGTTAAGAGTTTATTTGAGTTAAGTTGAAAGTTTAGTTGTATTTCAACAACATTCATATTTATACAGTTGAATAGTTATAATGAATATCTTATATATATATTTACTTACATTAACGTATTTTATTAACGTATATGTTAGACTATGTTTTTTATGTAATATTATGCAACTATAAACATTTACTTAAATTTAATATCGTTATTTTGTAACTTGTATATTTTATTATTACTAATATCTGGAATTAAAGTTGAATAACATCTCAAGATTAGTTCATTCATCATTCAATTCAATTAATTTAATCCAATGATAAATTACCGTTTATCTGAAGTAATAGCAGACTAAATTCGATTTATATTCTTACTATCTTGCAAGAATTCAGAGATTCGTTTTTATCTTATGATTAGGTACGCCACTTTGTTCCTCGTATTTAAATAGATTTCCTTTAACTGAATTTTATCATTCCAAGACCGTTTTGAGGATTATTTACGCATGGAAAATTAAAATGTTATATCTTGTTATAATATATAAATTATTTTTATATTTTTGTTTGAAGTAAAATATATTAAACAAACAAGGAAATAACAAGTAAATTGGAACGTTTATATATTAATGTTACAAAACAGCAAACGCGGTCAAGAAGAGTCAATCTTGCACTTTAGTTTCTCTACACTACTCCACCAGTCGCTGTATTCTAGCTACAGTGCTAAACTTGGCACTTTGACAACTATTTCACGGCATTTGTTCTGGCTTGTCAAGTAGGTCGCTGACTTGGGCTATCGTGACATCTCCTCTGTTTTCATGATAGCCTGGTACTTTATTGATTACAATTAATTATACAAAATAAACACATCACATCACATTAAACTTAACTTGGACGGAGACGCTCACAAAAGCCAGTATCTAATCAAACATACCATTTTAAACTCATCACATTATGTTTTAAATATCTCTATCAACAAGACATCAAATAAATATATAATATATATAATTAATTTATTAATAATTTAAACAAAATTCAGCTTAATTCATATAAGGTAGGTTCGGGTAATAAGGCCTGTCGGGTAATAAGGCCTAATTTAAAAAACTACTATTTAAAGTGCTTTAAATCACTCGAAAGACACAATCGTAGGTACCTAACATCTATAGATGGCGCCTCAAACTTGTTGCGACTCGTTAGCTTAAATATTGTTATCAGTGTAGCGTCTATCACCGCGGAGAGCGCTTACGCAGCACGAATAACAAAAAATCATCCGATACGAACGTAAGTATTTTTTATAATATTTCATTTTCTTATACAATTTTGAATTATATATTTCCATTATTTCATGCTCTTAAGACTTCAGAAGTTTAATTATTATATTATGGGTCGAATAATTTTCTTTTTAATTTTTTTCACAAACCTTGTTGGCGGTTATTAAGGCCTACAAAATTTTATCTCAGGCCTTATTATACTCCTTTTTTTGTAACAATGTCTATTTTTAAATATTTTTGTTTATGTACTAAGTTTTATTTTTTTCTTTGTAGTGACAATAAACACAATGTCCCCTAAACGACAAGAGGGGTCTGAAAGTGACTTAGTGTCGGCTGTAGCCAAGCGGTAGACAGAGCACAAGCACTAAGCATATATAAAGCAGCTGAAAGGTTCAAAATTCCTAGAAGAACTATTAGAAATCATCTTCGGACCGTCAGTTTAAAAAAAAAACACTAAGTCGAAAATAAACAGTCAGTGCCGATCAGGAAACTGATCTTGTTAGCAGGGTTATAAGGTTCGCTGAAATTGTTTTTACCTGTTTCACCAACAATTCTCCGACGCTTGGTATATAAATTTTGCGAACCTAATAACATGAAACATAACTTCAATCAATCATTTAAATTAACTGGTAAAGATTGGTTTAAGGCGTTCATGAGAAGACATCCAGAATCAGAAAGAAATCTAGAAGAAAAGCTCAGTTTACGAATCCGGCTAGAGCACAAAAACTTTAGTTTAATGATGATGATGATGATGATGATAATCTGCCACTTCCTACAATAAAAAACAGTATTTAAACAGCTTATACCTACACCAGCCAAAAATACTGAAAAGCTACCGTTCATAAGGAAAAAAGCCATAAATTTCAGAGGCACTCCAGTCACCAAAGACCTTTTTTGCAAATTTAAGGAAGATGCAAAAACAGAAAAGACGTCAATCAAAGATAGAAGTGCTACGAAGCAAAAGCAAATGAGTTGGTACTGCCTTCGCTATGAGGAACATAAGAAAGCAGATATGAGACAATATGCTAAATGTAGCAAGTGGTATCATGAGGAGTGCCTCGGTTTGTCAGCAGACGATACGGACACTTTTGAGTGTTCCAATTGTTGCTAATAAAATATTTTCTTACCTTTTTTTTTAACTTTATCTATAAATAATTCATATATATATGATTATTGATATCAATTACCAAATATTAGATGCCTATTTTGCTTGTTTATGTAAGTTAAAGTCGTAGGCCTTATTATCTAACCATAGTATAATAAGGCCTATAAACTAAGTTTATAAAGATGTTTAATTTTGTCGTCGCTTTCAGCAAAAGTTGGCATTTTATGTTTAAATTTGATAGCAATAGTTCTATACTTTTAAAATATATGAAAATTGGTTGATTTGGATACCTAGTTTTTATTTTATTTCAAATCTCCCTTAAGCAGGCCTTAATACCCGCATGTACCTTAAACATAAAAACGCATTTCTAATATAAATTAATGTTTCATGTCACAAGTGCATATTAAATTTCTTGTCTCATATTGTTTATATTCAAATGATACTTCAGTAATTGATACATCTAATAGACATACATATCGTGTGCCCCAGTTTTGTAATAAGCTTATTGGTTATTGCTATATAAAGTTTATCATGCGGTAATGTCTAAAGGAACGTGCACATTTGACTTATATTATTGTTATCGTTATAGGAAATAAGCCAATACTAAGATATATTAGTACATTATTGCAATAAAATAATGCAATTTTTAGATTTCCTAATATGTCATACAACTTATACTCATAGATATAACTCTTAAAGAATTTCATACTTTTTATCTATTTTGATATATGTAATACCAGCTGCTTCTCATGGTTCCAACCGCAAAGGATATTTTTATTTACTATTAAGAATAGTAGCTTAATACTCAATAGACTTATAGCCAAACTTAAGTACCTGTCGATCACAATCAAAAATATTTTTATAAGATTCATCCTGTAGTTTTAAATTACCTGTTTGAATCAAACAATTGAGCTATGATTCTAATTTTTACTCTACATCTTAAGAACTTTATTATAATTATTTTCCTATATCTTCTTGATACTCATGTAAATAGGTTTTTATTTCATACAAAAAGGTTAACGCACCGGCGCTAATGGGATAAAAACTACGAGATAACATTGACAAGCGCGTGATATATTGACGATGATGACACTGTACGATCACATCTGGGATATTTACCGTTTAATGTATACACCTTGCTTTTAACTTGATTTTGATTTTTATAAAATATTGAACAATGTGAGCAATCATCGAACCTGAGACCTATGGGTTAACGTTCAATCGTTCTGCCAAATGAATAATTATGTCGCATGCTTTGATGAATATAGCGTTTTATATGTTTTATATATAATCTTTTTGGTAGCATTTTTATTGCTTAGAGATAAAAATAAGACATTTATATTAAATATAAGTTTTTTTATGCTTTATATCTTTTATCAGACGTATAAAATCTTAAAATAAATTTGATTACAATAACCTTTCGAAATTATAATAAAATTTCTAAGTAATGTTTTTCATTAAAATAGGCAGTGATTTATATATATATTCTAGTTTATAAATATAGTTGGTCTTCTGATGACCAACGAGTATTCTTTTGTTTTGTAAATGAGATGCGATCTTGAAAAGGTTCTTTCAAAGTGGAATGGAAGACTACTGGCACTAGATTTGAACCTGTGGTCTGATGTACTTGAAGTGTCGTGACCTGGTTGCATATCAAATGACTCTTCAAGAACTAGTTTTCGAATATGCCCAGGTATTAAATAAAAATCGAAACAATGACCGCTGAATATCTTTTAGGCTGTTTTTTTTTAATCAAACAGTTAGGAAAGATTTCGACAGATGAGGTTTTTGATTAAACAAAAATTGCATTCAAATCGGTTCGTCTATTTCGGGGCTATGACAGACACACCAATACACATATAAAAATGTTTAACTTCATTTAAAAGAGATTATTTTAATAGAAAAGTTAGATCAATTGTGATGGTCAGTAAATGTTTATTAAGTATATCAAAGCCAGAAGTTCTTTTAATTTTTTGTGTGACTTCTATACTACTGTGGTATAATGCGTGAGTATAGACGTATAGACAATATATATATGTTTAATCGAAAAAAGAACACAGGGGAAATCATAAAATCTGTATTTTCAAATATTGTATTTGATTATTTGATAGTTGATATAATTTGTGAAACAGCAAATTTAATTATTGCAATAGTTAGCTGATACATATTAGTAACTTAATTTAGTGGTATTATCATTAATTAATATATATATATACTGTTAGAGATGAGCTAAATGGAATAGTAATGTGCAGTATATGAACTCATTTACTCTTATGCATCTTTACTATACTGAAGGTTGTTAAACTTTATAACTTGGTACTCAATACAAGTAACCAAGGATTTTAAAATGAACTTAATTCAAAACGTATTTGAACAAGGAAGATGTTTCGTAATGAATGTATGAACACTGAAAACATTATAGCTCGTCACGATTTCGTGTACGTTACAATAAAACAGGGCCATCTGTGTACAAATAACTAACTGTATACAAATCTACACGTGTCTTCAACTTCTATTGAAGCTTAAATTTAAAAAACATATGCAAAATTTCATTTCAATTTTCATCCATCTTTAATTTTTATCATTTCAATGTCAAACAACTGTCAATACAATATTGATAATCGTCGTCAAACCATTTCAATATTAACGTCTGACGATTGGACCATATTTTAAATGTCTCTGCTAAGATTGTAACGTGATTAAAAGTTTACAGTTGAAGAAGTTACTTATAACGATTTTTATTTTCTTCTAACAGAATTTCTTGAGAGAATGAAATTAATGACTAGAAGTTTATAGCATTTCTGAGTACATTTAAAGTTAAAACAAAGCAAGGAGGTCCTTTGTGCCTTGAAACCTTCAAGGGTATTAGAAGTTTGGGAGCTTCGATCGTTTTGGATAACTTAAAAATCTGTTACAAATGTATTCTAAATTTATTTAATACCAAGTTTATTAAATAACTTATTTATAAATATTAATAAATATTATATATTTAATTTATGTTGTTTATTATTTTGTTGTTGTTTATTATTTTGTTTATTTACGTTTCCGATCTCCATTTAGTATATTTCTGAAGAATTCTTACTAAAGTAGTCTTAAATTATAGGTTTGAAACTATAATATTAATGAAAAAATAAATATTTTTATCAATATTAATTTAAGTTTACAATGAACTAAATTATACAAACAAATTGTTGATTCATGGATAACTTTTAGGCAATCTATATAAAAAACATTGACTATTTAAATCAAATAAAATAATATTGCTTTACATAAGACCCTTTACTAGGTTACGCAAGTTTTATTGTACCAATTATAATTATTTACGATTATTTCATACATTGCCGCTATAAATTGTTATTTTATATTGTAGTATTTATTATATACATGCGATAACATATTCCTTTTATAGTTCAGTTAACTTTAGTTATATAATTCTTTAAATAATTTGGTTTGACGCCATTTTGAAATAGTGCTTGTATTAAAACATCTCTCAAGGTTTTTTTATGTGGTTTATTTTTATTATATATAAAATATTTTAGGTTCATTTATTACAAATGTCCTATTAGTAAGTAGGTCGCGTGTATAAATAATTTATTCATAAATTAAATTTCACGCAATCCAATGTGAAACCTAATGGCTTTTTCTCAGTTTCTCTGTAAGTCATGCAAAACTAATTAAGGAATGTAAAATTATTTTTATAGTACAAAGTAGCGTGAGAATGTTGTGATACTGTGTAAGATTGTTTTCTTTTAAGATTAATGTTTTATTACATTACAAGTGACGTAGGTAGAAATTGTATACATATATATATACCTAGAAATACAGTAAGTTGGCTGTTAATTTAAAATACAGCAAAAGGTATCTCAATAAGCAATCTAAAAGCAATAATAAATATCAAATAAATCAAAAAAGTGCTTACTCACCTAATGATTTCTGTGTTATCGGGGAAATTCAACGTTTTTAAAGACCACAGACCAATGATTCACTTCTATACAGTGATGTATACATATTGTATCGTAAATATATTTTCAAGCAGCTTTAAATTTTCCCATCTTAATATGTTTAAACAAGTGCCTTATAATGAAGATTATAAACAAATGAGTGGTGTTCCAGTTTCGCAAGCTTGTCCTATTATTTATGTTAAGTTTACGATGTGTGGAAACATTCAACTGGGTTGTGTTGATCCGAGATTATCGTGCTTATCCGCTGTTTATTTTACTATGGGAACAGAGTTAACATGACTTTTATTTAACGTATTGTATAACTAATGTACGAGGTCCACCATTATACACGGCGGGTGAAGCTGAGCGAAGCTTTGTTGCTGAATGAGTTTCACATACTTGCAATATTAGCAAAAGTAAAAAGTGGTTAATCTTAACCCTAGGAAGAAATCGCACGTGCGATTTTAAAACGTTCCACATGTTAACTCTATGGACATTTAATAAAAAACTACAATTACAAATGTTACCAAAAAACTTTAGGACCTATAAGTCACTGTCCTCGACAACTCTCCCAATTTTCATTCGTCTACCATTATTCATCTAGACGGAGTAGTAGCATTAGTAACGAAACACACTTGACCAGTAAGAGCTTAACTTCGCTCAGCTGAATAATGTATTATAGTTTATTACAGGTAAGTTCGTAGATCTTGTTGAAGAAATTATATTAATAATGTAAGTTTTTATTTTGGTGTATAATGTATATAAAAACATTCAATTCTCATGCAATTTATATGTTTAAATACTTAGTTACGGGTATTAAGATAAAAAAGTGTAGCCAGGCAATTATTTCCGTCAAATGGCCAGGTGAAGGTCGGTAACATTACGTCAGCCTTGCACGACTAGGTTGTATGTCTTAGATATGAAATATATCCTAAGTTTGTGTTGAAATCTCTTGTGTCCGATGTTATCCGATATTTTCCGAAGTTTTCCGATGTCCATTACTTATCGAGAAGTAGTGTACGATGTTCTACTTGAATCTGGTAGTTTTTACATACTTTTAATCCGATATCTAATCGCCTTCCAATCCTAGATATGGGAGATGTTGGCCTTCACTTATATCATTGTATCTATTGTATATCTATTATTCTTACCAATAATATTAGTATCCTTCGTCATTGAGTCACAGTACAATAAACTTGTTGCTCTAGGTGTGAACGGTTTAATACACTATGGCCCCATTACTCATTTATGGTTTTGATTCTTGCTTTTAGTTGATTGAATAATTGAATCCATTGTTTAATGCCATTAGGAGTCAAATTATGTTGTAAAGTTGGGTGTTGTAATTGATGTTAATGTCATAGACAGTAATTCTATGTTATGTATTTAATTATATTCAAAACGAGTTGTTTACACGCGGTTCCATCTGTATTATATAGTTTTAATTCTATCATATAATTTCTTTTAAATCTTTAATATTTACAGACTTCTTTTGTCTGTAAACTTACGTTAAAAAATTTAATTGAATTACTTTCTCATTTTTTGAGTAATAATTATTTTTAAAATAATTATTTTCGTTTTCTGTACATATCTATAAACTATTAAATATACTACTTACATGTTGATTTGAGGATACCATATATATATATTTATTTATTTATTTATTTAGTTCTTATCATTTTGAAATGTACTTATTAAAATTATTTTAAAGTAGCTATTTTTAAATCGTCTCTCATTTACTTATTTATTTATTTACTACGATAATAAACATATTTGTTTTTATAGTTCTTAATATTATATTTCCTTCTAATAAAATTACAATAAATAAGCTCTCAATACCACTATTTCAAACACAATTCTAAAACTTTTAAGTTCTTTAAGTGCCCATTTGAGTCGAGGGAATTCAGATAACGACATTAAGACTATAGTGTGTGTACACCTTAAGTGTTTAAAAATACTATATCACAAATAGTTTTTATTTATCAATATATTTTTATTTACATGTGTATTATATTATGTTTGTATATGTGCTGCCAAGCTTGCAATAACGGCGAAACCCTTGTCAGCAAGACCTCTGATATACTGGTTTACTGAATTTTCTTCTCACTAGACGTCACATAAATCTTAAAACGGCTCTTGAGATATTGTTAGGAAACCGTTCATTAATATTTATTTGTAGGTAACAAGAGGTCAGCGTCTGAAGGATTCTAAGAAAATAGAATAAGTTATTTTACTTTATAACCCTTGTTTTTTCTGGATATTACTCTGAATTTCTTACTCTTATTAAAGTATACTATATATTATATAACAACACGAATATTTGATATTATAATATATGTCATATCTGGTACTATTGTATAAGTAAAACAATATCAAATGATAACTAAGGGTCATCTGCTTTCTATTTGTGTTCACTGATTATTGTATACACGCTTTAAATAAGCACGAATAAAACAAATACTACATAATATTAACTAGTTATTACTCGCGGTTTTACCCGTAGATGATTTTGTATACTATTAATATAATTAACATTAGTATTATAATTATGCTGTCCTCATGAACTAACCTATTAAAACCAGAAAGCATTTTTACAAAACCGGTAGTTTGAAAATTAACATAGTCTTCACATTTCTTTTTTTTTTTCTTTTTTATTGCATATTCGATACATTACAGACGCGTTCGTGTTCTTTGTGTTTTTAGATATACTTGGTAAAAGTAAAATTCTTATTTGAGATATGAAAACATGACAGAAGTTTGTCAGTAGTCTTAAAAACTATGTTACTAAGTCCTTGCTCAGTTAAGGCACCGTTATTGACATTTTTCTTATATGTATATCTAATTTTACATATCAAACTTATAAATGTTTACTATTTTAATTAATATTTACTTTTCCGCTTTATTATAATAGTATAGATATTCTATGACTTGTTATTCATTATAACTTCGCTGCTTAATTAAAAGCACAATTTAATTTTTATATAGCTTATGAAGTACATAAATGGCTTTTAATCTACTGTTTCCACTGCAATGTTATTTTACTAAATATAAAGATAAAATGTCCTGTTGAGAGGTAACGAGTGCTAGTGCTGTCATCGTTAATGTTAACAGAAATTACACTAGACATGAAACAATTTATAATTAAATATAAATAACATATAGTAACGCATTGCAACGCATAGCAACGCATAGTAACGTATAATAACGTATAGTTATGTATAGTAACATCTAGTAACTTAAAGTAATATATAGTTACATATGGTAACGTATAATAACGAATAGTAACGTATATATTATGTCGTATTGTAACGCATAGTAACTTATAGCAACATTCAGAAACATATAGTAACGTATAGTAACATATAGGTTCACGTAGAAGTGTTCTGTTTAAGCTTTAACATCAATAAAAACAAAATAACTTACCTTGTGATAATTGTATGTTACGATTTGTTAATAGAAATAAAGTACGCAATATTTTTTCTGTTTTTGAAATCTTTTCTATAGCTACAGTAAATAGATGTTGTTTAATTTGCGCCAACAACAAATTAGTTCTTTGTTCTAAAGAGTATTGCGGTCAAAGCATTCATTAACTTTCCTTTTAAAAGGACTTAGTGTAAACTGAGATAAATCTTTTTAGTCAAATAAAATCTAACAGAGATAAAGGTATTTTTACAACTTAAAACCAGTTCAAACTAGTTCTAACGATATATTAGATTTTTAAATTTGTTTATTTCGTTTGTTTTTTGTATGAGTGATTTCATAAGACCTTGATAGATCTTTTTAGTACCGTATCATATAATCTTTATAACATATTTTCTGTTATTATAAGTAACTTGAATGAGTACAGTTCGTTATATTTAATAAATAATAAATATGTCCTTTTAATAATACCTTAAAATATTGTCTCGTAGTTTGTTATCAAACGTTTTCCTGGTGCCAATGGTATCAGCACTTCATAACAACACTGCCAGTTTTCAGTACATTTTCCTTCGTTAATTCAAATGGGACGGACGTTTTGTTTTATTAATAAATTTGAGTGTATTTTAATTAAAGTGTTTTTATATATTAATGACGTTTTGTTGTTAAGTGAATTGTGTACAAATTAAGTGCTAAAAATGTTGTATTTGCGTCGAAAATCATCATTGAAATCACTAGCGTTAGATATTTTAAAGCGCAGAGATTCAACTGGATCTAAATCGGATCATCAGAATTCACCGATAGAGGCGGTAATGTATTTTATTTAATTTTTATAAAATTATCAGTATTGTAAATATTGACGCGTAAAAAGAACGACCTTGAATCATCGCCAATCTTATCATTCAGAGATTACAAACGATTTTTTGCTATGAATATGAATACAGAAATACTGAACTATGAAGTAGAAATATGAAGATATTATATTTTTTAAAAGACATTAAAAAAGCTTTTCATAGCTTTATAGGACGTTAATAGTTTATCGTTCATTAACTTTTACATCTTTGAATGCATATATAAATAGATCGTTGGCAACATCCATTGTTTACAATCTAGAGTTTCCTGTGTTATTCTGTTTTCATGCTTAATTAATTATAGGAAGTCTACGGAACAATTATTATAATATAATAGAGGATAAAAAAATAATTTGATTAATATTATAATATTTATTTATAAATCTGTTTTGTAAAAAACAGATGTCTTTTTATTTTAACTTAAAAACGATTGTTCTGTCATATGGTTTTAGAAAATTGATATTCTTGATATCACTTTTTTTATTTTTTATTTTATTTATTTTTTCCGTTGAAAACCCCCGTTACGGGTACCCCGTCGGCCCTGGGGGGTGTAACATGACTTTAAATAGAAATAATTATTAAATATATATACATAACTTTCGAATACATGATGTTTATATTCTGTTAAAATCAGAGATGAAACCATTTTAATTGTATTGAAAAATGAACTTAATTACAGAACCTAAGTTTTAATTAAATATTAATTCCTATGTGCATTTATAATACATATAATATTTACTTTATATTTTATTTTATAAATAGTTTCAAGGCCATGAAAAAAAGCAATCAATATATGATAATAATAATTCCGTAATGACAGCCTCAATACCGGATACAGGCACTCCGCGAACAAGTTTCCGTTCCGCTTATCACTATTCTATTACATTTTAAAGACATTGCATTGAGAACGTATTTTAAAACGTATGTATGAAAAAGTATATATGTTTAACTTTTATATTATATACTCTCCCTGTTATACGTGAATATTATATAGGAATAAAAAATCGTCATAAGTTCATATTTATTATAAATATTTTATATGAATTTGGTTATAAATATGGACTAGTACATCAAAAATTCCATTTTTTTCCTATATATATACAGTTTTCTGATTATCGTGATTTTATTAAATATGTAGGTTTAATATGTAGATATACAAAAATATTATCTCGCAATAATAATTCGGCTACAAGAGTCAAAATAATAAAAGTAATCAAGTAGGTAATAAAGTAAGTAAGTATATGTTTATTTATAATTATTATTCATCGTTAATTGGATATTTGAACCAAAAAATAATTTGATTTACCTTATAAATTAATATATTTATAATGTTTGTTAAATTTTTATTGTTTACTATATATTTCAAATATACATATAATAATAAGTATTTATATTATAAACAAAGTACTATGTATAATAATTAAATATTACAGTAATATTTTAAGTCTTACCTTAAAATGTGATATTTATTAAACAAACGGCCTTGAAATTATTAAACGTATGAGGGTTTGTCTAATCCCTTTGTTTATGAGTTACATTATTAGAAGTACGACTAAGTACTATGACATCATTTACGCATCATAGGAATGATGTTATTATAACTCTCTTAATGTTTATATTAAATATTACTAGCTGTTACACGCGGTTCCACTCGCGAATTATTAGTATTATTTATTATTGGAGTAACTAATAGTAGTAAAGTTTGATAGCCTTCTTCATGAACTTGTCTATCATAAAATAGGAATTTTTCAAATCTAGTCGGTATTTCGAAAATTAGCGCATTTAAACTTTTCCGCTTTATAGTATTATATAGTAGTACTTTATAATATAATAATCTGGATGACACAATGTCCAATACATAATAGTCGATTATTTTCAATGTTTTCATGCATTTAGTCTGGGACAGAGTATTAGAAAAATACTATATATATATATATATATATATATATATATATATATATATATATCATATAATCATCTATTTTTTTTTTATGAAAATAATATTGATTATATATATTTTGAAAGGATATTACTTTCATTTATTTTATATTTTTATATCTAAATAAGTTGTCGATAGAGTTTTTTTTAATATGTCGGGTTAAAAGGTTATATAAAAACCGTCTCATCTAATAAGATAGTAATATAAAAAATATAGTAAACTTCGTCAGAAATTGTCAACGAAAATTATACAAATCGTTGAATAGTTTTAGAGATTGTCTATTAAATAGACACACAGCCATGGCCCTGGACTTAATAATGAATACAACATTAAAGTCGAATCGATCGATAGCCAAAAAAATAGAAGCGCTGTTTGTTTGGGTGTCGTCATAGCGACTGGTTGACTGGCTGACTGCTGTGCAGGTGTGCCCCCAGCTGTCATGTCATGCTAACAATAGACCTTTTTGTACGGAACATGTGGTGAACGTTATACCTACGAATAATGCAATTTTTAGGAAACCTTTAATATACCATTTGAGGGACTCCAAATTTTTTTTATGGTTAATTTTAAAAATATATAACGAACAAAATATATAAAGAACTAAAAGTGACGGGATACCCACTACATACACTGGATCACATAATCAACCAGCCCGTGTGGGAATCGAACCCCCGTCATTTGATAATCACCTATGACTTGTAACCACAAGACCATCAGCCCGCCACTTATATAACATTTCTAGTTTTAGGGAACACCAGTTATATTATATATGTATGTACATCAAATAAATTTTAATATATAAAAAAATCAAACATCATAATAAATATGTAGAACACAACATTATAATTATATTTCCATTGTGCCAATTTATAATAATAGAGGAAAATAACGACATCATTAACTAATTAGCATTACAATTGTAATACGATGAACTGATTTTGAATACAATATTATTTTTTATTTATATCGTTATTGCAAAATTCAGATAAAGATTATTATTAAGTCAACAATTATATTACTTTTATATTAAACAAACATTACTTTTATACTAACTTCCAAAATCTGTTTTGGGTTTTTTTGGAGAGAGGCTAGTGAACTTTAAATATACTTTGTAAAAACTTGCCTGGTCTCAATAAATGAAAAAATGATTACAAAATATATTATACATTTTTTATATTGTTATTGCAAAATTCAGATAAAGATCAATTAGTAAATGATAACATCAGAAAATATTATTTTATAACAGGTACATAGAAATTATGAATTATACGAAACCCTTATTCATATTGTTTATTGTACTATAAACAATTATTGTATCGTTAAAACGAAATAAAAATTTCACCCCCAAATGTCACCGGCACGCGATACTAAAACACGTATTTATTTTTTAAAACCCCATAATATTTTGGGTTATTTACGTTTACTATCTTAGGCCTTCATTTTGTTTGAATTTTATGAAAGTCGACCTCATAGTCGACACATTAGTACACCTTTCTGGGGTTATCATAATAACATGGGGATCGAGAGAACCGTCTAAGTTATCTTAAACTTGGATTGCAGATCTATTATTAATTATGGTCTTTTGAAGATAAAAAGTAGCCTATAATTTTTTATCTAAGAAATTCGATACCAATAAATGTTGTATTACTGAGCAAACAATACCAAATTGTTTAGAGCTTTTAAAACTGTACTTTGACAAAAGGTTAAGAAGCATGCTCTTTCTATACTTATAAAAAGTCCAATGTACTTAAACTTGAAGATTTCTAGTCATTGTGTCTCTATGTTTCCCATACAATGCTGATAATAAATACTATTATGAGATTTTCTTTAGTGTCGGTCGATTTGTGTGGGAAAATATGTTTAGAAAGATTACTCATTTATAATTGTAATCTGTATTGCACTCGTGGGAATGAGAGGTATATCACATTTTTTATAAACTTTATTGCTACAAGTGAAATCATTATCATTATATTAATGATTGAAGAAGTTTTTCTGTGTAATGATAATTATTATTTAGTTAAATATATGTTTAACTGAAATTTCGTCTAGACGGTGTTTACGGTATTTATTTCTAAGATGAGTCCTGCATCTGAATACCCCGAGACGTGTTAGTTTTCATTCGATTGGACACCGCCATCTTTATTTGGATAATATTTTCTATGCACTAAAGTTAAACCACAAGCCTCTTAAAAGAAAAGTAGACATAAGCTAACCATTGGATTTCATTCGTTTTTTAAATTTTTATCATGTATTAAAAGCCTTATATTTAATTTATCAAATAATATATTAAATCATACCAGTTTCTTAAGGACTTCATATTTAAATATATTACTTTAATATTAGTTGAGCTCCTTCATAATCAACGTCAATTCTCATTCTAGTTGTTATTCATCGAATAAGAACTTTTCAATGACTTGTAGTTTCAAGTGCTTCGAAAGTGTAATTCTTTGTTGAAAGTTCTTCAGCCATTATACAAAAGGCTTATATGTTCTTATATCTTGAGGATTTGTAATTTATTTTCAAAACGTTCTAAATAATTTTATTGCTATTGTTTTAATGTGTTGTATATTTTCGTTAGAAATTCAAAGTTGTTTTTTTTTTTGAAAGAGTTATACTATTAAAAAAACTATTATAAGATTTAAAAAGAGTAAGAAGCTTTGAATTTAATTGTTAATATAATTAAAACGGTTAAGTTACTTATAATATAAACTTATTAATATCTTTATAATTATAAAATCTATTAAATTAATGTATAGTATTAAGGGTAGTTAATTTTGGTCAAATATATCATGTATTTTTTTGCTGTTAATGAAACAAAAATACTTTCCCTTCTCACTTTATCTCTTTATTTAAAAGGGGTTTAAAAGGTAACAAAGTTTTATCTTCAAATCCAAACAGTAATGTATTCGTTAGAACCTGGAACATTCTACCGCTGAGTCACATTTACCACCAATGCCACATTGATCACGAGTTCCATAACTCAAAGCCATAAGGTTCATATTTGCTTAACAAATAATAGGTAAAAACGAAATCATAATCGGTCCTACGCAATCGTCTAGTCTTTGAATAAATAAGTGTTGCAACTTGAAGACAGAGGCTACATTGCGAAGAGAATATGCAATGTACGGGCAAGTAATGTTTGTGTATATATATATATTAATATCGTAGACTAAAACCTTTATAAAATATATATTACATAATACTTTATGATATTATATATTTATTTAATATCATCCGTAGAATAAGAACTATCTGAGAAATTGAGTCAAGAATATTAATTTATTTATATATTTTAGACTTACATAATATCCTAATGAATATAAATTATTTGATTTAAAATTTAGCCTATTTTTGTAATTTTATTTTACGAAAACGTTTTGTTTGTTTTCATTTAAATATTTAAATCGAACTAAAAACAATTTCGTGAAATTCTAATTCGCTCTTAAAAAGTCGATTCTGCGTAACTCTCATGTGAATAACTAACGATATATATTTGGTTTATAAATTGATTGCAATGTTTATGTCTTGCGTAAACAACGAATTAAATTGGAATACGTGAAACTTGCTTACTATTTAGTTAAGGTTATTTTAAGCCGGTATTAACACGACGTGCAGTGACGGGCGTGAAATGTATAGTTAAGTTTACATTTCTTATAAAATTTTGCTTAGATATGGAATGACTTGTGAGTGACCTAAGTATGACATTCAACAAATCACACACTGATTCTTGCTTCTGTATAAGTAAGAATCAGTGTGTTTAAAAGAAAAGTTTATAAATTTTGTAAATATATTGAAAAGTTAATTGCCAATGAACATATGGCTGTCTTGACCTTCAATATAATGTTAACCTGAAACCGGTTAACTCATTGATAAAGCAAACCGCTGATAGACATAACTACGTGTTTGTATCTACTAACCATTCAAGGATTGACATTGAAGAGAAAAATGTTAAAATAAGATAACTATTTCCAGAGATTTTCTTGAAGCTTACTTGAAGTTGTGAAAAACCTCGGTGTCATAGCAGTGTTAGTAACATAAATAAGAGATGAAAATAGAACGTTCTAGTCTATTTGATGTTTCCTTATATTTATGAGATGTTATTACTTTTATAGATTAATTATTATGTAAGCTATAAATCTAAATAATTATGCATTTGTTTTTCATGTTTTCCTGTTTAGCAATGTGGTATGGTGTTTATTATAAAAGTAGGTCGCATATCACAAGGATACAATTATGATAACCTCAACTATATAGGATTCATCTAGGATCCAGAACATGCTTATTTAACTTAAACATTGCTCGATTTATAAAAATAAATTAAAAAACTTAATTTAATGAATTTGTAGTCTATTTTTGGAAGTGCATTCAACTAGGGATCGATTTACAAACAAATCTAAAAATAAAACTGTTCATCGTGACCCACTTAGACGGTTCAGGATACATTACTGAGACTGAAATGATTTAAAACTAACCAATTCTGTACAGTTTTAAGTTGCATATGTTGATAGCCACTGAAAAAGCAGTGAATATCAATTGATATTTACTTAAGGATTTTGTTCTAGAAATATCCTCAGTTCTTTTCTAGATTGTCCTTCAAAGGCAACGTTGGTAGGTTCGCTCAATTTTAGTTAGGTGTGGAGAGAAGCGTATTTTGAAAGTGAACGTGTATGCGCATTTCAAAAAGGTCCTCTTATACCTATACCTGGCTTGCAAGACCCAGGCACTGTTTGCACTTGTTCCCTGCAACGCGATGGATTCGGCACCCTTATTCTGAATACATGGAATGCTAACAGGCTTCCTCTATTATGCATAAGTATATTAATTGAGCGAAGCTCACTATGAGGGCCTTTTTTGTATGCTTTGTGCAAGCATCAATCAAAAACGGTATATTCAAAAATTTCCAAATTTTGCATACTGATAGATATCAGTCTGGTGGAGGTTTTGAAAAAAAAAAAATTTTTTTTTCCAATATTCGATTTCGTTGAGGAATAATCACGGAAAAACTAAAATCCCATAGACTGCCATTAGAAAAACTTTTTCGCGTGAATTTAGTATTCCAACGAAAAATAAATAAATACATAAATAGTTGACGACAGAATGCGTCGACGTTTTGTAAATGCGACTTCGGAGTTGTTTGCACCTCGCTTCGTTCAATATGCTAACACATACCGAGATTTTGCGAGCGCAGCGAGCCAAAATTGAAGTCTGGTTCGCGCTCCTAGTATTAAGTGTTACCGTTCTTTGTTATATGATCACACAATTTTTATTAATAACATATCTCAAAACCAAGTCTGTCTTTTCAATGAAACAATACTGTCTATATGGAGCCAGTGAAAGCTGTAAAACACTGGTATGATTCTGGCCTTTGTTACCAAGTAAAAGTGATTTCTTAGTGTAGCAACTGATCTGGTAGAGAAATCTACTTTCTTGCCATAAACTTTCCAATAGCTCTGTTATTACGCAAAATGATCTTGATGATGTTGGATGACATCATATAATAAAGAGGACAGCGAATGGAGTATTTAATAATATAAATATGGAGTATTATATTTTTATGATTTTTTTATTTGTTCTGAAATTAATTAAGCTTTTATCAGGTGCGTAACTATGCTGTGTGAGGCCTGTGGCAGATTAACCAGATGGGGCCCTTACTTGGTCTGTGCTCTCTGTTTTTTCAGATAGTGGGTCTTATTCGACCGGGGGTCCAGGATATTTTGCCGATTTGACACTACTGTTACGACACTGGCTTAAATGATCTCATTTTTAAATTACGTTCCAAGAGATATAGTTTATCATCATAATAATCATTATTCTAATAAGATACCACACTCTACTTGAATAATTAAGTTTGTGAAACTATAATGGAAATTGTGTTTAAGTATATTTTTTATACCATATACAGAATAAACACGATATACTCATGTATTGCTTAGAATTATGTGGATCAATGGATCTGAGGTCTTTGAACATCTCGGACTGTTGAGATTGTCTGTCATACGATATGTTATTGATCCTGCAGTCGGGTTTCGAAACTCATTTCAATATTTATTACTCATGTATTGCAGTTGATATATTATCTTCATAAATGACATTTAAAGTAACGTTCTGAAAAATATTGAGAAAATTTATATATACGGTTATTAGTCAATGAAAAAAATATTGTTCAATTTCTTTTTCTATTATTTTCTTCGGATAGAATTTGATAGAGATGGCTTTGTTGCTTTCAGTCCAACCATTGCGCCTTATTCTTGAGCAATAAAGTTTAAATAAATATATAAATAAATAAAAAAAATAGTATATTATATTAATGCTATTTACTGGCTTAGTTTCATAAGCTGAAGAATTGAGTAATTATTCGTACTGATTAAAACGAGATTACTTAACTTCATGTAAGTAATGTATTGTATGTCTGTACGTAACATGCGGAAATAAAATGTTGATAATAATTGAAGTGGCTCTTAAATTAACTTTTTAATATAAGTATACGTACGAATATTTTAATAAATATCACATTATAAAACATGTTATTATAATAATTTGGTATTAACGACAATTACTGGTAATTAACTACGAAAATGTTTTGAATGGTTCGTTAACCTACACGTTGTGAAACAACAGAATTGAACTGCTCATTTATATAACACTTTTTTGTTTATTAAACCTAAAATATCTTTAAATAGCTGTTACTCGCGGTTCCTCGATGGAAAAACGACTTAATATACTATTAGAATAACGAACTATTGTTTAACATATACACATTAAATATTATGAATGTTAAAAGATCAAAGTAATTATTTTTAACTTGTCCAACTTTTTTTCATTGATTAGTACTTAAAATTTTAAGGTATATTTTTAACTGATTACTAAGCAGATTAAATAGTAAGAAAGAAAAAGTCAATTAAATATCATTTTAAAAACGTAATTAATATCTTTTGTATGCAGTGTTTTTATTTGTTCATATTTTATTTTTATTTGAACTCACAAAAACTAGTAAATGGATTTTGATAAATGACTGTGGTTATTGTCTGAATGGACATGAAATACTTTTTACATTCGAAAATATTTTTTTCTAACACAAAAACTGGTTAGAGCTTTATATTTCTAATTGAAAAAAAATAACGATTTTGTCAAAATAATTGGCTTATCAGTCACGCGTGGATGGAATTTTGAAAGACTGAGTACGTATTGTTAATAAATTTGAACCTTAATAATATACATTTGAAGAGATCGTATGTCAAAATGATCACCGAAATTAATATCAAAATAACCAAGATTTCTAATAGACAACATTTTTATTTCAATATAATGTTGCAGGTCTCAGATTTTCTCAAGTATCTAGTCCACATTTAAATAAAACTTAATTGTGTAGGTGAGCACTTTGCTCTAAATGTTCAAGATTTGTAACATTTTCTAATTGTATAAATACGTTAAATATATAAAGTATTTGTATTTAAAAGATTACTTATTTAAAAGTTTGACGGTAGTTTTTCATTTAAACAAAGAAATATATTGAATTTTTTTTATAGAATATCTGTCCAAATATAAAAGTTATTCTGCAGTTATTTTCATCGAGGTAGAAACATCAGTACTTTTTTATGATTTCTATATAGTCTGTAGAAATTATTTGTTTGATCAACCTAACATTAATTGTAGTTTATACTAAAAATATCTTTTTTGTTGCGTAACTTTATTACATGCTTATTAAATGGGCTGTGCATGTGTGTGTGTGATATATATAAGTATGTAAATAAAGCATTTTGTTCATAAAACTGACACGAATATTATGATATTTTATTAACATAATCATGTATTTTCCATAATTAATCGATTTATTTATTTATGTAAAAACTTGTTTCATTATTACTAATATTATGAAATAGATGTGAGACGCCACGATCATCTTTATGATATTCTTGGCGAGCTTTATGTAACTAATGAAGAAAACATATTTGTAACGAACTGTAGTCATATTCCAAAAATATATGTCATAAATAAACTTACGTAATAAATGTTTTATTATCTATACAGATATTTTAAAGCGGAAAAGTTTGTTTGTTGTATGTTTCAGTCCTCCAACTGTTGGATGTATTTTAATATATTTTTTTATTGTGACAGAGAGGTTACGCAGTAGCGTAACTTTAAGTAACTTAAGGCTATTCTAATAGTAGAGGAAATCGTTTGTCTGTAGGTGGAACTACGAGTATTAGCTTGTATTAAATAGTTTAAATTTAACATCATAAACAATTTATTATTTAATAAGAAATATTTATCTTAAAAATGTTCAAGTTACCCACTGAACCCTAAATCTTTTTAATTATAAAAACATGCGTAAAATTTCTCTTAATATGTCGTCGGCTCGTTGCATTTCACTGACGGCACCCGTACCCGCATTACCGTACGTACGTAAATGTTAAATCGTAACTCCATTCTGGGTTTACAACAAAGGGAACCATTCTGTAGAGGTTGAAAATGCTTTTATTTTGGTTTTAATTAAACTTTAATTCATAAATCAATTTTACGTAGAATTTTTTTTGAGAATATTATTATGTATTATTTAAAAGCTTAATATACAATTTTTATATTCCCAAATGAGTTCTACATTTGCAAATGGCCTAAAGTAATATGTACGCTAGAAATATGAAATATGAGATGTTATTTATTACACCCTCTACGGTAATATATTTTTGTATAATTATAAAATTTAATGCTGATTATTATTTTTCTATAATATATATAATTTCCATAATATTTATTTAAAACGTATACTTGTAATGAGGTTTCAGAATACAATATTTTTCATTTACTGGTAATCTTATACCTAATATCTAGACATCTTATTTAACTGGGCGTCGGATGTAAGTCGGCTTATTGTAAAACCTGTAAAGAGTTTTCCTATTTTGTTCTCCAGGTGCACTCTGCTCGAAAATGAGGAAATTTCATTTCATTTTTCGCTCGCGGCCGACCGACATTGCAAATATGAAGCTTTAGTAAAAATTATATAAAAAGAGTTGAAGGTTAGTTTGCACAAAATCCATTGGAAAGCTAACGAGGCTAATTTCAAGTCATTAATTTTTAGCGCATATTTCTACGTATGTAGTCATCTTTTCTGAATTTTTATTTATTATTTTTGAATTACTCAAGTTGTCGTTAAGGGGCGGTTGCTAAATTTTCAGATCGAATGGTCAATTATCAAGCGGTCATACTTTCGAGTCCTGGATACGATGAATTCTTAATTCTATATTTATCCAACTTTTAATTAACCTTAACATACCTAAATATATATACATTTTGAAACGAGAAATCTTTTTGAAATTTCCCTCACACAGACAGCATAGCAATAGTTATTAGTTAATGCAGTTTATTTCATACAAATTGGTATATCTATTTGGCAGTCATTTCATATCAAGTAACGTGACATGACTTGTTTATCACGCGTCTATTTACGATCCTTTTATATCCTTTCAAACTTTAAAGAAATTCAATCTCTATATCAATACAATAGGTGTTATATTCCCGTATCAATGCTGTAGGTACTTGTTTGATATGGTTAAGGTTGCCGCCGTCCTGTCTACAAACAGTCACATTATGACACTGGCAATGATTGTGTGTTTGTCACTTTCATTAGACATCATGAGAGTAAACTTTCATTTAGGAAGCGATGGACTTTAATAACTTTGTTTATGACTTACGAACTCATTTAACATTAAACTAATATTAATTGCAACTTCTTATGTAACAGAAGTGGAAATGATATAGAAATTATATATTTTTTTTATCGATTTGTGCTTCATTTTCTCTCGCTGTTCATTCGAATAAAATTTACAATAGTTACAGCTTTTGTCTCAAGCAATTTTACTTAAAAGCATTAAACTTTTAGAACTTAAGCAGTTACATTTAAGGTTATTTTGCTATCATAGAATAAAGTTATAAAAACGTTTCATAAAAGATATTTTCTTAATTTTATTAGATTCTCGCAAATTGTAATGACTTTTCGATGTTTGTTTCTCTCTCTCTCTTTCAAAAAGTAAATTAATAAGCACAGCTTAAAGCCAGGAGTATTTATATATAGTCTTTGTTTGTAACTAAATAGCTCTGTGTATCATTCTTCAAATAGTTGTATACAACGTAGATAATAAAATATTGATCTGTTCTATCATTACACAGAACTGACAATCACAGCAGCGACTGAACGATGTGATCATTAGGTTCGTTCATTTTTTAAAAGCTTTTCACTTTTTTTATATTTTTTTTGTCTTTTATCTTTTTTTTTAAACAATTTTTTCTTATCTTATCAAATAAAGGTAATGTATTCTATTATCTATCAATGTTCATAAAGTATAATTTTTTTTTTAATTTCATTGTCTTTTTTTTTGTCTTATTAGATGAAACAAAGGTATATAAAACATTTTATAAGTAACAAATAAAAATTTGCAGTAGCATTAACAATAAATAAGACTGAAAAGATCAAACATTCTATAAATTATATATAGAAATGAGAGCCATAGTATGCTTACTAAAATTTCATATATCCACTATAATAATATTTATATATCGTATTTTAAAATATCTCTTATTTACCTTCTAATATATTTCTCAGAGTCTATCTCCCAAGATAAGCTCTGAACACCTCTCCTCCTTCTATTTGTTCATGTCTCCGCATAAATTTCGAAGCTATAAAGAATATCCCTATTTCTGATACAGCGATATTCCTTCTTTATCTTTGATCTTTTTTATATTTTGATCTAATATTTCTTTATACATCATGTATAATTTTATTCCTATGATATAAATATAATTTGGATTATACTTTACTATTTGTTTTAACTTTTAACGGTGGTTTATTCTAACGGTAGCTCGGTTTTACTTCACGGTTTAACCAAATTATATAGCAGTCGACAGCCGGAGAAACAGTAAAAAAATAAGTGCAGAAATTATATGATTTGGTAATTAAATGTGATATAGCTTTTGACTTTTTATTTGATGACTAGTTGTTACTCGCGGTTTCACTCGCGGACGAAGGATTTTCTTTACCATTAAGATAAGTAACAATAGTAACGTAATGCTAGTTAGCATTAAAATGAACTTGCCTACTTGAAGCAGACAGAATTTTTAAAGAAAGAAGATTAAGACGTTTAAACAAACAAAACACACAAACTTTTCTGCATTATAATATTAGTATAAATATTGTTTATCACAATTCATAGCCTTGGTTGGTTGGTTTAACTGGCTTAACGACTGTCAAGACAGCTGGTTAAGCTGTCTATTGTTATATCTATATATATTTTATAGACAGTAATCCGGATATAAAAGGCTCAGACGAAGAAGCGGAACAATAGAGTGTGTACTTCTGCGAGAATATTTTAATATAAAAATTGCTTCTCTGTGATGAATGTTATATTAATATAAATAATAAATATATAATAAATGTAACTTTAATATTCATTAAAATAATAATTAATGTATTAATTTTTGTTTATTGTTTCAGGTATTTTACTATGATGATGAAGAGAATGATTTGGTAAGATGACGTCATAGGATTAGTAATAGTTTATTACTAGGCTCATAAAATTTTATCTATTGAATTATCTTTCAAGATACAATGTTAGTACATAGGTACATACATTAAATTATAATAATTATATTAATATAATATGAAGCAGTTGTTATAAAAATGAAAAACGTTTCATGTTTCACGAAACCAGTGTTTTGTGGACGAAATATTTTTTGCTTTTCTCTAGAGCCGCCCATTCAGCCTTAGCTCTGCATTTTTCATTTGAAAGCTGAAAACTCGCCGTATTCATGCTAGAATATTATCTTGGCTCAATAGTTTAAAGTTGTTAAACAACATTTATTTACTATAAATATTTACGAAATATGAAATTTTTAAAAACTTTCCAAGAAGTTTTAATGATCAAATTAATATGATAAAATAATATTCTTAGTTTATTTTTATAGAGTACTTGTTACCTCATCAAATAACTCTAATGATATATTTTTATATTTCGGTTATTAAGCTTGCTACTATAACAAGCAGTATATAATACCCACTCTAAATTAATTGAATTTTTCTTGCTGACACAATGAATAAGGTTTATGATATATTTTTAATAAATAATAATGAATCATATTTTTTGTGTATTATCTTTATATATATTATACTACGGGTAAAATATATCAAAATGATTAAAACGTATATTTTAAATATTGTAAATGCATGCTTATATTATTTGTAATATTCACAAAAATGACAATAATTTGAACCTTTTGTTGTTTAAAGCTGTCGAAAACTATTAAAATGTGTAGTAGAAGGGTGTGAAACTTTTTGTCTTTAGGAAGGCATTCGTGAAGTGACCTTTTTAGCATTTCTTTAAGACGGCTATAAAGGTTTCCATTGTTCTAATATGGCATTCTCGCCTCCTTGACTTTGCTTGACTTCTAAGACTTGAGAGCTTAAAAGTCAAAAGAATAATATTTATAATGACGACTTTTTTTTTTTATTTACTAAATTCAACCCTAATATGACGTATATGGTGTAATAAAAGTTAAAAATTTTTTATGTACATATATACCAATAACATTTTCAGTTTAATATTATTTATATATAAAGAATATTATAAGAAAACTAATAGTTCTGATCCGATTTTATGAGCACCATTAGATATATGTTCACAATTACTAAAGTTTTCTAAGTTTCCACAACTTATTACATAACTTCTGAGCCTATCGGTATTTTAGTTTAAAATTGAAAATTGAACGGCCAAGTTTGTGAGAGCTTGAAACTTGAAGAGTCCATATCGTCAATTAGTACGTTGGTTGGAGTACGAACTTAGGAGTGAGCTCAGCTTGAGTGTAGGCAAATTGTGCTGCAGCCCCAGATATAATAACAGCGCGGTATATATATGTATATAATATTATAAGATAAAAATGTTTGTTTATTTAAAAACCCCAATCTTCGAAATAACCACATGGATTCAGAATATTCTTTCTGATTAGGATAAGCAGGTAATTATATAAATATAATTGTTTATCCGCGTGTGAAACCGCGGGTAACAGCTAGTAATACAGAATATACGAAAATATTTACTAATGTTTGATATATTTTGGAAGAGTATCGTCCTATAAAATCATAGAAATATCACAGAACCGTAACAGCCGACCATACAGTAATAAAACTATAATCAAGTTGTCTATCACGATCGACTTTGTTTGGGCGGGCGGGCTCTAGGCGGGCGGGCATCGACCCCGCTAATAACTTCCGTTTACCTGCAAACGAATCGTTAGACCAGACTAGGCTTTAAAGGCTTTTTAGTGAAATGAAGTTATGATGGTGTGCCTGGTAATAATCATAGGTTTTTGACTAATATTTTCATAGTATAAAATATGCTATAGGCATATTTATTAATTTCTTTTATAAATGGTTTTATTCATCTTAAACATATTAAAAATATCTTTAAGGGTAAAATTATATATCTTTAAGGGTAAAATTATATATCTTTAAGGGTAAAAACGGAATTATACATTCCCAATTTGCTAAAAAAGTTACATATTTAACAATTTTTAAATATTCCTGTCTATCACAAAACAAAGATTCATTTTATATCAAACAACTTTCCCAAAGCTCAAACTATAGACGCGGAATATTCTAGAATAGAAAATGATTATAAAATAGAGCTCTTATTGCTATCTATTGTGAGTAAATATCTGCTCAAAGATGTCAATATCGTATAGTAACCGACAAATTCACCTTTCAACGAGTCCTGATACTTAAAGTGGTTGTCATCACTAGTGCTTCCTTTGAAAACAAACGCCAGTGGCTTCACGAGATTGTCTTGTCTGTTCAGTAACTTGATTTTGTTAGCTTATATTGTTAAGGTTGAAATATGTCACTTTACAAAGGCATTACGAATAACAATTCCTAATAAAACTATTTTTACGGATTAAAGCTCGCGTATAATTTGGTTACATTTTTGATTTTAACCCGACGTTTCGAATACTTTGCAGTAATCGTGTTCACGGGTAGACGAGATGTCATCATCGGTTAAAAATAGTTTTATTTGAAATGTGTACTCGTGAATATCTAAGAAAACAATTCCTAGTATTAATTTTAGTACGCTACTAAAAAAAATACTAAAAATCTCCCTAACATCAAATCTATTCATTCGTGAAATAAATCTGTACTAGATAAAGTACAAATGGAATTAACTACATGTGATTTGTATAAATAGTTAGTTATATAAAAAAGTTAATGTAAACAGATCTACTATTATTATAAAAACCAATTCTAATTTATGTATTTGTTACGTTAAATTTGGATTTTACGTTTCGATTCCCATCAGAACCAACATTAACTGTATTCCGTAACACTAAATAACAATGTTCTTGTAATGAACTCTGCTCCACGGTATCTATTGTCAATCGAAGACTAAAATTCAATTCCACGACCTACATCTCTTCAATACTATTCTATGCCTGAAGCTATGCAGATTGCCATGCAAGCTAAATTAACTGTAATATATAAAGCAATAAGGAATATTCTCGCGAATATTTCAGTGAAAAGCAGACGTTATTGAATGTAATGTAATAGTTTGTATAGCTGGTTTCATTGTACCTTATTTACTCCTTGTATGAAGCCTTGAATTCCATCAACCAAATGTGAAAGATATTAAAAGTATGTATGTATGTTTTGCGGAACTAATTACTGAATATGTTTTACGAATTTTAATTAAAAAATCCATCATCGATATGCATTGTTGCGTTTCATAATCATGGGAAGATTTCGCCATTGTGTATGTAATTTGCATAAGTTATTTAGATTAGGGAGTGCGTGATTTCTTGATAGCCATAAGGCAGTGCTGGTTCTCACGCGAACCACGCTCCGGTTACTGGATATGATTATAAAGTCTTTATTAACATTAATAAGGGTCAAAATTGCATAAAAAAATATTTTTTTTTAATTTTTAAAAAGATTTTTTTTTCGTAGAATATATAAATTTTATTGTTCATCCCTTACAATGCCTAACATTTCCTATACAGTTCATTCTCTTTTGTGCAGTGTGATATTGTATCTCAACACAGACGTTTGATTCGAAACGGTTTTACACAGGATTGATTCGAACTTTTTTGTTTTTTTTTTGTTTTGACGGCGATTTTATTCAGCTGATCGCTTTCTATTTCCACAGCTCGGAAAATATTTGTTGGTGACTTTAAGCATTTCACTTTATATCGTATCTAGTTTAATGCTTCTATGCAAGTGTAAGTGTATTGCTTTTTAATTCACTGAGAAACTTACAAATGAACATGCTTACTAATGACCAGAATACCTCGTTTACGTAATAATAATAATAATCTTTATTGTACACACGAATCAAATTGGAATTAAAAATGTTAACAAAAAAAAAAAAATGGTACAAACGTCCATGTGTTTTTTGAGTCCATGTGTTTTTTGAGTTTATTCTTTATAATGTTTGATGGCTGATTGGTTAAGTGGTTAATCGTTAGTCCTGCCTGTAGAGCCAAAGGTTGTGGGTTCGATTTCCACACGGGACAGTAGTTTCGTAGTAGTGTTATTTATGCCTTTTATTTATGTTTTTGAAATATCCCTCGATGCATATATTGTTTCTCTAGATCTAGAGTTGTAATGAAATACTAAACTAAAATAAAATTAATAAAATATTTTTTATATTCATTTTCTATTGTATTGAATTGTTAATCTGTATTTTCTGGGGGACATGAACAGGAACGGTAACCCACAGGTTACAGGTTTGAATCCTAATTGTATTGAGGATTTGACATTGTATATTATTAAAAAACCTACCTCATCTTCCAATATCTTTGTCAACACTTAGCATATTAGTGAAACAAGTTAGCACTACTGTTTAAATTATATGACCTTCTACTTCATTAATAGTATTTACTTTGGAGTCACTGAATAATTTATAATAATTATGTTTAACCTAAAATAGTGAAAAATCATAATGTGACTTATAAATATTTAAAAGTACGATATTATTTCTATTTTAGTAATACTCAAACATGTTATAAATGTATGTTTGTATGTGCAATTTAATCCGCGCTATCGATAAGTGACTAAAGTTTAAACAATGCGTCCACATTTCGGTCAAAAATTATCTTTAACAACCAAGAAAGTGTGTCATAACAGTACATGTTGTAAACCTGTCAATGTTTACTAAACTCGTTTTGGTGTTGGAGTTGACATTATAATGCGGCCATCACTTTCTTTATACTAAGAGTAAAAGTAAGCATTCTATAAATGAACGTTAGATAACAATTTCTCTGTAATGTATCTGCTATTCATTCAAGTCTTGCTTTATCCAGAATCGTACATCACAAATTATACACCCGGGAAATATCAGACTTCGGTTGCATTATTCTGACTAATGCATCGCAACACAACGGTTATAAGTCTATATAAAGTGTATTCATATTTTCCTAAGTTCATTTATCTCTCGAGGGCTCTTCACAACTATACTCGATACTAAGAATGGAAACTAATTCCCGAAGTAGTTTATGAAATCTACTCTAGAATTACTGTAGAACTGTTTGATTTCTAAGCTTTATCCTTGTACTTACAAACTTTTGTTGTTTTTCCTAACTTACTGTCTTCGTCTAGTCTGTACTGTAAAGTATATTATATTATATTATATTATGCGCATTTAATGGAGGAGTTAGAGTCATTTGTCACCGGGAATACGTTCTAATTACTGTGCTTTGATAACGTTCTTATTTAGTAGTTATCCAGCACGTATTTTCGTAAGTTCGTAGTATTCAAGAGCGAGCGCTTGCAATATTAGCGCACGTGTATTTTTCCACAATAATGCAATACCGGAGCTCAGCAGTCGCTTTGTAAGGAAACACACTCGTTGAAAATTATGAACTTTTTGAATAAATGCAGATTCACAGTAAGTTTGTGTATCTGGAAGTGGTTCATTACGTGACGCGGGCTTCAATGATACCGTCAGCGACTCAGCTCCATGCACTATGTTTTATTTTACTTATTAAATTCTACAAGTCCATTCACTTCAGTCATTTTTTTCACGACTCGCAGCGTTCCGTATTTCGCAATGAGGCTTTAATTAATTAACTATATGTCATTAATAAATTATTCGAAACAGAAAATATGTTACACAATAAATAATATCTTAATAAAATTCAGTTTTGCTTGTAACAAGCAATAAGGTATATAGGTGCCTATATAATTTAAAATATTAGTCTTCAAGTTTTGTGCATGCTTTAACCACAGTATGTTCAGTTAAACATGAAGAAAATTGCTAATTTCTGTGCTACTGAACTATAATACCGAAATCTATCCATTGCTTTTATTCATTATTTTTTTAGTTTTTATTCTTTAAAGCAGTTATAATGTCCTGTCTGTTGATATCGAACTGGATATATATATATTTCTTTCCAGTTACCTATCATAAGAGCTTTTTTGTTTGTTCCATAGTTTTTGTCATCACTTAAAATTTTTACCTTATCAACCCTAATTCTAACCTTTTAGGTGGTTATTTATGTATACTTTGAATGTAAAAATGCCAATTAGATGAGAGTGACAGTCGACTCTACAGTTGTATAAAAAAATGTGAACTGATTAAAGATTGCAACGCTCATTTACCGCTCCGATAAACACAATTACGGACGGGTTCTGCCAAGTACACTCTGCACCTCTCTCGGGTTTAATAGTAACTTTTGAGAGGTTTTACTTCCTTTAAAATGATGTCAAGGAGTACTCTTTTTCTCTACAGAAAGTTGATTTAAAAAAAGTATTTATATATAAAATATTACTATTGATTATATTCAAACAAAAGCTCGTGGATTTATTAATTTATTGTATGATAAGTAATTGTTTGAAAATATTTTGCACCAGAAATAGACTGTAATTTTCTCTAAGAACAATAATCCCTGAAATATCATTCAGCTGGCTTTATCTAAAATTTTAGTGAGCGTACACAATAGCTCTTAAAGTTATTCTTGAACAGCCATTTTGTCTTCTATAAGCTTAGCTCTCATTGGTCGTTCACCTGACATCCGTTCATTTTGCTCCCGTGTACTCGTGAATAGTCATCTTAACTCACAATATCAGACAAAACAATAGTAATAAGCAAATGAGTGCTCTATTTAATGGAAACGATAAATGTATACTGATGTTACGGTTAAGAGAAACAGAGATTATAATTTGCTTCATATCAGCTTGATATTGACATTCTCTTTAAATTTTGTTAATGTTTATTTGAGCTTTTTGTTAAAGTTATAAACACTCAGCTAAGCATTAAAAAATTAGGAAGTATTGATTAAAGATAATAATAAAACTATTCAGTAATTACCTGTAAATTGTTCAAGCATTTTATTAAAATTTGTATATGCGTAATATATATGAGTTATGCTAGGACATTCTATTGAGTAGACTATTGGGACTAGAATAACAAATTCTCTTGCAATCTATAAAATAGCTACTTACTGAATTGAGTCACAAATATATATAAATATATAATATATATAAATATAAACACAACAGAACATACAAACTTTCGTATTAGTAATGTAAGTGGAACAAAAACTGTCACATATTTTGTACAAATATATCTATACTAAAGCGGACAAGTTTGTTTTTGTTTAAACGTACTGATCTTTGAAACGGAATGGATTTGAAAAATCTTTTCTAATGATAGACAGGTTCATAAGAAACATTTTATATATACAAGTAGGCTATCTAACATTACGCTACTACTATTAGTTATCCCATAGTAAATAAAATCGTTCATCTGCGAGTGGAACCGCGAGTAACAGCTAGTAATTTATAAAGATCTAAGTAGAAATGCCGCTTGCAATATTTGAAATATGTTCACAAAAATCCGCTTTGCTTCGTATACTTTCATGTTAATTCTGGATGTTGCATTTATCTTAGACATGTTCAAATAAATATAAACTCGAATGCAGCAGTTTTTATTGAAGACATTAGAGTGACTTTTTTTTATAATTTTTTAATATATTTGAATTACATATTGTAAATAAATATATTATACAAATAATGTGTTTTTATTTTATTTTGTAAATAAATATATTATGAGTAATATAAATGGATAGTGGTAACTCAGTTGGCAGGGTTAGGGGCATAGACTTCTAGCGATCGTGGGTTCGAGTCTGATTTAAATTTAAATAAGCTAAATGGCTTTTATGCTAAAAGGAAACTACAAGTCTAAATATACGATAAAACGCATTATACTCGTATATCCTGCATTATTTCAAAGAAAAATTAATCTGCAATAGCTTCCGCAGTCAAGTGTGTTGTCTACTGCGTCGATGCAATTTACTTTCAATCACAAACCGATATCATCTACATCTACCAACATTACAATATGTCAAATCTTATGATGACATTTTAAAAACATTAAACACGCGGCAATCGAGCTTGCCGCTGTGAAAAACTCCTAATCGGCAAATTATAACTCGCAAATTAATTAACAAACAAAACAACTTCTATTGCTTTTTTTATTTTTTTATGTAGTTTATGATAGGATTTTAAAAAATTTAAAAATTCTAAAATTTTTTTCCATTTTTCGGTAACTTCGGCGGCCGATCTGACCACCTTCCCGTTGGACAATCAACATAATTTTGAAAAGTGAATCTTACATTTAGATGCTGATTCCAAATATATCTTCAGTTTTTCAAAATTCGAAAAATAAAATTCGACAGACACACAGACACACATACAGACAGACAGATTGGAAGGAAAAACTGAGTTTTTCGAACATATGATGAATTTGTTCTATAAACAATTATACTATTATACTAACGAACTTCTATAATGGATAAAGATTTAAACGCGAAACAAATTTTAGGCTTTGACAGTTAAAATATAAAACTCATACCATAGTTAAATATTATATTTACATTAGAAAGCTGCATTTTAGATAATAATAAAGTAATAGATTACAAAAGAGTACTACATTACAAATTCTATTATATTTTGTTGTTGTGTTTTAGTTTTATATAATGACTTACACAGGCTTGCGCTTTTGGGCTTGTGGTTTCACCCTTCAGTAGCGACCATTTCATTTCAAGTAATAACGTAGTAAAAGCGAATTATAATACATATTAAATGCATATTTCTGTAAATTTTAATAAATTTTTCTATCATACACAAGTAAACATAGTATGATTCATAAAACTATGACCATATTTTACAATGAAAATTGTCACATACAATTAGGGCCAATAAAGTCAGTTCTGATTGAGTAATAATATGAAATAGTTTCAAATAATAATTTAATAAATGTTATATATACGTAATACAAAATTAAAACTTTTGGTAATTCAAGACTAGACTTATATTGTCTTTATAGAAAACTAGCTGTGAACCGCGGTTCGCCTTTTCCATGAACCTGTTTATTATAATCAGAAAAAAAAAATCTATTCGTAATTTCGACGATAAATGCGTTTAAACAAACAAACTCTTCATCTTTATAATATTATAATAGATGATATTAATTTATTTTCTATTCCACCCTTAGGAAGTTAATATATGTGATTGTGATTGGTAACACGTTGAACTCAAATATGAATAACTTATGACTTAAAAGCGGAGTTTAGATCAAAGAAAATTTACGTAAGTGTTATGATAATTCAGTTTAAACTGTTCATATTAATAATTATGAGAGTTACGAACTTTGAAATTATTTCATATAATATGATCTAAGACAATTATAAAACAAAATGTAACCAAAATTATACGTGAGTTAAATTCCATAAAAATACTTTTATTTCATATGCCATTTCTGTTTAAATAGTTTGTTATAATAATTATAGAGTTCGAACTATTATGTACAAATAATACTTGTATGTAATTTGATCCTGATATCACTAACATATATTATATATATTAAACTATTTCCACGACAAGAAGCCTTTTGTATACTGATATATGATACGAGAAATCCTCACGACAAAGCCAGGATGAGGTAATAACATGTATAGTAAAAAAAATATTTAATACTATATTATTTATGAATATATATTCACTTTATGTTTCTTAATTTAATGATTGAGAAATTTATTTACATCATCTATGTAATATGTATCTATTGCCTATTTAATGATTCAACTTGCTTGATATAGGAATCTATTTATGGACAAACAAATTTAAAACTTCCGAGCTTCAAAGCTTTCTTAATATATAATTTTATTCCACGACTGCGATGCGGCTGTTTCTGTGTCGTTTCACGTTTTTAATGATAATCGAATATGGCATTAGGTTAATTAGATTGAGATGTCTAAAATACTCTAAAATATATAAAATATAAAGAATTATTATTTTATACTCACATTATTATGCTTCGATCTCATGAATAAGCATTCCTGACGGGTTCGAAATTAGTCGAACAGATTCCGATAAAATTAACGTGAATACAGACGGATATATAGTAGTAATCATGGCTCAAAAGTTTAAATACAAGAGTATAAAGTATTGTGAAATTTATGAACATGAAACAAACAGTTGATTTCCCGCTAAACTCTGCCTCAGCCTACTTAAGTCGAAAACATTCAAATTATGTAACTTTACATTTAGATATTAAATTTCAGTGAATCCACAGTGAAGTAAACATTCGTTTGGTGACGTAAGATTAATTTGATCAAAGTGAAAATGTTCAACATTTTCCACGCTACTTGTTTCGAGTTGCTGTCAACGCTTCGACTAATGCTTCCGTCGGCTTCCAATATTAAACTTTTGATGGTGTTTATCGCCCAACCAAAGATTTATGAGTACGTCTATTTTCCTTTCCATTGATACCAGAAATTGATATTTTTGATCGCTATCATCTTATTTTTGGATTTTTATGAACGGATTCTTCAAGCGTTTCTATCCGTTTAAATTGATGCTGTGAAGAATTGCTCCCGGTTTTGCTGATTCGATAGTAATTCAGTGTAAAGTAGTACCGCAAAAGATTTCCGTGGTATGATACAGTTACCGCAATAATGGGATCCCACGGTTATAGGTCAATGAACTAACTTTACGTAAACTGAAGCTACCGTTTTCAGGACACAATTAAAAACTTTTACAGTACTTTTTAAGTGCCTTTGATCTCATGCAAGATTGAAATATATATTTGACTTGCTATCAGTGTCAATTGGAAGTCGATTGATCTAATTAAATATTGATGAGCGCTGTGATAGACTTTATATTCATTCGAATAGTTCCTATTTGGTTAATTCATTTATTTTTATTGCACTTTTGTTTGATATAAAACCAAACAATATGAAAGTATTTATAATATACATTCTTCATAACATATTTATGAAGAATTTATATTATAATTATGTCCATATAATTATTAATTTTTAATTATTAATTTTTTATAGGTATCTCGCCCGGACAATCGTCGACCGGTATCAGTTGGGCCCAACGCTGGATCAAATGTTGGAGAGAGGAACTACTCGGACTACAGAGTACCGGCACCTCATGGGCCTCCTTCGTCTCCTGGATCTGTGGCAACACAACGTCGCGTTGCCACCCAGGCCAGCCGGGTGTTGTTGGAGGAGACTTTGGCTAAGCCTGGTAAGAAAAATCGAAAATCATTATCTAATAATTATTCCTAAAAAATTAAGCACAAGACACAAACGAAACATGAGACATTAGTTGGTTCTAAATGGTAAATCCATGTAAAAAAATTGCCAAGTATCATTTTGAAAAAAGATATGGCCAAATAATTTTTAATTCTCCATGTCCTGACTATGTTTTTGAAATAACTTATAGTAGGATATATTTTTAGTTATAATAAATTGAAATAAAATAAACAGTATCTTTTCACAAAACATACAAATCACACTTTCTAAGATCATTCAAGGGTATGATAACTCTTCGCAAATAGAAGTCTTCAGTTCGTAGTTAGTTAATTAAAATGTTAATTAATTAGATGAACGGATATCTTGGGAAATCAGAACTTGTTATTTCAACAAGCTAAGGTTTTAGAAATTTCTTAACCAGTCTGGTGTGAAAAATAAGTTATAAAAATATATCAATATTTACTTTTACGAACATTCGTATATATGAGAAGTACTGAATAATATTTTACGCAATGCATAGATTTCGTCTGGAATCTGTAATGTTGTTTACTTTCTATGAAATTTATGTGATGGGGTTCATGAGGTCAGAGTTGGGTCTTGACTGCTTTATTTGGTCTGTCCCTTAGAGTAAAAAAATTCTGAATATTTTCTTCTTATTTTTTTTTCATTTCGATCAATAACTACATGAATAATATATACGTAACATTATGACCAAGTTTATTTTAGTTCAGATAAATCTATTTATCTTTAAACATATTAATTACTTGTATTTAATTTATAGGACATCAATGTTATTCTTCATCTAATTAGTTTAGAATATAAAAGTGATATTTGGTATTTTCTCTTCTATTCTGTTCTTGTTGTATTCTATCTTTGGCTTTTTAATGTCATAATAAATACTATACTATACTACTACTGTCTACTGGAATATCTTGAAAATATTCAGTTTCTTTAAGTGTAAATGGATTTATTTTCATAATTAGAGATAAATAAATATAAGCTTTTGATATTCATGTACTTATTAAATGATTTAAACATTTTCTCAAATAAATGGCACTGAATGTGAGATATACTCATTTTATTGAGAGACTATAAAAGTGTGTAGAGTTAATCTTCCAAATATGACACTCATGTTATCTATATCACTGTTTACTCGTTAAACCTCATGAAGCACGATAATAAGAGTTTACATACTGACGGACGAAAGGTTTACATATTATACTGCGGGAACAATGGATTCTCACGGGAGCGTTTTATTCAAAGTCTTGTAAAAATATTCAAAAACAAAGCGGTCTAGACCAGAATAAAGCTTTTTGGATATCACATGCGGTACCACGGTCCTATAGTTGAATTATTTTAACCTTAATTGTTCTTGACGGATTAGTTTTGCTGTTTTTTGTGACATATATTTTTGAAAATTATGCGCTCGTTGTAACAATTTCATAACAATTGTTCATAACAATTGAGAAAAATTAAACAATTTTTCTCAACTGTTACGAACTATTATTTATTATCAGTTATAATCAGTTCATGTTTAGTAGTAGATTATTTTAGCATAATTTTTATACAACATACATGTTTGAAATATCTTATTTCTATTTAAGGAGTCTTAAATTTTTTATCTGATTTTGTTGTTTTTTACAGGAACTCCTCCGTCTATAATTCTACCACCAAATGGCTGTTATTGGATGGATGGCGTTGAAGAAAACTCTCTGGATGACGAAAGTGAGTCTCGACCCCAACCTGGCACTCCGCGCCAATCCTCCCGAAGACATAACATTGATACCGACGATACGGCCAAGTACTATAGGCGGTTCTTCCTTGGCAAGGTAAGTTGATTTTTTACGACTTTTAATTCGATCGACCTTGTTAACCTCACAGGAGACTAAATAATGTATACGTATCATTACTTATAAGTAGTATCGGAAAATTATAAAAACTATTTATTTGTAAAGTTATTCCGTAAAAGGCAAGTGAGGAAATATTAAGCTGTTAAGGTAATATGTAACATGAATATTAAACAGGAGCTGGTCTTATACAAGTATAGGCAAGGTGTTAAAGATCAGATAGAACAGGCACAAGTACCATCATTGAATTTTAAATTTATTCCTTCCTTTGCATCTTTTCAATATATAAGAGAAAGTACATGAAAAAATCACGTTAGAGACAGGAAAATTTACAATAGAATATAATTTTTATCGCGGTGGTTGTTTCGTATCAGTTTTGAATTATAAATATTATGTAAGTTGGTTTTATGCGCCGCGCTGTCTGACCAGAGCGGGAAGTCTCTTGCCAAATAACCGGTGTTTAAATTTCTCTGTATATTTAAATATTGATAAAAAATATACCAGACTTTACTACTTGATCACGTTCCCCTTGACATCGTAAAGTGTGGACGTGCGTATGTCATGTCAGTGTCATTGGCCTTTTATGTATTGGCCTTCCGGGAGACATGCTGCAGCTAGCTGTATCGCAATGCGGTTCGTTGCTGCAATTATCATTTACCCACTAACTTATACTTCCGTTAACATACTAGAGATTTAAATATATTTATTAATGAAATATTAGTGAGAGACGCGATGAACTAGCTATATCGCAATGCGGTTCGTTGCTGCAATTATCATTTACTCCTTTCGCTAACTTATTAGACATTTGAATAAACTTATCAATAAATATTAGTAAGAGACTTGATGCAGCTAGCTGTATCGCAATGTAGCCCATTGCTGCAATTATCATTTAACACTTCCGTTGACTTGTTAGAGATTTACATACACTTGACAATTATCATTCAAATATTATACTATCGCCATCAAGACTCAATATCAAGTTCAACCGTTCAATTGTTTTGTGTTAACATTCTGTTAGTCTATTAAACTGTTTATAGATTCAATATGTTTATTAAGTCCATTGTAAGCTTATTTTTCCGTTCTTTGATAGTTACTTCAGCCGAGCCGTCTTGACACAAAACAGTTACGAACACGTGTGAACTTTCCCATACCCACGCACAAGGCTTGCTTTTTCTTCTTTTTCGTGCCTTCATATATCTTCATAATGACCTGGTTCGATGTTAAAGATTCAAATGTCGGTGATATCTTTAATCTATAATACATTACTCTGCGTTTGTTAACAATGTTAAAATATTAATTACAAAGTTACAACAGTTGTTATTCGTGTCAACTAAATACTTTGATTGTCATATTTTATTTAGTCTATTAAAAAATAAAAAATGCGTCGGTGAGTGCTACACACACACACACACAACTTACATAAAATATAATTAATTATGCGGGTAATGGCCCTTTATAAAAAAAGTTAAATTAAAAAAACACATTTAAAAAAAAAGTTTCCACTACATCGTGTAAACTAGGGGCCTTTAAAATTAATAAAGCGAACATTCAAATTAAAATGTGAATCACCCATGCATGCCCTAAGGGTCTACTCATTACAGAAATCACTAGCGACAGTGGGAAAAGTCTGAGCTCAGCTACGCGGAACGGTCTTGCTTTACGCTCACTGAACTAAGTTCCATGTAGATCGAACAGATTATAGCATTAGGGCATGTACTCTTTACGTATAAAGGATTGCGTCAAAGATGCTTCATGTTGCAACATAATAGCATCATTCGACCTTTTGTTTTTTGTTCACGTTTAAATTTTCAAAAATCTTTGTTTACTGTATGTTTCAGGTTTTGTAAAGTAATTGATTTGTGTTTTTAATTTTTTCTTTCTTGTCTTTGACAGTTTTTAAAGTTCAATTCTGGTTAAATATAATTTAATTAATTTAATTAGGTAATTGTTACTGTTAATAGCTTTTAATGGAATGGATTTCTCGTTACTACTTGTGATGCTCAACTTGTTAAGCGTGTTGCACACGTGCGAACAAGTAGTTGGTATGTTTATGTTATTTCCTCGCACTTTGTTCGTATTTAGTATAGAGCGAAAAGCAATAATCATTTCATTTAAATCAAAACCTTAAACTGCTCTAATAACTGTAATTCTACTATTATATAAGTATTAAAAACTTACATAAAATCGATATTTAAAAACATCCGTCATAAAATTTTATGTATTAAGAAAATCTTGCCAAACATCGTAAAATATATCGGGTATTATCACAGGTAACATAAAATATTACGAGATCCGTGTCATCAGTAGGGAGGGATAGGTCATCGTAACTCCAAGCTAGGCCAGATGAATGACATGCAATCGCTTTACTGAGGTGAGGGTTGATGCATGAATAACTTAAAAGCCAACAGTTAACGACGGGACTGTTAACTTTTAAGGATTAACGGATTTATATCAGAACTAATTTTGGAAACCAAACAAACGAGAAACAACTTATAATATAGAGATGATCACGAAATTTACCAAAGAAAAGAACAATGTCTGTTCTTACTTAATTCCAATATTGATATTGACCGTGTCAAAATTTAATACTCCGTAAATTTATTGAAATCCTCCCAAAAGACAGATGCTCTCAAATGACAAAAGAAAAGTGAGAGTAATAAGCAATGCGTCTTTTCATAACGCAAAATTGGTTCGAGAACAATTCGTTTTGAAAGAAAACGATGGTTCCTCAGAAATGATTGCCGTTTTGGTACGATTTCGATTGAATAAATCTACGGGAAGAAGAAATGAAAATGTCTTTCGACTTTAAAGATTCACTTTGGAACAGATGCTAATACTTTATAAATTCTTCATTGAAAATTAAAAAAAAAGTCAATTCCATAGGAATTGCTAGCAATCTAATTTGCTGTGGTATGTAAGGGTTTGATATATTGTTGGTATGCAAATTTGTTGTTATATGTATAGTATGTAATGCTCATTAGTAGGCACGCCATTTGTGCAGAAAATTGCTGAAGTTTTGATGAGTTCTAGTTAGTTTATAAATCATATCCTTCAAGAAGTGACTACTTGTTTTGCAATTATGTACGAAAGATTGGTTTCATGAAGAAAAATAATCTATAACTAAGCGTTTTAGTAGTTTTTGGTGCTGACGGAATGGAATTATTTCCAATCGCTGAAGATCAAAAAATCCAAAAACATTCTATCGCCAATGACGTGATCCATCAGCGTTCAAAAAGGGACATTAACCCCTCGTCCCTTCAATTACCGTCTTTAGCTTTCAATTTGCGTCTTTGAAATGAGGAAAAAGGACTAGTGATAAATTCTGAAATCTCTAAAGTGAGTTGACAAGAAAAAGACCATATTTGAGCAGAGCTTCTTTAATGATAATGTTGTTTTGATGAATCTTAAAAACTTGGGAACTTTTAATAATAGGGATATCATTTTAAATTATAGTGTTATTCCAATAATTAGTTTACATCTGGCGTGGCGGTGCCATTTTGTACCTGTAAGTTGATTGATAACGGGTTCATTTTAAAACCGTAAAAAAGATATGTTTATTACTGAACGAACCAATATTTTTCTGGGACTGATCTGCTTTAGTTTTTTTTTTTAAATCAACAATTCTCAGAAGAAATTACATGTAATTCGTAAATTGGTTAAGACGTCCCTTTCAGTAATTAGTAGATTTAACATAGTTTAGTCCAGAAAGAATATAGTTTTTAAATTACTATGAGGAAATTAGATATAAAGAATGTATTTTAAAGTTTCTTTTTAGTAACTGGAACTAATAAATGCTGACTGTATTACCAGTAATTTTTCTGAAAATCCACTAATGAGTTCCTGGCAGAGAATCACAAAGGAAACTGTATCCACTTAGACTGCGACATTGTTTAATCTGATCACGTAACCTATGCATTGACAGGATATAGACGGATTAGGAGTTGCATTTGGGATGATTTGTATCTCAACTCACGAGAAACTTAGTGATATGTATTCATTTATTTATTTATTTATTTACGTCTTTATTGTACAAAAAAATACAACGGGCGGACTTAATGTTATAGATCAGGGATAGCAAACCTTTTTGATGTTCGTGCCACAAAGTAAAAAAAAACTTTTTTAAATACGTGCCACACAAAATTTCGAAATTTTAGCGTGGTGAAACTGCGTGAGTGTAATTAAATAGACAAATAAAAGTAATTTTTCTTAAAACATTTTTTATTCATGTATGTTTTACAAAAAGCAAAATAGGTAGTCAGTACTACAAATTTATATCATAAATTACAAATTAAGTGTAGACTTATAAATTTTAACTTATAAAAAAAATAATTTTGTTTTTGTACGAGCCATCAAAACTTTCAAACGTGCCAGTTGTGGCACGCATGCCATTGGTTCGCCATCACTCCATTCTCTACCAGTTAAACCGTAGAAAGTAAATAGATAAATATGACATATGTATTCTTAGTTCCCAATACTTGCAATCATGACTATTTTATTACTTTTACACTCTACTTACTATTACAAATTTAAACAATGGACTGTCCTTCGTGAAGGTTTTGTACTTGGACTAAAATTCTTTAATATCAAGGTTGGCCTAACAATGTATGAAACTAATTAGCAGATAGTCCCATGGCAATTGTTTTTATTGTCTATGGATTATCAGTGTGACCTTGATATGACATCACTCAGAAAGCAATTGGAATAAGCAGCAATTAACCTTGTCTGCTTGTACTCAAAGCTGTACGATATGATAATTATGGAAAATGTGTACAATAAAATACTGCAACCATTTATCAAAATAAATCATAGCAAAATATGTGTTCGACGTGAATTTGTGTTAAGCTGCCATATTGATATAGCTTTTTCCAAAGATTGATTTATTCCCGAATCGTTATTAACTGATGAATTGATTTAACAAGTTCTGTTTTAACGTTATTTGTTTATTGACAATATTATAAAGTCGGTTTCTTTATTGCCTATATAAAGTAACCTCATCAGGTTAACATGAGATCACTCATTGAAATATCTGATTCATCCTGATTGCGTAGTCATAGTACAAGTTGTAGTTTTCCTGACTTTCGAGAAATATAAAATAAAATACACATTTTTTTTTAAATATAATTTATGCGATTAATTTATCTTTAAAAATAATACAATTTAACATAAATAATGGAAATTTCAATAAAAGTACTCATAGTTTTACATGAAGTACATTGCCAAAACTTAATTAACATTTTTGTAGCCTTCGTTTGTTTGTATGGGTGTGACGGTCATTACACGATAGTATGATCAATATTGTCTTTTAATTTATAACCTTTTCCTGTTTCATTTCAGGAAAATGACGTTCCAGTTTTAAGTATTAGTTCTCGGAATGTCTGTATTGTTAAAAACGGTAAATAAGGATGTGATGTTCATATCAGTGAGCATGTTGATTTTATAACAAATTTATATTACGCAAATTTAATAAATTATAATATTTTTTTATATTTTTAACAAAAACTAATTTAATAAGCTAAGATGTGGCAACAACAAAATGTCTCACTATTATTAAGAATCTTGGAAGTCTGTGCGTGACTGGTACGACCTTTGTCTTACATACTAAGAAACCGTGCGTCTTTTGACGACACAATGTGCTTGTCGTAACGATTGAAAAATTCGTACAAGAATCTAGAACATCAACACGTTGCGTGCAAGTTAATGAGCTTTTTATAGTATCAAACGCACGAGAAATAATTAGTCTAGACATTAATCAGATATTATTTATGAATGCAAACATTTTCACTGCTTTCTTTTATTGTCACCTAGTTATCTACAGAACTATTTCACATTATATGTTGATTTTTTAACCAGGTTGTTGATTGTCTTAATAGTTATTGGGAACATTTGAATTGTTCAGGAGCACATCAACTTGGTTGGGTTTGATGCGAACCTGAATCCGGTGGTGATGTCCCTAAAGAATGAACACATGGCTGGTCAGGATCACACCAGAATTCTCCTGCGGTTAAGAACAGAAACGATGCATGGTTTAATTCCCATTCCAAGTAAGTAGAGTTTTACAGAGTTTTGTATTGATTGAATAGTTTTATTTGGAATAATAATTTTGATTTGCTTCTTGTATTTTAGATTCGGGAAAAATGCCATCACCTTTCCGGATGGCCAAAATGTTGAATGAGCAAATAAGTGTGGACAACTTCATGGCCGTCATGTGTCTCAACGCATCATCTCTCATTGCCGCTTACGATGAACACGTATTGGTCAACACTTTTAAGTTCGGAGTACTCTATCAGAAGTACGGTCAGACAACCGAAGAGGAACTATTCGGAAATAACGAAACCACACCAGTTTTTGATGAATTCTTAGAAATGCTCGGTCAGAAAATTCAGTTGCGGGATCACAAGGGTAACAATAATTAACTTTGAATATCCTATCGTTAACTCGCTTTACTGCGAATAAGTTTTCTATTACATTGAAATGAATATTCAAAAATCTATTCATAAGGGATTTTCTGTCAAAGGGTTAAATCACGATTTGGAGTAGGATTCAGAGCACTAATGAAAGAACTCGAGTTTTACATCTAAAATGTGAATACCTACGATATAAGAAAAATTACTTATGAAATATCAATGTGTCTCAGGTTACCGCGGCGGCCTAGACATTCTGAACGGCCACACGGGATCGGAGGCGGTGTACGAGCGGTTCCACGAGCGCGAGCTGATGTTCCACGTGGCGCCGCTGTTGCCTCACACGGCGGGAGACGCGCAGCAGCTGCAGAGGAAGAGACACGTCGGGAACGATATTGTGGCGATTGTTTTTCAGGTTCATATCATGGTTCAACTTATTCCACGAAATTAATTTAGTGAATTGGTAACAACTACAAATTGGTATCGAAGTACAAATATTCTTTAGTAATTCATATTGAACACTAGCTGTTTGTCGCGATTCTACCCGCGGAAAAATTATTTTATTTACTGTTAGGGTAACAAAGAGCAATAACGTAATGCCAGATACCCTATATTCTTACTCAAGATCCTGCCTATGACAATCAGAAAAAAATCTAAATTCCATATGAGAGTTTCGGAGAAAAGTGCGTAAACAAACAAACAAACAAGCATTTCGTTCTATAATATTAGGATAGATTAATACCTGTATCTAAAATAAAACCTATTTTTTACAGGAAAAAGCAACACCGTTCACCCCAGACATGATCGCGTCTCACTTCCTACACGCTTTCATTGTTGTGACGCCCGTGGATGTTGATGGGGAGACCAGGTACATATACAATACAATTAAAATATATAGATTATCTGTTTTATTGTATATCGCTTTCTCTTTCTGTCTATCGCTATGTGTTTGTGTGTATACATGCGTACGAATATATTACATTCATAAAATAACCTTGTTTTTTTTTCAATGTCATTAAATTATTGAAAAGCATATAACATTTTAAAAGTCCTATCAAAAGTGTCGATTTTAACTTCCAACAGTAAATATATTGTAACTTTCCTCATTGCTTCCATTATAAGTTTTTCAAGGAAATGCATTTTTTATTCTTCTTCATTCCCACTTTTGTATACTTGACAAGTTATTTAACATAAAGTTAGTGTTCACAACAAGTTATTCAATATTTGCATGAACTGAGAGAAAATGGCTTGGAAAAGGGAATGAAAGTTGTCTTCGTAATTTATATGCAAACGAATTGACTTTTTAATTAAGGAGGTTTTATAACAATTCAACTTTAAGGTTGTCCGAGGATGATTTTAATTCGAGGCTACGACCTGTTTGTAGGGCAAAAACTTTTAAATTTGTATCTGTTTAATGACAATTTTACGTTTGTTTACTATTTTGAAAAGATATTTTTAAAAAACATTTTACAAACACTTTAGTATATTTTATAATATTTAATTTAAATTGAGAAAATAACATTGCTATTAGGTAAAGCCAAGTCACGGTTTGGGACCAAAATGAATATGTAAATAAAAAAATTGATCTCATTAATATTTATGTTTTCAGGTACAAAGTGGCCGTCACAGCTCGTGTGGACGTACCATTCTTCGGTCCAACCCTCCCCCACCCGCCAATATTTCGAAAGGGGCGAGAACTGAAAGAGTTCCTTCTCACCAAGCTGATCAATGCCGAGAACGCTTGCTACAAAGCCGAAAAATTCTCCGAACTCGAACAGCGCACCCGAATATCATTATTACAATCTCTAGCCGATAAATTAAAAGAGAAAACTGTCGAGTTTCTCGGTACAAGAAATGAAGTGGCCGTGTCTCCTCAGCCGGAGGGAACGCCAAAACAGGAGGGGGGAGCGGGATCGAAACTTTTCGATACTGTCAAAAAAGTTATAATATCCAAAGTTAGGCAAGTACACTTAATAATTGTTTTTTTTTTTAGGTACTACAGGATTTAGTAATTGATTATTTATTTTTTAATGTTGTTTGTGTTTTATTTATTTTAAACTATTACAATTTCAGATCACCGAGCGTCGACACCAATTTGTCCGGAGACAGCAACAAAAACAACGCTCTGAACAAAAAAAATATTTTACACGACACTCCCACTCCAAATGTAAGTTTTCAAAATTGTGACACATCAGTTTTATAGTGGAACATTCTTAACAATCGATAATTGGGGTTGTATTTATGTTAAGTGTCCCCTGTTGTTCAATTATTTTAGCAATGTAATTAAAAACGCCTTAGAATTAAACGATAGCAGAATTCTAATATCAATAAAATTTATTTTATTTTATATGTTTGCAACATGTCATAGTAACATTAAATACTATCTCTCTCTGTCGTCAGAGCGGTCGCTCCAAGTCGTCGGTGGCGTCGTCGTCAGCGAGCGCAGTGTCAGTCCGGTCGGCGCGCGGCTCGGACGCGTCGAGCCCCGACGTGACGTCACGTGCCGCCGCGCCGCGTGCCGCGCACGAACACAGCGATGACTCCAGCCTCAACTCCGTCGACCTCGACCCGCTGGGTGAGACACATGCTCGTAGCACTAGAGATAACCTACAGCCGACCGTCCGGAGGCTGTCGATTCTCCCTGGAGTTCTTCGTGGTCTCCAGTAATTTTTGTTGCGAGTCTGGGTTTTCTTTTTGTGGTTAAGTTTGTACAGCCCGTCGCCACGGTTGGATATAAGACAAAGAAAAAAATAATTTACGCACATGATAAGGCCAAGTTTAAGATTTCAAAAAAAAATTGCGTCATAAGTCTGAATATTTTTTATTTTGGGAACCATTAAAACAGCGGCTTCAAATCAAACATTCCATTTCCATTCCATAACTTAATCATGTGAACCCATAGAAATGGGTATCCTACATAATATTGTCTGACCCATAACATTACTGTAATACATTTTCTTTCCTATTAGACGACAAGGACTGGTTGACTTGTGGTAAAGCGACAGGTTAGTCCTATGGCAAAATGTGTCTCGTAGACATCCCTGTACTTCCTTGCATGCAGTGTAGTTGATGTTGTTGTAGGACACTTTAATGTTAGTAATTATAGTTTAAATTATAAGTCAACATTTTCAAACGAAAGACCCAGACTTTAAGAAAGGTACACAATTAAGGTTCTCCGAAGTTTTATCACTCGTTCTACAAATCAAATATTCGACACATTTCACTTCACATCTCTGCTTTAATATAATTACAATCATACTTACAATCTTCGACCACTCCTATATAGGATATTCGGTATATGCCGAATTTAATTTATACAAGAAAATAAACATTTTACTAATTCTATTACTAGTCTTACCTTATTTATTAAAGACAAATTTGACTTAATATTTATTACAGTATTATAAGACGAGGAGTTATTATGATATAACCGCGTCATGTAAACCGTTATCGTATGTGTAGTTCATACAATGTATAATGACGTCATATGTGCATACTCAGGTGCGGTGTACGTGGACAGTGACACGGGGCTGGAGTCCATGTCCTCGGCGGAGGCGGGGGCGCGCGAACCGCGAGACAGCGACCAGCTGCGGCTGGAGGTGTGTCGCCTCAAGAACGACAAGCTGGACCTACTCAAGCAGAACATTGTGAGTCATACATACATATCTACATACACCTACGCACCTTACACGCCTTCCAACATATGCACTGAAGTAAACTCACGAAAAGCAAAAAACCGAAGTAAGAAAAAAACATTAACTTTTAAAGGTTACGGTTAAAATAGTTTTAACAAAAGATGAACCGTTGTAACAGAAAACTGATTTTAATTGTAAAATGCCTTATTTTTTGGTAATACAGTAGTATTAGAATTATTGTAACTTCTAACATTAAAATATTATATTTGCAATTACATGTTTTTTCTATCTATTAATTATAGTTTGGTTAAGCCATTTTAACTTATAAGGAGGTGCTAAGAAATAATTACATTTTAAAATAGAAAATAAATAAATGAGAGTGATATATTTCAAAAGTATAGACTATAGATTTAAATAAATATATATGAATCTACATAAACGATTATTTTTGTTTTTAAGAAATCAAATTGTTAAACTATTTTTTTCTTGTAGACTTGGCAAAACGAAATAAAGAGCTTGCGTGAGAGAGTAATGACACTGCAAGCGGAGCTGTCTGCTGCGGCCAAAGACCGACGACTTCGGGAACAAACCACAACGATCATCCCAAACCCATCCAATCACGACTCCACTGCTTGAAACACTAAGAATTTGCCGGAAACTATAGCCGGTTTATTACGCAGCGCTTTAAATGTTTAGTGGTTTTGAAATTAGAACCTTCACGTTTATCTCTATGATACGTTTTGAATATTTTCCCATGGCTAATTGAGAATAACGCCATCTGGCGACCGGTACACGGCGTTAAGAAAGAGTTGATTGGGAAGAAGTTGCAATTTTTGATTGATGAAACATAAATATTCATTATAATAAGTATCTAGATCTTTCCTGTTAAGTTAAGTGATTCGGAAATAATTGTGCAATATTTTCGACAAATCTGATTCATGCAATAGCTTACCTTGCGGTATTTGGATTGTACGACTGTACACTATATTATTTTTTTTATCCCAGTTCTTCATCATATTTTTAGATCATATGACTGATTTTTTAGCTCATAGAACATAAGCTATACGATTTTCTATAGATAAAGTAATTGGAGTTCTCTGAAAATATTTAGATTTTTTATAAATGTTTAACTTTGGCTTGATACAAAAAAAATGCATTTTAAGAACGCACGCAACTTTGTGTACGCTTTTACAACAAATTTAACTGATTTTCTTGTCATGATGTTACCTTTTAAGATAGTATACATCTTATTTAATGTGTAGCGAATAGCCTAGGAGACTATGGAGTGTAGAATTGCATTCGTAGAAAAATGCATTTTTTAATTTAAAAAAGTTAACATTTCTAAAATGTAGAGATTTTCTTGGTTACAATAATTGTAATTGTTGTATTTAGATAATAATTGTAAAACAAAAATTTACTTAAAGGTGTATAAAAAACTTCAATTTAAATATATTTCAAATAAAAAAAACGGTACCTAAAAACGAAGCCTTCTTATAGAAGCCTATTCTAATATGGTGCGTAAAGAATCTTATAGAAATCTTATAGTCTAATAAATGTTAGATCTATTATATCTTATGTATTTTTCCATGTTTATGTGTATAAGTGCAATTGATTTGTGTTTTAATTTTATTTAATGTTTTAAAGTATATAAATGTCGACAGTAACGCCATCTATTACTGAGCACTTGCAATTTAAAAGAATCACATAATTTAGTTTTGCTGGTTATCTGGCTTTTGTAAATAACGGTCTTAGACTATAATTAAACAGTATTTCTTTAATTTATGCTTGATTTAAGAATAGTTTCGAGTGTCTTTGATTTGAAAATGTTTTGTTGTTTATAATTAATATTTTATACCAAAGTTAACATTCCCCACTAAATAGCATAGTTTTTTAATTACCATAGTAGAGATGAATCATTTGAATCGCTTAGTTGACATGCACGCTAACATATTTCTAAGTTTACATTTAGTTTTTATTATTAAATGTAATCTATTAGATTTTTGTTTGACTGTTGAATATGATTTAGTTAACTAACTGTTGATTCTTCTCGTAGACTTAAACCAAATATTGCGTGCGCGGAGCGTTAGGGAATATAGTTTTAATTATAAGAGATAATATTGAAATATATAAATAGTTAATTAATAATAAACATTGTTGTTTTATTTATCCTCATAACTTTTCTTGACAAGAGTATCTTAACATTACTTGAGTTAACATTAACTGGTCCTCTGTATTAGATATATAAGAAGTAACTTTTCACTCCCTTGTAACTATGCACATTCTTGGCATAAAGTACAACACAGGTACAATTGGCGGTCTAAAATTGTGTCAAATATTAGTTTAACAATTGAAAGGAATGATATTAAAATAAGAACATAGGGTTTTATCTAATTGCATTCAGAAAAATTACCAAAACACTGAAATTTTCGATATATTAAAAAACAATTTTTATAAAATATATTCATGGAATAGTGAGTAGCGCCATCTATGACAATGAGCGTTAAATCCTTGGCACGAGATGTAACACTGTTGTTGGTGGCGGTAAAAAGTTTTATATCTATAATTTAGATGTCATATCAAAAATCTATTATTTTGAAACGCCGAATTTTAATAAAAAAAATGTGCAATTTGCACGGCTTAACGGCAAATTACAGAGAAACGTTTAAAAAATAAACTACTAGAGATTTTTTCATTGTATATCACGTTGGCTTCCTATTAAATAAATAAAATAAAAGAAAATAACAATATACAATAAAAAAATATTTCATTTACTATGTATGTGAACGAATACGTACCAAGTAAAATTAATATGAACCAGGTAAAATGTAATATGAACCAAATAGACTTCTAAAACAATTTACTTATCATGATATTAATAACAGTTTGATATTAGGCGTTTAAACTGTTGATTTAAAAGTATTTAAAAGAAAAAATACATAAATATTGGATATTTACATATATTAACATATAAATTACAAGGAATAAAGATATAACATAGCTTGAGTGAAATAATATTACAAAAAAAATTACAAACGGCATAAGTAAAATTAACTAATATTTTGTTACCGTTATAAGGTTAGGTTGTTGTTGAATTTTAATGATGTGTTAATTGTAGACCATTAAATTGCCCTCACTGTATAAAAAAAATAACTGCGCGAAAAGTTTTGAAAGCTATGGCGCTAAAATAAACCTATGAATTTTATTGATTGTCTTGATTGTAAAAGAGAGATATGTCATCTCATATATTCAATTAAAATCAAGTAAGTGTAGTATTGACATATTTTTCCTATAGAGTCACTTTCAATATAGGAAAGCTATCTTTTATTGAAAATCATCCATCCGCTCATCCGTCCGTGCGTCCATCTTATTTTCTACATATAAATCGTTATAATTTTGTCAATCAATTCTCGTTTCAGGTCTTTTATATCACAACTGTTCTAATTAATTCAAAAACATTAATCCTAATAATTTTTAAATTTTATGACGAGTACTATATTTATATAGATAATATTTTACTTTTAAAATTACTTTCTTTATTACAATCTGTTCAACTACTTTGCTTCAATCGTGTTTACATAGAGACAAAATGTAACAATAAACGACAATTAATCCTTAATATTTATCTATTTTAAAAGACGAAATAAACTAAATAATTCTATCGATAGGCTTTAAAATGTGTAAAAATCGTTAATCAAATTGATTTGATATTGAACTATATTGACACTAAGTGGTAGTATACTCGTATCCCGGTCTGCTCTGCGCCTGTCGCCTGTCGCGTCGGTCTGCGTGTCGATATGTACTTCGAAGAACCCAAAAAGAAAAAACCTAAGCGCTAGTCCACCGTTGGCCAAAGGTCCAGAAATCGCAATTCCTTACTAATACAAAAAAGTACATATATTTGGGAAAAACTATAAGTTATGCACGGAAGCTGAAATGGAAGTGGGCGGGACACGTAGCCAGGCTCACGGACCAAAGGTGGACCTTTAAAACTACCATGTGGAGAGGGCCACAGAGAAAGAGAGGAAGAGGAAGACCACCTGCAAAAAAGAACAAAATAAAGAAATTTGGGTATCTTTGGAGGAGGTCTTTACCCCTAAGGGGTTCTCTGATGTAACTTTTAAAATAGTAACTTATATTCTATATAATGTAGTTAAGAACAAATAAAGGCTTTTTATTTTTATTTTTTAAACTTTAAATTTCAGAACACATGATGTTTTATAATGTACTAAGTTATTTTTTATATATTTAACAAATTTCTTTTTAAAAATTCTATGCACTTTTTAAAATTTTTATTGAATAGGAATGTCTATTAACATAGCAAACGTGTATTTGTGTATTCCAAAGTAGAATTCTGTTGTGTATTTTATGTTAGGATTTCCTAAAATAGTCTAATAGATGTCGCCACTATATTGATAAAGTACTAAATGTGATGATAATGTAGCTATATTTTTATATAATGTATATTATAAATTTTATAAATGGTAAATTTAGTAAATCGTAGATCAAAAAAGGTTTGATACAAAAATATGGATGATATTTTTTAAGTAAACAATATGAAATCACACAAGAAACCTTCTTTATTAATTTAGGAATATTCCTTAATTAAGGGATATCCCTTAGGTAAGGAATATATAAAAGATGAAAGTATGTTGATTTGGATAAAGAGATAAGAGGCTAGCTAATTGAGTTATAAGGAGTGGCCATAAAACCTAACAAAACAAATAAAATAAAAGTCAAAACTTTATTAGAGTACTTGTAATTTCAAAAGCCTTTTTTAGGTTAATGTTTTTTTAATGTTAAGGCGACGCTTCAACTTTAAATGAAATGAAATGCAACCTAAATTCAGATGATCATAATAAGATAATTAAATCTAAGAACCATATTTAATGTACTTGTAGAAATATTTTATAACACGATATATTATATATAAAAACTACAGGGTGTGGTATCTTTATATAGTAATTATGTGTATGTGTGTGTGTAATATGTATTGTATGCGTTTATACATGTATTATAATTGTCTGTGTGTTCCTAAAGTACTCGATTTGACCATTTGAAATATTCTTACGTTTTTAATTGAGTGTTTTGTTGAGTTTTTTAACCTGTTGGAAATAAAAACCACCGCCGATTGGTGGTGTGTACTGGTGGTATGTATTGGTGGTGTGTACTGGTGGTGTTTACTGGTGGTAAATTATAAAATATATTTCAAAATATTTGATATTGATTAGGTTTATTGAAAATTAATATTTTTTGTACGAAACTAAGTAATTTATTTTATAAAAAAGTGATACTTGTTAAAAAAATGTTATTCAATATAGAAGGTCACGTAAAGACACAAATAACAATATGCACCATTACCTTTCGTCGTGGGTGTAAATAAGGATTAGTTCTAAAAGTTGTAACTCGTAACGTTTGCTTTATTACATTCACGTGTAATAAACCTAATATTACAATGTACTGGTAATTACGTCCTGTAACAATAACAGATTTTGAAGAGTAATTTTTATATAATGTTGTATAATGTTCGGTATTGAGTTCCAGTGTAAATTTCAAAAGGCAGCAAAAAGCCTAATAGTGAAGTTGTTGCCACCACAATAAAAAAAACATGAAAACGTATAAGTGTTAAATTTGACTTAGTTTTAATTTCCGCGTATTTTTTTAAAAAGCACTGTACAAGCATTGCCCGCTACTGGGCATTGACGTGCTCACGTACGTGTGCTTCCGCCCACATTTACAGTATCGTCCATCAATGACCATTTTGCATTGCATTGCAGTGATGTACTATACATGTTAAAAGATAGCTTAAGTGATACATTGTCATTGAATGATTGCGTAACGAACTTATGAATATTCAGAATTCAGTATTTGAATACGTGTTTTGTCACTTAATGATAAATAAATAATGCGTATCGAGAATGTAATTTTAGAATTCGGTGCTTTTGTCAGTTTTATGTAAACAGTAGAAAAATAATAACAAAATTTGTCAATTACAGCTGTTTGTTTTATAAACTTTTACATCAGATGACATATGGTTTTAATATTTGAATTACGTTAGCTATAGTCAGAAGGTCGAAAAAAACAAAAATTACTTTAAACTTATTTAAATTATAAGAATTACAACTATGAACTTATTAACTAATCAATGTGTGTAATACCTACTTCATGTAAGTTCAAAAAAATAATAGGTATTGAAAATTATATTATTGAATATTTATATTATTAATAAACTAAATTTGCATTTGGTCACTGTGCAATTACATAATATACATACATATACATACATATGTAACTTTTGTTTAGTCATTTTCGTGTTTGTTAGTCACAGATTTGGATTATAAATAGATATTTATTTAAAAATATAAATAAAAAAAAATATATAAAACTAAGATATTTTATTTTGGTTTCAGTATGCGTTATAATAATACAAGTTCCATTTACACTTATTGCACTCTGTACTGCTTTGTTTCAATAAACAGTGCCACGTCTCTTAAATATCCGATACGACTGCAACGAATACAATGAAACATAAATACAAAGTTTATTTCAATACTGGTGAGAAGAAAGTTGGAATATACTCATACTGATCAGAAAAAAGCGTTACAGGCATTAGCAGAAAAGCATTAGCGACAAAAAATATGAGATCACTTGCCCCATCCAACAGTGCTAGGCTTATGAGTATTAGAGTAATTTGATGAGATATGCTTCTGAAACTAATAAAATAATAATTAAAATTACAACTTAAACAAGACGTTGCTATCTTATTGATATTTTTTATTGAAAATATAACTATAAGTAAATATAAATATCCATGTATACTAAGTACTCATATATATTAAGTAATATATATACAAATGTGCGTTCATTTCTTTGTTAAAAGATTTGTTTAATGCATTTTTAAATAACTTAGTAACAAGAATCACGATATGCTTTTAAGTATGAAAAATCACTAAGTATTCTTTTTCAGTGCATTTATAGTTATTGGTTTCGCGAAAAAAATAACCAAATGATTATATTATTCATGAAAAACCTTTGATGGAAGTAAATCGGTGCTTTTGTACATTTCGTAGCTATTCAATTTATTCTCATCATCGTAAAAGAGGCTTTGTAAGGATATTTTATAGAAGATATGATTTATAAGAAAACATTTTTACCCTTCTACATCTGAGTGAAAAAAATTACGTTGAAGCGATATTTTGCTTAACATTTACATAAGACCTTTTTATAAACATAATAATGTTTTCCGAGTATTAAAAGTCTAACACATTGCATCAATATATTCTAAATTAACCATAAATTCTCGTCTAGTATTTCACATTCTTTAGTCTAATATTCCTTGCGATGCATTCAAACTTAGGGTTATTATTAATATTAAAATACGTTCTTCTCCCAGATTCAGATGATTCAGGTATTAGATTGGAAAAGCCGTTTTTCTTTCTTGGTTATTGATATGTTCTTAGATGAAATATAATAATGAAATAAAAAATGATGAAATATATTTTATCGTTCTCTGATACTTATTTTAGTAGCAAAATTGTGTCGTACTTTTTTGATGTGTATCAATACAACCTTTAGTAATTAGAAATGATAAAGGTAAGACCAATCATAATTTACATGTTATAGAAGTAAGTAACGAAAAAAAGTAAAAAAAGCAGACTTTTACGTAGCACGGAATTTAATTTTGTGTACTTTAGGCTACTATATAATGTTTAGCTTCTACTTAAATACTGCAATTTACTAATTGAAATCTTTAGTCAACACTTTATTTTAATACTCTCTCTTGTTGTACAAAGACTATTGATCTAAAGAGTGTTAATAGAAAAAATAAAACATTGATCTTCATCTTTTGAACATTATCCGTAATATTTAATGCACTGAAAAAATCCTTTTGGAAAACGGTCGGGAGTATAGCAGAGAAATTTTCTCTCTTCTCATTTCATTATTTTAAAGAAGCCATGGAGTTGTTTTGCTGTATGTAATCGTCAATCATTATAACTTTATCAATATCAAGGATACGGTTCAAAATGCGACGCAGTAAGATGAGGTTATAGTTCCGTCCATTAGATCTAGAGTGCAGATCTACGCGGTGTACCGGGATGAGGTCGCTGTTTACGACAGCTTTTGGAAGCCACTAACGAAGAGCTCGTGGCATTGGAGTTGCGGTAACTATATTTCGAACGGTTTAGAGTCCACGAGCCACAACCAACTTTGCACTACATGCATATATATGGTATATTTAATTTCAGTTAGTAGCTAGTCCACTTTTAGATATATTTCTGTAAATGTCTTATAATAAAGCTTTTTAAAAGACAGAATTACGTCTTAATTAAAAAGGTTTAGCCTTTTCTGAAAGGCCTGAAAGAGTTTTCGCGAGCATTTGAAATAAACTTCATCCAATAATACAAAACTGTTAAAAATCACCCAAATATAATTAAGAAACACCAGAGTATCAGTAGTTTTATTTATTATTTAACACATGAGACCACCCTGGTGATTAATGGATATTATTCATGGGATAAGGAAATATAGCTCTCGTGAGGTCTCTCTAAATGGTCTAGGTTAGAAAAACGCCGTTGATGAGTAAATGCGAGATAAAGAATAAAACGAAACATATTTCACACATACTATTATAAAAGTAATTAAAATAAGTATAAAGTATTACTTACTAATAAGCCGACTAGACCACACGATGTGAACCACCAAGACGACACTGTAATTTTTATGACATTTTGCAAGCCTGTTCTTCCTACATAATTTCTAATAGCTTTATTTTGCAACTAAAAACAATATGAAGTACTTATAGCTTGTATTAAATGCAATAAAAATAAACGCACAAAATGCTCCTTTTACCTAACCCATTACTAAATCTTGCCCAGGCTTGTTATTGAGTGAGAGAAGTGAAACCTTATAGAAACGTGGTATGCTGGAAATATTATCATAATTTATTTTAAAAGTATAATCATATTGTAACTGCGTTTATAAATTAAATTTATTTCAATAAAAAAGATATTAATAATATTATAATATATATACGTCTACACTAATCACTTTGTACACATTCTGAGTTAACATAGGACTGTTTGAACAGGAAAATTTGAATTCGTGTGATAAGATGTTTTAATCAACGTTAGATGTGTTATAAGATAACTTATATAGTATATGTTGTTTTTGTACTTGAATAATATCTATCCCTCTCTTTGTCTATCTCTCTTTCTCATTTGATAAAACTAAAGATGAAGTTTTTTCATCTCTACAGGTAAAATTAAACTGTCTTTGAGTATTAGATCTTTCTTTTCGTAAAGACTATTGGGTCATAAGACCTGCTTTAAAACAGGACAGGTATAAATTTATATCACTATTAATGAGTTTACATTTGCCCTTCATTATATAAACAATTGTAATTGATATAAATATATATAAATGTGTTACACTCATTAAAAATGTATACGGATCAGGTATATTTTCGATGTATTGCTGCAAATAAGCTATATTATATAATTTTTTTTTTTATCAGTATTGATTCTACTTATCAAGTTTCAATATTTAAATAAGGAATATTTTTTATTCACGAAAATCTATTCTCAATTAGGATTTTTTGCCTAAATAGTTTTTATTGCAACAACATTTACTTGATTCCAAGACACTTGATATATGTATTTAAACTTTTATTAAAAATCACAAAAATTATACATCAAAAGTAATAGAAAGAAAAGTGACAAGTAATTGCTAGGTATTTTAAACCAAATAAAATAATAAAACAATAAGTGAAAATGTGAGTGAAATGGAAGACATAAAAGGGTGTTTAATAATTAACGACATATCATGTGGTTGTGTCTTTCCTGAGTAGTACTAAGTAATAGTTACTGAATTTTAGTAGTAACTTTACATCAAACATTAAATACCAAAATTTTAACATTATTATTATTTATATTTTTTATCTATTTTGTATTCAGTAAGTAGTAATATATGATAACATTTAACCTGACGGTATGTATTAATGTAATTATAGGTGGTAAAGCACACACACTGTCTTAGTAATAGCCTCACTTTCGTTTCGAAAATACCTCCATTTTAATAGGATGAAAATGCCAACATAGGTTAGCTGTTCCAGTCAAGTAAAAAAGACGAGGCCTTGGTTTGTGGGTTGTTTGGCCAAAAGTGTTGCCCCAACATAATAGCAGATAAGACTCGCCGTAAGTCGGACGTGATGATGACATTTTGCTGCAACAGCCAATAGATATAATAGTCGCAGTACTATACAAACTTTTTTGTTGTATAATTTTCGATTCAATGCTAGCATAATTTTTATTATTGCAGCAGCTCTGACTCTTACTATTTCTAACTATATAGAGAATTCTGAGTTTTGGTGTAAAGTAACATTACAAGATCGTCATTAAAGCCTGTGGGGACTGTCTGAAGTTTGTCACTCACACTCTGCACCATGGTTTCTCTTCGAGCCTGTACTACAACGCTTCTGACCAGAACATAAAGCAGATATACCTCTACAATTATTCTATGGTCTTCGTACTCGTAGATATCGGTTTTGAACATATCATTGATGTGATGTGATTGATTGATAAGCAGGAATAGAGTTGCGGAATGAACGGACCCCTGAGGCACTCCGATATTTATAGTTTATTAAAGATCGTAATATATACTACAATGTTTTGAAACGTGTGTTTATAATTAGTTAAATCAAATACAGCGTTGTAAAACTTTCCGAAGACAAGTTAGAGTAACATCACATTATACGTTCTGCAGCAACAATAAAATGAGATAAATTAAAATATTTCTATGGAGTAGAACTAGTTCTAATAATTAGTTTGAACACATAGCTTTCTTAAAAACTAGTGCCATAATTGGCTCACCTAATAGTTTGTTTGATTTTTTTTTTTTTCGGATGTTAAAAAAAATATATTTATTTTGTTTGTAGTATTTGTTTTGCAGTAAAAAAAAGTATTATAAAATAAATAATTTGAGATTTAGGGTTATGCAGGAATTAGTAACAAAATAAAACGATTCAGGCACTTAGTACTGAAGATCATTAATTTTTGTAAAAATAAACACCATTGTTACAAAACAAATAATAGTTATGGACGCCCGGTCTTTAAATTGATTGAATCTGAATCATATATTCATCAATATATGATTCAGATTATATTATAAATATAATAGTCAATTATATTTAAAAAAAATATATACTGAAATTGACATTAAACTTAAATGAAAAATAAACGTTCATAATTAATAATTGAAAGGAAAAAAATCTATATTTATTATACCTTACCGAATGTCACTTACTTTAGTAAAGCGTACAATGTGTATACCTTTTTTTATATATATTGCAATGAGAAAGAAATTCAATATTAATTTGTATTGTCAAGAAAGCATCTTTCGGGATTCGATTTGGTAACTTTAGTCATCAAGTAAACTTGGGTCACGTACAGCTAATACTTATGTGACGTGACATTTGAGTATTATGTCACGTGCTCTCACACAGTTATTGTTATAACATGGTGGGTGTTATGATATCAGTATGACGTAGATATGAGGCTGGTTATTAATTGTTTAAGGGTCTTTGTTTCTATGCTACAATAAACTAAACAGACATAATAAAATAACAGTAGCATTATTTAAAAAACGCGACAATTTCAACTTTTCTCTTTACTTAACTCAATAACTTATTAATTAAGTTGGAAACTGAGAGGATAATGTAATGTACTTAGAGTACTTTTAAGTTGGGCATACTATAATAAAGTATATATCCATCCAGATATCCTTAGAGAAACGTGATTTAACAAAACAGATTTCTTAAACTGTTACCTAGTATTGTGCTTATGAGGAAATGAAAAGCAATATTCTCCTTTGAGTCGAATCCAGCTATTTGTTGAAAAGTAACATCTCTTACCCAATTTGATTCGATATTACAGATATTTTATATATTATATAGTATATAATATTCAGTTCATCACGCACAAATAATTAAAAAATTAAGTATAACTTTTTATCTTTTTCAATTTAATTTCAAACAGGTTATTAACCAGATAAGATAATTCTCTTTCAAATGATTTCAGGCTTACGTGACAAAATTTTGAATGACTTCACATCTTCAGAGACAATCTTCTTAGTGCTTGAAAATATGAATGATTTTTTTGTATTACGAGAAAAGTTAAAGCAATTTCTTTTTATTTGAAATATTTTAAATTAAATAAAACGTTTCATTCTATTTTATATAAATTTGTCTGGAGTATGTCAGTGTCAGGAGAATTAATTGTCCTAGTACAACATAAATAAACCAAATAAACTTTGAATTATATTTTGATAGTTTTTTTACACAATGTGTTATTTATAATTGGAATGATATCTAGACCAGAGTTGTGATTAATTACATGGGAATTTTTAATATAAATTTTTGAAGCCTACTAATAAACATTATAAAGCTGTAAAAATGAAATACCTAACTGTTTGATGAATTACTGATGGGTTTAGCAAAGGCTAAGAGCGAGGCTTTTGAACATATAAAGTGAGCCACGTTTGTGTTATATATAATAATATTTATGTAACTCTGACGATACTAACTCACAAAATACTGCATAAATAATAAATAAAAGATAGTAAACTAAGTATTTTAAATGTTACTAATACTTTATGCAGTAACTAGTACAAACTTATTTTTCTTATCTATTTCGTTGTCTTTAGAGCAACAGCTGGGCTTATAGAAGAGGTAATTAGTATATAAATAACTATTTGAAATTTTTAAGCTACTATTTCACCTATCAATTGTCAGTTTCTTATTAGAGATTTTCACTATTATAAAACCATTTCAATACAACTTATTATAAAATAAGCATTTACATACGTTACATAAGCGATTGGATTGGAATTAGGCTGAAAATAGATACAATAAATTTATTTTACATAAAAAATTGTCAGGACCCTATGTTGCTACAGATAAATAATTAAACAACTTCGACAACTTCGGCAAGGTTTTTGGAACTTTCATTGCTAATATTTAATCCAATACGACTGCACAAATAGTTATTGGTCATTTACTAATCTAGTATTTTTATTTAATTTTACCTGTCATCAGTTCTTGAATCAGTAATTCACAAGCAATTGTCTAACTTCATATTCAAGAACAATTTCCTTACCCAGTCTGAAAATTAAATAAAATATCTAATATTATAAGAAATATCTATTAGGGATGTCTTTTTATCCTCAAACTTTATTATATAGCTAGTAATGATAAGCATCCAGTATAAATTTCCATCTTGCATAATGTTTGAAGCGTGTATGGCACAAAAAGTTATTAATAATATTATAATATTTACGTCTACAGTAATGACTATGTACACATTCTTCGTTAACACAGGACTGTTTGAACATCAACAGTGAATTCGTGTGATAAGATGTTTTCAATCAAAGTTAGATGTGTTATAAGATAACCTATATAATATATGTTGTATATGTATTGAAAGAATCTCCCTCTTTTTCTCTAAAATTAAAAAAAATATTTAAAAAGATCACGTAAGGTTATATCAGTACGTATGAGTTTAAACTGGCACTTCATACATATATAGATTGAAATGTACTTAAGATTACTCACCATAAGGTATTGTTTTATGTTTTACCATTTCTGAATCTATAGGCAGTATATGTTAATTAATAGTAATTTCCAAGTAGATCAGAGGTTAAACATTAATTTATATAAGCAATATTTAAGTTTTTGTTCACTGTGATGTACGTTTTAGGAACTGAACAAGTGTTTATTATTATCTCTTTCCTTTAGTATTTTTTAACTAATCATGGGTTTAATCATTTCTTATTTTTTTCTAATCTTTGTAAATTTGTCAGATTTAATAAAATAAAATTGTTAAACGCTCTTTCTTACCTGTCGTCTATCTTCAAGACATTTTTGCTAAAGGTTCGAGTAACCCTTGAGACCTGTACGAGTGTTAGCGGTTCTTAAACCTGATGCTGCCATTGTTTTCCCTCATAATGGAAATTCAAAAGCAAATGTGAGTGAAATTAAAGAGATTAGAAGAGTTTAATAAATAATGACGCGTCTGTGGTTATATTCGTCCAGATTAAGAAATAAGATTTCATTTAAAAGGTTCTTAGGATTTTAAAGTAATTTAGTCTGATAATTACTTATTAGTAGTCTATAAATAAATTTTCATGTGATCTATTATTATTATAATGTATTACAAATCAAGAATTTATCAACAATGATATTCATCTCTAATGTTGGCTTCAATAGTAAATATAACTCAATAGCACGTGCTGTGATAATAATAACACAGCAGGTAGAAATAACATTATAATATATTTTTTATGTAACTACAACTTGTCACTAATAATATTTATATATAGTTATTTGGATTTTGAAAAAGAATTCATAAAAATTTACTGAATATCCTTATTCTAAAGATCTCATTCTATGATGTACGACAGAAATGTAAGAAGAACAAATTATTGGTTCTTCGCAATTTTAGTATGTGATGGATTACTGAACGCATTTCTTGACAGTCAAGCAAACATCACCGTATAATTGTCTATAACTTTTTTGTTAATACGTTACATATAACAATAAGTAAAAAAGATTTTACATATATATTTAATAAACTGTAGTCTATACATATTTTATATCAAAAGATATTTGTTAATAAAAAACTTGTGATCACAAACAAGATTTATTCTTTGTTCCGAACGCCAATTAGGGTTTAATAGGGTTTAACTGAAGAATAAAATAAATATCTATATTGGTTCGGGTTTGCAAGTTTGAACCGAATGCGGTTGTAACATTTCTGAAATCAACGTTCTAAATATTGATTTTACCTCAAACGTTTCACCGTGGTAATGTAAAACCTCTCCCTGTATAGATTAATCAACTTCAAATGTCAGTTTATATTTGTTTAAAACATCGTTCCAGGATTCCATTATATTAAATAATTTACTTTATTTTACTCAGAGTATTAAGTAAATAGCTTAGTTTAATAATAAGTACTATGTCACCTAAAGTTCTTGAAGCTTAAATTACATGAACAATCATCACTCATTGAGATAATGATATATATTGACTTAAAGCCTAAAAGTTGCCAGTAAAAGCACAGCACAAAAATAAATGATTAATCAAATTTTCATATTTAAGATAAAATTAATATTTTATTTGATTTAAGGAATTGTCCATGCATTTGTCCTCATCTGATTTGAACCAGTAATAAGTTTGAGTTAGATCAGTCTAAATGAACTTTTAAGTTATGACTATTTTTGACTTTTATATGAGTTTATCGAAAAATACATTTACAAGACGAATACAGGAATATATAAATATTTCCTTTTTGCTTGTCTTGTTTATTTCATTTCTAATTAGTTCTTCTTGTTAGGAGTCTTTTCTTTGATTGTACAAATATGTTCCTGAAATGTTTTTTAAGTCCAAAATCCGTTTCGAGCTAAGAGCAAATGCTGCCGACAGCAGTCTTGTTATCTTCACTAAATTCTCCAACCCTTGACATTTTAATCCTGTATGTACAGCCACTGCATCTAAAATATCTTTATATGAAATAAAAAGACACTTATTTTTTTAGTTATTCTACAATTTATAGTTATATTAGTGAAAATATCCAGCTATTTTTTTTTTTTTTTTTTTTATGATATAGGAGGGCAAACGAGCGTGCGGGTCACAGGTTAAATGTGATCACCGCCGCCCATGAACTCTTGCAACATCCGAAGACGCACAAGAGCGTTGCCGGCCTTGGAGATAAGAATAAACGCCTTTTTTGAAGGTACCCATGTCGTATCGATCTGGAAATACCGCCGAAGGAAGTTCATTCCACATCTTAGTGGTACGTGGAAGAAAAGTCCTTGAAAACCGCACAGTAGAAGATCGCCATGCATCCAGGTGGTGTGGATGGAAATGCAGGCGGTGACGTGCTGTGCGGTGATGGAATTCGGCGGCAGGCATCAGATCAAATAGCTCTTCGGAACACTCCCCGTTGTAAATGCGATAGAAGACGCACAAAGAAGCCACGTCTCTACGCAATGCCAAAGAGTCCAGCCGTTCACAGAGCACCGGGTCCCCGACAATCCGTACGGCTCTCCGTTGTACGCGGTCAAAAGGTAGAAGCTGATATTGGGGTGATCCGGACCAGAGATGAGAGCAGTACTCCATATGTGGCCGAACCTGCGCCTTATAAAGCGCAAGTCTTTGGCCAGGATTGAAATACTGTCTCGCTCTATTGATCACACCCAATTTCATCGAGGCCAACTTGGCCTTGCTCTCCAAGTGACCACGAAACTGACAGTCGCTCGAAATCTCGAGTCCCAGTACTCTGATACTTGGCGAGGCATCGAGAGGTGTGCTATCGAAGAGCGGCGATACGACAAATGGGGTTTTCTTAGCGGTAAACGCGCAAACCTGTGTCTTTTGGGGATTAAACTGAACGAGGTTCAGTTTACCCCATTCTGAGACCGTCCTCAGCGAGGTCTCTATAGAAGACACAAGTTTCTTTCGGCACTCGTCGACGTTTTCCCGAGAGAGACCTGCACGGCCGGAATATACCGCATCCCCAGTGCTGTCATCCGCATAACAATGTATGTTGGAAATGTCCAACATATCATTGATGTGCAAGAGGAACAGGGTTGGGGATAGCACGCAGCCTTGGGGTACACCAGCATTCACGGGCTTGGGGTCCGAGCAAAAACCGTCGAGAACGACCTGTATGCTCCGCCCAGTGAGGAAGCTGGTGATCCACTTGCATAAACTCTCGGGAAGCCCATAGGAAGGAAGCTTCGAAAGAAGCCCTTTGTGCCATACACGATCGAAGGCTTTCGCTATATCCAGACTAACTGCCAGGCCTTCTCCCTTGCTTTCAATAACCGCAGCCCAACGGTGTGTAAGATATAACAGGAGGTCACCAGCCGATCGACCATGGCGAAAGCCATATTGTCGGTCATTGATCAACTGGTGATCCTCAAGGTACGCGAGGAGCTGTCGGTTGATGATGTTCTCCATTATTTTGGAGAGAAGAGAGGTGATGGCGATAGGTCTGTAGTTAGCTGGGTCCGAGCTATCACCTTTTTTAGGGATCGGATGGACAAAAGCACACTTCCATGAGACCGGGACTACGCCTTTGAAATAGGAGTACCGAAATAGACGCGTTAGCACTGGAGTCAACTCAGGGGCACATGTTCGTAGCACGATTGGGGAAATGCCATCCGGCCCACTCGACTTATGAACATCCAAGGAAATTAGAGACCGTCGAATGGTTTTTTGCCGGAAAATTATTTCCGGCATTGAACTCTGACACCGCTGGATGGTAGGCGGTGTTTTCCCTTGGTCGTTCAAGGTCGAGTTTGAGGCAAAAAGAGTGCCCAAGAGATCGGCTTTCTCTTTTGCCGTATGGGCCAGAGAATCATTCCCCGAGTGCAGTGGCGGTAGGGATGGCTGGCAAAAGTTACCCAAAGTGGCTTTAGAAAGCGCCCAGAACTTGCGCGTGCCAGGTGGGTACCTTGTCAACTGATCCCCAATTTTGACGACATGCCTAAACCTTGCTCTAGCAATTTGCCGTTTGAAGAATCTGGAGGCACGATTGTAATTCCTCTTCAGAACTCTAGAGTTCGGATCCTTGGTGACTAACGCATTAACCCAAGCCTGATACGCCTGACGTTTTCCGGCTGCTGCAGCCCTGACAGACGCATCAAACCAAGGCCGCGATCTGCCACCAAGTGGTACCACAGAGCTAGGTACAAATAGTTCCATGCCCTGTAGTATCACATCAGCTACAGCCGCAGCGCAGTCACTGGGATCAAAGCTATTATTAATATAAGAATAAAAAATATGTCAAATTACGTTTCTCCTGTAATAACAGCATCTTTTTAAAGTCGTAATAAAACATTTAATTAATGAATTATGCTCGAACAAATATTTAAATTTCTCTAACTCCACTTCTCAGTTTGAGTTACGTTTACGTTACGTTTACGTGACGTTTGGAATCAAGTTAAAATAATATAATAATAGTGATATAAAATTGGTTTATAGAATCTTTAATCCAGGGTTTTGCATAATATCAAAAATAAACACATTCGTTTTCTTTGTCGTCAAGGAGATGAATAAAATAAGAGATCTGAATTAAAAAATTTACTATTTTTACTATCACTTTATTTATAAATATAGTCTGTTTAAAAAAGCATATTTTCAATGTAATATAATGTTCAATTATATTCGATTAGGTAAATAACCATTGTTGAGTTTGTCTTAAGTTAATGCTATGTTAACCACAACATTTTACCTCCATGCGTTTGACATTTGTCTATTAACTTCCCTCTTAGATACCAGTAAAACGTAGAAACGTAATAGATCCTCTGTCAAGACATGAATATCATACAGAAGGGTCGATTCCATTCACTTCACTATCTATTAGATATCCATTCCGTTCATTCTATTACTATTGACTTCAATTTTAATACAAATTAAAATTGTTGTTTAAAACATGTAAAAAACTAAATGAATATAACTTGTGATTATTGCAATATTGCATAGAAAAATCACTGGTTAAAAATATAAAAAAAAAACTAATTTCTTATATATTTTTTTAAATTTTCTAGAGTACTTTTAAATTTTTTCGTGACAGATTTCGTTGCTGTTTTAAAAATTTAAAATATTTCTAATATTTCATAAGATAAAATATTTGTACAATTTTTTTTTCATTTTATACCGGCATGTTCCGTAACGTTTTTTTTTCAAAACATGGTAATAATTACAGGAAAACCGGACACATTCTGAAAGTCATCGAAAGAGACAAACAGAAAATACCGGAGACAACATACTAAAATTGTAGAAGTAGATTTTAAAGAATTGATATATATGACGAAATATTTAAAAAAGTATGTGTATATATATAATACACGAGTTATTATCATTGGCATTTCATCTATTAACTAACAGTCTTAAAAAATCTCTACTAACAAATATATGGATATATGGAAAATCTGAAATAAAGTTTATTATTATTATTCTTATTATACACGAGTATACACGAGTATAGACCATCAAATTACTTTGTGTATGTATCTGTATATATGTATATGTATATATGTATTATTCTGTCTGTATTTTATTACTATTAAAGTTATTTTACACGCGTTGTTAAAATTTGATACGTGCAAATAAACCTTCTTAAAACAATCTATCATGATATTGAAAAACAATTTGACTTCAGGCATTTAATCTGAACTGAAATATAAAAAATATTAAACTGAGTTATTAAACTGATATATAAAAATTATTTTGACATTTTAAAAACAAACTGGTACACAAAAAAAAAGAACCAGCAATCCTCTAAGCCACACAGCGAGTGGTCATCTTTATATATTATGTATGTATATATATATATATATATATAATGATATAATTGTTCGTATAGCCTGTTAGTCATATTGTAACTTAATTTGATCATTTCAAATATACTTAATAAATTTATCAAGTTTGTTATATTTTTTTCTACTACTAGAAATATCAAGTACATTTCATATAGAGTGGGTGGAGGTCCTGGCAAAATATAATCAAACTTTATATTTTAGTATACTGTTGTCAGAAATACTAATAAATTATAAATCCTAATTTATTTATTTTATTATAATTTTTTTTTATTGCAATATAAGACAATATTTATAATGGTAAAGGTTACAAAATGTTATTCAATATAGAAGGTCATGTAAAGACACAAATAACAATATGCACCATTACCTTTAGTCGTGGGTGTAAATAAGGATTAGTTGTAAAAGTTGTAACTCGTAACGTTTGCTTTATTACATTCACGTCTAATAAACCTAACATTACAATGTAGGTTCTAGTACTTACGTACAGTGCAATAAACTTTGTTAAATGTATGATAAAATTTATATAGTTTATAATTAGAATTTTGGTGCAGACCTCAGTTAATGAAATGTCAAAAATGAATTTCGTTATGATATTTATTCAGGCTAGCTAAGTATTTATTACGATCGAAAGTTTTTTAACCAGACTTAAAACTTAATGTTGAATGCTTCACTTAACTGCTTTGAGTACTAAGGTTATATATATAAGGTTATATATAGTCTAAATTTATTGATAAATACGACATCATAAAAATATTAATAAATAATAATAATAATAAGTAACAAGTAACATTTAAGTAATATATCTTCGTTGAACGATTGTGTAACGAACTCATGAATATTCAGAGTACAGACGTTTTTGAATACGTGTTTTGTCGCTCAATGATAAATAAATAACACGTATCGAGAATGTAATTATAGAACTCGTTGCGTTTGTCAGCTTTATGTTAATAGTAGATAAATAATCACAAATTTTGTTAATACCAGATGCTTGTATTATAAATATTCACATCATATATCTCTTGACACGTCCCTATTGACATTTGCTTAGTCAGTTACGTGTTTGTTAGCGTCAGTTTTGTATTATTAGTAGTATCATAGTTTATAGAAATATGTTGTTATTTAAAATATATAAAACTAATATATTTTATAAAATATTTATAAATTATCCGGCCGAACTTACATTATTACTATCGGAATTTGCAAGACTAGTGACAAACCCATTGATGAGTTCTGAGCATAATGGAATCGTCGTGGGAACATTACGTGTTCACGGCGCGATTCCGCACTACTCAGAACTCATGAATAAAGGGTCCGAATGGGTTTGCGTTCGTTTGTGATAACGTGAGTACAGCCCGTTAAATATATTTAATAGTAATCATGGATTACGAAAGTATACATACAAACATTTTACAAATTATTCGTTTGGTTTCAAAATGTGCTGTAACAATACAAGTTCCATTTAAACTTCACTGTATATATTATTTTGTTTCAATAAACAGTCCCACGTCTCTTAAATATCCGGTACGACTGAAACGAATACAATAAAACGTAAATACAATAGACTAGAAAAATAGTATTCTCTTGTGGGACAATCCTTGAATATATTAATAATATTTACAAAGAAAGATAACAATTAGTGTTTGATCATTACTAGATATAACTTTGCATTTACATGTAAATTCATATACAACTTTAGTGATGTCTAAAGATTATAGTATGTAGTACAATTTCGTAATAGAAATGCTAACACATGTACTACTATCATTAATGGAATTACGTACGTTAATATTATTATCTAAATTGTCAGACCATGACATCAAAACTAAAACACACTGATGTTATATAAATCGATCATAGATTTGGTATAAGCCAATACACCGTCAAAGTAATTGTGTAAATCAATTAAAAGCGGTCCGTTCACCAAGACGCAATTGTAAGAAATGCGTGCGGATACCAATGACCGGCGGTTCAGATACAGATTTTTAAGCGGCCTCTTACCCCAGTCATATCTTTGATTTATATTTCTTGTAATTTTTTTAAAAATAAAGTCTTTGTTTATTTTAAACTTTATAAACGTACATAGGAATCTAGTATATCTAATTAATAAGACAACTCATGTTATTAGAAGGAATTAAACTATTTTAGTTGTTTTAACGAGAAAGAAGTGTAACTTTATATAATGTTAATATTTTATTTCTTGGTTGTAACCTTACCATTTTGTTGTCTTTCAGTTTAAAGAATATACTTAACTTTATTGACATAATTAAATGAGTATTTTTGCTTAGTATTTCTTTCTACAGATTATCTTTAGTCAGTGGTACAATAGTAGCAATCGTTATGTATGGTACATTATTAAGGACTCGGTACCAGTACATGAAGTATAATATTATTTGTATAAACTTGTTACGTTGATATCCGGAACTTCATGCTCGTGAGCTGACAAAAAACCTTTCTATTCTAAATTTCTAATAAAAATATAATAGTATCCATATAATTTAAGTTTTTAGGATGAAGAAAATAATTTATATCGTTTAAAGATATATTTCCTGAAAGTTATAAAAATCACTTAGTATTCTTTTTCAGTGTATTTATTGGTTTCGCGAAAAAAATAACCAAATGATTATATTATTCATGAAAAACCTTTGATGGAAGTAAATCGGTGCTTTTGTACATTTCGTAGCTATTCAATTTATTCTCATCATCGTAAAAGAGGCTTTGTAAGGATATTTTATAGAAGATATGATTTATAAGAAAACATTTTTACCCTTCTACATCTGAGTGAAAAAAATTACGTTGAAACGATATTTGGCTTCACATTTACATAACAACTTTTTACAAATATAATAATAATAATTTATTCTAAAGTAATTTTTCTTTTACTTTAGAATAATATATATTATATAATTAAATTTAGCCAATATAATTTGTATTTGTTATAAATGGGTGCTGCATTAAAATAAGAATTTTTTATGTTCTCATAATAGGACTGTTTTTATAATAAATAAACGCACACACACTGTTGGTCCAGACAATGGTTGGTCCTTCTTTCCTATTAAAACTCATTTCGATCATTTTATTTTGGATACGTTGTTATATGCTTTCTGTATATCCTATACTATCACAAAAAGACTGAAAAATTGCCACAAGCAAAATTAATGTAATTGTCGTAAAATATAGACTAAAAGATTTAATTTAATGAATTTTAGAACCTATATTTTTTTAATTAAAATGACTTTAACAAGGCGATACATAGCTAAAGAAAAACCAAATATTTATGTTTTTATATTAAAGAGGAAAAAAAACTTTGAAGTAATTAAAACATATACAAGAGTATTGAATCTTATAATTCAAACAAATTAAATAATTAGATATATTATATATATTATAATAATTAGATAGATTCCAAAGGTATTATTTAAATATCTTCTAATAATTTTCACTCTATTCGATGCATTCTAACTTGAGCTAGATATTAAAACACGTTCTTTCCCAAACCAAATTGATCTTGAAAATTTCCCTTCGGATAACTTTCGTAAATATCGCACAGAAATTTTCTATCTTCCCGTTTGATTATTTTAAAGAAGATATTGAGTTGTTCTGAGACATAGCGTATATTTCCTTATCGATATTCTACACTTTTGATTATTGAAGTGTAAAAGTCTTTTATTATAAATTTCTATGTATTTCATGTATTTCAATCCTAATAATCTAATTTTGACGTTAAAACAATATAATCTTTAATTATAACATACATTAAGATGACATCTTCTTTATATTATATAGGAAGCTAAACCTTACAGATGAGACACGTATATAATTATAGGGTCCTCTCGATAGTTCACGTCTAGTCCGTTTATTTGTTATACATGAATTTTTTCGCCATTTTAATTACTTCTTCTCCTAGTTTTGTTTTTTCATTTTACTTATAAGAAATAGATGATATTTTTTCTACCCCAACATTTAGGAGCCTTCACAAGCCCTACTTTTCCTTATCCCATGAATAATCTCCATTAATCACAAAGCTGGTGACACGAGTTAAGCTTTAAATTGAACGACAGATATGCTGGTGTTTCTAAATTATATTAGAAGATTCTATAATTATTAATTAATTAAAATACAAATTAGTATTACAGCAGATATTCGTCTTGTAATAACTATATTCTAGGACAAATTTCAGCGAAACTGAAGTTATAAATACTGTATATATGAATTTAGTGTAAAGTTGGTTGTAACTCGTGGAATCTACACCGCTACCACTATAGTTACTTCAATATTAAGAGCTTCATTAGTGGCTTCCAAAACCTATCGTACACAGCGGTCCCATCCCGGTAGCAATACGCAATAGCGTCGATCCCGGGCAAGATCTAGTGGACGGGTCAGTAACCACATTTTACTTCGTCGAAGTGAACACGATATCTCTCACATTCATGAAATTATCTTTAACTCGTTCAATGATTTATTCAAACTCTAATGATACTCGAGCTACGAAACTATAATTGTGAGGCATATCTGCATTGGCAAGTGGTTTTCGGTTTAGTGAAAAAAAAAAAATATAAAACAAAGTTTTTTTAAAGCCATAAGTTCATATTTGAATTTAAAATTTTAACATGTTTCGGAAAGTCTAAAGCTACAATTTTTATTCAAACAATCAAAATCAAAAAACGGTACATCTGAAAATTTCCAAATTTTGCTTACAGAATTAAACTACCGAAAGAATTCTATAATAATACCCTAGTCTCATATGAAAGCCTATCTTACTATATAATTAAAAGCATAAAAAGTTATAGTCTTAACGCTTAAATAATATTATGAAAACTAAACGGAATCGGATGAAGTAAAATATGCTGTATGTATGTATTTCTTATAGTATATATTATTAAAATTAAAATATAATAATAACACTAGAATAGAATGGTATCTTATTGATTGTATAAAAAATATATCAAATATTTTAATAAATATCTTAGCGCCTATCTAAGATATTTATATTTATATTATTGTATTATATTTATTCTTTTATTCTTCACAATTTATAATGAAGAATTATTTATTTATAGTACTTATAGCTTAAGATGATTTTTACATTGTTAATAAGTTTGCTATTATGATTATCTATGAAAAGAAGATTTTTTATTATACCGTGAAAAGTATTTTCATTATTCACATAGAAATATGTAAAAAAGGACTTTTCAATCAATAAACAAAAGAAACAAAATATTGTAAGTAAATATAGTACATGTTTCAGAACAACTTTATATCTTCTTTAAAATAATGAAACGGGAACATAGAAACTTTCTATGAATAAAAAGTGATTAAAATTAATAATATTTGAAAAATCCGATAGACAAAAAGTAACATTTTTATAATATTAATAAAAAATACTCAAAAAAATATCATGCTTCCATTAAGTAGACTCATTTCTCTGTATATGTGCCGATTGGAAAAGAAATAAAAACTCATTTATAAGGTGTCATTGAAAGCACACTTGTCTTAATACATCGCTATTGTGGTTTTGTTTTCAAAAGTATGTAATTATTCTAGTTGTTTGTTTAGAAGTTATTTAAATATCATATAGTTTAGATTCTTTAAGAGAATACAATTTAATAAAATTGTAAAGCTTTATTGTGTGAAATTAAACTTTGAATTTTTGTGTAGAATTTTAGTTCAGTACATAAAAGTAATTACTTTTATGGTGTACAGTACTTCTTAATATTTTAATAAATGATGAAATTTTTGGGATATTATTAAACGTTATTTTTAAATTGATACGTATAATAAAAGATAGAAGAAAACGCTGAACACAGCTACTTTAAATATGTTATGTTGTGTGCTTTTGTATACCTGATACAATAAATAAATATTTAGGAATGCGGCCATTTGAAAAATAGACTATAGCTTATACATTAATTTGTTTTAGTATTGCTAATCAGTTGTGGTTTGCGTTAAAATACAAATTAGATGCTGAACGACTACAAGTTTCTAATCTGTCTTCGTGAAGATCGGTTTTAGCTAATGATTTGCTTTATCATCCTCTTGTCATCAAAAATAATTTATTATCGATTTTATTGATCATCTTTATAATGTAGAGAAGCGTATAATTCTGAACAATCTTAAATTAAATTCTCTTATCTATGGTCTAAATCAAATCTTCATGTTATCTTTGTTATAAATGTTTTATGCTTGAAACCTTCAAGAGTGCTAGCGCTACTCCAAACCAATGTTACAATTGTTTTCCCTTATAATAGATGCTTAACTGCAAATGTGAGTGGAACTGACGACATCAAATGAGTTTAATAATTAATGACGTGTCGTGCGGTCCTGTCCGTCCTGAGTTAAAAGTATGATAACTAATTCAAAGGGTTCTTAGGACTTATAGTAGTAAGTCTGAAAACAGAAATAGAAAATAATTTTAGTAGTGAAATTAACTCTAATTACTCACATTTATTATTAATTTATTTATTTCAAATAAACTAAGTTAATGCATAATATTTTAACTGATGGTAAGTGGATATCGATCGTAAAGCGCAATATCTTAGTAATATGAATACGTACTGAAAATACCCTCATTGTAATCGCCTGGAAATACCGACATAGATATAAGAGTAGGTAAGATTCGCCGTGAATAGGAACGTCCGATGAGGAAACATGACGTTTTGTAGCAACAGTTAAAACGTGACCAGAGTACTTCATATACTGGATCCCACTGTACACAATAAAGCGATGAATGTTGAGATTCAAGAAACTTTCCATCCCCAAAAATTGAAGGCGGTCACTGTACTCTAAAGGTTCATTTTGAAAAATAGAATCTGTGTTGAATTTGTGATTTTTGGCGATAAATAGAAAATTCTGAGTTTTGGCATCGGTGGACTTAAAAAAATTTACATTGAACCATGCTGAACAGTCGTTCAGACCGGGGGACATACCGTACGCTGAAAGCTTGCTTATTAGGCCTTTATACCAAATCCTGTGAAAGGCCTTTATTCAGACATCTAGAGACAGGACAACCGCTTTATGGTTATATACATAAGATATGACCTATGTCGAATGAACCCCGTCAATCACTGACGAGATCAGTCTGTTCTTAGGATGTAAATGCGCTAGTTTCATATATACTAAATAATTTTTATAGTTAAATATTATTATAATGGTTACCTCAATATTGTTTTGTCTCTTAAAACCGTGCATAAAAGTCATGTTATAGATTAAAATAAATAACAAATATGACAATTACATATAGTTATCACACTATTCACTAATGAACTAAATTGATATTATTGCTTTGTATGATACAAGTTAAGAAACTTCGTAATATGTACTACAAAGTTTTGTAACGTGTGTATGTAACTAGTATAATCTGCTACAGCATCATGAAACTTTATGAAGACGCGTTAGGGTGACCTTATTTTATAAGTGTTGTATCAAAAATAAAATGTTATAAAAATATTCAAAAACTGAGTAAGAACTCGTTCCAATAAAACTGGCGCACAAAAAATAAAACTTTTGTATCTGACACATTATCTACCTACAGGTAAGTTTTTGATGTCCCAAAATCGAATCTGAAGTCTCAGTTTTCCCATCAACACGTTTTGCCTCAGCTTTTTATTTATTTATTTTTTTTAGTAGGAGAATCCTCATGGATACCGCGGACCGCAGGGGCGGCCTGCGGTTATGCCGGACTCTTACCGGCTAAACTCCTACTGTGCTCCACTTCGCTGCTTTGTGGTGACAACACGGAGACTGCTGTGCGCCGCCCCAGCTACTCCAGCCGATCTCTAAGCGGTCCCAGAGGGCGAATATTTTTATTTATAGAAAATTTAAAAATTAAAGTGTCTATATTTTTTGGAGTGCTAAATACGAATCTGAAGTTACAATTTTCTGACGTAAAATTTGGTTACATTTTAATTTTAACCCGATGTTTCGAATGCTTTGCAGCAATCGATTTCAGGGGTAGACGAGATGTAAGTGTCTGTCAGTAAGTCAGTTTATTAGTCATCTACCTCCTATTTGGGTCACGTAGAGCTAATACTTATATGACATACAATTTCAATATTATGTCACGTGCTCTCACACAGTTATTATCATGGTCTTATGATATTAGTATGATATAGATATGTCCATTACGTAAAAAAAACATTATAAAGCGAACATTAATGTTTATTAAGTTTAAAACTGAGATGATAACGGAATAGATTTAAACTACTTTTTATTCGTTTGATAGACATTATTCAAAGTGTATTAAAAAGTATATAATTGATATTACAACAAATTATCAGAACTTGCAGATCTATTTTTTTGCGTCCTGATTATGAAAAACAAAAAAATAATAATAGCTGAACTATCTGATTAAGAAAAATGTTATATTAGATAGTTTAGCTATTAACGCTTGTTTATAAAATTATTTAACGTTTCAATAATTGCAATAAATGCTTAATCAGTATTACAAGTAGCAAATATCGAATGAGCTAATATTAATTGAGAAGCTAATTAAGGTGATATTTCGAATCATGTAAAATAACTTACTTTTATTATGTCCTTACACAAAATAATGCAATATTAACAATCGATAAAATGTAAGGTAAGTGCTGTGTAGATTAGTACACTTAACAACCTTATTTAAAAACTTAATAATGGAAATGTAGAAGAAATATTGTTTCATGAACTTTTTTATTTATTAGTCTAAGACGTGGCGCGCAAGAAAATACCTAAGAAAAGTAGAAACGAATTGCTCGGTATGGGAATTTGGAACCTCAAACGTTAACCCTTGTTTTCTAGCTGAGCTTCTGCTTATTCGGTAATTGAAAGGAGCTGGGTGTATCAAGTTGTGAACCTTTATTGCACACTCTTTCAAATGTCTGATAATAGATCCACAAACTAGCCACCTTGAGGCGATGTTTCAAACTTACGAGTTTTGCTTTAGCAATGTTAGTATCAACTTCGAACCTCTTAGCCCGTCTCTCAATCGTTCCAACGCTTCTTCCTAGAATTTAAGATAAATTGTGTTATAAAATATTTGTAACAAAAGGAATATTATGTATTTGGCATATTTTCAAAAGTAATTTAATTATGATATAGTGATTAAAGCAAAGGAAGTATATTTAGTTGTTTTACTTTGTAACTTACTTGAGAAATAAGAAACTTCTAATGCTTCCAACTTCTTTTTTTGTTTTATACTAGATCCAGCTAAAGTTACTGGTAAATGTTCTTAATACATTAGCCTCTGTCAGTAATTTATCTTGAAAGGAATGTAAGTGGATTATGTCTAGAATAGGGTTTCTCATTTCTACCTGTCTATTGCAATTGAGATAGGTATTCTTTTCAGAAATCCTTACAAGGTTGTATTATAATTTATTTAGTTTTTAGATATTTTAACACAAATTACATAATGCTTTTGGAAAAAGCTTATAAAGCATTTGATTTTCAGGATATTGAATGTATTTATTATTGAATGTCAAAATGCAAAGAAATTTATTATACAGTATATGATAAAGAATAGTCATGTTTAGATCTATGCTTAATCATTAACATTAAAACCCCCTAAAAAGTAACCAGTTTGAATAAACTTATTACCAAAATTCATACCACAGGTATATATTATATTATATCTATATTTGAATTGCTATAGGTTACTAAATACACGTAAATGTAATTAAATTTCTTATCACGGAGCTTTATTCGCTATGTTATACGAGATTACATGCAAATAACGAATGACGTTATAACGAGTCCTCAATTTAAATGTGATTTATAAAAGCAATCAGGTGTTGAATTGAACAATATTCTGCAATAAGATAAGTTCTCTATGAACAGTTTTTGAATGCATATAACACACGATACGGAGACATTTTTTAAATGCATATAACACACGATAACGAGACAGTTTTTGAATGCATATAACACACGAGACATTGGCAGAGAGAATATAATCCCACGTTTCACACATTTTTCGTAACATCTCGTGTCCTTCTGGTCATAACAAATAAAGGCTAGTAGTGTGAACTAAACTTGGAAAATGGTGAAAGTCATATTAGATAAAATCATTTTTCGTATTTAAAACTTGTTTTTGAAATTCTGTAATATAAATATATATGCTGTGAATATACACAAAAATATAGACACTAAAATGTGATAAAACACTTTTAATATTATAATACATTCACATATTCACAGTTGCAAGAATCTAGACTATCGGTTAAATAAAATATAACTATATTTTATATTTTTAAAAATAACTTATATTATTATATAATATAAAATTTTCTATTCCAAATTACATTACATAAACTTAGCCAATTAAAGATAACGTATCTGACATGAAATATAATCTTACTTTGAATCGATCCTTACAGGCTTAAAATTACCCGCAAATACTCAAAACATAGTGTTAGTACGTGAGATATTTTACAACGATCACTTGGTGACAAGACAAACGAAATAAACACAAAAAAGGTATTTTAAATACTAAACATTTGTTATATTTTTAATAAAATGTAAAGTAAAATAAAATAGAGATTGTAATAATAATAATTAATATTTATTATTCTAATATATTGCAATTTAAACACAAAGTCAACCGTCATCTGGTTTTTATCCAATGTTGCCACTGCCTACTTTCCATATTTAGAAAATTAATTTCTAAAATAAAATACATTTGGATTTTCCATCGCCTCTGGCTTTTGTTATTTGCTAAGAAAATAAATACTAAGTTTTTATATTTTAGTTTATAAAATGTTAATTTTTATTGAACTTTGTATTGCCATTGCCTATGCGTTATACGGGTTAGGTCTGATTTTATTAATATTCTTTATTGTACAACCACAGTAAATACACACATATTACAGATTTGCAATTACTTATTGTAAATACAATAGGCGGTCTTATCGCCTGAAGGCGATTTCTTCAAGACAACCTCAATGTTAGAAAACAATTTTGTTGTACCATTAACGTTGACTAAATTTATAAAAAGTATGAGCGTACATATAAATATTTTCACATTAATACGTAAACAATATACATATAAATATATAATATACATACTAATGAATAAACTAAACAGTATAAGTCTCACCCTCGGGGATATTATATTTTCGGTCCCTATACTTAAATTATTAAATATATTACTGTAGACTTTATAGCGTGACAACTAATCATTTTAAAGAAAAGTATTTAAATGCATATTGTGAGAAATAACTGTTAGGATATAAAACTAAAATATGCCTTATTGAACAAAAAAGCATTCGACTATGATAACACTTACATCTCGTCTACCCGTGAACGCGATTGCTGCAAAGCATTCGAAACGTCGGGTTCAAATTAAAATGTAACCAAATTACGCGAGTACAAATCAATAAAAAAAAATTGTTTTATTTCAAATATGTGAAAATCTAAGAAAATACTATATGATAAGACTGTCGATATTTAAAATAATGTTAGCATCTTTGTTCAACTATTTGCTTGAATAACCCCAAAAAAATCTGACATGGCTAAAGTTATTCAATGTATAATTAACTGCCGTTGAACCAAGAGTTAGTTTGATCTGTGAAATTAAAGATACCAGCCGATTTATTGTTAAGGTATCACTGGTGAAAACGGGTATTATAAAATTATAAAGCAGAATGCAGTTTGTACAAATCTACAAAGTACATCCTTCAGTTCAGAGTACCAAGAATTCAAGAATTTTACGTAACAGCGTGTAGCAATAAAACATCTATCTACTATTGTATTGGTTACTTGCAAAACTCCCTCAGAACCTTCTAGAAAACTACGTACAGGAACAAATCAGTTCAATTCGCAATAACAGTCCTGGATGAAACTTAAACAGAGAATACTGCAGCTCTGAACATTGAAGTATGTAGAGAGAGGAGAATAATCTCGTTATATTTGGAAGACACAGAGAATATCGAGTTAACCCAACGTCCAATACAAAGACCAATACAATATTTCTTACAGCTTGTTATATTTTAAACTATGATTTTATACTCATTACGAAAAAAGGTAGTCGTTAGAGCAATTTCTTTAAAGATTTTTTTAATAATACAAATAGAAGTGAATGGGATTTAATGAATAGATAAAAATATACATATTTAATAGTGTAACAAATATCGACAAGATTAGCATTTCATTCCTCATTCTATTATGTAACACTAAGAAAGATCTGTAATTAGAACTGTGAAACCGTAGAGATATGCAATACGTTAAAACATTACTGTCCAAGAAAGTATTCAAATATAGAATTAATATATATCAAAAGGTACAGTAGCAAGATGATATTTTCAAAGTAAATAAGGATATCTTAAAATAACAAAAAGTTTGTTAATTTTCTTTACAATATGTAATATATAATTATCGAATATACCTTTAATCATTAATAAGCTTGTACATTTCTGAGTTAGCACAGGACTGTTTGAACAGGAACATTGAATTTGAGTGATAAGATGTTTTCAATCAACGTTATGTGTATTTGATAATAGTTCATATATGCTATAGTTGTAATTGAAGGATATCTCTCTCTGTCTCTCCCATCTTTCTGTCTCATCTGCTCATACAAGCGATTGGGATAAAGAACAGCTTTCGTATAATGATTACGTGTAAATTCATATCAGTATAAGTGTCAATTTGCAATTTTTTGTTTGAAATATCTGTAATTACATTTACAAAGTAAACAAAGCTTAATATTTACTTATTTTAGAAATATTTAAGTTTTGGTCCACTTTGAAGTACGTGTTGAGACGACGACCAGTTTTCAGCTTTTTTGATTAATAAATACTATTTTTCGACTTTTCATATTTCAAAATACCCCACTCAATTTTAATACGACAATAATATTTAACACCGATGGGTGCAAATAAAAAAATATATATATATAAAAATGTAAGAATGACAGATTTCAAATACAAATATAATATTTTGTTATTATAACAGTATTTAAAGCCTTATTATGAGAAATGCATAAAACACTGTCAAACATTCTTATCTATCATCTAACTCAATATTTCAATTTGCTGTAAACTGTTCAAATAACTCTTGAGATCTTCACGAGTACTAGCGGCACTTCAACCCAATGTTAACATTGTTTTCCCTCGTAATGGAAATTTCTAAGCTAATATGAGTGAAATTGAAGATATTACAGAGAAGAGAAGGTAAACTTTAATAATCTTGTACTAGCTACTTGACAGACCAAGGCAATGTCTTATCAGGATAGGTGTTATGATATTAGTATGACGTAGATATGTTGACATTTGTATTAATCATTTACTGTTCTTTATTTGTTTGTTAGCGTATAAATATTAAATGCAGTAGCTTAGTGACTGAAATTAAATTAAATTAAATTGAATCTAATTAAATATTTAAAAATGTAAAAAATACTTAAGTGTTTACGAATTAATGTGGACACCAAAACAAATGAAATAAATAATGAACATCAATTCCAAGTTTTGAATAATTAATTTATTAAGTATGAACTTTGGTTTTTTGATATGGGAATAGAATACTTGGAATTCTTGAAAACTATTGAAAACTTTAGTTAAAAAGGTATCCGTTATCTCATAACCAATATCAATGTGCATTACAATATGGATTTCTAACTAACGGTTGACTAGTATTGTACTTCTGTAAACATAACAATTACAAGGACTAGTATGCTAAGACCAGCTAGTCACAATAGATAATACAAAAAATTGGAAAGCGCGCGCAAAATTTCCCCATGCAAAGTCTATGGGAAAAATTATTTTTTTGACTAATTACTGCAATTAGGCTAATGAGATTTGAGAGTTGTCACTATTTTTCAGCAGTGTAGCATAATGAGACCTTTGATTTGAGCCATCAACGATATTTTTCCCTTTAGTGGTTCTCGAGCTACAGTGTGCCAACGAAATCGCTTCCTGCATTAATATATAAGATAATCATAAAATCACAAAATTTTATAAGTATTTTATAAAGCGTTTTTATCATATAATTACTTTTTTAATATCCGCGCGTATATGGTATTTAGTTTAAAAAAAAAACTAAAAATCACTTAATAGATTTTGCTGGAAAACTAATCAGCTCTAATCGCATGGATTGGTAACAAAACGAAGTTAATTTCATAATTAAGTTGCAAGAAAATGAAGTCGAATAACGCTGGCATATTAGACATACAATATATATATATTTTTGTTGTGGCTTTGACAGGCAGTGCTATTTTATATAAAGTTTTTCTAATCTACATAAACTACAATTTAGGTTTTCACCTGATTTACAGACACGAAGACTTGACCCAATTTTAATATACAAAATATGGGGTTCTATAAAATTAATCCATTATTTTCGTAATATGTACTAGCTGCATTTGGGATGTTAGCGTGTTATGGTATAATTTATATCTTTATTTTTTTATTTATAAATAACAGAAATTATAGCTTAAGAAAAATCTTTATATGATTAATTTAATTCACACTTCAATAAAACTATTTTTCGGATATAACTCGCGTTTAGAATTAGAAATTTAGTGAAAAATAATAAGCATTTCATGATATATATTTAAATAAATGTGTTGAAGAACTTTGTAATTGTTATTTAAATTTATTCTTATAATACAAAAAATATATATTTAGTTTTTAAACGCTAAGATTTTTTGTCGACCTCAATGCCAGTTTTAAAAAAAATGTTATGGAGTCCACCCCGTTTGAAATGGAAACGAAAATGAAATGAAAATGGAAACAAATACTTTATACTATTTTTGAATTATTCGTGCATGATGAACAGACATACTTTAAATATGTAATACAATAACTAAACCTGTCATTCAAACTTTGAAATGACTTAACTAATTCCAAAGGGAATTTACAAAATATGTGAAATAAATAATATATAATATTATTAATTTTATTTTGTAAATAATAATATTTGTTATTATGTTTATTATTTATTTAATATTATAATGATGTTAAATGAGAATACTGCATGGTTAAACTGCGTTATAATATAAAATTACTCATTAGTAACACACATTATCTTTTAAAAGTTTAATTGCAACTGAAAACAGGTAAAAAATTTACAACAATTCGTATGAACTAGAAAAATATCATATTATGTAAATACCATATTTTGTACACATAATACACTCTTAGATCATAATTCGCCGTTGAATATTTTTATAAATAAGAATTGTATGCTAGTTATTTAATAATTAGAATAATTTATTTTCTTTTGAAAAAACACTAATGAATTGATATATGGTTTCGCACGCTTTGGGTAGTCACTGGCATCTTGGCATAGACATTTACTTATTTATATTTCTGATTTATTCCATCTCCTCTTTATTATTATTATTATTATTATTATTATTACTATTATCGGTATCATTTTCTTTTTACTTTATATTTATTTTTAAACACAATTATACATCTCACATAAGTGTCACTAGTGTTGGTTACGCCATGGTTCGGCAGCCACTGAAAACCAGCGCTGGAGTGCTTCACTTCAGTAATAGCTGAGTGGTCGACCGTTTTGGACGTCACATTTAATTTAATTTTTTTATTTTTTTTTTAATTTCCTTTTTTTTTTGTTTGTTTTTTATATTTAGTTCTATTTTTATATGTTATTTTAGTTCTGTGTGAATGTATGTGACGTCTGAATAAAGTTTTTTTGATTTGATTTTGATTTGAATTATGATTATTATATCATTAAAGGTTTTTTTACGTGAAGCGTGACTTTACAGACAGAGATTTCAGTTCCGTATCATGTTCCAAACACGTAACAATATTTTTTTTACAAAGATATGTACTATTTTTGTCTTGTTACTAATATTTCAAATTCGTTTATATTTCTATTAAGCAAATGATATTTTATATGCATTCATGTGTATTGTTACAATAACGCGAAGTATGAATTTGATTTGAATTATTTACATATCTAACAATAGTCTAAATTTACATAAAGTAAGGCAAATTGAAGTCAGTTGTAATAGAATGAACGGAATGGATATCTAATAGATAGTGAAGTGAGTGGAATCGACCCTTCTGTATGATAGTCATGTCTTGACAGAGGATCTATTATGTATCTACGCTTTACTGGTATCTAAGAGGATGTTAATAGACAAACGTCAAATGTAAAATGTTGTCTTTAACATACCATTGAAGTGAGACACACTCGACAATGGTTATTTATTTTCATTGAGCCTTATATTTACCAAGTATTTACACATCTTATAATTATTGAAACATACATTTTATAATTTCAAGGATTTTATAATTTCAGATTACTTTGACACTTGATCAGTCTCCTTGATGACAAGAAGAACAAATGTATATGTTTTTAAATATTATGCAAATGGATACAAACAAATTGTTAAGCCTAAAACTAGTTTGAATCTTTTCAGAAGCAAGCAATTTGCTAAAACAAAGGCTTTGTTCTTGTTTCACAGAAAAAGTTTTTTATTTTTGCCACTAACTAATAATGAGGTTCGAGTTCACATTTCCTGGTAATCTCAGTGTGTGTGTGTGTGTGAGTGTGCGTGTGCTTGTGTGTGTGTGTGTGTGTGTGTGTGTAAGCGTTTTTCCATTTTCTAAAGATCTAATTATGCCATGGCATTCGTTTCGATAAGAAACGATGCGTAATCACGGGACTTATTTGTTTAGTTTAGCGATTTACTTAGATACTTATTTTATAAGAAAACGAGTTTTGTGTTTGATTTTGAGAAAAATGTAAAAAAATAGTACTTACCAAATTGGTTTCAATTAATTTATAAACCTTTTAAATATATTCTCAATAAGTTGTTTGAATAATAATGATAATTTTATAATTATATTCTTAACCAGGAAGTTTATGTGATGGACTAGCACCTATTTTTATGTTTGATCGCTCGACCCTAATGGCTAATTAAAAATACTTTAAATATCGTATTGATTGAATATTAGTTTAAGGCTTTAACTGTCAAGGTGACGTTATTTGAAACACTTTTTATTCTTATAATAACAATAATAGTTTGGGTTATTCACTTTTATGTCTTTAAAGTGTGAAGTTAAGTTTTGATAGCCTATCATTTACGAAAATATTTTAGATGCAATGGTTGTACATGCAAGATTCAAATGTCAAAGCTTGAAGAATTTAGTCGGGCTATCAAGACTGCTGCCGGAAGCATTTGCTCTTAGCTCGAAACGAATTTTCAAATTGAAAATATTTTTTGAACATGCATATACGATCGAGTAAAAATCCTCTCTCGTATAGATAAGGAATTGGAAAGGAAATTGACAAGATAATGGACAAAAAGCAATATTTATAACAGATATATAAATAAGTTTTTTTAAGATAACTCTTATGTAAGTAAAAGTCTAAAATTAAAAAAACAGTTTAATTGTTCTTTTCGTTTTGGGCTGTATATTTAATTTAATTATTAGGATTCAGCATTATGTGAACTTAATATTATATAAATATATATATAAATACAGTTAATAATTACTCTGTCACACAAAAAAAAAAATCTATATATAAAACCTGACTTAGCTACGGCCAAGTTTTTTGATGTCCTAAAAACAAATTTGAAGTCAGAATTTACCCATCAACATAAGATTTTGCCCCAGCTTGCCGAGCAACGCCCGCCGCCCGGGAGGGCGAATATATTAATTTATATAAAATTTTAAAAGTTTTTATAAACTAAATTGTAAGACTGACAGACGCAAATCGCTTTAGTATTTATTCCATGGATTCTCTGTGCGGGTGCCGGCCCCGTCGTATCGCACGAAAAGGAGTGAAAAAAAAGAGAAACAAAACTTGTGACGTGCCACCCAGGTTTAGGTTTACAGGACCCTTTTACAATACTAACACACGTTCACCTCCACTATATACGCTCCTCTCCCTAGTTAAACTAATTTGAAACGAACCCATTAAATTCAAATATTTTCTATAAAGTGACTAATGACAGTTTTTGAGAGCCTGATCTTTAAGTAGGTTTTAAAAAGAGTTTATTATTATATCTCCCAATTATGAAGCGTACAAATTAACTATATCTCTATTTCTGATCAGTTAGTTGGTAAGTTTGTAATACTTTTTTATATTAAATATGTGATCGTTAAAAGGTTTCGTTTTCTAGGAAACAGCAAGGTCTTCAAGCACTACGAATTTCAACTATAGAGTACAGGAATATGTCCGGTCTGGATGACGAAACACTGATATTTACAGGGATTCTTTGTTGTATCTTATACATATCCATCGTGAGAGTCCAATCATCATAAATAAGATAGAATGAGGCTTTTGTTTAGTTTTCTTAGACGAGCCTTCTTTAATAAACACACTTTCTGTGAACACGATTGCTGCAAAGCATTCGAAACGTCGGGTTAAAATTAAAATGTAACCTAATTATACGCAAGTTTTAATCCGTAAAAAATAGTTTTATTTAGTAGATCGTTACTGCTCTTGCAATTGAAATTTAAACCACATCAAACCATTTGCGTTTATCATATAGTATTAAACAACATATTCAGTAAATAAATGTGTAATATGATGGAATTCTGGAACAATATTTTATAACAAATATAAACTGTTATTTGCTGCTGATTAATTAATACAGAGTGCGGTTTTCTATTTAAACAGAGAAACGTTTGCGGTGAAATCAACTTGATTTCACAAATATTATAACCGAATTCACTAAACTTATAAATCTAAACCGATATAAGAATTTATTTTTCTCTTTAGTAAAACTCTCTTTAAACCCTGATTTGAATTCTGAACAAAGAATAACTTTTGTTTATTGATCACTAGACTTCATTACACAGCTGTCGTTTGTGATATGTATCATTAATCTCGATTGAGTATAAGAAACACGTATTCTTTAATACATGGATATAGACAGAATCCGTTCTACTATTATTGTTAAAAAAAACTGATGATAAATAATAAAAAAGTCCAATTGGTCCAGTGGTTAGTGGTAGTTGCCCTGCCTGCTAAGCCAATGGGTTAGATTCCCACACGTAACAGTTATCTGTGTGATGCACAGATTGCCGTTTCGAGTCTGGATGTTGTTTGTGTTAGTTATTTTTATTGCTGTGCTACCCCCACGACACAGATTATTTATTTAATGCGAAAGCTGTTTTCTTTTCTAAAGGTATTTTAATTGCTTGATATAAAATATGTTACTTTGTAAAGTAACCTTCTTTTCAGGAGCAGGAAATCCATTCAGTTGAACGATTCTGTAATAAAATTCCGAAAAACCAATAACTATTTGTTCCTACCCTCGTTTCATAAATTATAGAATGAGATCTTTATTCCTTAATTCGTCTTCAATAAACTTTAATGAATTGTTCCAGCAAATAACCTTATAATATTTTATATTTAACTGAAACTTGTCACTAATAATTTCAAATAACCCACGTGCCATCGTGTAGTATATACAAGACATGTATTTCTTTAATTCTTAAATTTTTATGTAAAATTTTTATGTATCAAATGTCTTTAGTGCATGTAATGATAGAATATATTTTATTAGAAAAAAATAAATACTTCATTATTTTAGAATTAGAATAATGATTGAATAATCACTAAGTTTCTAAAAAATGTAATTTTATTCTTCTATAGTATTACTATCTTATATTGATATAGTTTTTAAGAAGTCTATTTAGATCAAACTAAGGATTCAACTAATGACAAAGGGTAATTTGTAGGAGCCCCTTACGTTAATTTCCTGGTTAAGAAAAATATCATAATATACATACCTTTTTTCTGATTACTCTATTGGATAATTTGAGTATTAGATAATTTTATACTATTTATTTTTTATCTTTTCTTAAAACAAAAATAACTCGAATTAGTTTTTTAGACAGATGATTTCTGTTAAATATAACTAAAAACCACTTTATTAATTTTGCTTCAATGTTTAAGTTGCGTGATTATGCAACAATCAATATTACAACAACCCCGTAATTAGTTTTTTTAAAATCGGGAATACGCGGTTTGCGGTTTTCAAAATAGAAAAAAAACTTGGTAGATTTTGGAATCTTTTAGGATCTAAGTTATTGGCACTAAAATTAAGTCAATTGCATAATCAGGTGGAGAGAAAATATATCCTTATAAAACGCTTGAATACTTATATAGAATATTAAGCTAACTATGAAATTTAAGCCACTGTGTTACATTTAAAATTATAGCTTCCTTATAAGTTTCCTTCTTTTCGACTAGCATGTCTACACAGCCGATGCATTTTTGTTATAATATGATTTGAGGAGCATAGTCTAGTATACTTTTTCCGTTACTATATTATAAATATAAAAATTTAAAGGACCAATTAAATAGGTAATCTTATAGGTAAAACAATTTTTTTTATTATTATTTATTATAATATATATCATGTATTATAAAACAAATATATATATATATATATATATATATTAATTTATTATTTGATCGTGCTTTCACTATTTCTATAATTTTATGGCGTGAGTAGCGATGTGGTAAATATCACTTGGATTATCTACATATATGTATATATATTAAACTAACTATATATATACATATATATTTAACTATGTCGCAGCTCCGTCAGCAAGTAGATGACTAGGTCAAAGCATCGATTATCGGGTCTCGGTTTCCGCTTTTATCCGTTGTGAATAAAAATATATGGGCATTTAGGTACATAATTATGAAAATCAATTACTCTATATAAATTTTAAAATCATTCCATATTAAAGTATGAAATGATACTAAACCGTTCATAAAAACAACCAAAATATTACCACAATCTATTTGGTTCAGTGATAATCTACATCATGTTAACTTCGATGATATTTGTTTAAACGGTTTTTAATGAGTTAATTCTCAAATATATATTTTTAATAAAAGTACATATGATACTGTGGCAAATCTCTCAAACATCAGTAAGAATTTAAATAGTCACCGTTTAGTTGTTTTCTTTTCTGAGTCGGTATTTTTAAGCCTTTTGAAAGGTAATCCCACAGTTGTATTCGATGGCAGACATTTACTAAACTTCAATGGTCGAGAAACCTTTTGTACTATGATGAATTTTCTGTTTTCACAATTCTCTATTTCACTATATGTTATGACTACAGATAAAGACTTTTTGTGAACACAGAAAATTATCGTGAAAAATTCAGAGCTTTTTAGAAGTCATCATGACTTCTATTATAAAATTCCTCATTAAATGGTTCTAGGACAATGTTTTCAACCGAATTGTGAATTTGTATTGAGGTCCTTCGTAAAATAAAAACTTTTCATATATTTAATTTGTCTTTTCTATTGCACATTGGGTTGCGGCCAACAAAGTTAAATGGAAAATGATGAGTTCTGTATACAGGTGTAGCGCACACCAGAGAGCTATTTTCTACTTGACCTTGATAAAGACCAAGTTTAAATATACAAGGCCATAACTTTTGTTTTAAATAAACCTCGGTTTGAAACTTTAGCATGAAGAATTTTTAATTTGTATTACTTATAGAATATGCCTCGGTTTCAAATAAAAAATATTAATATAAAGTTAAATAAGTCTCATTAAAACTCTATAAAACTTGAACTCAGACATGAAAACGGCCAGTCCTTAAAACTCTTGTCGTATCTCTATTATTGTATAGAAAGTACTCTGCCATATTTTGGTCCCAAATAATTCGTTGAAGGGGGTGGATGATGAATATTTGTGTTTGAATATTGCGCTAACGAAGAGATGTAAAATATGGGATGGACTTAATATTAAGTGAGTGTAGAGAGTTGACACTATATATGTAATATATACAGGTTTTACATCTGTATATATGTAGTATATACAGATTTTACACATTCTATATTATATCTACACTTTGATATTAGTAGAAAAGTTTATAAACGAAAAGGTAAAGCCAACCTTAGTTTATTTGGAGGTAGCTTAAATAAAAAAATCTTAGAATAGACTTAATAAAATAGAAGTTACAGTTCGAAGTAACAATTTCAGTTCACTATTTATCAAATTGAAATCAGTCAGGAGAGCTACTTACCTAAGATAAAATGACTTGTTTTAAATTGCGTGATAAAGTTATTCCCGGATCTAGACAGTAAGTTTGCAATGCATTAGAATTTTATTCAACTTTTATATTGATAGCTGTACGTTTGTTGAATTTTAAAATGAGTTCTCTTGAGCACGCTATGGTACTAACATTAAAATGAATTTTGCCATCTGTAGACCAATTCTAGCATTAATGAAATAAAATGTCATATGTTTTATGTGATCAGGTAGCGAATAAGTATACACTTGACTTTGTGCGCTGTAAGATCGTGCGGGTGACACTGTCATTAACGTTTCGTTTCTCTCTTGAGACTTGACGCGATTTACAAATTATATTTTAGTTTTTTAGTTTTACCACATTCGTAATGTATAATAACTGTAGTAAATTAAATTAAGCCCAATCAGAATGTTTTAGTATACAAATAAATTATGATAGAAAGAAATATTCAGCAAAATGTTATGCGTATAACATAACGCCTAAACAAATTTAGTGAGGGATGTACTGCTACGATATGAGAGTCGATGTTTTTTTTATAATAAAAAGTATATTGTGCGTAAATAGTTAAATTTTTATTGTTAAAGAGCTTATAATTTTATTAATGAAACAACAGAACATATATATGGGGTAAGATTGCTTAAAAGGTTGCTAAGAAAAAAATTTTTTTTTCATCTGAACTCATCTCATAGTCGGTACTAGCGCTCCTACTGACAGCATCACACGGGTAAACAACATGTCCGCGCGCTAATGCGCTAGAGCCAAAATGTTGTCACGAAAAAAATCATTAGCCTTATTTTTTTTATTTTATATCAGTAAAGATAAGTTCATACACGGAATTACTCTGCAGAATGGAATAACACATAAATTTGTATAACAATATTAAAGAGAACTCGATATATGCTCTGAGTATCGTAAGCGAAAAATATGAAATGCATAACGTCAATCCCTAGTCATTTGGTACTGACAGACGTCACCCGCAACATGCTACAGCGCACGTACAATAAGCCTTAGTGCCATCTCTTTTATACGTATGAATATGATATGAATATATACTTGACGGAGGTCTTCTATAAATTTCTTATACTACCTGCAACCAAATGAATATTACTGTTCCTTTATTTTATATTAAATATAATTTGCTAATTTGATAAAGGAAAATTATATTTCAATATATACGCATTGGTTTTATGGAGATATAAAGAAACGGTCTAATTAAATATAATCTTGTCACAAATGACCTGTATCCATATAAACGTGTAAATTAATAAAGCTGTACATCTTAGTTTAAGTTAACGCATCGAATTCAACTCAATTCACACGAAGAAATATAATTAAAATAAATTAATATTTAAAACTAAAATTTAAAAGTTGAACCACTTGAATGAAACAATTTAATAAAATTCAAATTATGATTTTTTTTCATAATTCTCCTGTGAAAGGAAATTGATTGATAAATCAATAACGAAAGTTGTGATTTGCAATATGGGTTACAAACACATGTTTTTTTAAACTCAAATAAATTATAATTAAAAATACTATAAATTATCCTCAAAAAAAAACACATAATTTTGTTTTAAATAAATAATGCACAACTTTCAGCAAATATAAATATAAAAAAAAATATGTAACGTTATGTTATGCAGAAACAAATATATAATCCTGTTCAGAAAAAGTAAAGAAAAGAATAAGAATATTTTAAAAGTAATAAAAACAAAACAATACTCAAATATTTTTATTAACATTATCTGGCTTTTATCAAACATGTTTGGGGCCTCTTTCCTGTATTAAGAAAATTGCTCTCTATGGATATTGTTATATTTATTAATGACATTTTTTTTGACGCTGTCTTTTACACGTGCAAAAAAAAACAATAATATTTTTAAGATCATTTTATTTTTTTCATTAATCAAGAAATTCCGTACTAACAATAAAGAGATAAGAGACCAAAATGTGTGTTTATTATTCAGTATGTTAAGTTGTTAAACTTAAAACGAGTAATTAAGCCATCAGTGACACTAAATAAATTATTTAATATGATGAATGCTTCCGATGTTTATAAAATACATTTATTTTGCAATATTTATGTGGCAGAGACGGCGATAATGGAGCAGTATTGCCGGAATCACTTACACTCATGATACAGGGTCTGTATTATCAGTATGTCAAAACAACGGCACTGACACTGTTACACTTCATAGCACCACAATCTCACCTCTATAACTCAGACTCACCAACTAAGCCAAAGAAACCTATCCTTACTTACAAAGATATCTTTGTCCATTTGCCACCATTACAAATCAGACGTCATAGCGTTTACTACCTACTAGTACTAGTAGTAAAGTAATATTGATTACTTAATCAATTATATATTAATTTTATTATCGGTTAAATATTTTCTCATAAATTAGCATTAGCAGTATTGTATAATAATTCAAGAGTAGTTTACTAGTCATATTTCTTAAATCTAGTTGTTCTAAGGTTAGAATTTATACTATTAAATAATGCGACTAAGAGCTTTTAAAGCTTTTTATTTCTGTAAATTACATATATAAAAGGCGGCAGCTGATGATAATATGTATAATCACATTATCTTATTTTTTTAAATAAAATATAATTAAAAAAATATTGAGGTTATTTTGATTTAGAATCTATATATGTGATTATTAATATAAGAATGACCATTCCCTAAAAGGTACACCCATCAGGGATCTTTGAGAAAAATGTTAACATATACAGCCCGTAATTCATACAATATGAGTTCGATTTCTCTGAATGGTCCGGTCCTATATGTATGTTCCAAATTCAATTCACTTTTTCTTCCGCTAAAAAGTTTCCATCGGAAAAGTTCTGTTTTGTTCTCGCTTATAGGAACAAAACGACACTTTTTTTAAAGAAGGGATGAAAAAGTTATGTCCATACTAGTTTTAATGTAAGATCACGTAACGAAAAATAATACTTTCACGTTACGTGCAATATGAATATCTACGTGAATATCTATGTGACCCACGTGACCCACGTTAGCTGAACTGCTAAACTTTCTCAGTTTATTTGCCTAAATACATTTTTTTTATTATTTGATTCGTAACTGAAACTTATAAGCCAAATGGTTTTATGAGACAAAAGTACATGAATAATGTTGAAAAAACTTACTTAGATTATAAATAATTGAATTTTAAATAACATTATAAATATTTTTAGAATAAAAAAATTGCTTAACATTATTTGGTTAAAACTAGACAACTTTGATTAAATTTTCTGTTAGACAGGTGAATATTAAAGAGGTTCCTTTGTTGGTTGGTGTCATGTAGTACTAATTTTATCTTACCCCATATACATGTTTTGTTGTTTCATTAATAAATTTATAAGCTCTTTAACAATAATAATTTAACTATTTACGCACAATATACTCTTTTTTATAAAAAACATCGACTCTCATATCGTAGCAGTAAACCCCCTCACTAAATTCGTCTAGGCGTTATGTTATATGCAAAACATTTTGCCTTTATTTGTAGACTAAAACATTTTGATTGAGCTTAATTTAATTTACTACAGTTATTATACATTACGAATGTGGTATAACTAAAAAACTAAAATATAATTTGTAAATCGGGCCAAGTCTCGAGAGAAAAACGAAACGTTAATGGCAGTGTCACCCGCACCATCCTACAGCGCACAAGCTATAAGTGATTTACTTATGAGATGGTTTAGGTGTAACAGGTGACAACGGGCTTTTGATATGCAGAAACGTGTCAAGAAATATACAGGAAAGGAAAAAATATAAGTAAAATAGAAAACTTGTCATTTGTATAAAGTTGGAAATAAGATAAAGTTTATCAATCTAAATTTAATTAAATGGAATCTGAAATAGCACATTGCATAAACAAATTCTGATCTGATACGTTTCGACTTATGAGCAATTCCTCAACGCACGGGAATACAACAATCGTCTAATCAATGACTTTAGTTTATGAATGTGAGAAGCTTTGTATATTTAATTCAGATTTCTTTGCAATGACCGAGATTCTTAAAATAATTTGAATAAATGTTTTTGAGATGTTATTGACGCTCATTTATATCCTTATAAACTCACCATAGCCCTGTTGTCATAACACTAATAACGACTTTATATCACCACAGCATTGCGTCAGATAATATCGTTATAACTTATAACTTACTAACTTTTGCTTAAGGTTATTTTTAGCTCAAGGTTTGTGTGTATGTGTGGTATGTATGTGTATTTGTTTGTATGTAATGAATGTATAATTATTTGCTACAAAAGAATCATAGGAATAATGGATTTTTTTTCTAAAGAACGTTCTTGAGCGTTAGTAAAAAAGAGTAGTATTATATGTAAAGAATTTTTAATATTTGAAACAGTATTTTTTTAGCACAACTTGAATGTAAATTTTAAAATCTTATAATAAAACAATTTGTATGTTTTTCCAGATTGTACAAACAGAGCTAAGCTAACATTTAAGGTATTTGAAAACAAAATGTTCAAATGAACTAAGAAATGAAGTCACCACTCTGCCACTAAACTAAGATTAATTCGATTGTACTGAATGCTCGTTATTCATTTAATCATATTAGTTAAGCTCGTCACATTTAATTAATTCAATTTAGTTTGAATACGTAATGATATTGAATTATGAAACTAAATATAAACTCGAATTAACTTACAAAAATTACACATAATAAATAAGTAAGATAATATTATTAAAGTAATTTACAGAACATTTAATATATTTAAACACTTTTGCAGCCCATGACGAATAAAAGCTGACAAAATTAATACATCCAATTGTTATTTGTTCAATGAATTGACTCTACTCTTTAAATGATCTATCATGAAACAAGAGAAACGGAATTGAAATAACGTTTAAACAATTAATATGTCCAATTCAGAAAGCCTTTTTCTAAATGCTTAATATAAATGTGAATATAACAATGCAAAGTTTTAAAGCGATGTGTCGTGATGCGTTTTCTTATACCAGTTTGAAGTGTGAACATGTTATAAGCACATCCTTTGAAGTATCATCGTAATAGTATGTGCTTGACAAAGAAGATTTCTCGACTTTTGGGGTTTGAAGTCCTCCTAACCAGAGAAGCGATTAAATAAACAGATTTTTGTAAATTCATCGCGTATTTAACGATGTGTGAACATACTTTTAGATACACTATTAATACCAATAATTCCAATACCAATATACTATATAGCTAATTTAATTATATAAGATTTAATAATACACAAATCGTCTCTTCAAAATTAAAATGGTTTTAGCACTAGTATTAGTAAACAAACGAGAGCCTGTTCTATTTTATTTAAATACCGCTATGATGATATCACTACTTCTTGGAACTTTTTAAGAGCCAGCGAACTAAATAGCCAAATATCAAAAAATAAATTAAATTCCTATCTTTAATAAAATATAATTAAAACCGGTAGAACAAAATCATTAACATATTATTTTCAGTTCATTTTTGTTTTTAAAAATAAACATTGATATTTTAACATGTTGCTCACAAATCGTAAGTTGTTTTTTTTTATTTTTACATTTGATACTGAAAATAAAATATGTAATATTAGTAAATGAAAGCAAATAGTTTTTAAAAATTGGCTGAATTATATATTTAATGTATATTATTGTTTAAGAGTTGTCGTCGAAATGTCAACGATAAAGACTCGCAGACACACTGTCAGATCGACATCCCCCGAGTTTCATGTAGAGTCGTTAAATACGAGTTTCAGCTTTCGAATTCTACCTCGAGGCTATAATTTATATAATAATTAATGACATAAATGTAACAATGTCTTTAGGATATACCAGTAACAATTGTTTCATGTTGATTTCGATATAAAACAATTGGTACTGGAAATATATATCATGATATACCCATTATTTCTTAACAAGGTCATAAATTCTTTTCAACAAACAAAATCTAATAAATATTATTAATTTAAACATGTATTAATTACATACACTTTACAGATAAATAAAATCGCTGATTGTGTTATTTATTAATACTCGCGATAGTTCTTGAGTTTATCATTCTTGGTTTCATTATACCGTATTTTTAAAATTACATTGAAATTAGCATCTATTATTATTGTATGTTGGTTCGCAATAATTAGACAAGGTAAATATGTGATTTGTCTCAATTTAATTAATTAGAAACCATTATATCTTAATCAGCTTAATGATAAATAATATGATTTTGCTGTGAGATGTATTTTACATGTAAATATTATTTGAAACAAACTCATTATAAGAGGCTAAATAAATGTTGCCGTATTAGCTGTAAACTCTTATTGAATTATTGGTTATTAATTGATTGAATTTCTTGAGCTTCGACGTACTTTAATAAAAAAATATCAAAATAATAGTTACTTTACTATATTACTACAATTTTAAATGCATAAGAAAACAAAAAAACTTTCTTTTTTTTTTCTTCTTCTTTTATGTGTCAAACTATCTTTCTCTATAAAGGAGTATTAAAATCCTGAATAAGTAATATGGAAAGCGTGGTTTGTAATTCGTGATCATGAATAGAATTGAATATGACATTCATAGTCATTTTTTATAAATTTGCCATCTAATATATTATCTCAAATATAATAAGGTACACTTTTTTAAATATTGACAAGAAAATTTTAATACACCATTAGTGTAATTATGACTTTTGAAAGTCATTTTAAACGCAAAAGTTTTATCTAAATTCAACTGGTATTATTCTTAGAATAAATATACGATTAATATTTAATTGTTTCCTCATCAGGTGCGACCCCTGCAAGTTGACTAAGTCGTAGGGTGATGTGACCGATTGCTGGTTTGTTTTTACTGACTTCCTTTTAAGTCTAGGAGTTATAGCTTCAGAATAAGTATCCATTTCACAAAAAAAAAAAATGTAAATATTTTTAAATACCGTTTAAAAGTATACAAGAATAGCGAAGTCAGTGTTTTTAAATACGAAAAATAATTTAAACTTAGGGATTTTGTTTTATGGAAACAGTAAATCACCTAAATATAACATAATCTACTAAGAAAATCTTAATTAGTAAATGAAACTTCATTACAGTTACACAATTGAAGATAATTACAGTGTCTTCTTTGTGTAATTTTGAAGCGGAGTCTTTTTTATATTAAGATGTCTGTTCTTTTGATATTAAGAAGATACTCGTAATAATTGGTATTATAAATGGCCTAAAATTTAGACAATTATAAACATACAAGTGACTTTCAACAATACATTTAGTACATTTTTTGTGTCTTAATGTTAAAAATGTTATTTATATAAATAACAGTACAAAAGTTTTTTACATAGATAGTGGTAAAATAATTTGAATGTCATACGTGTGAGGTATTGCCAAAATCATTATTTAATATCAGTGGACAATATACATGTAGACAAAATTGAATGAAACATTGTGACTAGGATTTCACAAATACTATTAGTTTTCCTATTTGCAAAAAAAAGTGTAAAAAAATCTAAGTTTCAAAAGAAATTCAACTGTTTACAACGTGTTAACATTATTTTTAATTTTAAGAAGAATTTATAAAGATATCGCCAATGTTTAGAAATAAAATTCTATCCATATATATTTGCTTTAAATGTTTCAAGAGGTTGCAGACAGAAAAGCTAAGATAACATTAAACTAGAAGTAAAGAAAGAGTCAGCCAGTGTAAAGTGAAAGTTATAGACTTCTTTCAAGTTTCCTCCCACTGATTTCTTTAAATTGAATGCTGTTTTGAAATTCGTTTTAGTCGTATCTTTGTTTCTTAGTAAGTAGGCCATAGATAAACAAAGTCTTATTAATGTGGTCTTTTCTAAAAAATAATTAAATTCAATTTGTGAAATTAAAGACTACAGTAAAAGTTTTTATTTATTTCAATAAATAAGGCAGGGGATATTTTAGGAAAGTTAAAATTGCAAAACGCTAAAATTACAAACCATCATTACAGCCGCTGGGTCGATATTTTTGTCCGACAGTGATAGTTCCATCTTTTATCAAAATATTTAAAATCCATGTAACTTTTCTATTTTCATATTACTCAACAGAAAATATTAGAAGGCAGCCATTATATTTTATTGTTATTCCAAAATAAGAGAGCTGTAAAACGATTTCAATTTTTAAAATCAGATAAACTTCTGTAACCAAAAATATGAAAATATTTTCAGATATAATAAATGTTCAGATTGTATCAGTAAGTTTTATAAACAATCACCTTTTCTACTTATACTTCTTCAAGTAAAATATAGTAATAACTGTGGCACTATGAATTATATACAGATATATTAGATATATTTATATCACTGTATTTTCGGTACTAATTAAATCTAAATTTATTTTGTTCAAAGATTAAAATTACAAAATTACAAAATGAATATTAAAGTCAATAAACAAGAATAAAACATAAGAAATAATGGAACTGATTTTGCTAAATTTCTCTTTTATTAAATTGGTATAGATCATTTTTTAATTTAAATAAAAACATTTTAATGATTAAAAAATTTAACAATGTGTTATATATTTATTCTCATGAAAATAATGAAAATTTAATCTTGTTCTTAATTGTCACATTTACTTTAAGTTTAACAGAAAATTATTAGTTCTGTATAACAGTGTAGCGCACATCAGGGAGGTATTTTCTACCTGACCTTGATAAATACCAAGCATAAATAAACGTAACCACAACTTTTATCTTAATTTTACTGCTGCTGTTTTGAAATTTTTTGCACGAAAAGTTTAAATTTTTAATAAGTCATAAAATATACTTAGCTTTGAAATATGATTATAACAGCTAGGAAAAGTACTCTTCGTATTAAAACTATATACAATAGCAAAATTATTCAAACATATTGACAGCAGAATCATAGTAAAAGTAGTCTTCCAAAGTATAGAATATTAATGTAGCCAGAGAATTAAATATTTTCCTGTTGAACTTTTCTTATTATTTGTTATTTTAATATATATCTTTAATAAAGTTACAATTTTGAGCCAAGACATATTTGTGTAATGCTCGTATAGAATGGCTTGAATGGGATAGGTTCGTCCTAGAGTAAAATAGCCGGTGTAATTGGGTTTAATGTGCTGAGGACTAAAATGCCTAACATCCACCTCAGAACTTTTTATGCCGTATGCTGATATACACTGACATCAGCACTATTTAATATCACATAGGAGATCTGTTCGTATTTTAACAAGACAAAACTATAGATTTCGGAAGAAAAAAGATTCTTTTTTAATTATCATTCTGTATTTTTCTAACAAATATACCATTTATAGGTTTTCTTAATACGTTGTATTTTATTTATTGCATATTTTTGTTAAGATTTAAGTTAATTGATATTAATAATTATCATTTCAATATTATAAAACTTAACGTCAGAGGGTCTGTTCTAAAAACTTCTACCAAATATATTGAAAAATCTTGAAAACATATTAGGCTAAACTGAAATAATTTGGTCATTCTTATTCTGATGGATGGATGGATTCTTTCAATTTATAAATTTTCAAATAATATTCTTTAACGGCAAAATATTTATATACCCTCAAAAGCATCTAATTATATATTCTAAATAATGAGATTACCGGCTTCTAAATAACGGGTATTGCCAGTTTTGTGATTTTATTTGAAATAGCAAATTAATTAAAAAATGTAAAAAGCGTTTTCAGTTCAAAAAAATGTTTACTTAGTGTAATGACCTTAAAATTTTCAATATTATTTAAAGATACAAGATGTTTGATTGATTAGAGATTGCAGATACTTTTACTCATATTATTTATTAATATGGTAATCTGTATTAGTGTTAAAATAAATGTTTATAAAATACGTTAATAATAGTGGCAGTGGTTTAAACTGTGATAACGATTCCTAAAGTTACTGTAAGATAACTATACTACAGTATAATAAGAAAAAATAAAATAAATTGAATAAATTACTATTATAGTTACAGTAAAGTATTCAGAATTTCATATTTGAAAATTATGAAATTCTGAATACTGATTATCGATAAAATAATAAATGGTAGTAATATTTTCCTATATTTAGTTAAAAAACTAGAGATAAAAATTGGCGGAGATCGATCGATAAGTACAAATATTTTTTTGTAGGACCGTATTCAGAATGTATAAAAAAGGCAAACATTAACAGTATGAATTTCATTCATAATAATCACAAGACTGTATATTTGCTATTTGTGTATTTTAAATCTAAAACTATGCAATTCACTATTTATATTTGAAGAGACAAATTCTGTTTCAAGACAGATCTGTTTAAAGAACACTATATGTTCAAATATATTCTCTACGTTTAGAATATTCAACATCTCGTTTAATACAGTTGATTGTGATAATATAATGTGCACATTACATGTGATGTTTCAGCTATCTTATATGAAATAAAATTGACTTATATTATACACTATAATAATATTAAATTAATAAACTATGCTTAATAACATTATATTAGATATTTTATATAATCCTATTTGCTTATACTTTATTAAAGTATATTTTAATATTATTTATAAACTAACAATATCTTATTAATTTCTTTTGTTGAATATCTGTAATGAATCGTATTTTCGGATATAAAACTTTGTTACGTGATATGTTTTATAGAAATATAAGGATGATAGCGATATATCACCGTCTCTCTCGTTATCAGTAGACCCTTTTGGTATAAGATCTATGACGTAGGTCTCAGGCTATGAGCAAATGCAGTTTAATATTAATAGCAGCCAGAATACCAGAATACTGATAAATAGAACGGTCGCATTTCGAAGATTTGTCTCAGGATAGATTCCATTAAACTGTTTGCTTTTAAAATGTCAACGATGTCTCTCCAGATGATTCCGCTCAAGTCATGACGTCACGGTCTTGCCTACCTACTCTACCCTACCTGTTACAACGACGCAATCAATTCTGCGTCTTATTATCATTAAGTTGTAGCTATCTGCGACAAATACATATATGCATAATAAAATATAATATTTTTCTTAATGCGTTGACATATATTTTAAGCTAATTAAAAAAATGCATTATTTGCTAAATAAGCTCACCTTTACACTTGCATATTTTATTTAAATATTAAAAAAATTAAAAAAAAAATTAAATTCGGACACATAATATTTGCAATCGGTAAGAAATTATTACGAACTACAATTCTCTTAACTTACAAAAACGCTGAGTTGATACCTACAAGCTTTGTGGTATCTGCTTTGCAAAATTTTACCCTAGAAATAAAATGTTAAGCGGTTTGTAAAAAAACAATACTACTACATTTTAATGATTAAAAACAAGAATTTGCGTTCTAATGATAAAAAAGAGTAAGGGCTAGGACCTATTACTGAAAGTTTTTTGCGGTATCTTCTTCACATTCAAATACTTGCAGAGTCCACGCTTTTAAGCATTTCGACTTCCAATAGAATTATCTACAATTTGTATTTTGAACTAATTGAACTAATTGAGCGGACACAACAAAGCTCTTTGTGAGAGATTTTTCTGCATCCTTGTGCAAGCATCAATAAAAAACGGTGTATGAGCAAATTTCAAAATTTTTGCAGACTGATTATTATCAGTCTGGTGGTACCTTAAAAAAATTTAATAATCGAAAAAAAAAAATAGTTGAAAAGATGCGTCGACGTTTTGTAAATGAAACTTCAGTGCTGGTTACAACTTCGTTTCGCTCAATATGCTAACACATACCGAGATTTTGAGAGCGTAACAAGTCAAATTTGAGGTCTGGTTTGCGCTTCAAGTTTATTCTAAGTTAGTTAGTTACTTAGATTTCAAATCATTTTAGTTCATCCAACCTAATGCGGTCAGTGTTTTGTGTCATTTCGACACATTCATATAAATTATCCAATTACTGTCACGGATATATTAAAGTTAACGAGTTACAATACAAAATGTTAAACAAAGCAATTTTAACAAAGTAATCGGTGTTCTAAGCAATAATGTAAGACATTTTGACAAAGTTAATCTTTATTAGATCTGTATTAACTCAAAGTGCGTAATTGAGTAATAATTATAGCTTTCATGTTAAATCATTATTATAGTCTCGTTTATTTTCTTCGTATCTTGGAATCATTTGTTGAAAATCTCTTCATAATTTTATTTTGTAAATAATTATTTTAATTGTGTTGATGTTCAATGCCCTTTTTGTAATTTTGTAACAGATATCTAGAATATTTAAACAAAATATTTCGAATATCGAAAAGGAGTTTGTTAAGCAAATACGTACAAAGATAACCGCAGAAGTTCATTATGGCGCAATGACCTCTTATTTTAATTGTTCAGTTCATCTACCCTTTCGTTGTTATTGCCATTTTGAGAATGTTATTAGAATTAATTATATTTGATTTTACCTACCTTTATTTTCCGTTCATTTTCTCATAACAATTAGAAATTTACATTTTATGAAGATTTTCATGTAAACTTTCGTGATCCATGATTACTATTAAATATAATTATCCGGCTGTACTCACGTTATTATTATCGGATTCGAACCCATTCGGGGTCCTTATTCATGAGCTCTGACCATGGCGGAATCACCGCGTGTAATTATTATTTAGATTGTGTATATTCAATAGTTAGCTACCAATTGTTTATTTTAATTATTATTTCTTCTCAAATTATTGTTAACGCTGTGCATCTTTTCTTCTTATTATATTATGTGTTTTATTGTAATTTTGGAAACTATTTTTGGGCAAGTGTTTTAATGTTCCTATTTTATTAACTATTATAATACTGTTTGTTTCCAAAATAAAATAAATAAATAAATAAATGATTAAATTTTTCTGTTTTTTTAATGTTTTCATTTTTTTAGTATACATTTCTTTATATAGAGAATAAATTAAAAATAAGACATTCCGTATACATCTTGGTTTTTTGTTAAATAAAATATATACAAAAAAATATCCTTAATTATCGACTCATTTTAATAAAATATATATTATTTTTAAAGTAAATTATATTGTTATAGATAGATGCCTGTACTCAATGTGGATTATTTAAGAGATTTTAACTTTGTAAAATAAATAACAAATATCAAATATAACACATTCTTCTATTCTATAAAAATATCTTACATTTATATTCGTTACGGTTAATTTTTAAATCTCTGTTGATGTAACTTATTTTCAATGATCTTGTTATCAAAGGTTGAAGGAGATAGAAAGAAATAAACATATTACTCTATTTCATTACTATATCGGAAAATGAGACCTTTCTAGAATTAAGTCTTCGCTTCTCTCTGTGGACCAACCTAGCCAAACAACTATATTAATTATTGAACTACTCCAATCTACTCGTTTTCATTTAGATTTGTGTTTAAATTTTAATTTTATGAACAAACATAGACTCGAAGATTCTTTAATGTATTCTTTTAGATAGGAGGTTCTAAGATACTTAAAAATACATAATTATATTAAACTTTATATCGTTTATGTTTTAAATTTAAACAGTGGGCATTTTGTTAAGAAATCCAGAAATTGAAAACAGAAATGTAAGCTTTCTTCCCAAGTAGCATCGTCATAAACATCGTTAATTCTCTGAACTGTTTCCACAGCGTTGGTTTCGGGTTGAACTTTTATACTTTAATAACACTTTGTTTTATTTCTTCCTCAGCTAATATATCCTACAGAAAGTTGATAAAAAAACTAATTCTATAGAACGCCCGTATAACTTAAAATCAGAACGACGAGCCTCCGTGACTGTAAATCAGAAGACAACTTAAGCCATTTAAAAATAATCGTTCTTTATGTAAGTTTTTGAAAATTTATAAATCTTTGATAACGGTTATGACCACGGCTTCTGCAATAAAAGTAGAGACTTTTTTAACTTTTGTTTGATATTAAGAAGACACTCTCTATTTTCTTATAATTAGGTAATTCCTAATAAATATAAAAATTCAACTGGGTTGTATGTAACTGTGTACACTCAGGATAACACAGTTAGCTATCTGTTTATCTGTTATCCGGCTGACATTGAATGCGTTATATTAAACTATTCCTAGGAAATTAGTCATTATTTCAAACTAATTTATTATTGATATCATCGTGTTATATACCGTTTTAGAAACAAAAACAAAATATTGAGAAATGTTAATATATTTATATGGACATTATGAATTGTACTTAATATATATTATATACTACAGTTAATTTATAAAACTATTATCTCTTTTGTTACTCATTTATAAATTTTCGAGTATTTACAATACATTGTAATGTTATGGTTTTATTAGGTTATTAAACGTGATCATTTTACGACGTATTTGTTCGCGGACTAAGCTTTATTTACGACACTGCTCAAAATTAATGGCGGTTTTATGTTCTTTATCACATATTATTAATATATCTTTTTGTCGTTATTTATAAATGTACTGTAAATAAATATATTCAATTACTTCATAAGCAAACACGACTTTTCGTCTTAATGTATTGCATCGAAAATTTTTTATTAAATAGAAATTTTCAACAATATTTGAACTGTAGAAACTATATATTAGTCTTTTGTAAAGTATATTTCGGTTACAGAGGATTCAAAGAATATTAAATACTACATATAAAAGCTCTTTTTTTGTAAGTGACTGTTAAAAATGTTCATACTGAAATAACGCTTTGAACAACGTATTATATATAATATTATAAAAGCTGACACATTTTACAATCATCTTGTCTCACACGAAGTCATGCAAGACATTGCTATAGCCATGTTGTTTGATATTTATAGATATTTTTATCGACATATATTTTGTTAAAGTTTATTTGTTTTTAAGAAAAAGTTAAAAAAAATATTAAGATTTGAAATATAATATTTATGCAATGAGTTGTTTTAATGACTTTAATCAAAGTGATGATCGAATGGATTTTATTAAATAAATAATACTATTTAAACAATAATATATATAACATTTGTCTAAACCAATGATGGGGCCAGCACCCATTACCATTACTTATATATGCTAAGTTGCTGAATTATATTTAAATGAATAAGCTGTACATAAAAATTCCTAAATAATTGTTGATATTTCTGATGTTTCCGAACATTAAAGGGTGCTCTTATCTTGTATGTATTTTATCGTTTAAAAAGTAATTCAAAGAATATTTAGGAGTTATTTTTTTTTCTAATGTTTGATTCTCTATAAAAATGAAATTCAAATAACTTCTTTTGGATGAATATTTTCATCGATAATCAGAAGTGTCAGAACTTTCTTCCCAAATGATTGATTTTGAATATGATTTGTGTTGAATATTTAACATATGTAGCAGTTTCTTTTTCCTCCGTTCATCATTCCTATATTTATTTCTTTTACGATGACCTATTGATCTACGCTTTGTAATGAATCAAAAAGTACTAATCACTTTATTCAATTATTCTGGTAAAAAATTCTTCAGACACTTTGCTTATATCTTCTAATATTCTGCGCCATAGATCTCAAAATTTTTCTTTCAAAAATAAAATTTATTAGTTTAATTAAAAGGGCGTTCGTTTAAATGTCACTTACATTGTCGGTCATTATATGTTGGTATGGTTTTCTCTATCTTTTTTTTTAATAGTTCTTGTTTAAAACACTTGATAAAGTTCAGTTCAGTTTAGTTCTGCTTAGCATAAGCTCAAGGCACATAGCTGTAAAAGTTAAAATCTGCGAAAGAACCAAAGTAATTATTGGTTGATGTTATTACAAAGTTACCAATTGACCCAATTTTCTTTGGTTACTATTTTAACAAAAACTCGAAATTTTAGCATTAAATTAAACTTTTTTTCTATTGCTTTATAAAAATACTATAAAAATAAATACATTTTGACTTTTAAATTCTATTAAGAAATATAAAATGGAAACACTAATTTCATTATAATATTAAATGAGTTTATGTGTATTACATATATAAACCTAGTAGACGATGCGTCGTAACAAGAGGACCGTAGAAATCCATTAATGTCTTATTTGAAGATCTCATTCGCTGTGCAATTTACAGCAGGCGTCATCTTAATGTATTTTATAATTCATACTCATTGCCAAATTAATTCCGAGAATCTTCGCGTAAGTGCATAATGTAATTTTACATGTCACAATTATTTTTATAACATAATATTTACAATTTTAGCTTAAGAACTTTTGATAATACTATTTGTACTATTTTCTAAGATGGTTAGTTAGTAAGAATTGATCTTTACTCGTCACAATTCAGTGTGAGATGAAATAAAAACAAACGCAAAGAATGAATCGCACCCGAGCGTGTTATTATGAGTCAGAAAGTTAAAACCTTAGAGAAATCTTGAATGTTGTAGATATTTTCATTGAAGAATGTATTTTTAAAATAAATATCAATGATGAAAGCACTTTAGTTTGCTTTAAATCTGGAACATACTCAATTCATTAGTCTTTTTAAAAAGTTTTAAAATATAATACTTGTTTTAAATGTATTTGTTTCTTAACACGATAAGAAAGCATTTATGATAAAATAAATAGGTTGTGTCTGTATCCTTTTAAAGAAAGTTTTTTGAATAATATATTTTAAATATACTTGATTACGAACATAATAAAGTTTTTTCATTGTAAAATCCTTAAAGGACACCGTTTTGCAAACTACTAAATCATTTTAAAAGTATAGAAATAAATTTCGTATATATATTGGCTTGATGATACACACATATCAACACGGCGTATATTATGTAAATCTAAATGCTCTATATCTAATACTTCGTAGTACAGCAGTAGTCCACATTGTCAGTTGTACATAATAACAACATTGACACTTATACTTCGCTTCCATATTGTATATAACTACAAACTCGACGCTGTCCATATACCGCCATTACAAATCAGCTTACACAGCCTTCTCTTTGGACAGACACTTACATGTCGTCTTCCCGTGATCACGATTGCTGCAAAAGTATTCGAAACGTCGGGTTAAAATTAAAATCTAACCAAATTATACGCGAGTTTTAATCCGTAAAAATAGTTTTATATTAAATGTGTACTCGTGAAAATTTAAGAAAATACTAATTAAGTAGATCTTAATCAGTGAAGTCAAGAGTTATTCATTTATATGTGAACATACAAGTAGAAACCAGCTTTTTACACTAAACATACCAAAGCTGGCGGATATCCCACTAACAAGCATTCTTAAAAGGGTTGACATCAGGCACGCGACCAGTGTTGAAAACATTCGCCGCATCCGATTCGACCATAAATAATAGGGTAAATTTATGCAATTTAAATTACGTTGCGCTAATGGAGGATTGTAAGATTAATATTAAGTAAATTATTGCCTGGATTTCCAAGCCATTCTTTTCGTTCAAGTACTAATTAATATTGAACTTAATGTCAAATTATGGCAACGGACCTCGTAGTGCTAGCAATATCATAAACATGGACACATTTTTATATAATTTTTTGATAATAATACAATATAAAAAGTACTGTACTACTTTTTGTTTGGTCTTTAGTGTTGTAATGCTTCAATATCATACTCTTCGTTGACCTAATTCAGTCAAACATTCTCTTAAGTATACTAGAAATGTCAAATAAATTGTAAATAAAGTTGCACACAAAAATTTTGTCAGAGAATATTTGTTTTAATGGGTTTCGGGTCGAAGTAGCAGCGAGAGGTAAAAGTAACAAGATAGCAGGAAAGAGCATTGGAACTAAAATATACGAGAATAAAAATAGGTTACGATATGTAGCTACATATCGTACCTACTAGCTAGTAACTCTTTTTCCAGCGACTCCTCTGTATATTACATAAAAGCATTTCCAATGGATAGGACCTCTATGTTCGACGACTACTACAAAATTTAGTTTTATTTCATAACTTTAGTTTTTAGTTTAGTTATGGTACATTAATATCATACATTTAATTAATTTTTTTGTAAAATATATTTTTTTTACCAAACTGACTGCTAACCCCTCGCCCTTGCTTTTAACACCCGCCGCCCATCGATGTGTTAAGTAAGCTAGAAGATCACCAGCCGACTGACCGTGACGAAAACCTTTTTCAGTATTTTATAGTAGATCTTTTGACTGTTTAACAAAATATGTTTCGAATATCGAAAAGGAATTTTTATATATATATCTGTTATGAAAATAACTGAGAAATTGTTTGCAAGAATCTGGTTATCAAAAATAGACCAAAGGATTTAAAAAAAAAATACAAATTGCTCTGTTTCATTACTATAGCCGAAGATAGGTGCTTTCTAGAATTAACCATTGCGCGTCTCCATGTAGCCGCAACCAAATCTATTAATTATTGATCATCTCTAATGTCCTCATTTTCATTTAGATTTACTTTTAAATTTAAATTTTGTAATCAGACATAGATTTTTAGAGACTTTAATGTGAAAGTAGGTACCAAGCTTATTAAAACTTCATAATTCAATTAAAATTAAATACTGGATGTTTTATTGAAATATTGACCTTTTTTCAGTTTTTCAACAATTACTTTCGTGTTGAAACAGTGGAGTAATAATAAAACGCAACACTTGATAAATCTCTGCTGCTTTGGTTTGTTTTGTTTGTTAAAAAATTCCAGGACGGAAATTTTGAAACATGAAACGTTCGTTCTGTTGAAAAACTGTGGAAAAGGCTTCTTTTACAGTAGCTTCGTCATACATACTAATAATTCTTTAAGCTGTTTGTGCAGCGTTGGTTTCTGGGTTGAAGTTTTATACTAAAATAACACTACATTTTACCATTTCTATTTTGTGTATATAATGATATCAAAGAAAATTGAAATGGTTCGGAAACAAATGAATCACAAATTCAAAACAGACTTGCATTAGACTAAATTTGAACACTCCGTAATTCCAAATCAAACGATACATATTTAATATTAAAGTAGCGAGCTTATCAAAACTCTAATATCATATGTATCGCCTAATATCTACTATCACCTAAGGTCACATGTATCACCCAATAACTACCATATGAAATATAGTACTATATTTCATATTGTAGAAATATGTTAATGAAAAAGCAAAAGCAGCGTTTCCACGGTTATATTTTTCTTCTGTCATATGCCTTAGATCTATTGAAAGTTTTCTCGTTGTTACTATTTATGTTTCTAGAATTTACTTATATTTACTTTTTATATCAAACTTCATTGTATTTGCTTTTATCTTTTAAAAATAATGCATCTTGCATTGCAAAAGTAATATATTTTTTTTAATGCTAATTGTATATAGGAAGGATTAGTTTGTAAATTACAATATGATACACAATACTTTTTATTTGTTTATTATTAAAATGTAAATTTAGTTGCTTTCAATGTCAATTCAATAAAACACTTGCTAATTTTTTCATAAAATAAGCCTTTTTCCGCTATATCTTTATTAATATAGGCATCTTTATATTGAAAATAAATTTAATTTCTTGATTTTTTATTTTTTTATTTAAATTTTTATCGTGGATGTTCAAATATATACTCTCATAAATAAGTGATTGGATAAGACTTAAAAATAAAATAATTTTTAATAGATTTTTCTTTGTATTTTTTATTTTAAAAATAAATCTGTAAAAAGTGCCTTAATATGTGAACATCACAAATGCTTTAGCTAATATTTCCTACGAAAAGTTGATAAAATAAATGATAATTCTATGTAACAAGAAATCGGGACGACGAGTGTTCGCAACTGTAAATCAGAAGACAACTTAAGCCATTTAAAAATAATTGTTCTTTATGTATGTTTATATATATAAATGGTATAAAGATTGAGAGCACGGCTTTTATTCATGTATAAATTATTTTAAGATATATAAAAAAATATTTTAGTAAGTCATGTAAACATTTTTTTTCGTGTGATATTAATTCTAAATTTTATTTTAGTAAAAGAATATAAAAATAAAAAAGATAGTTTCTAATATCAAAATTAAAAGTTGTCACCAGACGTAAGGCACAAAATTGAACCTAACAAAAAAAAAAAGATAATTAAAAATTACATTTTATAAATAACTGTAACTTGTCAGTTGTTGGAATATAACGCGATATTTAAACATGATCATTTAATCTTATCGTAGATTTTTACTAAAATTTGTTCATTCATTTATGACACTTTATTGTATACTAAAATGCATAAAAGAAAAGAACATTAAACATTTAGTACAAGGGCGGCATTGTCATGAAGAGTAATATCTTACAGACAACCTACAATTAAAAATCTTCATGAATAAATTAAATTCCATTGTAGAGAGAACTTAATTATAGCTTTTTTTCATTTGCTATAGAGGCTTTTAACATTCGTTTGATATTAAGAAGACACTGTCTTATTTTACTATAAATAGACTGAGTTTAGGTACGTTCTTAATGAGGTAATTCCTGATAAATATAAAATCTAAAGTGGCTATTATCAAAGGGTCCCTACTAAGGACTGACTGACTTTGAACACCCTATGTAAAATTGTTACTAATAAAATAGTCATCATTTCTTATTTACTCATTATAGTGTTTCATACGGTTTTAGAAACAAACAAAATATTAACAAATATTCATATACATATATGGATACTTGACAAAAACATTAACATTATTATCTTTATGTCATAGAAAGGTAATGAAAAGTAGAGCAAATTATTTTTTCTTGGGGTGATGTATTCTGAATCCCTCGTTACGCTCAGAATTCTATTTTAGGAACTTTTGCTTCCCTCGAGGTTCAAAGTAACACCATCGTACTAAAACTACTCTTTTGCTCTCTTTTCATACAATCTAATATTCTGTTTGCAAGTGACTGTTAAAAAAATGTCCACAATGAAAAAACTGAAACTTTTAACAATGGAGTATATTCTTTTAAAGGCGACATATTTCACAATCAGTTTGTCTGACACGCACTCAGGCAAGCCGTATCGCTGTTGCTTTGTCTGAATATAGGTCACGAAATTTAACTGCGATTTCGTTTTTGAATAATTAAGTTTTGGAAAACCTTTACAAATTTTATATTATAATTTTAAAATTTTATATTTTAATTTTGGATTTTATAATGTCAACTTTGTTATTAGTTATGGTATAAATGGTAGTAATATGGGTGATAGAATAGAAAAATATTGCTTTTAGATACCTTCTACGTTTCGAGATATTAGCCAAATTGCTTATAATGGAAAGGCGGTAGAGCCAAGCTTATGTTATTTAATTGTATGGTGATTAAAATGAAAACTGATTGATATCAATGGGATTATACTTCATATTTAAATATATTTAATAGAATATTAAAGAAGAAAAATCTTCTTAAATATTTTTTAAAGAAATAATTGCTGCGTATTCAGAGCGTGAAGAAGATTGCAATATTTTTTAAAAATTATGTCTGTTTGTTTTTTGCAAGTACCTTTAGCAAATTCTAATACTACTACTACTAGGTAGATTTTTAGATATAAACGATTAAAGCTTCCTTACAATAAATTTTTTAATACTATTCATTACTGGTCGATAATTATTCGTATACCGTGGGTGAACCTTGTGCAGCTTTGTAAGTATATTTAAGTTACTTTCTAGTAATTCTTCCTATAATTACTCAATATTGAAGCTACCTGGCCTGCTTGTTTCTTATTTATATTAAATTTTTTAATAAGTTTTAAATAACAATATCAATAATTTATCAAAACTTATAATGTTACACTGACGCGGCAAAACAAAATATTTTTTTTTTGTTTTCTTTCAAAGCATAAGGGTAAAATCCAATATTTTTATCAAACATTTATTGGATTTGATAAAGACAATTAGTCTACCGCCGTCTCTCGACAGGTTCTTACTGACAAAACCAGTTTGGGAAAGGGTTGTGTATTATAATTTAATTTCTTTGTTGTAAAAGATGTTTCTATTCACGTTTAATACAAACGAGACATTATCAACGAATGACTCTTTTATAGCGATACGGTATGTGTGGTATGTACTGCGATATTTATGTACATTTCAAAAGAATATATTTGGATATTTAAGATTTGATTTAAGAAGAGACAACTTTGGTTCGTTGGTTTGTCGTCAAAAATATGTTTTCCCTTTTGGATACGCGCTGGGGAAATAAATTATTTAGTTCGTTTTTTTTTTCGGGTATAAAGTACACTACGTTTAAATTCTTATATAAAATTTCAATATTTATATGTAATTAAAATCAATCATTTAAGTTCATACTCCACATGAGTATTTATAAAATTTGGTCTACGGTTTATTAATTTTAATATAAGAGCACAAACGAACATTAAACCTATCATTTTTACATAGAAATGCATACTGTCATAATAATCATGAAACTTTTTCTATTCTATAATCAAAATAAATACATTTTGAATTAGAGATTTTAGTAAGGTTTGTATAATTAAATGTTAATGACATTATAACACTAACTAGACGATGTAAACTTACTAAGGGACAGTACAATTGCATTCATGTCTAATTAGACAATCTCATCCACAGTGCAATGTAAAGCAAGTGTCATCTTAATGTATTTTATAATTCAAACTCATATCCAAGGTAATCCTGAGAATCTCGTGCCCAGTGTGAGATTTAACATTATATCTTACAAGTATTTTTGTAAGATAATCTTTACAATTTTAGCTCAACAACTTATGATTAAATAGGATTATTTTCGTAAATGTAAGGTTAGTCAAAGTTATTCTTTATTCCACACAATTCATAATGCAGCTATTAGATCTATAAGATTAAGGCTGCATCTTATGAGCTACACCTTATGACCTATGTATTGTTTAATATAAAAACTCAGAAAAAATAATTGTTAATTAATAACAAGTGAGTTACTTAGTCCTAGTAAAACTGCCAGACCCAATTTTATATATATCATATAAAATATTAGTATACATTTTATAAAAATTTATACGTAAAAACTTTACGTCTACAAGATATACGTATAATTTTTATTTTAAGACTCGAACATCCAATGTAATTTCCGTCTTATACCTGCTCCGAAACGTTATTCAATGATGTTATCTTTTACATGATGGAATTCTTATGAAAAGCGATGAAAAGTAAACGAGAAATACCATATCGTAAGTAATCTCTTGAAACAGGTTTCTGTCTAATAGAACATTGTTTTTTGATTACATGCTTATAATCGATATTATGTGTAGGTTTTATCTAAATTTACCTTTTTTTAATAAGTGTACATTCCGCTTTCAAATTTCAGGATAGTAGCAAGATCATATTTTGTTTAAAGAAACTTTGTAGCTCCTCCAAATCTCTAAACCTTTCTCTCTTTAGTTAAAGCATTGTGGTAAAAAGTAACATAATTTTATTTATTTTATAATTATGCTTATCTTGTAATTATTATACATAAATATACTTTTTTTTTCAAATATTATTAATAATTGCTATTTAACTTATATATTAATACCTACACTTAATACCTTTTTTTGTAATTAAGTTCAGACATCACATTTCATGTACACATTATGTTTCAATGAAATAAAAAAAACAATTAACGTAAACAATATGAATTAATAAGACATTCCTGTTATAATTTACAAAATAAAATATCAAAGTTTTAAAATTTCTCAATTAATACTTTATAAATAAGAATTCAGAATTCATACAAAACTCGCTACCTTTGTCTTTGGGTCTGGTATTATGTTTACAGACATGACATTAATAAATTAGTAGCTATTAAATTTTCGGGTTCCTCCAAAAATAACCTCATATAATAATATAATTTTTACCACCAAATCCTATAAAAAACAGTGTTGCAATTACATTGTATATTACAAAATGTTAATTTTTTGAATTATATTCATGATTTTACTAAAAGGATTTACTGAAAAATGTTCTCCAAGTTGTTGGTAGTTTTCATATAGCATAAAGACATTTTATAGCGCAACTCTGATTATAACAAAGTTTTAGCTTCACAAAGCCACATGTATTCTTTATTATCATGTTCCTAGTATTCTCCCACTTCTCGCAATTCAGGCAAAGACTTATGGGAAAATAGTAAAGTGTTGTGGTGGTGTAGTATTATAGTTGCAATATATTTTTTAGTAACATGTTAAAAGTAAGATAAACGTGAGAATTTTATGTATTAAGGTAATCGATCGAGTTTAACTTATTCACGATTGCCTTTTAAGATTTTATCTAATGTAACATAAGATTGTGTAAAACTAAAACATCAAGTTAAATAGATTGTCACATATGACCTTTGTCTTATATATTATAATGAAATTTAAGAAAGCTCACATGTTAACAAAACAAATAAAACGATTTTTTCAATCGTATCGAAGAAATATATCTTAAAAGAAAAAGTATTAAGCATAGGTATAAATATAATTAATTTAAATATGAATGACATTATGGACGCACGTTTAAATAAAACCCAATTATATTATTCTTATAGAAATTTAGAGGAGGAAAAGAATACTCTTTAAGGGTGAAGCAGTTTTTTGATATTCATGGATTTTTCATCTCCAACAAAGTAATTCAAGTTCATTTTGACACAATCAGCTTAAAATCACAAAAATTCCAGAAGATACATCAAACGAGAGAGAGATCAAACGAAAACGCGAGTCTGTTTTAATCTCAATACCTCTATGTAGTATTTTTACTATTTCATTATCAATCAATATTAAACATTGTGATATTGAACAGTTATAATAAATAAAACAATTAACTTATAAATTATATCACAGAAATAACACAGTCCATTTCTTAATTGAATTAATATCACTTATAAATGTATTTTTTTTTTCGATAAGTATTATCACATTTATTAATGACATTTCTTTAAACTCTTTTTTGTGTCGTTTGGCAAATGCAGATACAATTATAGGATAATTATTTAGTATATAAATGTATTCAATTGAAACTAGTACTTAAGCTTTTATTAAATGATTTAATATGATGGTTGCTTTGGGTGTTATTGCATATATTTTATTTCTATAATATTATAATGTTACTATTATTTAGTCTTGTCATATATCAATTTAATCTTAGTCAATTCATTTAAATTTAAAAAGCACTATTTTACAATAATTCAAAAATAAACTACTCACATCTAAGCTTAAATAACGAAAAGATAAAATTCACAATTTAGAGTTTTAATATCAGCTTTGAAAGCTTTTATGATCATGAATTTTATAAAAGGTGACAGCTGACGACAATATACGACGTGAATCACATTAAACCCACCTTATTAAGACATTATAAAGATTTATTTCATATCCAAAAAAATATTATTGAAAACTAAATATGGATTAATTTGATTAAGAATTTATTTGTAAGTTTATATAAGAACGACCATGCTTTGGAAGGAACTTGAGCTGTCTTTGAACTCGTTACAAATTTTATAAAATCTCTTTGTGCATATGTATTGTTATATACATGTAGAGAAGTATATTGTCAAAAATGATTTGTTAAAGAGTTTAACTTTTACAATACGCTAAATGCAATTGTTATTTAATTACTTTAGCTGTACTCTAAAGTATATATTAATAATATTATAGGTAATATAACTAGGCAATTAATATTTTATTCTATATAACGCCACACAAAATTACAAATGTATAAATGATATGGTAAATGTGGTTGGTTAATTCAATTTAAATTTTTTCTATAATTTCTGCGATAAATACGAGCAAATATAGAAAAGGAAACAAATAAATTTCATAGCATTTATTAATAAAAACATTTGTTGAAAAATTTTTGTTCACATTTGTCAAATTATCTTACTTATTTTCATTTAAGATCACGTAGCTCAAAATATTTTTTTCAGATTACGCGTAATGTGAATATTAAATTCTACGTTTTTCACGCGTTAGGTAAAAAGCTTAAGTTTTTCAGCATATTCGCCCAAAAACATTATTTGTAATGTATATTTCTTAAGGAGAATGTTGTTAGCCAAAAATTATTCCCAGGCAAAGTGCAAGTAAACTTAACATATAACTGTAAATACTTAAGTTATTTTGTAATTCTAAGTTTACATTTATAAAACCTGTAATTTTTTTCTGTAAATTTTCTTCCATTAAAAAAATCCTCGGAGTTTTATTTTATGTCAGATTACTAGAAAGTAATGAATTCAAACCGCGGCCAATAGAAAATTAAAAAGTATTTCAATCTGTTATATTATAGAGGTTCGCTTCAAGCAGAACTTTTCGTAGTTTTCAGATTCGGTTTCGAAACATTTAGTTTTTTTAGCTTAGTTTCATTTGTCTTTGAGCATGTATCTATCCATCTATCTGTATTCATACTTGCCGGTATTAAAAACGTCTTTAATACCTACTTACGTTAAATTAATTAAAAAAAAATAAAATAACAAAAAAATATTTATTACAATATAATTTGTATTCTTAAAGTGGCACCGTTTTACCCCATCTGTGCATATTAAAAAAAATTATATAATGTATTTTACAAGCGGAAATAAACCTTTTTAATCTTCTAAATTATGCCTCATAATTTATTTATAAATTTTATTAATAGGTACGTTTACAGGTGGTGTAAATAAGAAAAAAGCCAGCCTTTATTTTCTTTCAAATTGAACAAAAATGTTAACCTTGCTTGTCAAAAATAATTAAAAGGCTGAGGTCTAATTAGTTTTCGGGCACCATATTTAATTAAATAAAATTAAACTTACCGAAAATGTTGTTAGAGTATCTATTACATTTTTATTATATTAAAATATAAAATTTTCTGAATTATAATTTATTAAAATAATTACATTTAGAAATCGTTTTTTTTTCATTTCCTTGTTATATTTTTAAACAGATACTTGCGACTATCATAACTGGAGGCACAAAAAATACCAATGAACTGGACTTAATGAAATATTATTAATTTACTAAGATAAGTGTCATGTTGGAATCGATACTAATTTAATTAATAATATAATTATAATTAAAAGAAATTGAAAATAGCACTTTGCATAAACAAAATTTTTTTTTGAATAATCTATATTGATGAGAAAATAGAATTTGAAAATCTGTCCTATCCTATCTATTGAGATTAGAGACAGATTTCAGATTCAGTTCCCATACATTTAATATATAAATAGTGCGTCATCGGCTACTCAGCAATAGCACAATACATGGGCATATTACAATTTCACACAACAACTGATTTGTAAATGTACCAAGTTTTGTTTATATATCTTCGTTACGACCGAGCTGATAATCAAAATTAAAAGTAATTGTTCTATTTAAGAAGAAGTCATCCATTCTCTTTTATATTCTATTAAAGTATAAAATAAACTAATGAGACCCCCTCGCTGCAACAACTATTACTAATAACTTTAAAACATTGCAGCAGTGCACCAGACAACCGCGTTATAACTTATAACTACTTTTCTTTAGTATAGGTCAAGGTGCTTACTATTAGAAAATTAAGAAGCTTTATGTGCAACCTCTAACGTTATAAAAGATCACGGGTCACTAAATTATTTCTAAACCAATTTTTGTTTACGGAACAGTCTTGTTAGTATACACGGTAGTAACCATACAATTTTATAGCGTTTAATAAAGAGGAAACAAATAGTTTAAGAAATGTAAATTGATCTGTAAAGACTATTTAAAATTTATTTTTTACTTAAATATAAAATTTTAAAATAAAACACTTTGTAAATGTTTTCCCAGGTTATACAAACAGAGGTAAGTTAACACCTAAGCTTTTTGAAAACAAAACCTACAAATGTGTGGTGTAATGAAGTCACGTATTTGCCGGCACAATGTTTGTTGTTTATTTAATAACATTAATTAAGCTTAACTTTTAATAAATTAAATTTTGTTTAACGTTTAAACGATTTAAATCTGCACAGAAAATGTTAAATAAATACGTGATATAAATAGTAAAATAAAACTGCAATGTTTTCCAACAAAATACTAATATAACAAATGTCTATTAAGCCAAAACAATTTATAATATAACAAATATATTTTTAATTATTACACATTATATTCGAATATAAACGATTTGGTTTGAAATATCATCTCCACGGTATGAGCCCGATTAAGAGGCATCCTCGAAAACTAGGCCTCGAAGTCCTCCAAACCGGAGAAGCTATTGACACTCCAGCCATCATTCATCCACATGAAATATCCAGATATTTGTAAACGTCCGCAGCGTATAGGCGTGTCAGCTGTCTGTGAGATACCATTAACAAAAAATCTATTCTATTACTCATTAGCATCACCCTATTCTATTTTATGTATGAACCGCTAGTTTTGTGATATCTCTACTTCTTATTGTATCAAAATTAAATAAAGAAGGTAAGAATTTAAGTAACAATTTTTTTTAAAGTAATAAAAATGCCTGAACGAACCTCGATCGCTCATTTTTTATAGATTTAAGAAATATCTGTTATTAAAAAAATATATGTATTTCTAATATCATAAGTCATAGCAGTAATAAGTCATAACAGTCCCCGTCTGAGTTATTTCTTTAGTTTTGACTTACTCAAGTGACAACGGAAATTAATTCAAAGATTAAAAAATATAAATAAATAAAAGATATCTGAGGTTAATTTGTATGATTTTTTATTCAATTTAACTTATTCAGAGCAAAGATTGATAAAACGAAATGCTTACCTCTAATGGAAACTTCACCATCTTGTTTGGTGCAAATAGGTGTGAGAGATAGTTAATTACTTGAACTGGAAATTAATAGTTTTGATTTATTTTGATTAAGTAGATTATACCTTTTAAGAAATGAAACAATAAAACACGAGCTCAATGCCAATTTGGCGTTACACCATTTATTTCTTTGTTTGCACAATATTGAAATTAGACAATTACAGTATACAATATTATTAAGATATACTTTTCTAATAATATGTGATTACAATATTTTTATATGGTAATTAAAGTGATGTTTATATAATTCTGAAATTGGTGTCTTCTTTTTATAAATGCCATAATATAGAATTATAGTATTTTATCAGACTTAAGTTAATTTAATAATATTTTACATAAAGTACGATAGAAGAGAGGGATTGATGTAAAAGAAGTACATAACAAATTATTAACATTATGTAGATAATATAATTAATATATTATAACGGATAATAATTTAATCTGCTTACTTATAATCAAATAAATATATCGAGTGTAAAATGATCTTGTTTTTAATATACTTTTTTTTAAGAAATATAGCTTGCATACAGAAGTAGAATTATTCCAGATATGTCAATAGAATTAAGTGATAATTGAGTTAAGTACTTGCAGATGGTTAAATAACTAAGTGAGATAATTTTTTATATAGGCCTGTTTAAAATGTTAAAATGTGTGATTTGAAAGTTATTTGAATGATAAGTCATAAGCGATTTAAAATAGATTTAAAATATTACTCTGAATATGTATCATATATTTTAAAATTGCGGATATAAAAATATCGAATATATTTTATTTGACTTATAATTATAAGATTGTTACATAAACTTGATAATAATAATAATCGATATTATAGTGACAACTTAATTTTGTCGATATTGTGGTTCATTCCACACTACAATTTATACAAAACATAGATTAATTATTGAATCATTTTGATTTAAAGCAGTATCTGAATATATATTACAGAGTTTGGTATTTGAGGTCTTTTTGTGAAGTCATACAAACTTAACTTGTGTTTACTTAATATGTTATGTTATAATATAATGCGTGACAAATTTAAACTCAACGAACTCAATAAAATATATTAAATGAAGAAATACATAAGATACTTGTATAACAACACTTACTCAAATGTTTCTGATTTATAAATTTGGAATATTCTTTTAAAAAGCAAAGATTTATTTTATAGTACTGAGTATTTGTATTAAGAAATGTCTACTTGAGGCGTTCACATTATTACCTTACTTCTAGGTCAGTTATACATTTGGCAAGGTCGGTTTAGTTAGTGAGGGGGTGCCATTGCTGTACTTGTTCCATTGGGCTTGATATGGCTGAGTTCCAATGTTGTAAGGCCCGTCCTCGAGCGAACATGTATGAGCCGAGCACGAATTTACCAAGTAAGCGATCTGAAATATTACTATTGTTGTAAACATACACGTTTAAAAAAAAAGAGAAGACGCATTATTTATGCTATTTAAATACTATTTTAACAGTAACTTAAATAAAACGGTGAATATTTTTAGACAAATTTGTACATCATTAAGAATAAAGAATAAAAAAATCGAAAACAAGTATATTTATTGAATTATTGATGCTACCTGAAACAAGAATCAATCACATATTAGTAAAATGAAATCGAATTGTTAAGATACAGTGACTTGACAGATTTTACATTCAATGTATGGTATTGTTAATTGTCGTTAAATTGTCAATGATAAGGATTCGGCGACAGACTCTCAGATTGACATGCTCTTAGCTTTATATAAAGTTGATATATATAAGTCGACATTCTCGATATCCTCGAAAATTTACTTTGTTTAACATCAAGTGACATAAATGAAACAATGTTTCTAGAACATGGGTTCGAGACGGTTAAAGAATTAGTGCTTGAAATTTACATCATGATATTTTAATTATAATAGTTTTGGGATAAAATTAGGACACCTAGCTTTATACCTAAGTAAGATATAGTATCATATCTCCTAAAAGGTAAAAATACATTACAGCTCTAGTCACAACTTCGTTCCTATATATAGTTTATGAAAGTTTAGAAAGTAAACTTCAAACAAATATAGTAGACAACAAAGTCATTTATCCGGCTAGATGAAAACAACAATTATCGTGTACACATTATATACCAAGAAATATAAAACGAGTGGGTGACCATAGGTGACATTACTAAGTGGGTTCTGGTGTCACACCTTTATTCCATGACTGATATCCAGCGTTGTTAAAATTCTATTTATATGCATTCTAAATGCCTCTCCCAAATCAAACTAAATTAGTAACACGGGAGAATGGCGTCAAAAAACTTTTTAATATCTGTGGAGAGACAAAAGGAACATGTAACACTTTTGGGTATGGTGTAGGGTACTTCTCGACAGAGGTTAATACTGACGTCGAAACGATATAGCATTAGAAATTACACGCGCAACGTTTAGCCTATCAATTATAAAAGGGTATAACAACCACCGAACGATCTGTAGAGTGTATTAAAGAAGGCTCTTCAAAAAAGATAAAACAAAAACTTCACTCAATGTAATGGCTTGAATGAATACGATTACATCGTCCATCTTGGACTCACAAATAATATTAATATATATATTGACATTGGTGCTTCATGAACCAGGCTGGACATATTAACAAATTCTAACGATCCTAACGATCCCACATTTAAGATTAAGTATTTAAAACGTAACAAAAAACTGAGAAAAAATGAATTTAGTAGTTTATTTTGTTCACGCTACAGACGTGGAATCGAGAGTTATAACAACGGAATCTTTTTATAACCTACTTAAGGTTTTTTGGTCTCTTGAACTATCATCATATGTCTGGGAGGGACTTCAAAGGTGGTATTAGTAAATTCGTTTAAGTTTTTTTTAATTAGTATTGTTTAATAAAAAATTACTTTACCTTTGGCATAGATGGAGTGGGGTTGCAAGGCTTGGACAGTTACGCTGGTGGTATGCAACTCATCTGCCCGCAGTCTGAAGTGGAAACACTCGGATATCAAAGCATTTCCCTCTTCGGAGACCTCTACAGCAGCGGTGCGGCGTGCTCTCACACCACGACATGCTCGCTCTTGAGTTACGCGAGCCACAACCTCTCGTTTACTCGACGATGGATCCGGCTACATAAAGTTAAGATTGGAAAGATAGGTACGAGATTTAGTTCCCTTAGAACGATAACAACTTTTTCTTGTAAAAAGCGCAACAATTATTTCGAATATTCCAATTAATTATATTTTTCTAACTTTTTTTTTATAAAGACACAAAAAGTCTATAGTTTTAAATAAATACCTTTAAGCCTCGTGCTTCTATGACAGTTACAGTAAGTCGATGCAGATTTTCATTGTACAACAATGACACCTGAACTTCTCCCAGGTCTGATGTTGGATCTTGTACTTCCTATCAATTAAATATAAGTCATAAATCCTTTTCTATTAATTATCATTGTGAAAATTTTGTTGCATTATACTTCACAAAAAAATTATCTCAATTGTGTGGAATATTAATCCTTCCGATAGTTCTTAAGTCTCTAATTTTCGTTTTTATTTACACTCAACTAATGAATACATGACGTATAATTAAACTTTATTGATATGAACCTGCTATATTGTGTTTGTTGGTAATAATCATTATTGAGTCAATATGGAATTTGTTTAAATTTAATGAATTGAAAGTCATTGCATCTTAATCAGATGAATGATAGTTAATATGATTTATTTGCGAGAATAATTTTAGACATAATATACTCGTATAAAATTTGAAACGAACTCATAATAAGAAGCTAAATCTTGTCACATTAATGGGACAATGTTATTGAATAATTATTGGTTGTTAATTAACGTCAGGTTTTAACATAATATGTAATAAGTGTTCAAACTACGACCTAACTTAATTTTATAATATATAATCAAACTACTAATATATTTTATGTACACGAGTCATTTGTACAAACAATAAGACTTTCTATTTACTTAATTATTTGCAAAATAAAGATAAAATCAAAGCAAACATTTCTTTTATGCGTCAAATTAAATATCATCTATAGAAGATGTATATTAAAACCCTAAACAAATATAATATAGATATCTTGGCTATGGATATATATATATGGATATAATATAGATATCTTGGCTTGTTCGTGATCAGGAATATCAATGATATGATACAAAAATCGTTTATTACAAATTTGATATATACCTATACACTACATACAAGTATTCTTTTATCTTAAATAAGAATAAGATGCGTATTATTCAATAAAGGAGATCTATATTCACGATTGCTATAATTACGGTTTTATAGATAAAAGTATTAAAGATAAAAGTTATATCTAAATTGAATTTTTATGTATATGGTATGAAAATAAGATTAAAATACCTTTTCAATATCCAATTTGTACAGTTGTGGTTCCTCATCAGGTGCGACCCCTTCGAGTTCACTAAGTGGTAAAATGATGTGGCCGATCAGTTGCTTGTTTTTGCCCACTTTTCCTATGTCCAGGAGTGATAGCTTCAGAGTAAGAGTCTCCAGTTTACCCGGGGGAATCTTATAAAATATAATATACTTTAAAATTCCAAAATCAAATAATGATAAACTCAAAATATACATAATGAATATATTTGTACAAATAATACAATTCCAGTAAAGCTTATACATAAAAGTTCGGATTGACAAACAAAAACCATCCAGTGTCAAAGTTATATTGAAATAGTTTGTTTTTATCATTCAATGTAAACCAACGCAATATGAAACTAACCAAATGGGAAAAGGCAATAAAATTATATATATATATATATATATAAAATTATAAAATTATGGTTAGTTTCATATTGCGTTGGTTTACATTGAATGATAAAAACAAACTATTTCAATATAACTTTGACACTGGATGGTTTTTGTTTGTCAATCCGAACTTTTATGTATAAGCTTTATTGGAATTGTATTATTTGTACAAATATATTAAATATATAATTACACTACATTGTATGCTAAAATTATATTTACTACCACACTATACAAGTAGCACTTATATATTTTTAGCTTACTTTTAATTTATCTGCTTTATTATCTGAGTCGTTTATATAATCATTATGTGTCATCGTATATTTTAAAATAATTTCTTAAAGGTATCCTCTTATAACTGTTATTAAAAGTTATTTGATATTTTCTGATAAAGTATCCGGGTTGCTAATATTAAATCCAATTGGATTAGTTTTTAAAATAACGTCTCCATGCGAAAAAAAAATATATTTATGAAAATAATATATTCTTTTCTTACAGTAGAATAGTTTAATCTTTGTAAAGGTCTCAATCTTCAATCTGATTCGCGTATTATCGTTAATCATGATAATTAAACTAACTGTATGATTTTGTAATGTAAGCGTATTCATTGTTGTATTTAAAACAAAATTGTGTACATGAAAGGAAACAGCGGCCATCGATTTTAATTAAAAAGTGGTAGCTGCTCGACCGCCATGAAGTTAATAGTTTTGGACTTCATTTTAGCGGAATGAATAAATCTGATCTGAACTTTATACAGTATTTATAGATTTTATTTAGTTAAAACGTATTATACTTGTTAAATTTTACAAACATATTATCAAATATCTTACATTTGAACTTACCTGGTACACGAATGTCTCATCAAAGAATGGATTGCAAGTCTTTTTCTTTTGCTTCGTCTGCAAAACTCTTCTCTCGTCTGGCATAAGTTGAATTCTGTTAAAGTTTTACCATATTAGATCCAATAAACTTCTTCATATTATATTACAAATAAATCACCTAAGATTTTGAATGAATACAAAACAGACTATCTGTTGGTGTAGTCGTTGGTAACACTGCCTACCAAGCCAAAAGACGTGGATTTCATTTCTATATGAAAAAATATTTTCTGTAATCCACAGATACTATTTGAAATCTAGTTTTTTCTTTTTTTTTGACTTTTTTGTGAAACTCCTCGTGGCATAGATATAGGAATTACGAAGCAAATTTACGAAGATTGGCGAAGAAATATTAGGATTAAGTGGTGGTAACAAGATTGAACAAAAAGTACTTTTAGACTTTAAACAAAAATTGGATTATTTATCCTTTGTGTATTTAGATAACGTGATTATATTACATGGGACGATTTTAATAAAATTAACTATGATTATGAGTTACTACTTTCATCAAAAATTATTTCATATTAAGAGGAAAAATAAAAACATATTTTTGGTTTTATTTTTAATACAATACGGGACGTATATAGTTTTGGTTTTGGAGCTTATTATCTGAAGCAATTTTTGGGATAATTTGAAATAGAAATATTTAAAAAAAAAATTATTTCCAAACAAAAAAAATACTTTTGGGTCAACTATTTGCTTATATTTTAAAGGGGTTTAAGTAGCTTATTAGTCCGGAGGGTAACAGCTATCAGTTAAATATAATTCAAAGTGTTTGAATTTTTTTTCAGTACTATAAGTACAAGAATTCAATACTAAATGTTGTTTTATAGCTGTTTACTATTCAAATCACTCGATTCCTGTTTCTTTACGACATGGCCATTATCTTGTCAGTAAAGTATCCTATGGGAGTTGTAATAAAAGCAAAACGAACAAACTGCCCTATTTTATGATACCTTAGAGGAGATGTATTATTCTTGTCCGCAATATAAATTTCAAATGAAAAGAAATCTTGTATTTCTTTCATTTAGATATGGAAATGGGCCATTAAATTATTATCAGCATTATATGTTTTTAATAGTTTAATCTTATATTTAAATATTATTTTATTTACTTTTAAACATTTTTAAATTTAAAAATCAAGAGCTATTTAACCATTTTTATCCATCTTATACCTCTTATATATTTTTATCCATTTTATGAACAGTTCAAATTCTTTCTCTTAAAATATAGTTTCATCTAAATACATTAAGTAATTTCTGAGTAAAAAGAGAAAAGTAAACTGAGAGACTAATAAACAGATGAACACTTAAAAAAATTGTTTTAGATTTTTCTTTTATTACTATTTCATTATATGGAACAACCTACTGAATGAAGTAAGTGAGTTAAAAACTTTTTCGAAAAGAGTCTCATAGCTCTTAACAAGGTAGCAGTTTCAGTCACGAGTCTTACAACTTCGAAGTACGTATTCACAGTCTATTATAAATTAAGTTGTATAAAAATCTGCTATGTTATTAAAAGTAAAGTATAAAAATAATAATAATGAGTACCTACTTAGAATTTGGGTATGGAAAAAGAAGTCGCAATGGAAAGATCCTTCACCACTATAAAATATCCCAAATGAAATAATTCCACAATTATATCCAAACAACATTATGATCAAACAATCAAGAATTTGCAACCTAGACAAGAGCAACCGCTTTTAAGTGTCTCATTAACCCAGAAAAAGTAATAGAGACATATGATATCCGAGAAAATGAACTATAAAACATCTATACTTTCAACAATAGCATTCTAAACGATGATACTAACTCAGTAAAAATCCTTAACAAACAATTAAAAGAATAAGAGAAACTTATTATTAGATAGTCAAAAAAAATAACGAAAATGGTATTTCTATAATAAATAAAAAATAAAAGAAAGAGAAGAAGAAAGAAGAAGAAAGTTTGAAAATACATGCCTATCATATTTAAAAAGGGAGTGACGTCACCTGAAAGAACTGCGACAAACAAGTAAAGAATGAATAAATAGGCTCAAGTTCAAGGTTAGACAGTTGACTATATAGCTACAAGCTTCTATTGCTAACTCTATACCGGGAAATATTTACAATAAAAATATTGATGAAAATATACACAATAAACTCGGAACATGTGAATATCTTAGTGAATATCTAGTGAATATCTTAATAACTTTTGAATTAAACAGGTCTTTCTCATTACTTAGTGCAGATATTACCTCAAACATCAGTAACTATTTATTAAAATCCTTTAATCTTCCATTTCAATCGGTATGAAGTACGCTAACCTCTTGCAAAGGATCAAGTTGTTTCAGCAGAGATAGCTATAGTTGAATATTTAATGACTGGATTAGTGTGGAACATAATCCTGCTTTATTGTATTTTACTCTTTTACTAGAACTAAAAGTTTCTTATAATTGTCTTATTATCACACAAGATCAAATATTTCTTACCTGATGTACGGATCACATGCATTTGCCAAAGCCGGTGTACGTGAGGGCAGATGTTTCGCTTTTATAATATGCACTTGGAGTCTTTCAGTTCCTGACTCGTACTTCAAAGTAAACCACACGCGGCCCTTGGGAAATAACGTAAAAGGTTGATTATTTTAACCTATGACAATAATTTGGGGAACACCTTTATTAACTTTATATTATAATATTTTTGTTTGTTTTTATTCTTACTAGTAATAGATCATATAACATACAATATTTAGTATAAGCATGAAATTAAAAACTTTTTCTTTGTTATATCGTAGTCCAAATTCTATTTGTTTTTAAGTCAACATAAACGAGACTTTTTCTATTTTTTATAATATTTTTTTTAATATATTCATTTTTTTTATGTAAGTTACAAAGTGACTACATAAATATTCATTTATTAAGCCCCACCTACAAGAAAAAAGCTGATAAATTTCACACCCCTTCCTTATGTTTATTTTAGTGATTAATGGTTTTATAAAAACATTTTATAATTAATAGAATAATGAATAATAATATGAGTGGGTTGAACTTATATAAAATAATAATACAGACAGACTTTGTATTTTTTAAGGAAGTCAAAAAGTTGTAAATTAAGCAATAATTTTGCAAATATCACCATATTTAGTGGTAATCTGATTACCGTTTTTCCTCTTTTCCTACATATGATTTAAATCATGATAAATTAAATGGCACTTTTTGCTGAATATACACCTTGGCAATTTGTTATATCAAGAAAATGTTGGATTTAATCCTTTTTTATATTCATAAACATCACTGACATTTTTAAAAATTTTTGAATCTTTTAAGTGAAAAAAAATATAATTCTATTAATATATTGAAAATTGTGTAATATTAAAGCAAGCCTATACTTTTCAGATAGCCTTTGCAATTCTAAATTTGCTGGTTTAACCAATTCGTAAACATTACATTAAAGAATTCATCCACAAAAAAAAAACATTTTAATCGGTCAGTTAACGAAGAATAAATATTTATCTCCATTAACAGACAGATGAACGTAGTGCCTCATTTAATTAGAAAAACCTTTGTTTTACACAAAATATTGCTTGATCTAAATGAAATGTATGAATCCGTCGACATGGAGTAATATAAGAATAAACAAAATTTATGCAGTGATAATGATAATGATGCAGTGATTAAAATTCATTTTTATATGATCCTTACCACATGTCCTTCAGGCCAAAGCTGGTCTTCAACCAAACAATCGGCTTTGTAAAGAGATGGATCTAATACGCCAAGATCAGTAGTATTGGCTGCAAAACAAATAAAAACATTATTATTGGTTCTATAAGATGCGATCTCGAACACACTGTAAATTAATTTAACGTTAAATAATTTACACTACTCAAAGCTATTTCGATTGTCCTTGGGTTTCTCTATTTTACATTTCCTAGCTAATTAATACTTAGTTAAACAACTTTAGTTTAACTATTCACTGTGAACCGTAATTATACGCTTGTGGTCGACCCACTGTGTTTGTTTTTATTTCATGTAATAAAAAGTACATCTTATCTTATAGCTCTATTAGCAGCCTTATGAATTGTGGAGAACATCAAGCTACTACAAGCGAAAAATTTTATATACCCTTAAATTAATGTATCCACTTCTAATAACTCAACATTTTCAAAATATAAGTTCTATTTACTAAGTAAAATAATTTAAAAAGTTTGTATTAGATGATGAATAATTCTTAATTACTTCTAGTCTTTTCTTCTTAGTAGCGAGCTTCGTTAATAATCTCTAAATAAACGATATGTATGTCATGTTTTGCAAAAAAGTACATTATATATTTTTCTTCATTTTAACTGTTTTTATAATTCAAAATTAATAAGTTTTATTATTCTTGTCGCATTAATGATATACATAAAAGATTATATGTTTTAATGTTATGATTTTTTTTATATTTAAGTGTTGTGTGTTAGGAAGTGTGGGGGCTTATACAATAACACTGAAGTACGAAATAGATAAACCAACAAAACGGTGACCCTAAAATCGTAGATTTAAGTCCTGTCTGCGTTTTTCTGGGAAAAAATGTTGAGACACGTTTACGAGTTGATTTTTAAATTCACGAGGCTCGAGCAAGCGAACGAAAAAGGTATAGTTTAGAAGTAATGCTATTTTTAGGAATGGTTAAAATAAAATACTGAGAGTAAAGGCGTCGCTTGAAGCAAGTTCTTTATGAAATGTTTTCTTTCTTTCATATTTACGGAGCAATAATAATATTTTTAAGATATAAGACATTAATTTAAGTTACTTTTTCATATCATACCCAATATAAGTATTGTTATTAGCATTTAAGATCAAGTTTACTTAAAACAATACAAAACTCTTCGTTTAAGACCTACAATATCACAAACCGATACACAGTTGTTAAAATAGACAGAACAATACTTTTAACATATTATTACAAAGCAATTTTGTGTCGGGAGTTAATACAAAAAATAATTAAACAATGCTTGCATATTTACTGCATTTACTTACTGGACTAAGATATTTAAATTGGCCTACTTATTCTAGGCATCTCACATTATCTAGTAATTTCTAGGAACTTACTTAAATCATAAGCAATGCAGCGCATTTCAAAATATATATATATTTTAATTATAAAGGAGAGCAAACGAGCGTGCGGGTCACAGGTCAAATGTGATCACCGCCGCCCATGAACTCTTGCAACATCCGAAGACGCACAAGAGCGTTGCCGGCCTTGGAGATAAGAGTAAACGCCTTTTTTGAAGGTACCCATGTCGTATCGATCTGCAAACACCGCCGAAGGAAGTTCATTCCACTTGAAAATCGCACAGTAGAAGATCGCCACGCATCCAGGTGGTATGGATGGAAACGCAGGCGGTGACGCGTTGTGCGGTGATGGATATACGCATATAAGGAATTAAAATCTTATAAAAATAAAATTATAAATACTAAGCTGAATTTATGTAGGAAATGAGGTAGTATATTAATGTATTTACCGTATAATACATAAGTATTATTAATATTATACTTTATAAATCTTTTTCATTTATAAGAAATTTATCATAATTTCAATTTAAAAAAGAGAAAGAAAAGTAATCGTTTTTTTTAACAGCTTTTTTTTCTATTTTTATAATTTATGTGGTGGACCCAAAACTTCTTTCATTCCTTCCTCAAAGGTACACCTTCATTTGTTATTCAAATTTATATTATTTTATTGCATATGCTTTAAAACAAAGAAATTTATTATAATTACAATTTAAAAAAGAGAAAGAAAAGTAATCTTTTTTATTAACCAATTTTTTTTATATTTTTATAATTTATGTGCTGAACGCAAAAGGTCCTCAGAACACCTTCATTTGTTATTCAAATTTAGATTATTTTTTACCATATGATTTACAACAAAAATAAAATTATTATAATACAGGTGTAAAATAAATGATTTTTAATTTTTTAAACAGATGTACTGTTTGCCAAAGCAAATCTCGTCAGTAAATAATTATCAAGGGAAATTTTTAATACATAGTTGTTGAAAAATATATTAACAATATAGAAGGTATGATAAAAAATATTTGCAACAAATTATTTAAATATAAAATAAAACAGACAATTGAGTTCAAAAATAAACCGACATCTGAATAAATCTTAAATAAAATAGTTCTAGAACTTGCAAGAAATTCAATTACCTTGGATCTTTATATCCTTTTCTTTTCTTTAAAATAACTCTATCAAAGATATAAATCGTACACCAGCAAAGCTGATAAAAGATTTAAACTTAGTAGGAAACTGGGTGGATATTCAACCTCTCCCTAGGTTTAGATTTTTGACATATATTTGTTGATTTAAGTAAGAATCAATCAATATATAAATATATATGCTGAAAACGGACTGTCTGACTCTCAAATTGATGTCTCTACATATATTTCTTAACACAAAATATTTATTTGACGCTTTAACCAATGTGCTGTGAATCCATCTCATAATGTTAACTCAAATACTAAATCAATTATCTCAATTAGCAATTATCCATGGATCGAATTTGCACATAATATTCATAACTCCAGTGCTGACACTGATTGTGCTACTTCAGTGCTAATTGTAAGGACTATGTATATTATTATCATTTACCTCTTTATCGTAAATAATATAGGCTATCCTTTCCACGGTTCTTCTAAAGAATAATTCCTGGACCTATTTAGATATTTTAACATAAATTATACAGAATTTCAAAAGCGTTTAATTTTCAGGTAGGTATTCCATTTATTTATGTTTTATGAAAATAATATAAATTTTGTCATTTACATAAATAGCACCTTAAAAGTAATTTTCTATTACAAATTTACTTTACAGAAACATAACCGATGAAAGATGATATATTTCTTATGTGAAATATAATCTTAATGGCTTAACAGAAAACGCCAATACCCAAAACAAAGTGGATTATACTTGTTTATTATTACTATGTGATAGACTTTACAATGATCACAAAATGGAAAGCCAAGTGAAATTAATACCAAAAATATTATTTAAAATATTTAAGATATATTATAAAAAAAGAAAATAAAAAAAGAAATTTTATATACTATATTATTTTCAATTTCTACTATTTTATTCCCCTATAGCGAAATAGAAAATTTTATTTTAAGTTAAAATACAAAGGAATTTTTTTTCGCCTCTGGCTTTTGTTACTTGCTAACTAATATCAATCTAATATACTTAAGTTTATAAGTAAATTTATTTCTCAATTCATAAAACTTTATATTTCAAGTGCTTATGTTACACACGTTTTGTCTAATCCTTGGGGGTATTTGAGTTACGGTTCAATATTTTAAGTGTAATGTTAAAACAATAAAATATTGTAGAAGATTAACTAATGTTCTTTAAAATACTATTTGCAATGTAGCAATATATGAATGTATATGTGCAGGTGTGTGTGTGTGTGTATACATATACGCCCATATAAACCCATGTGCACATGTATGTGTATGTATTGAATGCGTGTATATATGTTTATAAATATATATACACGCATTCAATTTGTTCTTTCTTTTTTTTTTCAGTTTTAGTATGTAATTATCGGATTAGAAGTATACTTTTAAATTTTAAATAAAAATTTTGATACATAAAAAATATCAAATAACGTTTATGTGTAATATAATTTGTGTATTATAATTAGTGCGACTATTTGAATCATAATTCAGTCTGGCAATGAGGCCTTCGCTGCCAGGATATTTCAACATTATAACAAATTGTAATAGTCATAAAGTTTTACATTAAAATAAAGGACAAGTCCTCTGAGTTTCTGACACCAGCATTTCTCAGTGAGATATGTCCCAGTTATATAATTTAATTACAGTATTCTTCTCTTAATTGGAAGGAAGGCATGAATCCAGCTACGTGATATTTAATGTCTATTTCTTAAGAACTATGATAGCTAAACTATTTTAGATATTTCTTTGTAGTAAATAAGTACTTATAAAAATAAAATTCTTTAACACACATATACTTCATTTTTAGTTTGATTTAGAGATAAGAACGTAATTTTATTGAGCGAAGCTCTATACGAGAAACTTTTCTCAATCCTTTGTGCAAGAATTAATCAAAAACGGTATATCCGAAATTTTCAAATGTTGCACACTTATAGACATCAGTATAGTGGTAGTTTTAAAAAGTATTTTTTTTAAATATTCAACGTCATTGAGGAATAATCACGGAAAAACTAAAATCCCATAGACTTCAATTTGAAAAATTATGCGTGCGAAAATTTGCTCAAAGTTATTAAATATTAAATATCATGAATATGTCAGTAGGGATCGAAGAGGGAAGTGACAGTGCAGTGTCTATCAAACTCGACAGCCACCTTCAAGTATATTTTTTAGATAAAATTTTTATTTTTATAGTAGTTATTTAGATATTACTTTGTCATCTGCAAGAGTATTAAAGGATAAGCATTTGAAATCTATATTTTACTTAAATATAACTAAATATTCAACAACTAAAATCCAAAAATATAAACAAAGTATCTTTATATGTACTGAATGTTGATATCTGTGAGAGCAAACAAAAGGGTGCTAAGGGAATGAAGTTTGTTTTCCTAACAAATATAATTTCAAGGCAAATTATGCTCTCTCAAAGTACTGCCCAACTCGGAATTTAGCCCTTTTTTATATTAATTTAAAAATTAAAGAAACATAATAATAGTATTTTCTTAGATTTTCACGAGTACACATTTCAAATAAAATGTTAAATGTCTGAGGACTAATAGTTCTATAATATTATCTGACACTTAATCTCGTCTACCCGTGAACACGATTACTGCAAAGTATTCGAAACGTCGGGTTAAAATAAAAAATGTAACCAATTTATACGCGAGTTTTAATCCGTAAAAATAGTTTTATTTGAAACATAATAATGTATTATTTTTGTTATTTATAAATATAACATATATTAAAGTAGTATATACCAATGTTATCTTATAGTTAACATTAATATATAAAATACATGGTTTTTCATCATAACTCCACACCCATTAACGGTTACAAGGTGTTAATTATAATTTTGCGTTTCTATTATGACACTTCCACAATGAATTATAATACTATGTATATACAGTTATAAAGTCATATATATATATCTAATTCAGAAGATAATTCTGCAAATGAGGAATAAATAGTAGTAAGAGATTAAAACTAGTGGCAATTAAAGTCGTTCTCGTAATTGAGTATTTGATATTTTATTAGTTTTAATATTATTGTTAGTATTAGATAATATTATATATTAGATTTCTGATGTCATACAATCATATCTATTATAATTTTAAATGCTGAAGATCTTTATACTACGTTTAGTTTTTTATGGCTTTATAATTGTATTCTCATAGTAAGTTACTTTTATTGGTTACTTTCAGTAGGTATATAAGAAGAACAGAATAGTATATTTCACTCTTAGTTTTGAGGCATATCAATTTAAAATACAATACATTACAATCCAATCAATGTGTCAAAAATCAGCAGCTGCTTATAACTTACATTATTATTATTATTTAGAAAAACACTGAAAATGTTCACAGTAGAAGTTAAAATATAATAACAGGTAAGGCTTTATTGATTCTCGTATAACTGGTATTTAGAGCGTACGCTCCAGTAAGACCCATGGTATTCCAATGTTAAATCAGCCGTCCAATCGCGTAGTATGAGAATAGAATATTTTTCTTAAACTAAGCGATTAATATTAGATAAAACCATATCTAAATTTTTAAAATTTTATGTATCTCAAAATAATAGTATTTATATCAAGAAATCAATAATGTAAACAATTAATAAGCACTTGACGTGATATCTACGACATTGTTACAAAATTTCAATAATATAATATATTACAAATATATTACATTTGTTTAACTTTAAATTTGTTCTTTTTCATAAGAAAACATTGATAATTTTTGCCAATTAACAATGTTTAACAAAAATAAATAAAAATACCGTATTATATATGTTGCATTGTGTTTTTGACTTAGTGGATAAAAAGGTTTATTTTTGATAATAGAAGTTTTTATTCCCAAAGCCAATGCGTTATAAAAGTTTGCTCTAATCCTCGGGGATCTTTAAGTTAGGATTCATAACTTAAAGTTAACTTCTATTAGAATATGTTCTTTATGTATAAATTGATTAAAAGTTACATATGCTCTATGCATGGCTAATTTTCTTACACAGTACTTCTATATTGTGAAAATGTGTTAATTTGATAATCATACTTATATAAATTTGTACCTTAAGACTTGATCTCTTTTTATTCTAGAAAGCACACAGTATTTTAAATCTGTACCTGGAGAGAGTACCTGGAGATGGGAATCCATATCAAGTCTTCTCTAAGCCATATTAACTTGAGTAACTGATTCTGAAGGAAATTATAAGAATAATGCATATAAGAAAGTGAACAAATTCTTTGGATCACTTTGCCATTAATAAATATAACCACGGCAATATTTATTCATCAGAAATACTTCTATTATAAATATAATCTAAAATTTCTTTTTTAAAGAACATTTCATATTTCTTTCATCAATTGCGATCCTTGCCAAATTCGTGTCATAGAATATTTATAAAAAAATGTAATAACGCCTCAATGAATTCTCATTTATATTAAAACGAATTCTTAACAAAAAATGAATACAGAGCAGATGTAAATTGAAAGGATGAATAAATACTTATATAAAGTACAAGCTTTTGTATGAAACTTTTTAAAGCCATAATATTTCGTCAGTGACTAACTTTTTGTGAATTAAATCTAACGTTATGATTAAAGTAAAAATGGGTAATGACTACATAATACTGCCTTTTAAGTTGAAGGTCCGATGTATCTACATGTCCTGTCAGAATTCGATACAATATTGACTAATACCTTCTCAATGTTCGGTCTTACAAATGTACTAGAACTGTTAATATTAATTTTGGTTGTTAAAATATTTGTAGAATCGTATTCGCCAAAATCAATATCAAATTTGAAAAACGTGTTGGCGTGCGTTATCTACATGTTTTAAACTCTCAAAATAAAATGAATTCAGCTCCAAATGTTAGTAAGGTTGTTTATTATTTAAAACGATATATTGGATATGAAATATTATACAAATTCCAATCGAGCCCATCGAGAAGAGCGAAAATGCTATCACCACCTGTCTAGGTATTTAACAAAGTCTGACATGCAAGCTTTTTACGAAAGCTTTCTGCGTGCGGTATATGACGTGAAAGGCTGGGAAACGAACTTTGTGAACCAAAGATTCCGAGTAATTATTGACGTGTGTTCCTCGAAGCCCATAAGAATATCGTCAGAGGTCCGTTCTTTCTGTAATTATTTTCTGTTGCTCAAATAAAAGTGACATATAAGTAACCCCATTCCATTAAGATATCACCAAAATATTTTATATATAAAAATAAGAAAGCCCATTGAGTATTTCTTTTAAGAATGACTGATTCGAAATTAAAATGTTGATACAATAAATGCTAAAAGTTTATATTTAAATAATATGTAAATGTTAACTAATATATTTTTAATTTATCGCAAATTTCTCCGCGATTATTTTAATATTTCAATAAAGCTTCGGAATAAATCTTTATTTTTTAACATTAAATATGCTCTTAAATTAAAAGTGTTTTTGTAAAATTTTAATGCCCACATACTATGGACGTGATGTTAAGTCATTACACTCGATATTGATATTGGCTTAATGTGACCTGTGTTAGATCTCGTGACGTCATCTTGTACTTTCACGTCAAGTACGTATTTTTACGTACGTTTACCTACGTTCTGTGGTCTAAGTTAACTCGTTAGCCAAACTGTCTTAGTGTGTATTCCCACAAGCTTCTTTGGTAATATAGATTAAAATTAGATAAAATGTTTTCTTTTGTTTCAAATGCTAATACGTTTCTTAATATATTCTAGGTAGATAAAATTGATTTAATGCTGTTTAAATTCTGCTTTCAAATTTAAGCTGCGTACATCTTATGTCACACGGTAATTTTGATTTTGTTTCTTTTCGTTTTAAAATCATTTAATGCGACGATTAAAACATGAAATTAATTCATTTATTTGTCTACTTTTAACGGTTTTTTTTTTGGGTATAGATTTCAAGATGAAATGTTGACTTAAATTGTATAAAACCTATTACAAAAACAAAGTTCTTTTTGTCAGTTTATCATTTTGTCAACCCGGTGTTAAAATTTTCTGAAATTATAGAGGTCAATTGTGATTTTTTTAAATTGAATCTTAATTCGACAATTCGTCTTCCAACGGGTTTGATATAATTAGGATTATATTTAGATCGCAAGAGTAAAATAAAAACTGAAATTGAAAAGGTCGTTTGTTGGGTGTTTGTATTTAGTTTTTGAATATAGAATTTCTGACTCTGACTTTTTCGGAAAAAGCTTTGTGCTAGAATTTATTAAAAGTATTATAATACACGAGTTTGTTTGTTTATCGTTCGCAATTTGCGTTTTATCGAGTTTCAAAAACTGGATATATAAATAATATAAATTATAAAAAATTGTGTAGATCACTGAATATCGCTTGAATTTCCTATTTTACGAGCTTACATGACCGAGGTAATCCCACGCTTTTCCAGAAGATCGAGATAAAGTTGCTATAACAGGCACACGCGCGGCACTCTTGTGCATCCTCTGATGTTTTATGGTGCATAGGTACAATATATAGGCGTCTTGATCATTTACCACAGGTGCCGCTCTGACTTTTTTGTACAAGCTTTTATTTAATTTTTACATTATTAGAAGGGGTACAAAATTTTAGTATTTAACTTTAAGCCATTTCAACTAAACCGCTGGAACTGTAATTTAAAATTCATATTTAGTTCCAAAGACAATGCAATTACACATAATAAAATAAATTTAGATATTAAGCCAAAATAGCCGCCGTAACAAAATACCCAAAAAATCAATTTATTAATACAACCCATGCGATATGTTAATCCAATAAAAAGGCTTAATTTGTAAGAATACAGGGTCATCAAATGACCTATCATTTGATTTGATGATATGTGATGATGGTGTTTTGCCAAGGTTTTTAAGAGAATACAATACAACATAAAAAAAAAACAAACCAACATAACCACAAACACAAAATGGGATTAAATTTAAAACATGTTCATTATTTGTAAACACTTTTTGTAATACTTATAAGTAATTCTAAAGGAAGAAATTTTTTAAATTAAACTTTTGTTTATTTTGAGATACAATTAAAAGCTAAATATTGTCTATTTAGTGTATTCACATTGCACTTGCATAATCTTATTTTAGTGCAGAAAGAAAGAGAAAATAATAAAAATGACTGGGGCCACGCACCAGACCTCAATTTTGACTCGTTAAGTTCACAAAATCTCGGTATTTGTTAGCACATTGAGCGAAGCGAGGTGCAAACAGCACCGAAATTTACAAACCGTCGACGTATTCTGTCTTCAATTATTTTTCAAGATGAGACACATAATTCACTTTTTTGTACAAAGGATGCTCTCATAGAGAGCTTCACTCAATAATAAAGGTATAAATAATATTCATTACCGTTAAATAAGAATAAAATAGCGCATAATATGGCAGAGATTTAAACAAGTAACTTTACAGTTCGCCACTTCCACATTTTAGAGTAGCCTTTTGAACCATATTTCTCCTCCACTCAGGGGACTTTACATTATAAAGACATAAAATTTTATCGTTTAAATGCTCTCGTTAATGGCAGACATGCTTCATTACACATTAATACATACACTTTATATACATATGATCAAAATTTAACTTTATTTCTGTGCTGTATCTGCGAAGTTAATATTAATTTTATTAATCTTATTAGAATTCAAATCATTTTTGCTACAAATCTTTTGAAGCTGATTGTTTATTTCAGCGTAGTGTAAAGAAGTAGCAAAAAATACTTAACAATATTTTACCAGCGCTAACTTTTAGATAACTTCTTATGTGATGGTCCATCATAGTAATTTGTTTTGTTTTTTATAATTCCCTCTTCGAAATAAATAACAATATTAGTAATAAAAATCACTATATTCTTTCTTAGATACCTATATAAATCCTATTTGTTTTATTAGGGAAAATTAAGAGGGATGTTAAGAAATTTATATCAATTTTCTCTTTTACTATAATGAACGTGTCTTGGCCATAAATAATTGGAGTATATTATAAACATAAAAACTGAATAAAACATATGTGAGTTTTTTATCGATGTATAACAAAAAGATAACCTTGACAACTTTTTTATATTTTCTGTAGATTTATTTATTTAGTCCCAAAATTGACTCGAATTCTAATGCATTTGATTTCAGGTACCTAGATATCTATATCTATTTATATTGTATAATAAGTATAAACTAAGGGGTAGTTTGTTGAAGTCATGCTCGACTTTAAATGGGGTAATGTTTTACAGTTTTTCTAATGAAACATTCTACAAGTTGAAAATAAAAGCTAATGGCATTTGTCCATTAAAACAACTACAAACATGGCGTCGAACTAAAATGTTGATTGTTTTGAAAAATAGAAGTATTGATAATGTTTATTTTGCTACCGTTATAAAAGTTTCGTGGTAAACCTTATTATTATATAAAACACTTTTTATTCAAAGGTTTAAGCTTTAATTATTTTAGCTTTTAATAAAATTTATAATAGTATTCATTAATAGGTACATTTTAACGGATTTTTTTTTATTGTTATTTCCAAATAAGGTAGTTTGGATAGAAACTACAATCTTAATTTTAGAAGTGTTTGTCTGTTTGCACTATTAAGTAAAAAAAGGTAACCTTGCAACCGTTGACTTTTTATTAAAAATAATAATCTTCTTTTAATCAATTTATGGTAATTTCTAAATAGAATAAAACAAAAGAATATAGAACATTACTGCAATGGCCGGCAAAATGATTATTTCTGGACGATCGTGTAAATGTGGGCCGAGTCAAAGCCGAGGCACAGATACGTGAGTTCATGAATGTCCATTTGCGATTGTGGCCAAGGCTCGTATAGTGATTTTCTCAAATTAAAACTAAGTTAAATTTAAAATTTTCAAACCTTTTCATATATATTTTTCTTTGATTTTAGTAGAAACAAACATTTTACAACATTATACAACAATTAATATTCTAAATGACAAACAATGCACAATAATAATTTTTCTCGCGTATAAGTGTTTATTTGTTTTTTTTTTCATTAACCTCAGACGATCGAGCACTTAACAGCTTTATTTGCAAGCGAGTTTAAAATTTAAATAAAATTATTACCAACTACTTCTTTGGTTGCAATATTTCGGAGTAAAAGATCGTTCCATTTTTAAATTACACGACAATGTAAGCTTGTCATTTATTTGGCCTTAAAACACGACAGACATTGATTTTCATACAAGTTTTGCCGGCCAATAGAATCCAATAGAGCAACTGCGAATTATCTCGAAAAAGTTTGTCAAAATAATGACCTAATTTCCAAGCATGTTGTAGAGAAAAAGTATAAAATCTTATTTCCAAGCATGTTGTAGAAAAAAAGTATAAAATTAAATTTACTTTTCAATATCAATTAAGTTAAATATACTTACACACACATAATTTTTTAAGGTGTCTAGAATTACTAAGGATACCTTAAAAGGTAAAGAAAAGATATTACAAAAAAAAAAAAACAATTTTAAAAATCAGGGTGATTGCAACACATTCTTTAATCAGGAAGTAAATAAGCAAATACACATTTTTTATAAAAATAAAGTGATTTATAATGCTATAAAAATACTCGTATAAATAAATAATTCCTTAATATTTATATTATTTTTTACAATGATTTATGAACTCTCAAATATCGAACCTAAATCATCAAAATTTTATTTACATCCAACAGTAGTAGTTTCTCACTATCAAACCTAATAATGGGATACGCATTTGTTACATTAAACGAATAAACCGTTCTTCTAAAAAATCATTAGCAAGAGAAAATATACTTCAAATTAAAGATGATACAATTAAATTTTGTGTAATCCTAATCGTATTGTTTAGTTGAGTAGAAAAACTAACTGTTATATGATTGCCATATTTATTTTGTTGTCTACAAAATCAAGTGTTTTTTTACATAATATTATTTTCATAAAACCTATATTAGCAACATTCTGTTTAATATACGGTTTATTTAACTCAAATTATTTTATATTTTCCGTCTGTAGATTCTTAGATATTCAGTAATCTTAATCTTAAAAGAGACCGAGTATTTAAGTCTTGATCCGTTAAACGATTCTCAGTTAAATATTTAAACAGGGAAGGTTACACAAAATGTTTAACAAAAATATCAGCAGAAATTTTAATATTTTTGTGTACTGAAAATTATTTAAATAAATGTTGTCAAGTGTAAAGTTATTTCATTTTGATGTAAAAATTATTTTAGATATATAAATAATTTCATAATCTGCAAAAGAAAATATCTTAAACACAAAAATGAAAAAAATCATAAAATATATTTTTTTTCATTATTCAAACGAAGTTTTGAGGTGTTGCAAAATATATCTGGTTAAAGGTATTGTAATTCATATTATTGGAGATAAATGAAGAAGGATGAGATTACCAAACACGTAACTTAAGGTTTAGAGCGACACCTTTACAAAATGAGGACATTAAAACCAGGGTTTGAAATTAAAGCATTATAATATATCTAACGATGTCCCACTATGGTACTAGTGGGATAGACAATAAACTTTACTGCATATCCTTCCGTTTTTTGTCTGTTGATTCAGGCTGTTGATTAGCACCAATGTTACATATTCACATGGTTATTTGCCACCCTTCAAATAATGTATATTACAATTTTTTTTTGACATAAATTAAGTTTGAAATAAAACTGCTTTGCAGCAATCGTGTTCACGGGTTAAAATGAAAATTTAACCAAATTATACGCGAGTTTAATCCGTAAAAAATAGTTTTATAATAAATTAAGGTTTTTAATAAAATTGTATCAGGTAAGTTTTCTTAAACCTTAACAGTGTTTCCTGAATCATAACAAGATTCAGAAAAGTATCTTTCTTTATCGAAATCATAAATTAATCGTAAGCATTACAAAACCATAACGAAATCATAAATTTTATTAATGGAGTCTTATTTGAATCTGTTTTGGTGTAACCAATAAAAATAATATCTTGGTGTAACCAAGATATTATTTTATTATATAATGCACTAGGTCAAAATTTTATCTTCTATAATTATACTTATATATATATCCATGCATAATTAAGGTATACTCTTAATGTAATTTTATGAAAAAACCTTTATTTTAATTCAATTTTAACTGAATAATAGACTTTTTCACATTATGTAAGAGTATCACGTTTCATCACATGACACACGTATTTCCTCTAATTGAATCTTACTTTATTATGACAACCAAATTTTTTTTTCTTCCCTTGCTATAGTCTCATTTTCCGTTACATTGGTGGAATTTTTATTAAAGCTTAAAATATATATTAGAAAATAGTAATTAAATTACGAAAACTGTAATTACAAGAGTTCCCACATATATTGTGACATTAAAACATTTATAATTATGTAACTAAATGTTTCTTCATGAATGGTAAAAAAATATATTTTTTATAAACAGTGGGAGCTTGCACACATGTTTCATGATGATGATTGATGGGGACACATTTCTCGCAGGAAATTTAAAATTTAAATTACTGTTTGTTACATGAACAAGGCTGATAAAATCCGGAATGTGGCGAAATAAATTTTTACGCTATATAGACCCTATATAGACTTGGGTCTGAAAACTTATATTTAAAATGGGTTAGTTACATTTAAGAGAAAAATTATTAAATTGACATTCTGATGAAATTTTAGCTATATAATAGTTCGCAGTATTCCTATACATTTCATATACTATAAGTACTCATAATCTTTGAATTGAAGTCATAAAAAATATTATTCTTTATTCAAATATATATTTTTTTATAATTTAGCAACTATCAATTCATGCAAATGAATATTGACTGCGCCAGACATGACTCCAGGTATCGAATATTTAAAGATAAAGGGGTTGGAACCATATTCTTGTTAGAGAAAATTGATGTCTTATTAAGTTTACAATATATTCAATATAATAATAATAAAAATAAAATTACACAGAATATCTAAAAAAATATCAAAAGTACTCTTAGAGACAAAATATTGACGTAATAAGTCATTCAATGGCTTATGAATTATGATTAATTACTTTTATTTTAAATGGAATTTCCCTAAACAATAAATAGAATATTTTCAAAATGAAAATAAATAATATGTATTTTTCGATATAGAAATGACACACCTCAGACGAGTCTTGTTCTTTTTAATCTTGATTATGTTTGTTAGGTTTCATTCTTTATTTGGGACAAAAAACAATCATAAAAGAGGAGTTTGTTAATACGTCATCTGCATATGTATGTACTCCTCTGCATATCTATTCCCTATTTTTAGCCACTGTCTGACGTTCTAAATTCATAATTACATGGTGAAAATTTCTAATACATTCAAAGAGTATATAAATTCGGAATTATTTAACATATTTTTTAACTTTCTAACTAGAATATAAAGTTTTATAGTTAAAATGTTTGCCTCATCAATATAAAAGCTAAAACTGATATTCCTTTTGAATCTGAAACAGATACTTTAAAAAACGTATCTTATAGAAAAGTTGAGTATTTACAGTAATTTAGTCCGCAGGATGATATAAAATTCCTGTCATTTAAAATGTCAAAAACATAAACCTCAGTTTAACCGTATTTCACGTACGATGACTTGTGGTATTCTAAATTATTGATAGAAATTTAGTAGCAATCTCGTTCCAGCTTAAATCCAATTAAGTTTAATTAATTGCATTATTATTAACATTTAAATATTAAAAGCAATGATCAATATATTGAACTATCCAAAAACACATATAGCTATTAAAAGTTATAAAATTATTGTTGTGAATATAATTATTTATAATACAGTAATTATAATTATTTTGTTTTTTTTTTTTTGGAAGAATTACGCTTGGTGAAAACAGTGAACGTTATTCTGAAAAAAAAAAGATATCTTGTAGTTAGTTTTTGTTTTATAAGAAAATGTAAAAAATAAATAAATTTAAATTGATTGTAAAATGAGTTATTTTAATGATTAGTCATGATGATTTTATTAAAGATCACTTTACACGCGTTGATTTCTACCACAACTTCTTTACTAAAAAAACTGATTAGTTTGTGTGGTCACACAATCAGTTTTTTTAGTAATTGCGAATATTTGGTTTTATTCTTAATTAAAAAAACTAATAAGCCGTTACGCTGACTTCACTGGAAAACTAATCAGTTCTAAGTTACGTAAATAGGCATCGAAGGGACAAAACGAAGTCAAAGGCATAATTAGCCATAAGTTTCCCTAACTAGCTAAAAGTCTCGTAAACACGCATCGATTATTAACAAAACAAAGTCAATCCCACAGTCATGTCGTGAGAAAATGGTCGCGAAAAAATGTTTATATGTTTACACAAATACACAGACACATAGACATACACATACGCATACATTCAAAATGTTAAAAAGTAACTAGAATTACTTACGATACCTTGAAACGTCAAGATATTCCAAAAAATCCGACTTCGAAAATCGAAGTGATTACAATAATTTCCTCAATTTAGAATTTAAAAGGTAAAAAATAATGACACATGAGAATTATATAACATATGATTAAAATTATATAATTAAATTGTCGTATTAATTTCACGAGGCTCGTACACATTTTCGCTTGTTTATTTATTTGATAGTATCAGATATTCTTATATATAAACATATAAAATACATTCTTATTATTGTAATTTGATCCTAAAAAAAATATTTATTATCCTTACTTTATTTATATCTTCTCTTTTCTTTTATAACTGTTCTCTAAAATAGATTAATATAAGTCAGACAAAAATCGGTCATCTATTTTAGTTTTCAGTGTAAGTGAAAGCATCGAAGATAATTTAACTAAATATATTGTCCTATACCAATAAACCATTTTAAATTCACTTTATTAGGACTTAAAACAAATACATAAAAAAAGTTACTCATTATTTTTTATCGTTAATATAAATGAAGGCTCTGAGCTAATGTTGTAAATGCAAACACATATTTGTATGCTTTCCTCAGTAATTCTTTTTTTTATCAATATAGCTGTCATAAGGAACGGCTTAGGGGATAGAATAATAAAGATTTATAAGTGGGTTAGTTATAGTATAGTATAGTTATGATGTTGTGATGTTATATATATACTTTATTTACAAGCAAGCTCCTCATATCGCTTTAAAGCGATTTCTGTATCAACAAGTCTTTCTTGGCTATAATCTTATATATTAATGCAGGAAGCGATTTCGTTGGCACACTGTAGCTCGAGAACCACTAAAGGGAAAAATATCATTGATGGCTCAAATCAAAGGTCTCATTATGCTACACTGCTGAAAAATAGTGACAACTCCCAAATCTCATTAGCCTAATTGCAGTAATTAGTCAAAAAATAAATTTTTCTCATAGACTTTGCATGGGGAAATTTTGCGCGCGCTTTCAAATTTTTTGTATTATCTATTGTGACTAGCTGGTCTTAGCATACTAGTCGTCTTTTAACTGTGGAACGAAATTTGATACTTTATTTATAATTAAATTACCTTAAATTGTATGTTCTATATTATTTTTAAATTAAAATGATTTAAATCTATTGATAATTTGTTGAAAATAATAATTACATGTATAAAACCTATATAATTGTAATTTAAGAAACACTGTCAGTTACATTATTTATTTTATATCAAGTATTGTTGAAAAACAAAATAATAACATTATAATAAATTCAACCTTATATTGTAATTAAAACTAATTCATACAAATAAAAATACATACAAAATCATTAACAAATGTCACAGACAAATTATATATTTTTAATGACCGATCAACATATAATTAATTATCCTGGAATTTTCAAATTTGACAGACAATAAAAATGAGAATTTAGCACTAAAATATTAAAATATTTACAGAAATGGCATATCTTTCTGTCTGTCTATATAACAATATACATACTCGGACCATTAATATTTCCAAGTTCAGGTTTTATATACAGAAAATTATTAAATTACAAACTATTAAATAAACCATTATCTTTATAACAGTTTGCTTTTAAAGAGCAAAGTGCACCTCGTACGTTGGCTCTCAAAGGCATTAATAACTTGATTGCACTACGGTGGATGTTAGAAAGATATTTATTAGTTATATTTAAGAGATTTCATATAAGGTATTAAGGTCTTAGTAGCTTAAGGTTTCTGAGCCAGTTATGAAACTTTATTCAAATTACTAACCACAAGGGACTTATTTATGTATCTCGCGTTTGAGGAAGTTTACGGAGAGATTTTTATTTCAACAGTATTGAATACCCACATAAAGGTCGGCCTAAATTCGTTAGCATTTCAAATTGTGTGCATGAGAACCAGACGCTCACTCTCTTCTTACTCTATTTACATCTGTCGCGCTGTTGTCTATTATTCTATTCTTTTTTTATATATGTTCATGATCTACAATAACATATTCCATCATGTAAACCGTTTGCTCGTTTTCACCTCACTAATATATTGTTAAAAAAAAAAGATTGTCGAATAACAAATAATGGTATACTCCTAAGTAACTAAAATACAGTTAATTGTCTTATAATTATATCATAAATTATATAGTCTACAGAATGGGTTTAAAAATAACTTCAATAATTTAAGTACTGTAATATCATTATAGAGGTTTTAATATCTATACTTTTCCATTAATTATATATTAGAAGCTATTTCTATGGTACAATCTACTTAAAATAATAATCTAATTTATATAAAAGAAGTATTAAAAGTGTTGTATAATGTATTTAACTCCTTAGGGATTTTTACAAATATTTTTTTATAAAACCAATTTAAAAGTATTTATAAAATAAAAATGTATAATTCTCATACTAAAATATAGCAAATGTTTTAATTACGAAAGTTAATATTCTTGACCACATTTCAATCTAATTATTTACATCGAAATGTAAAGGAAACTTTTCAAACTTAGCAAACGAATGCTTTTTGTTAAAGTTAAAGTTTATATTCACTTCTATTGGAAGCTCTATTTTAACTTCATGCAATACGTTCAAGAAATAAGTTTAACCATTTTATCAATACATATTGAGATCTTTTAGAACCTTTAAAATAATAAACTTTACAAATTACAAATATTATTTTCTACGTTAATAATTAAGAATTATATATTTGTTTTACTTACACGGTTCAATAAATTTACGTAACTATGACAATTACCTATTTATAGTTTTATATAAGAACTATCGTATATTTGAATTTGTTGTTGTTTTCTATATGTAATATGAACAAAATATGTTTAAACAAGAAAAGGAATGTGTTCGTATATCTTTCAGAGCAACAGTCAGTTTGTGTTATGGGAGAAGTAGCTTCTTGAATGAAATCAAGACTATATATTGTATTCAGTCACGTATCTAAATAAACTATACTTATTTTGAAAAACTTTACTAAATGTATACTACCCGTGAATAATTGCCCAATTGTGTATCATTTAAAACCCTCTTCAGTTATTATTTAATTTTAAAGCACGTAAGTCTTCTCAAGGGTCAAGCCAAATATCAAAAACTGTATGGTTGTCTGTTATAACATAAAACATGAATCGATACCTTTCAACGAGTATGACCCAAAAGTTGGTTACAACCTTTCTCGGAATTCTGGTTTAATTTATAATCAACTGTAAGTGGATTAAATATAAAACTTTTATAATATATTATAAAAGTTTCATATTTTATAAGAAGTACGAATATACTATCTATTGAGTTTCAATTTATGTTACAGATATAAGAAAGATATAATAAATTGTAAACTTACTGAAAGAGTTGGAGCGATACTGGGAAGACGTGGGCGGGATGAGGACGTCACTGTTGAGGCTGGAGACACTGACGTCACGGAGTTCACCCAATGAGGACGAGCGTAGCGTTGGCAACGAGAAGTTAACCTCCTTCGTTCTAAAAGTAAAATAAATAAGCATATACGGAACCTTTTATAAAATACTTTATTATTAAAAGTCTTAGGTTGTGTAGATTTTTGAAAAGCTGAATCAGAAAACAAAACAATTTAATAAACTATTTTATAGTTCTAATATTGAATTTTCGCGTCGAAAAATTTCTTTTTTCGTAAAATAATGACAGTATGTGTTAATAGTTCCTATACATTAACATTTCAAAGGAAATTAGTCACACCTGATACCTGCGTGACATAGAATAATTAAATGATTGCGAAAATTATTTGTTCTGACACAAAAACCAACTGAACTTATTAACTAATAAAACAATTTAAATAATTCAAACTGCTTTTTTAACATATATATATTTATATAAAGTTTTCAGCTATAAACTGTTATTATTAGTTGTATTATTGATTAAATTGATTAAATAGTCTAACGATGAGATATCTTTTATTTAACCTGGTTACGTACAATATGCTTTAAACATAATAAATATTTTAATTTTTTATTCATTATTCAGAATTTGAATATATAAGAGTATAGAAATAAGTATTACTTAAAAATAAGTAACTGGAATATATTATTACCTATTTATATCTATATAAATCATAGTAATAGCAGAATTGTTTTTTCTTATTAAAATATAAATTCAAACAAACTTAGGAAAAATAAGAACTGGCGCTTCAAAGATTTCTTAAATTAAATTGCTTTTTATTTGTGACAATGAACCAAAAATAATTAATTCAAATCACTCTTTAGAGTTACAAGAAATAACATTTTACAAACATTTTGCAATTAAAGAAAAGAATTTATTCAAAAGTATGAAATAAAATTGTGCAAAAAATAATCTAAGTTACATTTTTAAGGTATGTATGTATGTATGACCTGATCTGTGAAACACGTTTAATTGATTTACACCCTTCATTTACTAAGTATATACATGAAAGGGTTTGTGGATAGGATTGAATTTATGTAACCTACCTAATTAGGGGTGCTCTGAATACGTGTTGGTAAAGTTGTTCGGTTTGTTTGGGCCAACCTCTCATACAGATTGGACTAAAAATATCTTCCTGCGTCCTTGAAATAAAATTTCATTGTTTGGCTAATTTCATTATAAAACCTACCATTTGTATCGACTTATTTCATTATTGTTATAATTTTTTTTAATAAAGAATATTTGATTTTTTTAAAAGTTTAATTCAAATTAAGTATTTATGAAAATCTAATATAATATAAGACTCAAAAAATTTCACATAATTAAAATAACAATACACAAAACACTTGAAATACTATAATAGACGTAATTTGCACGAGCGCTTTGTCTAGACAAATAGCAAGAAAGATAAAAGTGACAACCCTAATACCTGTTCTAAAACAGAATTAAATTTGTTAAAATAAATGGCCTTCACTTCAGAAACGTCACAGCTGATGGGCTCTGCGACGAATAATCCAACGTTATCTTTATAATTAATGAAAGTATCTTTTTGACTTTGATAATTATTTAATATATTATTCTAAAATAATACAACAAACCACAAAAAACCTATCCATTTACTTTAAATTAAGAATTGTTTAAAAATCAAACGCAATCTTTTACTTTAATGCAATAGAGAATTAAATATTTTATACTGTAAGTGAACAAGCAATAAAAAGACAAAACCAACTTTTACTCTGCAATAATTGAAAAGTTAATTTCCAGGATTTTGCTTCTTATTACTTCTATTTCTATAGTGCTTTTACGAATATTGTTTCAACATTTGCTTACTAATTTATGTTTATTAATATGTACTTATTATTATAATTTTCTATATTAGACACCAAAAATAAGTTCGCTAATTTTCTGGTATACTGTATTCCAAAATGCGTATTCCTATATACTGGTGATGTTATTTATTATTTTAAATTTAAACCTATCTAGTGACTCATTTAATTATTCGTGATTGGTTCCAAAATGTGCTTAAAGGAATTATAATTCAATCAGTGCCTTTCGTATTCTCGGCCTCTTAGTATTTCATAATATGATTATTTAAGTTCCTGCGAAGCATTTTCCATTCCCTGTTAAGTAATTTGTAGAAGAGTGCTTGTATGTATAATGAGCAAGAGTAACACGCAATACGTTTTGACCTTTTAAATGAAACTATTAAATAAAATACTTATACTAAATTTATGTCATAGTTAAAATGGGCTATACTAAAAATATGTATTTTAATTTGTATATAAAAATATCTCTCTAAGTAATATGTTAGCGTACTTAATATCGTCGATAATAAATATATATTTTATAATATACTGTTTTTATGAAAAAGTAATACAAACTTCTAATCTTAGTTTATATGACTATTTTCTGTTTCTGAAACGTGAAAGATATAGAAATAAATATATTGCCTAGAGTACTATTAAAGTCAATCGCAAGGTTCTTCATAACGAGTCACATAATCAATTTATAAGATCACAAACTACCTACATATATATATATTTATATTGACCTATATATTTCAGTTCAGATCATACCACCGTGAGTCACACGCTGTGCTATTATATTGGTATCGTATACTATATATAAAAAGGAAACATCACCTACTTATATTTATCTTCGTACCATTAGGATGGTTTACAAAATATATTTTTATATTATGTAAATCCATAGCTGGGATTTATTATATTTCTTTATAAATATTATTCTCTTTACATTATTTTTAATTTAAAATGATAATAGGAGTGTAATATTTTAAGATACCTTAAAACTCAAACAAACACACTTATTTGTTTATAAAATTAGTTATGTGGTATAAGTGGCTATTGTATATTATTTAGACAATAAATATACTTACAAATAACATGAGGCAGCAATATCGTGAGGAGGGTACACTAGAATCGGCGGAGATGGAACCGGGCTTGGGCTGTTCTTACGCCGACGAGCACAAAACACTCCCGCCATCACGATAAGAAGCACCAAGGCTGCGCTTGCGCCACCTAGAGCTACCAACACTGCTTCTGTTGGAACATCAATATGGGATTAGACTTTAAAAGTATAGTTTTATTCGATTTTATTTTAAACATATTTATTCTTTACAACATTTTTTAGTAATTCATCTTAGTAAATAATAAAATAAATCAGAGTATTATTTTAATACAACTATATTAAAAAGCAATAATTTTAATTCTTTTTTATTAAAACTAAATTATCAATTATTTTACATATTAATAAACAACATTTCAAATAAACAAGTAATAAATATATAAAAACTGAATTTAGCATATATGACAACAAAAATATTTTATATTTAGCTATACATTGTTACATAAGATATATTCAATCTTATAGTCAAGTGTTATACATTGAAACTAAACTGTTTAAAATGCCGCAAAGCTATGGAATAAAACAAACACAATATATCTTATTTATTAACTTTAACTGGGTGACCAAAAGTTTTGTGGTAGCAGCTACTTTATCATGAAACAAACAAACATTTCTGCCATATGTACGAAATTTCTTAGCTAACTCAAGGCTGTAAATAAACACTCTACTTGATATACTAAAAGCATTGTCCTGTTACAAAATTTATGGCAACACAATTTCTTTCTTTACTAAGAATTTATTAGTTTCTACTATTTATTCTGACCGTTTGTGACCGTAAAAGAGTCACACTGTAGCTCTGCGACTAACAAATAGAGTATTCCGAAAACGAAATAAACAGATCCTGTTTCAACATTGATATTTAATATTCAAAATACAAAGAAAATTGTCTGTTACCTTGAAATTAAAGATATTTTGTATTCAAAGAAACATGCGATTTGAATACCGCATTATACTCATAATATTATCTTTAATATTCTTTCAGTGTACAATGATACACCTTAGTACGATTTACATAAAATTTTATTTTCAAAATGTGTATTCGTTTTAGAAATTTTATATTCGTATACCACCTTATTGGAAGAAATAATGAAAATAAAGTAATTTTTAAAACAAAATCAGAATAGTGTACAAAAATGTTTTATAAATTCCCTGGAATTAAAATATTCCATATCTCCGAAGAAATCGTTCTTGACTAGGCGTTATTTCACAATGAGTCCCTGTTAAATTTAATTGAAGTTTGTTATTTTACTGATCAAATATCACACGCATATATTTATTTAATGGTCGTCTTACAAATTATCACTTACAAAAATTTATCTCTATATAATACATAATACATGAAGGTAATAAAAATTGCCTGAGATTCTGTTAACAATTCCCATGGGCGCTTAAAGTTAAGAAATCAACAACTTTCGTTTTCACCTAACGATGCTACAACCTATGTAGAGGATGACAGCTTCAAAAAAAAACGTACTAAAATTGGTTCATCTGTTTGTGAGCGATAAAGAGAACGACCGACACTCAAATACATAATACACACAGGTATAAAGGTTAAACTTTGAACACCCCCTGGTTTGACGTCTGGAGTCATATTTATAGATTCGTAAAATATATAATTTATGTTATATAAATTCTGTTATGTAATACTGAACGATTATGGATTTTTGTACACACTTTTGCCTAGGTTGGGTATAAGTTACATATTGCATGTATTTAAATATTATAATTTTACACACACGCAATCGTTACGTATATTTAAATTGTATGACTGAAATAGTTTCTACAATCACTTTGAAATTTACATAAACTCTCCAAATGGACAATACTTGATCAAAATTTATTGCATATTCATGTTTTGCGAATATTATTAACATGTCGTTACGAAATGGAAACAAAGTAATTAATTTGAAAATAATTGCATTAATTCATAGTTTAAAGTATGAGTAACTATATAACTAACCTAACACTTTAGTCTAAATAATTTAGTCTAAATTATTAAAAGTAATTGGAATATTCAAAGAGTGAAAGCAACAAAGTACTTGCAGTCACGTAGTTAGTAACAGTCGTCTTCTTTTCGGTTCTACGCTTTATTTAAATTCCAACTAACACATAATTATGACCCAATTAAAGCTTAAAAGAGTATTGCTTAAAAGAGTGTAAATAATTTCTTGCTGGTATTTCACATTGGAAATTTTGGAACAATGGAACAAGAGGAATGTAACATAAGCGCAATGTAGTCTTTTTGATTTTGACTAATATAAAATACTTTGACTTGACTTTCTAAAATCTTACCTCTTAAATTTATAGCATTGGCAATAGAGAATTCAGAGACAGTACTCGCGGTTGATGCAGGTTCGTATCTCGGGTTAGTTGACGAAGACTCCACTTGACCAAGAGCCTTGACGTGTATTGGGTTTACAGGGTCATTGTCCACTGGCTCGTAGTACTCCTCACTCGGTTCAGAGTTGTAGTCGTTATCGTAACCTTTAAATATGGTTCAGTTACAAAAACACTTAATAAATTAATTATACAGAACTAATTATTGTTAGATATATTACTTTTTGAGTTCACAAGAACTTAAAATATTATTTTAATTTAGTTTTCAAATACTACAATATATAAAAATTAAATAATAGTTCATTTTTTATTGCATTTCCTATAAGAGGCTATTTCTCGCGTATTAGACCACGTTATACGATAAAAAACTAGTCTTGTTATAATGTTTACTAAGATAGTCTTGATATTTTCTTTAATATTACTACAATATCATATTTTGATAAAGTTTATCTTGATAGAATTTCTACGTACTCTACTACAGCTTACCTGTATTATATTGATCAATTGGATCCTTTATAATCTCTATAGGGTCGATGGGCGGAGCATACCAGGGTCTCCTCGAGTATACCTTCTTGCTCGTCACTGTTCTCTCTCCATCATCAACATTCCGATAACTTGAGGGAGACAAGTTTAACATCTCTAAACATCTGATGAGTCCTGAGAAATACGAGAATATATATTATTTTACACAAATAATGGAATTAGTAATTTATTTATGACTTTTTATTTATTTCTGCTTATAATGTATGTATAAGTATGTATAGTGTATGTAGAAAACAAGTCAAAGAATAATTTTTAATGCTGTAGCCTTCTCTAAAAAGATTTGCTATTCATTCATATTTCTGTCATATGAGAGCGCATGAGAGGCAAGGAATTTTAAGTAGTCGCCGTAATCGAAATTGGCTGGAACTTATCAATCAATCAATCAATCAATGACTCATCATCAATTTGAACCGTTTAATAAAGCGAAATTGCTGTACTTTGGAATTTTCGAATTTTAGTTTATTTGTTCTTCACTTCAATAATTTTATATTTAATTTAAAAGAAGCACCAACATTCACAAGAATCAATTAAGCATTTCTTTTTATGTCTTGACTCTTATGCAATCTAACCTCTTAATGCAAAGGTCTGTATAATCTACTTTTAAACATTTTTCTATTTATATACAAAAATTGGATAACTCCCACCTCTTCCTGTTTATTACCTTTGTTTTTTATAACAAATCTAAAATTAGTTTTGTGATGGCGCGGCCATTGTAAATATAATAGGGAGAGTAAAGGTGGGAGTAAGTTACTGCTGTTACAATTTTTGTTCTGATTTAATAAGGAGAATGACCTCAAGCACATAAGTATTGCAGAATAAGTAATTTTATGATGAGCAAAGGTATCTTAAATTAATAAATGTATATAAAATATGTGAATGATAGAATATTTATCAACATTTTTGTAAAATAATTTCCACATTTTCACTATTTCAGTGATCCCTGAAATATTGTTTTCGGTTGTCCAATTCAGTATATCGAAGACCTATTTTTTCTAGTCGAATGCTGAATCTGAATAATATAGATTTATAGTAGTTTTATAAAATATTTTTTCTATGTACTATATTTTAAGGTCCGTTTTCTTATACATAATGCTGGATTTATTTATTTAAATATTTTCTACTTTGTGTTAATATTAGTGATTACTTGTATGTCGAATGTCAGGAGAAGGGTGCATTTTGATACCATACCAGCAGCTATAGAGTTCGATAAGTATATCGAAATAAGCCCTTCTCTAAAAATATTCTAAAACATACAGTTAAAGCATCCATATTCTTAACGTGTTGTGTTCTAAATAAAAAGCTTATAACAATTTAAGGTGGGTATCTTTATGGTTATTACTTTTTATAATCGCCAAAATATTTAATTAAACAATTTGCGAAAACCTAGAAAAATTCCAATCAAATCGATATAAAGACAACTTATACTTAAATATTGAATAAAAAATGTAATGACGACAAATTTATGAATATATTTATTATGACAATCCAAAATAATCCAAAATAATAATAAATCCAATAAAAATGTACAAGAAAAATACGTATAATGTATTTATATTTTTTTAGGGTAAGAGTATATTATAAGTAATCTTATTCACTCCTTTCAACCTCGGAGGAGTTAAAGGGTTATATATTTATTTTTAAGAATATATATTTTTACTTACAAAATGTAATAAAAGTGTTGAAATTTAATTATTCACTTATAAAGTTGAAAATCCGAAAAATATATTTTTAAAAATTTTATGAATTAACAAATATTTATGTAAAAATTTAATATAAAGCTCTTAACCCTAAAAGTAAATTGTGATTTTACTCGTTGATGTTATCAAACATCCTATTAATAATTATATAAAAACTACAATCATGCATTTATATGTTTGTGTTTATATTCTTTTATTTATGTAGTATCCCTCCATCCTAGTTTAAAAAAATGTGACCTGCATTTTAAGTTTTTATTAATCATATTAGTATATTTGGAGCAGATATTTGAACTAGATTTTGAAGCTCCTGTTAAACGTCATAAATTTACGTATACTTTTCTTCTAATCTCTTAATGAAGTCGTTGAAAATGCAAAATAGCGACGTTAACGAGAATCTATTGACGCGCAATGAAATAACTGTAAATCCAAAATGGTGGTCTCTAATTAGCACCATTTTTAAAAATAACATATAAATGAAAATTAAAAAAAAACTGTTTTAAAGTAAAAAAATTATTACAGATATATTATCTTGTATTTTGACCTGATTTTTTGATAGCTAAGTAAATTTAAACTTGCCGAAATATGTGTTTAAATTGCATTTTTTATAAATGTGTTAAGTTTTTTAAGTCAAAGTAATTTAATTATTTAATATAATTTGTTGGAATATGTACAAATTTACATTTACGTTTTTGTCTATATTTTCTTGGCTTATATTTTATTAATAATTTAAATAACTCATAACATAATTTTATTATCAAAATAATAACACTAGTGTTTTCTTAAAGTTTCATTTGAAATAAAACTATTTTTAACGGATTAAACTCGCGTATAATTTCCTTACATTTTAATTTTAACCCGACGTTTCGAATGTTGTGTGGCAATCCTTTTCACAGGGAGACGAGATGTGTCTGTCAGTAAGTCAGTTAATTAGTCATCTGTTAGTTAATTATTACGTATATATTTAGAGTTATACCAATAGTAAAACACTACGTCGAGAAGGTTATAGTATTGCAATCTGCTAAGTGGGCTCCACTAGGTATATTAAATAAAAGTACGTTGCTGTGCGTTTTCATTTAACTATTAGCAACTTAACTGTTTTATGAAATTCTTACTACCGTATCTTACAATAAATTCTCTGAAAGTGTAAAAGTTTGGTTTATATTTTTTGTGACTTTCATGACCTTAGAATTATTAATGTTTTCTAAAGATTCTTACCAGAAGTAAAAATTTAAAGTTCACTTCACTATGGCAATTTAAAACACCCTTATCTAATAAGCAGTAAGAATGTTTCGAATATGTGCAATCTTCTCATAAGATATATATTTGACACAGTGTATTATGCATATTGTAAACTCTTCCAAATACTATGAAACAGTTTATAACAGACCGACTAACAAATACCTAAATTAAATCTTTTCTTAATCACTAGCAATGGCTGATGGTTAATATAAACTGTCAGTTTAATTTAAATCTTAATTAAATCAAATAGATAAGAGTTATAGTTTTCAGGAAAATTGTTTTCAAACTTTAGTTTTAAAAACATAAGAATTTTTAAAAATTGAGTTTTAAAAAAGTAGCTGGATAAAGAAAGTTTAGAAAAAAACTTGAAAATTTTCTTTCTTTAAAAGGTTTATTTTTCTTTGAAAGTTATTATAGTATTTAATACTAAAGTTTTTTATATCTGTGCCAAGTAAAAAAGATTGTCTCGGTACCATTTATACTCGAAATAGTTTTAAAATAACTTAAATCTTATGATTTATTGTATAACTTTTCAATAATAGAAATGTATTACAAAGAGAAATCAATAACTTAGAATTTGACTGAATAATCAAGACATTTTAATATTTATAAATAAATAGCAACAATGTAACAGAAATATTTTAATTTATTTTACAAAATTTCACAATCTTTACAGAGTTCATTTTAACGTCGCTTCCATTAATTTGAAAAGGTTTGAGACCATTGTCTTTCTTTTTTTATTCAATATAAAATTCTTTTATTAACTAAGCAAAAAAGTACATCGGGTCCAAGCCGGCGCTACAGATAAGAATTCACAATTAAGACTGCTCTATGATTGGAAAACAATGGAATAAAGACATCGTTCTGAGGTTCAATATCGCGTTTACTAAGTTATACCGTCTATAATAATAGACGTCTCAAGCAATAACGTTGACACTTTGATGAAAGTCACGATTAGACGACTAACGGACAGACCATATTAAAATAACAATGAGTATTACAATTATAAAGGTAATATTTAGTTCAATATTCATGTACAGATATATCTATATTTATGACGTACAGATATATCTCTATCTGTACCTCTACGTCTAATCTCTACGTCTATCTAAAAAACGCCTGCCTGTTAAATGACGGCCGATTCGTATGTCTGACTACTGAGTTCAGGTTTCTTTGCACTTGTAACAAAGAAATGCTCAACCAAAGTAATTATATATTAATATAATTAAAAGCATACTTATATATATATATATATATATATATATATATATATTTATATTGTATATCAATAAATAAAAATATTTCTCCGAATGGAAACGTACTCCATTTCCAATCACATGAAACCCTATTAAAAAAGAAACTGACTGTCCCTCACTATTGTACAAGAAGCCATGGTGGAAGAAGTAATTGGACTTTGCTTTTATAATTGTGTTACGTTGTTAACAAATTACTTTCCCAGTTAACTAAGGAGATTCAAAGTCCGAAAAGTTATCCGAAAGTAACCTTAAATACCGCATTAAACTTAAATTGTTGTTTATTAAGGTCTAGATATTTCAAAATTAATAATTAAATTTTAAACTTAATATTTCACTTATTTATATCAACCGTAGTTGAAATATATTTATTTTTTAAATACAGATTTGTGTAATTTAATTTAATATATTGTAGTTCGTCTATTACTTCAGTTTTTTTTTTCAAGGGAATAAACGACAGTGGTATGTTTTAAAGTTTGAAGCTAGGAATTTTTTTAATTTAAACTAAGAAACAATATTTCTGTAGAATCATTTTTGTAATAAACCAAAATTTATTCTACAAAAATATTGTGTTATCTAGAACTTTTTCCAAAATCTAATTTTCCAGAGTAAGATCACTTTGAATGTCTTAATGAAACTTAGGACAATACATACAATAATTTGTCAATTAGGCTAGTCCCGAATAAATATGAAATTCAATATATTATTTTCACGTTTATAAAATGTCAATAATGAAAATGTTGTGTCCAATGAAATTTTTTCAATATTAAATTAGATGTGTCTTGAACTTTTCTCAGTCAAAGCGAATAATTAAAAATATGTGTTTTAGTCTTTTAACTCAACAATTTAGACAATCTTTCGGACCAATTCAACTGAACTCTAATATTGAAAAAGGCTCGGCTTATATATTTAGAAGATAAATCTTTATATTATTCCTCTCCAAAGGTCGTAATAAAATAGGTCTGTTTTTCATTTCTTAGAAATTAAAAAAATTCTTCTTTATAACTTCAATTATGTTTCAAGCTTTAATCAAAATATTATATTCTTTTACTTAAAATCAACAGAAAGGAAAGGTATAATATAGTTTATTATTTTCATTCCTAAAGACTAATTAAAAAAAAAAAAATAAGAGAGTATCTTTAAAAAATATATCTTATTTAATAATTGTTCTTGTTGTTCCAATTCTAAATAAATGAAGTTTATTTTATCTTTACAATTTATAGTAAAAAACATTACATAGTACAAAACAAATACGTTGAAAATATGAAAATAATACCTTCAATTTACAAAAGTTATTAAAGAGTGCTCATAAAACCGTGTCAACAAGAAAGTACTGCCTAGTTATTATCTAAATTTATATTATTAAGGATAATTCCTAATATAAATCAGAAACCGCTCACGCTCACTTGGATTATTCAGGTTCATCAATTTAGATACATAACGGAATTAACCTGTTTGGGGATAACTTAATAATAGCTCTCACTTCATTGTCCATATCTACAAATGTCAAGTATTATAAGATAATATTATAACAACATATGAGTTATTGGGTTTATCTTGATTTATGTTTTTAATGTTACCCTTTATTTTTGGTAATGCTAATTACGTGAAATCCAGCTAGTTAATATATATGAAAAGACATAAAATATCAATAACATATAAATAATAAAACCTAAATATGTATGTACCTTAATAAACCATTTGTTGTCTAGAAACTAAATTTCGACTTATTAATAGTTATAATTTGGTATTTCCAAAAAAGTTTATATACAAAAGATGTAATTAAAAGAATTATTAATATTAAATTCACAATTAGGATGACGACAAGGTTATGAAAGGGTTATATTATTGCCACTTAAAGTTAGTCATGTGTGAATCATTCAGACGCTGACAGTTAAACCGCATTGAATGCATTCCGACAAATTACTCTGTTGATTAAGAGTTTGTACTCGCTTTGATACCAGATCTAATACTCATTTATCTTGATCAAACAGACTTTAACACCTGTCTGGTCGTTTTAAGTTTTATGTATTAGATTAATCAAAATTACCGTTATGATTTATTATAATAAAATAGACTTAACATTTTTGAGAAAAACTTGGATCACCAGTAATTGTAAAAAGCGTAAAAGGTTTTCTTACAAACTGGAGATTAATTAAGGCTGAAGCTATTGACTGAGAGAAAAGGTTGAAGAGTTTCGAAGTGAGAAAATAATGAATCGCATTGTATTATCAAGGCTTATTGCAGAGAAAACGCTGTAATTAAACAAAGATATTTTGATTAAAGGTCACTAAGCCTCTTAATAATAATGTAGGATAGGAATTCATTAATTTCTAATAAGATAAGACAACGGTGGATTAGTATCTTATATAAGAAAGAAGAGGTTATATTATATATATTATAAGACAAATTTATTGTCTTATAGTTGCAAAAACAATTAAGACATTCCTATCTTTGACTTATTAAAATAGCAATCTAAAATTGAGGTGATTTTTGCACTTAAATTGTTTCTATACTTATTTAAATGGGCAGCGAATTAAGTCTACTGTAATTCTTTCAACATTTTCAATATTGCTATTGTTCAAGCATAACAAAAGAAAACTTATTTATACCTTCAATTCTCGAGAGCTGGACAAATGGGTCGGTTCGATCGATGTGATACTCTTACCTAACTCAGACGCCATGCTTTGCTTTTTTGTTGAATGAGTGAAGTATTCCAAAGCCCGATGCACTTTTCTTCCCCTACGATAGCGCACTCGCCCCCACGTGTGTCAGACGGACAGAGCCATGAGCCTTCCTGGTGGACCTTCTAATAGTTTACACTCCGGAATACAACTATCTAAGACTATCTAAGATCAATGCTGGTATCCTACAGAGCTGTATGCTCTAACCTACGCTGTTACGTCTAGATATCAATTACGTGTTGCAAAATGACAACATGCATTGCTACGCAAATGATATTCCAGGTATTGCCATTTATTCCTTCTGCGTCAACATTTAACGAAAAAACATCGTATAGAGTTGTAACAAACTAGTGCCATAACAAACTGAAAATAAAACCTTCTTGTTAAAATTTTTAATCAAGGTCGACTTAGTTCATTCTAGTTTAACCCCACGACGACACAGGATTGCGCGTTCTTTAGCGTCTTCATCGTCGCTATATCGAGCCAATTTCAATTCCGCGGTTATTTAGAGGGTAAGACCAAATTGGCCATAAAAAAGTACAGACTACTTTGCAGGACGAGGCGGTATTTCTCTCTGCGCCACCGCTATCACTTTTTAAGGGACAGGTTAGGTCTCTTATGGAATACTGCTATTATTTGTATCAAGAGGTACCCCAGTACCAGTTTCTCTCTATTGACCGGTTACAACGGAAAGCAATGGGAATCATCGAATACCAGACTTCTTCCAATTAGCTTGAACCCAGGGCAATGTGTAGAGATGTAGTTTCTCTGCATTCTCTATCGCCTATACTTCGAAGAGTATTATGAAGAGTTGTTTGGACTTATGCCATCCACAGAATTTCGCCATCACCCATTGCGATAAAACCTTCATCCCATAAGTGGAATGACTGGCGCTCCAACACTTTGGGCTTGTAAGGAATGTTTTGCCTCGCAATAACAATCTGTGGAATAAATTGTCGCCCACAGTATTTCTCGACTATAACATTTTGTCATTTCCTAATTTTTACCGATTAATATTAATAATTTATTATAAAAAAATCTTTCATACTTAAGAGTTCAGCGCAATATATCTTCCTTATTGCAATATCAACATATTTTAATACAACAACGTACGCTACGAAATGCTACGAAAAATACTCAAAAAATTTCAGGTTTGTCAACGGTCAAATTAAATAAGATTATTAAGACAAGAACAAATTGAAATCATTGTCTATATTCCCTCTTTAACACACACATATATATTAAAATATTGACAAGTAATATTATTACTATTATTATTGCAATCAATCGATAATTTTTCTATATTGTATAATAAATATAAGTGTGATAAAATAATACTTTTATAAAGCTTATATAAATTACTATATATATTAAAGAAAGTAATGAAATAAAATTTTAAGACTGTAAGGTATCTCTTAATAAAGTCGAGCAAAAATTTGCGTAATTGCCATTCAACGAAGGTGATTAACATTGTAAAGGAAGTAATGTAAATGTATAAGATTTTCTATGTCGTGAGTTAATTTGCATTTTTAAATTTAATAAGGAGAAAATTATTAAACTAATAATAACATTGTATATGTGAGACAATATCTATTTATCCGATACGTTACTTAACATTTGACTTACTAAAATTGTTTAAATATTATTACTTTTCATTTAAAATAACTTAAAATCATGGGTATTATAGAAAACGGTATGTTTAACAAGAAACAGGTGTCAAAGATTTTATCTTAACTAATTAATCTAACGCGATCCCGTGGCGTCCCAATAAGGCGAAGAGGGCAACCGTTGGTTTTTGAGTGGGTAGCCTTAAAAATGACAGCATCCTCTATGCTGCCGGGTAGTCCCACATAACTACCCGACCGTCACCCCCCTGGGCCAACGAGGTACCCGTAACGGGTTTTTCCAAAGGAAAAAAAAAAAAAAAAAAGGTGGAAAAAATATGCGAATACTTTTCAATAATATTTAAAAAAGTTATATTACAACGAAGATGTCAAATATAAATAGTCTGCATATACAATGTATAAAATGTATTTATATATTTTTGTAAGTTGACAATTATAAAAAGTTATACACTATGTGTGCGGGAAATTTATTTTATACTTAAGAAGCCCTAAAGTAATATTATCCCATGGAGTCCTGAATTCCTTTATATTTCAGGAAAGCGGTGTTACATTCGGTAATACGGTATTCGGTAATAACTTTTATATTCTATTTGACTTTATTGTGAAATATGTTGAGTAACTTATTCAAAAAAAATCTATACTTATTTTATAAATAAATATTAATTTTTCAAGTGCAAGGTATCAGACAAATAGAAGCATTTTCACTGCCTTTAGCTTAATAAAAAAAATACTATCTAGGATTATATATACCTATATAACTACTTTACAATATTTAAGTTTCCTTACGAATATGAAAAAGTGTTTATATTTATTTTGGTCATCTTTGAAATAAATTGGTAAAGACTAGAAAAATTTGTGTTCATTTTATCACAGGTGGTCGTTAGAAAAACATTTTTAAATGAAATGTAGAATTATTTAGTATACAGATGTAAATTAAATATAAATAAAACTGAAAAAAAATTAAAAATTTTTGTAGCTTGTTGTATTGGAATACACAAATATTAAAAATATCTTACATAAGATAGAAATATAAAAATGCTTATTATATTTAAATTAAAAGAAATATGTTCTTAAAAAAATATTCAGATTTCCAAATTTAAGAATTTTTAATATGAATTCTTAAATATAAAACTCGAAAAATTTTCATAAAAGCGTTGCGGAAAATTTTGATGGAAATAGGAAGTGAACCTCAATGTATGAATTTTTAAAGACCGGAGTTAACACGCAACACATCCAATTAAAAAAAATTAAATATCTACCAAAACTAGATAGGATGGCGTTAAGTAAAATTATCCAATCTGGAACATTGTTCTAAATTATACACAAAATAAAATATATTGTTATGTTACAAATAAGTTTACAAACTTACCTACTTAATAATATATTTGATTTAAATGAACGAAATTTAATAATATAACATGATTGAAAAAATACATAAAGCATATTGTTTACGTCACACATCTGATTACGTCACATCCTGTATAACAACATTGCTATTTTTAAAACGAATTAAAACTATTCGATGGCCAATCGGGAATACAAACAGTTTTCTCTAAACTCATTTTAATTCAAAGGAAATAAAAGCTTTATACTCACCGGTATTTTAACCTATTTTCCGGTTTATAGACATTTGTAGTTGTTTTAAAGTATTTTAATTAAAACAACCGACACTTTGATAAAACTTTACTCATTTATTCAAAACAAAATGAAACCACCGAGAAAAGTTATAGTTATATAACACCTAAATTTAAATAAGTCGTAATATTGCTTTAATAAATATTATATTTTTTATTATTCAACAAACTTTTCATTCTTTATTTATTTTCAAAAATTTAATAACTTAACATGGCCATATATATTTATAAAATAGATGTAAATATTATATATGTTAAAAATTAAAATAAAACAACGTTTCGGTTCTTTCTATGATAATCCTCAGAAACTCCAAACTGGCACAATATATCTAAAGTACTACTTGTAATATAATAAATAATTTGTTAATAAATCATTGTCACCTTGTTTAACCATTTGTAATAAAAAAGATCTTTGATTTTGTTTGTTCAAACTTTTATTGACGATGCAATGTGGGTATTAATAGTCTCTTGTATTTACTAATAACTTGCTACGTCTCACAATAATACCTGCAATATTTTTATAGATATGTTAAGGTTTTGTATCCGTATATGAATATTACTGTATTTGTATGCTACCTGTCATTATCAAATATTCATATATGGATAAAAAAACCTGGATCTAATAGTTTACTATTGTCTGCTCCTAAAGTCTCCTCTATTATAAAATATTAAGATAATAAAGATAAATAAAAAACATTTATTATTAAACTTGCTTATAATTCAAATAATTTTAATTTATTAAGTAAAATTATTTTTGTATTTTTTTCTTAATTTATTGTCCTCTTAATTTTCCCTCAAAATTACCCAAATTTTTTCAGAGGTCAACGAGTTTTATTAAGATTAACGAAGAGCAATTTATTTTATATATAATTATCCAGATGTACTCACAAAATTACCAGCGGGATTTTTCCGGGAACAATTCACGCCGCGGTTCCGCTATGATCAGAGCTCATGAACAATGACAAACAAACTAGTCTAGCAAATTTCGACACTAATTACGTGAGTACAGGGCGATTATTGTAGATATTTACGTGATGACGACATCTCATGTCTAACGTCATTGCTATTTTAAAAATGTTTTGCACAACAATGGGGAATAAACACATCTATGCTATTATACCTCCGCAATAGCTCAGGTAAAGTTTGGATTATTAATATTATATATACAGGGTTAACTTTGGTTTTACTCTTATCCGATTTGAAAAATCTTTAATTTTTAGAAAGTTGAATTATCTCTGAGTTGTATAGGCTATTTAATTATTTTGGTGAGTATATATTCCTAATAATTAATGACAATAAATTAATTAAAGTCCAGAAAAATATGGCTTTCTGAACGGTTAGAAAAAAAAGAAATTAAATCCATGGAAATATATTAATTACTTTTAGGGTTCATAACCTAAATAAAATATCTCAGTAAAATTAACTTAGTAAAATAATAACTAAGTAAAATAAATTAATTAAGTAAAATTAACTTAATAAGCTATGTTTGGATTTAGGTTTCACGCAATAGAAGGTATTGAGAAATGAAAACAAAAAAACGGTTAAATAAAATTTGCGTTTTCACTACCTAGAGGTAGTTAACACTACCTACCTACAACAACAGATATTACCGGTAGACTATACATGAACAATCTATCATGAAACCCAGAGGTAGAAAAAACTATATATACCTTAGCTATTAGATACACACATACACGTGTAACAAAGATTTATTAAGAGGGAAGAGGAGTAGGTCGCATTGGAGAGCTTTTTATTCAACAATAACATTCTAAAATAAATTCAGAAAATTAAAACATCATAATATTTTCAGATACTTCAGATAATTAAACCTATAGTAGGACACTTTTTGTACGTTGTTTTAGAGTATTTTTCTTATTAAAACGAACATTATTATAAAACTTTGTTATAAGTTCTATTTTAATATTTATATGTATTTGGATTTTTAAGTAATATTTCTCAGTAATATCGAACTAGCAAAGTATATGAAGGTTATTTTATATTAATTTATTTAAATAGTTTATTAATAAGCGATAATGTGTGTGAGACGCATCACATTAACTACAAGAAAATTGCATAATCAGGAAAATGGAGCCAAAAGAAAAACTAGTACATATATTCATATACACACATACACACAATTTTTATAGAAAATGTTTTAGTATTACTTTGGACATTTTAAAACACAGATATTACAGTATAATAGCCTTTTTCGGCTCATAAGATTATTTGAAAGAAAAGAGATCTTCAATACGTCTTATCGATGACGTCGGTATTCGTGACTCTTTTGCACAAAATAATGCTTAAAATATTTTTACACCTACGCTCCGATTAGAGAAGTGGCTCTAGTAGAGACAATCAATTTATATTTGGATAAGAATAAAAGGAAAAATCATTGAACCCGGATCAGATAAGTTGGTTTCATCATATTTGCAAGTATGCTAGAGTAATTCAAAAGAATTTATTTATTATAATACGAGTACCGCGCCAACAAGAACAAAAGCTTATTTATTATATATAGGAAGAAACAGAGTTACTTAAGGTTTAGTTCACGACTTCTAAACTTTTAAATTTTAAATATTACTTTTTATAATTTACACTAGAATTAAGCAAGATTTGTTAAAATTTAACGGTTAGTACGTTATTGCCCGTAATACTGTTTTATAAAACACGAGACTTCCAAACCATTGAATATAAACCGTTGAATAAAAATGTTTTTTCTGACTGAATGATGTACACTTTTTTATAATGGATCTTCATTATAAAAAAGCATTCATCATTTAGTTAGAAAAAAACATTTTTAAATACAGCCAGGGCGGAGCAAAGTCCATTAAGCCAGTAAAGAAATCAGACTCTTTCTAATTTGTTACTTGCTCATGCAAATAACGAGTAAACTGATACGAGTCTCTTTTAATGTATTCTAATAAAGAGGATACATTAGTCTTCATTACTGGAACCTTATATATGTAACGTTAAAGATAAAAATGAAAATCTTACAAGGTTTTGCTTTTTGTATATCTTTATATATATTTCGAAAAAATTCTACACTTAAATATCATAGAATATAGACAACAATAAACTAAACATATTGATCTAAAACTACAACACATAGTTTTGTCTGATGCGAAGTTTCCAAGTCATGCAATATCCAACAGGTTAACAAAAAGTAGATCTACAGGTGAGGTGAGGTGAGGTGTTACTTACCTTCAAACAATAAACACGAACACTTAGTTTCGAAGATAATTTTCGATACCTCTAAACACACATTGGCATGCGTTTCTACTTATGCTTACATATAACACTCGGCGGTTAATATGGAAAAGTCGAAATATTTTCCTAAGTATTTCGAAACGCACGAAGTTTGCGGGAGCCTGCCAGCTACTGTACTATAGTAACGCAAAAGTTACTGGAGCATCTGCGCATGTCACACAAATAAAGTCTAAACTGAACTTTACTTGCATTAAGGTATGTTTAGAAGAGTATTACATAGCGGTTAATTAAAGTGTGGTTCCTATCTGAAATTAAATTATTCGGCTCTGATATATATGAGTAACCTCGACATGTTGGCGTTTATCATACGTATAAATAATGTGTAGTGTGACAAATAATTACTTTAAAATATTGATTTTGCTCCTAATTTCATGTATACCTTATTCGTTAAGTAAATAAAAGGACTCTGTATTGTAAAATATTTACTCTGCCGTTTCATTATAACATTACTTAGTAGTAATTACTTTCTTTTACCTTTTAAGGTAACTCTTGCTTTTATATTCATTCTTTGACATTATCTTTCTTATGACTCATTTTCCTAGTAATAAATTATTGTACTTAATTAATATTCCTGTACATTTTCGTTTTTCTCTCATTTTTTAGTGCTAAAGCACTTCATAAATGAATTGCTTTCCTTTGTCCTGCAAACTTTAAAATTTTATTGAACATTATTATTTACATTTTATAATTTTTTCATTGACGTTTGTGTTTCATTTTCTGTTTTAATTCAATTATTTTATGACTTTATAGTCTAAATACTTATCTCTTTTGGAAAAATCATTTAAATTAAAAAGTTTTTTATTGATTTAACACTTCAATTATCTTTAAAAAAAAATTCCGCCTTCGGCTTAGCTTGCGTTCTACTTGCGTTGATTTGAGGCCAAATCGTCTACCTCAGCACATCCGCAATCTGAAACGCTGACTGACTACATTAAATTCGTTTATCTATCTATATCAACTTCTACGCCTGGAATTTTGGTGGACTATTAAACGAACGCAATACACTGAACTTTAAGAACCATTTTTTTTTATTCCTTGATACCAAGGTCCTCTTCTTTTATAAATTTAATTTGTGGCGGTGCCCTTCTTACCTATGTCCATAAGGAAAGCGGAGAATTACGTTACTAGTTTAACTCTAGTTTATAAATTTCGACTAGAGGGTAGGAATAACATATTTATATATATAGATTATGTAATAGTGAGCTATGCTTTACTCCAATGGGATTTGGTAACGGTGTTCCTTTTTAACTATTGAAAAGTGAGTTATTTTTACTTAGTACATGCTTCATTTTATAATATTGTTTTTTTTATTTATCCAGATTTTAATCAGCCTCTTCAACGATAGCCGTTATATTTTAATCAATTTACCTAAACCTATAAATTATATCTCAACCTTCCTCAAGAACCACGCTATATCTCAGTTTGAGATTATGGCGGTCATACAGACCGACAGACGCGACCTTGTGACCTTTTTTTATATGTATAAATAAAAATTGTTTCAAATGTTTTAAAGTTTTAAATAGTTATAAGACTATAAAAACATAATATCGAAATGTAATCAGAATCTATTGATAAGAAACAACGCCAGAACCAATATTCAGCACAGGCCCTCAGGGTCAGGTTCCATTTGTATTGGCATTTAATTTATTAGTCATTTGCGTATTAACTTTTGTATTAGGATTTGTAGGTTCATTTTTATTTTTTCTGTTCTGTTGATAATATAATAATATTTATATTTTTAGAGAATTAAGATAAAACGACATTTTATTTTAGTCACTTTGTCTAGGTACATAAAGAGTTTTTAGGAAGATAGCGCCAGAGCAAAAATAAAAGCTAAAGAAATATTATTTTCATATTTACTTTTATATTTCAATGAAAACCTATATTTTCAATTTCATCCAGTAAAAATACTTAATAACCACGAAAATAAGGTTTATTTTTGTTTATAATATCCGAAGCAATTTTTTTTCTGTAGGAGTGAGAATATTTTTCGAGGGAAGGAGTTTTTATGTTATGCAATAAGTTAAACAGAAAAAAAAAACAATAAAAACAAACAAAATTCTACCAAGTTATTTTCAGAAAACAAACAAACTGATCAGAATGTTAATTAATCTTTTCTGTATCATATAGCATATATAACATATATAATTTAATTTAAACGCAAATTTTTAATATCAGGTTTATGTGAAAATTTTTGTATTTAATATTTCTTTTTATTTTTTGGAGCTTTATATTTAACCTTGACTTTTCAACTTCCAGAAACCTTTTGACTATCTAACTATGTAACGTGATGCGAAGATCAAAGTACGTCAATATAGCATTCTGTAGCTCACAAACTTCCCAAAATAATGCCTAGATTTGTTAAATAAAAATTAAAAGAAAAATTGCTTAGAAATAATTTCAACAGCTTTTTTGAAACGTATATATTGTGCACAAGGTTAAGAAATAATTATACGATAATGTACGGAGGGACGAAGGTTAGATTACCTGGACTTTCAGAATACACATTATATATTTATAATTCACTAGTGAACAAATCGTGAGATTAGTTGAGGAAATGTCCATGAGCCTTGGCCTATTTATTGTATTTCCTTGACATCTGCTAAAAGTTGAGACAAAGAAAAGGCGAAATGTTGTTTCTGTTTAAGCCTTATATTATTAAAGAAAATTATAATATCGTAAATTTTACGCTGACGCCTCATTACAATAGAGTAAAATAAACGTAATATTTAAATTATATTTTAAGGTATTTACATTTTTTAAATATTTAAACATTAAAAAGTGTTCTAAAAATAATAAAATTTCACAGTGTGTTTAAGCCCATGCGCTAATAAATAATTTATAAATTTAGCATTTTATATAAATATGAGTTATTTTAGAAGTGTTTATTCTGTAAGTAAGTTTTCCAAATAAGATTCTCTTGTCTAATTAATATAAGTAGGATTTAAAAAAAAAAGACAGAACCTTTAATTTTTGTTTATTAGATTAGCTTGTGTTTCTCGTTTCACTCGGAGACAATTGTACTTAAAATTTGTTTTCCTATTACAAAAACAGATCTTATATTAGTAGCATATTGTTTAAATATGCAGACAAATAAATAAATATTCAAAAAATATATATAATTTAGATCAGGTTTCGAGGATTTCTTTAGCACTCGGATATCTATAACAATTTTTTATAAATATAAAAAACAGTTATGTAAAAATATTCATAAAAATTAAAAAAAAAAAAGTCAGACAGAACTTACAGATTTATGTAGTAGTATATTATTGTCTCTAGTTTGTAAGTTCATTTCATTACTGAAAAGACGTCAGTGTGATGGCAAATTTAAATATATATTTTTTTTATTTATTTATTTATTAAGGACAACCAACAAAACAATATAAAAATACAATCACAAATATTAAAGTTTAAAAATATATAAATTAAATATTAAGCGTCGTCTTACTTACAGGCTACCACGACATGCAAAAAATTTAAGACAAAAAGATAAACGTACACTAAGGCATTAACTTATAAGTAACTGAAACTACAACAACAATGACTGAGAAATAAAAATTAAAAATAAACATGCTTATTACAATAAAAACAACAAAAAAATATACAATAATAATAACAATAATAATAAGGTATAAAAATCTTTTATACCTTAAAATTTCATAACAAAAAAATTAAAAATTTGTTGAGATATCTTTATATATTTATCTCTATGTATATTTACCTTTATATCAAGGAGTAGGTAAAAAGAAAAAATAAATGACTCTTTTATATTTTACGCTGAGAAAACTTAAAAACACTGGCAAGGCTCCTTAACATCGAATATACTTCCACTAAACTTTCGTTTAATTATAATTGGTGACTAGATCAAATAAATTATATTAGTATAGTTTCATAGTCGCAATTAAAAGCTACCATGTTTATCTTTGGATAGATAAATCATTTAAGATTGTTCCAATAACGCATATTACTAGTATTTTAATATTTTAGCTATATATAAAATATAAATAAAATGAATATTCCAAAGGTAAACACAATTACGAACTTCCATTATGTTAATTATATTGAACCGCAGTAAAACAGCATTGAGTTTGTCACTCATCAGTAGAGTGTAGGAGCGGGTAAAATCACCTGATATTGAAAACATAAATGTACCTACTTTGTGCCTACTGATGGAATGGTAGCAACAATAATCCTAAGATAAAAATCTGCTTCTGATAACAAATTTATAGAACAATCAAAGACCCTAATTGTATCACTTAAAATACTTGTATGTGATTCGAATAAGGATGTAATTAAAATAAACATGACCCAATTTCGTGTTTCGTTAATGATGATATGTATTAGAAACACTCTTTAATTGGCTTGTAACTGACAAAGCACTGTGTAATGAGTGGATTACTTACATGAGACATTTATATTATCTTTGAGTAACTGTTACTTGAATTTACTTTGATTAAAATATAATGTAATTTGCAGAGTATTCGTTTTAGTGGTATCCACATATTTATTGGTTTGTGGATGTGACGTTCGTTGAGTCCATATGACAAAACAAAATAACATTTCTATTATATATGTTAAGCAGAATATGAAAACCTCTTTTTAAACAATATTATCGAAATAGCTATAAAAAAAATTGCCACATAGTACAAAATAAGAAGTATAATATTTAATTTTTTGTTGCTTACACAACTGTATTAGCCGTGTTCACGCTGATGTCTCAGAAATAAATTTTTATATACAAAGTGTAACTTAATTCCACGGGATGCTTTTACAAACCACTGAAATTTGAAACTCCTTAGGTTACGATGTATGAGTATCTAAACATAATAATGGAACACAATCTGACACATTCAAGTCTAGAGTCTAGACAACGCAATTATATATTTATAACGTTGTAAAATGTACCTAGAAACATGTTATTCAAGATTTGTAGGTACAAACCTTCTCAAAGATTTAAAAAAATCCTACAGGATTAAGTCAGGGAGCAGGTCAAGGTGTTTTAAATTAATGAGTGACTATATTCCAGTCGAAGAAAAGTGAGTAAAAATTTACTCTCACCATGAGAAAATATTAACGCAGGCTAGCTATTCCAGTCTCCTTCCATGTGCATTTTGTTCGAACAGGAAAGATGGGTGAATATCTAAGTACGCAAAGCTTTCTTGCTGCTGCTCTAACTCTGGACGGACTCCATCCCTATCTATTGAAACCAGTCACTGTATCCCAAAGATAAATTATTGAAAGTAGGAGCCAAGGTTAATGGGCCTCATTTGTAAGTAAGCAGAAGAAACGTTTTGATCGCATTGAATAAGCATTGCCCCATGCGGAGACTTCCTGATGTTTGTCATCAACAACTGTGTTGTCATCGACATATCAATAGATAACCTGTTTGAGCAAATCAATAATGTGCAGCAGAAAAAGTATTGCAGAAACAACGGACCTCTGAGGGACTCCGGCAATTATTGTTGGAGCCTACGAAGAACACAAGTCAACTATTCGGAGGAATGTCTAGTTCACAAAGGCCGTTTCAGAGCTGATCACATCTTGGGATATATCGTGGAGTTTGCTTAAAATGCGAGCATGCCAGACTCTATCAAATGCCTTCTAGACGTATAAAGAGACAACGATCATTTCTCCGTTTGTCTCATTAGCTTCTTGTCAGTTGGCTGTAAAATAATTAATATAATGTAGTCTGCAAAAAAAAATTGGCTTTTTTATTATTTTTTAATATTAAAAGTATTAAATAGTCTGTTTCTAATCCTTTTTTTAAGTTTTGACGGATGGAAAACTAATCAATTACTGGTAGCGTAATATATTACCAATGGGATTTCTTATATGTAGTGCATCCTCCATGTTTATGGAGGCCCGTACAGACAGCTTTCATGCCGTTATGCGCAAAAAAAAAGCGTCAATCTTACGACGAGTACGGGGAAGTGGCAACAGCATCTTGAAGATGATATCAAACCGTCATGACTGTCAAATTCAACACTATTGTAGTATGGTTGGCATAGGCCTAATTAAGTAAATTAAAGTTGTATAATTTATTACATTTTCGCAATGACATACAATTTTCATTATTTTAATTTAATTTGATTTGATGTAATTTAATTTTATTTTATTTGACTTAATTTAATTGAATTTGATTTGATTTGATTTGATTTGATTTGATTTGATTTGATTTGATTTGATTTGATTTGATTTGATTTGGTTTGGTTTGGTTTGGTTTGGTTTGGTTTGGTTTGGTTTTATTTGGTTTGGTTTGGTTTGGTTTGGTTCGGTTTGATTTGATTTGGTTTGATTTAGTTTGATTTGACATTTATGTAATCGGGCCTTATTTGATAATTGTAACAGCATTCTGAAGACAATTAAGGATCGCCCTCATTGTTCTATTTAGAAACACTGGATAGAAACAATGACGGGCAAAGTAAAATAAAATCTAATTTAACTATTGTATCATGTAACTAACAATAACTAACTTAGCTTGTAAGTAAACATTGTTACTAAACAAATACAAAATTTAATAAATTTCTTGTATACTCAAATATTTATTATTAATCTCACTGAAGATTCAAATTTTGATTTTAGTTTATATGGAGACTATTTCGAGGATATGTTACAATAATAATATACAAGTATTTCAGTTTTCTAACTTTTGTTTTTTTTCCATTTTTCAATATAAAATATTCGTTATTGAAACTTAATTATTAATCATATTCATAATTACATACTTTTGTAATGATAACTTTATATAAATAAAATGACAATTTCTTATTTACTCTACCCCATTATTTATTTGTTCATGCAAAAATACATTTACATAATTTATACATAACCAGGAGAAATTTCGTCAATTCACTATTGTAAAAAAAGAGCTTTGTCCATGAAGTAGTATGGTTGCGTATTAATAATTGTTGAACTGCGTAAGCATACATATGTCTATGTTTAAGAAATGGTTGAGAATAGTATAACTAACGTTTTTTGGAATATTGTCCATCGTTTTGTATTTAATCATATTATAACATATTGTTTTATTGTTAAAAGTTAATATTATGATTATAATATCGCTGCGTACTTCTTCATTTGAAGCACCTTGATTGGAAGGTGATGTATTTATTCTTTCAGGTTCTTTATTTTAGTTTTATAATATGAAGATATGAAAGGAGTGCGTAAAAATGACATATCAAAAAAACTTGAATGCACTGAGTGGAAAGAAGCAAGTGAGGATAGCAGAAAATCATGGAAGATTCAAAATATTGTGCCCTCGCCAAATAATTTGGATAAGGAAAGGTAGTTTCTATTAATACTTTAACATTTCTTGATATTTAATAAACAAAAAAAAATCTTTTATAAAATATCCTTATCAAATAATAGCTTTAACTTAATGATTACTTTTGAAAAACCTATAAAAAAAGTATTAAATAAATGTAAATTTTATGTTTACAAAATTATTTTTTTGATGATTTGGACGTGCTGATTTATATAACAAGTTTTCAAATTATTTGTTATTCAAAGAGGTAAGTATAAAATAAGAAATTCATAGGTACATAAATAGATTAACCCCAGAAGGATTGCTCGTACAATATTTATATTCCACACAAATAAATTTATGAATTTCTCAAAAACTGGATGCTCAAGTTACTAGCGTGTCGAGTTACTCTAATATTATAACTTGTACCAAACAAGGAGAGCATCGGTGTCCGCAAAGTGATGTGATTGAGTCCGCAAAGTTTGTAGAACACAAGTTGCGGCATGCAACATATACTTACATAACAAATTATGTAAGTACTTTGAACTTAAATTTTTTTTCTATTATTGACTATTTACAATCTCAATAAATGAACTTAATTTAACTTAATTTATTTAAATTTATATATACCAAGGTACCAGCGATAGCGAAGCGATAAAGTCAGCATCATTTAGACTCTGTGGCACAAAGTACATATTGTAAGTTTGGTTGAATAATAACATTGACATCAGTACACTTCGCTTTCCTATTGCACCTCTTTATCCTTTATAACCCATTTAATCTTTAACTTACAACCCTTTAATCTCTAAAGGTCACACACTCACTAACTATTCTAGACAAACCAAGTTTCGCACTGACCTGACTGAGGAAGTGACCGAGTCCACGCCTTCAAAAGAAGTAATATTTTCCCAAAAACCACTCTTAATATTTAACAAAACCACGCTCTCTGGTTCCAAATTTTAGAAATGATATACAAAAAAAGTACCCCAACCAAAAAAACCACTTTATATTTTAAGAATCTGATTGACAAAAGTTTCGGAAAACTGATAAATTCTTAAACATTCCAAACTATTTCTGGTTTTAATTAGTTTTTATGAATATCAAGTGCATAGAAAGTGATTTAAAGAATAATGAAAGATAAATATAAATTCATACCGTCCAGATGTTAAATCATTGTATCCAAAGATCACATTTTAGATTAATGAGAATTATTTAAGAAGTGTTCGTTACTTAAGTACAATCGCAAACTAATATTCTATTGTCTACAAGGAGTATTTTAGCAAGCAATAATGTATTAAAAATTGTTTTTTTTAGACCAATATATATTTTATAATTGGAACTGTGCACCTTTATTATACTTTATATTCATTTTGTATTCAATTTTAAAATCACATTTTAGGTCATTCATGTCATGGTAACAATTGTTTTATAAAATAAAAATGAACATACGAACTACAGATTGATGTGGTAGTACATTATATTTTAAAGGGGTCCGGTTCTTATCATTGATCAGTGATCATCAGTATCACGACTGGATATGATACTAAAAGCTATATTTAACATTGTGAACCATAAACAAAAACTTCAAAGAAAAAAAACTAGCCTTGGCTAAGATAATTATAATATCTAGCATGATTCATCATTTATATATTGTCATCGATCAGAAGGGAATTTGACTTCTATAAAAAAAAAGGAAAATTGTATTTTCAACTTCAATAAAATAAATAACAATTTTTTTAATAAAATACATTCCATTATTGAATTGTTCAATCAATGAAGTCCATCGCATAACCAGGTTGGGAAATGATCAGAAAATGGAGACGATACAACCTTTACATACACTCGTGTTTGTGTACATACACATAAACATAAAAACACATACATATATGTTTAAAAAGTGTTTTAAAAGTGTTTATATTACAAAAAAATCGATTTCAAAAATAAGGAGTGATTAGAATAATTAAGTTAATTTCGAACTTCCAAACGCCACTTCCAAACGAAGTGCTGAGTGAAAACGAGTCTCAGTTAGTGCTCGCTTTTATGAAATTGTAGAACGACACAGTCAGGGCGACACTTGCTTAGGTGAGAATATATACTAGGTATTTCTATACTTTATTGTAAAAATCAAGTCACTGAAAGACACTTTAGCAAGTAATCAAATTATATTCGTTAACTATAACATATAAATTATATTAGTATGGGCTCGTATTCCCAATTAATACCTACCGTGTTTGAAATTGGATAGGTAAATCATTTAGGATTGATCCGATAACACATATTGCCCGGTATTTAAATATTTACATAGTAGTTTGATTTTATTATCTCAGCTACATTTAAATATTTTAATAGGACATGTGTATATTAAGTCTATTAAATTAAACGTCAATTATGAATTCCATTATGTTAATTGATTCGAAAAACCATACTGAGAGGCGCGAAATCATATAGTTTGAAAAAATATACCTGTACCTACTCTGCACCCATTCTGTATTTAATAATAGGACGGTAGCAACAGAGAATTTTTTTAAATATTCAAGGGTATTGTTGACGTTATATGTATAAAACGTAATAAATACCTTTGTATATTCCCGATGTTTCAGCCGAATTGCACCAGCCGTGGTCACGAAATCACTGGTGTCAGCTCAGCGTACCACAGCGTCGTCTTCGTGAGGTGCGAACTAACTAGTCTTTACAATTTTAATTTTTATTTATGTCGGAACTGAGGGCATTTCGACAGATTGAACCAACAATGTCTACACAGTGGCGATCCAAGTCGCAGCAATTAAGACACGTATTTATGACGGAGTTATAAATAACAAATAAATAAATATAATAATTGAGGTGTCCATTGTCACGATTTGCGTTCTCATGATTCTTAAGTTCAATAGCCTCATATACTGTTCTAGAACATAGGCGGCTTTCTGTGGAGAGTACTCGTGGCCGATGTAAGACGATTCAGTAATCGACCTCTGTATCGACTAACTCGATTACAGAATCGAGTTACACCAGCCACAACTACTGGTAGTGATTAGCTCCTTATTCTAGAAAGTATGCGGCTATTGCGGACTTGTTAATTTGTCTTTTTTTTTTAATTAGGAAATATTTCCGAATTGTCGGGAATATATAATGGTATTTATTACCTATTAAACATTTATGCGAAAATAGGACTCTTGAATATAAAAAATATGTAGACGTTGTGATAGTTTATGATCCTTAACAGTAAATATATTAAATATAGATAAGCATAAGCGTGTCTATTTCTGGTACAAAATTTAAGAGGAATTTAAAGAGTTTAATTGTTTCACTTTAATACCAGTATTTGAGTTGTATAAGGATTGGATTCAAACATACTTAAACCAATTTTGTGTTTCCTTTTAGATGGTGCTATGTATTAGAAACACAATTTCTTCTAAGTGACAATTCAAGTAATCCTCTTCATAATAAATTACCATCACCTTTTAATAACTCTTTCTTGAATATACTTTGATTAAAATATAATATTCCATAATTTAAGTTGTAAGATTCAGTGACATCGAATAGAATAATAACTTCACTGTAGTTGTTTAACGAAATTTCCTATATGCGGAAAACTGTTCTAAACCAAAATTTTAGAATTACGAACCTTGGCATTTAAGAGTAAAGATTAAATAATAGAACATATAATATAATTTTACAGTCTTTATTGCTCTTGCATTAATATTAGCCGTTAAGGTCGAGTTCTGACATAAAATATCTACAAATTGTTAGCCTGAAATTTGAAACTTCTTATCTTCTATGTAATTGATACATAATAATTTAACACAACTTTACAAATTCAAGTTTAGAGTCTAGACAAAGCGAATATATATTTATAAGATTGTATTTTTTCCTAGAAACATGTTATTCATGATTATTTTTTTTTAAATAAAAATTTTAAAGTTAATGATTATGAATATCCTAACTTAAAAATATCGTTTATCATATAATAATATTTAAATTTTTAATTGTTATTAGCAATGGTGGCATGATTATTAGTTTATTTCGACTTTCGGTAACTAAATAACGTGCTTAAGGTAACGGTGTAACTAATCGATCTGTCAAACACAGGATCAACGCAGAGGGACTGAAATGGAGGCTGCGCACGAAAAAAATATCTGACCCCCGTATCCCCCTTCAACACGAAAATTTCAAAGCAGTAATATTACCTGTAAAGTGTCAAGATCAGATCGCTGGGCTATAAAAAAATATACAAAAGGCAAGTATATGCTACTGAAATGCTAATATTGAGATGAATTTATAAAGACGATAAAAATATAAGGTAATTAATTTGTTTTTCCTCAAGGGTGGTTCAAAATTATCACAGGAAAGTAGTCAGAAAATATTCATTTTAAAAGAAGATCAGAGGGAACCTATTACTTTATATAGTATATGTATTCTCTGGCTGGGCGGTTTTTGTCATTACTGATAAGGCATCAGTTTGACAGTTGCTTTAAATATAAAAAACTTTTATAATTCAAACGTACATTATGCTAAAACACAAACAGACCTTTGTCGATGTTTATAAAATATTTAATTTTTATCATTTGTTATATATTTAATATATATTATTCTAAAAATCCATTAAAGTAACTAAAAAGACAAATTAAATTAAAAGTAAGTAACCAAATTATATGCGGTGACCATACCATATAAATTATATTAGCCTGGTTTCATTTTCGCAATTAATATCTACCATGTTTAACATATGAAAGGTAAATCATTTAAGATTAACACTTAAACCTTTAAAATTTGTATGTACATATTGAGTCAATTATTAAATTGAATTCTCCAAAGGTAAAGCGGAAACTCAAATATGTATTTCCAGTATAATAATTAAATTGAACCAAACAGTGTTGATCTCGTCATTCATCAGTATGGATGGGCGGGTTAGAACACCTTATTTGGAAAACATACCTGGAATTTCTCTGTACCTAATAATAAGATGGTAGCAACGATAAACATGCTAAAGCTGTGACAACAATCGAAAGCGTGTCTGCTTTGATTAAATTTAAATATAAGTATGATTCGAATAAGGTTTGATTAAAATAAACATGACCCAATTTCGCGTTTCGTTAGAGATGGAAATACATTAGAAACATTTCTTAATTGGCTTGTCGCTTACAAGACAAGTAAAACACTGTGTAATGAATGGCTTACTTACATGAGATATTTGAATCACTTTTGAGTAACTGTTACTTAAAATGTAATGTTTGGAAATAATTTTTTAGAATAGCTTATTGATATAGTATTATTAAAAAGGTTTAAACGCGTGGAATCCACATCTCATCCCATAAAAAACTCCTTTGTATGTGGTAAACGTAGTAAGATATCCAGGCGAAATTCTTTTTACTCAAAATTATAAAATTGCCAACCAGAATGGCTTAGCATTTAGTATAATAAAATAGACTGTAACGAATCAAAACAGCCGAGATGGCCCGTCACCGTTCCTCTGGGTCAGAACATGAACTTAAATAGTAGTTTTGGCAGCCAAAAACGATAGGTTCTAGGTTAATTAAAAACGATGGCCTGAACACTGATAAGTACTCACATTTAGGGACCGTAGCTATCCACACGAGGCACCCAAAGATCTTCATATTCACATTGGGGGGGGTAGAAGGAACGTGGTTACACCGCCTATTATCATATAGCAAAACTTCGTCTCTTTGCAGTTCTACATTCTCACGACAACCCCTTAGGTAAGATAATCACTATACTGCACTGCACTTGGATACAAAAACTCCAAAGAAATTAACAGTTTTATATAATTTGCAGCAGACAATTAAATTGTTTGTGCGTCGTCGCTATCACCATTTTGGAATGAAATCCCTGCCAATCACCCGATACTGTATGCTCCCTTAGAGCCGTGCTATTCGTGCGATCAGACCATAGTGACGCGCGATATTCAAATTCCGAATTGTTTAATAAATAGAATCAGCCAATAGCGAGCAAAAACAATAAAGTATTTTATATATTTTTTGTTTATTATATTAGTTTAAGATGTGTTAACGCTGAGGATTCGACATTAATTATTACATACAAAGTGTGATTAAAATACGCGGTCATTAAATAAACTAGACTGTTTTACCATATTTGAATTTTAAAATGTCCTACCTTTGTTACCGTGAATCTATAAATAAAATGAAAAACAATTTGAAACATTCAATTTTTGAAAAATATACCTAGAAACATACTATTTAAAATTGGTATTAATCGTTCTTACAGGATAAGATCACTCCTTAAGGAGTTGATAAAAATATAATCTAATCATAATAAGAGGGTATGATGCACATTTGTGCAGTGCATTAACTATTTAGTTAATATTTAAAAATAATTTATACTTTAATAAAACAGTAACTTAACTAACACTGACACTAAGATTTTTAGTACAGTAGTAGCCGACAAAAGAAATTGGAATTAAAGTACAGATTTTAATTAAATTCAAATATATTATTTAGAAGTAATGAATGAGGATAACATTTTTTCCCGAAAAACAAAAGAATTCCTGTTGCAGAGATCTCTAAGTAAATTTGTAAAAAGAAATCATAATATAAAGTGGCCTGTAAATTAAAACATTGTTAATATTTATTTATATACAATGTTTTAAACTAACTACCATTTTTTCATTTTTTTTAATTATTAATTGTTGCCTAACTTAATAACCGCAATGTATTTAAATACAGTTGTTTTTTAAGTTTCTTTGATCATTTTATTTCGACTTTTGGTTTCTTAGTTCATTTGTTAAAAAAAAAATAATGATGCAACGAGTCTATCTGTCAAACACAGGAAGAACACAAAGAGGATGAAATGGAAACTGTGTCATGGATTCAATATCTGACTCCTATTTTCTCTTTATATGAACGAAAATATTTAAGACAGTAATCTGCAAGACACTAATTTTGAATAACATATTTAATAACATGTTTCATTACTTGTTATGTAATTAGGAACATAGTTTAATGTAAGCAATTTAAGAATCAAAAAGCTTTATAAAATTATAATAATAATCATTATCTATTAGATTTAATACTTATACAGTCTTGCTTTTTCAACAGTTCTCCCCTTTTTAATTATATAGGATATAAGGCGCGTACAAGTTAGCAAAGAGTCCAAAATCAAAATGACTACCACGCTACGAAACGTTTCTGAAAGCTGGCGGATACCCAAACATAATGCACTTTAGTCATCCGGGTGGGGGAATATTTTTTTGGATTCTGTACGACATATTTTATGTTTCCCATTTATTTAGGATAAGAGTGGTTATAAGTACTTAATATTTGTAAAATACTCGAACTATTACGTTTCTATAATAGCTGCATATTAAAATATATATTCACTTGACCTCTTTACATCCCACGTGAAATATTTATAATTTTTAAATCCATGAAATGCTGTTGGCTTATTAATTTACAGGTAATTTAGAGTGAGTGTCAGCGGCAGCTTTCTCACGTTCAACACGAATAAGCTCTCAGAAAATAATAACATGATGTGGCGACGCGACGTACCTCCACCATATTTCGTATTTAAAAAAATATATATTTTATATTCTAGCCCTTGCAAGTCCGGCTTAAGTGAATTATTGACTTTTAAGTAGGTTTCACACTATTTCTCCAAATGTAAGTTTAGACCTATAGCTACTTCCGTTCAGAATTTTGTTATGAGAAATCAATTATAGACTGCGAAATTTATTTTAGAAAATCTTGGTTATTTTTGTTAATACTACATAAATTATCAAGGAAGTGTAATAGTTTAATTAATCTGTACATAGTTATGTCTATTATTAGTTATTTTTTTAGTAAATATTTTCTTACATTGTAACACTAAATAGCGCAGTGATCGGTTCGAACTCAGATCATCACTTTCAGTTATTTTTAGCAATTTCGCAGCGCTACATTTTTATTTTCAATAGCTTTTACATCATACATGACCCTACGTCTGGGAGAAGATGTCAATATTATTGGTCTGCACCAGCAAGAAAAGATAAAATCTGGCGTGAACCTACCTCAGCATTTCAGCAGACAACATTTAACCTACAAAACGTAATACGCGGTTTGGTCGCTAAATTATTTATGTAAGTCTTAAAACTTTTTCAAAGAGGCTACATATCATACATTGTTAAGATTCATACAATAACAAATCAATATTTATAACGTTAAATAAAAAATTAAAATTGTAAACGTTGACGACCCAAAACTCACCAAGTTAAGCAGTGTTTCACTATTTTAATTTTTTTATTTATCGGATTAGTTTTTCCATCATCTTCGTCGGCCGAAATATGTTAGAAATGTATAATACGAGACTCACAAACAAACGAGATAAATATTCAAATAACATACATAATTTATGGGTAACTCACTCTTTAAAAATAATTAGTAGAAATAACCGACAAGTTCAGTTTCTAATGTATTATATTGTCTAATTTGGCAGTTTTTAACATTACTGGCAATGCACCAGTTGCTTTAAATTTTAAAACTTCAAAATATAATTTCATGACTATGTTTTATTAATTTTATATACATATTTTTATATTTTATGGTAAAAACCATCAACATTACTGAAAAGACATTTTAGCAAATAATCAAATTATATTCGGTAATCATACCAAATAAATTATATTAGCATGGGTTCATATTCGCAATTAATATCTACCATGTTTAGCGTTCGATACATAATTAATGTAACATAGACCCGATAACGCTTGTTGTTTTTTTAATTGTATTATTTTTAACTCCAACAATACTTAAAAATGTGCTTGTATATACTTAATTAAATATTCCAAAAGTAAATTCATTATGTTAATTTAACCAAACCTCCATACTCACTGGCGGTTAAATCGTATGAATTGAAAAACATATCTGTACTTACTCTGTATCTAATAAAAATATGGTATCAACAGTAAACATGTTTAAGCTACAAATAGTCGTAAGCGCGTCTACTTGTGGTAACAAATTTATAGAACAATCAAAGATAATAATTGGGTGGTAAGTGTCATAATTAATTGTCTAATTAACAAATGACCTATATATAAAATATTAAATTTGGTTAAATTAACATAATGAATTTACTAAATACATTTGAAATTCGAAACTCTTTATTTATATTTAAAATGTAACAGAATTTTACACATTCAAGTATACAGTCTAGACAAAGGGATTATATATTTGTAAGGTTGTAAAATTTACCTAGACACATGTTATTCAAGATTTGTATGTATCTTTGAGGAGATTACTGCAGAATTAATTTGCTTATTATGGTGCAGGTATTTCTAGAAATAATATAACATAATCATACTAAAAATTCAAATCAACATTGTTATAGTTTCAAAATAATCTATGCTGTAATAAAACCGTAAGCCTGTTAAATAGTAAACTTGGCTATACGTAGGCTTTTTTTAATGTCTTATAGGTACATATAAAATTTAATATAATAAACAAAAATCAAAGTTTTTCATTGTTCTTCAAACAAATGAAATGAATCTTAATTAATTATTTTAATGAATCAAATATATTATTCAGTAATACTGAATGTCCAATATTATTAGACAAGTACTCGATATTTATTAATTAAGACTGTGCAAAATCACGAAAACAAAATATATTTTTGACTAGACGCAGCAAGAAATGATTTTAAAAATAAGGACAATGAATTTTATTATTCAAAAAGGTAGACATGAAAAAAGTAAAATTACACACACACCCGCTAGAATGTGTCAAAAGGTCCCGAGTATGATCAATATCAGTGTACTAAACTTCGTACGGTGTCTTACTCCGCTGTAATCCAAGATAATAAAAACAGACACGGACTAATGTCCGTAGAAATATAATTATTTAAATTTATGTTATAGTTTTCTTTTAGAAAAAACTATGATAAAGTAGTAAAATAAAGGTTCTTTGTTCTCAAATTAGTAATGTTAAAGCAGAAAGATTATGGTTTAAAAAACAATTTATATTTTTACTATATATTTCAAATATATTTTACAAAGTCAACACAATCATTTTATTCAAGTATAACGAGGTGCAAATATATGCATAAGTTATAAATTAATGAATTAGGCTTCCGGCACATCAACCGAAATAATAACTACATCTTTCCGCTCTTTTCTAAGAATTGAAAATAGTAAAAGATAGTTGTCATACGCCTAAATAAAAATTATATAGAAATTACTAAAAATTATACAGAATTTCCTCAAAAGTAATAACATTATCAAGTAGATATTTAAAGTCAGTTCCAAAAATTATTACAAAGATTTAAATTTTCAAAATTTCTGTACAACAACATACATAATTTACTTCACATTTCTAATATCAAAGGGGTAAAAGTATTTGAACACTGATTACTCTGAAAATATCTTACCATCACATCTACGAATTTTCTTACAACACTTGTCACGAAACAAAATTACAGTCGTTTCTTCTATTTTTGGTCTATTACACACCCGCAATACAAACATAATATTTTTTTCATTTATTATGTACACTTTTTATTTGATTTAAACAATGTATTGGTCAAATTCAATGGTCCTTTATTCTTTCTCCTATCGTAATAATAAGTTAAATCAAAATAAAAACCAATAGGGGTTGATTTGCAGTTGGCCCTCTAATTATTATATTTTTAGAAATTTGTATTTATTGATCTATCTTTGTGGTCTTTTATAAAAAAATAGAACGCCATTATACACATAAGATGTATATCTTCAGAAATAATTAGGTTTCTAAAACTTCAAAGGGAAGTTCACCTTTAAGTGTGACGAGTTCAATTTAATCGAATATAAGGTCCCTTTTAGTTAAACGTGAATAAGATCCTGAGCATGGCCCAGTTCATTTTCATTATGGATAATATACATATAGACAGAAAATATTTTATAACAAAAGAAAATGGTTAGTTTTACATAACTGAATTATAAATTTTACAACAAAATTATTGACGGGTGTTTGAAAAAATCACCTGGATTAGTCAACAAACAGGAAATAATTTGTTTGGTGACTATTTCTTAAAATCTAATTTATGATAATTATATTTCAAATAAAAATGAAGGAACAAATAATATTTGTGTCAGAACAAAATTATTTTTTGTATCATTAAGCTGCTCTAAAAGGAGATAAGCAATATTTATTTTATTTATATTTAAATACAATTTCTTATCAATTTGACATATTTTGTTGCTAATGTAAATTGTATTCCAATTTTTATTATTTTTATATTACTGATTATGTGTTTACAATCATACATATGATCGTTTGAGTTTAATCAATTAAAATCAATTCTAAAATTCAGTTAGTAAGCATTGTTACTAACTGATATAAAAGAAGATATAAGTGGCATAAAAATCCTAAACATTTTGTCTTTTTTTTAAATATGTTGTGAGATATATCAGTCTATTCCAATTATTTGGAATAAGGGTAGATGGATGATGACTTAGTATTTATAGCTTTCGGAAGTCTATCAATGTCTAGTTACGACTAAGGCTTGTACAGCACTTTTCTCAAACATTGCCCCTAAATTCATACTAAGTAAAACTTAAAATTTCATACGTTTTCATATATTGTAATTTCGATTTTGGTGGCAATATGTTTTCTATACGACTCTACCGACCCTTGATTTTCGGGTTCCTCATACTCATTGTCTCCATTCATTACTGAATGTAATAAATACATATCATTATACAAATTTAGTATGAAGTTTTATGAAATTTAGTATGAAGAGGATTTTCGCAGAGATTGTTTTTTCACATTAAGTAAAATTAAATAAGTATTAACATTCAAAAACTTTTGAAATAATAAACAGAAAAAGGTTAACGAAAAAAAAATAAAATATTTGAACACAAAATGTAATAGAGGTACACATATTACACGTATGCTATCAATAATGGAGTTTGATCCCTTGCTTAGCTAAGTTTGAGTTACGGTATTTCCGGCTTAAACGTAAGTAACGTATTTATTAACTTATCTATCCTTGTGTTTAGGTATAGCGTGTTCGCTGTCAAACTTGGGTTTACGGTAACTTGTCTTAACATTAGCGTATATGTGATACTTTAACTAACTTTTACCAGTGAATATAATAAAATTTTGCTCAATCAAAATTAAAGATAATCCCAATCCTAATCCTCAAGAGTAATCCTATCTAAAATAACGATAAGTAAAACAAAGTAATAGTAAAATATTTAAGAATCCGTTACCCAGACGAAGTTGTAATGTTTCAAACAGGCTCTTTTCTGTGCCAGTCGAAGGAGGTGATTGTGGATTCGTGTGTCTTGAGACAAAAATCTCGAAATCTAGTCGACCAAAAAATCCTATAAAATCTCTGATTGCTTTCAGGATTTGCTAATACAAGATTAAGGCAAATTATATTATTATTTCTAGGACGAGACTTTTTGCGAATTTAATAATAGTGTTCAAAAACGGTTTCTTAACCATATAAAAAGTACCTCAATATTTTTGTTAGGCTTTCGTTGGTCTCTGTTGTATATTTCGTTTTCTAGAACTGTACTGCGAATCATGAGGTTAATAATTATTATACAACATAAACATTTAGGCATTAACTAAGTAAAGGACATGGAGAGTATATTTAATTCTTTATATCCAAGATAAGAGAAACCATTTGTAATGTTTGTGATGTGTCGTTTTGATTAGGAACGTCACTATTTATTGGTTTCAGAAAGAGACACTCGGACTTATATCACAATATTACTCATTTCTACTACGATCTTTTAAATGGCTTACACGTCATTTACCTCTTTTACACAAACACTACAACTAGACACTCTGATACTAACTGATACATTGCGTATTTTATTTCGAAGCGTACGCAATCGAAATAAAATATATTTCAATCAGGGTTACATAGCAGCCAGGTTTTTATAATGGTAATGAAAATTAATTGGTACGTGTCTCTAATATAGATTTTATTCTTTTTTACTACGCTTGTAAATATAAACACGAGGTTTAACGTTAGAATATTTCTGTTCTGCTTTTTGAAGCCATAACAATGTAATATAATACCGACATTACTTTCCTAAGTATTTAATATCTTTACTTTTCTCGTTTCTTTTAGTATAAGCCCTATAATTCTTAGTAGCAACAGACCTAATATTTATTGTTATATGTATCTTATTTATAATATCAAAATTTAATAAGTCAGTCCTGAATTATTATTTAATATGGTTTTCGTTTTTATAATTTTTTTTTTTGTTAATTTTGTTTCTTTTTAAAATTAGAATTTCTGTCACCAGAACTGTTAAGTATTGCTATTTTTTAAACGGTTTTATTTAGCTCACCCCGTCTGTTTGTTTGGGTCAAATTTAGTAATTGAAATTTAACCCCTTTCCCGTTAACCGATTGATCTGAAATTTGGTATACGCCTTTGATTCTGGTGACAACACAATTATCCATTTTCAATATTATTGTGAATCCAAGATGTCCCACGAAAATTATTTTCGTTTAATCAATGCATGTTTAAAATTTGTATATTTCAAAAATGACATCTTTTATCATAGGTGTTTACATAAATGTATATTGCATTTTCAGGAATTTATGTGACCATAGATATTTCCAGAAAGTGAGTAGGTTACAATTTACTTTATTTTGAAAATATAACAATGTATACATATTGGTACCCCCGGCTGTATCTATGAAATGATTTTTTAGCTTTTAGTACATTTATCTGCAATATAAAACCGTTTAAATTATTTTTTTTTTACTTTTTTATTTATTATTGTTATTGTTTTTTTATTATTTTAATCTCTCAAATAATATTTTTGTTGGTTCATTTAAAGATATCAAATAAAAGTATTCAGTGCACTGTTGCAATAACCTAGACGCGATAATGAAAGTGCAATGAGCATTTTAAATTTTCTTATACAAGTAATGTCATCTGAAATGGGCGATAAATTATTTTATTGTTTTATTTTTTAAAGTAGTTATATTATAACAAACAAATAAATATATTATTTATATAATCAACAATTATTATTATCTTTGAAAACGCTTAACAGAGGGGTATTAGAATCTTACATGAATTATGATTTTTTCATTCTAAGCCTTTTAAAAATTTAGAAAAAAAGTTGTTTGAAAAGTATTTTATTTTATATAACCTCACTTTTTCTATATAAACTTTTATGATCCATGATTACTTTTATATATAATTATGCTTCTGTACTCACGTAATTCCTATCGGGGTTTGCCCACTAGTTTCAAACCCATTCGGGGTCCTTAGTCATGAGCTCTGAACATGTCCTGACTTGAACGTAACAATTATGGATAAAACATATTTACAGATTTTGGATCTTATTTTTAAGATTAAGTTTTTATTTAAGTATGTATACTTGTATTAAGGAATTTACATATGTAGAGACAATGTAATAATACATTGAAATTAATAATTTAACTTTTCACTTATCCAAGTCTATTTTTATATAATAGTTTTGAGAAAAATACTTTTAGTGATAAGAAAGTGGTGTTTTGTTATACTGTTTCGTCAAATATCCCCTGGCGATTAAATAGTGCAAAAATATAATGGGGAAATGGTTTTAATAATCCAAGGTTTATGCCTTGCTTTAATAAATATGCATATGTTCCATTGTATCAACTAGAAAGTGTTGACTAATAGAAATTATTATTTATATTTTTTATGCTTATCGACATGACTACAAGAAATTATGTAGAGGACATAAAAATTATCGAAATGTAAGCAATGGGTTCAGTTAGGGTCAACTGCACGTATTAACTGCATATATATATAACTGAAGTAAAATGTTAAGTCAGTTACTCAAACACTGAGTGCGATGAAAGCAATAGTGTGTTTGGTTATAGGGCTAGTGGCTGTGGCCACAGCTCGCCCCGATGACATGGACTTTAAAATGGATCATATAGGTAAAAAGTGTCAATTACTTTAATATATATTAATATATTTTATATGATATTGAATATATATTAATTTAATTATTGATGTTTTATAACTTAATAAATAATGGTTATTTTATTACAAAAACATTTGGGTTTTAAAAGATTTTTTTTTTTCAGATAAAATGGATGTTAAGGAAAAACAATTTTTCATCCTGAAGTTGTTGAACAACATCGTAAGCTCAGTTATGTACAAGGATATTGAAGATATCGGCAAAAATTTTAAGATCGAGGACAATAAGGATTTATACATTGTAAATTAATTAAAATAGTTTATAGTGAATACTTGTATCTTAAACTATGTTTTTTAACAATATTTAATCCCCTTAATTATTTTTCAGAAATCCGATGTAGTCAAAGTATTCTTGGAAAACTGGAAGATGGGTTTCTTACCGCGTGGAGAAATATTCACTCTTCATGTTGATCGTCAGTTAAAGGAAGTGGTAACTTTGTTCCACATGCTATACTACGCCAAGGATTTCTCATCCTTCATCAAAACTGCTTGCTGGATGCGTCTTTACGTTAATGAAGGCATGTTCGTTTACGCTCTCACTGTAGCTGTCAGACATCGTGACGACTGCAGAGGAATTATCCTTCCTCCACCATATGAAATATATCCCTACTATTTTGTCCGTGCTGACGTAATTCAAAAAGCATACATGCTTAAAATGAAGAAGGGTCTTCTTGACAACAAACTGTGTGATTTCTATGGTATCAAAAAAACTGATAAGGATGTTTACATCATTGATGAAAATGTTTTTGACCGTCGTGTATACCTCAACGATGAAGACAGGATCAGATACTTCACAGAAGATATTGACCTTAACACTTACTACTATTACTTCCATGTTGATTACCCATTCTGGATGAGGGATGATATGAATAACAAATTTATGAACAGGCGTTGGGAACTTACTCTATATATGTACCAGCAAATTTTGGCTAGGTATTACCTGGAACGTCTTTCCAATGATCTTGGCGATATTAATTCGTTTATGTTCGACAAACCAATCAGAAAGGGTTATTGGCCGTGGTTAATGCTCCACAATGGTGTTCAATTACCTGTAAGAATGAACAACGCTGTTATTGATATTAAAAAAGATATAGGTATTAGACTGATTGATGACTACGAAAAGATTATTGCTGATGCTATCATAAAGGGATTTATTGAGGTAAGAAGAAAAACAGTAAAATAATATTTTTATACCAATATCGAAATTAACTATAAAATGTACTTTTCGCAGATCAATGGTATGAGACTGGAACTGACTAAGGCTGAAGATATTGAAGTACTTGGTAAACTTATTTATGGCTTAATTGAAAAAACCGACATGTCTAAGGTTCAAATAGAGGCTTACAGATATCTTCTAATCTTGATAAAGGCGGTTGTTGGCGTTAACTCATTAGATTCCGACAGGTGAAGAATTTTATAATTATAAATTCTTTTAATTTTTATTTAATTTTTAATTTATTATAATTCATAATTTTTGTTAAATCATAAGTTATTTTTATAATTAACCAAGAGGCTAGTATTTATTAATTAATTATTGTTTTTATATTGTTTCAGATATTTCGTCGTACCCACAGTGTTGGACAGCTATCAGACAGCACTCCGTGACCCACTATTCTATCAATTACAGAAGCGACTTGTCAAATTCATGATTCTTTTCAAGAGACGACTTCCTTGCTATTCTCGTGAGGATCTTTATTTCCCTGGAGTTAAAATAGATAATGTTGTAGTCGACAAGCTTGTGACATATTTCGATGATTATTTAATGGATATGACCAACGCTATCATGTACAGTGAGGAAGAAGTTAAGAAGTTTAACAGTGATATGACCTTCCTGGTCCGTAAACGTCGCCTTAATCACCAACCTTTCAAATTCACCATTGACATTTTGTCCGACAAGATGGTAGACTCCGTAGTTAGGATATTCATGGGACCTAAAGAAGACAACTTTGGGCGCTTATTAGATATTAACATGAACCGTCTTAACTTCGTTGAACTCGATTCTTTCGTATACAAACTGAATACTGGTAAGAACACTATCGTAAGAAACTCAATGGACATGCACAATATTGTCCGCGACCGTATCATGACACGCGATTTATGGAAGAAACTGGATGGTATTTCTGATATCAGAGACCTATTGATGAAAGATTTGAGAAATTACAACACTGGATTCCCCGCTAGGTTGCTTTTACCAAAAGGTCGCGTCGGTGGCATGAAAATGATGCTTTACGTAATTGTTACTCCATTGAAACTTGTAGACAATGTTGACATGTCAATTCTTGACCATAATCGCAAGGATCTCTTCCGTGACTTTAGATCCACCGTCCTTCTAGACAAGATGCCTCTTGGATTCCCATTGGATCGTCAAATTGATGTAACAAAGTTCTTTACCGCGAATATGAAGTTCGTAGATGTTATGATTTTCCACAAAAAACAGGTATGTGACATGAAGACCCGTTGGGATCGCTACGTTCTCAGAAGTTACGACTTAGTTGACAGGACTGCTATGAATATGGACAACTATTTCATGGATGTTGATATTAATATCAAAGATCGAAATGTCAATGTATTTGATATGTAAATAAAATAAAATTAACAAACCAACTGTAAAGGAAAAGAATGTTTATAAATAAATGATTTCATTTTAATTTTTTTTTGTTTTTCCTAAACAACCACTTTCTTATTTTTAACAAAACTAAAACAGGTCTTGCAAAAGAAAATAAAATATCTAATTAAGTGTACTCTTTAAGATGTTCAATATTGAGAATAAGTACGCATATAAAAAAAACTAATAATAAAATTATTAAATAAGAAACTTCGAATTCAATTCAATATTGTCTATATTTTATAAGAGTATACTTTTGTTTTAAATAGTAACTTAAAAATATTTTTCTACAATAATGCATAAAATAACGGCACTATGTCAAATAACATGTTTATTTCATTATCCTTATAATCGTTTATTATTTAAGTAAACACACGTTTACTTATTTATTTCATAAAATTTAATACGATAAAATTTTATTTTAGATATTATTTAATTATACAGAAAAATTATAATCTAATTCTAAAATAGGTATTTTTAAATAAAACTTTCACTTTGAGAAAAGTAGTTATCTATGCGCTTAATAAAATAGACTAATGTTACCAAGTTTTCAAAATTATTTTTAATCTAATTTGCAATATTGGAAAGCACCAATAGAGTTGAAAAATAATTATAGAAAATAGGTTATTTTATAAATCCAACAAGTAAAATTAAAGCCATTAGCGAATAACCTATTTCCTTTTTAAAAGGGAAGGAAACTGTAAAGGTCGTATGTTATAAAAAAAACCCTGTAAGAGTACTGTGGCCCTATATGAAAGTTTTTTTTTTATATAAAATATTTAGAAGCTTAAAATCCTTTAGTAATAATTAATTCTTATAAGAAAAGACACAGATATATTCAAATAAAACTAGACAGACATCCTAAATTGTCATATATTTTAAAATCTATGACGTTTTTTTCAAATAATTAGAATATGATTTTTAATTTATTATTTTCTAAAAATTATTATTTTCAATTATTTTTTAATTTTCAACAACGATTGCATATTTATTGTAATAATATTATTTTATGATTTATTATTTATTTTAATAATAACTTTTGTTAAGACGTGAACGTCATTAAAATGTTGTATCAATGAAACCTTTTTCTATTTTAAATACTGGAGATGTTACCCACAAAAATACATTAAATTATAAAAATATTTCGCAAAAAATGTATAACAATATTGTAATTATGGTTTAATTTATTATTCTGTTAATTAAGTATAAATATATTGAATTAAAAAAATCATTGATGTTAACAGTGATGAAGATGATAATATTAGTAGCAGTTTTAATAGCATCAATATAAATGCATATTTTGTTAAATTAGATACTTCTTTTATCATGTTTTTTTTTAATATGTAATAGAATACTATAATGATAAAAAAGTTCGACTCATGATTGAAATAAATAAAATAGAATAGAATGGAATATAACAAAACAGAGCAGAATGAACAGAACAGAACATATATCACGATTTTATAGATTCCGTGTATTTATTGTTAATTTTAAACTGATTACCCCACTGTCTCTTTTAACTTATTAATTATCAATTTAAGTGTTAATCACTATATTAAATATGGTTCGAATAATTCAGAAACCTGTAAATAAATCTACGTATGACGCTTAGAATTTTTCTCTTTAGAAAAATATTAATTTTGAATAATATGACTCCATTATGTCGTATAGTATGAAAGTTATACCACCTCAGCGCGAATATCATCAGTTCATGTCGTACCGACCCAAAAGCGTTCTCTATATTTATCCAACAAACCATAATTTGTTTCTCGCTTATTATGACACTTTTAAGACTTTCCGATATTAATGTCTTATTTTCCAGGCAGCCAGTAATGCTGGGCAAGCACCTTTTCTGATAATTTAGCTTGAAATAACTACTATTGATTAAGATTTGAGTCATTTTAATTTGTAAATATATTGTACGGTACATCCATTGATTATTCAATGTATTTATATGATTAGTATTTTCTTATATTGTAATAATATTATAAATCCGAGAACGAAACAAATTATAAGAATAATTAAGGACTAAAATTTCGTGAAATAAATTTTTCTATATCTCTATATAAAAAAAATGGTTCAAATACAGCTGCCAAAATATAAATAGTAACACAAACACATGCATTTAAAATAATATTATAGATAAAACTATTATGGAGAGAATTAGATTACTGTCATAAAATAAAATAAAATAAAATAAACATTTAATATAACTATCCCTATTATTTATTAATATACATTAGATATAAATTCGATAGGTCAAATTCTTTCTGTATAAGTACGGGTTTCTTGATGATTTAGATTTACAATTAGACCCGATACCGATCAGCTATCAGTATTTTCTTTATAGTCACATCAGGGCACGGCCCCGGCGTACTAATCCTATTTGTATCGCGTATAACCTCTTTCATGAAATGTTACATTTTTATTATAATTAAGAAATATATATGTCATTTATATGTAAATTATAATATTTGGACAAAACACAGTAGGGCCTTCAATCTTTTTAAGGGGTAGTTATTATGAAATAATACAGATACATACATAAATTGTATTTTTAATGTTTTCATTAAATTAAAAAAGACTAAGAATTGACTAAGAGGTCAATGTAGTTGTTTCTTTTTTTATATTTTTCAACATAATATTTACAAAGATAACACTTGAAAAGTACATTTGTACGACGCCAGTTTGTCATTGACTTTACATGTTGGGACTTCGAACATAGAATTTTATATGCGAAAGGTTTTATACCTCATCTTCTTTCGGTTCTAAAATATCTTAAAACACACAGTTTACAATATTATTAATATTGTAGATGTTTCAGTTTACATTTATAATTTGTGAAATTGTTATCTTTTAATAACAAAATCCTATGCAATTCAGGTGAAATTATATTTGAACGATTAGTAAACATTAAAATAAATATTGTACGTAACTTTGAGGTATATACCTCAAAGTTTAAAATGCTTTGCAGCAATAGTATTCACGATTATAAAAGATAGTGTATTTTAGTTAGACAGTTAATTTGATATTTATCAGAATACAGAGATCAGATTGGATACAAAATGCAAAAACAATATTTTTGGGTCTCGCGTTGTATTCAGTTGTACGATTTTTAATTTTTTATGATAATTCGAAACCATCTGTTCTACTGAAATGAGGGTATTTTAGTTATGACAATATTCTTGGGAACTAATAATTCTAGAAATATATGTTTGAACTAATAATTCTAGAAATGGTTTGAACTTGTCTAATGGATCATATTGGCAACTTCGATGGTGGCCTTCCCTATTTAGAATAAGCAACGATTTTATGAAACAAGCTATATACAAACAATTTTGTTATTATAAATTGTAATTTTATTTGCATAACTACTTAACATAGTTATTAATTTTTTTTAAACTAAAATAGTGGATCTTGTATGTTAATAAATTTACCTTTAAAGTTCTATTAAAGTTTAAAATAAATGAGTTTTATGTATATTCTACATATACCTTAACACTTTCTAATATGATTCTATAATGACATGACCTATAGTAACTTATAAATTAATATTGGCAATATTAATATGTTATTATTGGATATGAATGCTGATAATTTTTTTATCAAAGTGTTTTCAACATTTCTAGTGATAACATTTCACCTTTTAATAAACAAATATTTTTGTTTAGTTTATCAATATTCGCAACAATTTATGTTACTTTAGGTCAGGTGCATTATTAAGACAGGGGTATAAATAGGGATATTTTTAAGATAGCTTCACAGTTGACATGCAACTGGCAACCATGAAGGCTGTAGCGATTTTAGTGCTAGGGTTAGCGGCTGTAACCGCTGCCCATGCGGTATACGACGACCAGTCCATGAGTAAGTAACCTTCAATATTTAACGGCTTATATCTCATTTATAACTAAGGGTAACAAAGAAATATTTTTCTAGTGGGCATGGATCTGAAGGAAAGGCAAATGGATCTAAAGGAAAGGCAAATGTTTATCTTAAAGCTGTTAAATCATGTTATGGAACCAGTTATGTACAAAGATATTGAGGATATGGGCAAAAACTTTAAGATTGAGGACAACATCGATCTGTTTGTGGTAATAATTAATAACCAATTAATAAATTAATATAAACCGTAACCGTATATACATAAGTATTGTAAAATAAGGTAATAAATTTTATTTTCAGAAACGCGATGTCGTTAAATCTTTCCTATCTAACTTAAAGATAGGTTTCTTGCCACGAGGTGAAATATTTACTCTGCATGTTGAACGTCAAATGAAGGAAGTTGTCAGAATGTTCCATATGCTATACTATGCTAAGGACTTTAACTCTTTCATTAAAACAGCTTGCTGGATGCGTCTTTACCTTAACGAAGGCATGTTTGTATATGCTCTTACTGTAGCTGTCAGACATCGTGATGACTGCAGAGGAATAATTCTGCCCCCACCTTATGAAATCTATCCATACTTCTTTGTCCGTGCTGATGTAATCCAAAAGGCTTACATGATGAAAATGAAAAATGGTTTACTGGATGCTAAATTATGCGACTTCTACGGTATTAAGAAAACTGACAAGGATGTTGTAATTATCGACGAAAATGTTTATGACAATCGGATGTACCTGAACGATGAAGACAAGCTCAGATACTTTACTGAAGATATTGGCCTAAACTCTTATTATTACTACTTCCACATTGACTATCCATTCTGGATGAAAGATGATGTTATAAACAATAAATTTAAGGTGAGACGTTGGGAGCTCACAATGTACATGTATCAACAAATTCTTGCAAGATATTACTTAGAACGTCTCTCTGTTGGTCTTGGTGATATCAATTCCCTCAGCTGGAATAAACACATTAGGAAGGGCTACTGGCCTTGGTTGATGCTGCATAACGGTGTGCAATTACCTGTAAGATTAAATAACTACATGATGGTTGACGACAAAAATAGTTACGTCGTAAAACTTATTGAAGACTACGAAAGAATTATAAATGAAGCTATTCTTAAAGGATTTGTGGAAGTAAGTAAATCATTCTTTTTTATTTATTTTATTTTGCATACTTCATTAATTTGATTTTCATATTGAAAATAAATTTTATATTTTCAGATTAATGGCATGAGGCTCGAACTCTCAAAACAAGAAGATATAGAAATGCTTGGAAAACTCATTTACGGAGGGGAAATGGACAAAAATATTAACAAATATAAGTTAGACGCTTACCGTTACATGCTTATTTTAATGAAGTCTGTAGTTGGTTTGAACACCTGGGTCTCTGACAAGTTAGTACTTTTATTGCTAAAACTTTGTTATCCTTGTTGATAATTTCAAGACTAGCGTATTAAATAATGCATTTTTTCAGATACTTTGTCGTGCCCTCCGTTCTTGACAACTACCAAACTGCTCTTCGTGACCCTGTATTTTACCAGTTACAAAAACGTCTGATCTATTCCACCCTGCTTTTCAAATTGCGCCTTCCCAGCTATTCCCACGAGGATCTTTTCTTCGATGGTGTTAAAATTAACAACGTCGTCGTTGACAAGCTTGTCACATACTTCGATGATTACCTAATGGACATGACCAATGCTGTTACCCTCAACGAAGATGAAATGAAGAGGGCTAAATCTGATATGACCTTCTTAGTACGCAAACGCCGGCTTAACAACTACCCATTCAAAATCATGTTTGAGATTGAATCTGAAAAGGCTGTTGACGCGGTTGTAAGGATTTTCTTAGGGCCAAAGGAAGACCACTTAGGTCGCTTAATTGATTTAAATATGAACCGCGTCAATTTCGTCGAACTTGACTCATTCATGTATAAACTTAACATGGGCAAAAACATGATTGAAAGAAAATCAATGGACATGCATAACCTTATTGGTGACCGTATGATGACTCGAGACCTGTGGAAGAAGATTGAAAATATGTCAGATATGAGAGACTTCTTAATGAAGGATATGAGAAATTACATGAGTGGTTTCCCAGCAAGGCTCTTATTACCCAGAGGTCGCATTGGTGGTATGAAGATGATGATGTACGTCATCGTAACTCCCTTAAAAATGGTAGACAACGTTGATGTTTCCATCTTAGATAACTACCGAAAAGACCTTTCTTTCGACTTTAGATCAAGTGTCTGGCTTGACAAAATGCCTCTTGGCTTCCCATTCGATCGTCACATTGATATGACTAAATTCTTTACTCCCAACATGAAATTCTTTGATGTTATAATCTTTCACAAGAAGCAAGTTTGCGACATGAAGACCCGTTGGGATAAATATATTCTCAGAGATTATGATTTAATGGATATGACAGTAATCGACAACAACAACTATTTTGTGGATGTCGATATTGACAGGAAAGATCGTATGTAAATCTAAATCATTACTCAAGAATAAAAATTAATCCAATAATATGTTATGTATGTATATATTTTAATATATAATATATTTTTTTTGTGAAACAAGCAAATAAATTTTTCAATAATTATTAAATTTTTTATTTACACCATATCGAAATAATGAATAAAGGACAAATAATATATAATTTAATCAGTAAGAATTTTAAACTATTACTATTTTTAAAATACATATTGTTTTTAATGAAAAATTCTTATATACCTTTTTTATTATTTTTATTTAAAACCTGCCTTTTATATTATTTATATTTATATACATTTAAGCATTAAAAGTACTCTTTTGAAATCCTGCTATTCTAACTTATTTTGGAAAATTTTCAAAAATATTAAAGATATATTTTAGTACTTGGGAAGAGTTTTCCAGAAAAGGTAAGTATTTAATGAATGGCATTAATTTGATTCATTTTTTTCAGTTTTAGATTCACTGAAGAAATTATCTAAAGAACTGATCAAATATTATCATTAAAATTTCAACGTTGCATTTAAAACAAAAATGTATATATACAGCTAAAGAATTTTGCTATTTTAATATTATCTGTATTAATTTAAATACATTATTTCTTTATTTACTGGTACAATAATAAAATCTTAATATAATGAAACCCATTTCTCCCAATTAATTGGTCAAAAAGTTAATATATAAATTGATATTTATTAATGTTTTATTTAACACAGGTATATTAGAATATTAAGTGACGATAATTTCCACTAGTCTAGGTATTTTACTCTTGAACAAGTATAACTTTAAGGCCAAGTTGCTTTGAAAATGGAACTTTTTAAGTTTGGAGTTGAAGTATTGAACAACTTGAACTATATAGTAGGAACTAATATTTTTATCATGCTTATAAGATATTAAAGTTGTGGTATATTTTTATTCACTACACAATAAAGGAATTAGTAAAAATAACAAAACCTGCTCGGCTTAATAATATTTTATGATGTCAAATTTGACTTCAAATGATGTGAATAGTATGAAATATACTTTTAACTCGAGGTTTTGGTTTTAACGCCTTCTAGCTTTTCTTTGCAAAAGCTAAAAAATCAAAAATTATAGATACTCAGAATAAAATTACGCTTTTTATTATATAGAATATAAAAACATATCAATATCTTTATAAAATTAAACAGTACACATACAAAAAATTAAATGAGCTTAAATAAAAAAATAATTTCTTCCTAAAACAGAAAGAGGGATTCGTTAACATAAAAAATAAACAAAAACGCTTTAGAAATGAACATTAAATTGATTCTCCGAAATATGTTTTAAATTTCAATAGACAATTATAATAATATAGTTACAGTCAAAATAATACTGATTTTTATTTTTTAAAAATGGGGAACTGTTCAAAATATTTTGTTTTTACATAAATTAGAAAAAAAAAAAAAGATAGATATCATATAATATAGTCTTGGATGAAGCTAAATTTCTTACATGATATAAAAGTTATAACTAGCGTTTGAAATATTTCTAAATATTTCAAATTTAATGGTTTAAATTCTACCATATCAATAGTTTAAAATCTATTGTTATGGTTAACAACGTTTCCATTGAATGACGGCTAATAATCTTTTTAGGATTCCGTGTCTCCAAAGGAATAAAATACAATAATTTTGTAGTCCATCAAGAGTTTTAAATACAGGAAAACCTGGAGTTGTTAATATGAAATTAAAACTATACACTCAGGTCTACAGTTACTTGAAGCTGTGAAAATATAAAAACCTCTAAATAAACACAAAAAAATATACCCCGGTTAGGATATTTTACGTTGTGTCAGAATTATAAAATTTAGTAACTAATAGGTTATAAGTATATAAATTTATAGTTAAAATATGTCGAAAATAATAGTTGATTGAAAGGGAAGTGGGATCTAAAATTAAAGTTCAAGTGAGATATCATATGAAATCCTGAGATATATATATATATATTTGTATGTTAATATATTTCTTACCATATTTTATTTTTTTTATTTTAAAGCTGAGCTAATAGCTCTTGCATAATTGTTTAAGCTTACCTACATATTTAACGGAACCTTCGGTGTCAAACAAGTCAAACTCGCATTTGTAAATTTTTATAAATATAAACAAAATGTAATAGTTTTTAAGACACTTTTTTATTTGCTTCCCGCGCCATCTACTGTGTGCAACATAAAGTTTTAAGTCACACAAAGGTTGCTATTTTATAAGTAGCTTTCATTTAGTGTCAGAACTAAATTCTAGATGTCTCTTTCATTAAACTGTTATCAATTACTTATCTATAGAACTTTACAAATAAAATAGGAAAATGTTTGTAGTTTATTATTATAATTTATTTTAAAGTAAAAACTATAATTTTTCTATCTATTTGTAAGTTTATTTTCTTTCAATTCTAGACAGTTTCAATACATATTTGTCTTGGTAATTTTTATTACCAGAAAACGTAGATACATTATTTTGATTTCATATTCAAAAGTTGGGTTATATTTATAATTTAAGCGTAACATCATATATTTTCATATAATGATCATATTAAGTCGTTATTTTAGTAGAATGTACTAACATAATATTATTAATTTATATTCGTATTACCTGGATGATTGATGATAACAGGTATTTATGATATTGCGTATTTCAAAACAGCAGTTAATATGATTGCTGATATCATTAATTGTGATCTACTGCGTAATTAACGGTTTATATCTACTTATATCTACTTACACATACGCTACTCAAAAATATATATTACTACATATATTAAAGAAGAAGAAAAATCATTGATTGAGCTAATATAAATAAATAGATACTTTTCGATATTTATTCGTTCATTACACTACTAGATGTCGCCAGCGACTTCGTCTCTTCTATAATACGAATCAACATTATTTTAATATTTACGCAAAAGCTATACATTTCTAGTTTCAAATTGTTATTATACAATCAACAAGATTTTCTTTATGAAATACTCAACACGATAATATACCATATGGTTCCTCACGAGCCTCTTAAAAATGTTTTCAGAAACGCCGTAATAGTTATGCCTCTATTATTTTTAGTTTTGAATATATAATATACGTCTAGAAAAACCAGAACAAGCAATAAACATAAAATAAAAGTACTTACCTAATTAAGACTAAATAAATAACATCATTTTTGGTTATGGTTTTTCTTGCAATATCCAAAACTTTCAATGACTTTTTTTTTCAAACCTATATCGTCGCACTGCTCTGCAAAAGGGTTTCCCCGAAACTTTTCCAGACGTCCCTGTCTCTCGCTGCCTCCTATCATCAGTGACTTATCAGATAAAAAATAATAAGTTCCAATTAAATGTACTCGTTAAACGAGTTATTGGTAAAAGGCTATTAAGTAACCTAGGTGTATAACTAAATACTAAATTGACGACAAGTTGGAACTGACAATTATGCACGTCTTCCTTCACTGACTTTGAAAATGAAAAGCACTGTATACTGACTCAGAAAAATTAATTAAATATAAAATGTTATCTAATATTACATATATTTATTTATTTATTAAGAAATTATAAATAAAAAACGAAAATTAAGAAAGTATACATAAAAAATGTCGAATATAAAAAAGTATAAAAAAAAATCCGCTTAGAATGCATGTACAAGTAACCAATAGAAAAAATATATTCAGCTTTGCCACTTCCATGTTATTATTTTATATAAAGATTATTTTAATATAACTTTTTTTAAATATAACTAAATAACTAATGTGTACTTCAGTTTTTTTTATATATTTATGACTTATAAACCCTATTCATGTCATTAGTAAATAAATTATCAAAACATATCTATGATGATATTATTCACAACTCGTAGTTATCTTTTATACATAAAACAATGTGATTCATAAAAAAATAATAATTACAAGACCTTACTTTACATTACTGCTACGTGACTTTATATCTTAACATGTTAAAAATACAGTTGCTTTTAAATTACGTATTCAAAATTGTGACGAAGGAGATAAATGTACCCACATACTGAATGACTTTACTAAATTAAAAATATTTCATCATTTATTATTGACTCATATAAATAATCGCTATATTTTTTGTGATATACTTTTAAGGTTATCCATTAAATTAAAAAAATATATCCTTAAAAGCATAAAACTTACACACATCTAATAATTGGTAGTACCTTTTATTTGCAGATTTACAATTCATTTTGAAATGTATAATTCAGAAATTTAAGAACACTTTTTATAAATATAATAAATATTACTTTACTATTTCTATGATTTATAAAAGTTCTACTACATATTATTAGTCTTAATACTATGATATGATACTAAATATAGTATGAGATTCATACTACGTCTTAACATTATTTTGTTATTAAAATCGTTTAGGACTATCGACCGCATAAACTTTTGACATTACCCTTGTAAAAGTTTTGTCATATGAAGTAACTAGTACATTCAACTACCTTATCAATTAATTGAAATAAATAATGACTAAGAACTTTGCTTAAGAATTCTATAAATGGGATAGGTTAGTTAGTATTTTTTAGTACTTACCCGAAAATGAAGACGCTAACATTATTCTTAACCTCAGTCTTGCTTGTGCAAACTGAAGGATATCTTATAAAGGTGCCAACTGCGCAAGATTCGAGAATTGGTACGTTTGTGTTATATACTCACATTGCAAATATTTTATTTTTCAAATAATATATTAACAAAACGAAATAACGCATATTATTTAGGATTCATCTTCTAGAATAAATATTCTACTCTAATATAATACTTTTTTGTGTATTATGCCCTCTACACTAGTATACTACATACTTATGTACATACATCTGATGTCGTTCTGAGTAATAAATATTTATGTATCTTCATTTTTAATAATCTTTCCCTTCTTATCCTATTAATTATTTCATTTTGTTTATTTCTAGCTCCATTTGCATGGGTTCATGTTCAAAAGTTACTGCTTCCATTATTTGAAAATGTTTGTGAAGCTAGCACAGACCCAATTATTACAAGATTAAACGAAGAATTCAAACTAGATCCTGCTATTGGCAACTATTTGGTAAATATTATATGATAACATATGCCTTATTTTTAAATTCAGTTAATTTTACTATTTTAAACTTTACTAATTTCAACTATATTGTACTACTGTATACTATATTATTGGTGTTTAAAGTAGTTGTTATTAATACGCAGAAACCAGAAGTCGTTAACAACCTTTTAAATCTCAAAGCGACAAAAGGTTTGTTGAGTAAGGGAGAAATATTTTCTGAATACGATTCTGATCACTTAAATGAACTTAAAATTGTGTATGAAGTTTTATACTATGCTAAGGACTTCGATAATTTCTATAAAGCTGCTTGTTGGGCTAGACAGAATATTAACTGCGGGCTATTTGTTGACGCAATATACTTAGCAGTTTTAAGCAGAAGAGACAAGAGCAAGTTTCAATCCCACCGCCATATGAAATTTTACCCAATTACTTTATACGAAAAGATTTTATAACTAAAGCATCTTCGTTAATAAGAGGTGAAGCTGTTGCAACTGATACTTTTCGAAATGAAGGAAACGCATACACTGTAGATGTTAATTATACAACAAATCTCATAGGCGATAGTGACGACAAGTTGGCCTACTTTCACGAAGATGTTGGGTTAAATTCATATTATTTCTTGACAAAACTAAAAAATGGTCAATGGCTTAATGATATACCATACCTACAAAATAACAAAGGAGAGTATATTTATCATACGATGAAGCAATTGATGGCTAGATATAATTTGGAAAGATATTCAAACGGATTAAAAGAACTAGAAGGTTTAAACTGGGATTACATTTACGACTTTCCTTTTGACCCCATGTTAGTATACTCAAATGGTAAAAGCTTTAGTGAAAGAATTTCTATGAATAATAATAACGACATTATAACCTTACTAAAAAATATAGAAACCAACCTACCTGAATTTGTAATACACATGGTAGGTATAATTTATTATATATTATTATTTAATATTATGTTTAAATACTAGTTAAATAATAGTTCAAATATTTACAGAGAGATAAAGGATATAATAAATCGGAAATTTTGAACCACGTAATGGAAATACTAGTAACAAATGAAAGGAGCTATGAAAATTTAGCAATACAAGTCCTAAGTGATAACAATGGGAGGTAAATATAATTTAATTTAAAATAATCTTTATAATTAACTTCGCTTTAAATATATATAATATATTCTGAATTTAAGAATTAATACTAATAATAAAAAATAATTAGTATTTTCTTAGATTTTCACGAGTACACATTTCAAATAAAACTATTTCCTTACGGATTAAGTTTCGCGTATAATTTGGTATTTTTTATTTTAACCCGACGTTTCGAATGCTTTTGCACCAATCGTGTTCACGGGTAGACGAGATGTAAATACAGACACTTACATCTCGTCTATACAAACCACCAACCAAATTATAAGCGAGTTTTAATCCGTAAAAAATAGTTTTATTTATTATATAATTAGTTTCAGAGAATTTTCCGTATTAGAGCATTATCTTACAAGCGTAAGAGACCTCATGTTTTGGAGATTAAATAAGAAGATCATTGATATGGTAGATAACGCCTTAAGCATATTGCCAAGTTATACTAGAAATCAACTTTTTTTTCCTGGGGTCGAAGTTCAAAATATTGAAGTTAAAAAAGTTATGACAATGTTTGATAATTTTGAATTTGACGTTACAAACGCTTTAAAAATGGAGGGAGAAGAAACTAAATTTCAGATAAAAATAGCACAAAGCCGTTTAAATCATAAACCTTTTGCATTCAAAATTAACATTGCATCTTTAGTAGCACAAAAAGCTGTCGTCAAGCTGTATATCGGTCCTAAGGTAATGCCCGGGGAACTTGCTGAAAAGAAAAATCTATTTATGTTATTAGATTGCTTTGAGGCTAACCTTAAAATTGGGAGCAACATTTTATCACGATCCTCAAATGAAATGACAAGTTTATCTGAAGACTTAGTATCTATCGGTGTTGTACATAAAAATGTTTTGGATACAGAATTTGGAATAAATGCATTGCCTCTTAAATCAGTGTCATCGCAAATACGATTTCCATCTAGATTGGTTCTTCCTAAAGGATCTCCCAGCGGTTTACCTCTCCAAGTATTTGTCTTTGTAGCTCCTTATGTACAAGCAAATGTTGGTGGCTTAAGAAATGATATAAATTCAGATGTACTTATTTCACCTGGATATCCATTAGATTTAAATTTGGAAATTCAACAATTATTCAATCTGCCTAATGCTTTTGTTAAGGATATCATAGTAACACACAAATCTGAAAGTACAAACGCTTACAATAAGCCAGTTAATACTTTTAACGAGAATTATAACGATCGGATGGGGCAAAAGAATGGCATTAATTACGGAGGCTCCAATGGTCTCCTGTCATTGGCTAATCAACCCGCATTTGCAAAGAATAGATTTGACTATAAATCTAAAAAAAACCAGTTCGGTAAGCGTCCCAACTATACATATAAGCCTACCGATAATTACAATGAAGTGACGCCTTTAGAACAAGATGACAAAAGTGATGATTTTACTACACCTAAAGTAGAAGAACAACCTGAAAATCCTGAAATTATTAATAATATTTACATTACTCCTCAAATAGATCGCAAAATTGATGAAGATATAAATGAAAATGGTTACAAATTAATATTAGATAAAGATAGCGTAAATAACGTTTTACATAAAGAGATAAATGAAGAATCTAATGAACTGGGAAATCAAAATTTAAATAAAATCTCCAATGAAGAAAGTAATGAAATCAGACCTCATGGTTTACTTACTACGCCTAAGAAAAAAATTTCTAACATTTTTAATATTATTTTTGAACCACAACAACCAAATACTGTAGAGAGAGTTTATATTTAAGTTCAAACATAAATATAATATGTTGATTATTTGATAAGAATTATAAATGTACTAAAGGTATATTTAATAAACATCAGTATAACAGAATTTTCTTAGATTTTCAAGAGTACACATTTAAAATAAAACTTTTTTTACGGATTTAAGTAGCGTATTATTTTGTTTACATTTTTAAATAACACCCTCATTTTAATTAGAAGTACTTTTATAACACCAATTTCATATTAAAATATAAAATAAATAGTTATTATATATGCTTCGTAATAGTAATTGTCTCCAAATCCTCAAGTCAAATAAATGTAAGCTTATTACTATTTTCCGATATTCTATCATTAATCCTGGAACAGTTCCAAATACTTTACAACGGTTTTACGCTTTCCCTATTTTCATCGCGGAAAAATTGAAAACCATCGGTCACCAATGTGACAACGACTAGAACACACAGAAATATTTTACAGTCGATTACAAGGTTTCCATATATACCTATCATTTTATACATTATTATAGCTTATACCTTGCCCACAAATATTTACCTGCTCCATCTTTTTATATGATATATATTATAAGAACATAAAATATTATGTATTTAATTAATATTATTGTAATTGCAAACTTAAGTAAAAATTAAGAATATTATTTTAATGCAGCTTTATTCAGACATAATCATTTTTTCGGTTATTATTAGCTAAACCCATTATCAAGTGTTTCTGTATTCGTTAAACTTCTTGTCTCATTGCCATGTTCGACATTTGTCCCTATTAAATTTGTAATGATGTAGTAACCCGCAATAACAATTTATAATTTATTATAAACTGCAAGCTAATTTAAATGCTAAAGAAACTGGCTATTCATCATAGAACCTATTTAAAGAATAATTTTGCATTTGGCATCTAGTACACAAGAGAATGCTGCAAGGAAAATTGCTAGTTCAGTGCCAAAATAGCATAATGTTTTGTATTTCATTGACACCAATGATTGAAATCAGAATTACATCTGGATATTAATTACTAAATATTTACGTTTAGGATTTGTTTATTACAAATGTTCGACATTAATAACTCAAATGTCTTCTACGCGTCATCTAATAAATTTAATAAACCTGATCTATTCTATAATATTGCTTCAATATAATAATGAAGTTTAAGATATTTTTTTTATTCTTAAACACTTATTGCGAAACAATAGTTTTTAATTTTATTTTGTATTGTTTTACTTCTATATATTATATATTTTCATAATATATATATGAAAATAATTGTAGTGGTAAAAATAAAAAATGAAATAAAATACTTTTTTTAACATACCTTAAACAGTCTCAAATTTACGCAGACTTCCCTTTCTCTAAATAGTCAAGTTGTATCTAATTATTGCAATGATTTGTCATCACCACCTATTTTTATATCAAAGTCAGTATGCCAAGGAAATAGAAACATTGAATGGAATTAAAAGCGATAGTCCAACTAATGTCCGCCCACAAACGGTATCATTGACGTTTTGGTCGATATAAATAAAGTACATCTCAACGTAACGATTATAAATCAGAAATAGTTTCAGGATGTAAGACGCCAAAGCATTCCGCATATTTGAATATTCAATTAGGTTTTATTTTCATATTTCTTATTTTGTAGTAAAATATTTATAATATATTTTATAAAACCTCGAGGGCGAAAATCTATAATAAATAATTTATTAAAATTGTGGTAAATTTTCAATATCAATATTTGAACAACACTTAATATTAAACTATTTGATAAGATCATTAAAGATTGACTACTATAGTTTATAAAAGGCGGGGATCCACGTGGGTGCATACAATCACTTATAAACGTTCTCATAGAAGCGTTCACATGAAAAACAAAAATTATAGCCCATCACCGACATTCTATATCTGCGCAAGCGCGCGTATAACCCGTTGCACACGCCAGTGGTTGTAAACCAATGACGCGTACAAATACTTTGGTTTTTTGTGAAGACAATAAAAAAAATAAACAAAAACCATTCTCTCTGTTTTTTATGATGTTTTAAGGAAGTCATCTATAAAATGTATAGAAATATACTTATTTTTAATTGAATGAAACATATTTTTACATATTTTAAATAAAGTTACGGATACTTTTTATAGCAAAACTTATGTCTAATAAAATAAATTATTTAAAAAAGTGCATTACCTCTGACGCCTGGATTCTGTCCTTCAATCCGTCAGTGACGTGACGCTACGCAATATTTTCATTCGATTGTTGTGAATCGCAACAACTTCCAAGCAATTTTCTGGTTCTTAATTGGGAAGTTAGTTAATAAGCATGACTTTCCGATTCTGGAAAATTTTAAGCAAGTTCAGGATGACCTGAAAAATTATGAAATTATATTCATTGAGTTATCATATTTGAAATTCGTTGGTAATAATCTATTTTATACTTAAATAATAACAAAAAATTAACAATAGACTATAGCTTAAGCTGTCAGCAAAACATTATCTCTTTTTTATTTAAACATATTTCTTTAATTTAGAATGATACAATTCTAGGTCAATAAAAAGAAACACGTGTTCAAAACATTTATACAGAAACTCGCGTTTAAAAGATATTAAAATTTAAACACACATTCCTTCAAAATTACTTTTCATGAATAAATCTAAAGAAATAGCTTCCTGTTATATTCTCCACTGGCGTATCATTGGATACTGACGACGAAACGTCACCGAACCATTACGAGAAGACACTAGCTGATTTTTACTTATTTCTGTATGTCTTCGTCGGAGGATTGGTCTATAAATAAGGGTGCCACATGAATGTAAAATCCAGTGTAACAACACTCGCACTCGAATTCGGTTCTTGTTACTACTGCTAACACCACTCAGACATCATGGTGAGAATATTATGTGTTTTGTATAAAAAGTGATTTTGTGGAAAAGTGATTTACAAAAATCTTGTGGTTCAATTGTGCAATTAGGATTTTGCATTTTTTAAATATTTGTGATTCAATTTTAGACTCTCCTTGTTTCTCTTCATCGAGAGTTCTATTTGTACATACACTAATTTAGTTAATTAATCTCACCATTTGTGGTACTATAGGACACTGATGATGACCAGAAGATGGCCATGCTCCGCAAGGCATTCCAGATGTTCGATACCACAAAGTCAGGATACATCGAAGTCCTCAAGATCTCAACTATCTTGAACACCATGGGCCAACTGTTTGATGACTCAGAATTACAAGCTCTCGTTGACGAAAATGACCCAGAAGGTAGGAATAGTTTTGAGGCAATAAGTAATTAATTTAAAGATTTTTATTCTCATTTCAAGAGCTGAGATCCTCTAATTTAATATCAGATAACTAGTCACTAACTTTTACTGGATGTTGGATATCGTAGGAAAAATATATATATAAAAAAATAATATTTTTATATTGTTAAAATAATATATTAAAATATTTCTACTAATTTAATCGTTCGTCGAAGATTTTATCTTTTAGAGATCTGCCATAAAATTACCTGGCACTTATAAGACGCGTTATATAGTTTATTAACCCCATAAAAATAACGAGATGAAATTAATCATTAGATGTGAAACAAGTCACCGTAGCTCGACGACATCTTCAAAGATACGAGAATATTTTTACTCGCAGTCGCTATAATGAGTCTATTTTGGGAAGAGTGTCTCCTAAAGATTCCGATACCTATGAAACACGTACTTCTATTTAGATTTCTAAAGACATTTAGTCGCAATGCATACTATATTTTTAGCAGAAACAAATTTGATATATTCTATTTTATCTCATTAATTGATATTAATTAAGACATGGCAATCATTTGGACTGGGATTAAAAGATCACTTCATCTGATTTACTGATCTTGCTTAACAAATTGCCTGACACATGTATGGTTGCCATTATTTTATTGATGAGGTATTAATTAGTATTCTATTACTTTATCATAATGAGACTACGATAATGATTGATACTTTTCATTTTAAGATATGTATATTTTTGACAGCCACTGGTAAAATCAACTTTGATGGGTTCTGTAACATCGCCTCCCATTTCTTAGAAGAAGAGGATGCTGAAGCCATGCAACAGGAACTGAAAGAAGCTTTCAGGTATTCTTTCATTCAAAGACTTTAACAATATACGTACGTAATACTGCAACAGTATGTGTCTAATATGTATTGGAACATTGGTATTCCACCAACAAAAAAAATGAGAAATTTTATTTTTTAAAACTATAATAAGATTTTAGTTTTATTAATAAAAATCTTTTCTTTTAAAGGTTGTACGACCGTGAAGGCAATGGCTACATCACAACATCTACCCTTAAGGAAATCCTCGCTGCTCTTGATGACAAACTAAGCAACTCTGATTTAGACGGTATCATTGCTGAGATTGACACTGACGGCTCTGGCACCGTTGATTTCGATGGTAATAATTGATTGTAATTATTACAAATTTATGCACATATTTTTATTATCTTAATTAACATTATATATTTCTTTTTTAAACATAAGTTAATAATATTGATGTTTTAAATGTTATTTAAATGCACATTATAGTATAATAATTTTAATTTTGTTTCAGAATTCATGGAAATGATGACAGGAGACTAAGTCGACTTAGTATTAATACTTTCGTTTTTTTAACGCACTTATGAGTTGTAAAACTTCATTAGTACAAACCATGTGGTATTATAATAACACGCATGTTAGATGTCTAACTATGCACATATTAATCTATCTTATAGATAGTAAAACATTTATAAGTGGTCGTAAATTATTTCCTGGAATAATTTAAACTGATTCCATTTCGTTAATATGCTAATGTTTATATCGCAACTGTATTTTATTTAATAACTTTATTACCTCAAATTTTTCGAATGGTCTATGTCTTTCTATGTAGGGACATCAAAACTGTATGAAATAAAATAATTATTCTGTAAACGTTTTGTTACTTAATCAATTTTATAAACCCTTATCCAGTATTAATTATTTACAAATAAAATATATTTTGAAATTTCCATGAAAACTAAATTAAACCTTTATAATTGTTCTAAATAATTTTAAAATATACCCTTTTCTCCATATATTAAAAATAAAAGTTGAAAAATTTATAAGAAATATTAAAAAAACATGTTTAATTATTGGTGATGTTAACTTAGTCTAGTCCAGTATCTGAGTTAATTTATTCATTACTTTACGGTCTTTTTTATTTCTACGGAGAAACTCAGAAATTAGTTTGAGCAAGAATAAAATATAACTAAAAGTGTTTGAACTTTTTAAGGTATAACTAATTGTCTATACCACTTTCTGTTTTGTATAAAAGAGGGGGAGTTTAAGGTCATTCACTACAGCAAGTCTAGTTGTTATACTATACATTATATATTATATAAAAAAAATCATATCAGTATGATTTTTATTAATTTAAAATATTTGGATATGTCATTCTAGACATTTTATTATACGACTTTATTTAGTAAAAATTTAAATTATTGTACAACTAACTAGTAAAAAGATATAAATACAAAAATATAAACGAACAGCAATTATAGTTATATACTTTGATGTCATGAGAAAAGCTTATCAATACAAAGTTATAGGTAAAATAATGATTTAACGAGGAACCTCCCGACCGAAATTATACAAATGCTATGATCACAATTGGAAAATTGAGCAATTGCATTTTGCTTCCTGAATATTATACATCATAGTACTAACGTGCTCTTAACTTGTTTTAAATATATAAAATATATTTTTTACGTTGCATTGCATATATGTATATAAATATAAACGTTATTTCAATAATTTTAAAAATATCTTTCAGCGATAGATAAAAAAAAAATAATTTAACATCTTCGCTGGATAAAAAAAAATTATAATTATGAATATTACATTACATTCGTAAGGACAAACACTAAAATAAAAAGACACAATTTTTTGTTTTATTGAGCTAAATGAGAAAGATTTTAAAAAAAAATAATTTTTATATGAATAATATTACAAAAGATAACTCTGAAATGTTTAAATATGATATTTTTAACATTTAGAAAAAAGTAATTAAATAATGAGGTATTAAATCAGTGTTTTTTTTCATATAAAGATGTTGATGACTGTACTCAGAAAATTATTCTCATTTAAGCGTCCCCAAGATTTCAATTGAGAGAACAGAAATAGTAGCAGTTGATGTTCATATAAACTGTTTACTGTATTTTCCTTTTAGTCTAAGAAGGTTACCGCAAGTGATGTTTCTAAAGTACGCTATAAAAATGTTACTGTGGCTATTTTTCTTGGGAACAGTTTTATCTGCGCCTATGGATGAGTTTCAAGCTTTTATAAATAATGAGGGTAAGATACCAAATATTTGATAGTGATATGGTAAGATAACAAATATTTGATAGTGAGAACTTGCCCTTAATTCAATATTATTTCAGAACTTGCGTTAAATGATGAAGCCTATATAAAGTACATTATCCCATCTGGCTATTCTCCACAAAAATCAAATAGACAATCAAAATTGGAGCTCTCAGATATTGTGAATAAGGTACCCGATAAGTATAACTAGGAATAACATAACCTTAACAAATCGGTATAACAAACATTTAATATTAATTTATATTTTAATTTATTTCCAAACTTAGCTTACTTACTTATACTTTCATCATCATCATCTTATAAAAGCATTAAAAAAAATCATATTATTCTGTATCATAGTTTATCAATCACAAATCTATGAACCCATCTTTTTCCTAACAGTTTTTACATCTGAAAACTGAAACTGAACTTTCGGCAAGGCTCTCATTTTCAACCGAAACCGAAACTTACTTAAATATTGTTTTCTTAAGTATACATAAAAGTGTACAAGATTAAAACACTGTATTGTTTACCCAATCATATAAAGCACGTATTATTTTACATTTTTTTTATATTATTGATGACTCTTCTGATACTGGCCGAAAATAAAAACTAACCATTTAAAATATATATATTCCTACATAGGATAGGCTTGCTAACATAATATACTAATGTATATTTGATTTGATAGTCGTTTTTGTTTGGTAGCTTTAACCATAAGATACTATACTTACAATGCCTTCGAGATTCGACTATATTCAATTTAACAAAACACACATGAGTAACATTAGCTTCCACGTTGCAAAAAGTAAAAATATTGCATCAAAGTTCTTCTAAATTATCACAAAACTGATACCATTTTTTTTTCAGGATAATGAATACTACGTCATTTTGAAAAAACTTGTAGAAGCTGGTAATGTTAAAAAAGGATTAACATTTAATATTTACGATGACAATATGAGAGATGCCGCGATTGCTCTATTTAGATTATTACAATATGCTGAACCAGATCACGTAAACACGATAAAAGAATGGGCCTCGGAGAATTTAAATCACGATATTTTGGATTATTCTTTGAGAATGGTTTCACTTTATAGAAGTGACGCTATTAAAGAACAAGAACCACCTTTTGTAACTAAACCTAACTATTTTATTAATAGCGAAACTATACATAAGGCTTTTAAACTGAAAATAAATAATGGAAAATTTGATCCTCAAATATCCTCTATTCAACAAATTTATAGAACGGACGATATAGTAACGATTAATTCCAATTATTCTGGATGGAATTTATTAAATGAAGAATGTAAAGATAATTTAGACTATTTTAGAGAAGATATAGGTTTAAATAGCTATTATTATGGTGTTCATATTAAATTTCCATTTTGGATGAAAAATGATGAATTAAATGCCATTGACCCCAAATATGCTGAACATTATTATTATATACATAAGCAAATTATGGCAAGATTTCAGCTAGAAAAAGAACACCTAAAATTTATGAATTATTCCTTACATGAACCTTCAAAATGTTACGATGATTTTATACCATATTTGTCTTATGAAAATGGACTTCCTTTCTCTATTAGATCTACTATTCGTAGAGAAATGACAGAGGAATACTCTCGTCTAAGATCTATTGATATCGCTATCAATGAGTGTATTTCAAGAGGATTCATTTTCAGGGTAAGGGTAACTTTGAATTTGTTTGGTTCAAGAAAAGAATACTAACTTATTTGATTTTTCAGGAAAATAATACAAAAGCTTTATTAAATGAAGACAATTATGTGCATTTAATATCAAAATTAATTAGAAGTAACTATGACAGTATTCCGGTAGCAAAAATTATAAGATCTCTTTTCGGCTATGGCGGAAAAGGTTATTTTTCAAACACGTAAGTCTTCTTTAATATTTATTTTTTACACAATTTTGAAAATATATTGTAAAAATTATAAATATAACAGTTTAAATACCTTTAATGTCCGGGTTTTACCCCGAAATTGAATGGGCCCCGTGGAAAAAAATTTAGCATTCATAAATAGTGAACACGACAGCGCTGACAATAACTGTTCTTTACTTTTTATTTCATTTAAGAAATTCTTTGATCCTTATCCTTCCGCCAAGTTATAAATTATTATAAAAAAAATATTTCTTTTATAGATACAATCCCGCTCCATCAGTCTTACATCACCCACAGACAACATTGCGTGATCCTATTTATTGGTATATAATTCAAACAATGTTAAATTACTTCTCAGAATATTCAAATACATTAGAACCTTATAATTTCGCTCAGTACCAAACTGAAGAATTCAATATTATAGACTACAATTTTTCGAAAATGATAACTTATTATGAGCATTATCAGGTCAGTCTTAACAAAATGTTTAATAAAGAATATACTTTTAGTTCCTCTTCATTGATATATACGGCAAGACAAAAAAGATTAAAGCATTTACCTTTTACCTTTGAATTCAATGTTAATTCAATATCCAATCAAACATGCTTAGTAAAATTGTTTCTTGGTCCAATTTGCGATGGTATAAGGTGCTGGAATGAATATTCGAAATTCTTTGAACTTGATGCTTTCTCTTACCAGCTTGAAGAAGGTCTTAACCTTATTAGATGGTCCCCTGACTCCTCAAATAAATATTCATTCGATGATTACTTTAATGTTGAGTTGAAATCCTTAAGAAAAAATAGATTTGATTTATTTAAATTTCCAGAAAATATGATAATCCCTAAAGGTATAGAAAAAGGCCTGAACTTAACTTTGTTTGTTTTATTAACTCCTTCAAGTGGTAATCATGAATTAAATTTATCGTTACAGCCATTAGGTTTTCCTTTTCATAGACAACCTTTAGTAAACGATAGTTTGCTTTTTAATAATTACAAATTTTATAACATTACAATTTACCACAAAGAAATTAATGAAATTGAAGGATATTTTTCAAAACATCTTAATTAGTTTTATATTCTCTGTATATCAGGTTAAAGATCTTTATTTGTTCACTTACAAGAGAAAAATTAAATTTAGATTGAAAGTAATAATTTTCATCGGAGCTTAAATTTTTTAAATCCTTTCTTTAATTTATTTCAATATTATAAGAAAATGTGTGTATACTAAACTTTCTGTACTATTTAACTATAATCATTTGGAATATACATTCTTTTAAGTTACTATTTAAAGAAATTATTGATTTTGAATTTTTTATATTCATAGGTAATTATTAATAAATTGTTATATAACTTAACTTTTTCAAATTTAATGTTTTTTTTTCCTTAATTTGTTCTTGGTTTTGGTAAAATAATATTGTTATTTCTGGTATTGTATTTAGATATTTTGTTTATAAAACAAGTACTCTTCTATATATATAACATTTAATTCAAGGTTCTAAGTTGTTGAAATAATAAAAAAACATATATAATGACATTATCTTTTATTTATAAAATTAGGATATACATTGTCAAAAACAATTAATCAAGTAACAAATATTTAATAAGCAATTATATCTCTCTCCTTTTAGTGTTTGTTGACTTCATTGTGGTGAACTAAATGAGAAGGAATGTTGTATTTGTAGGGCATGTCTTCTCCTTCGTGGTGGACTAAGACATCCTCAAAGAACATGTTGGGTTGCCTGAAATAAGATTCATGCACTGGACGGTCAAATGGATAACCATAAGGCTTATTGTCCCAAACGAAACTCTTGTAGCCCTCGAATTTCTTGTCAGCTTGTACGTACGGGTATACCATCACAAAGATCTGGTATGGGAAACCACCTTGACTACCCTTAGGTACAAGCAACCTATTAGGGAATGCACCAAATTCATTAGACATATCAGCAGGTACTTTAGAGTCCTCAAGCATATTAAAAATGTCGCGTACTGGCATAGAGTCTTCTTTGTAGAAGAAGAATTCAGATGATGGACGCTCTACCATGTTTTGTCCTTTGGATAGTTTGTGTACGAACCAGTCCCATTCAACGAAGTTTTGCCAGTTGTCTTCTAAGCTAATAGGATATCCCTTGCTGTTGTATTTAGGCCCAATAAAGATTTTGAATACAGCTTCACCTTCAACATCAGATTTAATGTTAATAGAAACATTGAATGGTTTGTGGTTCAGGCGGGGTTGACGCACTACATAGTAAGGGACCTGTGGAGACTTGAGCTCTTCCTTTGAGTAGAATACGTTGTTAGATACTTCAAAGTCGAAGTAGTCAAAGTATGTAACGAGTTTATCTACTTTAACATCATTGATCTTAACTCCTACGTAATGTAAATTGTCTTGATTGTAGGGACTAAGGAATTTCTTGTATTCGATGAAATATTTAAGAATTTTGCTGTACAGTTGATAGAAAACGGGGTCACGAAGTGAAGTTTGGTAGAAGTCCAGGGCGCTTGGTACAAAGTTATATCTAAAAAAATAAAGTATTAAAATAAAAAATATAACTTAGATCTAACTTATATTAGTTAAGAAATAAAGAATTTATTATATAACAACTAATGCCTTAAACAAAAATATAAATAATACAAACTTGTCAACGGGCTCAGGAGCAGCACTAAGAATACGACGAGCTGTGATCTCGTAAGAGTTGTGGTTGTCCTTGCGTCCAACTTTGCCCCATACGTCAGCATTAGCTTGCCAGAAGTTACCAACAAAGTTAATTGATTTGGAGTTGTGCAGGTCAATCTCTTGGTTGAACTAGTTTGGATATAATATTAGTTATTATTATTTTCTCATATAATGTTTAAAATTTTTTGATATATTTTTTTACAAAATACTCACAAGTTTGAAGTGACCTTGCTCGAGATACTGGATGAAAGTCTTTTCATAAGTATCTAATAACTGCAGCTCTTCAACCTTCTCTTGAGGGATTTGATAGTACGAAGGTCTCTGTACGAATGAATGGAAGTAGTTAACGTATGGACTGTATCCAGATTTGATTGGTTGCCACCAAGAAAAGTCGGAAATTTCTCCTAATCCGTTTGAGAGACGCTCCAGGTAATAACGGGCCAAGAGCTGTTGATAGAAATAGTAGTAGATCTCACCGCGACGGTCCTTCAGTACGGGGAAAAATTCGCCGTCCATCCAGAAGGGGAAGAAAGATTGGAAATAGTAGTAAAAGGCGTTATAGCCGACATCTTCAGAGAAGTAGGCAATCTTGTGTTCATCGTTGTGGTAAGTTAAATAGTCAGAGTAGTTGGAATATACTAGGTAATGGTCATTTTCTTGGACAATACCGTTCTCAGATGCAAAGTCAGGAGAGAAGATGCCATTCTGCATCTTGATACGGAAAATCTTGTACCATACATTAGAGTTTACGAAAAGCTCGGGATAAAGTTCATATGGAGCAGGTACAACAAAGCCCTTAGTATCAGCGCGATGAATCAGAGCAATGTAGTATGCGTATAAGAATTGACCTTCGTTCATCCAGACACGTGCAAAAGCAGCGGCTTTGTAGAAGGTTTCGAAGTCTTTGGCATAATAGAAAATGTTAAATAAAGCAACAGCTTCTTCTCTTTGTCTCTCGTAGAAAACTGAGAAAGGAACGTTCCTTGGTAGGAATCCAGACCTCCAAAGGTCAAAGAACTCTTGAACGACTTTCTTGTTCTGAAACATAAATTATAGAAATGTATTTAATACTATCACCAAGTAATTTAGTAATTTTAGGTAATATGATGTCAGAATAATCAATATATTACAGAATAATCATCAATGTGGGCCTCAATATCGTAATCCTTGCCAATGTGGTAGTACTCCGCCTCAATGTCTACTTGCTCGGGGTGGACGAAGAGGTTTAAAATTTTCTTCTGTTTTACAACAAACTCACTGTCCACTGAAATAAAAATATTTATAATTATTGTTTTATACGCTTTAATTATATAATACTAACTATTATTTCGCTGTTCGTTTTTCTTACCAGACTTAGCTTTGTAGACATGTTTGGAAGGATCCACCTCAGCGCCAACTAAGGCTAAAGCCAAGCAAGCAAATACGAAGCCAGTCTTCATCTTGACAAGATGAGAAGTCAACTGTGCTCGATCATAAAATTCGTGGACTTATATAGTGTTCCAACATCTCGATAACTTATCTTGTGTGCAAAATTATGACAGTAGGTGTGCACCTACAGTTCTTTGTATAAACGTTTATTACATAATATTTCAAATTTTGTTTTGATTATTTTAAAATATTGTATAATAAATACAATAAAACATTTTGCATTAAAAAAATAATATAAATTTTAGCTGGCTCTACCTTTACAATTTAGTGTGTCATATAATAATATTCATTTTAAAATACTCTTACCTACTATCTTAACTCTTAATTATTATTAACACATTAACTTTCTTATTAAAATTATATGAACAATTTCGGTTAACTAATTTTATATTTAATTATTTTTCATTACAACACTAAAACTTGATTTTTTCGAAATGAATGAATATTAAATAAATACCCTTTGTATATGCTATAAAAACGTTTTTAACAAAATTATATACTAATTTTATATTTAAAAAATATGTTAACAAAAAATCTCTACAATCGTACTTAGAATTGCGAACTTTTTTACGGCTTTTTTTCTTTTCTTCGAATACATAATGTACAAAAATCATGAGTTTTGATTACTTCCCCTATATATTCTATTGATTCCTCTAATTTCTTTTAAATTGTCATATATCTGTGGCGCTACACTATGATACAAAAGAGTGGTCTTTATTAAAGAAAAAGCTTACTTCACTGTAATCTTTAATAATCTAACACACCAATTTAAACTTCTCTATACGTGGGGGTTAAAACCTTTTTTAGTTTTGGCATTAAACACATTCTGCTTTTTATTACATTAAATATGTGTTATATTCGTTATATAACAATATAAAGTCCTAGTTCGTATATTAAATTAGACGCCATTCTTTGTGTAACTTCAATCCTAACAATGAGATTAACTGAAAGAGATCGCTAGCTATCAATAAAACAACCGTAGTGTATTTCTGCCACTACTTTTAATCTATTGTGTGTTTGTGCTGTTTTATATATACATTATCATAGCTATTTCTATAATGTTGATAAATATGTATAACATTTTCGTTTAAGTAACCAAAGTAACAAAAAAAAATACACTAAATATGATTTAATTCGTTAATAGTAAGCAAATTTTTTAATTTTATTATGATAAATAATAATTTAGTAGTAAGAAACCCTCATATGTTTTAAAATTATTGATATAATCAAAAATATTTCCATTTATCAAAAAATAAATAAAGAGTATGTCCGTAGATATTTTTGTTACATTAACTTTTTTCAGTATTATTCCGATCCCTATCGCCATGAGTTAATCAGGTGGTTATCGGTTAATTATATATAATAATAATATAATTACACTCTTTGTCGCAAACATTTATTACAAGCAACATATATAACATATTACATATTGTATTTTAGTGTTTTTCTATATATCAAAAGTATTAGATATTGGTGAGAATATAAATTTAATTTAAGCTTACAAAGGTGTTAGACACTTTAATTAAACATGAAATAATCTATGTATATTTTTTAAATATTTCTAACTTTAAAACATAACAAAATATTCTTTGATTCATGATTGCACATCATATCACAATTTAATCTTATTTCATTTAATTGCAAGCAAAGTAAAGCGCAAAACATAGTATTTATTGCAATAAAATGATAAAATGTCAGCTTCCACTAATTTCCATTATAATAAAAATGAACTTCGATAACCTGTGTTATCTTTAGGTAAGAAATGTTTAACGAAAGTCTTTATATTTATTTTATTATAATTTATATTTTATAACTGATAAACAATGCCAAATAATAAACATATCGATTTAAGATGAAGGAGACTTTTTTAACAGAGGTGACTTTCATAATATCAACACTATCAGTGAAATTATAGGTAATTGCGTTTTGTCGCGGATGTAGCGATAGTTGGAAATGAATAAACAGATACCCAGGACAACCACGCCTCTGAAAAGAATATGCATTTACAGTAATTTCTGTATCTACTCTAATGTTTTTGAACTTTGTAAAAGCTTTATTGATAATATACCTTAACTAATATATGCATGTCTTTGTAACAATTGTCGAGGTAATCTCAAAAAAACATAATAATTTGAAAATTAAATTCAACGCTAATCATAAGTGTGTTTGTATTTCGATTTTTAGTACAACCTAAGTTTTTAAAGTAAGGTGGAAAACACAATTGAGTCAATTTTTTTTACATATATTTAATCTTACAGGATATGTCATTGTATTATAGTTTTATTTACTTAATATTAAAAAGAACATAATAGTTCCCTTCAACAAAGACAGAAAGGGTAAGAAATTTGTCAACTGCAATTCAGATAGGCAATTCATAAATACATATCAGCAGTGGCATTTGATTTTACAAAAATTACCAAAATATATAGAACGTGTATATATTTAAAAAGCTGGTTACAATACTAAATTATATATATGATTTTACTATCTGATAAAAATACCTGCCCAATCTCTTTTATAGTATACTAACTATTATTTTTTTAATTCTGGGTCATGAAATAATATAAAATATAATTATTATTTTTATCGGTTGTTCTATTTATATTTATTGTACTTTTTTCTTTACTTACCATCTCAAATTAGGATTGGTATTGAACATTGTAATAACTTTGATTTGTAACATAAAGAAATAATTTCATAGAACATATATAAGCTCAATATATATTAATTAAAATAAAACATATAAATTCCAATATAATTTATATTAAAATTCTATGGTTTTTAGAATTTGGCTGTTCTTACTTCGTGATCTAAAGTGATTAAATATACCTTAAACTTAATCTTACTGGACCGTAATTGAACCGTGGTGGAGCCTTGTTCGTGATGGGTCAACAAATTAAAAGGAAGGAAGCTTTTACAGAAGTGTTTTTGTAGAAAACATATATTAAAATAAGAATATATATAAATATTTTATTAAGAAAACTTTAAAAAATAATAATGATAAACGTGACATAACTATGCAAGGAATCAGTAAATAAAACTATTTTTACGGATTAAAACTCGCGTATAATTTGGTTATATTTTTGAGTGTCATGACAGTTACATCTCGTCTACCCGTGAACACGATTACTGCAAAGTATTCGAAACGTCGGGTTAAAATCAAAAATGTAACCAAATTATACGCGAGTTTTAATCCGTAAAAATAGTTTTATTTGAAATGTGTACTCGTGAAAATCTAAGAAAATCAATAACTTATTTTTTAGGATTCCCACTACCGAACTTCTCTTCTGTTGTTTTATGTCACAAACAAGAAACTCAAATCTAACAAACATATTTAAGATCACTAAGAGCATGGGCGACGCGTTTGAGATGTGTTAATTATTCATTAAAAAAAAATAATTAATATCACTTAAAACAAACTAAATCTTCGAAAGGAGGTTGGCTTGTTCTGCATAAACCATTTCTAAATAAAGAGCATATAATTTGGTATTACTCTTCTATTTTAAAAATGGTAGGGGTCTCATATTATAATTTCTAAGCCAAGTAAAAAATTAAATAAAAATTTAGTCTTTGAGAGTTGTTCTATTTATTCGGTATTAAATAGTTGGTTAAGAATTTATAATGGTGGATATTCATGGTATCTATAGTATTCATTTAAATCTATACAATATTATAAAGATAGGTAAAAAAAATTGTAATACTGTTCATACCTGTACTTAGAGGATATATATATCAATAATGAAAGTCGTAGTACGAATTCAATAAAATAAAAGCGTTAAGACTATGTATTATTTAATACTTTTGTAATAATTCATAATACAAAGAGTAAGCTTAAGACGAATGTTTTCTAACAGCCAACCCGTACAGTTGTGAAATACATATTTTTTTAATAGTAAATAATACTATATACCTTTCTTAAAATGATTAATAAATATAGTTACAAAATAAAAAACAAACAATTTCATATACAAACTTCTCTGTTAACAGAATACTTAGCGTTTAATACTTCATGATCAATATAGAAATCCTGCTTGCAGTCGGTTTTAGTTACAACAGAAACAGCCTCACATTATATTTCAAATAACTTGTAAAAGGAAATAAATAAAAACACAATAACTTGGTTGAAGTTTGTTTATATTGTTCAGTATATATTATACATGTCATAATCATAAATTTAGTATAAATAAAATAAATAATAATAATATATATATCATATAAGGACTGTGAGATCTAAGAGCTGATTGAAATTTATGATATAATAGTATCTGGAAATATTATAGTATAAAACGTTCAAATATTGCCATAAATGAAACTGTGATAAATACTTTAGTTAACAATTTGAGTCTTTGATATATAATGCTGATACATAAAAAAAATAATACACACAATAAAAAAAACCATTCGATACATAAACTAAATAGTATAAATAAAATATTGGTTAATATAATTCTTTACATAACCATTCTACATGATTTGAGGAACAACAACTTCTGGTGTAGGTTTGTGATAGATCTGAACCTCACCGATGTGTAAGTTTTTGAGTTCTTTAATCTGCCACTCATGCAGTGGCCTGTCCAATGGGTAGCCCCACGGGTGGTTGCTGTTTTGAAGGGCTCCTATAACGGCAGAGGATTCGGAATTTTCCGAAGATTCCTTGTACTCATTAATGTACACTAAAAACTTGAACGGCATACCGCCAACGCGACCTAAAAAAGTTTTTATTAGTTTTAAAATTACATAAATCCAAATACAACAAATCTTGAACTTACCTTTAGGTAACATAAGACGACGAGGGAATCCACTAGAGTAGTTGTGTAGGTCGACTACAAACTGGCTGTTACCATGAAGAGCATTGACAGCTTTGTTGATAATTTCAGAACAAGACCACCATTTATCTACCATGTACATATTACTATTTGATTCACGTTTAATCACGGACTCTCCTACTGGCACTGAAAGTAAATTATATTATTTTTATGGTATTATAAAGTATAGCTTACTTCATTTCGATTAAATTGAACAATAAAAAACTACTTTATATAACATAACTATTTATTTTTTCCTTTATCATTATGTCAAACAGGATAATCATTGCTACTTCAATTGTTTGCTAAAAAGCGGCCAGAAATGTTTTGCTCAGAAGTAGACAGAAATAAAGTGTGATGTGTGTGACCATACTAATTAAGCCATGTTAATAAAATATTGTATTAGTTTTTTTTTTTTTTTACTTACAGTCATAAATGAACTGATCGATCTGGAAGAAGTTCTCGGTGTTGAGATGCAGAGGGATTTCCAAGCCTTTGCTATTATACTTAGGTGCCAAGAAAAACCTCACTACGACCTTTTTGGCAACATCACTCTTGACATTAACACGAACCGCAAATACTTTGTTATTCAACTGAGGATGTTGGACTAAGACACTCACTGGACCTCCTTTGGCTGAAAAAAGTTAATCAATAGAAAACTTATCTACTTTGCATTTTAAAATATATTTTATATACTTACATTCAACTTCGTTCTGTGGAAGACCGTTACTGACATTAAAATAATTTTGTTCGAAATATGTCACAAGTTTATCAACTTCGACTTTTTGGATTTGAACCTCAGGCAAAGCGAGCTCTTCTTGTTTGTACTGGGGCAAATATGACTGCCAAAGTGTGAATAAATTCATGATACGTTTCCAGATCATATAGAAAGCGGGGTCACGCATTTCTGTGGTAGGAATATCCAAGGGAGACGGTAAGACTAGCGGGTAGTATCTGTAAAGAAAATTAGATATAAAATATACATTGCTAACATAAAAACCCAGAAATATACGAAACTTACCCTTTCCACCACATATTATTTGATACAACTGAATTGCCAAGTAATTCTTTCCATCCCTTTAAAATGCTGCCGTAATAAATTAAATTAGGAGAATGGACATTTCCTTCGACAACATTCATTAAAACGCCAAGGGATTCTGGATCACGTAGATTAATTTTTTCACCATCCATCTGTAAAACTTACACAAATGAACACGGCAAAAGTGTGATAACGCGTATGTGGTGATTCTTTAGCCTAGCCTCTCTCATTCTTCTCATTATTTTTTTATTCAGTAAACAAGACTTATTTTTAGTAATTACTCCTGTATATTACTTTTTCAACATCGTTTTATGAATTATAAAATACCTTTATGAATATATAACTTACACTGATTATATGTCCCAAATCAATGGCTTCATGAATACGACTTTCAAACTCCTTCAACTGTTCAACATGTTTAAAAAGATGGGGTTGTTTAAGAGAAAAGTAATTTGGTCTTATTGGCAAAGGAATACCGTTGAAATGGACCAAACCACTATTATATCCTTGTTCTATAACATCCCAGTTCAGTAAAGGAATTTCTCCTAAATAATTTGAAAGTCTTTCCGAGTAATAACGAGCGACATACTGCTTATTGAAGAACCAATTGAAGGCTCCCCATTTGTTGCTATTTAATGAAGACTCTTGGTCACTGAGCTTGAATGGATTCCTGATATGGTTGTTATAATTAATAGTATTGAGTGCATAATCATTTAAGTAGTACCAAATTGGTGCACTATCTTCATCGACGTATGGCCAATGAGTTGTGTTCCATCTAATAACAACATTGTCATCCCAAATATATGTCTGTGGGTAGTTTTTCACGAACTGTTTTCCATGTACATTAACTCTATGGGCAATATTCCAAACTTCTGAATTGTGGAAGTACATAGGGAAGACTTCATAGATTGGTGGAACAATGATGTTCTGTGTCTCTGGGTGTTGCATAATTGCAATAGAAAGTACATAAACAAACATTCCTTCATTTAGATGTTGCCTTAAGTACACAGCTGTTTTATAAAAAGTAAGATAGTCCTTGGCACCGATTAATACATTCAAGATCGTTTTAAACTCATATTGTATATTAGGTTCACTGATTTTTAATGGAATCCAGCGTGGCATAAACAGGTCATGTTCTTGTAATAGCAAAAAATCTTTTACAGCAGACACATTCTAAAAAAATATATATTTTTAGAGAAAAATTAAACAGTATATAAATATTTTAACACTTTCTTTGTTGCGACTACAAAACTTATATATTAAAAATATTAAATACGCCACATATACCAACATAAGAAATTGTGCCAATAAATTTATTTTATTAAACAAATTAAAATAGTAATTTCACACATACTTTGAACATTTCAATATTTTTCTTCATATCCCAGTTTTCGGCTATGGCTTGCAATTCTGGGTCTTTGATTGGTTCACTTATGTGATTAAACAAGGCAGATAGTTCTACTTGCCGTTGTAGGATCACATGATTGGCTGAAAAAAAATTGCTAAACAGTATCTAACTTATTATAAAATACATCATAAAATAATAGACGGTTCGATAAATTTTTTCCTTAACCAAGGATTTCTGACAAAAAAACTTTTCTTAAGAGATAATTCCTGCTTTCTGTAAATTCTCTTTGATTTTGTTACTTATTACTGTTTATTAATACAATAATAAATGTTAACTTTATCGTAAGGGTACAAACTGAGAACGACAAATCATGGATTTTGGACACACGAGGCCGAAATATTTGTAATTATAAACATAAATGTAATTTATACCTGATATCGAATCAATTGCAAATCGTACCGAAGCCACCTATATACTTAACTTACGTATCAGTTTTACTTACCGATTTTAGAGCCAAGATTGTTCTTTGGAACTACATTTCCTAAACTCTGCACCACCAAAACGGTGAAAACACCTACTACAAACCGCATTGTGTCTACTACTTTTTTTACTTTCCCTCACATACATATATACTCCCAGATATTATGTTATCAGTTAGGTCAGGTAATTAAAATTGTGGATAAGAAGACACAAAAGGGTCATCGCAAGGTAACTTAAAAGTTTTTAATAAATCAATGACCATTTGTTTACTTTTATAAACTTGTAGTAGGTTTCCAAGACTCTGTCTAACCTGAATAACTAACTTATAATATTATATATGTATATATATATATTAATTATATACCCCGTCTGTCTGTATATCTGTGTGGACATGCTTCATAAATAACAATAAAACCGAACGAAATGTGGTTGGTTTAATCAAGGTAAATTCTATTGTATATGAACCCAACACCAAAACACCGCAATTTATTGTATTTTTAAAATTTTCCTCTAGCTACCTCGAATCTAAATAACCAAAGTGGTAAGCGACACCTACGCCATCTCTACCTTTTATCATACTATTTTAATCATTGTTATCTAGTAATAATATTAATACAAATAATTAAGTAGATATAAGTAGACAACTATTATATACAAGTTAGAACAACAATTCGTCAGAGCGTATCAATGGATAAATTCTTAAAAATTTTCAATATTCCTGACCCCTTACAATAACGCCTAACTAAATTATAATTATAGCACAATGATAACCATGTTCTGCCTTTCTACTTGAAAATGTTCTTACCAATAAAGACTATTTTTATTTTTTTTTATTTTTAAAATCTTTATTGCATAAAAAAAAACATCTGACATGCGGCAATCGAGCTTGCCGCTATGAAAAACTCCTAATCGGCAAATTATAACTCGCAAATTAATTAAAAAACAAAACAACTTCTATTGCTTTTTTTATTATTTTTATGTAGTTTATGATAGGATTTTAAAAAATTAAAAAATTCGAAATATTTTTTTCCATTTTTCGGTAACTTCGGCGGCCGATCTGACCACCTTCCCGTTGGACAATCAACATAATTTTGAAAAGTGAATCTTACATTTAGATGCTGATTCCAAATAAAACTTTAGTTTTTCAAAATTCGAAAAATAAAATTCGACACACACACAGACACACAGACACACATACAGACAGACAGATCGGAAGGAAAAACGGAGTTTTTCGATCATACAAACGGCGGACTTAATGCTAAAGCATTCTCTACAAGTCAACCAACATGGTAAACAGAAAAACATAGAGGGGGCACAATATAACAATACAAATTCGACAAAATAATTTTAATATAAAACAAAAAAAAATAAAACATAATACTAAAACAAATAAATAAAATCAAATAAAAAAAAAGATAATAAATAAAAAGCTAACAATATATTGAATTTCTATATAAACATAAAAATAATAAATATAAATATACATATTACTATCATTATAATAAACATAATGTATATTTCTATAACTATATAATACACATACATAAACAATATATATCAAAACGCTAACAAAGGAAAAGTAAAAAAAAAAAAAAATAATTAATAATAAGTAAGTTATTGTTCGGATAGATATTTACGGACACGTTTCTGAAAAACTTGCTTATTGGATGCTCGTCGGAGTGCATCAGGAAGGCCGTTCCAGAGTTTTATTGCGTGTACTGTGAAGGAGTTGGATAAAAAACCAGTATGGTGTGAAGGTATGCATAAACTGAGATTAAACGAAGAGCGTAATTGCAACTCATGAGTGTTTCTTAGTAATTGAAATTTACATTTCAAATACTCTGGAGAAGACGGATCTTCTTCTCGGACTATTCATCTTTCTGTTTCATCTCCATTCATAGTTTAATAATCACTATCATATTTCTATTTTCTGTATATTTTCTGCGAATTATTTGGTAATTGGCCAAAGATTTTTAAAACACTTTTGTGTTGCAGACTTCAATAATTGTAGCCTGCATCCCTCGTAAAAAGTCAGTTATTTTTTATCTAATAAGCATTTAAAATACTATTTATTTCCTCTTGAAATCAAGGAAAATGAGTATAAGAATTGTAAATAGTTGAGTTTATTTGATTTATAAGTATATATGTTATATGTTTTCCATCTAGCAACTTATACGTATACTTAACGATTTTATTATTTAAGTATTTAACACATATTTTAGTTAAAATAGTAAACAATAGTAGACAAAATGAGACAAACTATCGCTGAGCCAATGACACTCGTCGATACTTATAATGTCACAAACTTATCAGTGTGTGTATGCCGCAGTTCTTATTTTATTTTAACTCTATAATTATGATCAGATATTTTGTGTAATTTTGTTACTTTATTAACATGTGATAAATATACAAACTCTCTAATTTCTGAAATGTCTGGCATAAATAAAGTTATTTCAATTTGAATTAAATAAAAGGAATTGGTGATTCGCAGCAACAACTTGCGACAACATGAAAATTCCAATTGGCGACACTTCGTTCCAGTTTCGGCCACTGGGTCATATAAGGTTGTGGCAGTACACCCTGTCGTCGACGTTACACAGCATACTTCTGTAGATTTTATAACAATAATACCTAATTATTAATTTTTAAGACAAGTTTTTCAAACTTTTCTACAATATTTAAATTTTATTAAATAATATAGTCATAATATATCCATTGATAGATAGATTTAACAGATTATCGTTTTACATTTTATCAATCCGAATTTTAACCGAATTATACTTAATTCACTAAAACTACTAGTTAGCAACGGAGAATTATAATACCACATAAAAAAATTACAAAAAAATAATTAGTTAATGAACATATTTCATCAAATAAAAAATAAATAAACATATTTCATCAAATTATATAATAAACAATAATAAATTCTGAAGTTTTAATTATTTCACAAAACACCCATCATTAGAACTTATAATGTTAAAAGTTTAAATTCTTTATTTCGAATGTACTTACCTTACCAAATTAATTTACGGAAAATAAGTACAAAGCAGAACAAAATAAACGATAAAAGATCTGTTTTTTTTAATGCTATCTCTTGACGAATAAGAAATAAAATACTTTGCTAAGGTATTTCCGGTTATTGTCATTTAGTTTTTCACGGAGAGTGAAGAAAGAAAAATAAAATTTTCATGTGCATGTAGCTTCTTTGGCGCTGTCATCGGATGCTTAGAGAATTGAGTCTTCACAAACACAATGCTATTTCAAGTTAAAAAAAACTAGATGTCGCCACTAAGATTGCTTGTAATAGTTTTTTACTTATATTATAGATGGCAGTATACGGTGAAGTTACTGTATAAATATCTGAACACTATCGACAAGTATTATTTCTTGGAAAATACCTAATTTATCATTTCAGTAAACTCCTTGCATAACATGGCAGGTATAGACAAAATATTTAATAAGAAGACTACGATAGTGATAGTCCACAAAAATCATTACATAATAAATACTACGTATAACAAAAAGAGAACGCTCAAAAAGGTAATAACTAATAAGTAACACCCATTATTTTTTATACAAATCCTCTTTTTAATCTATTGTAATTAAATTCTAAACTTTTGGATATTCCTTAAAATGAGATAATTAGGAAAAGTAAAAGCACTCAACAGATTGAATTAGATACTGAACAACTAGCAAAAATAATTGTTCTTTGGTTATTTAAAGTAAATATTTTAAATAAGCTACTACTTGTTATAAGTGTATATTTATAAATATTTCTATCTTAGCTATTATAAGAGCTGAATGATACAGTTTTACATTTGTATGTCTCTTTTGAGGCAATAGAAACAAAAACTACATAGTCATTCTATCCTTTTTTATGAGTTTAATATTAAATATATCTAACGAAACTACTTTTTACGTATTAAAACTCGCGTATAAGGTTACATTTTTATTTTAACCCGACGTTTCGAATGCTTTGCAGCAATCTTGTTCACGGGTAGACGAGATGACACATCTCGTTAAAATAAAAATGTAAGCAAATTATACGCGAGTTTTAATCCGTAAAAAAATAGTTTTTTTCATATCTAATGAAGACTGATATAATTAAATTTTTGAATGTTAATTAATTTTTAAATAACATTTCATTATAAATTGTTAGGTCAAATGTATAATGAATCTTCTATATATTTTGTTAGGTAAATGACCTAATACTATGTTAAGATCACTTATGGCATATGCCAAAAGCGGGAGTATTGATATATTACAGAGGCCCGCAAAGAGATCATATAAATGTGGCAAGGATGAGGACATACATGAGTCCATCAATGAACTTGAACTCATTAAAATCAATAACGAACAACGAATAATAATACTTTTCAAGCGTTTAAAAAACTTCAGAAGACCGAACACTAAACAGCTTTATTTTCAAGCGAGTTCAAAATAATACCTTTTCTAAACAGGATAGATATGAATTTTGAAACAAGTTTTGCCGGCCGGTATTTGACAGTATAGCAACTTCATTTTCTCTCGGAGAAGCTTATCAAAATAGTGGTTTAGTTTTCAAGCATGATTTAAAAAATGATTTTTACGTCACTATGACGTCAGTTATGTAAAAAAGTACGACAATTATAAATCACAAATAAAGCAACGCTCAATATTAGTGAGACATTTACATATAGAGATTTAGTGGAAAAATACAAAAAGAAATGACAAATAAAATCAATATCTATAATATATTCTTCAGTAAGAATTAAACATATTCTATAACAAAGTCGATATAACATATTCTATATATGGAATATAAAAAATACACATTATTACCTAACTTATAATACATACACATACAATATGGATGTAATAAGAAACTTAATTTCATAATAAAATATTGTCTGAGATATACATTATACATATATATAATATTATAAAATGAACAATTACTGTTGTTGTAATTAAAGTAAGATAGGTTAACATAAGTTAATATTAGTCTTTGGTTTACTATGCAAGATATAAATATATATTATAAATAACAATAGGGAATTCCATGCGATAAACTAATAATAACATAAAAATAACATCAAAAATTCGTTTCATTTAAACAATATTATTTTCATTTTACATAATTTGAGGAACAACAATTTCTGGTGTAGGTTTGTGATGGACCTGGACGTCTTCAATGTGTAAGTTTTTGAGGTTCTTAATCTGCCACTCATGCAGCGGCCTGTCCAACGGGTAGCCCCAAGGATCGTCGTTGTTGTGAAGAGCTCCTTCGGCATAAAAACCGAAAGATTCAGAAGATGGTTTGTATTCATTAATGTACACTAAGAACTGGAACGGCATACCTCCGACGCGACCTGTTTAATAAAATTTCGTAAATTTGAATGCATACTTTTATTAAATTATAAAAAAGTCATCGTTATTATTACCATGTAAACTGAAACTTACCTTTAGGTAACATAAGACGGCGAGGGAATCCGCTAGAGTAGTTGTGTAAGTCGACTACGAACTGGCTGTTACCATGAAGAGCATTGACAGCCTTACCAATAATTTCTGAACAAGACCACCATTTATCCACCATGTACATGTTACTAGATGAGTCACGCTTAATGACGGACTCTCCTACTGGCACTGAAAGTAAATGGTTTAGTTTTCATGGTATTACAGGGTTATAACACACAGAAATAAAGTATGATATGTTTCATGATAATTAAGATATGTTGATAAATATTGTATTAAAATTAGTAATATCTTTATACTTACATTCATAAATGAACTGATCGATCTGGAAGAAATTCTCTGTGTTGAGATGCAGAGGGATTTCCAAGCCTTTGCTATTGTACTTAGGCGCCAAGAAAAACCTCACTACGACCTTTTTGGCAACATCACTCTTGACATTAACACGAACCGCAAATACTTTGTTATTCAACTGAGGATGTTGGACTAAGACACTCACTGCACCTCCTTTGGCTGAAAAAAGTTAATCAATAGAAAACTTATCTACTTTGCATTTTAAAATATATTTTATATACTTACATTCAACTTCGTTCTGTGGAAGACCGTTACTGACATTAAAGTAATTTTGTTCGAAATAAGTCACAAGTTTATCAACTTCGACTTTTTGGATTTGAACCTCAGGCAAAGCGAGCTCTTCTTGTTTGTACATAGGCAAATGTGACTGCCAAAGTTTGAATAGGTTCATGACACGGTTCCAGATCATATAGAAAGCGGGATCTCGTAATTCTGTGAGAGTTAAATCTAAAGCGGCTGGTACGACAAGCGGCAAGTGTCTGTAAAGTATATTATCACGTTATATTTGGTTTATCAGTTTACAAACCTATAGGTATACTAAACTTACCCTTTCCACCACATGTTACTCGATACTATAGAATTGCCCACTAACTCTTTGGACAACTTCAAAAGGTTTCCGTAGTAAATTGAATTAGGAGAATTGACATTTCCTTCGACAACGTTCATTAAAACACCAATGGCTTCTGGGTCACGCAGATTAATTCTTTCACCACTCATCTATACATATTGAAAAATATAATAAACTTTCAACAACATTACGCTTAATAAGAGATTATCAGAATTCTTTTCTCTGCAATAGTTTGGAATCTAAATATTGAAATTTAGATAACAAAACTTTACTCATCAAAATATGTTTTTTTTTACACCATTTTTGAAATTTTATATAGAACTTACACTGATGATATATCCCATGTCAATGGCTTCACGGATGCGACTTTCAAACTGCTTCAACTGTTCTACGCGTTTAAAGAGGTGGGGTTGTTTAAGATTAAAGTAATTAGGTCTTACTGGGAACTGAACACCGTTGTAATGTTCCAAACCACTATTATATCCTTGTTCTATGACATCCCAGCTCATAAAAGGAATTTCTCCAAATCCATTTGACAGTCTTTCCATGTAATAACGAGCGACATACTGCTTATTGAAAAACCAATTGAAGGCTCCCCATTTGTTTCCATTTAATGAAGACACTTCGTTACTGAGCCAGAATGGATTCCTTATATGATTGTTATAATTAATAGTATTGAGTGCATAATCATTTAAGTAGTACGAAATGGGTGCAATATCTTCATCGACGTATGGCCAATGAGTTGTGTTCCATCTAATAACAACATTGTCATCCCAAATGTATGTCTGTGGGAAGTTCTCCACGAATTGCTTTCCATGTACATTAACTCTATGGGCAATATGCATAATTTCTGAGTTATGGAAATACATAGGGAAGACTTCATATATTGGTGGAACAATGATGTCTTTTGTCTCTGGGTGTTGCATAATTGCAATAGACAGTACGTAAACAAAAGTTCCTTCATTTAAACGTTTCTTTAAATAAACTGCTGTTTTGAAGAATGTGGAGTAGTCTTTTGCAGCGTACAATAAATTAAAGACCGTCATGATCTCGTGTTTTATTGAGGGTTCATTGAGCTTAAAAGGCGTTGAACGTGGCATAAGGAAGTCATGTTCTTGTAACACTAGAAATTCCTTTACAGCAGACACATTCTAAAACATATTTCTTAAAAATAATATATCCATACAAATCAAATATCGAAATTCTTTTAAAATATGATTAAAAACTTAATTAGTAAGTTATGTATTGAATTATAAATAAACATACATTGAAATGTTCGATGTTTTTCTCCAAATCCCATGATTCGGCTATGGCTTTTAACTCTGGGTCCTTGATGGGTTCACTTATGTGATTGAATAAGCCAGATAGTTCTATTTGGCATTGCAACATTACATGATTGACTAAAATAAATTCATCATGATTGAAAATTATTGTTATTCTCAATTAAAAATATATTTTTTTCATTCTAAATTTCATTCTATTTTTGACTAAAAGATTGTTCAACTTACCAGCTTTAGGTAAGGCATTCCTTGGAATCACATCTCCTAGAGCCTGAACTACCAAAATGGTAAGAGCGCCAACAACCGCCCGCATCATGTCTACTTGTGTAGCATTCCTTTTCGTCACATATATTTATACCCAGAAATATCAAATTGCATTATCAGTTGGGTCAGGTATTTAAAATTATGGATAAAGAGAAACAAAAGGGTCATCACAAGATAATATTTGCAGATATGGACACTATCGTCTATACGAGCAAAAATAATTGCCTTTCAAATAATTGACAATATAATCATTACAAGTCAACATTTTTATAATACGTATTTAATAGTATATTTCTGACCTTTTGTGATTTGAAATCAATTTAATGTCTGGTGTATTTAAGATATATTTGAAACTTCTTAAAAAAACACTTTTTTTTCATCCATAGTATCATCATGCATATTTTTTGTTTCTATGGCGAGTTCTAGATCGAAATGATTAATTATGAGTTTCTTGTAAGATTTTACATTAATCTGCATTGTAAAATTAAAAAGGCTTTAATGATAATTTAATAAACCAGGCGTCATAAAGTATTAATATAAAATTATTTATTTTATGTTTAAACTTTATAAGCCCTTAACGTAAGAATCATATAGGAATTATTACATATCATTATTGTATCTTTTAGAGATGTATGCAGATTTTTTTTTGTTTCAAAATATTATTATTAAATTAATATTTTAATTATCGCTTATCTGACAGGACACAATCCAATCCAATATATATTCAAATTGATGCGAATGCCAATTTTCCGATATATTTGATATTTCAATCTACATGTGCGATTTTATTTATTTAATTCCAATGAAATCAGTAAAATCTGTTTATAAGGTTTTTTAATTTTACATCTTTTATTCAGTATTTTGTTATATTTAGACGTTCTAAAATATGACCGGTTTGGTTTTTTAGTCTATATTACCGTTTCAGTCTTTATTCCTCAAGTTATTTATAATATGATTAGTTGGCCTTTTAAGTAAATTATTTAGACATATAAAGAAATAATTAGGTAGATTGTGCATTCTTTAAATATAAAAAAAATACCTGATAAACCAATGTAGTTGATAAAACAAAAATGTAATAAAAATAATTATTACAGGAATGTAAAAATTCGAAACACATCCGTGTTATAATAGACTACCTCATTAGGATAAACGATTCTACACAATAAGCAATTAATTAATCGAGGAACATATTAAAAATGGTAGAAAAAGGTAGTGCTGTGACAAGGACCAATATATCACTCGATGCGTTGTGCCGGGCGTCCAAAGTTTTGACGTATGAGTAATTTATTGGCCTAAAAAATAAATTGCCGGATTGCCCACACATTTGTTGTGTTCAAGGTGGCAGATTCGGGTGCTCCCGCAAAAAATGATAGCCCGAAGCAAGGCTTGTTACTTGTAAATTAGGGATGAATAAAATTTGGAAAGCGATTTAGAACTATTTTGGTATAATCATTAGCATTCACCTGAATACTGAGATTACTTTTATTTTTTATGCTGAAATATACTGATATATACAAAAGAATTCAAAAGTCCGTACTTTGTTAAAGAATAATAATTATTCATTTAGCAATAAAGATTCTTAAAGCAGTTTACAATCAAAAATTAAAAAAGGATTTAAATCATGTTATTATAAAAACTCCATCGTTTATTGTTTGCAGGCAATATATAACATACATCTGCATAACATGTATAATTTAAACCACAATATTGTTTCAATTACCGCTCTGACTAACCACAAATAATTATCGGCGTATAAATTGCACTGGGTGCGTTATTACAGTAAAGCCCTTATTAAAACATAAAATATGATGTTTCAATACAAATGACAGTGAATCAGAGCGACGAAGAGTTATGCGCCGTTCAATATTCATGTATTTGTTTTGAACGCCCATTTCGCCTGACACTTTACCGATGGCCACCTATTAGTTATACCGGCACGAGCATGCATGTATTGAACTCTGCACTTTTTAGATTAGTTCTTCGAAAGTAATATTGTTTGTATATTGTTAAGACTCGGCCATCTCTCATAACACTAGAGTTTTATTAGCAATTAATAAGGATAATCAAAATGTTATGTTTTTGAATATTCAAATTTAAATAGATGCTGCATCTCTGCACCTATTTTTACAATCTCAACAAAGTATTACAGATTTTCTTAAATAACAATACTCATAAATATGTCTAATAAAAGTAAAGTGGTCAAGATTTGTCACAACGTTAAAATTAAATATTTTGCCGCACTCTCACTAAAACCTCACCTGCCATTGAAATAGATGTTAAATGAAAGTACTGTTAATCCCTTTCAGAAATAGGATTAGGAATCTGACAACAAACACAAAATCCACATAATATTTTGTCAATTTCGGGTGGTCTCCTCTTCATATCCTTGTGTTGCGTTACTTTTGTATAGAAGTGCTAAAATTCAAGATTAAATATGAACAGGGTGCTTCACCCTTTCTTATAACATTTTAATTTCAAACAATGACATGTTGTCAAACCTTGCTTTCACTTCGATGAGTCTAAGTATCTTTGTCTTTGTTTCGGAATTAGTGTAAGTGATAAGTAAGTTGTATGGGCACAGATTATTTTTTGCATGTTAATATTAAGTTACTTATATAAAGTGAAATAAAATATTTACCTTACGCAATCCAGCAATACGTTGACTGACTTAAACAGAAAGTTATTAACATAAGCAACACTTAAAACTCAAAAGTTAAACAACCTATGGATCAAACAAACCAATATAGCCTGTGGGAATCGAACCCACATCCTTTGCGTCAATAAGCTGAGTCATTAACCACTAAACCAATCGGTCGTTTATTAATAATCCCTTGCTTATTTAGTTTATAGTTAAACCAAGGCAATATGAAAAGCAGTAATTAAGTTATAACCAAGAATACCAATTAGCTTACAAATAACTAAATCCATTATTTTAACGTTATCTTAATAAACCAACGATTATCTAACCTTTGTATATCCATTGTTATTACATTAAATATACTACTTATTATTGAAGACAAGATTATATGGTATTGAAATAATGATGTAATGTCATTTATTTTTGTATTTCGTTCTTATTAAATGTATGTTTACAAAACAAAGATAACAAACAATTCTTTGTATAGTATAACTTTTAGACAACCTTCAAGATAATCTGGCGTAACATAATCTATTGTTTTTTATGCATTTTTGTTAATTATTAATCATATATGTGTCACATCTAGGTGGTGACGACAGAAAACTATATAATATACTATGCTAAATAATATATGTACTATGAGTTTGTAATTAGTATGGAAGCTTCTTTTTTCTACACTAACAACAAATTATGAGATATTAAAATTTTATATCAATTTAAATTTAGATAAACTATTGTTGTTTTTTGATGGTTTGGTAATATTTTGTTGTTGTTAATAATATAATAGAAAAAATTATTGACATTTGAATTAATCGCTTAAAAGTCCTAAAAAAAAATTATACTATAACAAAGAAAGGTTTGTATGTTACAAACGTATAACATCAAAAGCTACTGGATCCGATATCAAAAATTCTTTTAGTATTTGACATTTACATTATCACTGAGTAACATTGCTATATATTTTTAATTAAATAGAGTAAACAAAATTGTTTTCTTCGGCTTGAACCGCAAGATACAGGTAGTTTATTAAAAAGAACTTTACAACACATGTACAATACAGAATTCGTTCGTATTCTTACCTATTATTTAATGCGTTAAATATTATCCTACATTAGGTTAATAATGGATCGGAGTTCTTGTAGCTTTAATGAAAAAAACATCGTGTCGACCACACGTGTACATACCTCATAAAATCAACCTAAAACATTTTAACTCCATCCCGTCTTCGTGCCTTGGGACCATAACAATTCAATATCGTTTACCTCAAAGTAATCTATCACTCACATGCAAAGATATTTTAAATGGGATGGGATTGGGATGTATGAGGAAATAAGCAACACCTAAAATCCAGCAACATGTAATCCAGCTTTTATATATGTAATTTTTCGCATAGTGATAATAACTAAATACCCTTATTTTAATTGTTTTTTGTAATAGAAAAATTATTTAAACATATCTGAATTAACTTTTGTAAAAATAAATTTGTAATAAAACGTTTTGAAATAAAAGTATTCACGTTTGTAATAATATATTTTAAATAATATCATTGGTTTAAATTATAAAGTTTAGGTTATTTTGATTTGGTGTGTCAATAAGTTAACGATGAGTTTATATCGACTTAGCAACAGGATAACAATGACTCCTATTATAATTAACTGACCCATGAACTTTAACGGCTCACCTCCACTGCAAAATTAACTGACAGTTGAGCCATAGATCTTAGTCATACATACAGTCACTTGATAATTGTGGTACATTATAATAATATTTTTATTGTTGATTTAAATATATATATATATATATATATAATTTACTCAACGCGTGAAAGATCGTAAGTACTAAATATTATGTTAAAATCTACTTTTCTAATGTTTTTTTATAACTTTTTAAATTTAATAAAATCTTATATTTTCATACAAGTAATATTTGTGATTATATTTTGCATTATAATCTAAGTTTAAAAAAAAAACTTCTAAACTATATCAAATTAAGAACCGATTTAGAATACGGTATAACCGCTAGAGTCTCTCTCACACCTGTGGCCATCAAACGCGCCGCCCTCGACGCAATACACGAGCCGCAACATCTTCCATGAGAACTAAAAAAACATGTCTGGCTATCATCAACTAGATGTGTCTTGTGAGTGACCAACACAAGCATGCTATTAGATCACTCGTTATTATTTTTGGGTTAATTATTTAGCATTTTAAAGTTCTGTGGTAGGTATATGACGCTTCCACTAAAGCGATGACGGCAACCTTTGTTTTTTAATTGGTAGCATTAAAAATAATAGAGTCGTCCATACTGCGGATTAGTACTACTTAACTCCTCGAACATCTTCTTTTTGGCGCAAGAGGTAAACGGTATGTAACGCTTCGCTTCCCTGAAAAACCTAAAAAAAAAATAAACTCTGACAGCAACCTCGCACGCATTTTTTTTTATATGTTAAGCTTTTATTTTCCAGAAATAGAAATCTCGTTTATACCTAGTGGCTATGTAAGTCAATGAATTAACAGATGAAACATTCTTTAAACAATGATTTTAATATATTTATTTGAAAAGAATTTCAAAAACTTTAATAGTCTCTTCTAGATTATATACATCTCTATAACAATCCCATAATAATGGTCTTTTCAGATTTTATTGATTTGAAAAAGCTAATCGGCTGATTGATTTCTTTATAGCCGGCCGACAGCATGCTCTTATTGACGCTTGTCTAAGCATTAATTGACTTAATTGCCCGGGAATAAATGATCTTCACGCGTCCAGGACATGTTTTAGCACCTAATTAAGGTCTGTGGGAATTGGGTTGTTAAAGGGTAATAAATATATTGAACCGACAGCCTAGAGTACATTGTTAGAGCCGGTGTGAATCTAACATGTTGTAGAACACAATGTACGCCATGTCCATATATTCAATGATTTGTGTTTGAAAACTTTAAAAGATATCTTATATTTTATCTTTTTTACATATTACTGTATAATAAGAGGATATAAATATTTAATTGTGTTTCAAATTTAATAAAGAATGTTAAAAACTAGAACCAAAACTTATACCTTTAGAGATTTAATAAGAATAACTCAAAAATCTTCGTAATTACTAGTAATTTAGAAAATTTGTACCAATAAATTATAGATAATTGCCGCTCAACTTCTTTGTTTTAGCAACAACGAAAGTAAATTATTGTTATCATTTTATTCTAAGCCTCTCTAACAATTTAAGAATATTGCTTTTAAATAGCTTCCATTTAAATCTGAAAATGTTGAACTTGTTGCTTAAAGAAGTAATACTTAATATGAAGAAAACCAAACTTCATACAAAGTATGAATTTAAATTATCAGCTGTGTTTTCAATTTTGTATGTGACAACAATAAAATTATCTTCTCCTAATTAACCTTAAAAATTCATTTTTATTGATAAATATCATATCACAAAATAATCGCAATGAAGGTTTCAAACCTTTGTTTTTTAGAAATTGTTATGATTTCTAATTAATTAATTTTTTGTATCCTATATCGGGAAAAAAATCGGGAAAAATAATATTTATGTAAAAACTTTCAATATTGTTGACATTATAAAAAAAATATAGGATTATTGAATATTTTTTGATAGAAAATTAAGAGAAAAATTTAATTCAAATAAACGTTATTATATTAAGACTTCATAAAGAGCAACATATTATTTTAGTTTTTTAATATAGTAATATTGAGTTACTACAAAATATTTTCTAAAACTAATTACTTCATAAAATAAGGGTAATATTAAAAGGTATTAACTCTGTTTGTGTTCATCTTAACTTATGTTAATGTGTTCGTGGTCCTGCATGCTATGAGCTTAATTAAAGAACCTATTTTTGCGTTAAGGTTATATGTATGTTTGTTATAATTAATATTAAATAATTCAAGTAATTTTACATAACTTATGTGAAAAAGACATTATTTGTTCATTATTTCCATATTAATTTTGAGTCAACATTCCAAAGTTAATTTTATTCAACTATAACTAACAAGATTTTACGATTTTAAAAAGGTATAAGCTAAATGAATTATTGTTACATCTTTGAAGAAACCATTGAAATATATTTTTGTAGGTAATTTATATTTATTTTTGACAAATTGAAGACTATCACAAAGTATCACGTGAAGTTTATAACTTTCATACAAATCCCTAACATTTTACGTCTAAACAACTTAACATACATTCGTTGTATGAACAATGCGACATCAAGTGTTGCCAGCAGCTTTACATAAATGTTACAAACTCGAACAAAGACATCAATTGGATCACATTTCATCTCAAATTACATGTGTTTGTTCGTAACAGTCAAGTTACAGTTTAAAAATTCAAGGAATTCACTCCTTCTCCGAAAATGCCGTCGGCGCTTCTCAAAATTAAAACTTCTTTACTTTTAAACAGCCTTTAAGTGCAACCTATTTAGTAACGTTTAAATTTTTATTTCTATATCAATTGTGATTAAGTATTCTTTGTAAAGTTTAAATATCAGCGATTTTAATGTATGTTGGTTATATTTATATCGGTATATAATCATGTATATAATACCTGTTAGAAAGGCGGAATAGATACACGTTTTAGTATTTCAGATTGAAAGTACCTTCATAAAAACAAAAGAAAACACAATTTTGTCACGATTTTTATGGAAATTAACTAGTTTTAAAGCAGTTCACTAAGATCAGATAAAATTTAAACATTCACTATTTTAATACACCAGTTTATTTTACTTCAAAGTAAATACTTTATCATTATTAATTTGTTGTCATATAAGAACTAATTAATAAACATTTTATTTGTATACTCTATCACAAAACCGTCAAAACAATTCACGATAACGGTAACATTAATCACTTTGAGTTAACAAAACTGTAACACAATCAGTAATTAATAGCCCGTATTTATCGGTCTCAACATAATTTCTCTATAATATCGAAGAGAATAAAATAAGAGTGGTAGACCTCCAAGTGTGAGTGCATAAATAAAGAGGGCGACCCGCCGGCATGCTCATGCCTTCTGTCATATTAGCTGTTACATTAAATTACTGCTTCGAAATTGATCGACCTCTCAAACTTATTGTCTAAAGTAAGACGAAACTAAAATATACTTTATTGCAATACATTAAAGTTTGATTTTAGATGTATTGTTATGTGAAGTTATAACATTATGATCCCGAGCAAGAATGTACCGCGGCTCGCACATTGATTTCGGCTCATTCGAAAAGATCTTTTTTGTTCGTTTGTTTGTTTTACTAATATTTTATCCGCTGTGATGGAATGCACGCATTTGTCAGTTAGTGATATATATCTCCGCTTAAGTCCGGCTTTATTAATTACTAACTTTTTTTTGTATATATATATATCAAAAAAATTATTAATTCTATCTAAATATTTTTGTATACACACTTTATTATTAAAATAATTTTAATTAAATATCGACTTAAGCTTATTGTTTGAGAGATTATGAAAATTTCTTTAATAATTTTGGTAAATATTGAGATTAGACATGAAGTCTTTATCAGCATAATATTGTTTACTTTGAAAATAAATTAAAAAACAACTTGTATAAAAAAATTAAGACAGAAAAAATGTAATTATATTTACTCTGGTTAAGCCTTCTTATAATCTTTCTATACACGATTAAATCAATCAATTATTATCAATATCATTATCAATTCTTTATATTATAAAGTTAAGTTGATCAATCACACTCAAAATTTCCGACAAATCTAAGATTACCATTGATGTCGTAAACTCATCTTTACTATTTTTTACTGATCATTCAAACCGTCTCTAGAATCAATTTAAAAGTTTCTGAAATCTGAAAAAAGCTAAAATGATAGATATGTATATCTATAATTACTTTCTTATCACGAGAGATAATGAAACAGGGTTCGTGTTCGTTATGACAAGAAGGACATGTAAGTACCGCGTTGCGGAAAAATTGTATTACGTTGGGGTAATCTTATTCGCTATCAATATCAAATTTTAAAACACATTGCCGTGCGTTATATGCAATATGTTCATAAACAACTTTCCCTGTGGCATACAGAATACAATTCCACACCACAGTGCGTTTATTAAACGCGTTTAAGTGTAGAGCACGTTGTGACATCCCTCGTTTTTTTCAAGGACTCTCGTATGTTATAGCGAATAAGGCAAGGTAATGGTTATCTTTGGATCACAAATTTCCTATATAAATAATTCTAAAGGTTGAAAAATCTGCGAATTAATATCTTGACAAAAAAATACTGCATAACAAAATAAATGAAAGTTAAATTAAATGAATTAGATAGTTTAAAAGAACACATCAGTACATTAAATGACGCCTAACACAGTCATTCAAACATATCGATATCATAACGCACCGCGGCCGCGGCATGTCGAACCGATCCGTGTCGGTTCGTCCGTGTGTTCGCTAACAACTCCTAATGGGTTACTATCATTTAATATATTAACCCTATGTCTTGTGAGTCGCGAATGTGCAAGTCACCTAATTTTTTTAAAGTTTCATTACGCTATGTTAGTTTTCGACGCTTGTTAACATCTATTATTATATTTTATTATGCTATTTAGATAAGTAGTGTTTTGAAAAACATAATAGGTTTTAGTAAAATAAAATCAATATATGTTTTCCGTTACTACACATGTGTGCTTCAAATGGTTGTATATTTTAAAATAAAATGGTTCATCAAAAACTTTTTCACGAAAGGTTACTAACCTAACAATTTAAGCCCCTAAATATCCTACTTCCCGATTACGAGATATACAAGCTTCGGCGCCTATTATCTCTTTGACAACTCCGCTTTACAAGGACAACCTGGTTTTGTTATTAAAATGTGTATTAATTAGTTTAAAATATAGTATTTTAATTTATAATTGACAAATCATATTTGTTGAAACAATAAAAATTAAAAAGGGTCCAATTATTGTTATTTTTTTAACTGCCTTTTTATTATAATATGTTTATAATAATATTAATTTGTTTTGTGTTTGTGAAACAGCGTTCATAATAGAGAAATATCAAAGTTTTTTGTTTGGCTTTCAAAGAGCACGTCTGAAACTCTCGCAGCTCTAACTTTAATTTGGACAGTGTCTTTACAGAAGAACTTATTTCAAAAAGTATAGCATCAATAAAATAGATTCTATTAGACTTACAATCCCTGATATTTAATCAAAAGAAATAAATATATATATAAATTAATTAATTAATAAAATATATTATAAAAAATTTAAACAAAGTCCATTAAATCTTGTAGCAGACTTACGCAGGATTTCAATTTCAGTTTACACTAGCACATAAAATAAAATAATAAAAACATATTAACATAATACATGTAAATAATTTCGTGCTTTATATTTATAAAGCAATGAAAGGAGTCCAGAATGTATTCTTGAAACACAAACAAGCGAAATCATGTACCGTCGTAAGTTTTATTGGTGTATTGTTACCATCTGAGGGTTTCTTTCTTGCGAACAGTACGTCATAACGCGTTGAGTAATGCTTTGAAATTTGCTTCAGCTATTTGCAAGTTGCTTTCGCTGAGATTGTTCACACTTCGGGTGTCCGACCACCGGGCTGAAATATACTTATATATAAGTTAAATGTCATAATGAAAAAAATTATTTGTATGTAAATTTTCGTAAAACTTGATGACTATTGTATGTAATAAACCAGATGTACTCATGTCATTATTATTGAATTTTGCAGGACTAGCTTCGAACGAAAGAAATAAGTTATTTTATTTAAATATATTATAAATCTTATAAATACATGTTTTCTTCACTAATAACATTACATTTAATTTTAATTATATGTAAGTTATTTTTCAGTAGAGTTAATAAAATCTAATTTTATATTCTTTATACTTAAGATGAAAATACATTTTTCTTGTTTCATTTACCTCGTCTGATATTTATTTTACCCAGCAATAAAGTGTTATGAATGCAATAATTATATTTACTTCATATATATCTTATTATATATAGCAGTTACTCGCGGTTCCACCCGCGAAACATAAATAAGAGTTTTAGAGTAATGCTAGATAGCCTATTCCTTCCTCATGAATATGCCTATTATACTCATATTTTTTTTAATCAAAGTTAAACACGATAAAACAAACAAACTAACATTTCCGTTTTATAAATATTAGTATAGATTGATATTTATCAAGTTTTGGAAAAATGAATTTGGTTAAGTAAAAATAATTCTAGTACATCTGCTACTCAGTCGACATGCTATTTAGTAGAAATTATTTGATTTTATTTTATTTTAGGTAAAATGCAGAACAGATTATTCCGTGAAGCACAAAATTTGCAAAAACCTTATTTTTTAATATTACCTTAAAACCACAAAATTTACAAAACATTTTCCCACGATTTTTGTTTTAGATAATATGAAAATCGTAAAATTAAAAAGCATAAAATAGACCTGAATTTTTTAAATTATCTCATTAAAAAAATTCAGGTCTATTTTATGCCTAAATTATCATTTATTTGTAACAAACTATTAATACCGGATTATAACATTGAGGGATTAACTTGGATCTAAATTGCTGGAACTATTCCGGCTAATTGGAAATCTGATGTTTTAATACTTATTTGTATGTATATCTGTATTGTGCTGATTAAATTGGTTATTTTGATATTTGACAAGCAATATGTATAGGCACAGCATATATACATAAATTATAATACATATAATTGAAGTAAAAGATTGTTGGATACTTTCAAAAAAATACTTATTTCTACTATTATAAAAAAACTTTTTTTTTACTGACAAAAAGAAATGCGATAAAAATATACGTTTTTAAACAATATCTCATTTAAATAAAAATCGTATAAATAATTTGTTTAAATTTGTAGATACCTCGAACTAGTTAAAAACTTTTACTTGGTATCAAAATATCATACAGACTTTATCTGATTTTTTTATAAAATATAAATAATTAAATTAAATGTATTTTTTTAATATATTATATTAATTTAAGTAATTTTTTTTTCTATTTATTTATTTTATAGTTTAAGTAATTTTTATTACACATTACAACTACAAAATATTACATACAAAAGCGATAGTTATATAATTCTGACGAACAAACATTGCGCAAGGTTACATTATTTATATTGAATAGAAGATTAAATAGTAATAGAATTATAGCAACGACAGGTGAGGCTCTGAACATTATTATAAATTATGTACAAATTATATACACAAAAGCAATATTATTAATGGGTTACACATATATCAGTTAAATTAGTTAATTATAATATATATAAATAAAAGTTAATTGCATGTATCAAAGATTATCATTTATTAAACGGACAGGACTTATCAGAACATTTATATTTATCACAATATTGTTATGGTAAAATACCGGATGGGAATTTGGTAACCACATTTGTAAGTAAATAAAAAATATCTGTAATGCATAAAATTACACATTAATAACAACCTATATTAGATAAACAAATAAACAAAAATAGTCAAACAAATATTCTTAATATTTTTTTGATAAGTACATTTCTGGTTTTTAAAAACCCCTGCAAAGTCGGCCTTCTCTAGTATTATATAACATATATATTTTTTTTTTTTTTTTTGCCTTAATTACTACGAAGATCAACAAGTGGAAAGTAATTTCACGGCTTCAAAATATAATAACTAACCACATAAGACCAAATGCTGATCGATCAAACTGGAACAGCTGCTGAAAATTACTTTAAAACATACAAAAAATGCTCACCATCTACTCAAATAGAAGTTTTCATTCAACACCATAACAATAGCTCTTCCTTCATTGGCATACTGACGGTTGATTATATCATGTACGGACAACAAAAATAAAAATAACAATAAAAAAAACAATTCTTTATATTCAATCCAAATATTAGCTGCATATTAATAAAAAATATAAATAAGTAAAAGTATATAAGTTGTATAATTTCTCTAAAAACTACATACAGGATTAATAAAATATTCCTTCTACAAGTGTTACAATATTATAATGGAGCTGAGCGAGACGTTGATCTCACTGGTCAAAAGTGTGTTTCGTTACTAATGCTACTCCTCCTAGAAGAATAAAGGTCAGGTGTCGAAAATTGGCAAAGCTGTCGAGGACAGTGACTTAAAGGTCCTGAAGTGTTTTAGGTGACATTTTTGGTTGTAGTTTTTTATTAAACGGTCAAAGTGTGTCCATACAGTTAACATGTGGAACGTTTTGAAATCCCACGCGCGAGTTCTTATTAGGCTTAAGATTATAGCCACTATTTACTCTTCTAATTTTACAAGTATGTGAAACTCATTCAGCAACAATGCTTCGCTCAGCTTCACCTGCCGTGCTCAGTGACGGACCTAGTATTAACGGTCTCTAAAAGTGTATGTTCAAAGCATATTTCGTCTAAAAGCAAATAACAATGTTCATATTTCGTCTAAAACATATAAAAATGTTCAAATCATATTAATGTGCCTGCAGTACACGCACACCACGCACACCAACAAGCAGCAACTAGTTAATTTCCTTTGTGACAAAGGCCGGCGGGGATGGATGCGTGGAAATCGCGATACGTCACGGTGTTCCAGTCAGCAGCCGCCCTTCTAAACTGACTCCTCACATTTATATGTCATATAGAAACTAATATTTTATTATAGTTATTTCTTTGGGCTGGTTTTACCAAAAATTCTTATTCTATACAATATTTATTATATTTTACTTTTCAATGAAAATTATTTAATATATATAAATATATATAATGAACATGTATATTTTCTTCTATCTATTGATATTTAAACGACACAAGCAGTTTCATTTCATTTTGATGTCGCTAATTTTTTTCACGGATATTTTAAAAATGTTTATTTATATTATATAAATCAAATTTAAATTAATTTCAAACAGAAAAAATATCAATTTACCTAATGTCAATTGCATTAAAAGTACGTAAATATTTATTCGTTTTTTAAGTGTTATTTTTTGTATCAACATTTATCATTACTATTAATTAACAACAATAAAAAAATATATATTATGTACGTATCTATTTATGTACATATCACATACACATTTATTTGAGGAATAAAACTGAAATATTTAACTTAAAATATTTAAATGATTGTTCCCAAATACATCCAAATGACCTTTACAATACACGAACTTAATGTATACACGTGTACAGCATTAATTCCTAAAGTGAATTACTACTATATTCATGGGAAAATTCATTGGAAACAGATTTTAGAAGCTTAAAATGCATCTAATGCAAATATTATTAAAATATATTTTGTTATCATACATATTAAATATTCTTTTGTAACATGAATAGTTATTTATTTTTTTAACATTTCCTCTTGGATAATATGTTTTTATTTGATCAGATATGCATTGTTATCAACAGTGACTGAAGTATTGAAATTAATGGGTGAGACAGATTTGTAATTGGTTTTAATGATCACCTAAAAAATAAATATATAAATAACATAGAGTCTTTAAATCACTGTATTCATATGTAGTATTTATAATTAACACAAAAAAATATCAAAAAGTAATCTAACATTATAACTTAAGAATGTTAAAAGTTATAAAGCATCCGCTTTTTAGAAAAACTATCGAAAGAAAATTGTATAATTAAAGTCATATAAATATGATTTGAACAGCGTGATAAAAAAAATTATTTAGTATAAAAAGTACGAAAAATCTTAGTACGAACTCATCCAACTTAATAAAAAAAGAAAACATCGAAAAAATTTTAGGTTTTATATCTTATAATTATAATATTATAACACACTTACATCTCGTCTACCCGTGACCACGATTACTGCAAAGTATTCGAAACGTCGGGTTAAAATAAAAAATGTAACCAAATTATACGCGAGTTTTAATCCGTAAAAATAGTTTTATTTGAAATGTGTACTCGTGAAAATCTAAGAAAATACTTATAAATCATGTATTTCATATTTCAAGAACCAACACATTTTTTATTTGTGTCATTCTTACCTTAATAAGTAACATTCTATGAGTTCACATTAAAAAAGTAAGTAAAGAGTATGGATACTGCCTCCTCGTCTGCGGCCGCGCATTTCCATCGAGAGGCGTTCCCAGAATACCAGCACAATTAATAGCGACACAAACTATTTCCGGTTAACCGAAACAAATTATAATTACTCCTTCGAGTATACTTACACACCACCCTCTTTGATGTTTTTATTCAAAATCCCGGTTACGGGCGACTTAAAACAAATAGAACGGTGCAGCGATTATGCGTTTAAACGATTTGCAACGGTGATAGCTTTCTGATATTTGCTGCTTTCTGCCCCTGTGTGGTCTTGTTTGGGATAAACTATATTGTTTTTGGCGATGTTTTGATTAGTGGTCAGTAATGTGACGGTTGAAAGATTTAAGAATTGATCTGACACAACAACATTGACACAAACTACTTGATTATCAACTGAGAAGTCATATCTAGTTACTATCTTATATACATTTAATAATGTCTTTAATGACGTCTACTGAACAGTTATAATATGTCTTCTGGAGCATAACTTATGAAAATAGAAGGTACATAAATGAAAATACGATTTCTTTGATGACGTGTAATTTAGGTGCAGACAAGCATTGGTACAGTCGCGCAGATGCGACATCCGTCGGGCCCACGTGAAAATCGATTTTCCACGCTACGCCAGCTGGCCCGTGCGACAAATATAAACTAGAAGCCACGGTCGGCAGCCAGAAAGATATATGACCTTTATTCAAACGCGATAGAGTTTACAATTGTTTGATTTATGTTATCAAGGTGAAATCATAACTTTGTTTTTCTATATGTACTATGAACGTCAAAAGTTCCTTTGTTGATATTTTTAATGTTTCGCACATTGTCGGCGGTGACGCGGACCTACCGCGTTTGATCCGATTGCAGTTGTTATTTATGATTATTAGAATAGCGTGCCGTTGGCGAATAATTAATTTTTACGTTCACTTCTTTATTGTTGTCGTGAAATTGATGATGCTTAATTGTAGTTTTTATTTGAATCAGGAAGAATATATATAAACAGAAACTCTTTAGGAAATAATTATTAATTCAATAAACAAATTTTATGCACCAGGAAATAACAAATGTAACCAAAATTATGTACTAATGGAAGTTCAGTAAATACATATTCATTTTGTTTTATATAGATTTTTTAAAATATTACTTTATAAAATTTGATTAGATGAACAATATAATTAATAATTAGAAATCTATCAATATTATAAATTGCAGAGAAGATTAACTATAAAAGTCACGATCTGAGATCTGAAGAATTTTAATTAAATTTCAATATTCTTTAAATAAAAAGAAAAAGATAGTAATACCAGGTATCAGAAATAACTCGCCGCAACTTGATTGACGACTCAACAATACGCAGCGCTCGAAAACGAAGAGAGACAGATTACATGCGCTCCGACATCTCAGAAACGTCAAGATTTGATGAGTGATTCCCATGTGTAATACAGTAGTCTTTCAGCATAGTCAAAGCCTTTTCAAATTGAATAATGACTAACCATCTATATCCATCATTGTCACCAAGGGCAGTGGAAACAATGCTCTCAAACCTTAAAAATATTTCCTCAAACACTAATATTCAAGGAGCGACACCATTGATTGAGTACACTTGTATGAGTGATATAATTAGACATATGACAAATCCACAGCGTATCATAATTGAACAAACGAACCATAGAATTGTGATATGACGGTGTTCGAAGCGTGTCGTGAATAAAAGATGTTCACTCAATTCACTACTAAATACCTGAATCTAATCAACATTCTACACTTAATTTTACACCAATAGCGTATCTTAGCGTCTCATGTACGAGTATACGAGTGACCCCTTTAGTTTCAAGTGACTGGAATATAATACACTGTGATTTAATTACGTTACTATTGATCTTTCAGTGTAAATAGATTTTCTTTATATTATTTTTTTATTACTTTTTTTAATAAATTAATGTGCTTCTCTTATTAAAGTTCTATCTAAATTGTATCTAAAAAGAGGTGTTTATTAATTTGAAATTTTAATTTTATTTATTTAAAATTTGTTACGTTTTGAAAAAAACTGTGTTCATTCATTTCGGTAAAAGTTATAATTTTCTTTATTTTATGTACATTGCACGTACGAAGTTTTAAATTTTATAAGTACGGTTCTAAATAGAGCTGCAGAAAAGCTGATTAAAACTCCTTGGATATTATTTCAAGTTATTGCGGTATTGACTTTTGACTAATATTAATACGGGGTGAAAAGAAAAGTTATAATCAAAACTAAACTAAACTAACAAAGGTACACATAATTTATTTATTCATGTACTACAACTTATTAATAGATCTTAGTGCTTTGTACATTGGATAGCTTATCTCTTAAAAGATATCGCTTCCAGCAATCCATAACTATAAAATAAAAACATATTACAAAAAGAATCATACGATGGAACACATTGTCACAAAAAAATAAGATAGAAATAAAATTCAAATATTTATCAAAAATTAATTGATTTATGTATGTAATATATAGCTACTTATATACATACATAATATAGAAATTAAATATATATATATATTAATTTAGAAAAAGTAATCAAAGTCCATATTAAATAATTGTCAGGTTCATTATTTTATTATTATATTTTGAAGTAAAATATGTCATCACATATATCACATATGATATGTATAATATTACATATTATTCAGTTTTCATAATTTTACTAATATGGGTCGTCTTTTACTTGTAATTTAACTTTTGTTTGACAATTCGTTACTAAATTTGTTTGAATGAACAGGATAGCCTTATACTTAGTTCTTAGTGATAACATTTAATTTGATATTATATAGGTATTGAATGTTTGACTCGAGTACTAATCAATATGTTTATTTCTTTATCGTTCGTAATTAACATTTTTTCCAGTTTGAAATCACAAACATTATGAAGAATGGCTTTTATATAAAATAATAATGTTTATAATCCTAAGATCTTCCATTATAACGACATATAAATAGTAGATCATCATAACTTATCATTATATACGAACAGCAAATTATATTACTTATATTGAAACTCTTTAATATTTCGTTAAACCCTTAGAAGTACTTTGAAAGTACAATGTATATTTCTAGATATTTTATGAAAGCCTTTTGAGGAATAAGCTTCTTACAGAATCTTAGTGCTGGCGATCCATTTCAGGTATATAATATTTAGGTACTAAATATATATTCATTTCAGTTTTATACTCTTTTGTAAAGATACACACAAAATATTATAATACTTCTTCATTTCGGACAAGGGTATTCGCCATTTCCAATAATAATATATATTTTTTTCTTTCATAATAAGAAACACCAAAATTTTCCCTAACATATATCTATTGCGTTGAATATCTAGAAAAAATATATATTTTTCAAAACTATTTTAACAAAATTTCTATTGTATGTATTTATATTTGTTGATTATTTTTATGAAATTACAATAATCCGGTCAAACAGGCAAAGTTAGAGTAGAGAAATTTATGGATTACAATATATAATATATACATTTAACAGCCAGTTCCATAATGAAAAAATATATCATATATCTCTGTTTTAAAAAAACAGATGTCAAAATTAGATTTTAAGTTTCCACCATTTTTATACCCCCAGTTTCTAAATCAGTCAACCCCAACTTTATACCCCTCACAACGAGGCGTAACTGAATAGCGCTGCCATTACAAACCCCACTAAATAAATTCTCACCCCGCGTAAATATAAATCGCAAAAGTAAATAAACGGCTGCCATTACTGCCCTGATTATTTGTTCATCCCCGATGTGACCGCCATCTTGCTATTTTTATGGCTTCAACTTAAATTATATTGCCATTTTGAAATATCGCTTTGAAGCTAATTGAATATAAATGCTGAGGTTATTATTTTTTATGATCTTAACATCGCTTTTCCAAGTATATTTTTACATAAAACATAGGTACGTATGTCATTTACAGATTTATATATATATACAATAAAATATTGTATTTAATATATTTAATTCAAATACGTAGTTTTTAAACCAAATAAACTTTTATTTGTAACAGAAATTAATAACTCTGTAAATATCATTAATTATTCGACAGTCTAAACTTTCCTCGCAACAATTTCAACGCTCAAACAACCTTCCTCCCCAGCTCCTTGACATTGACACTATTACTGAAGGAAATAATCAATCGATGCGACCTCCACGTCTTCTTATTCTGTTATTCTGTTGAGCGGGGACATGGCCGGGAGCATCCATGGCTTTCTTAAGATTTTTACTATGGAGTCTTATTAATTTCTAGATAAATGCCATATGAATTATCCATATTATTATTATAAACAGTATTGTACACATTTTTTTTATTAATGACAAGCCTCATGTTTAATAAATACCATAAAATCAATAGTGTATTGGAAATTAAGAATACAGAAATAATTAGATCAGGCATCAATTAGTATACGCATTAGAGCGTGAAGTACTTGTAATATACTTTAACTGAAACTAATTAATTGTGATAGAGTGTGAAGTGATCTCTTGAGGTCTGAATCAGATTAGGTTAGACGTCAGGTTCTAGAGAGTTCTCTGGTCCTGGGTTTTCGCTATACCAGCGAGTCTTATGTAACCATTTCCGCTCTCCCCCAAGTAAATACATTAAAGACTAAGGTCTGCCCAATAAAAGTAATATTACTTTAATACTGTTTTTATAAGTTTAAGACACGTGTATATAGATATTTATTAATATTTTAAAATATTATTTACTCATTCCCGTCACAATGATACACTCGTACTCTAGCAGTGTATTATAGACTAGTCGCTAAAAAAATCATTTCAATAGACTTACTATACTTATTAAGATTCAAAACTACAAAATGGTAAATGACCTCCGAAACAATGTTTGAAGTCTCTACTTAGTGTACCCTTCATACTACGAAACATTCCATCCTAATTGTAAGTCTCGGGGTCCATAGTTTTGGATCGTGTTTACTTGTGTCTTATGTAAGTTATTAGTTATATTAAACTTATTAAAATGTATGGAAATACAAGAATACTTTTAATAATTCTTTTGCTATAAAAAGTGATTTGATTAAATGTAGAAATTCTTGCAACATTATATTATAGTAGTTATATGATATGATACTTTTTATTTACATAATAGCTATTGCCAGCGGTTACTCTCGTCGACAGAAGGACGATCGGATAAATAGAAAAAAATTAATTAAATTAATTTGTATCTCTCTTCCATGTTTATATGTTTTACTAAATTTCTTATATGTTTAGGTTAGTTGGAATATTGAAGTTATATTTATAAAATAATGCTTTTTTTATTTTCAGATTAATAAACCTTTCATTCTTAAATGATATTTATTTGCTTATACATGAATAAATTAATATTACATTCAGATAAAGTGAATCTATTCCATGGAGTATTAAATAATTTAAAATACAGACTGCAAGCTAGAGGCTTATGTAGTAATTTACGAAAGTCCAAAGTCAATTATAAAGGACAATACCCGGCTGTGAGTTTAAAATGAAACCCTGTCTCTATTATAATGTAAGATTATTTCAATACTTGCTCCGATACCAACATTTAATTTAATTAATTATACAATGTTTTTTTTTAACTTCATATTTCATGTTAGATACCTCTAAAAATTATCAAGTTATTACTCTTATATAATATAGAACTATAAACTATACTTCTTAACTCAACTTTGATACTTAAATAGATAAATTACAAAATATTAGATATATTCAATATTAATATTCTAAATATCAATTACATATTCTTCTAATTCTATACCTAGAGTTTATTTCATTTAATTTAATAAAGTCTAGGAACATAATCTGTTTATTTCAATGTACAATGTAATGTGTTTGAAACATTCCACGTAGAAGTTGCGACATACTCCCAGCCCGTACCCACCGCTATTTGCTCAAGTTTAATAGACTTGAAACATTTATTACGTAGTACAGTAAAGAAATTTCAGTCGAACACTATTAGTTTAATTAAAATTAAGATTCATAAAAAAATTGATTAATGAAAAAAATTAATGTTAAAATTAATTACGTTAATAAAAATACAACTAGCTTAATTTAATGTAAAAAAGAGCTAGTGTTTGTTTATAAAATTAATTATCTCAGAGCTAGAACTATTAATAGCCCTGTTAATACTGGAATACAAGCTATTCTCATATTAAATGTCACACGTCCCTATATCACTCGCAGACCTCCACGACTCTCGCTCTAATACCTGTCAAGAAAAACAGAACACAATTGGACTACACTTCACACCTATTACGTTACACCCGCTTCCATTCATGCTATTGACGCCATTACAAAGACACTAACATAAACGTCAATATGGCGGCTCTTTCATAAATCGAACGATCTTCATTTTTTTTTTTTCTGGCGGTATTTGATGCATTGGCCACGAATTAGGCGGTCAGTTCTGTATTGCAGAAACTATGTGTAGTACATTCACAGGGTGACAAAGTAGGCACGCCCTTCTCTTGTGTGGTAAAACCTGGGTGGTTGAGAAATATAAAAATAAGAACGTGAAATAATGTGAAAGATGACAATAAAATATAAGAATTTTTTAATTTTATATAATTTTTTAACAAATAAATACATGATATTGTTTTTTAAGATGCTTATAGACACACGATAGCTCAGTGGGTACAGCGGTTCGAATCGTATACCAATGGTTACAGATTCTAGTGTTCGTATTTATAATTTCATCTTTTGATATTGATTAAAAAAATAATAATAAAATTAAAAAAATAATAAAAAAATAATAATAATTTTAGGCATTTTAGAAATAAAAGACAATTTCAAATATTAATTCCGATGGTAATTAAATGTTATAAATACCGAAAAATTAAAACCACTGGTAAGGTTTTTTAAAGTAATCTAATAGATGTCGCCACCATCCTGATAAAGACGATTATATGTGGAGTGCTAGATTCATAGAGGCGGTTGTGGCACGGCAGCTTAGTTGATATAACGACCGCGGTTGGTACCCTTTCATTGCAAATTCAATTCCTATATTACTAGTAGTTCAGATTGCAGTTAAAAAACATTAAAACGTATATATTTATAATATGTTTAAAACTTACCTAGAACATCAGCAATTCATAAAATAAGCCATATCGAACTTAATCCGAACGGATTTCAATGGAAAAATACCTACTATGATTATAGACAATATTAATAGCTGAGCCCTTAGAGGTTTCTGGTAAAGTGACTTAGATGTCATTGCTTGTTTTTTAACCACATATCATTACAGGCTCTAATAGTATAGAATGAAACAAACCATTTATTCTTTTTTACTTGAAAGCATTGAAATGAGGAAGCTATCAATAACTTGTTGCAAAACTGTCATCAGGTGGTAACGAGAAGAAGAGCCACCCACCAGCCGCATTATAGATTGGTTTGCAACAATAAACTATACTAAAGCATACTATCGTCCAGAGACAATATAGAGTCAGGACGAGAAATTCAATAGAGTTGTTTGTGGTTTAGATTCAACAAGCGAACGTCATGGGGGTCGCGTAGTGCTACTGAACAGTAGGCAGTACTGTATTGTTCTTATATCGACATGAGGTCTTAAATGCGGTTAGCCATACATTAAAGTATTTTAACAACCAGGTTAAATAGATACACCGTGACTTATTTGTTTTAAAATATTCTAAGAATTTTAACGAAATTACAATTTCAATTGTGATTGACTTCTACTAACTTACTAACTTCTTGAAAAATTTTGGAGAAGAAATTTAGGAAGCTCTAAAAATCAAAATATAAATATTTTTTTACTAATTTAAAAAATCTTAATATGAATTAAATATGACCTCTCCTTTATACGAAATATACCTTTGTACGAAATATCATAGAAAGATTTTTAATTTAAAATCGAAATATTTTATGGGAAATTGTTAAAATTCTAATATTTCTCATTTATACTATACTACTAGTTTTCCTTACGCTTTTACTCCTTGATATTCTTTTGAAATAATTTCATTATTATCAAGTGATTGTCCTTAGAATTAGTTTTTGCATTAAATTAAAAAATAAATAATTACTAAGTATTATTATAAATATTTAATTTATTTCATTGACGTCGCAATGTAGTTTATAATAATGCAAAATGAGAAACGAAAAGAAATTGCAAAATGAGAAACGAAAAGAAATTTTAAGGATACAACTTCAGCTTTTAAGCATAAGCTTAAAAGCTGAAGTTGTATCCTTAAAAATATTATAATTTCGCATTCAATTCCAATGTGATTAGAATAATTCGTTCAAAACCGAATGCTTATAATTATTTGAAATAAGTATATCGTCATTACATTTAACGCTTCTTATCTTAAATGATAAATTTATGAAGCGACCATTTCTTCTAACAATTATAACATCGAATTATTTGTAATAAGTGACAAATATTGACAAAAAAGCTCTAAACAGGTTATTTTATACATTCTGAGAACGTTGTTGTAAATCTATTATATTGCTGTATTTATTTTAAAAGTTACAACATATTATTTAGGATGCCACCTCCTACGGGAGCTGAGCATTAAAACAATAAAATCTTCTGTACTGTTATTCTTTACAGGATCATCGACGACAGTCTTTAAATGCCTTTGTTTCAAATGATTTATGATGTTTGACAAAACGTTCGCTTGTCTTACTTGATATAGAATCAAAATTTGAAAGTTTACTTACAATATTGCGTAATATTCATTATTTTAAAAATATTATTTTTTTTTTGTTAGTATTTTTAAAGATGTTACTTCATATATATTAATTTGGGTATTTTTTTTTAAATGATCGGATTTTAAAAAGAGAAAGAATGAAATGAAAAATTTGAAAACATTAACATTCCAATAACCCAGTAGTTCTCAGTTTATATGTTTTTGATGAAAATTAAATAATGTTATAAATATTTATGGCATTAACTTTTGTTGAAATATATTTTGACAAATGCCATGCTTTATTATCCCTTAAGTAAAATCGAAAACAGTATTTTTTAGTTTCAATATAAACAGCCAAAGTTATTGAAATGTACATTTGACGTCAAGTTGTATTTATTCATTAATTGTAATATTGTTCTTATACCACTTGAAACTGAAAATTTACAGAAACTTTTTTATCATCAACTCTTTTCCTATGTTTAATAGAAATATTTTGAAATAAATATAGATTGAAATATGTATCGCTATAAACAGGAATCGAACCCGCGACCTCAGGTAAACTATCCCGTCTTTCTACCAAATTAATAATCTTATTATGGTTATACATCTCTTTAATTATATTTAGTGTATCTTATGCATAAAAATATGTATAAGCAAAACTACAAAATTATGTATGTATATAGGAATGAGGTACACTAAAATCATAATAAAATTCATACATTTAATTCTCCAATAATATTATAATTAGTTTTATATGTTATTTATTTTATTAACTATTATTCAATTATCTATAACCGTTCATCACTGTCAGTACTAACAATAAATACTACTTCCAAAGAAGCCATTAAAAATAACACCTTTATAAAATGTTTGTAAACAGCTAAAGCCTCCCAGCTGAGAGGACGCTCGCATGCAGCGAACGCTAAAGATTCCTTCCAAAGACAATGTCCGCGACTAATGACTAGAGATGACTCAAATTCTATACGTAAATGTCTATTCAATCAAAGTCGAAGACGGTACTTACAGGAATTACAAGCAATTGTTCCCTCTTGTATCCAAACCAGACTAATAATTTGTTCAAAACAAGGGACATGATTCAGGAACGCACCATGAGGTCTAAGACAGCAATGAAAGTCTAAGCCATTGTTGATTAGAAAACAAAACGGCGTGTCGACACCCTCGCTTCTTTTATTTGCTACAAAATTAGAATTCCTTATAGACTATGTGAGACAAAAACACGGAACGAATTTTCGGTCTATTGAAACGCTGCGAATGATGAAGGCCGTTATTTTTAAATTAAATGTTCTATTTATCTTTAAATTGTAAATGATATGAGTTGTTTTTGTTGTTTTATCTGTTTTAGGTTCAGATGTAAGTAATCATTATTATCAAAACAAAAAAAAAACTCTTAGCTGTAACTGTTCCATCTAAAACAAAGGTAAGAATATTTTATTCAAATTAGTTTCAATAAAAATTACTTCATTTTCCGAAATATGAGTAATACATTTAAAAATAGACCTCATTATACAAAATCACTTTACATTTTTGTCTTATACGATATATTACGTGAAATATTATGTAACACATTTGCTTTTTAAATAACAAGTTTAAATTTAGTCAAATAAGAAACAGGTAGCAATTAGCTCATACTACGTAATTTATATTCTTAGATACTTTTAAACATAATGAAAAGCTAAGACATAACCACATAAGTTGAAGGCCTATATGTAAATTAATAATTTTGTGCTTGAAACCTCATTATACTCATAAAACCTTTTAGCGTAAGAGCGCGTAGCATTTACAAAATTGTAACAAAGTTAAAATATTACGATGAGGAAAATATTAATTTACTCCATAGTAATAATATTTTTTTACTTCTACTGCAATGTATATTATTTCAATATCATTAAGACGGCCAAGACGCAGATTTATCTAAAAAATATTATTCACAAAAAGTAAAATTTCCGCATCGTCGCATTTTGCAAATGTTTTTCTATTAAAAGTCTTTTAAATTTATATATTCGGATAAGTCGAAATGATTTAAATATTTATCTTAGAAATACAAAAAAATTATATATCTAAGATACTTAATAAATCAATAAAAAGTGGAGATTCAATCAAGTATTAAGTCTTTTTTGGACTAGTGATCAATGGATATGCACGACTTTGGCATTTGATAAAGAATTTTTGGACATTCGGAGGAAATGCCACAGAATAATTTCTCGTGAGAACCAATGATAGTCGCAATGAAATGAAGTGTCTTAAAATATAGACGATTGAAGATTTTCGCCAAGCAAATGGTTTCGTTACGGTGCAAATAACTTCGGAAGCAATTTGGTTATTACCACGAAACTACCACATGAAAGTAAGGGTCCTGAGAACTATGTCAATATTTGTTTCCGTAAATGTTTTACACCTTTCCAGTAATGATCAAGTTATTAGAGATGCGTGACTTAACGCAATTTTAATTGATATTTCCGTGAAGACAGTTATTCGTTAGGCTATTACTTTTTACTGAGATTATACACGAATTCTCAATTTGGACTATTTTACATTAATATGTGTATTAATAATAATTTTTAATTAAATAGCTCATGTAATCATTTGTTACGTGTTTCATTGATTAACAAAATAAATTAAAAGGTAGCCAACTAGTGACATTTAAATTGGTTCCAAAAATATTTTGCATTGCAAATGTTCAATGTTCAATGCTCACGTGGAAAGAGAATTTCTGAATATTCGAGCACTTTCATATAATTGCTATCTAAATCCGTTTGAAATGCTGAGTAATTGAAGAGCAAATAGCTCCCAGCGAAGTATTCGCTGTGTGAAATTAAAGGCGTTTGTATACATACCTGTACATAAAATGTGTTTGTAATCACTATAAATTTACTTTAACACAACAATATTGTATTATTTAACACATTCTATATAATAAAATACCAGGAGTCTTGACGGATTCTGTAAACAATTAGTATAAAACAATGTAAAATTAACAATCGTGAAAGTATAAAACCATAGATATCGATAGTGTGACAAAGCGAGACATCGATGTGACACGTGCGTGCACTATCGACTAGAAAATCGATCAACCACTTGACTTTTCCAAAATCGGAACCGATGACCGATTACCATAATTTTCGACGCAAAATCCGAAACCCACGATACAACCTGCGATACACAAGTCAAGATAACTGTCACTGTTCCAACTATTAATTGCTTAACAGTTAGTATAATTGAATTGTGATTTTTCTTTCTCACGATCATGTGTGAGAACAATTTAGTTATAGATATTAAAAATTCATTTCTCGACACGGAAAATCAATATGTTTATTTGAATTTGGTTACTTTCATTCATAAATTTTGGAAGTCTCTCAATGTTTATGCATCATTAAATGTATTAGATTCAGTATTATTACGAATTGTATGACTCAGATAACTATGCAATGAGACGACACTAGACTGCTGTTCGTTTCTTAAGGTTGGTGATATAAGTAATGAGCAAATTATTTTAACCTTTAGTTGATATATTTTAAATTTATAAAAGCAATCAATTGACATACTTATTTTTAACAATATTTATATAATATTTTTCTATCCTATAACGAAAAAAATAAACATTCTGTGCAACATAAATTTTACATAAAATGGTTGAAACGTCACCGCGGAAAGATTTTTTACTTTGTAAGTAAAAAGCCTACGCCTTCATGCTAAGTCTCCGCCCCGTTTTTCCAACAGTTTCGTTATGACCAATTAAAATAGACTCACGACTTTCCGCTACATTCAAACCAAGATAAACTACAAAATTGAGCAAAAAAAACAACCGAATGTCTATTTTAGTCTGTTTATTTACAATATTTATTAAATTGTGAAACAAAAGTGTTTATAATTATGGCAATTTTGTGTAACTTGTAGAAATTTTGTATCGCTTATAATTGTTACAAAAGACAAACTAGTGATGTGTAATTTGAGACTACTTATAAAATTTTTGATATATATTTTACAACAACGACGATAAATATAAAAAAAAAATTAATATCTAAAACACATACAAAGATATGTTAATGTTATTACATATGTAGAATAAAATAAGATTAAATTTAATGTGTTAACATAAATTAAAATGTTATTCTTAATAATAATATTTTATAAAAAAAGACATCACGGTAAGACTACTATGCGCTTGTCTTTCAATGTCATTTGGTCTAAATTATACTCGATAAGGAAACATTAAAAATGCAATAAAATAATTCTAGTATAACAACGATTAGAACGTGACGTGTTCTGAACCACCTTCATATGACATCACTTTAGTTATTAGCATATTTTATTTATGAACTCTATAATTTATTCAGTAATGACAGTTGTAACACTAATATATATCAAGTTCAAATATCAGCTGGTATCCGACGTAACTCTGGAATTAGTCAGCATCTCTAAGACTCTAAAGTAAGTTTTAGACAAAATAAAACAAATATGGTTTTGTATTTCGTGAGAGAAAAAATAATCTGAATTTCAGAGAGAAGTCAGAAAGAAACTTCTAGGTTATTTATCAGTGGACTCAGCGAGGCGGAATGGATCTGCGATTCCCACGCGTGTGCTTTACTGATTACTTTTTGTTGAGCAGTTTTTATATAAAAAAAACTAAATTCAGTCACGTTTTCATTCACCTCTTCCGTGATTGTGATTCACTCAATGAGTTAACCAACTAGGTTTAAGTATATTTTTAGCCATTTTTGGAACCTTAAATATTCTTTACCTGTTTTGAAAATTAATTTGAACATGAAATTTTAAGGAGATAAATTGAGTTTAACTTTTTTTTGTCGTGAAATACGTAGTTTTGATTGGTTTTGGTTTTAATTACCTAAAACTTAAACAAATTATAAAACAAAAACTATAATATGTAAAAAATCGTTTAGTACTTACACAATACAGTCGAAACAATAGTTTTTATTTACTTATCTGTTTGTTTGTTTTCGCGTCTCGCAATATCTACCAAATTGATTATGATACAATTTGTCATAGGTTATTGACCCCGTAGAATACTTTTTAATGCGGATATTTTTCACAGCAGAATATAAAAAGCGTTTAGGCTATATTTACAATACAAGAACACTTCTTCACTTAGTATAATGTTGACTTATTTATAGACATATAGACAACGTAAACATAAATTGAATATACAGAATACTTTTTACTTCGAACTATTATTTTCTTTCTGGGAGAAATAAAGCTTTTTTGGGTTCCAAGAACCATAGAATAAAAGTTTATCGATTTTTTCTATTTTAAGTTTTCATAAGAACCTACTAATTTGATTCTCGGGAGCACAAAAAGTCGCTCGCAAAAGATAGTTATATACTTCAAATATCCTAATGTGGACCAAAATAAAATATAAACTTGCCATACTCAACTCATCTGTATTGTTCCTAGCGCCATAGATATCCATATATTTGAAGCTATGAATGCATTTGACTGCCTAATTACACCCCATACTGCGCAGAAAGATATTACTGCTATTGTCAAAATGTGAAGGGTAATCCCTTCAGTCTCGTTATTGTCCTTGTATTTACCCAAGAGCAAACCTTAAATAAATACAACAAAATACAATGATAACGTCTAGTTGTCTCTCAAATAATTACATTATTGAAAGATGTGTCAAGATGACTCTGTGTTGACCATGAATATGTTCATATGTTCATAATGTGAATATGTTCATATTTCTATTGCCAGATTTAGGTATATTTTATATTTAACTAGCAGGAAAGGTAGGTCTATATTATATATCGCTACAACAATAACAATTACCTATTGCATTTATTTTTAAATATAGTCGCCTCTTTGCCACAGTATTAATTTCATATGTTCTTCTGTAGTAATGAAAAAACTTGTAGAAATTAAATGTGGTAAAATCCATAAACAGGCTGTCATAAGGTTTATGCTTACAAAACAAGCATCATGAAAAGGGCCTTCATACTCAACCACTATTCGTAGACTGATTCAGAGAGTCGAAAGGACCTTTCTTTACGTGATTCTAAAAATCACGTAAAGAAAGCTCTCTCTCTCTCTCTCTCCCTCCCTCTCTTTTTTCTTTATATCTTGTTTTGGTCTAGTATTTTTTATAGTTACAGTTTTAGTAAATGTTTTATAGAATAGGACTGCTTATGTTGCTGATTGACTGCAACCCAAGTCTATAATTTTTTTAAACAGAGCACTGGTAGAGAAAATAGTACAAAAAGTATCTCTGCCATCTGCTTTGCAGCATTGGTTGGAAGACGTTTTTATTTATTACATCTCTATGTGAAACATAAGAAAAAAAAATAAACATAGAGTTTATAATTTTTAAAATATTGTCTCTTTGCAACTGTAACATTTACGGGAATGCTTGTTTCGCATTTGGCAACAGTAATGCATATCTGCTGGGGACGTGAAAATATACCATTCCTTACAAATACATCTGTTAATACAAAACGTTGACAAACTAGAATTCGTTTAGATTCTTAAAGCTTCATTCCAGAATAAAATTTCTTTTTACCAAAATGTGTATTTTATGTAAATCATATTGTAATTTAATTGTAATTTTATGTAAATCATATTTCGTGTATTATTAGGTTTCTATTATATACTAATAGGATACTAACTAAAGATAGCCTATAGCCTTCCTCATACTTCCTCATTCCCTATCATAATCAGAAAGTATTTTTCTAGTTTCGAAGCATTTAAGCAAACAAACTTTTACGCTTTATAATATATAGTATAATATATAGTATAATATATAGTATAATATATAGTATATGTAATATTTAATACCTTCAGGTATCAACATTTTTATATGATAAGTCTTGTGATTTATCTTTCTTAAAAGTCGACGTTATAAGAATATATTGTTACAGTTTAGTATAGTACAAAAAGGACAACATACGAATATAAATAAAAATCTGTATAATTTTAATATTAAGTTTTATTTTGTTTAAACAATTTTGAAAAGTGCTTATTACATTAAATTACATTATTCTATTTAAAACGTAACTATATAATAAATACAATATAAAATCACAATTGCAACAAGGCATTCGTTAATAACCGTTTACTTAAAATCATATGCTACATAATATACATATCTAAACCTAATATAAACTACATTTTATTTACCACAAAAATTGCAAGCTCTGTAAGTCAGAATCAACGTTTATTATTATTAGGAACAAATTTACTTATACAATTACAGAGGTAAATAAAGCTGTATTATACAAACATTTAAAACTATACAAAATATAATATTTTCACTATTATACACAAGAATATACAAGGCACTGTAGATATGTACTAGAACCTATTATGTTTAACAATTTAATATACATATAATATGAAATATAATATCATTATGCTATATGTTTATGAATAGTATAGTATACATTTTAACATCCTCAATTTCTGAAGGTGTCTTCTGAAATTGAGAATGTTAAAATATTTACACTAACTACAAATGGGTTTAAATTCTGCGTAAAACTGTATATAATAGAAAAGTTAGTATGTTTGTGGATATTATTGTATAATTTGTATAATTAATGAACTCTTCCCATATCCATGCCGCCAAGTTGGCCAATATATGGATAGCCCGATTTAGCTTCGCTCGGAGAATGCGCATGGGATGCATAGTGTGTGTTGGCTCCAAAGAATGAACTTAAACAAAATAGGTATATTTAAAACAAAATTAATTATATAACATTTGATGGATGTTTAAAAGATGTATAAATAAATAAATATTAAACAGAAAATGCAGAAGTTTATCAATTAACACGTTCTTAAACTAGTATAGCGGAAAATAGCTTCAAAATTTTAGAATCTCAGCAATTTTTCGGTTATTATGCAAATATAATAAAACAATAGACAGATTTTGTGTGGCCGACGAGCGTGGGAACAGATTATACGATACGAACGAAATAATTGTTCGACTTCAAACCAAGACGAAAGTATCGACTGTGTTTAATAATCATGGAGCAATATCTATGTAATTTATATAGTTTTAGTCTACCGGAATGCGTAATTTGGACGGAATTGTATGAAAGAAAACATATAAATGACGCTTTATAGAAACAAATCGTGACTAAGCGTGCAATAAAATTATAAATTCAATTGAATTCAGTGGCTAATACGTTATTAAGTCTTATTCATGTTCGGTGTAACGCATAAACAATAATAGATTATAGCATGTGTGGGTGGATAGGCTTTAAGATTAAAACGTTTGTATCGGTAATACCTAGCTTGGAAATTTATAAATTATATATTGTTTTCTTATACCTCTATGATATATTTATACGGAGAATAACCAGAGTATTCAAGTAAACGGACGTCACATTCAATAATAATATGTTAAAACAAGTAAAAATGGAACTACCGTCAATAAGCAGTCTAGATGACTGTGTTTAAATCGAAACAGGTGAAAGAGAATTTAATCAGTTATCGTAATTACAGTACCAGATATCGTTTCCGAAAGCTGCAACTACTAAGTGGAACGATGCACGCAAACCACTGAAATACCTAATTTGAATTGAAGCAATTAACTAAGAACCGAAACAAAACAACCTTGATCTAGAAGAAAATTTAAAAGCCATAAAAAAGAACACAATTAAGACATAATTTACTATCATAAATTCAAAATTAATTGTAATTTTTTTTCTAGGCAAATTAAAATATTTCTCGAAACTTATTAGCTTACTTAAAAAGTTGCTTATTTATTAGATCTCTCTAACTCTTTTCAATATAAACTTCGGATGTATATAAAGACTTTTTGACAAATTTGCCAACATTAAGTTTACAGTTAAGATTTCAAAGTGGGTTAAAAGGGTCAATACTGGTGTACTGATCTGTACTCACGTCCGTACCGTATACATTACCAGAAAGACTAGTAATTCAATCAAAGTGCAATCGAAGAGTAATTTTCGTTTACGGCATTCATCAATCACGCTTCAAACAAACGGTCCGCTCGAAGTAGTGTCCAATAAAACAGAACGATGTTTAGGAAGTTGAATGCAAATAGCTGCTGATAAGTTTTAATACGAGGCTTGAGTTAGCTTTAATGCACAGGTTCATCGCACTAATGTCACGTTCGGCCTTCCATTAATTGCCAAGCGCTGGATACAAAGCAACATATGTTTATCTGTTTTCCGCAATGTAAGGCGACGATAAAGCCTTCATGTGCAGCAAATCATTATGAACCTTGCAACGCGGAGCTAAGTACTACTTTATTGGCTAAATACGTGGTTAAAGTTAGGATAAAAACATAATTGAATAGATTACCTTAACAATGTTATGAAACGTTGAGATTAAAATTTTTTTGTTTTTTGATTTTCGTAAAGCATCTCCTTTACAATTACTTTTTTGTTTAAGATATACTTAATTAAATAATACTCTTCGACATAAACATCCGCTGTTTTAAAATTTATATTTCTTTTTACAATGTTGGTTTAACACCAATTTTAGATCAAATCGAACCAAATGTTCGCTAAAATTATCTAATATTTTAAGTTATTGTATAACAAACAAATTAGAATTTCTATTTCTGTTAAACTAATTTTAAGGATGTATTCAAAATCAAAACCAACTTAAATAAAATCATATGATATAGTATATTTTATTGGAAACAATACAAATCTCTTCACTTAGTTTCGTCAATTGAAGTTGCCTAAAGAACTAGATAAACTGATCACCATACACGAGGCTAACTCATATATTATTAGACGTCCGTCATTGTACTACAAAATATATTGTGTGTGGTCCAATGTGAAGTTTATAGACTTGCTTTGTCTCGATAACACAGATAAATGTTGTCACCGTTTCAGATACAAAGCGACAATGAGTTTGTCACATGCTTTTCGACAAATTCTTTGTAACATAATAACTTAAAAGTATTTTGTGATATTAAAAAATCAAACATATCAAAGTAAAAGTAAATGTATGGTAAACGTGGAAACTAATTAGTAATCGATCAAAAATGTACATAAAAATCGCAGGCCCATTGCCTTACCGATCGCATCGGCATATTATGGAGAGAGGTCTGTAATAACTACCCGTGCGCCGTATAATGGCCGACTTCTTACACTCTTAATTGATTAGCGGCCGCTTCGGCTAATGATAAAGGATGGTAAAAAGAAATAAAATTAACCACAATTCAGCGATATCTACGCTTCGATAGTACTTTAACTATCAAGCCACTGTATTTTAAATTATTAAGCAAGGTATACGAGGTGTTGGAGGTAACCAAACTATTAAAAGTATAGTAGAATGGTCGTTTTCTACATATCTTTTATATATTATATAAATACTACCAAGATTTAAATTTTTAAATATAATTTCATGTTCTTCTTTTTAATGTAAGACTGAATATAAGTAGCAAAACATCAATAATTCATAAAGGCAATTTAGTCGCCGCCAGGGCTTATTGAGATATTATAGGTAGTTAATATTTATTAGTAGACTCAACATTACTACAGATATCTGTAATCGGTACATGTTTCAACTTACCTATAATTTTCAGGCCAAGCGCTGACTTCTGTTAGCTTATTTTGAGAATGCCCACTCAGTTGTCTGGATGTCCAATGATTATGTGCTGACATGTGTTCTTGTTTTGCATAGTCACCATATCCATAAGGATGAGAAACTACGTCACTGCTATTTGCGTAAGTTGGATGTTGATATGTGATGCCACTACTTTGATTGGCAGAAGGACTTGATTGAATAGGACTTGAACTCGGAGGTGTGGCATCTGCAGACGTTTGAATAGATACAGGTAGTTCAGAAGAATGAGACAAAGGAGTTAGATTTCCTGACGAGAAGGAGGTTGATGTAGGAGGATGTAAAGAAGACGCAGTGAGAGCTGATTGGCAAACAGAAGGAGCAGATAATGCCGATTGGTGTAAAGAGGGTGCCAAGGCAGAGTTAAGGACAGAACTGCTACCTAAAGCTGAGGAATATGACTGCGGCCATGACGCACATTGAGCGTTAAAAGTAGATGGAGGTTCATATTGTTGATGAACGGACGGAAATGCCGATTGTAGAGACATAGTATTAAAGGCACTCAATTGTTGTGAATTCAGTTGTTTTCGAAGTCGTGCTCTTCGGTTTGAAAACCATACCTAAAAAGAATATTATTTTTATAACACTTTTCAATTAGTAAAATATTTAGTTACAAAACTTCTTCACTTTTTTTTAAGGTATCTTATAATATATATGACATTGATTTTTAAATTTAATTGTTTAAACTAACTTAATACGAATTGATAAGCTTCTTGTACTATAATGTTATATGTAATCTGTTAATCGAATATTTAAATAAGATAAGAAAGTAAAAGGTAATCCAAAGTATCATAACCCATAATTACATAGTTAGGTCAAGGTAATTGTGGAGTGTGTTAGAATTACAATAATTATTAGATTCATAATTATATTGAAAGCCATTAATTATACAAAAAAAAGGGTACAGTAGCATACAGCATATGGTAACTCAGTTACATGTTATAATTAATTATTAAAGTAATTACTATATTTTTTAGATCGTCCTATTATATGGGCGGACGGGGAGGTTACTTACTACACATCTTGGCCTCAAAAAAAAGGTTTTGAGAATAAACATAGCTTCTTAACAATTTTCTGTTTAGAAGTTAAAATGTAATGTTTTCTGAATATACCTGAACGCGTGCTTCAGTTAATTTTGTTTTCTGCGCTAGTTCTTCACGAGTGTAAACATCAGGGTATTGAGTTCTTGTGAATGCACGTTCAAGAGCTTCGAGCTGGTCTCCAGAAAATGTAGTTCTGGATCTTCGCTGTTTCCTCTTCAAAGTTATTCCAGGTTCTGACTCCGTATCTGAATCCTCACATGATGAGGGACCTACGAAAAAAAGAAAATATGTAACATATTACAATGCTATTTAATAGTTAACTTAATTCCACTACTAATTTGATCGCAACTATATCGGGAAATCAGGATAAGTGGCAAATTTACTTTCTATCTAGATAACTCAATTGCGGCTACGTGACAAATTTAATGGAGAAAATAAAGTTCTAGATTACTATAGACATTTTTCAAATAAACAACGTTTATGGTGTATATTTGTCATTGTAATGCAACTTTCTATTTGTTGTTCATTTTGTTTTATGTTATTATCATCACCGCTACTGTCGGACCACACGCGGCTTCGATTAAATTAAACGTAACCACATTTATTAAAAAATTATAGATTTTTTTTTGATCTTCTTATCTATAACAAAGTACATCAGAAATAAAAAGTTACACTGTAAGGTTAGTTTTAGATACCGATATTGGTTTTAGCAATTGTGTAAAAGAATATATTATATACCTTTAGATATATATTCACTAGCATATTCAACATACCAAGCCACCAGTCAACTTTATTAAAAAAAAATTACGTATACCTGTCCACAATTATAAAGAACATAATTATGTTTTACGAGAGCTGATAACGATGTACACCGTTTCCGTGAAATGCATTTTAAGCCCAACAAAATTTACCGTTACCTGCCATCATAGACGGCACAAAACGCAAATTTTGAGTACGCGAACGCGAGTGCAAAGGGGACCGCTTTTCAAGTGTAGATATTACCTTAGCCGCCACACAACATAATATGCATAATCTTATCGCGGCGCAGAATCTCTCCGACAAAACCGCACCATCGCAGAACCGGGACATTAGGAGCGCCATTTTATATTGGATAGCTATACGGCACAAGACGTGCAGTACGGACAGATTGTCGTAATGCAAGCCTCGCGGCCAAACGCGATGGGATAATAACACCTTTGAGTACTAATTTCATTTTTATAACCTACAATTTCCGAAGCCGACACAAGGGGCGCTGCCGTGGCGTGCGCGCGCGCCTCGCTTGCTTCGCTTTTACGTGGATTATTAACTTTATACGCCATTTTGCTAAGTTTGCAAACGTTTCCGATATTCTCATTATGGGAATAAATTTATAATAATAATGTACTTTAAAGTGAATTAAGTGATTATGGTCTTGAATCCGCGTTAAAGACTACGATGACATGGCGGTTATGTACGCTTCATTAAACCGAAGGTTTTATTCGCTAAAATGAAAATGTGGCTGAGGTGGATGAAGGACATAAGAATAATGCGTTATTAAATTATTATTAGGCGTAACCTTCACATAACATAAATAAAAAAGTTTATGTCCATGTGGCAAATAACTTTTCATAAACTGTAGAGAGAACTTTAGTAATATACAGTTTTCAACAAACGAGCTACACAATTCATTTCAGCACTGTTTAAGTGAACTAATAAACTACTTTCGCTCCCCACACAGACAATATGAAGTCTGGCTATTGTTGTAGCTATATGTTTTAAAGTTTAATTACTAAATATTTGAATTGTTTATTATTATTTTTTATTTATATTCTTAGTTCAAGGTAAGTATGACTTACCTAGAATACCATCTATACTGTGGTTCCTTCTAGGATCTGATTCATCCCTTTTCCCTCCTCTTATGAGTCGCGAAATTGAACTGACTGATGGCGCGGTGTTTTTATCACAAATGCCTTCTTTTATTAATTTATCTCTAATTTCCCAGGAGAATATACCTGGGTTTTGTCTCTTCAGTTCTTCAATCCTGTTTTCAACTTCAGGCGTCGCTACTCTCGGCTTTGACCCGCCAATCACACCAGGACGAATAGATCCAGTTTCCTAAGAAATAAATTTAAGTTAATACTAAATACAAATCAAAAGTTTGTATTAATTAATTGGCATTAGCATAATACAATTTAATAAACTACTAGTTTTATTTTCTACAGGATCTGTTTGAAGAAACCATTAAATATTTTGATGAAATATATCGGGTTTTTACCTGATATCTGTTGAGGATTTTAGAGACGCATCCATGCGAGACGCGCAACTGTCGTGAGATGACGCAGGGACGCACTCCCGCCGCAGCCATTTCCACGATCTTCAATCGGATATGGTTCGGCAATGGACGCCCGTTGATGAAGACTCCTCCTAACTGATTCATGCGTCCTTGTCCTATACAAAATATGGCTTTTATAATAGACAGACAAAAAACTGTATTTGTAAATTATTTATGTAAATTAATATTTTTAATATTAATTCATTGTAAAGTATTCAAATGATTAAAAATTACAATTAATGGTCTTTATCGTTAGAATATTATTTTCTTCCTTGATTTTAAATAATTTGCCAAGCAACTGCACTATGTAATATAATATACAAATTACTATTTTTTGTGGCAATAATATTTCACTAAGGACTATTTAATAGAAGTTAAGTAGAGTAAATAATTCTATAAAGCAACCAAAGACCGTCAATACAACAATCAGCTACCGGCGTACGTTACCTATTTTACGTTCGATTGCGTGTGATATCAACCTGAAGTATCCAATTTCTTTTAAATCATAAGGCTATTCTCCTGGCTTTGTCACAAGTCTAAACGCTTGGCTTGAATGATTTATAAGTTATAGAAATGTGTTGTTCTAAACATTTTCGTAATATAGCTTAGATGCATTCTAGAAATCTTCTAGAATTTTTTTTTAAATAAATTTTTTTAATTAACCAATCCTTATAATTTGTATTAAATTCGCTAATATTTAATGTTATAGTTTTATATAATGGTCTCTCAACTTCAACTTCCCCAAGAAAAGGTAAGTCATCAAAAAGTTAATTAATCTTGTATCGTGATGAGTATCGCGAGTGATAATTAACTTGGTTCGACAGTAATTGCAAATAAAATTCTCTCTTGGTATAAAATATTTCTGGGACTATTAATGTATGTGTGAGTAAAGTGGCTATTATAATCACATCATGGGTAGTGGTAGGACCACCTAGCGTCAAAGGAAGCCGCTCATCGACGATTTTTGCAATGCTTTTGTATGATGACGTCTATTCAGCCAAAAAGCGTAAAGAAAATATATTATATAAAACCGTATTATTATAGAATATTAATTATACATTTTACTAATAAGAATTATGTTGTCTACAAATATTTTTTGTTTTTTTTTTATTTATATTGCTGCTGTTGGCTGCGTGGAAAAAATAAACAAAATATTGTAAAACAAAACAAATCTATCCCTCTTCTAATATGTACAAACGCATTCCAACATTCACTCCTCTTATTCTTACAGATATGACAGACACCTATCATTTGTAAAGAAAAAAATAACAGTGGCATCTTCCACTTGGAGCATTTATAGTTTATCAATTTCAAATAATTCCACAAAGATACCGCCACACTTACGACCCTAGACCCCTGCAGAGAACCACCGATCAATTAAACAACATGTCAACAAGTATGTCCTTTGATAAAGCGAGGGCCACCAACAAATTATTGTAAAATAAACCGTAACACAAACAACATATGGATAATAATTGCACTAATAAAAACAAAGGTTCCATAAGGATAAAATTGTTTACATTATCACCTTTATTTCTACTTGAATAAGATCTCATTTAAAGAAATTTTATGAGATACCGGACTCAATTTCTGCAAGTGATCCCCAAATATATATTTTTTGTTGGAAACCCGTAGACGTTGTGGTGCCTTAAGAACCCATGTTTTTGAGTGTTAATTTAACGTTCCCGAAATATTTATGACGCATAACGTGTCCATAATAACTCCTCTATACAAATGTGGGTGGCTTTAGGCTTAGTGATAATGTATCACTTCATTAGTTTTTTATTTTATTATTCGATTTTAATATGATATAAATTAATACAGTAAAAAAAAACTACAAATAATATATATCAGAATGCTAAGAAAACGAAATGGTTGATAAAAAAAGTGAAAATAACCGAAACAGGATCAACGAAATTTACAAAAGGTCCAAAGGATCTTGAAATGCACAATGCGTAATAGAAATCGCAAACATTGTAACACTATTAGCGTAAAAGGAGGTAAAGTTAACAACAACTTTAAACATTGATTCATAAAATTTAATCGTCCGGAAGCACAATGTGATCATGCGCCATCTTACTACAATAGTAACCAGGGTGGTACACAAAATGATTTGAAAGTAACATTGAAAAGTGTACAGAAAAAATATTCACCGCTTATTCGGAAGCCAGAAATTTCTTACTTACTTGTCTTATTCATATTCAATGCAATAGTGATTCCTTTGAAATATAATCACATACTAAACTCCAAACCGAGTCGCAGTTCTCTAGAAGGAAATAAAATTTTCTCAAAATAACATAATCATGTTCCAATTCGTTCAACCGCCGCATTCATGTAAATCGAAATTGATACAGAGTCAATCATTTAATGCTAAACGTAAGAGGCAAAGCGTATCGAAATAAATGAACATTTTCTATTCACTATTCGCATTTCTGTGTCAACTTTAATTAGTAATCACAATTTCATCAAACTTCTCAGTAGCTTCCAGATGTCATAGGCATTGTGGTTTCGTGATTGAATTTCTCAAGTACATTTTTGCTTTACAGTTTTCTTTTCAATTTAATGGACTACGATTTCTTAATCCAGGGCTCATCTCATCACCATCGTTCCGAAACGTTAAAATCTTGCGTTTGGAAATCGATAAAGCAATTGAAGTATTTCTTTAAGGTTTCGATATCATTAGCCATCTTCTCAGAAATCTTTTTAAACACTTGAACATTTTAGTCTGCTATTTATTACGACAAGTATATTGAATTTCTTTTATTTGCAATTTGTTACGTTCCATTGTATATGGGTTGCGACTTTTAATGTCATAGGTTATTGCTTCAATACCGCCAGAGGCACACTACGGTACAACGACCAATAAAAGTTACGAAGGCAATAGGCGTTAAGATATCCCGTTCGCATATTTGTTACAAGCAAGCCCTATAAAATTTTAACAATAGTGCTCTAATAAACTTGTGATTTGATTGTCTCTGCAGCTTCAGATGCTTTATTCAGGAACAAAAAAACCAGTAGGTCTTTTTTACATATTCATACACTCTATCCAAATCTATTTTCATTACCAATTATGCTGTTATTTACTGTATTGTCATGTTCTTTAGAATTCTTTAAAGGTATGAAGTATTTAAGAAAAATATTTCTTGGTGAAATAATATAGGTTCTTTTGGCTGTCATATAAAATATCTAGATATAATATAACTATAACTGAATTTAATATAAATATATAAGAATGTCAAAGAACTAACACTTTTTCTTTGAATACTACCTTACTGTGATAGTTTATCTTGTTTAGAGTTAATATTATTCTGTGTAAATAAATCGTAAACCCCGTTTTCACAATCATAATATGTTTCTGCTTGCAAATCAATTTCACGTAGCGACATTAATGTGCCTATAGTAAAATTTATATGAGGTACGAGTATTACGTCAGGCGACTTCACTGCATGTGTGATCTAAGTTTCATTAAAATTAACTTTACTATTAATAATATTATATAATAATTAATGTTCATAGTATATTATTGATTTTGTTATGTAGCATGCTTTATGATAACGTGACTAATTTTTTTATTTATATAAATTTCATAGACATGTAGCTATTTTATTTTCAATTTAGTTAAGAATATTTACAGTGAAGCATAACAATGTAACATGTTTGTTGAGAAAACATTGATTTGATTTCAAAAGGCTATCAACTGAGGGTCAAGGCTTGGTCAATAAAATCCCATAATACCATTACATTTATCAATAAAGAAATTGAATAATTATTATAAAAATTCATTATAATATAAATGTTCATATTGATTTCTGTTCGTAACCTGTTAAAATCATTTATACACTAATAAAATAAGCTATTGCTGTCCAAAATCAAGCAACAAAGAGAAGAAATGCCATTTGAATAGGCATTAGAATTGGGCGGCACTCACAAAGCTATGTCATTCCATTAAGCCTTCTTCATTGGGATATTTGTGTGGCCTCTTGGTCGCGTGGCTGGAGGTGTAGCAATCGCTTATCAAATCAGTTCTATTATATCCGTAGGATACGTCGTCATACCGATACAATGTATACCATAGGATTATTATAATTAAAGACTTGACTTAGCTCAAGAATGTATAATAAAAAAATAAATAAAAATGTTATATAATATTTTTTTTGTCCATTTAACAAATTAATAAATTTCTTCTGTCAGTTTGGTACTTTTTAATATTCTTGTAGGTTGCAACAATATAACATATCAGAAACATGCAATGTTTACTAAGTATGCATGCATCTTAGAAAATAATTTATTTTTGAGATAATTTTAGTTGAGAAGTAATTTTATTTTTATGGTGATTTTTACATTCTATCATTTTTTCAACTGTAAGTTTTTATCTGTACCGGCTTACTTATACTTAGAGAAGTACGATGATATATTTTACTACTACATAATTACAAAAACACAGTATTGAAATATGCTCAAGTTCTAAAACTAATTACTAGTATTTACCTCTACTTCTTTATTTACAAGTAAAACGAGTCAATATTTTAGTCCCATAGAACGGCATGAATTTTGAAACGACGATTTTAGGTATTCATTTAAACTTTTTTGAACATTCTCCTTGAACTTCGGGCAAACTTCTTATGAAAACAAAAATGAAAAATTTTCCCGGAAAAGGCAAACAAAACACTTTTCTTTTTCCAAAACAAAATGTTTAATAAAAGAATAATTTCGTGGTGTGGCATAAAAAAGTATTGTAAAACGTATTTTAGAGCTATGTTGAAATTGTTTAAAATAACCTATGCGCTCTAACGAAATCTTCCTTCATTGAATGCCAACTGTTCAAACTAGGCAACGCCTTTTGGCTCGTCAACTAATAATATATGTAGGTATGGGCAATGAATGGAACTGAATATTTTATTTCATTATAATAGTCTGCTTGAAAGTGCCCTATTTGACCTCATTCCGTATTCATAACGCGTTATGTACTAATTTGACGTTCTTTTCTTTTATTATAAGAAATAGACTCTTTGAAGCGTCCACTTGCCGCTAGAGCTTGACTTGGAAATCCATAAATAACACGTAATATGGGCATGGGAACAAAAGAAACAGACGAACGATGATAAATTTATAGTATTAGGTGTTTTGTTTGCTTAAGACTGTATATCATATAAAAATGTATTAATATAGTTATAACTGGTTATTGTATAAGACATTTCAAGTTACCAACTTGATAACATGATTGACAATTGATCAATAAAATTATAATGTTACGAGTGTTTATAAAATAATGAAATAGTGAGGTAAAAACAAACAATATAAAAATTACAAGATTCTTACCACGATTATACAAATTAGATAGCGAAGGCAACAATTAAAAGGTAATATAATAGAGGGAAAGGCTAGATAAGCTCGTACACACCGCCCGAGGCAACGCTGATTCTGATCTTTAACATAATCGTTATCCGATTATTAGCTTTACAAAAAAAACATTGTAAATTGTTATCGCGATATCTAAATTTACAAAGTCATCAATGACTAACTAGCTTTATAAATTATAAAGGAACCTAATTTTAAAGTCTTATTAAATATTTAAAACGTTCCATAAATTAGGTATCCGTTATATCAATTTATTAATAGATCGGCATAAATAATGGCAAGTAAGCGCCCTGGAGGTAAGACAAGTTTGCGGGAGGGGGGGAAAGGGGGCGCGCGTCATATTATGCGGCTAAAAGAGCCTGTCGGTGCCTTTGATCCCTCGCTGTGTGCGTGCACCGCTGTCCAACTTGATATGAATGTGACTAAACCTTGATTATGGTATCCTTTTTATGGAGGTCAGATTTTGAAAATCGATGTATATGTGGTGTTGCAGAAATTACAAGATACGATCGTACCAGCCGCAGTCTCCTAGCCGCAGGCGCAGCCGCGTCGACACTTCAGACACATTATAAGAAATAATATCGACATTAACTTTTTTAAATTCTTTTTTGGGATATACAGGATGTCCCTATTTTATAGATAATAATTTTCAATCAAATCAATTATTATTATTAATTACACACTAATAAGTATATGTAATAATCTATTTATGTACCATACTTTTACATAGACACTTTAATTATAAAGCATGTACACAGGATACATATTATTAAAAAATATTAATTAAAAAAACTTGTATGTTTATTTATATTGAAATTTATTTATTTGTTTATAATCTGTATGATTCTGTTATAGTCTCTGTCGTTTGAAATAATAATTTAAAAGAAACACAAATCGCTACGTGTCTCTTATTTATATATAATCTCTTCGTATTCTGATGTGAGCCCATCGTACTAAGGACACTAAGCCCGATTTATTCTTGTATTTGTGTAATTATCTGTCGAATTAAGGATTTAAGAGTTTAATAATCTGTAAAGGACCCGGCGTGGACGCGTGTCTCAATGACTCATATTATACAAAAATGCAAAATTCAAATCTGTAATAGAAATTACAAAATTATATTTCTAGAATAATTTAATTTGATAGTTAAAAATGTTAATAGTCGTTGAGGAAAGCTACTCTTTTGTCTGTCTGTAGTTGGTGCCAAGGTTGGTTCCAATATTGGTTCAAATATACACCATTGGACTAGATACCAACGACTCTGGACTTAATGCTATCTATTATCTTTTAAAAAACGTGTATTAAAACTAATTGATTATGCAATGATTTATATTAAATTTAATATATATAAATTAATATCTCTAACAGAAATGTGTTTAAAAGAAGAAAAGTAAAATCGGCGGCGTCTTTTAGGTTCCATTCATCTCTTTTCCTCTTAATCCTTTTATATATAGCAGTCTCGTTCTTTTTAATCTAAGTTTAACGAAACAGTTTATAAGTCGTGGTGACATTTTCAACAATGCAGTGGAGATGTTTTGGTATGGTAATGATTTATGTTTAAAACCATCAGTGCCGGGCGACTGAGCCGCTGTAGATTTAAAGTACGAAATACAAGACTTAGTCCAATCAGAATAAATCTATACTAATAATATGAAATAGAAAGTTTGTTTGTTTGTTTTAAATCACTAATCTTCCAATCTACCAAAAATTTGTTTGTTTTTTTAAATGGCTAATCTTTGATACCAGTGGATGAGTTATAAAAAATCTTTGAATGGATTTTTAAATTCTTTTTAAATGACTGTATTCAATTAAAATCTTACGTTGCATTTTTTTTTTTTTGCATTATACTTTTAAATTATTATTTTACAGTAATATTTATATATAAATAATAATAAGACTAGACTAGACTAAGACCAAACAAAAAAAAACAGAGAAATAGTAAATATAAAATATATATAGAATTATAATTGTATATAAGGTTTCTTTTTAATAATTTTTTTTAGCATGCAATAATTTAACTTTAATAAAAAATAAGTTATTTTAAACAATATAATAAAAATCATCCTCATCCTTTAGTTATTTCTAGTGAAGAATATATTTCTATTGTAAAAGAAACAAATCAGAAGTTAAATTTTGTAACAGTCACACTAAAGCGTTGTTAAAGAACTGTCTCCAATAAATGTTCAATACATTACTAAAACAAAGCTCCTACAGTGATTTTATGAGGGGTAATAATTTTGTTAGAAACTTTTACTATCTGACAAAACAGTTGACAACTTGAGACCATTTATTAAATTATGTTATACAAGTTCCATGTTGTATCATTTATTAGATCAATTTGATTAAAATTGTTTGATATTTGCTAAATTGTTTTTATTGAATTAAAATGCAATTTTAATGTTCAATTTAATGTAAAGTTCAAAATTCATGGTTACTCTAATTTATTTATGGAAAATTATACAACTTATTTTAGATATTTATAAAAATAATATGGTCGTTTACCTACATATTCAATTATTACTCTTTCTTAAATGCCTTAACTTTACTTAAATTTGTTTTGAGAATTCTAAATTGTTAAATGTCAAATTGTTTATATGTCACAGTTAATGTTCATTATTATTCTAATTAAGGTATATAAACATTTCAGAACTGATTTTTATATTGAGAATAATATGGTCTATTATCTATATAAAATTTTCAGGTCATACCTACTTAAAAGATAATAAAAGAAAAAAGTAAGTTAGTAAAAAATGTAAGGTACATATGAATTCACCAAACTCCTACATTAGTACAAAATAAGTCATGCAAATTAGAAACAAACTAAGTATGAAATACAATTAAGACACTTCTTAATTGTATGCTTAATTAACATTAACACAAATTATAAAACAAGTATCTATCCATAATAAATATAAATAGATCATAATATCATTTATCTCGTGATAGATGCCGACGCACCATCCAATGATAATCAGTTTTCGACATCTTATTATGCTATCAAAAATTTTAAAAGCAATAACAGAATTTTAGTTCAATACCAGTTCTCAGTTTTTAGTTCGAGTTCACTAAATTATTTTACATTAGTTACTCAAAAACAATTTTTCAGACATTTAACATCAAGACCATTTGTAATATCAACAATACGTTCATGACAAATAACCATATTGTGTTTGTCGTATTGTAGTTCAGTTAACTGTCCTTGGCTATCCTAAAACTAAACAAGGAACTCATTTTTATTTTTTTTCTTGTTCCACGTACTAAGTCTGTATATAATATTGTTATATTGACAGCAATAAAAACACTCTGGTGTATCTTGATTTTATCGTTTTATGGTTGATTTTGGAATCGAGATGAGGTAATTAGTTGTGAAGATTATTATATCATTATCGATGATTTTGATACAAGCAATCAAATACTAATCACCTGATAAATATTGGTTATAAACCTACTATGGTTCTCTATATTGATATTCATTTATGGTGCAAAGTTTTAGAAATAATATAAGAATATTTTAACAATATGAAATAACTATACCAAAGATAACAAAAATATTTTTAATTGAAATCAACAAATTAAGTGAAAAAATTAGCTTCCTAAAAGCTACAATACATAAAACAATAATCGTAGATAGAAAAGACATACCTTGGAAAGAGTATCCTGTAAAGTAGGGAGTCATGTTTAACGTTGATACAGCCATTGACGCCACGAGGAGAGAAGCAGATATAGCGACTCCAAACACCAAATCAGTTCTAACACATACAGAAGTCCAAGATATTCACAATTTCAGTCTGTCACTACAATCACAGGCACGCAAGCATGATTACGTAAACGAAACTGCGTGTGTCTAATCCGTGTTACTTTGAAGACAGCTCAGTGGCCACTGACGTGTGATGTAAAGATGTATTTCGACTCTCAAGTGTAATCTTTCACAATCAGCGGTGCAACAAAAAATAGTTAAACCGCCTCCACAGCCTTCGGCACCGCTACCTGATAACTTGTCTCTTTCTGTTGCCCGATGGGCTTCGATGGAAACTTTCGACCGGCGTTCAATATCTCTACTTTAAAACATTATTTTAGTAATACCGACTGTCAAATAGATAAAATAAAAAATTCAGATTTTTAATTGGATTATAGAATTTTCCTAGTTTTCATTGTTTCAGAGATATTTAAACCAAAACCGTGCAACAGAGAGCAGGTAGAGCGTTAAAGAGGGACAGCATGAAGAGCCTGATCCGGTATCTTCAAAGCGAAGCGGTTACATTTAACAATGTGTGAGTCGCGCCTGAGTCGGTGCTCCGTGACGAGGAACATGAGGCGTGCGGCTACACCGATCTATGCCTACAACGATCGTTGATTGGTCAAAATTTGTATAGGGCGGGGTTTTGTATGCACACTATGAAATTATTTTATTATGTTTGTGTGTGTTAATTGCATTGTCGTTTCGTGTTCGTGTACGATACAATTTATAATTTTTCAGCAATATTTTATTACTTATTCTTTTAGTTATGTTGATTTGTTGTTAGGTTACGTTAAAGAAAACGTCGTTTTATACCCTGAGTAAATTTGAATATTAGGTATAAGATATTGATTAAAATTGTTATTGTTAAAATAACCGAATTAACAAAAAAGTATTGTAATTAGTTTTAAACAGCCTAATTTGAGATATTATTATGTTGATATTATAAAAAAAATGCAAGTCATTATAAAAGAATATATTTAATCAATGGATCAATTGGGCAGTCTAGTAAATAGCAATGATAAATATCAATAGATGTATTTAATAACATACATACATACTACATCCAGGTATATTAAAGATTTAGTTACTGCTTGTTTTCAATTATTAGTTTACACAATAGATACTGGACGTATGTAATTTTAAAATAATCTTCTTATTTAACTTAAATTATATCAATTTATCTTTGGATAAAAGAGTTATACTGTTGTTAAGTATTATAACTTCTAAGTGCTCATAATATAAGTAAGCATATAGTAGCTAGCTTAAGTAACCTATGTTATTCCTAGTATATAGTAATCCTTTGTAAATCTTCTGCGTTTTAACACAAGCGTTTACTATAAGTATGACATTTAATAAAATTCAGTACTATTATAAGTTAGTCCTCCTTCAAAAAACTAAACTACTTACTTACTACTTACTTTCACATTATAAGATTTTGAGAAGAAATTGAGTCGAAGACACTTTTATCCTATAGGTAAGGTTTTATTTAGAAAAGTGCTATCTTAAAAAAATCAAACTTAGAAAACTTTTTAATAACAAGTTTCGTTTCATTAAATATATTTTAAAGCATTTAAAAGTAGATATTTTATTTTTGTATCTCGCACAACTCTTCTTTATTGATAGATAGTAATTCACTCGTTACTTTTAACTAACATAAATGTACATAAGCTTTAGTTGGTTTACAAAAATCACTCAAGAAAATGAACCCGGTATTCCTTTATAGTGATCACTGTTTCACAAACAACAATATTTAGAACAATTTACAAAGTACAAGAATCAATTAGATATGAAGGCCTAATGATTTTACACAAAAAATAAAAATACAATGAATATCAAAACGATAAAACTCACCTAGTGGCAGATAAACGAAAATCTTATAAAAAATTTCATATTAGAATTTTGCAACAGAACAGTAATCCCTATCAAATAAAACATTAGAAATCCGGAATTATTGCTATTACTTTGAACCATCTCATATTATACTTAGTAATCAAGTTATACAAAAAACAATGAAGTATCGAAATAACAGAAAGTAATTAACGATAACCTTCAGAAGTTTGAAAATTCAATTAAAACCAACGCTTCAGCGAGCCGGTTACAAAATATCATCTAAAATTTCCCTACTTAGAGCCTTGTGCCTGATTTCACATAAATAATTATGGCTAAAATAATTAACTAAAAACCTTTACAAATTTAGATTTATTATTTTTTAATTAGACCTGAATTTAATTTAGTAATAATTTGTTTTAAATCAGCTATTTTTATTTGTTTTACTTTCAAATACATTTATTAGGTCAAAACATTATTGTCAACTAATTAACGGCGTCTAACACTTCACGGTTTATAATAAACTTCATACATATGTCAAAAAAGAGGCGTGAAACAAACTGAAATCGGTGAACACGCTTCAGGCCTCATTTCAGAGCAAAGATGCCGCTGAAATATGCACTGATAGGCCGCACACGACGACAAAGTGACAAATATAACATGAATAAATTGGGTTCACTTTTACTCGATAAAAAAAACATGATACTATCCTGCTTACGTATTTTTTCTTATTACGCATTCAATTTATAAGTAAACAGATGTAACTAAGTAAGAGTGATTTAACTACTTCTACATTACCACTTACCATCTTGGGGAATGTATTCAATAAAAGAAAGTATTATATATATCTGGATATACACACGTTAATACTGTCCGAATTGGCCCGGCAACTTTCATACCCATTCGGGTTCCTCATTCACTAGCTTTGAGCATGGCGGAATCGCTGGATCAGTCGTAGAGTATATAATAGACGGTCAAATAGCGGACTAATTATATATAAAAGTAATCGCCACATAAATTTAAATACGAATGAAAAAAAGGACGTAGATAAGCTACATTTATATCACAATTATTAAAATAATGACACAGCCTACTAGCTATATGGCTTATAAGTTATGCATATATCGGCCTTGTCTGAGAATTTGAATGATGAGAATCAGAATAAATTTTAAATTCTAAAATACTTACATAAGGTCATAAAGTTACAAATAGACCAATCATCTTGTTTTAGTATTATGCGTATCGCATAAGTGTTATGTCGAATCAAGTATCAAATCGAAATCGGCTATGAGTCATGGCACAATATTGGCGGGTATTCGAGACGCTAATGAGAGTTGCGCAGACGCACCTCATATAAATTACAAAACATGGACACACCGACGCGTCCACACCACTTCTTATTGAACCATAAATAATATGAAAGTTTAAAATGATTTTATTGTTTTAAGGTTTATTATTTAATCTACATTTTATCTTGTAAAGGAATAATACGACTAACATACATTTTTTTTACCTTTTATAAACCATTTTAGGGGCAGCTTTTAAGATAATACGGAAAAAGGTTCTATAAATCTCACTTTCTTAAAGAGATTTTACTACCAAATCGTAAAACTTTTATATAGAATAAATATCTAGAAATTTTTTTATCAAAAAATAATATCCAACCAACAAACCATTTTATTATTAAAGTAATATCATATATTATTTATATACATAAAGATAATAAATTCAACTTAATTCTAAACCATATTTTATTAATGGCTAAGGATCTAATTTATTACCACGGAATAATACCTTAATATTAATTTAAATATCTATTTCAGTTACATTGTCAGCTACTTCTGGAAGTCTCTTTTTCTTTCATCTAAATCCAGCTGTCAATGCTTAAAATGTGTATAAGTCCTTTTAATATTTTAATTGTGATTACAGTCCAAAAACAATATCTATGGTTAAATATTTATAAAAATAACAATCAGGTTATTTTTATTTGATATAAAATGTTTTAATCTTTAACAATAACTAGTTTTCTCAGAATCCGTCCCATAGATTCCATATGATGAGCGAAAAATAGACGCAAAAAACCAAAAAAATAATTATTGTAAATCGAGTCGTATTGCTATATATTCTATATTATTAGTTGTGGGTATAAATAAAAATAATATATTTTATAATATGACACAATATATACCCACTTTGCTTTTTTTTTTACCACACATAAAGACAAATAGAAAGCAGTAATAACATTAGATATAATGTTATATTTGTGTCATTAAGGTGTGCCACATGTGACAGCGGGTCCGGGGTATGTAATTAGTCTAATTCGGCATGCTTTGTGTTCCGGGACTTCGGGCTCCGCGATTAATGAAGTTAATTTTAACTCAACATCAACTAATTAAGAGGATATGGTTTGAGGTATTCAAATGATCATTATATATTTATTTTATATTATAAACTATAATATGCGATTATAAGTTATATAGTTCTAATTCCACTTATTGACTATTATGTACACTTATATATACTATATAAGTATGTATATACATGACGTTAATCATATAATACATTATTTGAAACTGAGTTCATTGGTGTATATTGAAAAATAAAAGAAATATAGATATAATAGTAGAAAAAATAAAAATAACTGAACTGAAACATTCCCAGTAATTTGACGCTTGTAAAGGGCCCGCCCAGTGGTGAAAAACAAATACTCGTAAAAATTCATCCAAATGACGTGTAAAATTTTTCTGTGTCACGAAGAGATATTGTAATGATCCGTTACGAAAAATTATGATGGACTCAGGCGAATGCGGCGTTAGACATGTGTGACCGCGGCGTTAGACGGATCAGAGAACATTATACTCGAGACAATCCTATACACTTAGCGAGAATTGAATAAGCTAATGGCGGCCCAGAGATGTAGGGCTCGTGGAAGAGACCAGTACCTTTGTTTTTAATTATAATAATATATAATGCAACTACAAAACACTTGATTGTTGATACTGTTATATTACTTATCACTATTAAGTTAATAGTTTAAAACATACAAATTGCTATAATAAAACATATATTTATATCTATACTATAAGGAGATGTAATTGTAAAGAAAAAACTTGAATACTTTATACTTTAAATAATATATTTAGACAGTTACTCACATATATATATATATATATATATATATATATATATATATATATATATATATATATATATATATATATATATATATATATATATATTTATATCATTCCAATCATTCCAATCATCCACGTTTTGTACGATGAATAGCTAGTACATCTGTACATGAGAAATATGTATGTAAGAATGTCCTGGACTCTCAAAATGGGCTCTCCTGACTCTTCAACACAAGTGATCGCTGATATGGATTCAAAGTGGAAAAAATTTAAACGAATAAATAAATGGAGACAAGACTAGAAATCATTTAAAAATAACATTTGGCTAATCTCATCCAGTTACAAGAGTGTGCTGCCAGCCTACATTTAACACATTCAAGTTTCCTCAGGCAGGGCGCGGGCGGTACGATCACATGTTTTTTTCATATATTTTTTCGGCATCTTGTCTCATGTCTAATGACTCAAATTAACATTCTCATATTTTATTAATTTAACGCATATATTAGGGTAGGTCGGTACAGTTAGTTGTTTTGACATCGATAAATTGTGCAACCGCATTCTGATCTGTTTATTGGCTAATTGATTTCTATACTAAAGGGGTTTTATTTAGATTGTAACTTTTTAAAGTATTATTTTTATGAGTTAAGTAACAATTATGTTCTTGGATGTAATTGTATTGTAATATTACACCCAAAAATGCAATTTATTCTTTATAATTGTTGATCTCGTTTCTTTATTTCATTAACTATTTTACCAATCAAATAACTTATAATATTTTAAATTTCCTCGAATGGGAACAATATCTATTTTTGATCTAATTATTGATACTAAATATCATCACACTAAATAAGTGATTAATTGAGTTTATAGAAAGCTTTCTAATTTACTTTTCAAATTGCAGCAGATTGATTATTAATTTCAGTAGTTAGCCATCTTAAGGCATTTAGTATTTATTATCTTGAAAAGATTTATATGAAAATATAACTTGTGTTCCTGCTCCATCGACTATATCAGATTATTAAAATTACAACATAAAGCCTCTTTCACATGTACAGGTCACAAGGCGAGTGCAATCGGTCTGTGTGTAACGGGGTCTATCCCATTATCGTTGGTGAAAGTGACTTCCTTGAGCCTTCGCAGCCTGCGTTTAGAACAATAGACTTTACCTATTGTGTTTTACGAGTATGACGTACTGTAGGTCCATAACACTAAATATACTTCATAAATATATTTAGTGTACGTGTTATATTCAGTACTTAAAAGATACTACTACTGTTACCCAGTTCTAAGATACTTATATTAAATAAGTATGTATAATTCCTAAAGAAATATAAGGCTAAGTATGTTGTGGGGTTCTACTCTGACCAGATCTTTTTTGGGACCCTCGAAGCTTTCATTTTAAGTTGGAGAGTGTCCGTTATAGATAATATTATTTCGTTTATGTTATCAAACACAAGTATTTATGTTATCAAACACAAGTAATGGCTTGTATTTAAAGTGGATGAGATATAAATAAATAAATATTTAATATACCGCGACTATTTGTAAGACGGTTATACTAAATCAGAAATGTTGGCAGTCTGGTATTGCTCAAAAACGATCTTTGTCAACTAAGACTGAGATCACTTGATTTTTTTAAGACAATGTTGAAGATTTGAGCAAGAACAAATGTAATCTTTCAAGACAGCCTAGGGCGGTTGAGTTAGCCTGGGATTTGAATGTTACTATTTGATTTCAATATCATTGTGATAGTCGTTCCCTCACAAAGTCACAATTCCGTACTTTTAATAACATAATTGGTCATTATAAAACTATAATCTATTGTATTGACTTCGTATTCAATATTTAACTATTTAATATAATTAAAAATACTGGTAAAAACTCACCAATCCAATGAATGTACACAAACATACTAGCGGCTACCCGTGACTCGGTCCTTGGAGACTGTCAGAAAGCGAGCAAAGAAATAAATTGGCTGGATAATCGTCAATTTAATATACAACTTTTTTACCTCTTTATGATGTTAGTATAAGTGATATAAATTAATTGTAATTGTTTTGATTACCAACAATATTATAGCTTATCTCACATATCTTCAAATCTTAAAAGGTTAATAGTATTGACGGATTACAAGGATAAGAAAGGTAAATTACTTTTTAACAAAAATGTCCGATTCCTAAATAAATATATTGCATTGATAAATCAATACCTTTCTTCAATGTTACTTATATTGATATAGAAAACCTTTTTCAAAATTTTGTTTGCACTTGGATCGTCTAAGTTAAACGTAGATTTTATATTGGAATTATTTCATAATTCTTATATCAATATTTCGTATCAATCGGCCATTCTACATATTTCATAAGCTACATACTTTGTAGTTCCATATATATCTTCACGCATCATCAGACGCTATTGGTGTACATGACACCAAATGACTTTATAACAGTTGTAACAGATTTCAAATATGTCTGACTTCAAGCATGAAAATATTAACCATTGTAGATAGACTGAGAGGTACTCATATTTAGTTGCACTCCAATATCGGAAGACATTGTAAATGTGTATTGCTTACATGTTTTAAATTATATTAATTTTAGATAGATGAACTCGATTTGCTAGTCGTTAGATATACATCAATTAGATAAACTTCTTCACTGTTAGGAATGAGTTAAATCAAATCGAGCACACCTTAAAAATATTGATTACAATCAGTCAGGATTGAGTTGAATCAAATCAATTTTAACTTTAAAATATTATGATTTATCAAGATTGAGATGATTTTTTACTTCTCAATTTAATTTGACTATAAACACAAACTTATTATGAATGTAGCAATTTATTATGAAATGCAAAGTTTCTGTCTTTTTATATTTACAAAATTTACTGCACGATTTCTCAAGGTTTCTTTTTATAGTGCATTTCTCTAAAAGCGTTTTAATGCCTGTTTCACCGAAACTTATTTCAACAACAAAAAATGTGTAAAGATTGTTATAAGATATTATTCGATTTATAAAATAAACATCAATCTATCCTATCCGAGTAAGTCATTCGATTGTTAAATCATTTGTTGTATGTTACAAGGTTCAAGTAGTCACTTGAATGTACACGCTGCTGGTGATTTTCATACAACAACTAATCCCAAGACGCCACTCGATTTTGTTTTGACACACGCCATCTTGTCAGTGTATTGCCTCCAAGTGACACATTCTTGGCTATCGAGAGTCATTCATACGCCTATTCTATTTTAAAGAAAAAACATAATAATAGAAACATGAATCAGCTTTTTTATTTAATATAAAGTTAGACAGTGTTTTTAGAATTGCAATTACTAATTAATTACAAAATTTGTAAGAATTACTTCTCATACAGTCATAACACTGCCAAATTTACTATATTCCATTTTAACCAAAAAAAAATAATGAATTAAAAATAAAAAATTCAATTAGTATACTCTATACGACAATAGAAAAGCCTTTTCAGGACACGATATTAGAACCCTTAGTTTACATTATATTGTATAATGTAATAGTTACTTTAGTAACAATATCATGTACTTTATAAATTCTAAAATGACCTACTAAAATTCATAAAACTTACTTTGAAAGCACAAACAGCTGTCTCGACAAATTTACAAGGATTCACCTAAAATTTCATTGCGAGACTAATCGCTCAGCATCGCAGGACACTGGCCCAGGCTCCGATCGACAATACATACAATACTGAATTATTTGCATGACGACTTTTTATTAATACCTACCCTCTATTGTTGATGCATTTCTGGCAGCTGCAAATATAACGAATAACTATCCAAATATTTAATAAGTTTAGAACTACGAAAATTGGTTAAAAGACAAGCAAATATAAGCTTTTAAAATTAAATACTTTTGACTTGCCAGATGACCCTTGTACTATATACACTTATAGAAATATTTATAAATTATATTTATATAATAATAATAAATATATATGCATAAAATAACCATCGCCTTTAAAAACGTAATTCTAATTTCATGAAACAGCCAGTAATATTTTATAGTCGAGAATGATGACATTACTAATATTATGTGCATTAATTTGTGCCGTTTCATATTAGGAGCGTCACTTATAACATATACGTGACTTCCCCGTGATTTACTATTATTACCAGTAAATAAAAAGTGGTAGGGGAGCAAAGAGGTGGAGCGAAATGCTATTGTAATGGGCTATGAGTAGGGTCCGAAAATAATAGAGCCGCTAGCGACTTTGTAATTGATTCGCTCATATCATAGATACGGCGTTGTGTGAAATGTAATACTTAGTTGCTCAGATCAAATCGCTTCAATATTACTACAAATATTTTAAACAATCAGTTTAAAATCCAAACATGTCTCGTTTCTATAATAGTGGTTTTGATAGAAATAGTTTAGCCGTGTATAAGTGAATAATACTGTGTTGTGAAAGATAATAAAATACGCTCGCAATTAAACTCAAAGAATGGATTACTCAACAGGAACTACGTCTCCCATGAACAATATGAGACCAATTTTCGGAGCATACGCTTTTCAAGGTGAGTCACAACTTTATAGGCATTAGACACGAAAAAGATGAGAAAAAGGTTCGATATGGTTAATTACAATATTCCCAGGCACCAATAAAACAAGCAATAATACATCAGTATCAAAGATCCGAAATCAATATCGACTATCGCTTAAACAATAAAAAATTGGGCACAGCGCATAACAATTACATACCTTCAACGGTTCCGTAAAAATGACTTGAGTTAGCAACAGAAATCATCTATCCGGAAAAATAAAAATTGCTGTTTTGACATTTAATGCCACGTCATTATAAATATTAATATTATATAATAAGTCTTAATTATAAAAACGAAATAGATATTTACAATAAAATAACGATCACAACAATTCGATCTTACAATTCCACTCATATTTCTATTATTGCCGCGGACCTCTAAAAAACGAAGATACCTTTCAAAAAGCCGCTTATTAACCTCTCATCGAATCCGACCGTAAAATGTAAACTCGATAAAGCCACCAATTAAAACTAAATATGAGAATTTCGATAATCAAAGCTCAAGCCGCTACATCTGACACCGAACACAATTCTTCTAAAAAAATGAATCGCATTTTTTGTAACGACACAAGGTCACAAACGCAGCATGATTTTCGCCTTCCGACTACAATGATTAGGTAACAATCCCGTATCCCGGACCAAACTGATCAACACTGTATTTTAAGCCGTAAATTGCACTCTACAAAAAGCTTCGTTCGGGTACGACAAAATGAATTTCGGTATAAGACGGGGTAGGTGGTGATAATAACAATGCTTTATGAAAAGGTTTAGCCAACTAATTTGTTTTTTCTCGGCTACTGTCGATCTCGGTAGCAATGCAACCTTTTTTTGTTGGCGGAGATCAATCAGTCAAAATAACAGTGTGATACCGCCTTTGATGCGGTCCGCTCGGGCTGGTTTAATCTCGCCTGATACATGATTAGATGACCGATGATGCAGCAAAGCTTGTAACTGATCCAAAAATTGAACGATACAACGTACCAGTAGATTAACATTATACTTTTAATAGTATAATTAATTTAAAATTTAATAACTTATATTATATTTATAGAAGCAAACGAGAAAAAAGCAATATTTCGTAAGCTTATTAATCCCTTCGCGAATGAAACAATTTAAGTTAACACCTGTAAGTTTACATATCAACGTCTTGATTCAAAACGTTCGGAAGCCAACCAACAATGCCGTGGCTTTTTCAACTCGTAACACAGAGTAAATGAAGGCGGATGAAACAAATGATGTCAATGACATCGTAATGACTGTCCATCATTTCAAGCCGTCAAAAGTGTCTCACCGGGTACAGGGTTGCCTGGAAAAAAAAGGAACTATACTTAAGGTAATTAGAAACTAAATAAATTGACTTAGAATACAAAAATATCTAAATCCATATTTACTTCCAAAAATTAAAAATCTAAATTAAAAACAACAAATCGCACACGTCTAATAATAAAATATCAATACTATGCTTAAGATATTTACTTGATGGTAGTATTTATATAAATTTCAATTTAATTTGAATAAAATAAAATTACACATAATATTATAAAATATTGTTAATAATAATGATAGAGTGCCAACCCTAAAACATGCAGTTCGGAAGGCTGTTAACGTCCAACTTTTTGCGGCATCTGATAAATTTCGCACTGATGTATGATGAACACAAAGAGAAACCTCCCTTCTTATTATAAGAAGCGACAAACTCATCATCAATGCCCTTACCAAAATCTTATTAGGTACATTTTTCCTCTTCATTGACTCTTTCGTTACAACCAATTTCATACACTTTTTGTTTTTATATATAATTTTAAAAACAATACCTTTTTTAATAAATATTGACACATCGATATTAATATACAGAACACGATATTTTAACAATGATCTAAGCATAAATTGTGTAATTAAATAATATTTTAAAATTCTTGATATAATTTATAATAAAAAAAAAAACGAATTAAATCTAGCAACATATTCGCAATCTAACTAATCAATCATTCAATTAGTAATAAAAAAATAATGAAGCTAAGAAATAATCTTGATTATGGCTCGAAATGAACTCGGGAGCTGCCTCACCCCGCTTCCATTGAGCTCCTCAATAGTAATGAAGTATAAGAAATATATTTTGTGATTAATTACTTATAACGTCCAAGTTCATTCCACTTTTATACAAAGTTCTATAATAAACAAAATATACTATAAATTGTCATACATTTGCACTTAAATCTAAGTACTATAATAATAAAAAAACACATAATTTTAGCAATTTTTAGCAATAATTTCAGCAATCTTATTCAATATATAATATTATAAAAGTATGTACCACCAAGTAAAAATGCTAGGAATGTTTTCCATCACGTTTTATATTTCTGCTTTTCTAATTTTATGGCGTTTGTCGCTCAGTACATAATAGACGTTGACACATTTATGTTGAAGAACGCGGCTGCTCAATGAAAAACTAAAATACCTATCGCGCCACCGGGAGTAGCGGCTGATTGAGTTATAAGCTATAATGGCAATTCCATCTTGTTTTTGCACTGTTTTTCACTTGAATGCCATATGGTGAGGCTCTCATATTTAATATACATTAGGCTTCGATCTTTGATTTCAGCGTTCTTGCTGCTGGTACGAGAATGCGTGACTTGTTTATTTTGATTTGTCACCTTTGATATATGAATCCCTTTTTGTTATTATCTGTAATATGTTATTATGGATGACTGAGGGACTTGATTACATTGCTATCTAAAGTTTATAAGCGAGGGATTGTAAGTATGCGAATGAAATGAGTTAATTTTAGTTCAACTATTGCTATTTGAATGAAGACTGACATAAAGCGGAGCGTTAGATTAATGGGACACAAAAATTTCATTAAATTCTATAAATTCTCTCCACGAAAAAGCATTTTGCATTTCGTGTAGTACGAAATTGCATTCTTTACAATGCATACTAATTTTAAATTCTAAGAGAAATGTTCGGTTATTAATAAGTCTGTTAAACCTTGAATTATTTGACAAAAATAGAAACGAATATATATAATAACATCAAAAGTTTTAACAAATTGCTATTCAGAGATAAAAGTTAAATAATCAAATTGACTATTGAACCTAAAATAAATCTGAATAAAAGTTTACATCAATACAGCCTCGAATTAATTAATTTTGGAAACACGTTCTTAAAGACGAGACGGCTAGTCGCCGTTAAGAGACACAACACAAATACCACTCCTAACTCTAATATATAAGATCCATTTCAACTTGCACTTATACTTTTTTTAAGTTAAGGGTATTTCCCATTGATCTGAAACATAATTTTAGTGAAAACATTAAAAAACGTCTAGTTTTATAAAATATTTTTATCGACAAAACTATATATTTTTTAACTATATTTTTTATACAATAACCTCATAATGACTCATTACTCTCCTAAATGACTAGATGCTGATATATTTAAGGTAATTAATTAACTATACAATATAACTCAGACTATTATTATTAAATACTAAGAACAATACTATCACATAACCTGAATTTGAAATTGAAAATGATTGATTACTCGAAGCAATTTATTAACATATGCATATATCCCAGTTTATATGATGAATCTTTAAAATGCAATTACAAAGCCGAGTAGCCTGTAACATTGCTTCAGGGCGACGCTTCATTATAGGAATGAGTTAATGCAAGTCAACACAAGCCTTCACATACCAAAGACGTCAATACATATAATATACAGATCTACTTTGTTCTCTAGTACTATTATTAATTGTCAATAACAATAATAATTATATATAATTATCCAGCTGTACTCACGTAATTATTATCGGTCCTCATTCATGAGCTCTGAGTACGGCGGAATCGCGGCGTGAACTCAATTATCATGCAAAAACATTAACAACATACAAGTAATACTAATTACATACAAGTGGTAATTACGTAAGTTTACATAAAAAAAATAGTAATTATTATTTTTAATTTGTAATTCAAATATTTTTATAGCTTATATATTTTAGTATTCATCGGAATATAGAATGAAATATGTTACTTAATAAGCCCAACAATGAATATTAGACAACCGAATGAATTGAATCACTCGAGTTGATTCTTTTATTATTAATAGCTGTATATTATCTTTTATGCTCCAAAAGAGTTTGGCTTTACTTTAAAATATTACTCATTTGTTACAATAGAAGACAAATATATATGTATTATAATGACGTTTTGAGAATTTAAAAATAACTCGTTGACTAAAGATATAGATAACTAAGTTATAAGTTGTATAATTTATTATAATATCTATGATGTAAAGAAAACCAATGCCAAATGTAAAACTTGACTTAAATTCAATATAGACACGAATAATGTAATTTTTGTATTGAAATTTTCGCAGATCCATTTTTATTATTATATGTAAATATTCTATTATAACTTTGCCTGACTGACTTCGAACCTACTCGGGGTTCGACTGTTTTCGAACCTATTCATGAGCTTGAGCATGGCGGAATCGCGGCGTGAATTTTCCGCCAATAAGAATAATGTATATAAGTTATAAGTTAAATATTTTTCCGTCATTTCCATTATCTTATGAAGGTCTTAAACAAATGGCACGGATACATAAATAGGTAATATTTGAAGCAATAAAAGTGTTATCGGTGAAGTTATCGCCGCGCAACGGAGCGAATTTTACACGCTTCTAATGAACGGCTTATGAAACAGGCAATTTATCACATGTGGCCTTATCACTGATAAATTTTATATGAAGAAACTTATTTAAACAATAGTTTTAATGCGCTTTAAAAATGCGTTTACAGGATTATATACAATGGAAAATAAATATAACATTCTAAATGTTTTCTAAATTCCTTAACATTTCAAAGATTCTGTATTTGGTTTCACTGTACGTGCCTCGTTATTTAGTTTCGTTTCACAAACTCTCATTACAAATTCGAACAAGTGTTTCAAAAGGCTCGTCTTTGTCGGCGCCTTGTATCTTCAGTGTGACCATGAATAAATCAATGAAAACAAATAGTATTCGGCTTCTAGTGTTCCTAAAAACCTTTTTTAAATGATGTATGATCTACCATTGTTTCAGCTCCCGTTTTGTTAAGAAATCTTTAAGTATGTTAATTTATTCAGAGAGATATAATAGGCAGAGAATATTTCCCTGCCAAGATTTGAGAATGTACATCCATATATATAGATGCGAGGCGTAATTTGGTAGATACCGAAACTAATTTATTGAACAAAGGACCGCCCGACCTATAGAGCACTTTTTATTCGTGTACAAACATAATACGCCTGTAGCTACTCGTAATTATAGATGTTCTTGATTTGTTATCACACAAACCCTTATTTTGATTAAAGGAAATTGTTTTAGGATGGATTCATTTATTATAGTAAGTAATACTTTTATACACAAAATTAATCTTAAAAAACTTTTATTAAATTAATAAGTTTATTAAAAATATATAAGTTCAAATATAATGGTGACACAAAAAACCCGCCTCATCGCTAAAAAGCCAGGCCACCTTCAGGTTGAGGATATGATAGTAAAGCTTGGGACGCGCAAAAGAGGAATATTAAAATTGGACTTTACAATAAATTCTTAAGATAGTAAATAAATAGATAATTTTTTTATAATAGTTCAAAGTATACTATTACTATTATAGAAGGATATACGTAGTCAAAACGTTGTCTATATTTTATACTGTATTATCAGTATAACTAATGTTTTGTGCAACCTATAAATAAAAAACTTTTAAACCTTTATATTTGAAATGATATAAATATATATAAAATAATTTCTAGATAGATAGAAAATTCCTGTAATAAGTAATTATAAGTTCCCAGAAATAGACCGGAAATTAAAAATACCTATTTCAACTTTATAACATCGTCACAAAAAATGATCAAACAGACGTGATACTAGCAACTGTGGCGGCAGTTTTAAAAAACATTAAGAAATGCTGATTATAACTTGTCTTGAAAGGGTGTGAGGTTTTATAATCTTATTTAAAACTAAACAAATAAAGACATCGTATATATGTTACTGTAAAGATAAAGTTATATAGCTTTTTACTTTTTTATTTCTTTTTGGTTTCTGTAAAAGATTACTCTTTATATATTGTCTGTTTATAATTATCTTTGTACTGTTAAGTAGTTTGGTTCGTTAATTAGATTTATCATTGGAGAAAGATATAAGAAATAAAAGAATTGTATTTTACAATACGGACACAAAACCGCTGAGCTAATGCTTGGAATTTAACAAGATTACATTAAAACCATTCTCTAATTTCCTAATTATATATATGTATAGTTGCTGGATCTTGAGTAGAACGGATCATAACCTACCAGATATAATTAAGATGAGAACAAAACCTTACTGTGATACTTTAAATAAATAAAAAAACGCTATTTTTTTATCAATTTTCTTAACTTAATGTACTTAATATTTTGCAATTTATATTATAACAATACTTTAATAGTTATTATAATTTACAATTACAATTACAAGTACAATTACAGGTACAATTTCTTTTAGTTCTTTTATTTCTTGAAAATAGTTTATCTTATGAACTCGAGACCTACAGGATCTTTATTGTAATACCTACAGTTTGTGTTCGAAGCTTTAATTGATATCTTATTTATACCCTTAATATCGTTACCATATATAGGAAATGTTATAATAAATATTGAAATAAATTAATGATTGAAAGCAGTTTCCATAGAGTTGATTGTTGTTTGTCAATGATTCTATCCGCACACGTGCAATATGTTTATTTTGAGCTAAAAAAATTGTTTATGGTAAAAATTATAAAAATCATGTATATTGGGTATTTGCAGGTTTTAATAATTCATTTAAATGAAAAAAATTAAGCAAGTCATGACTATAATTGTTTTATCTGTGGGAAAGATTTTCGCTTTTATAACAAAAAATATAAGGAAATGAGAAATGTCGAGGGCGGGAACGAAGCTTGTCTGCTTCAGTGATCGCCTTTCCGGTAGACGTGCAATGGACTCCCCCCCCCCCGTGTCCCTCCCGTCACCTGTCATTACAAGAAATCAAAATCTTAAATCAAGACTAACTAATCCTTGATAGAATTCTAGAACATATATGCATCAAGTAAGACCTTTAAAAAGGGAATTAATAAATTAAACAGGATATTCCAGAATGCATATAAAAAACTGTATAAAAAGTTATTTCTTATATTTGATTCCTCGCCACATCCAAAGATTAGACCACAGGGTAATAAAAAATTCGGCGCTAAAAGAATAACCCCGTGAGTCTATTACTCGTACAGCATGTCATCGACGGTTCATTAAAATACGATGACTTAACACAAACACTATAGTGGACTTCATTGATAGCCACTGACGTAGGTTCCTGCATAAAAACACCATCCATTCAATTTAAATAATATAACTCTTATGGCTCTGTAATAAAGGCTACTTTTTATGCATCAATTGTTCTTTTTGGGAAAGATCTCTTACAATAGAATTTTATTCCGTGGAATCCATTGATAAGTTTGAAGCTACCAGTGTTACAAGACGCTGCTCTCACGAGCGTTCAGAAACTCAATTACTTCCGAATATAATGTAAAATTCCTGATGAAAATGAGAGTAACTTAAAAGACCTTAATTCAATAATTGTGTATATTTTTCCATTAATAACTAATCCTACTCAAAGTAAAATAAAAATTGAAAATACAGAATATGTAACAGTTGTAGTTTCAATCCATTAGCAACATATTTACTACGTATAAGACGACAATTTAATTTTCTAAGATTTACACGAGTACTACACATTTCAATAAAACTATTTTACGCATATAACTCGCGTTTATTGCAAAAGTTTTCGAAACTTCGGGTTAAATTTAAAAATGTTATAATAAACTCGAGTATATAACTCGCGTTTATTATAAAATAGTAGTATTGAAATTTAATTTTTTTTTTGGCGATCTATTTAAACATCATTAACATAAAATTTTAAACCTTGCTACATATTTTAAAATTATAACTGAAGGCTCTAACATATCCTTTCTTACTTTATAATATTCGATTGTATTAAAATGCGTTGCTCAGAAACGCTACCAACAATTGGTACTCATTTTCAGGCCGTATATTTTGCCTAAACACAAGAGATTTGAAACTATTCTTAATCTTTTTTGTACATTCAAATATAAAACAGATCGAAAATTCTCTCGTCATAACTAAATGACAAAATATGATTTTTATGAAAAAGTCAGTCAAGTGTAAAATGATTTAAAAATTAAACCTAGATTATTTGTCAAAGTAAAACTGTAAACTTATTTCCAGTTTTAAATAGAAAGCTAGACTCTTTGCTTTCCAAAACCGTGGGAAAAGTTTTTCAAGTTAATTGACAGATCAGCAGATAAATATAGTAACTACTGACCAAAAAACAGTAAACCGTAAATGAACAGTTACAAGTTACTGTGCCGTAGAAATTAACAATTTAATGCAAAATTTATTATTAATGACGCTCTGTGGGGTCGCTTTTGTTTGTTTAAATTAATAAAGATTTTAACAAACCTTGTAGCAATAATACTCTATTTCTAAAAAAAGGGATCTGCTTGAATATCTTAAGATCTACTAATTATCAAATTAAATATAGTTATAAAATGTTAAGCTATATGTTAGCGCTAGAAGTTGGTTCAGCATCTTAGCAACAGTCTGTATGTTAGGCTTATGCAACAATATCATGTATGTTGAATTTTTTCTTGATTATCTGTTGAATTTACAATTTTAACAACTTACTTTACCGAAAAAAGTATTAAATTTTAACGGAGTTAAACCAAAAGTAGCTACTATATAATGACTTCTTCCTGAAATGAAGTTAGAAAAGCGAATTCTAAACATGTTTCTGTTTTTATTTACATAACCGTAATATATAGCTTTGACGATACACAAACTATAATATAATAGAATATATTGTTTGGTCAAGCACATAGATCTGTATTTTATACTTACCTAAAATATATTATGTTAATCATTTTTTATTATTTTTTTTTATTTTTTTATTTTTTTTTTATAATGAAATCAAATCACAATATCATCTTATTACATTATACAACATTTGAAAACAGTTGAGGGTCAATGAGATTTTTTTTTTATTTTCTTTAAAAATAGTTTCGAAAGCACGACCCAATTTTTTCAGATATTAACCAAAAGCTATACATTTCTATCATCTTACAAAATATATTTTATTTAATATTCTGCTCTAGTATTTGAAATAAAAAAAAATCTCATAGAAATATAAATCTCTAGAAAGAGTCCACTCCTTTTAAATTATTTTTTTTAATACAAAATATTTAAATTAATCAAAATTTAGAAATGCGTTTCTTATCCCAAAACTCTCGAATTACAAATAAGGTTAGGAAAAGACATTACAATGATAATATAATATTTAAGAAATATTTTCTCGTTTATTTAAACCGTTTTAGTCTTATGAATATTTTTGATTTCTTGTCTTCAAATACTTTATTTAGTTATAATAACAATAGAAAACAAACACTTATTCTCTAAGCACATAATAATAACCAATCAAATAAAACAATCAATTGTCTAATCAATATAAGTGTAAGATCAATCGACTTTAATGTTATACTTATTCAGAGGATTAAAGCCTTAAGCCGCGTATTAAGGTGATAGAAAGAGATGCATGTATGTCTATCGGTACGCTTGAGAAAGAATGGGCAGAACTAATCCCCTCCATGCGCTAGCGTCTGTTTTGGTAAAGCACTCGGGTGACAAAAACTTTCTTCAAAGACCAATACTTTGATATTATTTCGTTAAAATACGTGGAAAACCATTATTTTTAGGATTTATTTAAAGTAAAATTATTTTCAATATTTGGTTAATAAAAATGTCTTCCCTCTTTTCTAACCCGAGAAAGTTAAAATTAAACACTTTTACCCAATTTTACAAATACGTTTCTGGCTTGATTTTGTTATTAATATATGCATAAAATATTTATCAAAGTTAAATTAAATAAAAGTGGTCAATAAAAATTTGACTTAAAACATTGTTATATTTTTTTAACAATAAGTGATTTATTAAACGATTAACAAATCCTATATATATAGAGTTCAATTAACGTTATGATATCCTTAGACCTGGTAAGCTTGGTTGTTCTACTCTCCTCACACTTGTACAGGTGGGTGTACTCCATGTGCACTCACCCACACAAACTCAACGCGACCTCGCGCCAAAGGCTCCTTCGTAGAGCCACGCACACCACCACGCTCTACTCTGTACGAACACAGAACTCTCAGTTCTATACAACCTCCTCAACTGCACTCACGCGCAGAAAAAAAGATAACGCGATCTATCGATCTTTTTTCTAATAAAAGTCACCGCTGAGATGGAAATCTTAGCCATAGTTGGTCAAAACTGACTTCTACAAGCGAACGCGTCCATCTTTTTTTAACCATAGTAACGAGAATAATTAATTAAACATTTAATTATGTAAATTTAAATGGGTGATAAACAATTTAATAATGTGGTTGAAGCTTAATTTAATGTAAACATATATTTATATTAGTTTTGTGACATTTATAGTGTTTATGTTTCAACGATATAAGTTGTTCTTTAAGCTATGCTTTTCAAGTTTTGTGATTATTAACTGAATGTGTTGATGAAAGTATCCCTCATACCATTATGGAACGACACCAAAATGGTATGGATGTGTGGGTAGGTAAGGGTATATAAATAATTTTGATACTTTAGTACTATTGATACCTATGTTTTAATATAATTAGTTTTATGACAGGTTATTTTTTCATCCGTCAAAGAAGGCGACGTAAAAAATATATATTTATATTATCATTTCAATAGTCATACTAAAAAAAACTTTATTATTAATATAAATTGTACACGATTCAATATACTGAACAAATTTTGTACACATAATATTTATAAACTTAAAACATATACATGTTACTAAACAATTCAAGTTTATTATTTTCCTCAATTAGACCTCTTTGAGCCAAGTTGTCTTTATTAAACTGTACACAATTTTAATTACACCTCATCTTCATAAAATCTTTTTTTTCCATTTCAAAATATCAATATCGAAATCCATAAGATAAAGGATGGTAATTGCACTATTTGTTAATAAATTTCGATTGTAAAGAATCACTCATCCTAGTCCCTTACTTGATGGGTGACCTGCTACAACCAAACAACAGAGATACCTATTCATCTCCCTGCGATTTTAAAAAGCAGTTACCGCCGGGACCACGAGTTACTAATAATACTTAACTTAGACCGTATTGGTCATGTTTTTTTCCAAAATGAAGTTATATTTATACTTAAAATTCGCTTTTAATCGATATTTGGAAGATAGGACAGACACAAGACACTTGATATAAATTTGATACAGTTTAGGATTAACCTATACATATAAATACTGGTATAATATACATATAAAGATATACTTTTTGGCACATGGCGGAATCTCGGCGTTAAGTTCAGTTCAAGCCACGATGCTGCCATGATCCGAGCTCACGAGGAAGGGCCACAGATTCTAATTACGAACACAAAAATTTATACAAAAAAAATACCATTACAATTAACAAAAAAATGGAATACTGTGTTAATTGACATATATTATTAACAACCTTACCAAAAAAAATTTTTATACCCAGTATATAAAGAATAAGAACTACTGGGTATAAATATTTTTATTATTAAGGCAGTTAGATAATCAAACTTGCAAATATTACTTTGGCAAATATTGTCTTGGTAATTATTATAAAAACATATCTTTCATACTCTATTTTTTCCAGGGCAGGGCAGAGTCAACCAACTGGGTGGTTTATTTATCAACGGGCGTCCATTGCCGAACCACATTCGCCTGAAGATTGTGGAGATGGCAGCAGCTGGAGTACGTCCTTGTGTCATCTCGCGACAGTTAAGAGTCTCGCATGGTTGCGTCTCCAAAATCCTCAATAGATACCAGGTTATATCATATAAAGAAACCAGTTCAATTAAGACACAACCTATAACGATAAATAAGGATAGCAATACAAAATATCTGTACAATTATTGTTATGAATTAATGTTGTTTTAATAATAGTTTATTTATTATGTGTATTATACATTTTATGTACATGTATATATTACATATACATGCACATATACAATTGTTAATAATTCAAAAATTAAATGACAAAAATATATATTAATCTATGAGTAATATATGTGTAAAGCTACTAAGTTCACCGTCACAAATAAAGCTTTTTCTAAATGAACTATGATATTGTTCTTATCGATATAAATAATATACGAAAAAAATTTAAACGCAATCGTTTTTTATCGAAATAACAAGAAAAGTAAAAATCTTCTTATAAAAGCTATAAATTTATAAAGGTCTTATTAGATTTGAAACATCTCCAAATTTTTTTTAAGATTAGGAAAATTAAAATTATAACTCGAAATAAAAATAGGGGATACTTTATAAAACACAGTTTACTAACAACATTTTTTATATTTTAAAACTAATTATATTTCCAATAAACTTATGACACTTGTTATGACTATTCCCAGTAAGATATTTTAAAGCAGGAAAACCATTAAATGGCTAATAAACCTAGCATCAGCAGTGTGTAAGGAACAAATGTATGTAAAACATTTCTTTACAATAAAATTTTGTGACAGCACTAATCTCTAACAGCTGCATATCCTTGACGAATCAGTATACCAATAAATAGGGGACAACTAAATCATTTTTAATATTTATTTCAGCTAAAGTTTTCTTTCATTTATCTTATAATAAACGAAGGTTTTATTCTTTAACACGTACACATAAGCATACATATATATTATAATAAAACAAAATAAGTCAAATTATTAATTATTATCTCTTTTTCCAATCTCTATGAAAAGTTCTAAGTATTGTATTTTGTTTATCGCAACAACAATCTGAAAAAAACATTATATAAAAATATTTATCAATCTTTAACACTAAATTCCTTATCTTGATTATTTTCAACAATCACTAATGAAATTTATATGACCTAAAAGCTTAGACTAAAGCCCGAATCTATTTAGAATAATACTATATTTTGTTATAGAAGCATGGCAGGTATGTCTGTCCTTATACATAGTATTTTATTATACCACTACCATCTCTTGTTTAAAACCCCGCCCTATCAACCGGCAAAACAATCACCATTGATTCCCTGTTCAGCCAAGCCTGAAGGTTCATTTTCTCTCCCGGGTACAATAATAGTTATTGTTTCGCTCAGGAAATACGTTTTCACGCCCCGAGAATCTACGACCTCCAAATATATGTTTTAACTAATACGAATACAGCAATACTAATATTATCTTCTTCTATATTTATTATATTTTCATACTATATTATCTATTTATAATATTTTATATTATTTATGGCTATAATTATAAAATAATATAGAGATAAAAATATTAACCATATATAACCATAGTTTTGTATATTCAGTATTAATTTATTAATTGATCCAATACGTTGTCATACTATTGTTGAAAGAATTATAAAACTTAGAATAACTTTATTCTCATCTAGGAGACTGGGTCTATTAGACCGGGTGTGATCGGTGGATCGAAACCCAGAGTCGCAACTCCTGAGGTGGAAGCAAGAATAGAAGAGCTTAAACGCCAAAATCCAGGTATATTCTCCTGGGAGATACGTGAAAAACTTATTAAGGTAATATTTTTTTTTATACTTCTGTAATTTTTAAAGAAAACTTTAACATAACGAAATATATATGTTTCAAAAGTTTGCCATGACAGTTAAGATCTTATAAATAAAATAAAGTATATAGAATATTGAACAAAAATATAGGATATTTTTAATATATATAATAAAAAATATATATATCTAAAGATAAAAAAATAAGATAAATCATTGTATAAAAAATGTATAATAAATAATGCAATTAATTTCTTATCGTATTTACGACGTTAAAGTTTACTAAATACCACTATAATTCTACATTTTAGCATTACAACTGCACTGAATATAATTTAAAAAATAAACATTTAAGAAAGAACTCAAAGAAACTATCGTATTATATTTATTTATTTATTTATTTTATTTATTTATTTATGTACCATAAAACAGATATAGAGACATATAAGCTAAGACAATTTACACAATATATATAATATATATTCTTTTTTTTTTAAATCTCGTGTTCTCTGTTCTCTGTTCTCTACAATAATCTTCTAAACAACTTACGATATTTTAATGAACTAAGCAACATTATTCAAAAAACCATTAATACACGAGGGTATTTCAACTATTAGAGCCTAGCCATCGTCATACAATTTACTCAATCAAATCCCATCTTATACTTACTACTCAATCCCTCCCCTACCCCCTTAATCTTCTTTCTATTTCTATACCTCTCAAAATAAGTCAATTTAACTACCTCATTTGCAGACGTTCATATACAAGATAAGCATTTACCATGAGATGAACCGGCTTCAAATTTGCCCTTGAGATTAATAAAAAAAAAATCTTATCTCTGCACTCGTAACTTTAAATTAATACTTTTAAAAACTATGTTGCTATATATATTAAATCAATTATTTTTAAAAAATTACTAATAAATGTTCTTTATATGATATATATGATTTCTTGGCAATTTGTATAAATGACAGAAATCCGTGATTTAATACTAAAGACCGTAGGGTTAATACTAAAGGCTGTCTGATTAAAGAAACTAAAAATTTATACAAATTTCTTTAAATTATAGAAAATTTATATACACACAGTTTATAGAAATATTCAATGGCGGCGTTCCATCGTAGTTGACTACAAGTCAGACTTCGTTCGGACTAAAACTGTTTTTAATTACCTCAGGGAATCAATAAGCATTATCCTCATATTTGCTATATTTTTTTTAAAGGTATAACCGTTTGTAAGGAAAATAAATTTAAATAAAATATTACTAAAAATTGCCAAAAAAAAACAGAAGTTCTAGAGATTACACCTCTTTCTGTTATGTGATAAAGTTTTAAATGGTCAGCTGGTACACTTCATAGTAAATAGACTTGTACATTGATGTTAAACGTATCCCTGAAGGAAGAGTAACGGAATAAGAAAAGTAATATAAAGTGTTAGGTGTTTGTTGTCATAAGGTGGTAGGTCTTTAGACATCCGACTCTTTCACTCACCATGTCATGTCGATGTTACAGAGACCAATGGTAGTCCACCTAGCTAGTAGTACACAGCTAGTAGTAGATAGCTAAGTCACATATATCAATTTACATGTTGATTTATTGTAGCATTTATGTTAGTACAGATGTTATGTATTTTATAGAAGTAATACCAGACCTACCTACCCTATGAACATACTACCCAAATACTTATAATTAAGAACTTTAATTTACCCCAATACCTACCTCTAGAAACGTTATTCACTTTAATAAATTTATAAAATATTTGAAATAAAATTGACATTTGCATAACATCTATTCCTTTCACATTACAAAAATAAACGGTTTTAGATTTCAGTTTTTAATAAGCATTGATAGTTAGAACGAACGAGTTCGTAAGAATAAATAAGTTAATTTGATTTTATATTTCCTTTTTATTTATTTGCATGTAATTATAACATATACACTATATTATTTTCTAATTAAGGTAGGTTTGATATTAATACTACGATTTGATAATCGTAATAATTAATTTAAGAAGAAAAATCAATTTTCAGGAAGGCGTATCAGATCCCCCCAGCATCTCGTCCATCTCGCGATTGCTGCGCGGCGGTTCCAGGGATCCAGATGGAAAGAAAGACTACAGCATCGATGGTATATTAGGAGGTAAATCATAATTAGTTAATCTTATAATTGACATTTGAATTTTAAATGAAAATACAAAAAAAAACAACTTGCATCCAAATTAAAAGTACAGCTTTTAACTAGCGATATAAAACTAACCCATTGATTGCACAACTTCCCTTATTTTGCAAACAACCACAACTTGTCAAAGCTTTCACACGCAGTAAAAAATCAATTTCCGCACACAAAATCTCAGCCATTGTATTTGATGAAATATCGAACTTTTGGCACTATCGGCACGTTTGTCGGATGCTAGGCAAAGTTTAGCCGCGTTTGTATGGAGACTGTTGAACAGTTCCGACAAAGAACCTAACAAAAACCCGTCGCGTTTCGATAGTGCTGAAAATGACAACAATTGACTTAATGTTTTGGTGTTGTGTCATTGTTGCATTATTCTGCTTTTAATTGTGCTTTGAATATGTACCTGTTGCATTACCGACATTGAGAACGTTAAGACAGTCTAGTTTATGCTTTTGAATTGAATCTTTTCAATGTGGCAAATTGACGAATCAGTTCTTAAAAGGGGGTTTACATACTAACATATTTTGTTGCTGTATTTATATTGTATAATATACGTACTTTATTTATTCATAAACAATAACGATTAATACGTTATAAGTATTATAGAAATGTCATAAAAATTCATATGTTAGTGTTTATTTGTATTTAATCATAATGATTTTTGAAAATAAATATTTATAAAAATAAAGAATAATAATTGCAATCATTACAATCAGTCCGCTTTCACATTTGAACAATACAAAAAGTGATAAAATCTTTATAATAGCCTGAGTCGTTAGTATCAACTAATGTCACGGTCGAGATAATTTAAAGTCCAAGAAGATGATAATATTATATTTGAATTACCACACATGAAGCTCAAATACATTTATTTGTGGTTTCATAATAGATTTATCAGATTATATTTTAAAATATTTTATCTAAACTTTTCTTTAAAGCTTTGAAGCTTGTACATATTATATCCAAGTTTTCTTTACAAGAACAATGTTCCTAAATACCTCACAAGATTCCTTACGAAATACCAGACATAGATCAACCTTAGTACAAGTATTACGACGCGGAACATCCTAACTATGCGGTCATTTATAATGCGGCGTTGTTACATGTATTTTACATTTTGTCACACAATAGCCCCCCACGACACGACCATTGCCGGAAGTTTCGGCGCTTATAGCATACGATATGTTGAGTTACAGAACTACAAATAGAGTGCGTGAGTTAAAGAGTTGTAGTATTTAGATCTAACGATCTTTATAGTTGAATAGTATGTTGAAACGATTTGATTATTGAATAATTTCTTATCAATGCTTCTTAGACATTATATCACTGCATTTGCGTAATACAACCTTAAAAAAAACTAATATATAAAAACAATAACAAACATCGCATATTTTATTTGCTCAACCACTCAAAAGCTCAAGAATCCCATCACGCCCATCACGAACGTGCTAATCCGGCCATCTGTTAACATCAGAACGAACCGTTGAAACAAAGGCCGTCCCGACTGTTTTTAATGAGCTCAGATTATGAAGGTGTTAAACCGCCGTCGCTGCTCTTTCAACTCCAAAATTATGACTTTCGAGTTGACTCGCCGACTTCACGGGGTCAAATTTCGGCATTCGCCAAAGAATATCCATCTCTTTCCTGTATACATTTTATGTATAACACCTTCACATTCAGCGTATCCCTCATAATTTATTTGAATGCTTTGAGTTTTATAAATTAAACTTTAACGTCTTGAGTTAAGATTGAATTTTATTAACTCTGTTCTTTAACTACATATATAAGTACTAGGTCATTTAGGTCCATACTTTAAGATCAGAGTCGGAACAAAAAGAGCTAAATAAGACCGTCTCGACTCTCGCAATATCGCAATGGAATTTGAGAAATGTAAATCATTTTATTACATTTCTTATTTTATTTGGTTCATTATTCTCGAAAACATTAAAACATTTTACTTATTATATAAATATATGTTTTACATGTATTTAAATTTTCGATATTTCAAAAATCAACAATAATAATTAAAAACCAAACTGAAAAACCTCCAAAATATTTTATAGAATTCTATGAAGACGGACATATATAAGTCAAAGGAAATAATTACCATTCTTGTACAATTCTTAATATCAAATAACGTAAATACGTTAAATGAATGTTAGCATTAAATCTGTTGTATTTTTACATGCCATAAATCGAGATCACCACCACCAAAATATTGAATGGTGCCAAAATGTCACCCGAACCCAAAGATGCCGACAAAAGAACCGCCACGTTGGGTGTTCTTATTCCTCCACTGAGTCTCACTTTTTCATTTCATTCAATTTTGACTTCTTTCAAAAGGCTATTAATATAAGCTCCGTTTTTTAAAATCGGTTTTGAGGCCAAAGCCGCGTATTGTTAAGGTTTTTAATCTGTTTCCGTAAGACACCGCTACCGATTTATAAATGAGGCCGTGATGGAACCTTGACGTTTTTTTGATTTAGCCGTATTAAAACATGATGTGGGTTTAATAAAAACTTTGCTAATAAATGAGTCGTGCATAAAAATAGATGAAGACAAATTACTACAATGCCTTGCATAGGAGACATTCAACACCCACATGTGTGTGTTAATCTATATCTATAAAACTTCTGTATATATTTTTATGTTTATGACTTATAAACATAAAAATAAATGTAATATTATTTTACCAAATGAAGTTGTAGTATAAATATCGTTTAAAATTAGAATACTTAAATGTAATTGATTGCTTTGAAACTCCAAAATTTCAAATCCTTTCAGGCCGCGGTTCAGACTCTTCAGACATAGAATCAGAGCCAGGTTTAACTCTTAAAAGAAAGCAGCGCAGATCACGCACCACGTTTACTGGAGAACAGCTAGATGCTCTGGAACGAGCATTTCATAGAACGCAATATCCTGATGTATATACTAGAGAAGAACTTGCTCTTCAGACTGGGCTTACTGAAGCAAGAATACAGGTAAAGCTTATATTATTATTATATTCCGAATTTAATTATTGATTTGTGTTATTATTTTAGGATAATTCTTTTTTTGCAAATCATTGCAAATCATTGAGCGCTGAACCGCATTACATATTTTTTTAGAGTTTGTCTTATCATCATTCATATTTTCATCGATCATTCATTCTACATAATAAGTTCAATTCTCGTAAAGCCCTTCCCTTTTTAAATAAAATAACAAAGAAAAACAATATAACCGATTAAATGCATAACATAGTTAGATAATTTACATATAATTATTCTTTTTAGAGTTTAAGTTAAACATGTTTTTAATGTAAAGAGTGAATTACTGTTAAGAAAACCAAATTTTATTTTATTATTAGAAATACTTTTAAAATTAATACTAGTCTTTCCTGTTTTTATTAAAAAGATAAAAATCTAAAAACAGTTCAATTTTAATGTTGTTTTTATCCCAGTCGATAAATATTTGTATATTTAGAAGGTAGTAAAAAGTAATAAGTAGTACCTAGATTATTCTTAGCATAATTTATTATCGAAAAATACAGGAAAATTAATACAGAAGTTAATGATTTTATTTTAGGTGTGGTTCTCAAACCGAAGAGCTCGCCTAAGAAAACATACAGGTTCAAATCCGACACCTACCCTTGCAAGTTATTCGACATTACCGATGCCTCAGATACCCTGTCCTTATCCAGCAGGAGAAATACCTTCACTATCCCAACACCATCCACAGCATCCAGATGCATGGCATCATCAAAAGTATGCCAATTATAACCAACTTATGGCACAGTCACAGCATCTTAACCAAGCTTTTCAAAACGCTGCCTTTCCAAGTACTTCAGGGGCCACATTTAGTCACTTAGTATCTGGTGCTAGTGCACCAACACATAATCAACTTTTAGACACAGCTCCTAGAACTGACTATCCGCGATATTCCACAAATGATGTTTACAATAAACCTATAAGTTATATGCCCAAAGACATAGAAGACGATAAAGTTGTTAATGATGAAGTTATTGAACAACGGGAAGATCCTTATGCCAAAACTTCTGTAACAGAGTACAAAGACCTAACTTCAAGTGACTATCCTAAAGTTCCTACTGATTATTCTAAGCTTACTGTTGATCCCTCGTCGTCGAATTGGAGTCCATCTAACAACTCATTGAACATGAGTCTATCAGGTTTATCAAGTGACTACAAGTACATGAGTGATCCTTATGCATTTCCTACCATCGGGTCTGATCCTCTTAATCAACATAGCTACTCAAACCCAGGAAATGCTGCCAACAAATATTGGATTTGACATAACCATTTTAAGGATATTAAATACAAATATAATTATATTGACCATATGGTGAAATAAATAAGAAAATAATAATTTGCAAATGTTTACCCAATGCAGTACCTTGTAGGATATTGTAAGATGTTTTAATGTAAATATATGTTGTTATTTTTATTTAAATTATATACTAAATATTTTAAGTATTAAAAATATTATGATAAATGCTGCCTTATGCAATGTTAGTAAAATTACCTCTTTTTGCATTCCATTTAAATATACCTATTTTAATACCAAATTTGTAAGATAAGCTATTAGACAAGTCATTAGGAAATAAAAATTAATTTAACTATAATTCTGAAGTTTAATTAAACACTTATATTTTTAATTTCCGTTCGATATATTTTTCAGAGTCATGCATATAATAATAGTTTAAAAATATTTACAAAAAAATCTCTACAATGTAAACGAATAATACTCTTTTTGAGATCAACTGTGCAGTGACTAAATATTTTTCGACAGTTTAGTTTCCTTTTTTTAGTTTTTTTAAGTTTTTAACTCCTTAAAGTATATTTTCATATAATAAGTTACTATAGGGTTTTTAAATCAAAAATTTAAAATAAATTACTAATATGGCAACCCAACAGCATTTTGAATAAATTGTTTAGGAAAAAGAAAAAAGTAATTTATTTTTATTTATTGCTGAACTTAATTTCATTGGTTGATTAATTTTAATTGAATTTTGATAAAAAACTTAATTTAATTGGTAAAACTATATTTTTATATAACGATGAGGAAATATATAAAACACATTTTAATTACATTGCTTTTTAATTAAATTAGCTGAAAATACTAGTAATAACATTGCTTTTTAATTAAATTAGATGAAATCTCAAGCCTAATTAAGGTTAATCATGGTCACAGGTTGTGATAAATTTCATTTAAGGAATATTTATTTTAAGTTACTTTTGGAATATTTCCATCACTGTTGCACCTATCTCATCAAGTAATGTGATTCCATTTAACTCAGGCGCCGCGGTAGGTACAGGTGTGTTAACTTCTTGAGCATCTTGAATATTCTGAATGGAGACCTGATCTGAATTTTGAATGACATTACCGATTATATTTGGTTCATTGTTTACTTTATTGTCGACCACTCCACTTGGTTGATTCGAAGCTGTTGCTTGAGGAACCGTATTCTCCTCTTTAATCAGATTTGCTGCCGCCGTTTCAGATGTTTCTCCAACTGATACAACAGTATCAGTAGATGTTTCAGATAGATTATTTTTATCAAAGTTTGGGGAAAGCGCAGCAATTACTGGAGAAACTTCTGCTATTACCATAGTATTTTCAGTTGTAAGATCACCACCACCAGAAATTAACCCAATTTCACTATCTGATATTGTAACTGACGAATCATTATTAGATTCGGGAATCGGAGAATCTGTTAAAACAATATTGATCGCATCATTTCCATTTGTATTAGAATTTAATAAGGAAGAAATACCATCATTAATAGCTAAAACATTTTCGACAATACTTGGTATCAAAACGTTTGTATTTAAATCTCCTGGAGGAGCATTAGAAGCAGAAGTAGAATTTGCAGGCTCTATTTCCCCTAATGGTTTATTAACGTCTTGCAAAACATTTAAATCAGTCACTGAAACCTCATTGGCATTTATACCATTATTGTTTATATTATTTTCAGGGATGTTTACATTCGTTTCCACATTAGGTACATTTATAGGTTGTTCATTGGTATTAACATTGGAATTGGAACTAGAAACTGAATTGACAGATCCTCCATCGGCTGCAGGATTGTTTACATTATTAGCAACATTAGCTCCAATGACAGAATCTTCGTTAGTATTTCCATTGGTACCAGAAACTGAAAAGTCAGGTTCAATTTCTCCCACAGGTTTATTAGCATTTATGGACGCAATAATGTCAATCACTGCTCCCTCACTAGCATTTACAGCAGAACTAGGAACTAAACTTTCTGGATTTGCTGCACTTTCCGAACCCCCATTATTGTTTACATTATCGTCAGCGATGCTTACATTAGCTACATTTATAGGTTGTTCATTGGTATTAACAATAGAGCTTGAACTAGTAACTGAGTCGATAGATCCTGCTTCCACTACAGGATTATTCACATTATTTGGAACATCAACTCCAGAGACAGCTTCTTCATTAATATTCACATTGGAACCAGAAACTGAGTTATCTGGTTCAGTTTCTCCTACAGGCTTATTAACATTTGTGGACGCAATAATGTCAATCACTGCTCCCTCACTAGCATTTACAGCAGAACTAGGAACTAAACTTTCTGGATTTGCTGCACTTTCCGCACCCCCATTATTGTTTACATTATCATCAGCGATGCTTATATTAGCTACATTTATAGGTTGTTCATTGGTATCAACACTAGAGCTTGAACTAGGAACTGAATCGATAGATCCTGCTTCCACTACCGGATTATTCACATTATTTGGAATATGAACTCCAGAGGCAGCTTCTTCATTAATAATCCCATTGGAAACATAAACTGAGTTATCTGGTTCAGTTACTCCTACAGGCTTATTAACATTTGTGGACGCAATAATGTTAATCACAGCTCCGTCACTAGCATTTACAGTAGAACTAGGAACTAAACTTTCTGGATTTGCTGCACTTTCTGAACCTCCATTATTGTTTACATTATCTTCAGCGATGCTTACATTAGCTACATTTATAGGTTGTTCATTGGTATCAACACTGGAGCTTGAACTAGGAACTGAATCGATAGATCCTGCTTCCACTACAGGGTTATTCACATTATTTGGAACATCAACTCCAGAGGCAGCTTCTTCATTAATATTCCCATTGGAACCAGAAACTGAGTTATCTGGATCAATTACTCCTACAGGCTTATTAACATTTGTGGACGCAATAATGTCAATCACTGCTCCGTCACTAGCATTTACAGTAGAACTAGGAACTAAACTTTCTGGATTTACTGCACTTTCTGAACCACCATTATTGTTTACATTATCTTCAGCGATGTTTACATTAGCTACATTTATAGGTTGTTCATTGGTATCAACACTGGAGCTTGAACTAGGAACTGAATCGATAGATCCTGCTTCAACTACAGGGTTATTCACATTATTTGGAACATCAACTCCAGAGACAGCTTCTTCATTAATATTTCCATTAGAACCAGACACTGAATTGTCAGGTTCAATTTGTCCTACAGGTTTTGTCTCAATTTCTGAACCAATATTATTATTTATATTATTGTCAGGGTTATTTAAATCCGTCTCCAAATTGGATTCAATTGTTTGGCTTTGATTAGTATTTGCATCACTATCATTATTCACATTGTTATTAACAATATTTGGATCGGTAACTGAAATAACAGGAAACACTTCTTGGGGCTTACTTCCTGGGAACCAGTTAGGTATAAGACTTGACAAGAACTCTGCAATCGTTTGAAGTAGTGTTCTTTTACCTTCAATTTGTTGTTTAGCTTTAGAAGCCCAAGTCAAGTTAACGTTACTTAATATTGCCGATTTGTTGTTTAATTTTTCTAAATCTTTTTCTAACTTGTTTTTAATTTTTTGTATTGAAATATCATTTACATGACTTAAAAGTTGATTTTTGATTACGTCACGGCTTTTGGCATCTTTTTGCAATTTATTCTGAATTAATTTTACTATTGCCTCGTTACGTTCAGTTTCCGTACTATTTGAATTTAAACCAAGTTCCTCTTCTAAATATCTTTCAAGCGCTGCTTGTTTTTCCAGTTGAGTGCTAATTAAAGTTAGACCATATTTGACATAAATATGATAACGCCATAAATCTCCCAGTTCTATTGAACTTTCTTCTTCAGTATTTAAAAATTCATCACTATCAGAATCATCATTCAATTCTTTTTTAATTTTTTCAATTTCTTTGAGCTGTTTTTTTTCCTGCTTTTTGTTCTCTTTTTCAATCTTTTCTAGCAGTTTTTGCCTTGTTTCCTCCTCTTTTAATTTTTCTTTTTCAAGTTTTTCTTGACGCTTGCGTTCTTCTTTTTCCCTTTTTTCTTCCTGTTTTCGTTGCTCTTTTGCTTGTTTCTCTTCTAATTTTCGTTGCTTCTCTTCTAGCTTATGTTTTTGTTTCTCTTCCTTTTCTTTTTGTTTTATTTCAAATTCACTCAATATTTTTTCAATTGAATCATCATCACTGTCATTTTTTTCATCTTCATCATCATCGTCTATTGAAGCAACAGACTCTTCAGAGTTGGATCTCTTATTACGCAACAATATATTTGTATCGCTTGGTTCATAGCGTAGATATTTGGCGCTTACGAAGCAGAAGCCTATCTGAAATATAAGAAGTATTAAATTAGTTCATTAAAATATATTTTAAAAAACTTGAAAATAAATTTTATTTAAACTTAAAATAAATATTTAAAAAAAAAACATAAAATAGTAGAATCTAGAATTCATATATTTCAGCAAACTATAAATTTTGTTTTAAAATATAAAATACGTCCATAAAACCAGATAATTATTTTGTTTCTGAGTAACAATACAAGTTGACATAATTCATAAATTATTAATACTAACCCCATAGAGTTGCTATAAATAATAAAATATCTTTTATTTTAACAAACTTTTCATCGATATTTAATAAATTAAATGCTTTAGAAAAAAATTGAAAAAGTTTTACACAAGTTTTACAAAAGTTTTGCTAAGCATTTAACTAAGCTATTAAAATTTATAAATAAGCTAAATCTGTAAACTTACTTAAAAAAAAACAGAATAATAAAATAATACCATAAAAAAAAACATATACTTACAATGACAAGAAAAAATATTATCCGCATTTTATAAAATAAATCGTTCGCACTTAACTATCATATGTTTAATATGAACTCGTTCGTTGGTTTGAACCAAAATATAATAAGCCCACCTTTTTATAGTTGGCCCAGCAATTAGTGCAGATAAGACAGATAATGCTCTGTAAGAAGATAACTGGAGACAAGAACCAACAAATTGTTTTCGTATAGACTGAGTCATGGCAAACAGTGGTAATGACATAAAATACTTATGAAAGACGGATGTACTAATACAAAGTAAATATCGTATAGGAAATGGGTATTAATTAATATGATGAATTGGTAAACAATTTTATAGAAAATGGATACTGCGTTTACTATTATATGTAATTATTTTTCTGTACCCACGTAATGAATCACTAATGAAATTTGCTCGACTAGTTTCGAACCTATTTGGAGACCTTATTCATGAGCTTTTAGCATGGAGCAATCGCAATTTATGACGATAAATTAAATTAATCGGAGAAATTTGGATTCGGTCATATTTTATATTTTTGGGTCTAATAGGTTAATTATATATTATCGAGTTTTCATAATGAATATACCAATTATAATTTAAGTTCACATATTTTAGTTAAAATACTAAATCCACAATTCTATTTATTATTTTAAAGGAACTTAAATTAAGAAAAGACAAATGATTCCTATTTGTATGAAAACTGCTAGAATATGTAAGTATAAAAAACTATAGCTATTACCTTTAAAAATCGAGATCATATTCTCCTGATTTCTAGAAAGATATAAAAGGTTTAGTGTTGTACAAGTTTAAATATTTACGTACACGATTATTTGATCAGTATTTTATGTATAAGATCTAGAAACCTTTACTAAAAATACGAGACTTATATTTAATTCTAGATATATAGTAATGTCTATTTATGTATACATATGTATATTCATTCAGATCAATTTAGAATACAGATTATGTTTCTGGTAATTGCATAAGTTTCAAATATATATATTTTCAATACATAGGTATGTTTATTTTCTATTTATTGCAATGGAGTTCACACTACATTCAAATCGATCCAGCCAGTATAGGAAGTACAGAACAACCTCTACCATTAATTCTTTTCCTAATTCTATCTTCTTATACATAGGTTAAATAAAATCTGGCACGTCTCGGACAGAACTAGAAATATGAAATGATATCATTTTGTAACTTTTTTAATTAATTATATGTGCCTATTTGTATTTAAATCTTCGAATTTTTGGTTCATTTTCCAATATGTTATAGATATTATCTACGTTATTTTTTATATTTATACCAATAGATTTCAATCTAGTCTACGTAAAGAAGGCCGCATATAAGACAATACTTATTAATAAGAAAACATACACAGGAAAGTAAACGAATGTTATCTATTATGTATTGGAACATATACATTATTTACACTAGCAGTATGTCAAAGGACAGACAGTCCGCTTGATAAGTACATTAACTACTAAATTAGCAAATATTAATTAATTATCATCCTTAAAAACTTTAAAAGATCAAAGAGGAAAAAAGGCTAGAAGCTTAGGTATCCCGATTTCTTAACATAGTTATTGTAATTGCAAGTTGTCTTACAAATTCATTTATACGAAACAGTCTCAAAAAAAATATATATATCACAGACACGATCATCTCGTCTTACCGCGAACATGTTTGCTGCAAAGCATTCGAAATGTAATTGTAATTAGATTTAATGTAATTAATTTAAAAAATGTAAAAATAAACGCGAGTTATATCCGTAACATAGTTTTTTTGAAATTATTATATAGTAATATTTAATAGAGGCATCAACTGATCCATTCTCATAGGCTGCCCAGACAGGGTATACAGGCTTCAAGCCTTCTTCTCACACCGGATTTGTGCATTAGGCGACATTGCAATTTACTTACTGATATGAACAGATTTTTTTAATACCCTGGGTTACCAAATTTATGAGAAATCAAGTTGTATAATGTTTATTTTTTTTCTACAAAAAAAATGTTAAATCCTGATATCCAGACGTTATTTGGAATATTTTAGTAAAATATTTTTATAATAGAATAAAGTTTTTTATTAATAGAATATGTGAAGTATATTTTTATCTGCAAAAAAAATGTAGGAACATATTTCTTGTATATTTATTATTTTATAAATGCCTATTACAACTGATCTGTCAACCTATTTTAAATTATATTTTCAATTAGAAAGTATATTTTATACTCTATATCTTTAATATTATTTTTAAACAACATTCAAATAAAACATCCATGAAGGTCATTAGAGAATTACGCAATAAATTTTGGTCATGGGTTTTAAAACTTATCTCAGAGATTACATTGTTTACATATTTGTCTATTGTCGCTTAAATACTACGGAAACATCCTGTCGCTTTAACTATCTACATATTGAATTTTAGACATGAGTATTATAAAGTTTTTATTTGTACTAATGTTTTACTTTCAAACGTATTCGCTTAAACGAACTTAGCTGTTACTCTCGGTTTTACTCGCGGACAAATCACATGTACAACTCAAGACCTATGAAAGCGCTGAGTACTCATTATTTAGGCAATTATTATTTAGAATGTTATATTATCACCAAGTAACAAAGATTATATTAAAATAGACTGTACCCTATGTTATTCTTTTTTTTTTTTCGTTGGAAAAATCCGTTACGGATACCCCGTCGGCCAAGAAGGTGATGGCCGGGAGGTTATGTGGGACACTACCCGGCAGCACAGAGGCCCCTGCCATTTTTAAGGCTTCCCACTAAAAAACCAACGGTTGCCCTCATCGCCGTAGTGGGACGCCACGGGATCGCGTTAGCACTCACTGTGACGCCCCGGACGGTGGTGGTTTCTGGGATAGCAGTGTGCAAAATTTGGAAATTTTCGGAGATACCGTTTTTGATTGAGGCTTGCACAAAGGATGCAAAAAGTCTCTCATAGAGAGCTCCGCCCAATAATAGTAAACATACAGTACATGAAATTTGATAATCATAGAATCATAAAAGAACAGATCACAAATACTAAGTATTTGTTAACATCAGATAAATCATAATTTAGTTGAAAAATATTCGTTATATTATATGTATCTAATTACAGCATGTCAACAGCATTAAAGTGTTTGTGTGACGGGCCGTATCGCTATCTCTCAGAACAAACAAACAAATACAGCAACAAACCTTCATTAGAGTGACGTGATAATGTCTGCTGTTTATTATTTTAACAAATGTCCGCAGTTACACTGCAAAATGTGACTATTATGATGCATGTTATTACAATAATTTTAATTACTATTTGATGTCAGTGTTTCATAAATGAATGTTTCAAATTTATTTACAATTAAATGAAAAGCAACAATTCAGTATTTTAGTTGAACTAGTCAGATACTTTGAGGATTAGTATTACTTTTAATAAACTTACAGCCTAATAATAAAAATATTTATACTCAGTAGAAATTATTCTGTTTTGTCACTTTCCCGACAACGATTCACGTCAAAGGTGTGAAAGTGACAAAACAGAAAATATGTTAGCCAAGGTTATTTTTATTCGTAAGAGTGTTGTTGTAGTAGCTGTAATCCCTAAATTCTTTGTTTGGATTTACCAATCAATTTTGAACCCCATTCGGGATTCTTAGTCATGAGTTCAAAATTCGGCTGCAGCACGTTCTGTACTGACTTCCTACCAAATAAAAAAAATCATATCAATAAATTACTCCTCTACGAAAATGACAAACAAACACTGTAACAGCTATACGTTAATTTATCTCACAAATCGTTGATGCAATGTCGTCATGACACTTACTTTATTTGCTTTTAAAATCACATTGGAATTTTAATAAAAGAAATCTAAAAAAAGACACTCATTGTAGAAACGAGATTCCTACTATTGCGCTTATGAGGGCTACCAACAACAAAGAAATGTAGTTATTTTTTATTATTTTCTGGAGAAAATAGTTGTAAATTACTACTACTAATAGTAGAAAATAGTAGTAGATTACTACAACTATTTTTTTACACTATAAAATAACTGTAGCCGTTAGCGATTTAGTTTTTTTATACAGATAAAACAATACGATGAAATTAAACGACATGTTAAAGAATAGCTTCCACTTTTGTAAATAAAAGTTGCAAACATAACAACGAAATAAATATAAATCAATCGACCGCTCATAAATCTAACTCAAATGTTAATAAAGTAACTAAAATATTTGACCGATATGTTTTAACAATCTAATAATGAGTATTCAACTCATGGGTTCTTATAAAAAATAAAAGATTTTAAATAAAGTACTTTGGCACCCATAAAAGGTTCATCCGTTCCGATCCCATCCGCTCTTTCAGTCATCTATTCTTATTAACAGAAGGTTTACAAATATCTTTCATTCTTAGGTTTTAATTTACTTTATATAAACAAAATCTATTAACTGCAAGTTATTTTATATATATGTTAAAGATAGGGAATATAGTTAGTATGACAATAACCAACCTGATAACAATTTTGTACATTTTCATCCAAGGTTTTGTCTATTAGCATTCTTAATTCGAACAAGGAATTTTATAACTACTACCTGTTACCCTATTACTAGCGGTTCCAATCATGGAAGAATGATTTTATTGACTATTAAGGTAACTAAGAGTAGTAATGCTAGACTTTAGCCTTCCTCATGAACCTGTCTATCATAGTCAGAAAGATTTTTTCTAATCCTTCCGGAATTTTCGTCGATATAGACAAACAAACGTTTCCGTTTTGTAAAATTAGCTAAGATTATTTAGCGAAGCTCTCTAGGAGAGACTTTTCTGCATATTTTATGCAAACATCAATCAAAAACGGTATATCGAAAAATTTTAAAATTTTGCACACTGATAGACATCAGACTGGTTGTAGTTTAAAATAAAATAGAATAAAAGACGTAGCAACTTTTTTAATTTTAAATAGGCTAACATTTATCTTAAATAATTGCAAACTTTAAGCCCATGAAGAGACTGAAATTTTGTAAATTTTCGGATATACCGTTTTTAATTGATGCTTCGCAATTAGTAACATAAAAAAGAAAAAGGGTGACCATTTCAATAAAACAAGCATTTTTAATCACAAAGATTAACTTGTGCATACTATCATATTTGGAAAAAATTATAGAAAATATCTGACAAGTATAATAGGTTTTAATAGATACTAGCAACAAATTAAGTAATAATTATTTCTAGGTTAAATTATTTGGATATTTTTTTTTTATGAAAATGTTTAATTTTGCCTTTATGATTGTACTTTTATCACTTAATATTTAATAAAAACCTAAATGTTTTCGGGGATATGCAAGTACAGTAAGGTCAATTAATATGAAAGATCCTTTTATGTAGCGACACAAATTCAAAGTTTTTACTTTTGTTGGTTACCAACTAGACCTGGATTTGATTTTTCTCCAATTATAACAAATATTGTTATTCTTATAAAAAAATATTGCATGTCAGACTTTCACACATAATGAATTTAATTATAAAATGACTATTAGGCCTTTGATATATGAGAAAAAATCTTTATTAAGTTAACTTTACAAGAGGAAAGTACCCCCCGTTATAAACAATTACTTGTGTATTTGTAAACAGTTCTTAGTAAGATTCTTATCTGTTATTTCGTTCGTTTTCCATTGGAAAAACCATATTGTTGATATCTATTTGGGTTGTATAGTGTAATCCGCTGTATAAATATTGTTAAGTATAAAGAGCAACCTGAACATCTAGCAATCGTTAGTATTCACTACATAGATATCAAAACATGGTTTCGAAAGTAATTATTGCTCTTTGCGTGGTAAGTATATTATTTTATTTGTATAAAAAAAATATTTTAATACCACTTTGATAAGCAATCACTCACAATCTCACTTTCTCTGTTAATTATATGTAACAGTTTGTTTACAACACATTTTAAAGAAGTACCATATTTAACTATCAAGTTAATAAAATCATTAGACCTTCATACCCAATTAATACTAATTATTGGAAAATTGTTTACTAAAATAAATATTGTTATTTGTAAAATAGTAATCAAAGTAAATAAATACTAAAAAATTACCAGAGTTTGTTAAGTAATTTTTCTCAGATCAGGGCGCGTTTGCAAACCTCGTAACTTTAGCTTTAAGCTGGATAGTGTCTTTCGAGAAGGACTTGTTTTGATAAGTATAGTGTCAAAATAGACCCTAATTATATTGAATCGAATTGTAAAAGATATAAATAAATAAATATTTATGCGCAGGTTACAATGGTAACGGCCATCCCGCCACAAGTGGGGTGGGGTGGTTGGGGGGCAGTAGTTCCATCGAACTTTTTGCCTCCATGGATATCAACAGCCCCCTGGTACCCGCAATGGACCCCTTGTGCTACTATCGGCAATTCTTGTGTTGATTGCTCAACCAAATTAGTGTGCACAAAAATCGGTGGCTTACAAAGAGCTTGCACGGATCCTGGTCTACCTCACTGCAATCTTGGTGCTTGCTCCGCTACACCCTCTGATGAATGCGCAGCACCACCAGTGCCAGAAGCAGCCTAATTATAATTTCACAATATTTTTGCAGACTATAATATAATACACGCAACAAAGGTAAAAAGAAATATATGACTCATATAAAATAGAAATGTCTTAAAAGTGTGTTCCTTACTTATTAAGATAATATATCTATGTATCTCAAGTTTTAAATATTTTTTTATTAAATATACAAGATTTATGAATATTTTTTGTTTTGTTTTTTTTTTAATATATCATTGACAATATACTAGAACTAACGTATTATTAATAAAAAAAAACAACAAATACCAGTATCATCTGCCAATACATAGCATCAAATAAAATTTCCCCCTGCAACACCTGTTCATCTCTCTTACTGTTAAGAAAAGCTATATCTGATAAAAACTACTACAAAAAAAATTGAAAAATCCTTTTTTACAAATGTCAATTTATTAAAAAAAAAGCAGTTTTAGGTGTATTTTTAATTATAATGGTTTTCATATCAATTTGTGTAAGTATAACGTCTAATATAAGTGAAAAAGGCCTGCCAGTTGAGCCACTGGCACTTGTTGTATATATCTTGTTTATATTTGTGGTCTACGTAGCATTGTAAATAAGCAGTGTTTTTCATAAATGGCCCAACATTTCACATGTGTCAGTACTATATATTTTGCAGATTTGGTTCATAAAAAACAATGAACTCGACAGCTGACTCGGTGCTCGAAATGTAAATAATTGTTTGTTGTCAGCGAGATTTATATTATAAGTTATATCATCTCATTTGAAGATAAAAAATATTTTTTATTATATAATATATAATAAAAAATATTTCATAGTCATAGGACTTAAAAAATATTTATTCTGAGATAACGAGAATGAAATATTTATTTTGTACACAGAACTAGATATAAAACGAAAGAATAAATTATATGACCCTTCCCTTTTCAGAACTATATATTACTTTCGGGGTCTTAATAAGATGATACTTACAGGATTTATTAAACCTTCTGGGTGTATGTCTTATAATACAATACACGAGTACTGCCTGGGATCTTTGATTAAAGGCTCCCATATACGATGAAATTAATCTCAACGATCTGTTGTTTCAGAACTATCGAAAAGACAGATTGATAGTGCGTGGCAATATCGTTAACGACTTACTTAATTATTATAAAGCGTATTTTTAAGCGATCGGCCATTCCGATTCTCGTCAGATGGATGGTAAGGATGCAGTCTTTATTTCTTTGCGTGATGTCGTAATACAGAGATCCACAAAATATTCCAAAATTCAACGTGACAGTGTTGTCAATTCACTTCTTTTGTAAGGATCTAACTTTCCTATCAAAAGTTGAACTCATAAATATAAAATAATAGTATTTTTTGGTTAAAAAATAAATTCATAATGAACAATAAGACAAAGTGTCTCAGTTTCAGCTTTGCTCTTTCAATTAGTCAGGCGTTGAGGCGTCTAAGAAATAAAAAAGCGAATTTTAATTTAAAATTTATTATTTAATTTAAACCTATTAATATAAGGTTAGGGGTTAAAATATTGGAATTTAAATTTTTATCATTATTTATATAACATACCTACTTATTACCCATACATACTAAGATATTGATATAAGAGACAAGGTTAGTTTAAGCTACTCAAGATATCTCTGAAACATTATACCGGGGTGGTGCGCAGCATCGCTCTCTATAGAGCTCCAGTCTGGGCTGATGCCCTGAATGGCAACTTAGTTGCCCTCCTGCGAAAACCACAGCGGTGCGATGGCCATCAGGGCAATAAGAGGATATCGAACCATGTCGTGCGAGACGGCCTGCGTTCTGGCCGGTGTCCTTCCCTGGGACTTTGAGGCCCAAGTTCCCTCGTCCCTCTATGTCTGGCGAGAGGAGGCCCGAGCTCAGGGACAGTGGCCTGCACCGGTAGAGGTGAAGGGTCGAAGAAAGGCTCTGCAAGAGAGCGCCCTTGAGGTATGGAGTAGGCGTTTGATAAGACCCAGTGCAGGAGTACGAACGATTGAGGCCATACGGCCCATCTTGACGGACTGTATAGCGAGACGACACAGCACGCTCACATACCGCCTGACATAGGTGCTCACCGAGCACGGCTCTTTGGTGGGTATCTGTGCCGAATCGCCGGACGAGAGTTAACGCCTCGCTGTCATCATTGCGCGGAGTGTCTGGACGACACGGCCCAGCATACTCTTGCCGAATGTTCGGCCTGGGATCACGAGCGCGATCATCTATGCGTAGAAGTGGGAAACGATCTCTCGTTGCCTGCTGTCGCTCGCACGATGGTCGAAAGCGAAGGGTCATGGAGCGCCGTCCGCGCCTATTGCGAGGCAGTGCTAACAAGGAAAGAGGCGGCGGAAAGAGAACGGGAGGCACTGGCCACTGATGACGTCCGCAGTCGAAGACCAGGGCGTCGGCGAACGGCCTTTGCTCGCCGCCATCCGCCCTGATTGGGCCTGCGGACAGTGGGCTCGGGGGAGTTCACCGTGATCGCACGTAGACCCGTGAGGAGGCGCTGTACTGTGTGAACCAGTGCGGCGCCCCAGCCCAAGGAGCTAAACTGGGCGCGCGACGTCAGCGCGCCTGTGTGGAGACCTGTGGAGGCCAGGACGAATGCCGGGGACAGCGGATGTCGCATGAAGCGTTCCCGCACCCTCCGGTGCTGCAAGCGGCAGAGACAGTTCACCGCAAAGTTTTAGTGGATGCGAGCCCCACATAACCACGTCAGCGCCCCCGCGTAGGTGTGGTATGCGTACAGGCATTTCTCAGCGGAAAAAAAAAAAAAAAAAAAAAAAGATATCTCTGAAACATAACAATTACTTTTTGATTATTTCACTCTAATCAATTTAAAAAATATATATGTGCATTTGTACAGTAAATAAGTTAATAAAAAAGTTGTTTACATAAATATAAAACTTAAAAAAAAAACAAAAATTATAAAATAAACCTAAAGAAGTCATAAGGTACAAATAAATTGCTTAGAAAACAAGAAAATATTTTTCTTTTTAATACAATTTTATCCAGAATTGTACCTTTTTTTAATAATTTATTAGATGACCGCCTTTTTCATGCTTACGTCTTTACAATTTGTAAACGCTTTTATAGGATATTTTATTTAATTGTAAGGCCAGTTTCACGCTTTATGCTTATTATTTATATTTATTTCTCAACAGATGAATATAATTTTAACTCGACTCAATACACAGGTACTCAATACTTAGGTAATAAGCCCACAACATACTAGGTCCACGCAAGCGGGGTTAGCCTCGCGACGCAGTTGAGCGCATCAATGTCTAGAATTAAATATTGATATTTATTTATGGATAAAAATTATGATTTGATGTCAATACTGTTTTGAGCAAATTTATAATTGCAAATTATATTAATCGAAAAGGATGAAAGACTGGGAGAATAAGCGAACAAAACAGTTTAAAAAAAAAGGTCAATAAAAAATCGAGCGGAGTTGTTTACTGGTTGACGTCTCACACACGACTGAGGTGAAAGCAAATGAGACGCCTCTGAAGCAGTAAAGTGGGAATGATCGCGCGCGCGAAACCAAAACGTTCTATATGTTAACTATATGGGACACATTTTATATATTTTCTCAAAAACTACAATTATGATTCAGCTGATTTTCAATCCAGAACGAGTTTTTTTCCTTGTGCGCATGTGTGAAAAATTACGTGCGCGTAGCTCATAAATTGAAGGAGGAATAGGGTAACAAAGAGTTGAAAATTTAAGTAGTAAAGAGCTTCGCTTGGTTCAGCTCAAACACATTTATTTTCATCAAAATTCGGCAAGTAGTTTTTTTCGTAATGCGCACAAAAGCAATCAGAAAGATACAAATATATTAATAACTATTGTTTTGCACTCTGTTTCTAATACTAGGTCCACGCAAGCGGAGTTAGCCTCGCGACGCAGTGCGCGCGAGGAAAAAAGGTTCTATATTTTAACTCTATGGGACACATTTTATCAATTATCTCGAAAACTACAATTACGATTCGGCTGATTTTCAATCCAGACCGAGTTTTACTCAATATACGCATGTGTGCAAAATTTCGTGCATGTAGCTCGTAAATTGAAGGAGGAGAAGGGTAACAAAGAGTTGAAAATTTGTCAATTAAACACCTAGCTATTACTTTTTCATAATAATTATATATAGAGATTAAAACAAAGTGACGATACCTAGTAATTGTTCTGAGAAAATATGGACAATGGCTCTCAACTAAAAAAAAGGAAAAAGGTGCCTTCTTGTACAAAATATCAATATAAAATAAATAAAATAAAATAATAAAGATAGAAAATTAGTAAAGACTGACTTTAATATATTATATAAATTAATTAAAATTTTAGGCCTTGTTTTAAATTTGTGTTAACAAAAGTTCTTAAAAGTTGCGTATTCCAGAAAGTAATTGCATTACCCTGAGGAAAACAATAAACTTTCCGTTGTCGACATCACGGAGTTGGAAAACCCTATAGAGCTTCTTATTCTCTTGTTTGTATGTTCTAGACGCTGTTGTTTGCTGAGATAACAACTACAACCTCGACAATACTATAAAAGAAAACATTCATTCAAATGTTTGTTACAGAACAAAAATGATAGACTAAATTTAAAAGAAATATTTTCTACATATTATTATTTTTTTACTACACAATATAACTTTCTTTGCAATTACGCGTAAAAAAGAGATAAATAAATGCAATTTCATAAACTACAAATAGAGACACTTTATTGGCCTCACAACATTCAACATTCAATTGAAAATTCAATTGAAAATTTCCATAACTATTCAAGTTGGCTTCTCTATTCATGTTAGACCAATATTCTGTTTACATTCAATTTCAATATAATTTCTCTCGAATTTAGATTGTAACAACATAGTTACAAAAAATAATATTATTTTTTAAGATTAAAAGTTCAAGTCGAGTAAAAATTTTTCAAGATGATGTTCACTTTGTAGGTATCAATCAAAATTAATAATGTTAATAAAATGCTCTTCTAAACTTCAAAAATTGTAGACATATAAATACATATAAAAATCCGTTAAGACAGTTTGGTAATTTGTTCGTCAGTTTCCAATACGAAATCTCAAAACAATACAATCTGGTCGTTATTATTATTCCTTTTTATTCGCATTTTTTTTATTTACACAAGCAGTCCTGTGGTAAAAATATTACCAACATGATTCCAATAAACTTTATTCTTGTCTGCGCTGTAGCAAGTACCACTTAAAAAGAGAATGCAATTAGACACAAGTCAAGTCATGAAGAGTGTAATAAATGTTGGGATTTAATGAAAATCCTGTTCAGAAAAGTTATGTCGACGTTTTAAACATACTTAGACTAAGAAATAAAAGTTACCCATTACTATTTCTTAAATAAGTGTCGTATATTAAATTGAGATATTTTAAATATAAGATAATTATTTTAAACATAAAAACCTCACACAGATGATTATGTAATAGAGACTATACATATAATAAGCATTTAAGTATATAATTTGATTGTAACAGTATTATTATTATTATTTTAATCTAAAATTCTTGAACTTAAGATTTAACTAATATTGCTATTTTTGTCTATCTGTCTATTTATATCTCTAAACAGGCCACGCTAAAAGTTTATGACGATTTTTTATGTAATTTGTTATTTAATAATTTATACTTACTAATTGAAATAACAGTTAACACGAAAAGTTTGTAAATTTTATAAATAAAATAAGTATAATTAAATAATTATAGTATATTTAAATAAATAAATATTTCAAATCATTACAAACTCGTTAGTCCCTATCAATCTGGTTTTCGTGTTTCTCATAGCATTCTCTGCCCTGATTTAGGTTACTGACGATATAAGGTATGCTATGGACAACAAAAACCTTACTCCTCCTCCTCAGTCGTACACTCTTGACATAGTGGTCGTGGCTGTATTGATGGCGTACGAGGTCGACGGCACGCATACATGTATTAAGTCTTCGTTTGCAATTTTCGGTTGAATAGACTTGATGTCTCTCCATTGTCACCGGTTCACTGCGTTGCGAGAGCATTCCTTAATGGTAGTTTGCATCGATGACCTGATCAGGTCGGTCTATCGAGTGGGTGCTCTGGGTCTCTGGTCCTCTAGGTCTTTTGCCTTCAACAAACTTTTGTCTTTCAATTCTTCTTCCTAGTTATGTGAACAAAGAACTTTATTATTCGCAATTGAACAGTCGATGAAAGGCATTCTTTGACCTTACTTGTTTGTGCGGAAAGCGGTCCATGGAATCCTCACCATACGCCTCCAGCACCACATCTCCAGTGCTTCAATTTTGCGATGGTCTTGCATTCGTAGTGACCAAGTGTCAGCACCATAATGAAAGATTGGAAAGACAAGATATTTCATTCCGAACCTTGGTTTTTTTGGTTATTCTCATGTTCTTCCAAATTTTATTGAGCTTCTCAATCGCAGAACTTGTAATTGCGCATCGCCTCTTAATTTTCTGCTAGTAGCTGCCAGTATTGGATATATTCGAATCGAGGTATATGTAGTTCTGAACAACATCAACATTCGCAATGCTGAAGATGTCCGGTTTATTCTGTTCTGCTCGGTCCACAATCATCATTTTAGTCTTTTCTCTGTTAATGGCAAGGCCAAATTCAAGACTGTTGATTTCTAGCCGCGAGAGCAATTCTTCGATATCGTCTTTTGTCTTTGCAAGGAGAATGGTGTCATCAGCGTATCTTAAGTTACTTATCAATCGACCTCCAACCGACACACCTTTATTCTAGTCCTCGAGAACGATCCCGTTATGCGGATTCAGTATAAATATTAAACAACAGTGCCGATAAAATACACCCTTGCCGAATTCCAGCTTCAGTTTGGAAATAATCGGAGTCTACGTTAAAAATTCGAACAGCTGTTGTATGCTCTCTATATAGTTTTTGTAGGAGGCATATAAGATGTTGAGGAACTCCCATTATTCTTAGCACTAGCCATTTCACAGTGTTCAAGGCGCTCCGGAAATCGACAAAACAAATGTGGAGTGATAAAGCTTCTGCTAGTGATAAAGAGTATACTATTGTTGTCATCGAAAAGGTCTTTGCAGTAGTCCTTCCAAATTTTTACAATAGCCTTTATTTCCGTGACTTCTAGGCCAGCGGAATATTCTACAGACCAGATTAGGTTTGAACTGTCGGGTCAAATATCGTACTTTATCATGAACCTTACTATCCTTGTCCTATTAGATTTTAGTAATGCTTGTAACACAGTGGATTTTGATATATAGCTAGCTAACACGGCCAATCTTAACATATCTACATCCGTAATTACCTGATTTCATACATACCCTGTTCGGACATCGACAAATTACTTGTTCCGATGGTTTCTCCTCTGAATGATCTGAATTTTCGCTGGCGTCTCTCAGTGGCGTTCTTTCTCCCTTACTTTTCTCTATTTTTATAAATGAAATCACAAAAATCCTGTCATAATGCTACCATCTCGATGCTGACGATTTACAACATTATAGGCACTCATTTTTTGAAAATCTTAACAGTTTTATTTATTCATAAACGATGACCTTAATATGATAAAAGAATGGGCTGAGTCTTTTGGGCTTCTTGTAAATCCCAAGAAATCGCAGGCCAGTCTAATTGGTAGTAGATATTTTCGGAATAAAGTAATTCTCAAGCAGCTTACTAATATCTTATCCAACAACTCTATTATATATTTTTTCAATGAATTATAAAATCTAGGATTGACAATGGACAAATTTTTATCTTGGACAGCGCAGGTTAACTGGTCTGGACACATCTAAGGAGCTACTTAACAAAATTAGGTCACCTTCAACACTTGTGTATTTGTTTTATTTTCGGACTTCACAAGTTTCACCAAATTTCTGATTTCCATCGTCAACTTAGTGGCTCCCTATCCGCTTTCGCTGGAACATCCTAACCACGCGCTAAAATTTCTTTCCTAATTTAGCCCCACTTATTTACTTGAACGTTTCATATTAAAAGGTCATGCGTCTCATTCAAAACTTTTTATATTCCGTCCTATAAATCTAACTTTTATTCCCAATCCTTTACGGTTAAAGCAGCATGGTTATGGAATTCCCTACCAACTGATATAACAACAAGCTTTTCCGTCATGATATTTAAACGAAGACCAAAGCATTATTTTCTGTGACAAGTATAAATTATATGTATATTGCTATTGTTTGTATTTTTGTATTCATATAGATATAAATATAGTAGTAGTATATTATATATTATATATATGTAGAATGTTAAAGAAATATCTATGTGGCTAACTCTGCCCTTTGAAACTTCCTGTCCAACGCTCGTGGGTAGTTGTAAGAGATCTCTTTAAAGAGATAAGCTCATCCGATGTATACCTTTTTGTTTTTACTTTTGACATAATATAAATAAATAAATAAGTACAATCCTAATACTTATATAATTATATCTTATTTTTATTCAGTAAACAAACGCAGAAAGCATATCATCTTATTTAATATATTTCCATTGCTTGTCCAATCCATATTTACTTCGCTTCCTTTGGGAAAGGTTTACAACATTTAATGTGCATATTGCGTGGATTATCCATAGTCACAAACTGTTTAATACTATCTTTTAAATCAGCCTACAAACAGACGCCAAAAACTCTATGAAATCTATGAAATATGGCAGGTTTACCTAGAAGGAACCTATTTATTCTAGATTTGAAGATCCCTTGATTACAAGTGTCCAGAAATAAAGTCCTATGTAGAGAATTCGAAAGTTTTGTTGTTCTTGCATTAATTGTAAAACAAAATGTTTTGTACGAGACTTTGAAGCTTCCATCATGAATCGGTGTCTTCCTGCCAAATTTTTATTTGATCGGTGTTGGAAGGATGATAAGGGAAACCAATTGATCAGATGAGTAGCCATCATCGACTATCTCTCAAAATATTTAATAACCACGCACAAAAACCAGAAGGCAAGACATAAGAAGAAAACTTGCCGATAAGGCTATCGAGCCATACCCTCTAAACATATTCAAAGCAACCACCAGTGCTTCTTCGAACTTCTTAGTCAGCCTTACTCTAGACTTGTGACTGATATGGGGTTGTAGATAGCGAAATCAGCACGACATCCTTTTTGGAAATGAGGTTGAACATGAGCAAGTTTCCAAGAATTCGGGACTTTATCATAAGTATTAACTGCTAATTATTTGGTTGAAGCTATTAATCGAAACGTAGATAATATGTATACTTACAATATTAATAAATAATACTTTTATGTATATTCCCTTTCAGTAAAACAAAACATGTCATTTTCCTCTGTTATTTCTTTGTCTCCTATGTGAAAATACCTTTTATATGAAAATCACGCGTCTCGCTATTGTTCTCTATTATAAGCATATTTACCGCTAGTGTTACATAATGTTGTTTTATTTATTTTTTGTAGGATTTTTGTAAATGTATATATATATATATATATATATATATATATATATATATATAATTTATAGATATAATTTTAATTTATATATATATATATATATATATATATATATATATATATATATATATATAAATTAAAATTAACGTCTTAAATTCACTAAATTTAAACCGAAAACAACTAAACTTGTTGTAACTATCCGGATGCACTTAGGTAAATCCTATCGGTATTTTCCCGAATAGTTTTGGAACTAAGAGCAGTTCACGCCGCGATTCCACTCGGTTCGGAACTCACAAATTAGGACCTCAAACGAGTTCGAAACTAGTCGGAGAAATACCGATAGCATTAACTTTTGTAGTGCGAGATAAGTATATTTAAAAAAATACGATTTCACTTTGATCATTAAGAGAGATAGACTTATTACAAAATTCATTATAATTTAAATAACAAGATGTTTTATGACTACTGTCTTTGCATGTAAACAAAAGACAATTCACGATTATGTAGTTGGTATGTTTCTATTATTTGATTTCCGTATATAAAGTGTACCTAAGTAACGTATCTCAGTTCTAGCATTTTTACTTTAGCAAAACGAAGTGTTCTAAATAGTTCAGTTTTATTTCATCTAATTTCAATTATGGCTACGGGAAACTTCGTTTTCTTCCTCCTCATGGCGCTTGTAAATTTTTTTTTTATATTTTTGTTCGGATTTTTCGATGAATTATTTCACTGAATAATGAATTGTATTCATACTTTTTATAAAATAAAAAATCGAAAGAATGCTTGAAACCCTTGAAAGGTAATATGTTACAATTTCTAAAATGTGTCTAAAAAATAGTTATTCTCTCATGTACAGGTAGCTGTTCATTTAATTTTTGCTGAAAGCGAAACAGGACCACCCCCGTCCGGTGAGAAGCACGATGCGCATTCTCATGGTGGCCCAGATGAAGAGCCCAATCAAAGATTTTTCTTCCATGGTTATTTTACTTCTTGTAACTATACAGCAACGGTATGTATTTTCTTAACTAAAACTTTCAAATTGAACTCTAGCCAGCAAAATAGAGACACCTAGATGAATTAGAGGCCGTAAGTTCGAATCCTCGTTCATTAACATATACACTTATACGTAAATCATTAACATATACACTCAAACTAACATAATTTTTAGGCCGGAGCCTCATGCTCAAGCTGCACCACGGCTATAAGATGTTTCCCTAACAACGTAGGATTGGCCCGCCGTTGTCGTGGTTTCCTACCTTACTGCAACAATGGACGATGCTCTTTCTTCGCACCATCTAATTGCACTGCATCGGGCTAGTCGTCAACGTTATAAAGGTAATTATAAAACATTTATATATATTTTACATATTGTTTATCATACATATGTATTCGGTGTAACGAATGCTAGATTATTATTTTTTATCCCGAGAAAAGCTAAGTTGTAATGTAGAAGTAAATTTATTTATGTTTGGACAAAATATAGCAAGCATAAGTTTTGTTTTGGTATTTTCATATTCTAACAATTTGTTCATATAATTTAAGCATATTTAAAATTTTAAAAGATGTATACACATTGTTATTTTGTTTCTGATATCTAATTGTTTATTTTCTTCTTTCAGATTACACAGTAGGTGCTCTAATATGTAAAATTATTTCTTATTGTCCAAAATCAATTCCATTCCACTTGTAAACTTCATTCACAATTATTATTATATATTATCTATGGTGGAATTAATAAATACTCTCACATTTGACTTTTTTTTATATTTTCCATAGCTACTGTTAAGATATTTTTTTTTTGGTTTTAAAGTATATATAATAAAATCTATTAAAAGTGAACAAAAAAGAAAATATTTAATAAAACAAAAAATTACATACTCAATTATTATTTTTAAAATCACTTGTTCATAAATATTTCATTCTGATTAAAAACACAACTTTTAAGTTTCATAAAAATAAGCAAGATGTAAAAAAATAATTGTTTGGTATTAAGTTAAAGCTATTTGTCAAAACCTACGTAACATATAATCAATACTTAGTATTAGAAATACTTATGTATATATTCCTTTTCACATCTCTCAGTAATACACGACGTGTTCCCTCTATTATTATTGCTATATAAAATCAGCTTACCAGTGAAAACCATGTCTCTCAATATTGTTCGCTATTTTAAATGCAAATACCGCTGGTGCGGCTTATTTAAGACATTTTTGTAGACTACACAAACTCCTACGATTTCATAGTATTTTCTTAGATTTTCACGAGTACACTTTTGAAATAAAACTATTTTTACGGATTAAAACTCGCGTATAATTTGGTTACATTTTGGTTTTAATCGTGTTCACGGGTTAATCGTGTTGACGAGATGTAAGTGTCTCAAGAGACACTTACATCTCGTCTACCCGTGAACACGATTACTACAAAGTATTCGAAACGTCGTCGGGTTAAAATTAAAATGTAACCAAACTATACGCGACTTTTAATCTTACGATTTCAATTTGATCACAGTATTATTTTGAGTTTTGTCACGCATTTGCCGAAATTATGTTTAGTATATAATACTAAATATATTCTTCAGAATTAGATATTTAGTAAATGAGAACATTTGTCTGCTCTGTTTCTATATTTCTTTTTAATATTTTTCTTTTGCTGAAATTGTGTTAAGTTTTGTACATACTTAATAATATTTAAATTAATTTTGTTCCTTATATGAGCAACATTTACTATGTTTTGTAATGACATAACAAAATTGTATATTAAGGCAAAAATGTCTTAATTTTTCATAACTTATTTTAGTGTTCTCACTAGTGAGACCTGTTTATAGCAGATATGTCTGAGTAAGAAACATTCATTACGGAATTTTGCATTCATAAAGAATGGTATTCATATTTTTTTTAAGAAATCCAATATTCCAAGCTATGATTTACGAATATTAAAAAAAATGACAAATTTCCAAAGGACTAAAATTTGACAATCAATAAAACCTTTACTCTCTACTCTTTGATTTAAATGAATTAGAAAAAAAAACCCATACTTTGATTAGTTCATATCTAAATGAAAGAATTTAGAATTTAGATGCGAATGGACAAGGTTTCCCTAGTTCATTAATCCAATTACAAGGTTCTATTTTAGTGCTTCCTTTTTACATATATGATTAACCTTACCTTGTAAAGGATGAATGGGGAATAGTATTGTTTGCGTTGATACTTTTCGTTTCTTTAATTAAAAGACAGCAATCAGTAATTGAAATTATAAACAATGTTCTCTTTGATGTTGTACATTATTCTCTATAATGGAACAGATATTGATACTTTTTTGTAAGTAATTTTTCATGATCCATGATTACTATTAAACAAAATTATTTGGCTGTATTCACGTTATTACTATCGGAATTTGCCCGACCAGTTTCGAACCAATTCGGGTCCTTTCTCATGAGTTTAGATCATGGCGGAATCGCGGCGTGCATTGCCATGCTCCGCCATGCCATAGTTATTGATACTATTACTACTATATTTGCGTTGCAGAAAAGGGTTGTTCAAGCAATATACAATATGATGCCAAGAGAAACGCTAAGAATTAATACAAAGAAATTAAAATTCTACTTTAAACAAACATATTTATTTTCATACATTAAAACATTTTGAAATTCAATAAAAAATTGTAATTTAATAAATTTTACATTAAAAGCAATTTCATAAAAAGGTTAGGACCTTATAGTTATATAGTTCGAAGATTACATCAAGAAAGTTTCCGCCAGGTAAAGGATTTTATTATAATAAAAAACTAATAATAAAACCATTTATTTAACGATGTAGTCATTCTTATTTCATCAACGGACTCATCACATCACTCCAATAGAAGTCATTACTTACAATAACGTTCAGGGTCGAGCTGCTTTTCTCCCTCATATGTAGTGGTAACTTACTTGAATTGATGTTATTTTTATTGTTTGACTAAAGTTAATGAAATATACAGGTCTAATCTTCATATTTAATTAATTGCGATGGTTCTAGTTTTTCGCAAATTATTTTAAATATTGAAGTTTAACATCAAGTTAGATTGAGTTTATTGTGTGGTTCCTAACCTAACCTTAAGTTTGAACGTGTATTCAGGAGGACTTATTTCGATGAATATGGTATCAAAATAATAAATTCGAAAATTAAAGTAATTACTCATTCAAGATGTAAAAGGAATTAAATATTTATTTTTTTTATGTGAAAGGAGGGCAAACGAGCGTGCGGGTCACTGATCAAATGTGATCTCCGCTGCCCATGAACTCTTGCAACATCCGAAGACTCACAAGAGCGTTCCCGGCCTTGGAGGAAGGAGTAAACGCCTTTTTTGAAGGTACCCATGTCGTATAGATCTGGAAACACCGCCGAAAGAAGCTCATTCCATAAAATAAAATTTAGTTAAATAAAATAAATAGATATACTCTAATTTACAGATACTCGTGATAGTGACTGGTTATTTTGGAAGCAGTTACATACAACTTATCCAAGATAATCGCTGACATTCAAATGATCTATATTATACTAACGTAATTAAGCCGGGTTTGTAATATTTATTTTTCTAAAAACATTGGCTCAATAGTTGTTAGCAAATTGTTTATTAAATATTTTGACGTTTGTGAAACTGTGATCACAATAAAAAAATAACCTGCTGAGTTTTTTGTAGTTTTTCTCAGACCAAGATGCTTTTGGAAACCTCCTAGCCTTAGCTTTAAGGTGTTTTTAAAAAAAAGACTTATTTTGATAAATATGGTATCGAGATAGGCTCTTCTGTCATTTCCTTTAGACGTACACAAGTGATCACTGGTATTGATTCGAAATGGAAAAGAAATTAATAAATAAATAAAAACTATATTGCAACGGTGTCTTTTTTCTTTTATTAAGTCTAATTACTTATTTTATTATCGTTTCGATGATTTTTGCATTATTATATACAACAATTTCTATTAGTTAAATCATTAAAATATTTATACTTTAAGGTACATAATTCTAACCTGGAACCACTTGCACAAGCTGCACCATGGCTTTAAGGTGTTTTGCCAATAATGTAGTTTATGTCGACTTGGGTCGTGGTTTTCTACCTTCTTTGTCTCTTCTTTTTGCATTACATCGGGCTAATTTTCAAAACTATAAAGTCTCATGCATACATACCGTTTTATAAAATATGTGTTATATAAAATCGGTGTAACAAATTTGTAGATTTTTTCCTATATAATAGGAAAATTCGGAGATAATTAGAACACTAAATTGGCTGCAATGTAGAAATTAATTTATTAAATTAAGCAGTGTTTTTGTTTCAGTATATTAATAGAATAACATTTATTCATAAACCTTTAGAGTTTAATAATTTTATAAGACATATATACATTAATTTGTCATTTGTTCTTTATTTTGTACTTTTAGATTAAACTGGTAAATATGGAATTTTTGTTTTTGGCTTGCCAATAAACATTAGCTTATTATTATTACCTTCATTTACTATTATTATATTACCTTTATTGTGGAAACCTTACCTTTATTGTGGAAATAAAAAATTCTTTCAAATTTTACCTTTTTTTCATATTTTCTGTACGTTTAAGTACTGCTTTTTATTAGTTTATTTTGTTGGTTTTAACTTTTTCACTGATAATAAATTGTGTATATCTACTGTATATACATTCTATGAACAGTGAAAATATAAAGTGAAAAGTTAAAACAATTATTTAGTAATACTGGAAGTTAAATACTCAATTAAAAATATTTAAATCTGTTTTACACAGCGATAGCATCTACATTTTTTTGTAATAAAAATTCTAAATAAATAATCAGCAGGTACAAGACTTGTGTCATTAATAACTGTTTGGAGTCAGCCTGTGACCAGGGCCGGTTCAACCTGGTCGGGAGGTCAGGCAATTGGGAGGTATATAATACCTATTGCGCGCGTTAACTCCCGTTAATAAAATAATAAAAGTTTAAGCTGTTACTCGAAAGTTAAGTAAAATTTGTTTGTCAATACTCAATATTAAAGAACTTCTTACATCCCTCCCTTTCACATCCCTCGGTAATACGCAATGTTTTCTTATATTATTATTGCCATGTGAAAACAGCTTTTAAGGGAAAATCACGTGTCTCAGTATTCTTTGTTATTTTCCGCTGGTGGTGCTTAGTTTTGTAACATAAAATATATATATATATATTTTTTGCAATATATACAATATTAAAATGACCACCAGCGAAACTGAAATAAAAACAAAAACTTTTACGAATTCACTTTGAGTACAGTTTTATTTCATCGACGCTTTTGCTGAAATGATCTTTGCTACTAATATAATCTTAAAAATATTTTAAAGAATAGTTTTTTCCCTATATTATGAACATCTATAATATTTAGCAATTATATGACAGAAGCACAACGTGAAAATGTATTGTTTTCGAGATTTGTTTCAATGTTCACTTTGAGACATTATATCACTTATTGCTAAATAGACCTAAAATAAATACAAAACTACATTGGTTATAATTTAAATAACAAGACCTTATGTTTTATAACAATTGTATCTTCATGTAGACAAAAGGCAATTCACGTTTAAATAGTTGCTAAGCACCTATTATTTGCAATTCATATATAAAGTGCATGTATGGATTGGATCGTAGTTTTCCATCTCGACTTTTCAGCCTTACGAAGTGTTGGAAATATTTCAGTTTTATTTCACCGAATTGTAAATATGGCTGTAGGCAACTTCATTATCTTCCTCCTTATGGCGCTGGTAAGCGTTTTTATTAATTAATGGACCTTTGTATTTATAAATATTAAAATATTAAATTGCAGTAAGCTGTACACTGACCCAAGATTGTGGTTTTTTAGTTTATTAACAGAAAGTCCATATGTCAAAATAGTTAAATTTGCCCCAAAAAATAATAAGAATATATATATATATATATATATATTTTTGTTACCTATATAGGTACTACTACTGAAAGATAAATAAGTGAAAGATAAATAGGGAATAGTATTGTTCGTTTACGATACCTCTATTTATTTTAATTAAAAGATAGCAATCAGTAATTGGAAATGTAAAAAATGCTCTCTCAAATATGCTACAATAATTTGACCATAATATAATTTATTGCACCACGAAAACACGAGAAATTCTATAAAACATTTCTTTACCAAACGTTAAACATATAAAAACCAATGTATAATCAAATAATGAGTTGGATTTGCTTAACTTTCATAGTTTTTTGGGAGTTTCTATACTCACAATTGTGAAAAGAAAAAGAGCCCTAATGCATTAGGGTTCTTACTCGTACGTATGTGATAAGTCGAAAGTTCAACCAAATACGTAATTCAGGGAATACCACTGTCAACGAACATTAAAAAATCTAAACTAATTTACTTCAGTTATTTTCATACGGCATATTATTATGAGGCAATATAACAAATATTGATAGTATATTTGCATTTCTAAAAGGGTTGTTCAAGCCATCTACAACATGATGCCAAGAGATTCGCTAAGAAATAAATACAAAGAAATTAAAATTATGACTACTTATACAATAAACACATTTATTATCATATATTAGAACATTTTTAAATTAAATAATTGCAATTTATAAAATAAATAATCTCTTCGAGGTTAATTGTTTACGTTTTTATAACAAACTTCTTAAGTGAAGCCTTAAATTAAATAATAAATTTAATTTTATATTGAAATTAATTTGATAATAGGCACCTATTATAGTGTAATGTTAATGGAAATAGTTTTGTTATTGTGAATAGGAACTCTCGCAGCTTTAACTTTAAGTTAGAATGTCTATTCGGGAGCTTCAGGCTTACTTCAATAAATATGATATTAAATTAGATCCTCCTCATACTCCAATTTGACGTATACTAGTTCACTGGTATTGTTACAGGGTGGAAAAAGAAATAAATTAAATAAAGTTAAATTAAATAAATAAATATGCTCTAATTTACAGGCAGCTGTTAACCTTATTTTTGCTGAAACTGAACCTGGAAGCACTGAATCCGGTGACCAGAAAGATGCGCAAGCTCAGGGTGACGTAGAAGAAGAACCCAATGAAAGATTTTTCTTCAGAAAACAGTATACTACTTGTAACTATACTGCAACGGTATATATATTTTTTATTAAATCTAATTACTTTCACATTGAACTCTAGCTATTTATTTCCGTATAAATACAAGTAGAAAAGATAGACAGGCAGCTAAGAAAGAGGCCGCAGTTTCAAATTCTCGTTTCGATGAGCTTCACATCTATTTAGTTAAATCTCTAAAATATTGATACTTGAAATTTTGTAATTTTTAGCCTGGAGCCACATGCACAAGCTGCACCACGGCTTTAAGATGTTTTTCCAATAATGTAGGATATGTGAGCGTGTGCCGTGGGTTCCTGCCGTATTGCAACGCTGGACGATGCTCTTTCTTTGTCTCTTCTATTTGCAGTTCATCTGGATGATTGTCATAATTGCAAGGTTTATATCAAGCAAGCAATTATTATATCTTAAAGATCTTTTCATAAAATATGTATCCGGTGTCACAAATTAATATAATTTTTACAACTATACAACTCACAAATTCCTAAATAGTAGAAAACTGCAATATAGAAATTTATTAAATTAAAAAAATATATGGCAAGCAGTAGTTTTTGTAATAGTATTTTGATGTTTTAATATAACATTAATTCATAAACCTTAAGAGATTATAGATATTGACACACTAATATGTTATTTCTTATATCTAATTCTTTACTTTCTTTTTTCAGATTATAATGTAAATTATTTCTGCGTCACCAAAAAGCAATAGCTTATTCCATTTATTTCTTTCTTTCAATATTATTATAATATATGTACACATTACCTTTATAATGGAACTAATAAATACTTTCACATTTCATCCTTTTTTTTATTTTCCATAACAACTATTTTTTCTGGTTTTTTTCTTGTTTCATTTAGTTTTATTTTTATTTCACTAAATTATATATACCTATTGTATAAAAATCCATTAAAAGTGAAAAGTAAAACAATGTTTAGTAATACTGGAAATATAATCCTCAATTACCAAGTTTAAAATCACTTGTTCATAAAGATGCCATCTAGATACCTAATGATATTATGAAAAATCATAACAAAACCCATAAAGAATGACTTAGGATTTTTGTGACATAGGTATGTATAGAAAAGTTTTATGAACAATATACTATAGGTAAAATGATATTATTGAAAATCCAATATGGCGGACGTAAAAAAGAAAATGGCGGGGGATTGTTTGACACAAACAAAAGTTTTTGAATGTATAAAAAACTTTAGACTAGGGGCTAACATTCTAAACCTGATATAGCGGACATAACAAGATGGCGACATATTTATTAAAATTTATATCAAATAAAAGGTTATGTAACGAGAACACGATAAATGCGAAAGTTTTGATTGAAAATTTAATATAACGTAACAATTTTTTTTTATATAAATATCACGGTTGAATTGATAGGATTCATCGAGCATAAGATTCAACACTATAACTGAAATGAAGTTACTGAAATCCAATAATGGCGATACGCCAAGATGGCGATTTTTTATTCATGTGGACATTAAAATTAAAAAGTATTTACAAACGGAACAGAGTAGATATAACCATATTTTTTTTACAAAATTCAATTAAGCAAAGATAACAACATTAGAACTTTTAACCTGAGTATAAAAAGATAGCACTAGATAAGCAAATTACGACGGCATGCGTCACTTTATGATAAACTAATTGTCATGAATATCATTTTAAATATTTTTTTTTTTACTTTTTTAAAATTATAATTACTATTTTTAGCAGTTTTTATTGAACCTTGAATAGAAACTTAGTTTAATCATGTTAATATATTTTATGATATGATATAACATTAGAATTTGAAATAAATTTATATAAAGTACTACTGTGACTGAGACACAAGTTCAGTTTAGTTCACGTACAGAGGTGTATTTATTACTACATTATGTACAATATGTTACTAATATAATATGTTCAACAAATTGGGCTTCAGTGATTACTGTAAAATATATGTTTATTTAATTAAATAAAGAAAAAAATTTTTTACGTTAAGTACAAAACAGAAATAATTTATTGAAAAAAAATGTTTGTTGTGAAACTTTTAAATAATTTAAATAATTATATACATTAATAAAATATTACTGTTTGTGAATCTATTCAGTTATAAGATTATTATGTTTTATTTCCGAGTAATTAGGTATAATTACGGGCTATAATGTATAATTAATTTACTTGATACTGAAAATATAAATTTAATGATTTGTATATATTATAAAACTGACACTTTGTTATTAAATAAAAATATATACATTGTTACATGATTCATTTTTTATTTGTAATAAAATTGTAGTTATCTAACTAGAACTAGATGCTTGCTGTAACATATTATTTTAGACCCTCCATTAGCGGAAAACGAAATTTTTGAAAATAAATATTATAATATAATAATAAAAGTAGGAGTCTCTGAAAAGAAAATCTTTATGAAATTTATTTGCAATAAAAATATTTGTATATATTTTTATTAATAAATTTTTTTTTTGTTGATTTTTCGTAGATATTCTTAGTAATTTATTACGACATCAACGACAAGGAGGAAAACTTTTTAAAAAGTAAAAAGAGTGATGTCGCAATGCCATTTGAATGCTAACCTTAAAGTGACTTTTTAAAGATTACTAAATTTACAAGCAATGAATTAATACACCAAAGTAGGAGTATTTCTACAGTTGTATGTCATATATAGTTTAATATATTTTTTTTTTTTTTTTTTTTTCCGTTGGAAAAACTATAAAATGCGTCGTCTCTGATAATGCAGTACAGTTATGTAGTGAAGTATTTTTCAAGTTTATATTGATAGTATTATAAAGTGTTTTTTTTTTTTAATATTCCAAAATAATGCAAAAAAAATAAAAAATAATTGTTACGGGCGTATTCCCGCCTCCTTCTACCCAGTCTTCCCCGACGGAGCGGGTCAGCGGACGAGGTTGACTCCCTGATATAGTTTAATATCTGAGCCGATTCTCCAGCAACATTCCTTCATTGAATATTAAAAACAACCATAACATGTGATTTTTTTAGATAACGTTAAAAAAATATTATATATAAATTGCATATATTAATATAGTATTATTATATCAGTCCTTCTTGTACAATTTTTAAATATATAAGCTAAATGTGCATAGATATTAAAATAAAGTATTTACTTGTTTTTTAATAGTATTCGTTAACTTATACAAAAATTAAACAATATTTTTATGTCCAGATATCTGGTTATCTACTATTAATAATTATAAATTAATATCTACAACATAATTGGTTTTTTCATAAAAATCGTTTCATTTCAAAAGGATAACTTCATATGAGCAGTAACATTTAAGAAGCATGTATTTTTTATTTTTGTAAATTGTAGTGAAAGTAGTAAATTTTAGGTTGTTTCAGAGTTATCATCTAAAGTATGAAAAGAAGAGGAATAGCTAATAGAGTAATAAATAATTGGATCTCCGGACTATATAAAACAGATCCATACAGCTGCAATTTTCACTTTAATGTTTTTTTATTTTATTCCTTCAAAACAGTTCACTTAACATTTTCTTCACGAAATAATGTTATGTTACCAAAATGTGATCAATCTGTAAAGATAGGAATACAAATAATATGTGTTGTAGGAAACAGTAATAAAATTAAATTTTGCATTAGTTTGTTTATTTTGCGTCAATGGTAAGTAACAATTATTTTTTATTTTTTTTGCATTATTTTGGAATATTAAAAAAAAAAACACTTTATAATACTATCAATATAAACTTGAAAAAAATTCTTCACTGCAAAACTGTACTGCATTATCAGAGACGACGCATTTTATAAATTTCGATACCGCAGCAAACCGGTGGTTAAGAACTATTTAGTATTAAGTTTAGTATTGAAGCTGTTGGTGTAAGCCTACATAATATGTGTTCATTTACACTTTATATTACAAACACTTTTGTATATGTTCTCTTTCACATCCCTTGGCAACACACGACATGTTTTCCTCTATTATTGTGTGTATGTGAAAATGGCTTTTATGTGAAATTCACGCGTCTAGATATTGTTCGCTTTGTAATATTCACAGCCCGTACTGAAATAATAAAAACAATCATTTTACCTCTTTGCATTTTAAAAGTTTTGTTAAGATAAATTAATTTAAATATTAATTTAAATAGTCATTTGATGTCTGATTTTTTATCATTCAATATTTGTTTTTATATTTAATTCCTCAAAACTTCTGGTACAACGAAATAAAGTGAAATAAAAATATTAATAATATATTATTTTTCTGATATTGTGCTTTTAGATTTTATAGATATTAAAAAATATATTAGAATAGTATATTTTTTTAATAAGCAGTAAAACTTATATCCCAAATGCATATAATCCCAAACAGTTAACTTGACCCAAAATTTAAATTTAAAAAATATCTTATTTAAACTACATTGCGTAAAAGTATTGCAAAACAACAAAAAAATGTTGTACATTTACTTTCAAGTTTGATTTTTAAAAAATATCTTATTTAAACTACATTGCGTAACAGTATTGCAAAACAACATAAAAATGTTGTACATTTACTTTCAAGTTTGATTTTTAAAAAATATCTTATTTAAACTACATTGCGTAACAGTATTGCAAAACAACATAAAAATGTTGTACATTTACTTTCAAGTTTGATTTTTAAAAAATATCTTATTTAAACTACATTGCGTAACAGTATTGCAAAACAACATAAAAATGTTGTACATTTACTTTCAAATTTGATTTTTAAAAAATATCTTATTTAAACTACATTGCGTAACAGTATTGCAAAACAACAAAAAAATGATGTACATTTACTTTCAAGTTTGATTTTTTAAAAATATCTTATTTAAACTACATTGCGTAACAGTATTGCAAAACAACAAAAAAATGTTGTACATTTACTTTCAAGTTTGATTTTTAAAAAATATCTTATTTAAACTACATTGCGTAACAGTATTGCAAAACAACAAAAAAATGTTGTACATTTACTTTCAAGTTTGATTTTTAAAAAATATCTTATTTAAACTACATTGCGTAACAGTATTGCAAAACAACAAAAAAATGTTGTACATTTACTTTCAAGTTTGATTTTTAAAAAATATCTAACAGTCATCATAAAAATCATGGGTGACGCTTCTGTAATATGTTAACAATATACTACACTATACATTAAAACAAAATGTGAATTCAGTTTAATATCAAACATATTTACAACGGGCAACTTAAAGTAAATAAAAGAGACTATTAAAAACGTTAGTATAATTTACATAACAAGATCTTATGTTCTACTATTGGCTCTTCATGTAGACAAAAGCCTAACATAAAACAATACATATTTACGTGGTTGGCGTGTCTCTGTTATGTGTCTTCCCTATATAAAGTGCAACCACGTATCATATCATAATTGTTCTAAATAGTTTAGCAAAACATCAGTATCAGTAATTATAAATATGGCTGTTGGAAATTTCATTTTCTTCCTTCTCACGGCTCTAGTAAGTTTTTTTTTTCTTTTTTAATTTAAAGACTGCATTCATTCTTCCATTAATAAAATTCAAGGTATACCTTTTGGTTACAATTTAATTTATGTTTAATTATTAATAAATCGAAAATACATTGGAATAAGCTTTACATTGACATAAGTTTTTAGTTTTGGAGTTAAATAAAAAAAACAGATATCAAAGTGTCTAAAGTATGACAAACTCTAATGTACAGGTAGCTGTTAACCTGATTTTTGCTGAAAGTCCTCAATCCGATAGTAATCAAGATAGGCAAGTTCAAGATGGCGGACATCAACAACCTAATGGAAGATTTTTCTTCGGCAGTCTCACAAATTGTAACTATACCGTAACGGTGGGTTATTTCCTACATACATTTACATTATTTATTACTTTTACATTTAACCCAATTTCTTTGGTTCTGTATAAGTACAAGCGTACAAGTGAGACAGCTGGCTAAGTTGGAGATCACAGGTTCAAATCCTCGAAAATGAGCTTTGCAATCAGTTTTGTTAAATCATTAACATAATTATACTTAAAATTACGTTATTTTCAGCCTGGAGCTACATGCACTAACTGCACTACAGCTTTGAGGTGCTTCTCCAACAACCAAGGCTTGGTTCTCAATTGTCGTGGTATTTTACCGCATTGCAACGCTGGTCGATGCTCTTTCATTGCCGCCCCTAATTGCACTGGATCTGGATAATCAACATAAATATAGAGGTAATTATTTCTATAATAATCAGTTAATATAATTATCTGTCTGTACTCACGTTATTACTATCAAAATTTGCCTGTGAACGGTTCACGCCGCGATTCTGCCATGTTCAAAGCTCATGAATAAGGATCCCGAATGAGTTCGAAACTAGTCGTGGTAAATATCGATAGTAATAACGTAAGTACAGCCGGATAATTATATTTAATAGTTATCATGGATTACGAAAGTTTACATATTATATACATACTTAATTTCTAAATTGTTTCAAGTTTTATGAATATTCTACAAAGTACGGCAAGCAGTTCTTGTTTTAAAATATTAATATTCTACGAAAGTAATTAAATAATATCAATTTAAAAGATGTACACAAACTGTTATATTGTTTCTGATAAGTAATTTTTATATTTTTTTGTTTCAGATTACAAAGTAGCCGTTATAAGTCGTGAAATAAATTTTGCTTATCAAAAATTAGTACTGTTATCTAAAGTTTTCTAAAATTTTCATTTATTCTATACATCTGAGTTAAAATTTTTATGGATTCAAGTCGCTATTATAATTTTATTCAAATGAATAGCATAATCTATTGATATTCATTCACTATATTATTGTACATAAATACATCGGCTAAAGTGGATTTAATAAACGCTTTCAAATTTGATTGGATTTTATATTTTTTATTTATATTCCATAACTACTATTCTTCTTATAATATTTATATGATCATTTATAAAAAGTCTAAAACTAAGTGTATAGTAAATTGTGAATATATAATTTTACTGATGTTGTTATTTTTTTAGATTTAACTTTACATATAAAGTTAATATATTTTTCTTGCTTACCTGATCCTGGATAAGTATGTTATTTTGGTTTAAATCTATCATTGAAAACAAAAGTTTTTCATTAATAGTTTTATTTTTATTAAGCAAGTATGTATTGTATGTATTGGATCGTAGTTTTCCATCTCGACTTTTCAGAATTACGAAATGTTGTAAATATTTCAGTTTTATTTCACCGAATTTTAAATATGGCTGTAGGCCAATTTTTTTGCTTCCTTCTCATGGCGCTGGCAAGCCTTTTTATTAATTAATGGACGTTCGACTTCATAAATATTTAAATAAAAAATAAGACCTTTGTCATATTGCAATACGGTTTACACTAACCTAAGTTTGTGGTTTTGGAATTTATTAACAGAAAGTCCATATGTCAAAACAACTAAAATATGACCCAAAAACAAATGTTTAATAAAAATATAATAAGTACTAATTGATTTAATTAAATAAGAAAGAAGTCCTTGATTAGATTAGTTCATATCTTAATAAAAGAAAGAAAGAAATTCATATCTTAATAAAACAAGGTTTATTTTAAGACATTTCTTGTGTCTTATTAACATAAATGAATTACCCTGTGAGGAATAGGGGATAGTATTTTTTTTACTTCTCTTTTTTTTTAATTTAAAGACAGCAATCAGAAGTTGAAAATGTAAATAATGCTCTCTTAAATGTTTTACAATAATTTGACCATAATATAATTTATTGCACTACGAAAAAACGACAAATCCTATTAAAATTTTCTGGTACCAAACATTTAAAAATATCTATAATTTTATTAAATCCCAGATATTTTGGGAGTTATCTTATTCATAGTTGCATATGGATTTATATACATGGGGAGCTACGCGCCGGGAACCTCCTCGTGTGCCCATCCGCTATCGATGCTACCCGATACGTCCTGTGGCATGAGAAGGGCTACGGGCCGGTGCTCTATTCACATCTTCCTTCTGGGCAATGGTTAATGATCGGGATCGTGTTTGTCGTTGGCTAAGGCCCGATGCAGCAGGGGACCGAACTTGCTCCTCTTTCAGTAGAGGCTTGCTGGGTCCGGTCCTTGCTACAGAGCCTTTCGTGGGCGAAGGTGTCGCTATGACGGAGGGCTGCTGTAACGACATGGGAGTAGCTCGAGGTGGTGGATGCCTCCTCTTCCGGCCCTGTCTGCCATGTTGGTCTGTCTCGGGCGATAGCCACAGGTGTACTGTACTGTCGAGCGCGTGATTTGGCGTGCACGGTGATCTGTGGTTCGGGTACAGTCATAGGTGCCTCCTCAGGCATCCAACTTCGCCGGACGGCATACCGTGACTGTCAGTTGGAGGGTTGTGAGGTGGTGAAGGGTCGGGCTGCTTGCTCTGGATGCGGTGTTGGAGCGCACACGGTTGTGGGAAGTTGGGGGGCGATTGTGGATGCCTCCTGTGGCTCCTAACCTAGCCAAGTGGTATTTCGGGGCCGTCAAGGGTAGTTGGTCGCCGATTATTTTGAGGTAATGCAATAAATATTGATAATATATTTGCATTACAGAAAAGGATTATTCAAACTGTCTACAATATTAGGCAAAGATAATCACTAAGAAATAAATCCAAAGAAATTAAAGTTGTGACTATGACACTTATATAATAAGCACATGTTCGAAAATTTTGTAAATGTATTGTACATTATTAAATTTAATAAAAATTTTAATTATAAAATAGATTATTCCTTCGAGCTTTATTATATACGTATTATTCATCGCTAGTAAACTAATACGAAGAATCATTTTACTTGATTGCCTTTTATAAGGTTTGATAAGATAAATGATTTTAAATATTTATTGTTAGATGTCAAATTTTTTGTAGCATTCAAATTTTTTTAAATTTATTTCTCAAAATTTTTAGGTTCAACGAAAAAAAATGAAATAAAAATAATATTTCATTTTTAGCTAACTTGTCCCAAATTATATTAAACAATATCATTTACCTTTGTAAATGATACAGGATTTCTAATTTATTTATTTATTGTATGATATTAAAAAACAACATGAAAATATTTTACATATATATCTACGATTTATTTTAACAATAATAATAATACATATAATTATAATAAAAAAATAATAATAATAACTGTGACTTAACTGTGCAAGGATATACCAACATAGTTTATAATACTCCTACACTTACAAATAAATCACTCTTTGTTAAGGTTTTTAAGTCTTAAATAAGAAATTTAAATCTAACACACACATCTAAGCTCACATAAAGCATGGGCGACGCGTCTGTAATATGTTAACAATATATTGTTAAAAATTACTACACTATACATTAAAACAAAATGTGAATTCAGTTTAATATCAAACATATTTACAACGGGCAACTTAAAGGAAATAAAAGAGACTATTAAAAACGTTAGTATAATTTACATAACAAGATCTTATGTTCTACTATTGGCTCTTCATGTAGACAAAAGCCTAACATAAAACAATACATATTTACGTTATTGGCGTGTCTCTATTATGTGTCTTCCGTATATAAAGTGCAGCCACGTATCATATAATTCACTCATCTCGACTCCAGCAATACGAAGTGTTCTAAATAGTTTAGCAACATATCAGTATCAGCAACCCAATTATAAATATGGCTGTTGGAAATTTCATTTTCTTCCTTCTCACGACTCTGGTAAGTTTTTTTTCCTTGTTTCATTAAAAGACTACATGCATTCTTCCATTAATATCATTACCTGAATTTAACCATTGAAATTGAAACCATTTTACTACAATTCTAGGTAGGTTTATGGTTAATAATAAAAAAAAATCGGAAATACGTTTGAATAAGCTTTACACCGACATATGTTTATAATTTTGGAGTTAAGTAAAAAAAACATATCAAAGTCCTTAAAATATGAAAAATAAAACGCCTCTTAAGTAATATACTCAATATTTTAATTGATATACTCTAATCTACAGGTAGCTGTTAACCTAATTTTTGCTGAAAGCCCCCAATCCGATAGTAAGCACGATACGCAAGTTCAAGATGGCGGAGATCAACAACCTAGTGGAAGATTTTTCTTCGGCGGTTTCTCAACTTGTAACTATACCGCAACGGTGGGTGATTTCCTACCTAATTACTTTTATATTTAACCCACGTTCTTTGGTTCTGTATAAGTACAAGCATACAAGTGCGACAGCTTTCTAAGTTTTAGACCGCAGGTTCAAATCCTCGTTTATGAGCTTTACAATCAGTTTTGTTAAATTGTTAATATAATTATACTTAAAAATACATTATTTTTAGCCTGGAGCTACATGCACTAGCTGCACTACAGCTTTAAGGTGCTTCTCCAACAACCAAGGCTTGGTTCGCACTTGTCGTGGTTTTCTACCGTATTGCAACGCTGGTCGATGCTCTTTCATTGCCGCCTCTAATTGCACTGGATCTGGGTAATCAACATAACTATAAAGGTAATTATTATTATATATTTTTTTATGGAAGAGGAGAGCAAACGAGCGTGCGTACGCACAAGCAAATCAGTCAGAAGTTTCTACGCAATGCTAAAGAGGTCCGTTCACAGAGCACTGGTTCTCCCACAATCAGAACGGCTCTCCGTTGTACGTGGCCAAAAGGTAGAAGCTGATATTGGGGTGGTTCGGACCAGAGATGAGAACAGTACTCTATATGTGGCCAGACCTGCGCCTTATAGACCGCAAGTCGTTGGCCAGGATTGAAATACTGCCCCGCTTAAATGATCACACTCAATTTCACCGAGGCGAACTTGACCTTTCTCTCCTGATGACCACGAAACTGACAGTCACTCGAAATGTCGAGTCCCAGTAATCCGATAAAATACGACAACGTACACGAGTCAGTAAGTTAGTTAATTAGTCATCGACCTCCAATTGCGGTTGCTCAGATTGCGATCATAGAGTTCCGGATGTAGACAAAATGCACTAACTGTATCTTGAGGTCTGACAGTGCGGTCACAAACGTGAGACTTTACAGTATTTATGAGTGGGTCCCAGGTGTTAGAAAGGCTCCAACCATATTCTGTATTGAAATTAGGATATTTTTTAATCGCGAATCATTCTTGGTATGTATCGAGCTTCCCTAGCGAGGATTTGTAGTTTATCAAATGTAGTATTATGGTTGGGCTTGTCTATTGTAAGTTCACACACTGCAGACTTTGATGTACGTCCATTCTTGATATCCACTATGTGTTCCCTAACCCTTGTACCGATGCTCCTCTTCGTTTTGACCAATGTATGACAAACCACAATCACAGTCAATTTTACAAACTTTTAATAGATCTCAAGAATTGGCTCACTTTTCTATGAGGTTTGTACATAGTTTTAATAGAAACCTTTTTTAAGATATTACCAATACTATCAGTAACTCCCTTAACATATGGAAGTAGGACCGGTTATCTTTCTACTGTGAGTGGCTTGATGTCCCTTGCTTTCAATAACCGCAGCGTAACGGTTTGTAAGATATAACAGAAGATCACCAGCTGATCGACTGTGGCGGAAGCCATATTGCCGGTTATTGATCAAGTGGCAATTCTCGAGGTACACTAGGAGCTGTCGGATGACGACGAAGAATGACCGCATACCATCGCAATCCGCTGACTGGTAGTGAAAAACACAGCAGATATCTTCCCTCACGAATACAGATACCCCGGTATAAAATGATGTTTAAGGTTATACCCGAGAGAGGCTGTGTCGCTAGGTTGAGATATCTGCGGGTCCGTCATAAATGACAAGGCCGGCTGTGCCGTCTCAAGGTGTTGATGGACGGTATTTAGGTTGGAGGGTCCCTGGAAGTCCCTATATGTTGCAAAAATCCACATTTAAAGTAGATGCCGCTGTGTTTCCTCGTGAGAGGGTGGTCGTTCCCCGGTCGAGCTAGCCTAAAACGTGATACAGTCAGATGATTCCAGCTAGGCCACTACCACTTAAAAGAAAATTATTATATGTATTCTATTATAAACAGACTTAATTCCCTAATTATTTCATATATTCAATTATTTTATCTATAAAATTTAATATCAGTGGAAAAAACTAAGAATTTTAAACAAAATACGGAAAGTAGTTCTAATTTTAACTTCCTCCAAAAGCATCTTTTCAATTTTAAAAGATACACACAAATGATGTTTGGTCTGTGATAACTTATTTATTTAATTTCTTCTTTCAGATCACACTGTACGTGTTATGAATTGTAAAATAGACTTCGATTTTTAAAAACTAATACCAGTACCTAATGTTGTCTAAAATTTTCACTTGATCTGTACATCTGTTTTTTTTACATATTTAACTTGCTTTTATAATTTTAATCAAATGATATCGTTCACTTTACTATTATATATCCTCACACCGTCTAAAGTTGATTCAATAAACGCTTTCGCATTTGATTGGATTTTATATTTTTTATTTATATTCCATAACTACTATTCTTCGTGATATAATATTTATATGATCATTTATAAAAAGTCTAAAACTAAGTATGTAGTAAATCATGAATATATAATTTTACTGATGTAGTTATTTTTTTATGATTTAACTTTACATAGAAAGTTAAAATATTTTTCTTGCTTACCTGATCCTAGATAAGTATGTTATTTTGGTATAAAGCTATCATTGAAAAAAAAAAGTTTTTAAATCATAGTTTTATTTTTATCAAACTTTTGTTTTTAGTGATAGAGATACACCAATATGATAAAGAGCGATAATTATTTAAACTAAAATAATAATGAACGGTTATCATTTTGTACATTTTATTATCAAAAAAATATGCTTTAATTATAATCTTCTTTACTATTTTTTGCATTATCACGCTGAATCTTACATTCATTTGAATACATGAAGGACTCTCATCGTCAAATAATCTGAGATTCAGTTTGATTATCGAGGAAAAATGCGAAAACATGCCCGTGTTAGTAACAACTGTGGATAGTAAGCCTAAACGAACAGCGTCGTTTTTTAATCGTTTGCAACCCGAGAATATCGTGGGTGTTGTATGTGCTACGGATTTTACCAACTACAAACGACTGGTTCAGAAAAAATATATTACTGTTAAATTCGTAAGTTTTTAATAGCATAAGCTTTAGAAAGATGTAAAAACCATTATAATATTACATTTATTGGAATTTAACTTACAAAAACATTTACACACAAAACTTACATTATGTTATTGTCTTGTAGTGGCAAAAAAGCATATAACTAAGTATGGCATTTATTACAGGCATTTTCGGTATAGTAAAGTATCAGAGTGAATATGTTGGCTACTTTAGATATAGAAGAAAATTAAAATATGAATATAATTGAATAGTATAGAAAACAAGCGGTAATTGGAGCGAACCCCATCACCGCCTAGTTAAGAAAAGTGTTGTATAATATTTTCTTTATTAATTTTTTTAAATTTAATTCCTAACATATGAAATTAGGACTTTTATGAAAGTCATTAAAACAATGTATTGCAGATATAACATATTTCATAACTTCTAAGTTTAACTATAATTTATTAATTTACTTTTTACATTTTCTTTAAAAAAAACAAAAAACTACAAGATATTTTTTTTTTCGAATTGTGCACCTTTTTACAGTCATTAACATGCTTCGACTAAGACAAACACCCCATTACTGTTTATTAGGCGTTTTTTTTAAGTTTAACAACTAATAATAAATAGTTTTATAATACGTAAATATACATCGATTGGTACTAGAGCGATTGCTATCGCCAAATTTTTTTTTTATTCGTCGTCATTTTTTTTAGAAAAACTTAAAACCCTTTGATAGATTTCGATGGAACAATTATCAGCTCTAAGTTACGTGAATACGCTTCAAAGGTTACCAAAACGATATCAATTGCATAATCAAATCGCTCAAAAATTAAGCCGAAAAAACGCTTACGTACACGACACATACATAGGCTTTTTTTAATTGTTTTAGAATTACTAAAGACACCTCAAAACGTAAAGATATAACAAAGAGAGTACTATTTTGTAGAATCGACGAGACTTATGAGAAAACCCTTATTCAATTGAATTAAATACTATAGAAAATTATTGTAAATCAATTACAGAGTATTAGTGAGAATAAAACTTATGTAAAATTTTATGAATTAATCACCATTTTAATAGAAGCAATAGGATAGTTGATAATTACCCCAAAAAATACATAACCAAGTCTTATAAAGATTCAGTAAAACGAAATTTAAAAGAGGGTCAGAAATTTGATACGAAATCTGTATTTATAGATAGTATTACTACGAATGTACAATACATATTTTTTGATACCTTCTATTCGTTGCTACATATTACGTAAGATATTCTTACTTATTGATGATTGAATTATTTTGCAAATTCAATAATTACCGAAAACTGTCATCTTGGTCTAATTTATTATAGTAATATGTGCATACTGACTACTATACACATATTACATATAATTATTCGGCTGTACACACGTTTATTATCGGAATTTTCCTCACTAATTTCGAACTTATTCCAGACCCCTTTTTACTGAACTCTCATATAAAGTTAAAAACATATATATATATATAGGATTTAAATAAAACTATAATATAATCGTGACTTCATTATTTATTTACAATAAATAGGACTCTACTTGATTAAATAGGGACCTATTATATCCTTAAATATAATATGAAAGATAGAGAAAAAACGACTACAGTATAAAAGTTTCAAAATTGTTATTAATGGTCACATAAAGTTGTTTTTATTGTCAAAGTTTAAACACCAATATCGAGTAACAAGCTTTAAATCACTCCTACTTTAATTTTGTGTTATAATTTTTATTTATTTTATTTATTTGTCAAACACAGCTAATACTAGTCAAGAAAGAGACCAGGCCTTAGAAATATGCCTTTGCCTTTCATAAAATTAAATTGTTCTAATTTATAGAATAAAAATTGTTACAAATTCGCATCTCATTCATCTAATTGATATTATAATAATGAATGTATAATATTTTTAATACACATAATTTGCGATTGACAACATTTCTAATCTTATCGTTAATGACATCGCAAGAGATATTTGTTGATTATCTAGTGACATTGCATAGGTATATAGTAAGAAATAACCTAACCGCTAGCCTTTCATTCTATAAGTCGCAGTCCAATGACATTTAAATATTTCATTATTTTAATTCATTCAAATAACATTAATACAAATATATCAAGTTTTATTGTCTGGGTTAAAAGCATCAATTTGTATGTTCCCGCTTAATTATTAAAAATTTATAGAATTTAAAAAATATATATTTTTTGTAATAAGGAAGTCTAAGTTGTTTATTAAAATTCTGGAATACAAAAATTTTAACACCAATTACCTAATCCAAGGTTTTCAAAAAGATATTAATTTCCAATTGGGAATTAATTATTTATCTCAGGTATATAAAGTTTGGCTTTTAGCCAAGCTCAATGACTTCGCGCTCGGCCAGCACTGGCATTGCTACTGATTTTTACGGCGACTGGGGAGGCTGCTGTTACGGTAAGTCTTCTTTAACAGGATATTGTCGACAGCGGGAAGGAGCAAATATCTTTTATCTGAGGCGTGGTAGGGAACTTTTAGAGATCTAAAATAATAAAACTTCGGGTTCTTCTTGAACTGCCAGCGGTCTTTGGTTGGAGAATTGTGATAGTTGAGAGATAAGGGTGATTGTGGTAAAGGGGTATTGGGTAAATCGTTCAGCGGCCGGTGGAGGTACCTCCCGGTCGGGTGCGAGTAAGCAGGTATTGGCGGCGGCGGTAGGTCGGTGTCGTCTGAATCGATGGGTATGTCAATTTCGGGATCAGGGAGATATTGCCTGCGAAAAAAATTCATTCTCAGATATATTTACATAATATTATGACATCATGTTGCACAATCATTGACAACATAAAATTCTTGACAATTTGATATATTTATTATCAAATACAAAATCATAACATAATATATTAACTTACCTAGACCCGAAATTCTCGTCATGGGAATGCTTCCTGCGAATAAAAATTAAAGGTAATAAAATTTAAAAAACGGTCTCAGAATAACACAAATTCCGTTGTTTGTTTAAATATATTTCATAAAATTATACGCATTTTTTTTTAAACATGCTACTTTGAAGGCAGTATCAATTTAAGTTTAGAATTGACGCCATTTGTTTCAGCTCTTCTACACACATTTAACTAAACATCGATTCTAACATCAAGTAACCTGTGCGTTCTAACATATAACATGCCTCTAAGTAGTGCACTGCTGATTTACGAAGAACTTTGGTAAAGCAAAGCACACCCTATCTACTGTTTTCTATTATAGACACGTTTAATTTTCAAAATCCTATTTAGAAACCTGTATAATTCCTGACTAGGTAAAAGCAGTCTGGCTCTTCCAGACCTACTGTAGCGGCCGCCAGAAAACCTAAATGATGGTAATAAACCTAACCGAGCCAATGACCCAATATGACGCTTTTCGAAATTTTCTCGCTTTATATCATCATCCTCTGTAACAATTGCAAATTCCAAACAAATAACTGTATAGTGCTTGTAACTTAACATAAAGAAAAATCTTTTACATACCTACTGATCTTTTATCATCATTGTCGTTGTCGTAATCATCTGGCGTGGGAATGTCGTTGCGATCCAGTACATCAGGAATAGAATAAATTGATCTCTTGCTTTTGGTATTGCCATTACTTTCAATGTATATAGGTCTATAAAGTCCGTGAACTGGCATTCCAATAGCACCCCGTTTTAGATACCAGTTACCATCGTAATCAATTTTCGTATCAATTGAGTCGGGGGAGTATCCAACATCACGTTTGAAAACTTGCGAAAGTGGAGGAAACATTTCAGGGTTTACAGATTGTTGAAAGTCATACATTTCGTTAAAATCAAGTGGACCATCTATTTCTGTCAGTGGTGGTACAGGGTTCTGATAAAATGGATAGAAATACTCGTCACCCGTTATTTCATCCTTCTTATGGATTAAACCATTTCTTGCAAGTGCTGCAATATTGCGCTTATCATTGCTATATTGTCCTCGTCCAAAGCGGTATCCATCCCTGGCTAATGATTGCACATTCCTCTTCATAGCGGAATAACTGCGCAGACGCGCGATTGAAGCTAAGTTTCTTTTTTCTTGCACTTCTTCATCGTCTTGCTCTTGTTTATCAGTTTCATCATAGGGTGATCTATATGTAGGAAGCTGTCCATTTTTAGCTAGAGTCGAAATGCTTCTCTTGAAACCAGAAGCAATACTTTTTAGATATCCATCTCTAGCCAGAGCTGCAACGTTTCTTCGGGGAAATGTAGGCCAGGAATTAGTTGAGGTATCAGAAGGCAGCCCCACAACCTAATAAAAACAACGGAAAGTTTTTAAAAATGGTTAAATTAGATTATTTGTATGACAATTACCTTACCTGATCTATATAAAGAGAATATGCCAAAGCCAAAGTAATGGTTGTAAAGAACCATCTACTATGTTTCCTTGAGGTAATACGCGTTCTACGCTTCATCTAAAATAAAAAAAAATTCAAAATAATTTAAGAAAAAACTGAGAATATTGAAATTAGTTTAGAGAAAAAAATAAATTATTGTCCTATATTTTTAAAACTGACATGAATAGTGATAAAATCCACTAAAACCAATTTATAAGGATTTTAAAATTGAAATCCGGACAATGGAGTTTTAATTAACATCCAACAGTCTCTTCACTAAACTGAAATTCAATTACTGCACATATATTCTGGTAATTAAATATGTTTTACGCATCTCCCACAGATAGCATTTCAGTTTTATCACAGCGTAAGCATCAATATTGTTCACTCATTTATCCTTTTACTTTTATCAGCATTATACATATATACAAATTGTCGATTTACATAAAAATATTTGGGATAAAATCTATTGCCAGTTTTTTATTAAATATTATTAAAAAAGGAATTATGAAAAACGTACAAAAAACAGTACCCATTGATATGAGCACACAGATACTAAATAGTTCTCTCTATAATATACAATTCACTCTATACGAGCACTCCGACGGTAGTGTGTTGCACAAAATATTAATTATATGTTTTGTATGTCACCTGGAGAAATCTATACTTATATAAAATATCTAAAAATAATATAAAATATATACTGAATTGCACCGGCAATGGTCACCAGATCATTTATTTAAAACGTGACGATCGCGACGTCGTGATACTTTAAAATCCCTAATATACATTTAATATCACAAATATATGTATACATTCATATATATACATTAAAAGCAAATCACTGAACAACATTTTAAAATGGCATGTGTTTGTTTTCGGTCTGTCACCACACGTATATTCGTACCTATAGATATCTCTTACTAACTGAAAGAATCTTATTAATTCGGGATAACAAAAAAATATTTAATATGTAATTAATTACAATTTATTCGTCAGGATTTATAACTTTATAACAAAATATATAGCAGATAAGTCGAAAATAATACTAAGTTATTTTATGAGATCTTTTACTCATTGATAATGGCCGTTGAGTATAAGATTTAGTTTAAAATATATTTTGCAACACATTAGTAATAAAACTCTTTTCATTTATTTTTATAGAACAAGTACAAATTTCGAAATTTTAGGATTATTAAAATTAATTCAACAAAACAAAAATTTCACTTATAATATATAAGTGAAATTTTTGTTTAAAATATAAATATATTTAAATTAAGTTGAAATATTCGTAATATTTTATTTTAATTCAATTTCTTTTTTTTTTGTAAATTAAACACTATAAAATATTAGACGTTACATACAACATTTCTTTTTAAAAAAAATCTACGTAAATTATTTAAAGGTAAATTTACAAAAAATGATTAACACCTATATTTTAACGAATGTTTTGATTTAAAAATCTGCAGGAATTCACAATGTTACAAAAAATAACAGTTACACAAAACATTAATGAAAAATAATAAACGAAACTAAAATAATAAAAAAACCTTAAACTTAATACTTACTTTTAGAAGAACAATTCACTTACTTTTACACACTTGAAAACTTTATGATAACAATATTTTTAATGGTTCTATGTTAGTGGTCTTGGCGGGAATGTGGCTCATCCTCGGAGATGCAGGCTTTATAGCCGGATGTATAGCTTTAGGGCGCAGGCGCGAACGAAAGCAAACTCATGGAATTTTACATTTATCATAGTTTGACCTCTAAAGATATAGCATTAAGAACTATTACTGTAGTGCACTGTTGGAGCAGAATACACGGGGTGGAGTTCTCAAGGTAAGCGCATATTGCACTTAAACTGATGAACACCTTTTACAGGCTATATAAATTAATTGCAGGATTGTATCACTTAAGAAAGTTATGGTATGAACGCTTCGATTTGAAAGTCCTTCTAAACTGCATCAGGTGAAAGCAAGGTCTCTCTTGAAGGGTAAACGGAAATCTAATGGAAACTCCAATAATTTCATTATAGTTTCAGAAATTTTAATGAGGCTTATGTATTGTGTTTACTTGGATGTATATATTTAATTTAGGTGATTTGAGTTCAATGCCTAAAAAAAATAAAATTCTTTAAATAATATAAGTTATCATTAAATTATTTTTTATATATAAGAGAATAAAGAGAACATAATAAATAAAATTTCAATAAAATTTCAATTTAAATAAATAATTTTTATTTTATTTTATTTATATCCAAAAAAAATATTTATATATTAATTATATAATAAAACAAACACTTTATTCTCAGAATCGTTATCATACTAGGGCCATGAGCAAGCAAGCGAGGAAAGCTGAGAGAAAAAAAATATATATTACAAAATCTTTACCTTGATATTATATCTGCAATTAACAAAAAATGATATATGTCAGTCATATTAAGAATTTAAGATGTACTCGTGTAAAAGAACGTTTCAATTAAAAATAAAGTTGATTGCAAATTAGTCTTAATCTACAATTCAAAATCTAAAGGTTATAAAAAGGTGGGCGTGTGATAATTAAGTGGTCAAAATTTGATAAGTATAGCTTGATCAGTGTAGAAGAAGATAGCGGACAAAATTTGATCGCGTTGATCGGTAAAGAGCTTCGCTTCCCTCAACTTCATTATATGTAAATTTTCTAATATATATTATTAAATTCCATATTTTGATACATTAATTTATACATTAAAATAATTAAAACTTTCAAGAGAACAAAACGGACAATGCACATTCCTCTCATTATTAAAAGTGAATTATATAAATGCAAAATTCAAAATTAAAAGTTACTTTTAAATTTAACTAAGAAAATTCTAGTGTTGCGTTAACGAAACCTATGAATTAACCAAGTCACGTCGTGGCTCCAATTTTAGAGGAAATTTAACATTCACAGTTGTGAATGCCAAATTTAATAATACTATTTGAATTTTTGTAAATTCAAGTAAAAATCATTAATAAAAACAAATACCATATACATGACAATTGGTACATGATGAAAGATATGATGTTTTTTCGATAGTGAACAAGACACCCTGAGATAGGAGCATTTATTAAATTATGAAAATAGAGTTAGATTATTATTAATGTTGAGTGTGTATAGATGAGTTGCTGGAACAGACTTCCACCGCTCTTGCGTGACCTTAAAAATATTAAAACTTTTAAAATTAAATTGAAATCATTTCTAATTAACTTACAGACTACGTAAATATTTATTGTTTCATTAATTGATTTCTTTATGCATGTATGTGTGTGGGTGTGTGTAGGTATGTATGTATGTATGTGTGGGTATTGGTATATATGTATGTAAATATATACTTTTAATCCTACTTCCATGTTCAGCACGCTGTACTATATCGGTGTTCCAGAACTAAATAGGTTTGCCGAATAATTTATTTACAATTTTAAAACCTGCTTTGTAGTTTACTAAGATTAGGTAAATCCATTTTCAAACCGTTTTTATTTTAGAAATACCTGCATTGATGAGATATAGTAATAATAATAATAATTTTTTTTTTTTTTTTTTTTTTGTTTAGTATTATTATTTTTTTTGTTATAATTGTTGTTGTTGTTGTTGTCATTTTTATGTTTTGTTAATTTACGATCGTACATAAGTTTTATTTTTATACTGTAATACAATAATTATTCTTCATTCCATCTTGTTCTTTTTTTTTTAATTTATTATATAATTTATGCATTCTGTTTAATGTAGATACTCCATCATTGTTTCACCTTATTTTTGTTATATTACCTTAGTACCTACATTAACGTTTATCATTTTTAATTCTTTTATTTTTATGTAAAATAACTGTTTATACTTAGCGACGTAACTCGCTTAAAGACAGTCACAGAATACCAGCTTTGAGAATATTGTTCTCAACAATCAGCTGAGTGGCCAACCTTTTTGGATAACTGTGAATTTTTTTTTTTTTAATTAATTAGCGTCATAGTGTTAATTGTTAAGTGTTTTGTTGTTATTTTTTTTTTATTGTTCTGTATAGGTTGTCCAAATAAAGATTTTTGATTTGATTTGATTTGATTTGATTTGATTTGATTTGATTTGATTTGATTTGGTTTGGTTTGGTTCGGTTCGGTTCGGTTCGGTTCGGTTCGGTTCGGTTCGGTTCGGTTTGGTTTGGTTTGATTTGATTTGATTAATCATCTCAAATATTAAGAAATCATATATTTCTCGTTTTAAATAAAGTCCTCGGTCAGCATCTTTGAAAAAACAAAATATGACGAGCGCCCTACCCTTTTCATCTTTCATGTCTTTCATATCTTATTCAAACTTTTACATTATTTAAATGCGAACCTTTTAAAGTTTATGGCAGTTAGCAGATTATTCTTTATTATTACTTTTATATATAAAGGTGCTGAAAATAAAAGATAAGTCCCTAGTAATTTGGAAGTTAATTCGGCTTGTGACTAACTAATTAAATTGTAAATACATATTTTTACTCTCAAAAATAATTACTTGCTTTAAATAAATTATTTTGAATTAATATTTTTCTTATAAATAATTTTATTAACCGTGTCTATAATATTGTCTATGTAGCCTACATTAAGTTTAAAGTGAAGTTAGTTGCTTCGTTACTACAAATTACAAAGTTTAGCTCCGACACTGGTACACTGCAACGTTCCGCAGTGAAGTGACTCAATTATGACTACTGTAACAGAAGACAGGGCTACCATCCATCCGGAAATCCGGGATTTGTTCTAATTTTGAGGGTGCCCTGGGGCTTCCGGAAAGGGTTTTCAAAGCGTGTTCTTGTAAAACACGGATACTATTTGTTTACGGGGAATCTCGTTTTATAATTAAATTTAATTGAAAGATAATGAAAATTTTCCAGTGTCCGGAAAAATAAATTTCATCCAAATGTCTTGAAATGTTAAGGATTTTGTACGGCATCGGTAATTTAAGTATTGGCAGCCCTTTGTATCATGCAAATCAACAGAAGGTAGAGTTCTAAGTATGTTAGAATACAATTAAGCGTTTCAGTATTTCATATGCAAACCCGATAATATCAAATTTTAACAAGTCCCACGTGTCACAGCTAACTTGACGCAGAGGGAGCAATAAGATTCGTATTACTTTTAAATTATTTACGAATGAAACTCAAAACTTGCCAAGTAGGAAGCTTGATAAAATTTGTATCTAGTTCACATTTAGCATAAAATACATACAATATTTTTTTATATATATGATATTGTATGTAATAACAATGACACAATGAATGACAATGAAAAGACAATGAAAAGATATGTCCAAAACTAGATGGCGCCACAGGATTAATAATTTGATTTCACATTCAGTATGTCTTAGAAATTTGAAATTCGAACACTTATAGTATTTGCTATCTATAAGAAATAATTACATTCGAAATCCTTTGTAATTATACCTTGTGCGCTGTAGGATGGTGCGGGTGACACTGTCAGTAACGTTTCGTTTCTCCTTGACAGTAGCCGTAATTTACAAATTATATTTTAGTATTTTTCATTAGACGACATTCGTAATAACTGTAGTAAATTAAAATACGTGCAATCAGAATGTTCTAGTCTACAAATAAAATCTAATAGAAAGAAAAATTAAGCAAAGTGTTATGTGTATAACATAACGTTTAGTGAGGGGATGTACTGCTACGATGGACAGTCGATGTTTTTTTATAATAAAAAAGTATATTGTGCGTAAATAATTCCATTTTTATTGTTAAAAAATACATAATTATATTAATGAAACAACAGAATATATATATAGGGTAGTAATTCTTAAAAGGTTGCTAATAAAAAATACATTTTATTCACCTAAACTCATATTGGAGTCATTGCTATCAGTACGATTGCTAGAATCGTACTGATAGCAATGACTCCAATATGAGTATATGGTAAACAAAATGCCCGCTGCGCTGATACGCTATGGAGCAAAAACGTTGTCACGAAAAAACAATACTTAGCCCATTTTGATTATTTTATATACGTAAAGACAAGTTCGTACACGTCACAGAGTTACACTGCACAACTGTATAACACATTAATGTTTACAACAATATTAAAGAGGACTAGATTTTTGCTCTGAGTTATCGGAAGCGAAAAAAACGAAATGCATAACGTCAATCCCTAGTCATGTAGTACTGATAGACGTTACCCGCACCATGATCACATTAATGAGACGTCAGGCCAAAACTAAATTAAATTATTAAGAAATTAGAAATTCATAACTTATTAAGTATTCTCTTATTTTTCGTGTCTAAAGATATCTTTTCATTGTCATTCATTGTGTCATTGTTATAGTCTAATATATCTTACGCTCTATGTCATGGTTTTGATAAAAGAAAGGACAAAATAATTACTTATTTCTAAGAAGACCAGAAGACCAGAACTTTAAACAATTGGAAACCGAGTATTCGCGATAGGTGTAGACCAATCGACGTTATGTCAGCTAAAAGTAAGTTGTCACAAATAAAAAATTATTTCTTACTTTTATTTTTAAGAAAATGTAAAAAATAAGTTTTATCAAATTTATTGTTAAATTTATAAGTTACGAAATATTATGAATCCACAATAAGTTGCTTTAATGACTAGTAAAAGTACTGATGAAATGAATTAAAAATAATAATAATAATAATAATAAAGATAAATCGTTACATATTGGAAAACTACAACTACTAAAAACTACTTAAAATTGATAGTCTAACCTTTAAATTTTTCACTTAAATGCATTGAACTTTGCATTAATTCGGTATAACGACTAACATATACATACTTTTATATTAATAGATTCGGTTCTAATGGGGCTCAGAGGGAGCACTTACGTGCAAGTCATATTTCTACTGCAAATAACTAGGTACTTAACAATTCCTCTTCTCTGTCTCTTTCTCTTTACAGTCTTCACTTTCATCAAGTTGGTTCGTTTTGGCATACATGTAATAAGCGCGTTTCTAAAAATTCTATTGAGGTAAAATAGAAAATAAAACGAAAAAATTAATAATTTACTTTTATTTAATAACATTAAACAATTACTGGAGGATATTTTATGTAAAATTAGCCACCGATCTGTTTTTCTCTTTACGAAAAAAATTGAAATTGTTATAATATATAAAAAATCTTATAAGAAAAAATAAAAAAAATACATTTCTTTATATATTCCAATATTCAAAAAAGCATACAAATTCATAAAAAAATAAAAAAATATGATTTCTGGACGGCATATAATTCATTAGTTTAAAACAATATAAAAAGACAGATGAAACAATTATATTCATAAGCTAGTTTCAATCTGTCCCGACTTCAAATCACTCAGCTTGCTCTCAACTAAATCTAGATCATTTATTCTATCCAATGTGTCTACATCAGAAGGTTGCGTAACATTCGATACACTCCCGCAGTCTCCGACACTTATAACACTATTATCCCAAATTCGTTTTACACCATTGTCTTCTGTTTTTACAAAAATATTACGAGATTTATTCACTAGAATCGTTGAGTCAAATCTACGTCCTGGCGTGGATACGCTGCACGTCAAATCATTGATTTGGTTTAAAACATCTGTAAGATAAACATAAATGGATGTTGAAAATAATAAGAATTAACACCAACATCTCGTCTTACCGCGAACACGTTTGCTGCAAAGCATTAGAAACGTCGGATTAAATATAAAAATGTAATAATAAACGCGAGTTATATCCGAAAAATATTTTTATTGAAATGTGTAGTACTCGTGTAAATCTTGGAAAACATTAATAAGAATGAATTTGAATGTAGCTACGATAGAAGTTTTTTTTTTTTTTTAATAAATAAAGGATGAAAAATGTATCGATACGACCAAGATTCGAACACGTAGCGGCTCGGAAACCATCCCGTCACTCAACGATTAGGCTAATAAGGAGGGAGCTGATAATACTTACAGCTTAAAGTCTCTATAAAAATGATAACAGCAGCAAGCATAATTAACAAGACTGCCTTTCTTGTTAATTCCAATATAACAGTAAAGATTTTAAAGGCGGTTTTTCAAATTACGCTTAATTTAAAAAGCCGCCTGTAATTGTGTGTTTTTTTAAAGTAATATCATCAATATATATTCTACATATTTTAATCTTTTATTTTTAGGATAATTACTCTTAAAGTAGTATTATTACATATATGAAGAATGATTTTATTTATTATTATGATAACTAACAGTAGTAGTATAATGCACATACATAGTCTGCCTCATGTACGTGCCTATCATTTTTTTCAATCATCCGTTTCGATGAATTGCTGTTTTCAATAAACAAACTTTTCCGTTTTATATATAGTATAGATTACTATTAAGCAGAGTGAACAGTTCACGCCGCGATTCCGCCGTGCTCAGAGCTCATGAAGGAGGACCCCGAATGGGTTTGAAACTAGTCGGACAAAATTCCGATAGGAATAACGTAAGTACAGCCGGATAATTATAGATAATAGTAATCATGGATCACGAAGGTTTACATACAAAAATTAGTATAGATTTTAGGTTTTACAGTTGACTTCTTTATAAAACATTAGGACATAACCAACACTTACCAGTAATTTGCAAACTTGAATCCTCAATGAGGCTCTGCTCTAATATAGTACTTGTCTCCAATTCCTGATATATCACATCTTTATCACTCGCCATCACACAATGTTTGTTCAGAACAGCTTTTCGTAAAGAAGATCGCATCTTCATCGGAGTCTGATATAAGATTGATGTTTCACGATTCTTAAGTTTTATTTCAGATATATTGCATATTTCATCCAATTGGATGGAAAAGTTCAAATCATTTCTTATTTTCAAATGCTTCGTCAACGCTGCAAGAGGAAACCTTCCCGTCGATGATCTTAAGTTTGTTCTTGCAAATATACTTCTTGTTATATTATTTGTTATTTTTCTTGGCGAATTGACATATGTATTACCATTTTTACCATGTAAAGTTTGAGTTATATTTTTAATATCCGGTTCTTCGTAAAATTCGTCGTTTTCTGCTGGATTTAATATATTGTTTATTTTTTTAATTAACGTGTATAGAAGTTTTAATCGTTTTATCAGCTGTTCGAAAGAGACGGTATGTTTTTGTGTCCTTGTCACATCGTATGTATAATCGCCTTCTTCACACAATAGATTGCTAACAATTTTGCATTCCATTTGAACTAAAACAAAATATAATAATTAATTAAAATAACTTGATAGGACAAAAATTATAGAAACAAAACTGTGATTAAATAAAAAACCTTACTAAGGAATTTCAAAAGTAATATAATTATTAATTAATGATATATTTAATACCCTTGTCCAGATCCTGTAGGAGTGGCGCCAATAGTTCTGTATAACTCAATGCATCTGGTTCAAGCTCGTTGTACACTTGAAAAAATTCAACCAAGACACACCCCATGTTGATAACTGTACAGGATTTCACATTATCATATGATTTATCCTTTGTTATTTCCAGCAACTTCTGATGCATCATTTGTTTAACTTTCTGAAAAAAAGTTTATTACTGAATATAATATAACTCTAAACAAGTATAAATGGCCAACCATATTACTGCGTAAAAGAATCTGCAAACACAAAAAAATTAATTGAATTTCTCAATATTATCTTATAACTGTAAAATCTTAACATAATTTTATAAAGACCCATTCACCATATTTATATCAAGACTTTTCTTGATTCATAATTACTATTAGATATAATTTTCCTTCTGTGCACATGTTAATGTTATGGGAATTTCTGTTCAATAATTTCAATCTCATCCGGAGAAGTTATTCATACCAGGATAATTATATATAATAGTGTCAATAACAGTTACAAAACTACTAGAGTAATACTTACATATATAATTATTATTACATTACATTTATGATTTACCATATTTTACTCACATCTGCAAAAGCAGCAGGATCCACTATTAAGAAAATGCCGTTCCTTATTTGTTTCACTTCTTGGTTCCAAATATTGATTAATATAGAGGAATGGTGGCTCTGTGGGGACATCATTACCGCTGGTACCAAGTGTGGGTCCAAAGCTTCCAAGCTCGCTAGACCACCACGAAGGGAGAGAATTCCTTAAAGGGAATAAAAAGAATATTATTTTAAGTTTATTTTTACATTACATTTATATATATATATATATATATATTCTTTATTGTACACCAAAAAAAAAAACATATACAAAAAAAAACAAAAAACATATAGGTACAAGTATAATATAACTGTTAATAACCTGTTTCTGTACATTGAATATATTTTAAAACTTTTAAGCAATCGATATAGACACCAAATCTCCAATTTTGGAAATTTCTGTTTGTCTGTATGTTTGTGCACGAGTAGCGCAAAACCTACGCGACAGATTTTGGTGAAATTTGGCATGGTGATAGCTTAACGTCCTGATCAATATTTAAGATAAAATAAACTGCAAGTAGACACAAAATACTAGTTCTATCATTAATTCTATTAAGATATCTTAAAAAAGAATATAAGGCGTCTCTACATAGGGACGTATATTGAAATTTTTTGAACATTAAATTAAAAGTACCACAGAAAAAAATACACAAAATGCGTACATTTTATATATGACTTTTGATGTTCAAAATTAGATGGCATAACAACACCTCAAGGTTTATTCGTAACTAAATAAGGAAATGCAATAGCCCGTCCATCTCGAAGTAATTCGAGCACATACAATATACGCTATTGGTAAGAAATTATCACGTTCAAAATTCATTATCATGATCATTTGTACCAGTTCTATCTCATAAAACTAGTTCCCAACAGAATAAAGAAAATTTATAAGTTGTTTTAATGAAACGAACAAAAACTATTTTGTTAACTTTTTACCGGTGTTTAATCAGAAGATGATAAATTGCGATAATAAGTTTTTCTAATGGGTTCGATCAGTAGCTCTAAACGAATGTTTTAAACGTATAGCGGATTATTACAAACAAATAATAGATTATGAAAGTATAATGGATAAAAACAAAACCCTCTTTAAAAAAACGAATAAAATTAAACCAATAAAAGACCTGATACTAAAAAAAATCTCACAAACAGTACTTCCAGATCAAAATACTTCAAACATGACTTACTTTTTTGATCGGATGAACAAGACATCGCAAAAGATCCTATTTGCAACAATCTTTCATTATGCAAGTCAAATTCTTTAATAAACTTGCAATTTTCCGCCTCATCGTCACCATTCTTGCAACAGGTACATATTTGTTCTTTTCTCTTTTCAAAATGCCCTTTTAACATGTCCGCTGGCGACATATTTTGACTAAAGCAATGTATTACTAGTGCTAATAAAGCAGTGTTGGTGTTCGTCTCCAGCACATATAAAACATCTTTCAATACATCTATCAGTACATTAATGTTTGAAGGCTTTAAAGGTAGTTTTAAAGTTTCTGTTGTAGCTTTTACAGTATGAAGATCACCGTCAATGAGATCGGTTATAAGTGCTTTTGTTTCCCTCATAACCTAGAATGTAATTATAATGAAACACGCAGTTCTTTAACTTTTAACCAATTTATAGTATTGTATTATATTGTTTTGTTTAGCAAAAGAAATGTTTTGTTATGAATCAAGGATAAAAAAAAATATTTATAATTTATTTGTTAAAATAATTACAATAATTAACACTTTTCTGGAGCATGTCCCATGCACGCTCAATAAATTTAGGTCTGGCGATTGTGCAGGTCTCCGAGCTATATTTAAACGTGCATTGTCATGCATCAGACTGAAAACTGAGCCAAGCCTGCGCGAATGGGTTTACATGAGGTATAAGAACATCAGCCACGTAATGTTCGGCATTCATACTACCATCTATAAAAACGACCTCAGTTCGTCTGTTCTTCATTATACCCGCCCAGACTATCACAGTGGAGTCCCTGTAAGGGTGCACTTCCTGAACTCATCTCAGCCTTTCAATATTTCCATGACAACGATACACCCTTACTCTTCTGGTATCGGATTTGAAACCGAACTTAGACTCGTCGCAAAACAAAATTTTGTCCCGTTGATCCTGGGTTCATGTGACCCGCTGTCTACACCATTCGTTTCGCAGGTCGCGATTCCTGTGGTTTAAAGGTGGGCAGCTGATTGAACGTCGTATTCGTAGGTCGTACTCATGCAGCCTATTTCTTGCAGATTGGGGTCTAACAACAACACCACTTGAAAACTGCAGCTTTAAATCTATCTCCCGGGTGGTTAGAATCGGCTGACGTCTTACAATAAGTTGCAGGAAACTGTAATATCTAGCAGTGCTCCTTCCTAGTCCCGGGTACTGCTCAGCCGTTGTGACGTACGCTGCCAGAGACGACAACTTATGCTTCTATTGACACCAACCTAAATACCGTCCACTACCACCTTGAAACGGCGCAGCCGGCCTTATTGATTTTAACGGAGACGCAGATATCTAAACCTGGCGACACAGCGTACCTCATACCCCAGGTTTAAACTTGAACATCATATTTTATAACACACGCCGGGGTATCTGTGTTTGTTTTTACTCTGACTGTGCGTTCACACTGACAATCATGTAAGAGTCTACGCGTGCCTCTACAGGTCCCATAGTGGTAATGCAGAAACGGAAAAACTCTTGGGCCATGTCCAGGCGAAGATTGATGACCTGCTTTCAGATTCCCTCCGCTGAAGTAATAGTCTGGTGGGTAGAGATCTGTGTTTAACTATTGATTTAACAGTTAGTTCAGACGCACACTCGTCTACCGGACGTTCCCATTTTGTATGATCTTCTGCTACATACACATCGCGGAAAGTACCAAGTTATTGTCGAGACTCCCCGAGGGTCCTCCGATCCTACCCATAGGGACCGATTTGTTTTCCCTTCCAATGATCCCAGTGACTGCGCTGCGGCTATAGCTAATGTGATACTACAGCATGGAATTATTTATAGCAAGCTCTGTGCCAAATCGCGAGCTGATTTGATGCGTCTGTCAGGGCTGCAGCAACCGGCAAACGGCAGACGTACCAAGCTTTGACTAATGCGTGAGACACCAATGATCCGAACTATAGAGTTCTGAAGAGGAAATACAATGATGTAACCAGATTCTTCAAACTGCAGATCGCTAGAGCTAAGTTCAAGTATGTCGTCTAATTTTGGGATCAGTTGGAAAAGTATCCACCAGACAATCGCAAGTTTTGGGCGCTTTCTAAAGCCACTCTGCCTAACTTTTGACAGCCGTCCCTACTGTCATTGAATACGGCAATTGATTCTTTGGCCCATACGGACAAAGAGAAAGCCAGTCTCTTGGACACTCTTTTTGCCTCTAACTTGAACTTAAACGACCAAGGAAAAACAACGCCTACCATCCAGGGGTGCAAAGCTTAATGTCGGCAAGAATTTCTGACAAAAAAAAGTACGACAGCCTCATTTTCTTTGGATGTTCATAAGTCGAGTGAGCTGGATAGTATTTCCCCAATCGTGCTACGAACGTGTTCCCCTGAGTTGATTTCAGTACTAACGCATTTATTTCGGTACTGAGATGATCTGGCAGTTAGTCTGAATATAGCGAAAGCCTTCAATTATATAGGACACAAGGTGCTTCTTTCGAAGCTTACTTCCTATGGGTTTCCCGAGAGTTTATGCAAATGGATCACCTGGATAGTTTATGCAAGCTTTTTCACTGGGCAGAACAAACCGATCGTACTCGACGGTTTTTGCTTTGATCCCAAGCCCATGAACGGTAGTGTACCCCAAGGCTGCGTGCTATCCCCAACCCAATTCCTCCTGCACATCAATGATATATTGGATATTTCCAACATACATTGTTATGCGGATGACAGCACTGAGGTGGCGGTAAATTCTGGTCGTTCAGGTCTCTCTCGGGAAAACGTCGACGAGTGCCGAAATAAACTATAGAATTCTCCCTAGAAATGGTCTCGGAAAGGGGCGAACTGAACCTCGTTTAGTTTAATCCCAAAAGACACAAGTTTGCACGTTTACCACTAAGAAGACCCTATTTGTCGTATCGCCGTTCTTCAAGAGCACACTCCTTAATGCCTCGCCAAGTATCAGAACACTGGGACTAGACATTTAGATCGACTGTCAGTTTCATGGTCATCTGGAGAGCAAGACCAAGTTGGCCTCGATGGGATTTAGTGTGATCAATAGGCAGTATTTCAATTCTAGACAACGACTGGCACAGGTCCGGCCATATATGGAGTACTGTTCTCATCTCTGGTCCGGATCTTAGACTATTTGATTGGTTTAATTGGAAAAAATAGGCTGACACTCCATCTATTTTTTCTTTTATTAATTTTGAGTTTTAATTTCTCCTTACTTCTTTAATTGTTTTTTTAAAAATACTTACTTTATGTGTGAAGCGCTATGATACTTATGATAAGAGAAAGAGTGTGGACTTACCACTTGACAACGAGCTCGAATTATAGGTTGATCAACAGGCAAACAGTATTTACAAAGAGTCATTGCACACAACAGCAGTTCATCTATAGATGTATGTAGCCCGCACACATTTTCTACCAACTGTGTATTATAAAAATATTAACACCAACTTTACAATACTTGGTAAGGATCCTATTTTTTTATATAACAAATATCTATATATATTACTAATAGTGTAAATATTAGTTCTTTCATAATTATAAAAAAAAAGTTTTGATACAAATAAAAATGCTGGAGTCACAGAAGTCACCTAAAAACTTAAAAAATGTTCTGCAAATCAAAACTTTGACAAGTATTGTAAAATAATGTGTATATTATTAATTGAATATAATATGTTTTATAATATTAGTCCGTAAACAAGAATTGTGAACTGATATCAGTTTCATATATATTAAATACTAATATAAATTACCTACTTCACTCTTCCATTGACAGAACAATTCCTCCTTCTCCTTAATATCTGTTTTATACACAATAGTAGATAACTTATTGAGAAGATCAAAAGTTTGATCAATCCAATTAACAAAATACATTGTTGAGGCAAAAATAGGGTCATCAAAATTGATATCATCTCTCCGTTTGATTAGAAGCTCTTCAATGGACAACAGTTTATTGTAGCACCAGGATAACCTTTCTAAAGTACAATTACGGCTCTCCTGTAAAAATATTAAACATATTCATCATGCAAAAAACATATATTTATTTTAAAAAAAAAATATTACTATTACTTTAATATGGTATATATTCCACTTAGTGGCTGCTAATATATATATAATTAATGTTGGAGTGTAAAATTACCTGGAGGATAACTTTGTGGTGGTTTTCTAATTTGACAATATCTATCAAGGTTATGATACATTTCTTTACTTGATCTGAACAGAGCGTGTAGACATAACGTATTTGTACTACATTCTCTTCCAATAAAACCTCAGATGTGCTACAATTGTGCAAGATATTACTAATTCTACTTATCAGAGGGTGGATGTAATTAAGAAGCACTTCCTGAAATTAGTCAAGTTATAATATTAAGTAGATTACTTTTACCTTAGATACTTGTATAATACTTATAAAAGCAGAAATTTAGTATATTAAAACTTTACCACAATAAACGTTATTGCGTTCGAAGAATCTGTGGGCATTTTCATTAATTCACTATCTTTAGTAAAATCATTTAGTCCCATTTTGAAGTTGTTGAATTATTACATTTAAAAGTAGACTACACTGTATTTGTAAAATGATTTTGTATACGATATTAAGTTTCCTACTTTTTTAAAAATAACGACATCAAATGTTCATCACGTTTACATGAAAAATCGTGACACAGATTACTTAGGGAATGGATCGTGTTAATGACAAGGAATGCACAGAGTAAATAAGCAGTAGAAAGTCTAGTCTATCTAAATTTCAAGTAGAACTAAAAACTCACATGATGCTTACTTTGAACTCCTATCGAATACGGCTTTTCGGATGCAAACAAAATAATGATATGATTTTTGTTAGCCCCAATTTTCACAACACAACACAACAACAGGTTTAAGAAAAAATGGTCTATTATTAATTGTTATTATAATATGAATATTAAATCAGAAACAATGAGGATTTTACAATATAATTTATAACTACATCGTTTTTTTGATAAATTTCATTTTTTTTTCTGATCCATATATATTTACACATTTCAATCTAATTAATGGAGTGCTTTTAAGATTTCTTTAATTTTATTTCTATACCTAAAAAAATATTAATTTTAAAGACTGTATCATCATATCACTCATCCGGAAACTGTGATGTCATCATAACAAATTTGTTATCTGTAACTTTTTTGCAATTTGCATTTTGCATTTCTGTTTCTAGAGATTTCAGATTTGATAGATTCAGATTCATTGAACTCTTTATTTGTGAGAAATAAACAGTGAGAATTTAGAAAGTACGTAACAATGAGTGAATTAGTTTGGGGAATTAAAAACGGGGATATTGATCAAGTAAAGGATATTGTTGAAAAAAATGTAAGCCGGCTCCAAATAAGTAAATTAAAAATCCTCGACATTTATCGAAAATTAGTTGTTTTATAATAAATATAAAAATATTGTTCTTTTGAACTTATTAAGTAAATATGTAACGTTGATATTACCTTAGAATAATATGTCAATAAGAACTAATTGTAATGATACAATGTATATTAATATATGAATTATTGTGTATCAGAAAATTGATGTGAATGCACTAATCGACGGCCGAGTGCCTCTACATTATGCCGCTGATTATGGCCAGACAGCAGTTGTGAACTATTTATTGGACAAAGGTGCTGATCCTAATGTAAGTAATTAAAACTATTTCTCATTTTAATATAGTTGTAAATTAGTAAATATTGATGCAAAAACAGATATATAAATAAACATGATCTTTTATAGATGGTAGACAAACATGGAATCTCCATAATTCTTGCAGCTATATGGGAAGGACACACAGACTGCGTAAAAATCTTACTAAAACATGTAAGTATTTTAAAATAAATGTCATTTAAGGAATTCTTTAATAAAATTGAAGAGAATGTCTTTAAATCTATATCTTAGTATTTATATTTTTTAATTATTTTTAAACACAATTTTACAACAATAAGTAGCCTATTAATTGAAGACTTTTGGGCTTATATAAGTCACAACACGGATATTAAAACATGTGCCCATATTTTATTGATAAAGTGCCAAAAACATATCAAGGTATTGAAAATGCTTCTTTATTGTGGCCGATCTTTCCAATTAGTAGTTTTAAACTAAAAATTACTTCTACCATGTTATGTTGTTTGAAAAATTTAATCCGAGCAGCTGTAGTCTGCTTGGATTAAATTTGTATGACCTCAATTAAAAATAATATCATTTAGTATTTTCTTAGATTTTCACGAATACATATTTGAAATAAAACTATTTTTTACAGATTAAACTTGCATATAATTTGGTTACATTTTAAATTTAACTGGACCATTTGAATGCTTTGCAATAAGATGTAAGTGTCAGACGCTTACATCTTATCTACCTGTGAACATAATTTCTGCAAAGCATTCAAAATATCTGGTTAAAATTAAAATGTAACAAATTATATGTGAGTTTAATCTGTAAAATAGTTTTATTTCAAATAATATCATTATATATGACATCAGAGTTAATAAGTAACATGTATTGCAGGGTGCATCAAAAAAAGGAAAAACACCGGATGGTACTCCATACATTGATGCTGCAGAAAAAGAAGAAATCAAGGAATTGCTAACATAAAAACTAGAACTTAAGTTAGAATGCTCACATAATTTTTTTAAAGCTGTAATGAAAATAGATGAAAGTAATAATCACCATATTTACATGTATTTATTTATATTGCAATCAATTATTTTTGTAAGGTCTAGAAATGAGAAATAACTTCTGTATAGTGACTACGTCCATTAGTATTATTTGTTTCTACTATTAACAAATATTATTAAGTCATGATAACTAACAAATGCACAGATGGGTTTGAAATGCATTTAATTGCATGTATAATGCATTTCCATAATTTTTAAGGGCCTATAAATTATTTTATATTACAGAGAAGGCAATGTATAGGAATTTTTAATGCTAAAATAAAATAAATGTGATATCAGTATACATTTTATTTGTAACCAACAGAATCGCAGATTAAATAAACACAGCTTCTTGTGTATAATAAAACACTCAATAAATACATTAAATTATAGATAATTACTGGCTTATTGCTAATAAGTTATAACTCATCTTTACCAGTTGCAAATTTCTTATACTTGTTTTTTGATGGTGGAGGGCAATAACATGCATTCTTCTGAGCATCTAAATAAGACTTACAGCCAAGTGTTAAAGTACCTGTAAAAAGAAGTTTTGCTGCCCCTTTGCAACCTAAAACAAATTTTAAATAAAATTAAGGTTATTACTGTTTAAAAGATTAATCTTCAATTGAATTATCAAAACCTCACTATTATGTTGGGATTATCTCATTAATAAATTAAGGAAAATCTTAACGTCTTATTACCTTTTGTTATAGCATCACCAGCAACATTTACAGATTTATATGTATCACAGTAATTATACAAACATCGCTTGAACTCTAAATCACAGACTTCTTTACCGTTATTGCAAGTATCATAGCAAAGATCGTGGGTGTCACAACATTTCGTCATCTGTTCAAGTGGCAAGTAATCTGATGATATTTCAAAACCAAGAGAACCACAACCATCTGACTTTGGGACATGATTTCTGTTTCGTACTGGTTTATGTCCTGTAAATAAAAAAAATATATAAATTTAATATTTGGCTGTAATATTCAATTAAGTAATTTAATATAATAATGATAGACACCTTCAGGACAACTAAATATGCAATTTTCTTCTACAGCAGCATCAAAAACGTCGTGCAGAGATTTAAACTTTTCTGCTACTGTAATTACATTACGAAGTACGTCTCCAAATACGGATTCTGCTGACAAAACTGCATCTTTTAGATTCTTTAACATAGTCGAACCAATGCCCGTGTAAGCGTAGGCGGCAAAAGTGAGAAGATATATCAAAATCTTCTTATATGGGATATCCATTTTTAAAACTATTTATAATGTTTATTGTCCTAATCATTTCCTAAAGTCTGTCTGACGTGGTGGTATCAGATGGGCCAAGACGTATGACGCTTAAGTTGTGTATTTATTTTTATAACTCTACTTCGCTTGTGAAATATAAATTAAGATTCAAATGAATACAGTCTTGCAAACGCATTCTGTCATTTCTATAGAAAATTTTTAATGACATCTCTCATCTATAGTTCTTAATTTTGACTTTTAGTACTCTTGACAATTGACATGACTTGTATTTATCATAGATTACGAGTATCGTACATAATACTACTTATATCTGAATCAAACGGGAGGTGGTGTATCTGTCTTTTCAAAAAATTAATCTATAAGTAAAGGAAATTCCAAAATGTTGAGGTCAATCCGTTACAATCGCTGTGTATGTGTAATTATGTTAATAGTTGACAGATAAGTCGATTAGTTATTACCATTCAATATTTTTTAGTAAAGAATTAAACTTGTATAATTTAAAATACAAGCTAAGAATTAATTAAAAGTATAATAGTTGGTCATCTACAAAGCTTGCATTATATCCGACCTAGTCGTTAAATTTTCATTAAATATGGATTTATTTCAATTTTAAATAATTCTTACTTAGCTTGTCACGTTTATCATATTTTACATAATGTCACATAAAGTATATTTGAGCTGCGCGAAGCGATGCTCTTTACTACCCAAATTTTCAACTCTTTGTTACCCTACTCCTCATTCAATTTACGAGCTACACCCAAGAAATTTTGCACACATACGCATAATGAGCAAAACTCGTTCTGGATTGAAAATCAGCCGAATCGTAATTGTAGTTTTCGAGATAATTGATAAAATGTGTCCCATATAGTTAACATATAGAACGTTTTTAGAGTTTTTACTTCAGAGGTGTCTCACGTGCTTTCACCTCAGTCGTGTAAAACAAGTATTGACATCAAATCGTAATTTTTATCCATAAATAAATATCAGTATTTAACTCTAGACATTGATGCGCTCGTCTGCGTCCCGAGGCTAACCCCGCTTGCGTGGACCTAGTTATTAAATAATCATCTCTATGCAACCAATTGTGCTAAGCAGCATAGTATTTCCCTAGTCTACTTCAAGATAAAAATTTGAAACAAAAAAAGGACCTTATTAAAATTTACTAAGATTCTAAATTTTTAATTAAAAACAAAAATACTTTCTTAAATAACTTATTTTTTACGATATCAATTTCATATAATAGTAATCTTCTTCTTATTAAAGCAAAAAAATTTTAGGGTTGCTTGCACAATAAGTATTGTAAATAATAATTTTGCTATTAGTCTATTTTTTTTACATATATTATAATATCAGCGAAAAAAAATTTATGAACGTTATCATTAAATAGCATCAGCTATTTAAAAATATGTTTTTTTTTCGATATTCTTTATCTTGAACGCATCGCTGCATCCATTTAATATCCGGTGGCCATGTTAGTTTAAGAAGTTAGCCTTTTCCGTTTTGTTGTCGTGAAAATGACGGGTTTTAGTAATAAGGTGAGATTAAAATATTGGAATATTATTAATATTGTTGATTTTTTTCAATGTAATGTAATAAAACCGTTTAATTAAAACGTAAGTTGTGTTGTCGTTAGTGGTTACAGTAATTAATATCACCATTTGTTCGATGTACACGTGCTAAGCTTGTGATGTGTTATAAATAAATTAGTAAAAATGTGCTCTTTTGATATATTATTAAAAAAATTATGTTATTATTCACTATTATCACATCTTGTAAATTAAGTTAAATACCACATAACATTTTTGGACTTTTTTGCAACATTGAGGTTATACAGTGCGCTATGCCGTATTATTACATTGATTGTAACTATTATTAAATATACCAATTTTTATCAATACAGGCCATTGTAATCGATGGCCGTGGCCATCTGCTGGGCCGCCTGGCCGCAGTCATCGCAAAAGTTCTGTTGGAAGGAAACAAAGTGGTTGTTGTGAGATGTGAACAACTTAACATCTCCGGAAACTTCTTCAGGTATTCTTTTCTCAGTTATACCTTAACTCCGTTATGTTTTTGTACTCTATATGGATTTTGTTTTAAGTAATTCTTACTAAATCGATTCTTTTATATTTTGTTAAAGGACGAAACGTTTTATACAGTTAATCATGAATGTATGCACCAATTTGTTAAAAGATCTTTCAGCTTCTGTTTGTTTTATCTATTTGAAGGTACAAAAATGTGTAAACCTTTGACTCAGATTTAACTTTCAACCTTAAAAATTATTATGTTGTCTTAATTTTTTTAAAGTTATTAATATTGTCATGGTTTAAAGTGTCATCGAGCTCAGAGATATATATAACTGAAATAGCCATGATTATGAATTATTATTAAGATAGGTTTGTACTTAAAGCTTTCTAAAAGATTGGCTGCATGAAAGAACTTCACATGCATATCAGTCAGTATTAAAGTTATAATTTGTGGATGTTTATGTTTTCTAAAATCTCTTTCCAAATATTTATACACTAATTTTATGGCAAATAAAAATGCCTTATATTAACTATTCTTTTCAAAGACTATTAAATTAATGGATAACATATGATGTTTTTCTTTGGGTAATTTGCGACTGAATGCTTACATGTTGTTATTTGATATTGTAATCTAATTTACTTTATATTATTTCTATTTAACATACAACAAATCCCAATTTTAATATATTACAATTTTCAGGAACAAGCTGAAGTTTATGTCATTTTTGCGCAAACGCTGTAATGTGAACCCTGCACGTGGGCCCTTCCACTTCAGAGCACCTTCAAAGGTCTTGTGGAAGACTGTCCGAGGTAATTTTTAGATTATAATTAGTAACAAACAGTTTTGCTTCAGTATCGTTCACATACCCTTATCTTTTTTATAAAGCGTACTATATGTATTTATGACGGGTCATACCGGCCCAGTATTAATCATTCTCCGTCAATCCATTAAAAAATATATATTGTATGTTAGTGCTTTTAAATTTATATGGAACTTGCACTAATGTATACTTAATTGAATTAAATTAATGAATATGGGACTTCATGTCTATTGATATTGTTAAAATTTACTATTCTAAAAGTTTTGCATTATTCAGAAAGTAATCTTTCTCACGATGATTACATTAGATCCCAAAGTTATAGTCACACAAATGATTAATATCTATTTACCTACATTATTTGACACTGTCAATGATAGTAACACAAGTTATGAACTACTATACTAATATATTCCATAACTCTTTGAAACAAGGAAATTAATATATAATTGTCTTGCAGGCATGATCCCACACAAGACTGAGCGAGGGAAGGATGCCCTCAGACGCCTCCGCGCGTACGACGGCTGTCCGCCGCCATACGACAGCCGCCGCCGCGTGGTCGTGCCGGCAGCGCTACGTGTCTTTTGCTTGAAGCCAGGCCGCAAGGTATATCTTACTTATATTTTTCTTTATTATTATTACTTTTTTGTTACCTTATAATTATTTAATACCGGTGGTAAGTTTATTAGTATTTTTTACATGATGTTACATTTTGGGTAATTTGCGACTGAATCGTCACTTGTTGATACTTTATTATATTCTGAGTATAAACATTGCGAAGATAATTTGTATATGTTTTTCGATTATTATTATCACATTTTGGTTTCTTGCAGTACTGTCATGTCGGCCGTCTCTCCCACGAAGTCGGATGGAAGTACCGTGAAGTCGTCCGCAAGCTTGAAGACAAGAGGAAGTTCAAGACGATCCACAAAGTAGCATACGAGAAGAAACTCCAGGTTTGTATTATTCTAATTATATAAAATATTATCTTTCTCAAACATGAAAATGATATTTTATTGATGTAAAATATAAATGAGAATTAAAAGAAACTCCAATTCTTTGGCTCTTATAAATATACTGATAATCTCGAATATATGTTAAATAACTCGCTTCTCGTGATGATTAATATCTTACCTACATTATTTGATGTGTTATGAAAAGATTTTTTCTCTGATTTAAATCATAAATCTTTTAGTTTGAATTATATTTGAATGAAAGATTAATTACTATTTTGTTTGTAGAAAATCACCAAGGAGGCAGGCGAGAAGGTAGCGAAGTCTACGGCTCCCTTCAACGCCATCATGCAATCGTATGGATACAATTAGAACTAAGAGAATTATATAAAAAAATAAACCTCTGGTTGCCCAATTTTTGTTTTATTCCATCAATTATATTTAATCTTCAAAATTTACCATGTTACCTTATAATATTTATTTATTAACTAGAACTATTTGAATCAATAAATGACTTGCGAAATAAAAATTTCTGACACATATTACTATTGAAAAAAACAATTTTGGGTGTCTTCAAAAGGTTACTTACCGAGTTAATGAGCCTTACACTTTGACATTTCCACTTACCATCAGATGCAATGTAGTCAAGCATAACTTAGTGTAAAAAAAAATTCGTGTCTTAATTGAACGCTTCTTTTGCCAAATCGATTAACTCCCATTTTGTTAATATTTTTAAATTTTAATGTTAAAGCACTTCATTAGCTCCTAACTATATATATTCAAAATAAATTTCTCTAATAATAATGATTAACTACACTAAATGATAAAATCTTGTTGCTATTTAATAATAAATAATTTATGTCAAAAGCCAGTCTGATTAACTCTTTACTATAATGTATTTATATCATAATAAAAAAATTGTTAAGTCGCTGCACAATTTTTCCTCTCCAACGGAGAAGTAAGTTGTTTGTAGAATTTGTGATAACATTAAGATGGAAGATATCAATAATTATTATTTGAGTAAGAAAAATTATGAATCTGATGGTTCTTTAAAACAAATTATTGGTAGAAAGCTTCGCTCAAGAAAACGATTTTGTATTTATTCACATTTGTCGTCTGGTCACGGCAATGAAGAAATCGCATCAAATAATTGGATTAGACTAAAAAGAGGTAGTAAACCTGGTAAATGGGACCGAAATATCAAAAAGTGTAATAGATTAAAAAAATTAAGATACAGAAATAGAAGTGGATATTTTACATATCTGAAGATATATTTGCCTATCATGTCGATTTCGTCAGAACGAATGAAAAAATAATTTCAGATGAAATAAAAGCTATAATGGAGGCATTTTATCAACTAAAGACTCAGTTCAGTAAAATATTTTATAAGAGGGTGTATTAAAGCCCAAGAAGTAAAAAGAAGGCGTCCGAAGAATAATAGAAAAAAATTCTAACGTATTATTTTCGAAGAAACTGAACAGAAGATATTTCAGTTTGCAAAAAATATTTTAAGGATACCTATCAAATAAGCGATGGGCGATAACACGACGGCTGCTGTAAAAAACAGTTATCATTGAATGATCATCGTGGTCGTCATATTCTAGGAAACAAAATTGATGACGCAAATATTATAAAACATGTAAACTCATTACCCGCAAATCTTTTCGCCAGATGATTGGTACGATATTATACAAACCTGTTCAAACAAAGCGTTTCATATGGCTCAATGAAGCTTCAGGACTTCAAAAAAAAACGCAAAACTTTAACAAATATACAGAATTTAGTGTTATAAATTTACGAAAGACTGTAGCAGGTAGACCACTGTGTCTGAAAAATGTGCTCCATCTTTTATTGCTTACAATAGGTAGATCAGTGACAAGAGAAAAAAGGAAAGATATGATGGATTAGCTAAAATTTATTCCTCATGTTAAACACGGATACTATGAAACTTTAAGGACAAATAGGATTGAATTTCAAATACAGCTAACCATTTATGATATCAATAACTTAATTGAAACGAAGTTATAATATCCATAATATTATATAAAAGGAACAAAATAATAACTATTAATTTTTGCTAAACTATTTCAAAAAACACATATTTATGTTATGATATTTTACCGTAATAAAATAAAAATTCAAAGACTTAGTTTAAATTAATAATATACTTTCACTTGCCAATTCGGTTAACTGCTAGAATCACGACAAAATTGTACTAATAATAACAATAGTTCCAAGTATACTCCATCTTATATTTTCTATATGTCGTCAGAACGCAGATGTGTTTACATTAAAATAGTCGACATCGTATTTTGGAGTTTGTAATTTGAAAATAATTTAAAAATCCAACAGAAAGTATTTTATAATTTTTCCCAACTTCTTGATACATGGAATTAATCGATTTGGCAATTGAAGCAACCCTCATTATTAAGTCACGAGTAAAAATTTCAATTAGACTGTATAACCTGTGTTAGAAAGTAGTCTGGAACTTACCTTTGTTTTTGTAAAAAGATTGAATAAATAACTTTAAATAATGAAATTTAGTTATGATTTATAAAATTAGTTATATTGCGCTTTTGTAACATTATTAATGACATGGAAAAATGCATTCCCGAAACTTAAACAACACAGAAACCGCATTTATTATTTAAAAGAATTATTAGAATTTTAATCGTAAAACCAATTTGGGTTTCCAGCCTGGATAGGGGTTTTTATAACCCTGAAACTACTAGATGGATTTTATATATTATCATATTCCAACATAGGTTTGATGCGAAATATAAATTTTGAACATTTTCATTATAAAACCTGTGACTAAATTATAAAATTGAATAATATTTCATTCACAGTTACTTCTAATCTTATTATTAATATAGAAATAATAGTAATATATCTGGCTACAGCTTTATCGGGATGCAATCGCAGGCTAATTCGCAACTTATAATACTATTGTCGCAGCTATATTAATTTTTCAAAGTAAATTAATGTTAGCTTTTTATTAGATAATAGTATTTTGCTATTTGAAAATTGATTGTATATTCAGATAATATAACAAAGGCGCTTCACAAACAAGTAACAATTTGCTAGACGTAGTAAACTTAATCGAAAATAAAATATAGTATTTACACAAATAGAGCAGACTATTCGCTTTAGCCAAATTGGAATCAAATTTTCGTTGTTTTTTTTTAATTGATAACTGGTTAATTCATGATAATAAGTATTTGAGGTTTATATTGGATATGACTAAGCAAGTGTTGCATTATTTTATGAAATTAAATTAACATAAAAATTTTATTTATTTATAACTTTTCCACTTTGAATCCATATAGTGATCACTTGTGTACGTCAATATGAAAAGTTACGATGGCCCATATTGATACCATACTTATCCCTTAATCAGAAATAAGCCCTTCTGAACACTCCAGCTTAAGAATTAAGGCTACGAGGGTTCGAAACGCGACCTGAAAAGACCCACACAACAAACTTAGCCGGGTTTTTTTTATTGTGATCACTGTTTCACAAACGTCAAAATTTTTTTTTAATTTTTTTTCAAACAACAAGCGCCATAGCAATCAATTTAATACGAACTAATATTTTTTGCCAGCCATCGCACGTTGTGTGTTAGTCCGTGCAAATTAGTGAATTTTCTGAATCAAGAGGCATCGTGATTTAAATTTTAAACTAACACCATACACCATTTCATAAAAATTATTAAAAAGTATTCTTGTTTTATTGTAAGTATTATATTTCCCATTTCTTGTAGCTTTTTCGGGGGTAAATTTACTATTTAAAATAAATACCTATAATTACATTAAATTATATCCAAATCTACGAGCGAATACGAATCAAATAAACGTACTAAAGACTTATTAAAAACTGTTTAATTTTCATCTTATCTTTTTTTTTTCCTCGTGACTTTTTTAAAAGGTTTATGTTAATGGAATTTTATATAGCTTTTGTGAATAACATATACATAATTTATGTAGGTTTAGGAGTTGTGTATGCACTAAATACTATTTACCATAAATAATAAGGTGTGTTAGTTAAAATCATATTTAATTATTTTAAGATGCATATTTTGCATACTTATATCACAAATAATAAAATCTCTATATATTATAAATTAGATTTCTAAAATTGGCTTCATAACAATAACTTCCTTAATCAGGAAGTTAATAATGTAATTAAGATTTTTTTTATTAGTAAATATACACAGTTTAAGAATTAAAAATTATTTAACTATTAAACATTTTTTAGGTAAGTTAAAAGTTATAATAAAGTTCCTTTTGTTTTTTAATTGTTTTAACTTATTCTACAGTTCGGTTTATAAATAAAAATATATATTGTTTGACGTCATAGAATTTCAATTTACTAGCTCCATATATCGCCTCAATGGATTTGATCAGATAATTAGTTTGCGCGGGGACAAATTTCCTTGCACAGCTGTGACAAGAGATAAAGTGTGAATGGAATATCGCTAGTGAAACCGAATAAATTTTGATATTTGAAATAAAAAAATAAGACCGGATTTTTATAGAAAGTGTAGAGATAATAATGCTAAAGATACATTATGTACGCGGCATCGATATTTATCTATGTTATAAACTTACACGAGAAGGTAATATTTCAATGTCATTTTGTAGGTAATTATCATTATCTTATATATAATAATTAAATAATAGGAAACATACAAAATTGCCATAAATATGTATAACATTAGAACGTAAAGCAAGTAACTATGTGATTGATATTATATTACTGTAAAATATGTAAAGTTGATAAAAGTATCAAATATTGTCGATCTATTTCTAAGCGCGTCGGCCTGAAAATTCTTGAAATTAAATCCGTTGTACCGTTTAATAGCAGTTCAATCACAATAGCCTCCGGCTGACTATAAAAGGACGGGGTGCCGATTCAAAGGCATCAGTTCCAGGAGTAAGCTTCTACAGTTCAGTTCAAGAAAAAATATAAATAAATACAGAGTACAGTTACTATGAATAAGTGGAGTTTATTACTCTTTTCGGTTCTTGGGCTACTCCTGTCTACTACTTCGGAGCCAAACTTTGTAGATGGCAGGTTCGGAGGCTGTGAGCGTTCATCCCGTTCCTTGTTCTCAGGTACAAGACTTTCGATATCTGAACCTCTTTGTACTTACCATCCATTAAACGAAATAAGTCGTTTGACATCGCCAAAACGAGATATACGTTATGCTACCAAAAACGTCGAATTGAGACGATCATCGCGTTCAGATGGTCGTGGAGAACAATTCGAGGACAGGCAAATTTCTTCTGAAAAAAGATTGAGGTCTTTGAACAATGGCATATTTGATCTTGAAGTTTCAAACTTATCTAATATACGCAATAGAAAAGCACGAAGGGAAATTAATGACGTAAAATTGCGGAGAAATTTGAAATCTTGTTCTCGAGACTACTTCATTGAAAATAATGTTGACCAATCACGCTCTCGCAATGACGATTACCTTTGGAATAAAATGGAACGGAATTCACGTGAAAGAGGAATTAATATCGAAGAAGATTTATCAGAAATACGGACTAATCGCTTCTGTGAAAATGACAGGCCGTTAAGCGGTAATCTTAAAGACCTCAATCAGGAAAGATTTACTAGACGCACTTTTGTCATTAGTACTAATATGATACCCCATACAAGAGAAAATATTGATAAAAATCTGCAGCTAAAGAAAAATGAAGGTAAGAGAGATATGGAAAGGAGTAATTTCGACATAAACACAAGACGCAGATTGTTCAGGAATTCTCGTATTTCTTCGGACTCGTCAAGAAACAGTAATCGTAGATACTCTTCTATGCCAATAGCTCATGAAATTGACATTCTCAGAAATGGAAACATTCGAGACTACCAACGATTATCAGGGCGGGATGAGAGTAATAAGCGGATCTATGAGAGAACAAGATCTATTGATGTACGGCGAACCACTGATATAGATAACAAAATAAGCAATTACAGACGATGCTATGACGAGGACATGTCTAAAGAAATTTTAGAGAGAAATTGTAATAAAAATGTGATAATAAGAGTTCAAAATGAAAGACTTACACGACTTGACAGAGTTTCTCTTAGAAAAAGGTATATTCAAAGAGAAAGCCAACGATTTGAAAAAAGAATCCGCGATGATAAGAGTCTTTTTGAAAAACGTTATTTAGTCCACCGCTTACAAAGACACATTGATAGACTTCAAAAAGTAAGTGAAGCTAGATTGTATGACGGCTTAAAGATTGAAGAGATATCAAATAATTTATTTATTAGAGGATATGAACGAGCTTCCGATCAAAGCAGAAATAGTAAAAATCGAGATAACAACCGTGAGATAAGATTCAGCGAACAATTTAAGGATGATCGTATGTCACTGCGAATCCAATACGGTCTTCGGGAAAAACGAACAATGAATTCTAATATTAATAACAACCGTCGAAGTTTATTAGAGCGTCGTGAAAGAGACGAATCTAGGTCTATTTTAGATTATAATTTAGATCGAACAACAATAAGACAAATTAGAGAAAGCCACGATGAAGAAAAGTTATATGAAGCACGCAATATTCAGCGCCAGTTAATACGAAGTAATGCGATGGGCAATGAGATAAACACTATGAGGCAAAGCTACGACGACGACCATTTTTCTGAGGAAATGTTAGTAAGGGATGATTCTCATAGAAAATTGGAAAGATTAAGCCGTACCGAAACACGCGCATCCCGAATCAAGGTGATTCAGCGGGAAAATGAAAATAGAATTCACAGTCGGGAGAATAGAATACGGAAACATCCTGATTTTATTCACCGCTTTGTTTCTAGTACCAACAGAAATATAGAAAAGCGACAAGTTAGAACCTGTAATGAGAAATCAGACAGGGAAGAATTTAAAAACTCAAAGGTTCGTGAAACTGAACGGATTATAGATGAAAGCAGAATTAGTCAAGTTATTAGCAACAATAGGCGAGAGTACAGATTAAATGCAGAGCGTACTGCAGAGCGAGATTTAACTTACATTGATCGCAATAGAAAGAATATTCTAGAAAGAGACATAAATATTATATCAAGAATTAGTAATAACCGTTTTTACGGGCTAATTCAAACAGCTGTACCTGTATTAACACGCCGTGAAAATTATGAGTTTAGATATTGGCCGTATAATGAAGACAAAAGAGTATCTGAAAGGAGGAACATAAATGTGCGACGTGAAGTTGATTTAAGTAATGAACGTCTTATTCAGCAAAATTATGCCCGTAGGAACAGTATGAAAAATGATATGTTAAATTACAATAGGCGAAGCTATAACGACGAAAACCAATCACAAGTATTCAAATCCAAAAGTGAAAGAACTGCTTCCGATGATATATTTTCGTCTTATCTAAAAATGGTTCAACGAGAAAACGAAAATAAAATGCTGTTCAATAATCCAGAGAATGAGATACATAACGAACGTCATTCTACTAGACGTTTAACAAGACAATATTCTGATATGAATAGAATTGTAGAAGATCAACGAGCTGGAACTCCTAACGAGAAATTGAACACTAGACACTCTATCGATGAAAGAAAAATGAGACAACTGTCGGATAGCCGTGATTATAGACTTAACGAAAAACTTAACGCTGAACAGCTTTCGGTACGGAATATTCATAACATTATAGAAAATAGAGTAAGCAAAATCCGACCACAATTTGATGTAAGCCACCGAAACCAGAATACTAAACGTACACAATTCCTTAAAAAGGATGTGCCCAGTTTCATACTTCTAAACGAAAGACTCTTTGAACAAAGCAGAAACGGGATAGTCAGAAATAGTCGAGTATTTACTAGAATTGAAATGGGTGACTTAAGAAATACAAAAGAAAGATCAAAAAGACGCAATAAAGTTACAACCAGATATGTTGAAACTAACGCTGAATTACATGATGAAACCTATAACGAACCTACAGCTGAGCGAGTCATCCGTAATAACGCTATATATGAAATAGATAGCACAACTGGCAGAATCCGTTTTAACCAAAGATCTTCAATAAATAAACATAATTTACAAGTTAGATCGGAAAGGCAACGAGATGTTTACCGCGAACTAGAATATACGAAAGATATAATTTATAATGGTCTAGTAAATAGTGCTCAACGCGAAAACAGAGACAATGACAGAAAAAGTGATAGAAACAATAATAGACGAAGAGCTGTACAAGATAGGGCACGAGAAGTTCGTGCTTCTAATGGTTTACAAATATTCAAGAAAGACTCAAGACTCACCAAGACGAGAAGAACAAATGAGGAGGAACGAGAAATGAGAACTGCATTTTCTAAGCTAAAACATCTGCCAATTGAACACAAGACCGAATCAGATATTCAAGTGTTTGATTTGAAACTGCAATACATATTTTATCTGCTGCAAGGGATCTACATTTTAGGTCTATTTACTAAATCCAGAAGAGACTACAAAGGAATTCAGAAGACCAGGTAAGCACATAAATAATTGTTAATTTATCAATTTTGTAGAAATACTTATTAAAAGAATATTCCTTATTTCAGATTTTCCAACTGGTTCCCATTGCTGTCAACTTTAAAAGTAGATTGAATGAAAAATTTAAAATGACTGGCGCCCATACTCCTGACCGACATGTAACTTATATTAAAAATATAACCTTAATGTTAAATATATAAAATGTTTATGTAATTATTAGTAAATATAAACAAATGTTATTTTATACCTCATTTTTTATTTCTGCCAAATTACAACATTTAGTAATGCTCTAAAGCACTTAAACTACATACTAAAGAGAATACAATGTTGAATTGGAATTACACTTAAGAATATAAATCTTATACAGAAATGATTTCATGTTAATTGATTATAAATCTAAAGTATCCGTCTTTTTCTTCTGCTGTCCTTCATACCATGCTTTGGAGATCATCCTCTTCATTTCATCATCACCAGTTTCATACCTATAATAACATATTTACTATTTAATAAAATTTTTGGTTGTTCAATTAAATTGTATGTCTTATAATAAAACATCATTTGTTTTTACTGCAATTGGAATTAAAAAAATACTTGGAAAATGATGATAAAAAAAAAAAACAAAAGATAAAGTAGATATAAAAAGAATTTACATGTTCTTCATAAGACCCATGATAGATTCCTGGGGGTCTTTCTTATCCATTTCATCAGTTTTGAATCGGTTGGCACGTTGATCATCAAACTTCTTCTCAATTTCAGTCATGTGAGACCATTGAGTATTTGGGCTAGCTTTTGCAAGGTAAACAATTACTGTATCTAGAACATACAAATGGACATTGTCAATCAAAATTAATTAATAATTCTTTAAGACAATTTTACTCATCATAAAAAACCTAAAAAAAAAAGAGTACCAAATTGATATTTAACACATACAAAAAAATCTTATATATCTTTGTAGAAAACATATTCATACATACCATTTTTCTGTTTCCAGTAAGTATCAGCAACATTGATATTATATAGCAATTTGTTGATAATCAAGACATGATCTTTGTCTTCCAAATTGTCGACATGCAGTTCCATGGACTTATCTGTGAGCTTGCAGTATACATTCTCTTTTGGCACTGTCTCAACATGTTTCAGAGTAACAAACACTTTGATGTATTTATCTGTTTGATCCCAACCTGAAAGACCAATTGATGTGTTATTGATTGAATGTAGTATTTTCTTAGATTTTCATGAGTACCCATTTGAAATAAAACTATTTTTTTTATAGAATTTAGCCCATTGTTAAGACGAGATGCAAGTGTCTCAGACACTGTCAAATGACATAACAAATATCACAATCATCAGCACCTTAATTTATAAATAATTAAACTAACCATATCCATTTATTTTAACTTGATAACGTTTTTTTTGTGTAGTTGATGCAGTTGGTGCAGGCACCTCCTTGGGTGCAACATCTTTAACACCTTCTCTGAGGTTAATTAATTCTGTTTCAATTTTACGAATCTCTATACTGAGGAGATCCTGCACCTTCTTGCGTTTGGCTTGCTTAAGCAATTCTTTTAGTTCATCAACGTCGGTACGCAGCTAAAATATAAATATGTATAACTTAAATGAGTAATCACTAGTTCACACATTTTTTTGTTAATAACGCACAAGTTTATATTATACCTCATTTATTTTGGCCTCAGACATGGTAAAAATGAATTGAAAAACTATATAAATAAAACTTTACTTTTGAGTTTATAAGAACAAATACGTTATAGTTTGTGCAAAAACACCCTTAAAAAGGAGAAATAAGAAAAACTGTTTCGCAAAATGCATAAACCGCAAATCCGGCAATCAGTATGATTTACACGTTCTGGTAATGGCAATGGTAAATGATTTAATCTCGCTCTACCCAATCTGACAGCTGTATTATAGGACATTACGAGCAATTTCTAGAATGGAGGTACAGTCAAAAAATCAATAATGCTTATGTTCTTTCAATTTGTCTATGGATGTTAATGATTCTAAAAAAAAATATATGATGGCTTTTCCTATATTCATATATTATATAGAAAGAAATAACTTATGATTTTATTACGTAAATTTTTTAAAAAAGCACATGACTTACTGATTCTGTTAAACATGATATTTAAAATAATTATAAGATTTATATAGAATAAAGATAAAAATTAAAAATTACTAAATCGATCAAAATAACTTTAGCAGTTTTTACAAGGTCAATAAACTTTTTGGACCAAATATTAAACTTTTTCAGGTCTTGAGTTTCGAAGTTTTTCCTAAAATTTGAGAACTGACCTTTGAACTGTACTTTAGTCGACCATGAAAAACATTGTTTATCGTTTTCCGATATAAAGTTCAATGCCAGATTTTGTGTTTCATCAAAAAAATTATGGCAAATTCTTTTTGCATTGAACGTTGCTACGTGTGTGTCAATTTTTCTTTGGCTTTATATTCTTGATTTTCAAAACATGGCTATCTATAATCCAAGAACTTATTGTTTCCATAGGGAATCAGTATTTATTGATTAGTTACCGAAACTATTATTTTCGGATAGTACTGAGGATAAAGGATTTTTTAAATGATATGACGACGATCGTTTTCTGAGTATACCAGAAGAAGAAACTTAAGCATAAAAAATATCCGAATAAAGCAACGAGCTTCTATTTAAAGTTACATTCCTGGGCATATTCTCTTGTATTCGTTTGTCCATCATATTGTTCTTTTTTGTTATGAAAAATAAGGTAGAAAAGAACAAGTTTACACAGTCATTGCTCTCCTCACATTTAGTGCATCTTATTTATATCCGAAGCTTACACTCTAATCTTGAAGTGCGATCGCAACGTAAGTTCTAAAATAAAATAATTTAAACAAATTGAGAAGTCCTCAAAACCTTTTTACAGGACTTGACCAACCCGTTTTCAGTTAACCTTCTAGTCACAAAAATCGTCTACGTAGGCTCTCTTTTAGGTTTGAAAATAGGCCTAAATAATGGTAGCTTGCTAACGTGTAACCCGTGCCCAAAAAAGGTAGCCGCGCCATTCTTGACAATTAAAGACCACTCTTTTTATTTGTAGACGAACGATAAGTAGGGGGAAACCATCGCCGCCGCTCTATAGAATTCTAAGGTATTTGCCAGTGTCTAATATGGACAGTACGATATATCTTCTGGTCATTAATCAGTTGTGTAGCCGGCTTGTTGAGCCAGAGATCCTTCCGAGTAGTTATTGATTTGTGAGTTGGGTGTTTGTCGAAGCTCTTAAATATAAGAGCCGAAGTTCATTATTGATCGATTTTCGTACAACTCTGTTTTTGTTTCACGTCAAACCTTGTGTATAAATGGTTACGCTTATATATACGACAGATTTGTTGTAGAAATATACCTGCGTTCAGCTTAGGCCAGAAGGGATAAAGAACAGACTAAAGGAAAAGACAAGGTGCGAGGTTTGAACTCCGCCAGGGGCAGCTCCAACCATTCTAAATTTAAAGGCATCAAAAGCGGACGTGTCTCCATACTGCCAAAAGGAGCCCTTTAACCTTGAGATCTACTTTCCAGAATATATCTCTGAAATGCGGTAACCATCTTAATTTTTTAGGAATAGGGATTTCTTCGCATCTCAACATTAGACGGCACATTGAGTCCAGAGTTAGATCAGTTACTAGAAAGTTTGACTTTCATTCAAAGCCTAGTATTTCAACCCGAGGCAAAAATAAGACATACTAAGAAGCTAATTGGGGACAAAGAAGTCATCCTCTCAATGATCCATAGGATACATGAGTGTGCACTGGAATTATAGGAAGAAAATGTAACAATAACCCAAGGGCAGATGTGATCGTAGATGACTGGAGTATGGCTATCACATATCGGTGGGTGCAAAATATCATTTTGCAGATTTGAACTCAATTCCACCAATGCATTTGAAAAACTTTAGAAATAATAACTGAGACAAAAAGCAATATGAATATTCTTAGACAGTTTAATTTTGAATAGGGTTATTCTGTAAACTTTTCATTCAACTATTAGATTATAAAAATAAAATGTGCTTTCCTTTTTTTCATATTATTTAATACATTATATCATTACTTTGTTACCACAACGACAATATCTTAATTCACAGTTAAGCTTTTAAAAGTTGTCCACATTGTATGTATTAAAGCAAAAGTGGTTATAATTATTCAATGAAACAGAGTGAATTTAACACTAACTAAACCAAAACATTACAACAAAATTACACAGGGAATTTTATATGATCCAGTAAATTACGTCAAAATACTCGCAGTATATTTTTTTAATTTTTTAATTTTTGTATTCACACTATCATGATCCATGATTATTCCTATCCCATTCCAACTGTACTTACGTCTTTACACGTCTTAATTTGATATTATAGTATCCTACTAATTTCGAAAGCATTCGGAGACCGCATTTATGAGAACGGCGGCGAGAACTGTTCACACCGCGAAACTAGTCACGAAGTTATAGGAATTAATTGTTGACACCTTTAGGTTATAAACTTAATGTGAAAAATATCGGCAGTAAGAAACTGTTTTCAGATATTGAGATTGTCTTAATATTAATAAGAAATCATTACACAAATAAAACGCACTAGATCTAGCACTAAAATACATACACTGATCAACAAATACGTTGCCACATAATTCAAAAATATCAAGGTTTTTCAAGCTCTCTCTCAAGCTCAAAATAAAACATTATAAACTAACACATCATAAAGTATAGAAATAAACCTAATGAATACACAATACCATTTTGGTGTACCTTAGCAACTAATTTCTGATAGAAATTAAAACAAATAACATATTTATGCATACAAATGAAAATGTACAAAATTAAATATTTATTATTACAAATGAAGATTGTTCTAATGACCTCACTTTTTAACTATGGTTGAAGTTACTCCATGTGTTACATTATTAAAGTTTAGTTACTAAAATATTTTAATATAATATGAGGGAAGGTATTCATGTAGGTGCAATTGATGTATAACATATTACTTATTCAGAACGTGTTTGAATTTAATATGCTATATAGAGTGTTAAATGCGTGTCTAGTTCTTCCGGTGCGCCCTGTTGCGCCTCATGTTGGTCTGACACTGAGGACAGTACCACTTGCCCTTGGGTGGCGCCGTGATGCCGACGCACGGGTAGTGGAACCACTCGTACGGACACTGGAACAGTTGGATACGTTATATATAAAAATAAATTTTATTATTTTATTTTTGTTTTATTTAAACTTAATCTATGATTTACTTAATATAATTATCCGGTTGTATTCACATAATTTCTATAGGCATTTGGCCGACTAGTTTCGAGCTCATGAATAAAGACCCAAATAGATTCGAAACGAGTCGGGCAAATTCCGAAAGTAATTTTATATTTCTGTTTTATGTCTAATTATTTCTGTCTTATTTAACAAAAAATGTATAGTGATCACAATTAAAAAACCAAGCTGTGTTGGTTGTTTGATTCTTCTAAGACCAGACAGAAGGAGAATCAATAAGTATGATATTAAAACAGACCGTCAAGACACTTCTAATTGACGTACACAAGTGATATTGGTTCAAAGTTAAAAAGATAAAAATACATAAATAAGATGGTTTGTGATATTTTTTTAACTCTAAAAGATTAATGGATTCAGTAGATACAAAAAAGATGGATAGTATAATTGTTAAATCAAAAACTTCTCATCTTATTTTTGTAAGATCTTTCGAAGATTAGTATAAAACGTATAGATTGAAGTCTATAAAATTACATTGCGTACTCACGTCTTGGTTATCACAGGCGACCATATCACCGTACGAGACCTGGTTGCAAATACAGTAGCGCGGCTCGTTGGGGTCGTACGTCCATTCTTCTTCCATCGGTTCTTCAATGGCAACGTTACTTACAACCGTGTTTATACTGAAATTGTAATTAAACATTATATATATTTTTAATTAAAATAAAATAGTTTTTCTTTAGTTTAATTAAAATAGTGTTATATCTGATAAATACAGGTAAATTTTATTTTATGATATAATATAGTAATGTATTTAAAATAATATTGATTAATAAAACACAAAATAACTTAGAGCATGGTCAATATATGTATATATTTATGTAATTAATTTAAATAATTATATTATAGTTTAAATAATTATATTATAATATCTCACCCCACAGTGGGCGAGGAGGAGCGACTGGCCACGGGCGCCACGGAGGGCTGTGAGTGAAGAGACACGTTGCTCGACGAACTGTATGAGGTCTTCCTGTTAACAAAAACATTTACATAAGATCTTACTTTTTTATTGTTTTATATTGACTTTCCTAATTACTGTTATATGTATTTATCGAGATGTGTTTGACGGGTTTCGTTTAGAATTTGCCCATTTGTAAGACCATTGTCTTTAAAATCACCTAATAAGTATTTTTCGACTAAATCTTGTAGTTGTTTCTGTATACGAAAAATAAAACTAGGAACATTGTTATAAACATTTTAACAGCTAATGAATGAATGAATTAAATTTTAATTCGTCTTGGGACATAGCAATATACGAATAACCGAATATACAGTTTGTAAGAAGTTATTTATATATGCTCGATCTCAGTTGCCAGTCGTAGTTGACTATTGATTTCCAACAGTAATCCCTTGATTAAGTTTGATTGTTCCTATATTATCTATATATGTATATATTTTTAATATTGATTTTGTTAACTCACTTTTGTTTGTTGTGTCGTTTGTTTGTAGACACAGCAGACGTAGTGGAGTGCGCGTGAGCTGAGCTTTGTGTGTGTGAGGAAGATAACGCCTGGCCTGTAATTTAAAAGCCTTTAATTAATAATGTTGTGAAGATAAACGTTATTTATACAAATCAATATCTCTGTCTTTGGAAGAGCCACCTCAGTCGTTTTAGTCATACAATAGAATCTACTACTAACTACAGTTTACAATACAGGAGATTTTATTGATCAATTTGATCAATAAAATTAAACTTCTTTTCTTTCTTCTGAAATCTAGAAGTATCTCGAATACATAAAAATAAAATCACATTTTGTTCTGGATATTTCTAAATAATATTCGTTGTTCTTAATTAATCGATAGCCTAGATAATCGTAGGTACTCTGTGGCTTTATATGAAATAATTTTTGGCTAATTGATGACTTCTATTTGGTTTATTTTGATGGAGTTCTATAAACTGTTCTAGATCTTATGATTATCTTAAGTATAAAAAACATTGAAATCGTTTTAGTAGTTTTTTTGTAATGTTCAAACATACATAAAGACTGGAAAAAACGAATATTTAAAGTACAATTATTATGATTATATGAATTTATTTGTTACTCGTGGTTCTAGCCGCATACGACCGATTTTATTTACTATTAAGCCGCAGTAGCATAATGCTAGATGGCCTATAGCCTTCCTCGTGAACTTATCTATCATGACCAGAAAGAATTTTTGAAATCCTTCTAGTAGTTTCTAAGATTAGCGCGTTGGAACAGACCAACTTATCCATCTTACAATATTAATTTATATAGATACCCTAATTCTATAAATAAACCTAATTCTAGATCAGTTTGATATCGTTTAGTCAATATATGAGAAAATAAATGTAATATATGAATGATATAACAGTGTATATACAGACCGTGGTCGTGGTGCGTGTGGTGCGCCAGCTCGCCTGCCACGGCCTCGTACGACGCCTTCAGGGACGCCGTGCGACGACCTTGCTGCATCTGATAACATGGAAGAAAGCATTTAAAAAATATTATATTTATTTATTCTAAAATATTCATTTCATGAGAAAGATACGTACACATGGTAGAGTTAATGCTATAGCAGTCTTTACCAGTCAACCAACATAAGACACAAAAAAAAAAACATTTTTTATTATATTTTGTTTATACATAAACAAAATATAATAAAAATTAATATAAAACATAACTTAGAATTAATCACACATTATAAACTAATTAATATACAAGAGTTTAAAACAGGTATATACAATACTATAATACATATTATAAAGAGTCAATTCTTTTATCAGTGTCTAGAGGGAATGTCCAGATAGCAAATATATAATTAAGTTATGATTCAAAAATTTTCTTTTTGTATAGTAAATTGAGATAGTAAAGAGAGTCAAAAAAAAGTTGATTCATGCATTTACCTGTTGTGTGGCAGCAATGGCTTGACTGGCAGCAGCAGCAATAGCACTGCCCGCATGACCAAGAGAATAGGAGTCCCTTCCCAGGGCTGCCTGTAATAAGAAATAATAGTGAAAACAATATACAGATACACATATACATATTTACATGTTAGTAGAAACAATATGGGCATTTTGATTAGAATTGAATGAGAAAAAATTAAAATAATAACATTATTGTATAAATAATGTTATTATTTTAATTTTTATTATTTAATATTTTAAAATTACTTGTAAAGCAGTGTCTGTGCGTGATTGGTTTCCATTGCTGGTGTGAGCTCTGGAATCCCGAGCAGCCCAACTTGCTTCTCGTCTCTTTTCTGCACGGATGCGGTATCTGATATCATTTTTTTTTGCTATAGTTGAAGTTACGAGTATATTTGCCGAATAATTAATTTTCAACACTATTCTTACTTGTTATCCTTATAATGATTGTTATTAGATGTAGAGGTGTGGTTGGTATTTGAGTCAAGATCCAGTGACCGTTTCTCTAGCAGCTCTGTTATTCCCTTATTATCGGCTTCCAATTCACACTTGAACTTGTGGAGCTCAGTATCTAAAAATTAAAAAAAAATATGAAAAATAACAACTGATAGCAATAATGTTGTATTGTATTAATGTTTTATAAAAAAGTTTACCCAATCTCCGTAAATATCTATCCACTAAATCATACATTTGATTAGCTAAAGTAAATTTTTCATCAGCTTCTTCAAGAGTTTTGTTATAGCCCCGTTTAATATCGGTAAACTCAGTGTTGGCTTGGTCGGTGTTAATATCGCCTCGACGACAGTTGCCGAAAAGGGTACGTACCCGTTTCTCTAATGTATCCATGTTATCTATGTTTAAAATAAAATAACATTAATTCGTTGAACAATATTCACTATAATGGATATGAAATTCACAAACATTGAACATGCATGCAAAATTATTATATTTTAAACTAATATAATGCATAATTTTTACTTTGCACAGATAAGTCCATTTCTCGCATTTCCGTAAATCTATCCCTTAATTCTTGCGGTAAGTGCTCGATCACTGAAATTATACAGTAAAAATAAAAATAAGAAATAATAACAATAATTAAAATTTAGATTTTAAAAATCCCGGCAAAATGAATTGTTTTATTCAATATTGCCAACCGAATAATGTAAGAGCGAATGGCGATTTCATTGTCAAAGCGTAATAAAGAACAGCTTACTCTCTAAATAATCTTCAAGATAAAGCATTTTGGTAAGTTCTATTTAGATTACTTTTTAGTAAAACACTTATTACAACACAATTTAGAATGAGATATGGTTTATTTATTGGTTAATGGATAAATATGGAAAACAAATGACGTGTACCCCTTGCAACGTAAAGGTAATAATCTTGTAGTGTTGTGACTAAGAACGGAGGACGCCTGCATTAATGGCTAGTGATGTACTTTGTTCGATTACATTATATCGTATCGTATCTTATCGTTGGTTTAATTTTTATATTATATTGTATTCAAGCGTTTGTAATTGTTATCGTTTCTCTCGAGTTTAGAATAATATAGTTATAATATATATTTTAACTTTCTCACATCAACGGAAGACTTCGATAAAAGGAAATTTAAATTGGGTCAACTTACGTAAAACCATATTTAGCAAATATGTAATTTTTTTTTAAGCGGTAATATTTTTTATTATTCTGATAGTATTTAGTTTTTTAGTATATTATAATTGTTTTTCAATTTCAGTGATAAACTCAATAATTTTCAATCAAATAAGTACAATCACTATATCCATTTTACTATACTAAAAACTGATTTGATAGTCTATATTGTAGGAAAGATGACAAGTGTACCAACCTTCAAAACATTTATAAATACATTCAAATTAATAGTTACAGACTATAAAATGATTCGAAGACCCTTAACGGAAATAACGCTGAAACTCGAAGACTTACAAGAATATGAAGCTTTTAGGAGGGAACAAGCTAATAACTCTTCCGTAAGTAATGAAATGCAAGAAGATCCTACTAGATCTTACGTCGGAACAAAACCTATTGAAGAAATACATAATAGAATCGGCTACATCCCAAAGAAAAAGCCCAGCGGTCCCAGCACTGTTTAATAATAAATACTACAATCTTTAATATACTATATGTTTACTTTTTTCCTTTAATTATGTTTCAAACATGTCTGAGAAAAAAAAAAGTTTAAAAATTTATAAATTCTCAAAAGGTTTATAATATTAAGCTCAGAAATAAAACAAGTGTATGGTGTTTTATTTTTATTCAATAGTGCCTACTTACATGAAACTTAAAATTTATAATTAAATCAGAAGATTTGTAAATGCCCAAAATATTAAATATTAAAATTAAAAAAATTATGTAAACAGAAAGTATTGCAAATATCAAAATACTAAATTTACAAACGGCGCTAGTATAGACAAAGACAAGATAGGTAAAGATATTCCATAAAATAAATATTGGAACTTTAAGTTTAAATAAAGTATGTTTTTAAATACAATCATAATTTTTAAATATAAAAATAATGTTAAAACAAAAGTAATAATGTAACTCATATCGAAACGCTGTCGATTATTTGTAAATATTTAAAAATTTATATTTCTTGGTGTGAAGTTTTCATGTATTTTTCATGACACGACAAAATTGCTTTCTAGCGTGGATATAGAACTGTTTTATTGTTTTACAAGTTGGGAAATAATTATTTTCTAAGGATTTGGTACTTTTTGTAATTTCATATCCTAATGCCTAGCAATGTCATTTTATTTCAAACACAAGGTAGCCAATTCCTTAAAACAATTCCTTAATTGTATTGCTACAATTATTTTCCACCATCATTAATTTATATTTACTAGGCCCACGCAAGCGTGGTTGGCCTCGCGACGCAGCGCTTGCGAAACAAAAACGTTCTATATGTTTATTATATGGGACACATTTTTTCAATTATCTCGAAAACTATAATTACGATTCGGCTAATTTTCAATTCAGAACGGGTTTTGCTCATTATACGCATGTGTGCAAAATTTCGTGCGTGTAGCTCGTAAATTGAAGGAGGAGTAGGGTAACAAAGAGTTGAAAATTTGGATAGTAAAGAGCTTCGTTTCGCTCAGCTCAATAATAACATTTATTTAATATTATATTTTTTATTCAATATTATGTGGATAAAATGATAGTCTAAATATTGGTTATTATAATGACTTTTTGTGTTGTATAATAAGTTTAAATATACACATTGGCATAAAATAGAAAACACCGTTTTTAGTCAATAAATTGATTTTTAATTTGGTTCTTCTTGTTTTGGATTCCATCATCTTTCGAAAGTCGTTTCTTTTTTGCTTGGCGTCGACTCCACAAAACACAATAAAGTCTGGAATAATAAAAATAACGTTACTTCTCCTGATTACATAATAATTGCATAAAGTTTTATTATAAAATATGTTTACCTCAGAGTAAGGAAATAAATGATTTCAGCGACACTGAGTATAGAAAATCCCAAAAACAGTCCAAGTAGACCTCCGACGTTTGCCAGAAACTCTGTTTGACCATAAAGCTCAGATCGCCGCGAAGTTATAAATTGTGCTTCTTTGAAGAAAATCAAAACCCGTGCGTACAACAGACTGAAATAAATAATAATAGACATAGTATTTGGTACATTTTCGACTACACGATCACCTTTTAATAAAATTTTTAATAACGGTTTAAACTCGCGTATATTTTTTTTATAAATACGTTGCTTATATTTATTTTTTCTAAATACGTTGTTTTCATAGCTATGGCTACAAGTGCTCATAAGTAACATGTTATAAACGTGAAGAATTTGCCCTGGTCATGTTCTGAGACTCGCGAATATTGGATTACTTCAAAAAAAGTAATTTCATTAAAAAATTTAAAATATAATTGTATCAACAAAAGATGCATTGCAGAAGAGGCCCTACCTCGATCAGATTGGCGATCTGCTTAAGAATCGCTAAACACGTAGTTGTTGTAGTAGTAGTATTATAATATAACAATGTGGAAGGAACCAAGCTTATCAGTCTATCCAAATACGAAAAAGGCCTGACGGTATGAAAGTCTGTACGTGTGTATGTATGTATGTATGTATGTATGTTTTTTTTTTTTTTTTTTTTTTTTTTTTTTAAACCACAATAGGTAAGCGTTTGACTACAGCCCGCCTGATGTTAAGCATAGGCTGTAGTCTAAAGTGTGGCACGCTTACCTAGTAAATACCTATTAACTTTCGATTTGAAGACCCACAGATTGTAACAATCAGGAAACACCGACTCCGGCAGAGAATTCCAAATTTTCGCCGTCCGCACAAGGAATGTGGAAGCAAAACGCTTTGTACGGGACTTTGGAACCTCAACCGTAAATTGGTGTTTCCTATTTGAGCTTCTCGTCGTTCGGTGACTGAAAGGAGCTGGGTGTATCAAGTTGTGCAGCTCTGTTGCACACTCTCCGAAATGTATCCGATAAAAGACCGACAAACTAGCCACCTTGCGGCGATGGTCCAAACTTTGGAGTTTTGCCTTGGCAAAGGTGGTATCACCTACGAGCCTCCTAGCCCGTCCCTCAATTGATTCCAACGCCTCTAGCTGGTATTTTGCCGATCCATCCCAAAGATGCGAGCAGTACTCCATGCACGACCGAACTTGTGCTTTATAAAGTGTGAGCAACTGTTCCGGCTTGAAGTACCGACGCACCTTCCAGAGAACACCAAGCTTTTTAGCAGCTAATTGAGCCTTAGACTCAATATAGGAACCAAAGTTGAGAGACGAGTTTAGCCTGACACCAAGAAGGTCCAGGTGGTTCGCAATCTTCACGGGTACATTTCGAAAAGTAGGGGCCAGATGGAATGGCCTCTTTTTGGCAGAGAATAAACACGCCTGGGTCTTCGCTGCATTAAACCTAACCAGGTTGGCATCGCCCCATTCGGAGACTGCCTGGAGGGAAAGGTTTGTGCGCTCGACCATGGCCTCTCTGAGTGACTGGATTTCGGCCACACTAGCTCGTGTGTTTGATATATAGCTCTCCACAACGGTGCTGTCGTCTGCATACCCAAAGATACCGGGTTTAAGCAGATCGTTAATGTGCAGCAAGAAGAGAGTTGCGGAGAGCACTGACCCTTGAGGAACACCGGCATTAATAGCCATTCGATCAGACGAGCAGCCGTCGATGACTACCCGTATTGACCGATTCCTCAAAAAGTCTGATATCCACACACAGAAACCAGCGGGCAAACCGTAGGAGGAAAGCTTGCTAACAAGGCTATCGAGCCAGACCCTGTCGAAGGCCTTGGAAATATCAAGAGAAACCGCAAGGGCTTCTCCGAATCTCTCAACTGCCTCACTCCAGATATGAGTGGCGTACACAAGAAGATCCCCAGTTGATCGATTCCGGCGAAAGCCATATTGTCGATCACTGAGGAGGTCGTTTGATTCCAGGTACGCCAATAGCCTGACATTAAGGACGCGTTCCATGCTCTTGCAGAGTATGGACGTGACCGATATGGGCCTGTAGTTGGCAGGGTCAGCACGACTGCCTTTTTTGGGCACGGGTTGCACATTTGCAAGCTTCCAAGAACTCGGCACTTTTCCAGTCTCAAGAGAGAGCCTAAACAAACGTGTAAGTATGGGAGACAACTCGGGCGCACATGTCTTCAGAACAATTGCAGGAATACCATCTGGACCGCTGGCCTTGTTCACGTCCAGATTGCGTAGCGTTTTCAAAACCTCTCTCTGGCGAATTCGGATTTCCGGCATTGCCACCGAACTGCCAGGAAGAACTGGAGGTATTGCGCTACCAGCGTCTAAACGTGAAGATTCCGCAAATAGAGATGCAAATACGTTTGCTTTCTCTACAGCGGCGTGAGCCAGTGATCCATCAGGTTTCTGCAGTGGTGGTAGCGAGGGGCGGCAGAAGTTCACCTCAACCTCTTTGGCTAGGGACCAAAACGCTTTACTCCCCGGCGGGTATGAAGCCAGTTTGGACCCTATGCGGCCAATGTGGTCAAAATGAGCCTTCTTTAACACCTTTTTGCAGGACTTGGCAGCCTTGTTAAAAGCTCTCTTCTTGTCGCGAACATCCATGGCCTTACGCTGGCGAGCTTCAGCCCAGGCTAGGTATGCCTGATGTTTCTGCACTTCTGCGCGTCGACAATCAGGTCCAAACCATGGACGAGCTTTTCCATATGATGGCACGTCAGAAAATGGGATGTAATACTCCATTCCCATCCGTAGCACATCAGTAATGGAATCTGCGCAGGCACTGGGATCACTCGAAGAGAAGCAAACTGACTGCCAAGGGAAAGATGCATAGAAAGACCGCATTTCATCCCAATCTGCTGACCTGTATCGCCACATCCGCCTCGTACTTTTAGGGCTGGGATCGGGAGGGGAGTAGACGGATACAGATTTCACCAGACAGTGATCAGAGCTACCCAAGGGCGATGAAATCGTCACCGAGTACCTGTCTGGATCAGTCGTCAACAGAAGGTCCACGCAGTAAGGTGTGTGGGAGTCAACATCCGGCACCCTAGTGGCTCCTTGGACCAACTGGGTGAGGTCTAACGAGAGAGCAAGGCGTCTCGTCTCTCTCCCAGCATGGTTCGTGTCTAGGTATGGATATAGCCAATCCTGGTGATGGCTATTAAAATCCCCTAATAACACTAGTTGAGCCGACGGGTACTCCTGTTGAGCTAAGTCCGCCACCTCGCTGAGGTAGTTAGTGAGCCTAGTTGTCTCAATATCTCCGCTGTGCGACCGGTAAACACAGGCATAGAGAATTTTCTCAATTCCAGTATCAACCAGTATCCACAACACCGAAAAACTGGGGTCTTCAAATTTACGGAGACGTCGAAAACAAATGTCATCGCTGGCATACACGCATACGCCCGCACGTGGTATAAAATTGTACTCCAGGGTATACCCCGGGTAGGATAAGTACGACACGTCGGATGGACATCGTATTTGGGTCTCCGTGAGAAACAGGAGATGCGGTTTGTCTGTCTCGAGATGATGGTGGACAGAATTGAGATTGGAGTGCATACCTCTGATATTGTTGAGGTGCACTTTCAGGGAGAGGGTATGAAACCGCTGTTTATAATCTTTTCGTTTCTTCTTGTTTCTCATATTTTTTTAGTTTATATAGGAAGAAAGTCGGCAGTAGAGCGAGGCGTTTACGACGCAAGGCCAGTGAAGCACATCATAACCACGCACATCGATGGGGGACTAGTCTGGAGACTGCGGGGACGCCCGAGCCCCCCCGAAAGTGTCCATCGCGCCCTCTCATCCGGTAGCCAACCGGCGCGATGACGCACTCCCGGGATTTTTCGACAGTTGGCGGGACAGCCTTTCGTGAGTGGCGAGCTCACAATTGGGTCCCCTACTGACTGCGGTCGGCCAGCGGTGCACCGTGCCTCGGATCCCGCTACCCTCCGCGACTAGTCTCCCGATGCTTGTTAGTCAGTGTACTTCTTATTCGGCATTTACTCGCAACGCTACTGCTCTGACCCGACTTCCATAATGGCGTCACCTGACTACGCGCCGGAACACGGCTAGGCCGCTTGGCGGTACGACTTAGTCTGGTGGGTGGTCACCAGCCACGGCCGAAGCCTACCACCGGTTGTTTGTCGCCTGATTAGCACCACCCGAGGACTACGTGTGGGGTATCATAAAAAGGGTATTCTCCCACGGACGGGGGCGACTCAGTCCTCAAATGTATGTACGTATGTATGAATGAATGAATGAATGTATGTATGTACGTTTGCATGTATGACCTTTGCAGTTACTAGAATGGTTGCTTATCGCTAACCATAAGACCCACGTAGAATTAAGTAATATGCTCAATGATGCTCAGTTTTCAAGCCAGCGAACCATTACTTAAAAATGGTAAGTATTTTTCTTGTGGTTTTGAAATCTCTCATTATTTCTTGTGTGTAATGTTTTTTTGTGTATTTTTATAGAATTATCTTGATCTCATATAATTTTTAAGAGGTAATTTAAGAGCGTTTTAAGTTAAAATACATTAACATTGGCAATCTGACTTTTATGTGAGTAGGAGGTCTTACATGGACTTCTACCCACATTAGTCGATAAGTTGTTCCCTAAATGGGATCAGATTAATATCGAGTGGACGTTCATATTGCGCAAATAAATACTGCATTAAACAATATTATTCTTACTCCATGTCGTTTTCATCAATTGGCGCGTGGTGCGCTCTAAACACAGCCTTCCAATCATAATCAGCTTGGGATGTTTCAGCGTCGTACTCTATGGACGTGCAGGCTTGAAGACATTTGCATTTCGACGCTACGATACGCGCTTCGCCGAGAGTGTCGTTGTCATTTGTGTTTTCATCCAATCCAGATTCCATTTCTGCTGTGACTAATTCCACTGGAATGGAAAAGATTATTCAGAAATTATAAAGTTTAGCCTAGTTTAGTTTATTATTTTTGTAATGCAGCGTCTCTGCTATGGTCAAGGTTATTATAATGCAAGCATTGACCATATTTTGGTCCACTGTTCAGTATTTTTAAGCTACCTTAATGGGGACCATTACAACTATCTATCTTTAACTATCTTTTGCACACTTTGAATTGATAATTGATAAAACTTCTATAACAGCCACTTGGGTAGTGGCTTAACATTAGAGTGGCATTAAGGTAATATGCCACTGACCCCATCAGGAACGATCAGAGAGAATCAGCGTAAGTTTGCCTCCGTTTGTTTGTCTGAATCTGACTAAAAATCCATTATAATGGCGTTTGTTTATAACTTCTTCACATATAAGTTTAAAATAAAAAATACTCCATCATTGTTTGAACACATTTATTCGTATATTAGAGAAGGAGAAGCCCCATCAAGTAAAATTGTCTCACATAATAGTTTCGCCGCTGACATGCCCAAAATATTCATATTTTCTTTTATGGTAAAAAGAAAAGCGTTTTTGTTTTTTATATCCTCTTTCCTCCTGTTAATATTTTTACTAATACATTAAAATGATTTAAAAATAAATTTAAATTTAAGCATTTTGTATGTTCGTGTATCTATAAATATGACAAGGATGATTTTGTTAGAGGTTTCACAAAATAAAAAGATTTTGATATGATAGTATGTTTTCCAAGAATCTGTTTCTCTGACTATGATCCTCTTACCATTGTACCAAAAATAAGAATTCGACCAATATCATAACAATGGCCACACATATACATAAAATAATTGGGAAAGAAGTTATATTATTATTTTGATAGGTTTTCTGGCATGATATTTATAAATATAGTCAGGTAATATAAGACAAAGTTAAGCAAGATACCTTTCTCTGTGTATTAAAAACGATTTTCTGAATATGTATGAAGATATGTGTACATTAAAATTTGAGGTAACAATTTTAATTTCGAATTGAAATATTGAACATTAATATTAAAACTGAAAGAGAAAGTTCTGAATAGTTATCGCTGATAATGTGTGTGATATGAATATATAATTATAATTAGGTAACAGATAGATGAATATAAATATATTTCTTGTCAACACTTTATAATTCACATCATGATTCTATTCGCTAGCAATATTGCGAAAAGTACCGGCAAGTAATGAAATTTATAAATAAATAAAAGTACCGACAAAAAAAAAATTAAAATATTAAAAGTGCCGGCCAATTATATATAAAACCTTTATACTAAAAATAAAATACCCTTATTAGGTATAGTAATGGTGTTTGTATTTAAGGACATCTAGTTTGTCATCGTTAAAAATATGTGACATTAAAACAAAACAAACCACTTACTTTGTGCTTTCTTTATGCAAGCCACGCTGCCAGCGTTGCACACCGGCATATTTGGGCCATCTAGGTAAAAATAGAATTTAGGTTAAAACAAGCGCATTCTGTATACTTTAGCAATAACATGCTGCATTCAGATCAATGTTTTAGTTTTAGCTAATAAGAGCTACGCACTTATTTTAAATAAAATTTTGATAGAAAATCGTTTCCTTCGAGTTTATACTGATTAAGTGTGTGTTTAGTATCTACACTATTCGAATAAAATTTAAAAAAAATCAGTGACCGGTTAAAAGCTTACAATTGAGAGTAAATTTATTTTAATACAAATTATATATAAATAATTATAATTATTTTTATATATTACTTTTTAAATAAGTATGTAAAGTTATATTCATGTATACTCACGTGGCATGCCAAAATGAACACAGCCGCACCTCGCATATGTAAAGTTGGTTAAACACTCCATTTCGCAATTGCCTTGTGTATAAATTTTAAAATATTGAAGGTAACGCTCAGTTGGGAAATAGCATTGACGTCTGTAATACAAAACAATTGTATTGAATTACGTTTAAATTTATTTATGGAAATATTTTCCTTACATAATTCCCAGAGTATGAAATTTTTAAAAAAGTGTATGAATGAAACAAGTTTATACGCGTTAAGTAATTAAACTTCCTTTTAATTAAAACTTTATATCGTATCTTTTTACGTATAAATCTAGATATATCGTTATAAGGATAACTGTCACATCGATAGAAAACAGGAAGCAGGATTATTAAGTAAAAAAAAATCAAAAACCTATTCTGTTTTAAGGTAAAGGCAATATATATATTTTATTCGAGATAAGTATATTATAATTCTAATTTATTCATATTAAAAAATGGCAGTACTCCAAGTGCCTATCTCTGTATGAACGCGATGAACTGAAACTACAGAACTCATTGTTGTATGGTTTTCACCACTAATGTGAATTAATTTGTATATATATAATAATTACTGGCGAAGAAATATCTTGCCTAGACTAATCAATACAAAATAAAGTAAATTAAACAATATCCTGCACAGAAATATCACGGTTACCCAATTCCATGCGGATGAAGCTGCAGGCGAAATACAGTATTTTGTGACCGCCTACGATTGTCATTTTAACGTTATAATTGTATATGAAGCAACAGCAATTTAGTCCTTGGATTTATTTACATTTTAATATATTAATAAAATAATATTTTAAATATATATATATATATAACACATAAAAAGGAACTTTTAAAAATATAAATAAATATATAAAACTAATTTATTTTGGATTCGATTCCTAATTTATTATTTTCTACCTTGAAGGATCATAAGGCTTCAGTCCTTCAGAGGTTGTCATCATGTTAGGTTTTACTGCGACCACCATTTCTTGGGAAAGCGGAGATCTAAAGAACTGCTTCGAGAGACGAGGTAATTCTGCTGGATTATGAAGCAAAATCTGAAAAATAATTTAAATTATAACATGTCTTAACCAACTAACAAAAATTTTAGATTCTTCCATTATACTAAGTACTAAGTAAAATAAAATAGTTAATTAATCTTGTCTTCTCTCTTATCTGAACATCAGAACATTATGGTTTTTTTAATCGCTAAAAAAGTTTTGTAAAAACATTTTTGATTGTAGAGAATTTTGAACAACGATAATATTATTCTAGAAACAAAAGACACTAGTAGTAGTCTAGTCATAAAACATTCTTAGTCTAGTATCTTAAGTAAAAGTCTAGAAAATCAGGAGGCAATAAGTAATCTTTGTTTTGAAATTTTCGCGACTTTTTCACGAATTAGAAATATATAGATTTAATCGCGTGAATATTTATATACATCATAACGGGACCACGATCAGTACAATTCGATCGAAACATAGAGTAAATAAAAGGTATTGTACCGTAAAAATATTGACGCGATTTATTTCTAATAAGTAACAATCAGTGATACAAGTCTCTAACAAAGTTTTAAATATATACTAATTAAAAAGTTACGTACCTTAAATCCCTGAACCGGACCTCTACAAAGGTAGTCTAGATCAATTTGTTTAGCTTTTAACAAAAACGTCAGGCCAGATTTAACCCCAAACCCCTGTAAATTTTAAGTTTGATTAATATTATCTGTAACAATTACATTTTATAGGAACTCGTTATTTTCACTATATATCTGCTGTTAATCATTTGCTATAACAGTGTTACTGCAGGGGTTGTTTGTAAAACAAACAATACTTACAGTACCCCTATGGGGGTAGGTCTCGACCGGACTATTAACAGGATACCCGGATTCTAAAGTCCAAGATTGATTTTGAGTCCGATTGGAATATTCCAAATAATTGTAGTCTTTATTTAAGCTAGAAAAAAACAACAACCACTGATTGCATTTTTTTAAAAAAACCGGTAAAACTTTTAAAGGTTAATATTTATAAGGTTGGTACTACTTGCTTTTCAACTCGAAATAATTCATCAGCACTCATAGTATTAAACGTGTAGCAAAGACCTTCTTCAGTGACGATCGGAAGAAATAAATCTGAACAACTCTCACTTGGAATATCTTTCCATTTACAACCAAAAAACACGTCGGTTATATTTGGTGATAACTACAAAATAAACATTAAAATATAACAAATATTATATTTTTAAACGAATATTAGATTCTTACCTCTTTAAGATTATATAAAGTTTCATTTGCATCTGAAAATTTTCTTCCATTTGCTGGAGCTAAATGATCGTCACAAACCAAACATAAGTCTTCGAAGTAATTACGCCTAAAAACAATTATAGGTATAATTATTTCAAACTACCTTTAGACTAATTAATATAGTTATATTTCAATATTAATTGACTGGTTGAAGTGGTTGATGGATTGACGACTCGGAAAAGGTTTATAATATATATGTATAATATTAAAACCAAGATGGCTTGGCATTTTATAACCACGAGTGACATTCAACATTTGAGACTTAAAGTAAAATATATCAATCCAAGATATAAAAAGTTTCGTAATTTTATATGAAAATCAAATAAATACATAAGTATCAATACTGGTTTTTAACTTTTTTTCCTTAACTTATACTAAGAGGATTGTGAAACTCTTGACAGTTTTAGAACACATAGAAAAAGTAAATAAATAGACTTCATATAGTTTAAATAATCAGTAACTCACTCTTCCTCTGTTAAATTTGCAAACGTGCTCTGGTTTCTGTAGAGATGAAAATATTCCGTAAAGTTAAAAACACTTTGTCGAGCTTTTGTTTCGAAACAAATCGTAACAGCCGGATACGGAATCTAAACATTATAATAAATTTCAATAAAACTATTTTACGGATCTAACTCGAGATTATTATTACATTTTGTTTTCGACAAATAAACTGACTGAATGACAGACACCATTATCTCGTCTTACCGCGAACACTTTTGCTGCAAAGCATTCGAAACGTCGGGTTAAATTTAAAAATGTAATAATAAACGCGAGTTATATCCGTAAAATAGTTTTATTGAAATGTGTAGTACTCGTGTAAATCTTAGAAAACATTATTATAATAAATGATTCATCATAATATAAAAAAAATGTGTTACTTTTCAATACCCGTTTGTAGTCCTAGTCTTTTTAGTGTTTTCAAAGAAAAAGACATTAAAGTAATACTTTTAGGACTTTGTTTAAATTCTAATTAAGTAACAACAAATAAAACATAGTATATTATCAAGTTAGTATTAATATAATATATTTAAGATATAATACCTGCCAAACTGGTGTAGAGTTTTCAGCAAAGCTAACAATGACAGGACTTTCGTTCCATTTAATCCATACTAAATGAATCTTTCCCGCGCAGAGAACTACGGAACACGTGAACATGAAGAGCCAGAAAATTCTGCAAATATACCAGATATTTAAAATTTATTTATTTTAGTTATTTTCTTATTTAATAGAGCTAAAGACTAGCACTTTGTACATTGGATAGCTTACTTCTTCCAGCAACCCGTAACTATAAAATAAAAACATTGTTCCAGACAAATTATACAGTGGGGCACATTGTTAAAAAAAAAATTAAATTAAAAATACGGAGGAAATAAAAAACATTAAAAATAATTGATTTAGGTATGTAAAATATACCTACACCTAGCTACTTAAATATATTAAAACATACATACAATATATAAAATATATAAACATCAACAAACAAATATTCTTTGAGTGAAACTTGAACCGGCTTTGGGACCATGTATAGAAGTGTTTTTGTGGTAATCATTGAAAAGTTGTTACCTCCGTGTCTATTTATAGAAGTCAAACGTAATCAGCCATATCCAGTTACATTAAGAAGATTTTAACTTCCTAAAATAACTACATTTCCTATTTACGTTACAGTATAATATACATAGCTACATAAATAATATATATACATTATGTTTCCATATTCGCATATTGGAAACATAATGTTTTACTATAAATTAATTTTATTAACATTGTGATTAAGACAGATTAATAGGTGTTTGTGAGATATAAGAGGGAAACTGAAAAGCGAGAGAATGCAAAGAGTTGAGTCCGCGCTGATGAATGACATGAGTAAGTGGAAATAAAATTTCATTAACCATCTTACCTAAAGAATGATAAAGGAAAATAATGTTTATTTTGGTTTTATTATTATTTTAATGGTGATAAAATAGAAAAATATCTTACTTTTCAATAGAAGTTCTCTCCTTCTCTCCAATGTACTTCAGACCATGAAGATTAGAGTTGGCAGTATAGTCGATAAGATACTGCTTGATGATAGCAAACTTTCCTCTTTTAATTTTTACATCTTTTTCTGTGGGATGACCTTTATTTTGCTCTATATCTCCACCAGGAATACTTCCTACACTGTCAGATCTAAAAAAACAGTTTCTTAAAGTGCAATTTAATTGAAATTCTCTAAAAATATATATATTTTTTTCTATAAATGGACGATGCAGGACTTCTTTTCATAAATAATTTCTATAGAATACCTAGAGTGGCGCTTCATGATGCTTTTGATCGAGAGCCAACTGTATCTAGTGAATTGTGGATTAGAAATGTATATTTCGGGCTTGGTGGCCAAATAATTAAGTACCCACCTTCGATCCCGTGGGATATAAATACCATTTGTGGAATTAGAATGTTACGTAGAATTTACATTTGATGTCATAATTTCAGTTTTTTTATCTATTAAACAAGATATGTCATTAAAATATTGCAAATGAAGGGAGTGTTATTCAATTTTGATAAATGGGTCGCCTCTAATTGGATGTTGTTTATAATAAAACACTAGTGGGCCGCCCGCGAATCTGCGCGTTTATTCAACAGATATTTTAGGAATTTCGCAAACTACATATGAAAGATGTTGTTTCGTTTTCATTTCATTGTACGCTACAAATCACTCATATACATTTGGCGCCAAAACGGTGAAACCAATTATTTTTTTTATTGTTTTGTTCTCTTTATTTGACACATTTACGGCTCAAGCTCTCAAAACTATAACCTATTTTTTATGTTCAGCTATTATTCCATAATCATTGGGACAAAAATGGTCTTACGCTTTTAATATATGAGAATATTTTTGTTTTTATTCTAATTTAATAAATTTACTTGCTATTGAAGTTTATTTTGTATGTTTGTTAATTAGGGATGACTAATGATTTTAATTAAATAAAGTATACGCAAAAAAAAGGAAAAAGTTTTCTTTTTCCTGTGTCGTCCCTTTTTAGTGACGTCTAATTTAAGGCTTAAAAATTAATTCAATGATTTTTCTAATGTTTATTTATAACTATCATATTATTTGTTTCATTTTCAACCATCTGTCACTTTAGCTGCATTTAAGTGTCATTTAATTTAGCTTTATAGAAAATTATTATCAGTAAAAAGATATTCAATGTAGTAATTCGGATGTTTTGTTTTGTTATATTTACGGACTTATTTTGACAAAACCCACACCTATCCATGGACTGATTGAGCAATAAACAAGCAAACATCCATCCATCTATGTTTTGATATTTTAATTATGTGTATGACAATTCTTATTTTTAATATTATTCAACCAAGTCAAAATATCTCTTCGATAATTAGGCACTACTTGTATATAAAGAAATATAAAAAAAGTTTACATTCACAGAAAAAGAGACAAACATCGGCTTAGCTGACTATTCGTTGGTCGGTTAATTGGCAGCCGATTAGTCGGCTAGTTTGATATTTCGGCAACATTTGTTAAGACGTGTTAAACAATTAATTGTTAAGTATAATAACGTTCTATTTCATTGATTTATATAAAATCATAATAAATCATACATCGACCTTTTTTGGAAAGCCTATCTATTAGTGTAAACCGTACAAAACTTATTTAATTGTGTATGAATTTATTGTGTTCATACAGACAGACAGACGCGATTAGGGGTTTGGATATATATAATGACTTTTACTGCTTCTTCTCCAAGTGCATTAATAACTAATATGCCATTTATCTATCATAACATTAAATATATACAATATAATAATTTTTTATGGAGGCACAACTTAAAAAACAATCTTCAAGTGACAGACAAACAAACAGATAAACAAACAAATAAAAAACATGAATTACTATTATTTTGCATGTACTTAATACAGTACCTACCTTAATTACTTTTAATAATATATACTTCAAACAGATATGTACAACTAGGTTATTAGTATAAATAGATACGAATATATAATATACACACCTAAGTAGTTTAAAACTAAGAGTTAAGTACTAGCAGTTCTTGTATCTTCTATGTCTGATCCATAGTATCCATATTATCAATACTAACTGACAACATCATTATCAAAGTATATTGCGGCTTGTTAAGGTACTACGCTAATTATAAAACTAGTTTTCCTTCTTGTAAACGTAATAAATAAAGTCAAGTATTCTGAGTCATCGTTATATACAGGTTAATGTAAAAAAATAAATACCTTTTAACTGCTAGCTGTACTGTCCTAGGATATATTAATATTGACAAGAGCAACGCCTATGGGGTCCCAACGTTGTTATAGACAATGTTCGTGATAAAACGAATGAACTCACCTCTTGTTCTTGGTCCGCCCGAGATTTTAATATTAAACTCAGAGTAGTGACGTATATGCAAAATATATAATTGAAGCGAAGCGAAGATCATACTCAAAAGAGGAAGTTCAAAAGTGGGTTTCGTTACTAATGATACTTTTCGTAGACGAATATTGGTAGGATGTCCAAAATTCTTGTCGAGGACAGTGACTTATGGGTCCTGAACTTTTTTATTACATTTGTAATTGTAGATTTTTGTTAAAGTGTGTCTCATAGAGTTAGCATGTGGAAAATTTTGTAATCGCACGCGCGAGTTCTTATTTCTTATTATTTCTTAATCATGGTTTTATTTTCTGTTGATCTCCTTTAGAATTCTCGCTCAGCAACAATGCTTCGCTCAGCTCCATTCTCCGTGTATAGTGGCAGACCTAGTATATACTATACATTATATATAATTATAGTACAAAACCTTTAATAACAAACAAGTAAAGGATGCATGAATAATACGTTTCATAACCTTTTGCCACATCCTCTGCAGTTCCGCCTTTACTCTATTAAACTAAAACTATTAAGCTTGATATAGATTTAAAAGTTAACTCTTGGGATATATATTTTTAAACCATATATTAGTGATTCCTTAGATTTTATCTTTTTTCTTTATGAAGTGGCTTTCGCTACACTTTATAAGATTGTCTGGGATGTCTGTCCGTCGTTCCGTGTACACAATAACCCTGAGATGGTACATACTTGAGGTCTGAAACTTAGATTGTTTAATACTCTAGTGTAAATTATATGATGGAAATTTTGGCATCCTAGTTGCTTTTGGGTGGAAGTTATGAGCTGAAAAGGTGCATGCAGGACTGCATGTTCAAATGTTTAAATTTCAAACAAACAGTTAATTCTACAGATATTGTACTTAGTTTTTGAACTAAGAATTACTTTTGCGCTTGACCCAATTTTTGCGGTCTAACTCATACAATAAAAGCTCTCTATTCGCGGGATAGAGGTTCTATAAATATATTGCCAGTGCGGAAACCGTGAATACGGTATGGTAATTTAACAATGGTAAATTCGTAGATAGCGAATAAGTATTTTTTAGCCACGAATATAGCTATTGAGACGCATTTTTTTAATCCGCGAATAGTGAAAACGCGACTGAAGGAATCATGAACAAGGAGGTTTTACTGTATTTGAAAATCTTTAAGCTTTCGTGCTTTAGCGTCAGGAAGTAAATATTTCATAGTACATGTAAGTAATTATATAATAAATATGGGGATGCGCGTTGAGTCAGTGAGTGATTTGAGTCAGTCAGAGTCAGAAAAGACAGTCAGTGACTTTTCCTTTAATATGTTATATATGTTATATATTTTTATATAAGGTAGATAGATACCTATTCTTTTAAAATTATATATTTTTTTGCAACAGATATTATATTGAAAGTGAAAAGCATCGTGTTGTAATAAATAATTAAAATGTATCATTCCTATAAAAGTCCTTGACTGATAAATGTCTTCACATATTAAACTTTTATTTTATTTATTTAATTATTTTGTTTAGTTTTCACGTAGATGTCATAATTAAGATATTTTTAGCCAACACACATGCACACTTTAACAGTCGTTTAACACGCCTGAGAGTTGAATATCTTATAATAGAAACGACTGATTTTATCTTTTATCGAAGTCTACAATTAAGTTCAGTCTCGACAGACATAAGATTACACATATTACTAGATTATTGATTAAAATACACTAAAATGTATTTAGCCTTTTGAAGCTCAGATACACCTATAAATATATTATTCAAATGTCAAATATATCTATATTCTAAACGTATAACTTTTAGTCAGAAATTAATAAACAATAATGCCTTATTACTTGTTTGTTAAATTTCTGTATTTGATTTATTAAATTCGGTAAGCAAATAATAAAATGTGTGGTATCAAATATGCGTGGTTTGATAGAGATCTTTTTTTAAATATTTTAGTTATGATTATATATATTATTAAATTTTAGATGTGATATTATGGCTATGATTTGACTGAGTTTTAAACTATAAACTAATATTATCAATAAAATTCTATACATTCAGACATAAAAAATTTATTAGTATAAACATTATATATAAGTGTTTTTATAAGAATATCTCCAGGTAGGTACTTGGATATATTAAGTTTAAACACATAGACCTATCAATATATTTAGATATCTTATTATATAAGCCATAACGACGGAAGGTTTTTGCTTTATTACTATGATTTTAGTACTATAAATACTTAATATTGCTGTTAAATATAATTAGCCCGCTGTACTTACGTTATTATTACCGGAATTTGCTCGTCTAGTTTCGAATACATTCGGGGTTCTTATTCATGGGCTCGGAGCATAGCGGAAACGCGGCGCGAACTAATTTTCAACGTGTCTAATGCAGTGGTTTTGTTTTACTAAGCTTTAAATGCGTATAGCATGCGTATTATATAAAGTAATCATTTATTACGTAATAAGCATGTTTATTGAAGTGTTCACTGAAATTGCCTACTGTTGCTCTCTGTTTCGTATTTTTATTATAATTTTTGATGTAGTTTCAGTTATTAAGACTTATGCATTGTTGCAAGACTTATGCATTATTAGTACATGTCTTGTATTAAATATTGGCAGCTCGTGGCAGATTGTAACTAAAATTACACTTATTATTTAATATTTTTTTATTTTATTACATTGTGATTGTATTTTTTTTGTCGTATTTTTGCTTGTCCTTAATAAATAAATAAATAAATAGTATATAAATAAATATTTGATAGTTGCTCTCAATTCATAATTGTTGTACACTATATATAAAATATATTAGTTTATGTTATATGCTTGTAATGTTTCGTTTAGTAATATCAAAATATATTTCAAAGAAAACTAAAAGTTATATTTAGTAGTTTTTAATATATCATATATCTCATATATCTCAGAGCAAACTTCATTTGTTTGTATTAAATCTTTTATCTAATCTACTAAACAAACTAAATGGTTTTAATATCCTGTTCACTTCGCTTTAAGAGATGTTTACTTCATTGATAATTTAACTATTAACTAATAACTCTTTAATAATTAATAAACAATAACAGATATTTAATGACATTTAACATTTATTTACATATTATTATTTACTTACTTAATGTATTAGATATATAGAACAACAGAATGGCCTTATCGTCATCTCTTAAAGTAACATTACAACAATCTTACTTTCTCTTTTCCTATCAAAATAATCTATCTATTAATCAACCATATTTTAATCAAATTTCTTCAATTTATTTTTTTCATTATATTATATCGATTTTCTATAAACTTAACAGTCTCAAAAAGTTTTATTTTTTATAATATTGAAACAGAACTTTTTTAAATTATGATAGTTTTAAAAGTTCACGGTTGGTAGTTCACGGTAGGAACTCGGGCAGTTCACATGCAGGCGGTTGTTAATGATTCTACTACAATTATGTAGTTTAAGTTATTTCTCTTTAAGTAATTATGCTTATACCGGACGCTGCATTTAACTTAGCGAAGGTCCAAAGTTCTTCTTAGTTTGACTTGTTTTTATTTGTTATAAATAACATTCAAACAAAACAACTTGGTTTTTTTTCTAATTTATCATCTCGTACTGCAAGTTGTTTACGTTTATAATATGTCTTATCTTGATTGTTGAATTCTTTTTGATACCTACTCACTTTTTGATAACATTTATAATTTTTATTATAGTATTATTGTACTTAATTTTTGATATTGTAATACTTCATATTAATTTTATGTCTTAAATTAGAACAACAAGAAGAAGGCACAACAAGAATGAGACAATCGAAATGTCCTTAGTTGGCAAATTTATTCCATTCAAGCATATTACATCAAAGAATATCTACATAAAAGATCTTCAAAATTATGTTCTTTGAAGGGCTGTGAAACCTTGACCTTAAACTTGACACCATGGACTCGTGTTATGTTTAGATATTCTGCGAAATTTAAATTGTTTTTTTATGTAACATAGCATTATAGATTTGTGTTCTTCGGTTCTCATAAGGGATCGTGAGTTACTTCACATCCAAGGGCATTCTCAGCGGAGGTTAAAACTGTTAAGTTATTTGTAGATAGGACAAGATTAGTTGTTTTGTCTGTGCGCCGCTTAATACTTGCGAACTCGATTACGTTACGAGGGAGCGCGCGGAGTGCGACGCACTGATACTCGATGCAGACTGAACCGTCAGACCGCCAGTCTTACTAAGATCGTGCTTCAGTGAGCAACGTTTGTGATTTTATCTTTTCGTAAAAGGCACCTTTTAAACCTTTTTTTCGCGCGTACAATGGCAGCAACGGAGGAACTCAGTGGCATCTTAATGAGGAGGCAGGCCATAAACGACAAACTTGAAGAAGGTGTAGAGGTCAAACCGAAGTATAAATTCGTGAATGTTTTCACAGAATTTCACGAATTCTCCAGAAAAGAAATAAAACAGTACGAACAGACTTTTAACAAGTAAGTATTTTTATTTTATATATTAAGTATTTTAATCACGAAGGTAAATAAATCGTGGTGCAGCCGACAGGTTAATATCAACTTGGATGGCCGTGGTTGTTGTTTTTCTTAGAGCTGGTTTGCTAATGTATAGATATCTGTACGACTTTGCAGATGCAAACTAAACTTTTATTAAGCTACGTACATACTGGATATTTATTGTTTTTTTCTTATAAATTACCATATACTACTTATAATAATGTGATCTTGACATTAAAAATATGGTGTGGGTGAAGTTCAAGAAAAAATATTTTGATAGCCTTAAAATATTACTTTTAAAATTTGCAGATTTTATTAAATATTAGATACTAATTTTATTACTATAACTTTCAATCATTATCACGATGTTTAATTATTTATCAGCTTTGTTAAAAACAAAAAAGTGAAAGGTACATCAATAACTTAAATACTTAAAAAATATAATAGAGTTAATTTATTAAGTAATAGCGTATCGTCGTGGGAGATAACATGAATAGGTGCCACAATATGCGAGTTATTATTCTCTTAGTTCTAACTTTCATTTATTTGTTTAATGAGATAAGAGACGAGATGAGATCAAGGGAAATTTTCTGAACACGAGATTCACACGCGAATTGCAATTTTTACTTTTAATTACATAAAATATTACTTAATATTTTGTAGCGTTTTTACGATCTGTTGAATATTTACTAACGGCTAATGCGTTAAGATAAAATATGTTTTTATATCTTTACTTTTTATAACATTCTTATTAACGGTTCTTCATATAAATTAACACATTACAAATTGTGTTTCCCAGAAATAAATTATATTAATATGACTTTATAAGCACGAATTGTCATAAGAATGTGGCATTTTTATGGGTTTCAATTTAGAAAATGTCAAACACTAGTTTCATAAGCTTTACTTGATTAATATTTAGATTGTGGGTATGTTATATGTTTCTATAATAATTATGAATAAAATTCATAGGAAATAGCATTATTAATGTTTAGAATATATTTTAATAAGAAATTATATAGCATTCATTTATAAATGACGTAATAATTAATACTCATTGAAATTATCTTCGAAATTCCCAGTGTATTTGTTAAATAAATAACAATTGTTTCTTCATTCATTTTTCTTTATATATAATATCAACACGTTTATAATACGAATATGTGTAATGACTTCATCAATGACCAATAAACATTCATCTTTTAATAATACTGTATTTGAAAGGCGGAAAAATAATTCACATTATATCTGCTAGTAGGTGTAGGTTTGACGTTATTGTATTTTTTTATATAAAAGAATATACAAGACCTTTGTTTAAAAACAAAGTGCCACAGGACTTTTTGGTTACATTGTGTAAATTTTATTTCTTTATTACTTTAGATTATTCTATACTTGTTTCCGCTTTGTATAATATAAAAAAAATTGTGACTCATTTGTGTAGTATGAGTGTGATTCTATAAAGTATAAAATTTACTCACGTTTACTCTTAACGTAACATATCAGTCACTTTGAAAGTGTCAACAATTAGTCATTGATGATTATTGACCATTCATGAGCAGAATAAAATATTTACAAGCTATTTGTTAACGATGTGACCTAATTGTTTAAATATTGGGTTTATTGGTTTAGTAGAAATTGTTTTAGGTAATAGTAAAGTTGATTGTGTCATATATTGCCTTATATATTTTATATCTTAGAAGATTGAAAAACTTGTAAAAAATTAAACAGTAAGAACTGATAATTCTACTTTGTTTATTAAAATGTGTCAATTGTAGACAAAATATGTTAATTTGAGGAGCGTGCAGGAAACGGCTGCGTAGATATCACCCGACAAAATCAATGTTGGGAGCCGCGACCGCGTGCCCGACTGTACGGAATCGTGACTCATACAAACATTCATACACGCTCCCCCAAAATTATGTAGGATAAAATTTGTTGACAGTATAAAATAAAATTTCAAATATACTTTTTAGTTTTAACTTATGTAAGGTAAATATTTTTTTTATTTTTGTCGTATATCTTATATTGTTGAGAGTTTTTGCCAATAGATTGGCAAAATAGAACATATTTTCTGTTTTATTCTTTTTACTGCAAAATTATTATTTCTTTGTGAACCTTGTGACATTGTTATCCCCCTCTGAAATTTTTATATATTACAGATACCATCCTGTAATTTTTCACTTAATCTGAAGGTTATTTCTTAGCCTAAGTCTGATTCCCCTCTCGATTACTAAAGGCCACGACTTGACTTTGAGCTATAATATGTTAGACGCAAGTAGTTCATCTCAAGACTTGCTTGCTTAAACTTAAAAAGAGTTTTTATTAACTCATTTTTCTAATAGCTATTAGATAATATTATTAATATTTTAGGATTATAATACAATATATATATATATGATAAAAACAAATTTGAAGATGCAATATCAGTCTTACGAAAATACGTTTATTACTACAACTAAACAATTTTCATTAAAATACAAAACTGTTTTAAAACCAATATTTCACTAAGAATTTATGTGTTATCAAACAAGTTTTAACGTGATATACACCGAATAAGTAATGTTTGATTAAAAAAATGTTATACAATTTCATTGTCGATACAAATGGTATAATGTTACACTTTCAATATTATAAATAACCAGTCAATATATCAACGATTGATGTTTCATTATCATGTGTATGAATTATGAATCAAGGAACTTCTCACTTCCTACAGTTTTATACACTTAATACATGTAACTCTATGCTTCTAACAAATCCTTTTAAAACCTTCCGGGTATTCCCTTCTTTAGTATTTTTTCTTGGACAAGCATGACTCAAATCCTTTTTAGTTCCATTAGGTTTAAATGAGCTACTGTGTGTTCCAGAATATTATTATACAATTTAAAATAACTACTTTTCAATTCCATTAGAATTAAATGAGCTATTGTTTGTTCTAGAATATTATTATAATTTGAACTAAATACTGTTTAATTCCGTTAGAACCAATTAATAATTTTTTTTTAATGGAATGGAATGGAATATTGGAAATAAATATCAAGATATTTAGTTCCAATATTCCCATTAGTTCCAATAATCCAATATGCATACATTCCAAAACATTTATAAAACATTTATAAATTCATGGGTTTCATTGTTGAAAATAATGAAACCAATAAACTATTTAAGGCCATTGAATCTATTATGAATAGGAAATTAATCTCCGCTACTTTGGAAATAAATAATAGTGTATTGGGAAATAGTTTCGCTAGGTATTGTGTTCTGTTGAAACTGTATCTACCGCGGCTTGCGTGACTGAGCGATAACATGAATATTGTTGCTTTTATTTATTATATACATATTCTCATTTCTTTTAAGTGGGGGTGTGCTCAATAAGCGTACTAAAACAGGCGGAATTTTAAGTGATTATTAAAAGCAATTGAAGTTCCAATTAATTATAATGACGACTATTTTTAAATATTGTTTTTATTAATTAAAATTGTTATATAATCTTAGTGGCGCTTCTTTTGTTCTTTTTTAAGTATTGGTATATTTTATTATCAAGTTGATTATTAATAATATTATTTCCTTCATTTTAATTATATTATTTAAAAATAATATGAATCATGTTAATTATATTAATTTTAAATAAATCTTATTAAACAATAAGTTAATTTATTTTTTTTACAGATATATCCTTTAAGTGTGTTTGACCGCAAAAAGCAATCGTTTTATAAATCAATAAAACTCTGCTTGTTGATTAATTTCACGCGGTTTGAGTTAATTTTATTTTTTTATTACCTTTACCATATCTTAAAGTAATATTGCAACAATCTTATTTTCCGTTTTCTTACGTAAACATTTATAAGACAATATTCTTTTACACATTTTGTCGCGATTTGTTTATCTTTTTGAGGTTTCACTAGTTGATTGTTCTTTCTTTTAACAATACAAGTCTTTAAAAAAATATACTATCAGCGTAAAAGTAATAGTATATCGCTGCGCTCACAAAATCTCGGTATGTGTTATCATATTGAGCGAAGCGCGGTCGACAGCGTCGAAACAGCATCGAAGTTGCATTTACAAAACGTCTATGCATTCTACCCTCAACTATTTGTCAAGATGAGACACATTGTTACATTTTTTATTTTTCTTTGATTTTTTTTAAAACCACCACCAGACTGATATCTATCAGTGTGCCAAATTTGGAAAATTTTCGGATATACCGTTTTTGATTGATGCTTGTACAAAGGATGCAGAAAAGTCTCTCATACAGACCTTCGCTCAATTATTATAGTATTCAAACTAAACTTTTTAAAATATGATAGTTCTAAAATGTCACGAGGCTATCAGTTCATTTACTGTACGCGCCTTATTTAAATTATAATTCAAATTATTTTTGGAAGTTAAAATATTGACGCAAAAAGACCATGTTTTTTATTTTAACAATCATACAAATTTAAACTTTTAACTTACTGTTGGTTTGTTTTGAATGAATGAAAGAATATTTTTAAAAAAACATACACTAATAAGGTTTATCATTCTACTAGAAAACGGGGACTTACCACTATATCCTACAGTAACAGTTCGAAAGAAAAAATAATAATATCATATTACAAAAATTTTTGCGATTCTTTTTTTTTTAGAGGATTAATTGTTGATTATTCTTAAAAGTCCTAAAACGTAATTATACTATAATATTAATACAAAACTTTTGAAAACTATGTTCAAATTTTAATTGTATTTTTATTGAAATATTAAATAGTAATGCAAAAAAATAGGTTGATCATCTTAATCAGAAACTGACCGACTTCGTTTAATAGGTCTTGGCGTAGTTCGTTACTTTGTTCGTTATTCGCTTTATTATCACTGACCTAGTTATACCAAAACCTATTTCTTTTATTTTTTTTAATTAATACTGTTTGTTTAGTTTCAACCATTATTTGCAGCACTGTAATATTGTTTTAAGGAATTATATTTGTATCTTCAAACTAGTCATTATGAGTATGTCAAGTATTTTCAAAGGTATTACGAGTATAAAGTACATTAAAACTATATTATTTAACCTATGGTTTCTTTGTTTTATGTAAACTTTCGTGATCCATAATTACTATTTAATATAATTATCCGGCTTTACTCATTTTATTAATATTCCCATTTGGAGTCCTTATTAGTGAGCTCTGAGCATTGCGAAATCTAAGAGCATGCGGAAACTAGTTTGGCAAATTCCGATAGTAATAATATGAGTACAGTCCGATAATTATATTAAATAATTTATGCTTGTTCATTCAACTAAGGTAAATTTAATATTAACACCACGTACAAATAATTGCAGCATCGTGTTAGGAGAGACGAGAGGTTTTAGCTATACACATATTGCATTTATAAGTTATGTTAAGTTCAATAAAAATATATTTATTTTTGTTTTATGTCTACTTAATTACTTATTTCTCTTGCATTTGACACGTGCGTATATTTTCATGTCTCCCACGAAGGATAATTCCACTCCAGTGATTAAAGCATGAGGAACTACGTTTGGGGTAATTGTCAAAAATAAAAAATGCATAACACGAAACAGATTATTAATAAATTACAATATAACCAAACAGTCTTAAAAATTTTTTGTGGCTGAATAAAATATAATTGCAAAAAAAGAAACATATATTTATTCAATAAAATATGGAATTGTACACATAAATAAAAAATAAAATGAGAATCAGGTGAACCATATGCTCGTCAGGTCACCATTTAAAATATAAAAATAAGTATAAATGAAAATAGTATCACATTATTATGATTGTAAATAATACACTTTTATAGCTTAATTTTAGCAGCATATAATAAAACATACAAGTACGTAAATATGTTTGTATGTTAATACTTATATTTTGATTGTTTGTTTGATTAAAACAGAAAACAATTCGAACAATAGAGTATATTTATTTAGTGTTCAGTTTGCAAGTTTTAAAATCTAGCTGGGAATTAATGGAGTTTCATATCGGTCAAGTGCAGCTGAGGAGTTTATTTTTAGATGTCGTTATTATAAAATTGCAGCAAACTAGAAAATATATGTTTATTGAATCATTGAATAAGGAAATATTTCTCTAGTATATAGTAAAAAGATGTAGTTTTGATCTAATTCCGTAAAATTTTATCATAGATAAAAAAATAGTTAAATAGATATTATAAAAGTTATAGATAATAAATAATAAGAAGTGTCATTTATATTATTTTACTAAGCTTTTTCCATAAATCATAGATAAGTCAAAGATAATAATATTTTATTCTAATAATTATATAAAATATTAAGTCATGTAAATAAAAATCTAAATTTTAAAAATAAGTAAAAACATACTGACCATAAAAGAATTGTAAAGATATCTAGAATATATTTTTTATTTCTTAAAAATTACTTTGTTTCTAAAATGCCTTTGTTAAAATGAAACTAAGCGAAAGTATCAAGCTATTATTACTGAACCACATATTTTAAAACTAGAGTTTCAAGGCTGTTGCTTGAACGGCATATCTGTTAGTGGTAATACCATAATAAAACAGGCTTACGAATTTGTTATTCAAATGTTAATACGTCTTTATTTTTAAATATTCATTGTTAATATTCATTACAATATGAATGTCGTTCTAAATTCAAAATTTAAAAATCTTAAATGTTTAATATTCAGTATCAAAATAAATATTAATTATCTTCTTACTTAATTATACTTAATTTTAAATTGTTAAATGGAAATTCAAAAACGGAATTGGATTGTTATAAGTCTGATTTCACTAAAACTATTATAGTAATTGTAAATATTTAAACATTTATAATATTAATGAGGTCAAGTACTTAAAAGAAAATATATATCTATTTAATGTACATACATTGAATAAGTATTTTTTGCTAGGTTTTATTACCACGATAAGGGATGTTTTATCACGGTACTTCTTTAAGTTTGTCTGTTTATTTTGTTCCATATATTAAAAAAATACGATTTTAATAAAAATTGTTTTGAAGTTAAAAAGAATCTTATATAACAAATATATATATATATATATATATATATATATATATATATATATACAAATACAAAACTTCATTGTAAGTTTATTTATGAGTACGTGTGAAAAATAGTATGTGTAAGTTATCAATATTCTGTACATCAAGCGTGGCACAAATATCTTTACTAACTGTATATTGACGGTACTCCATAATATGAAAAAGTTATATTGTTGTGTAGTATACGTATAGACCTCTTTATAGCTAAGCTATGTATTACAACTTATTAGAACTACATGCAACTCATACAAATAAGTTCGCATTATGCTGAGTGACAGTTGCGAAATTACGATTGAGTTAAAGCGTAAATTTCAATCGCCATCTAAGAGATGTAAGGTAACATTGCTATTACCTTTTTTTCTAATCTCACTAACACTTCTAACTATATAACTTAAAATACAAGTTAATCTATATATATAATATTAAACAAAATATAATTATTACTGTAGACAGAGTTATATAATTAAAATATTCAGAAGAACATACATCAAAATTTCTTAGCTTTTTGGATTAATTGAAAATTTTTGTAAGGTTAGATTAGTTAACTCGGAGGGGCCTGGATTGAACAAACTGTAGCTTTAAAAGCTTCCCGACTTAAAAATAAAGAAGGAAAAAAGGGTTAGACAACATTTCAAATACATAAAAAATTAAATTTAACTTTAATTATTTCAGATTTGATGAAGGTAGAGATGGTTTCCTAGATCTGAACGAAGTTAAGCGGATGATGGAGCGGCTGGGGGCACCTCAAACACACCTTGGATTAAAAGCAATGATCGCTGAAGTAGATGAAGATGGCGACCACAAGATCAGCTTCCGGGAATTTTTATTAATTTATCGGTAAGAGTCTTATTAAGTACATTATGTGTAAATTACCAACAATTATTGCTTTCTTAATGACTATTATTAATGACTACTTATTACTATTGTACATGTAATATTATATTATGTAACATATATATATATATATATATATATATATATATATATAGCTATATGTATATAGCCCCAAATATGGTTTGCTTTAGCAGTTTCTCTTATGTGGACCGTGAATAATAGACGATGTATTGATTTCGTTATATTAACCAATCAGATATGGCTACATAATTTATAGAACTACATTTATATTATAGTTTACGTAAAATTTTGTTGTAACCGTAATTGTTCTCGGACCTAGAAACGCATTTATTAAAATCTATTCCTTATCACGCCTTTTGAAACTATTCATTATACTATTCAGTTTACTAAAAATTATTTGACTTTAAAAATAGTGAACTAATTAATTTAAAACTATATTTGTATAAATTAGAACATTACAGCTTTTTTCAAACGCGCTGATAGTTTTCTAGTTGGCTTAGTGTATTTTTTATTTTATTAGTTATTATACATATTAGTAATTTGAATAATGGCTGCATTAATATAAAATACATTAGATACTTGTATAATGATTCATATTTAATTCATTAAGTACGTCCGTTCATTATCTTACATGGCCAAATTCTTATATTAAGAACGCAAAACCGACAACCGTGGTTTTTAACTACAATATGACTAAAAATGTTTATTATATATATAATTCTAGACAATAGAGTGAATTGCATCTTTATTTACATAATTTTTTTTAAAGTGTTGATTATTATTTCTATAGATAGTGGCTTATATTGTTAAGATATATTACAAATATTATTTGAGCAAACTAAAATTAACCTCTTCTACTATTTTTTCAGGAAGGCTCGAGCGGGAGAACTAGAAACAGACTCTGGACTGGACGCCCTGGCAAGATTAACAGAAATAAATGTAGACCAAGTAGGGGTGAATGGGGCGAAAAACTTCTTTGAAGCTAAAATAGAGGAGCTTGCGAAAACAAATAGATTTCACGATGAAATTATACAAGAACAAGAAGAAAAACGTCGAGAAGCTGAGGATAAGGCTTTGAGAAGGCAGCGGTTTAAGGAAAAATCAGCTATATTCCAACAGTAGTAGTGTAATTAGTAGTTACCTGTCTAGTCTGTAAGCTGTTACCATATGGCTTTAGAAATACTAATAGGAAAAGTATAACATATCAAGCATTTTCGAAAAAGCAATGTAACACTGTAACATTACTGTCTACGAAAATTTATGTTTAAATGATTTTGTCTTAAATACAGATTAGCAATCAACGAATTCATCTAACATTCATTCAGTTTAAAGACATACTCGTTTGTATTGTAAAGTTGGTAATCAAATATTAAGGACGTAGGTATAGAATTGATTTTTATTGTGTTATTAGAAAATCATTTATACCAGGGATGAGCAACCTTTTTGATTAAGGGGCCGCATTCAGCTTACTTTTGTTATAGAGGGCCGCATGATTAAAAAAAATATAGTAAAATTCGAAATTTATGAGTCACTACGACACGACGATGGGTTTAAATACCTTAAAGTTATACAAATTTGTTATTTGTAATAAATACATAAGTGTCTATGTGCTTTTAATTTACAATTCTTGTGATAATATTTTGACGGAAAATGATAAATTAAATTTTAATGCTTCGCGGGTCGCAAAAATATACTTAGAGGGCCGCAAGCGGCCCGCGGGCCGGGTTGTTCATCCATGATTTATACTGTTGTGTTATACACAAACTGTTGAAGATGGATCTGTTGCTTCTGAGAGCAATGTAATGTGCCTAACAGAATTATACAAGGATATAAGCCTATCATGTAATGTTTTGTTGCATGTTTAACATGTTAAGATTTTTATTTAAGTTATATTATGTGAGGTATTTAAATAAATTTTTGAAGAATATATTTTTTTTTATAATACATATATGTGTTATACATTAAGGAGCCTTAACATGTAAAATTATTTTAAAAGTCAAGTTTCAAAAAGAAAAACTATTATTATATTGAATAAAATGTTTTTAACGATAATAATAAGAGTTATAGTTATATGTTATAGGTCACCAGCATATCAAGTTTGAGCAGTAATTGTTTACAAAATATAAAGATATCCTATTGTTCAATACCAATTTGTTGAGTGCTCGCTTCTACTATCTATATATATACTTAGGTATATATATTATATATATTTTCCAACAATTACAATAAAGCTTTGGATTTTGAAATGTATAAGATAAAGATTGTTGTGAGCTTCTTGACAAAAAAATCCTTCAGTCTCCGGGATTAATTACTTAATTCTTTATAAGGAAGTTTTAGCCTTTAATTAAACTACTAGAAGCAAATACCTTAGAGAAGTTTCCGATCCGATCCGCTTTTAAGTATTAAAAATATATATGATTTTATGATTCTTAAAACACTCATGTCTCAAAAAATATATTTAAAAAAGGCTTTCAATTGCAACTATAAACGAATTAGTGTAACTACGTGAATACTTATTATGTGTAGATTTAAAATACTTGTTAGGACTGTCAATATGCAGTCCATTGTAATACAGTCAATAGAAATACAAATACTAATAGAGGAACATGTATGAACCGGTAACAATAAATAGGTAGATAATTACGTACCAAATCGCTAGATACAGCTGAACGGTTAGTCATCTGATTACTAAGCTAAACGGTTCGATTTCACTTGGGACATATTTTGTTTCAACCACGGATTTTTGTTCTGAGGGTATATGTTAAGTATAAATATATAAAAATAATTAAATTTATATGTTTTAGTGCATGAGGTTAGACCTAAGTTCGGTGTACAGTAAGCTAATTGAATAATTTTTATACAGCTATTACAACGAAAAACTTAACATTAAAAATATAAAACTTCTGTTTTCCACCACGTTCTTTTATAAATATGCGATTAAAAATGAAAGGGAAAAACAGGATACAAAAAACCAAAACAGCTATTTTTCCGTAACAATAAGTTATTCTTGTTCTTATTCAACCGGGTTAACCTGCAGAATAAGAATCCAGCACCAGATAATAGACTGGAATTTGAATCCTATGGTCTTATTCCATATCACCACAAACCTTAATTCTTTATAATGACTGAAAAATAAAGGATATAATTATGATTCATTCAATTTACTATTACAAATATAATCTCGATATCTATGGTAAAGAAATCACTAAATTCATAAAGCAAAGCAAGTATTAGATAAAAATCCATTTGTAATTTGGTCTTATACACTTACAAAGGCCCATAGTTAAGTAACATAAGACAAAAAATAAATATAAAAACATTTCCTTGTTCCATATAATTTTTTTTTTTTTTTCCGTTGGAAAAATCTGTTACGGTTCCATATAACATAGCAAGGTAAAAAAATTACAAAACAAAAACACATAATTTTTTGTAACTTATATTACAAATATCACTATAACACTAATAACTAAGTAATAAATATTATTATCACTGAGACTCATCCATACATCTAAAACTATCATGTTGCTCGTAAGACATGTTCTCTGTTGTTTGCTGGGTTACATCTGGTTGTGCTCGTTTCAATTGAGGCAAATTTGTTAAATCAATTTGTTGTATATTTGCTAAAGTTGTCATTATAGAGGTATTCTGAAAAAAACATTATAAAAGACATTTCAAAACTATATATAAACAATGACCTTTCAAAATCTATAAATAGATATTGCTATAAAAGAACATTGCTTACTTCTTTTATATTTGTTTCAAATTTTCCCCCCTGAGCAGTGAAGTTTTTGATTTTTTGTAATTCAATTGATCTGCAAATTATTAAAAATGTTATTCAATTTATTTGCTAATTATTTTATCATGTTTTCTTAGTAATTCGTGAAAAAAGGATAACATTAGTACTCATATGATCTTTGACAATTGTCAATACGAAAATTATAGATTTATTAAAAAACTAACAACCTACATACATTTTTTAAATGAATAATGAATATATATATTTTTTATAAATTTTAATCAAAATTAGAAAGTATAATCTATATTGGATATAAAAAACAACCCAACAACAAAAGTTTAAAATCAGCATCACCATTCTATAAAAATAACAGAACAATAAGAGTAAAAGTAATTTACATCAGTCTTAAAAGTTGATTTGCAGTATTCAATTCATTTTGTAATTCTTGTTGTAACTGTTGTATATGTCCAGCAGCAGACATCATGCGTACAAAAGTATTATAATAATTTATATATAATCAAAATATTTAAGGCAAAATTTTATTTATGTTAAGAATGTAAACTGGCAGATGACTTGATATTTAAACATGACAGAAACCGTAACTACATATTAGAAAAAGTTTTCAAATCATAATTCACATTTCACAAAAGTTAGTTCTTGTATTAAAAATAAAAAAAAAAACTTTTCCGTTATTATTTGACATTTCGACAGTGTTGACAGTATGGCTTTCTTAAAAGTTAATCCATGTAAATGCATTGAGTGAAAAGGTGCCATATCAAGCAATCAACTTGATTCAATCCCTTAGGAACTATTTTCAGCTTGTATAAAATGATAATTTAAGATGTAGGTTTTTTATCTGTATGGTACTTTCAATGTTCAAGATGACCCGAATCAAGATATTAATTGTCAGAGCTGTGTGCTATTCTCTCTTCTATTAATTATACAATTAAAATCACAACAGAACATCATCATCATCATCATCATCATTTCAGCCACAAGACGTCCACTGCTGAACATAGGCCTCCCCCATAGACTTCCAAAGTGACCGATCTTCGGCAGCTTGCATCCAGCGGCTTCCTGCAGCCCTTTTCAGGTCATCCGTCCATCTAGTGGGGGGACGTCCTACGCTACGCTTTCCGGTACGCGGTCGCCACTCGAGGACTTTTCGGCCCCATCGGCCATCGGTTCTTCGCGCTATGTGCCCCGCCCACTGCCACTTCAACTTGCTAATCCGCTGGGCGATATCGGCGACTTTAGTTCGTCTACGGATCTCCTCATTCCTGATTTGATCGCGTAGAGAAACACCAAGCATCGCCCTCTCCATAGCTCGCTGAGCGACCTTGAGCCTTCTTATGAGGCCCATAGTAAAGGACCACGTTTCTGCACCATAAGTCATCACTGGTAACACACACTGGTTATAAACCTTCGTCTTTAAGCACTGAGGTATTTTGGACGAGAAGACTTCACGCAGTTTCCCGAACGCTGCCCAGCCGAGTTGGATTCGTCGACTAACCTCTTTCTCGAAATTGGACCTACCCAACCGGACTACTTGTCCAAGGTAGATGTATTCGTCAACAACTTCGAGAATGGAGCTCCCAACAGAGAGTGCGGTGGGTGTAACATGGACATTTGACATGATCTTCGTCTTGTCCATGTTCATTTTTAGACCCACTTGCTGAGAAACTTCGTTGAGGTTAGTGAGCATTTCACCTAGGTCTTCCATTGACTCCGCCATGACCACAATGTCATCGGCAAATCGGAGGTGGGTAATGTACTCGCCGTTGATGTTTATACCGAGTCCTTGCCATTCTAGGAGTTTGAAGGCGTCTTCCAAAGCGGCGGTGAACAGTTTCGGAGATATTACATCTCCCTGTCTCACTCCTCGCTGCAGTGGAATCGCCTCCGTACATTGATCCTGTACTCGGACCGATATGGTGGCGTTTTGGTATAGATGTTTAAGCACCTTGATGTACCTGTAGTCAATGCGGCAACGTTGGAGAGACCGTAGGACCGCCCAAATTTCGATCAAATCGAAGGCTTTCTCATAGTCCACAAACGCCAAGCAAAGTGGCAGGTTATACTCCTCAATCTTCTGTATGACCTGCCGCAGCGTATGTATGTGGTCTATGGTACTATAGCCTTTTCGGAAACCGGCTTGTTCAGGAGGCTGGAAGTCATCGAGTTTGCGTTCGAGACGATTCGTGATGACCCGCGAAAACAGCTTATAAATATGGCTCAGCAACGAGATGGGCCTGTAGTTCTTCAATAAGGTTTTGTCACCTTTCTTGAAGAACAGGATCACCACGCTGCTGTTCCACGTTTCTGGCGTTTTGCCCTCGAGCAAGACGGAATTAAAGAGCTTCTGAAGGACTTTCAGTACTGGTGTTCCACCCGCTTTCAGAAGCTCGGTTGTGATTCCATCTTCGCCCGGCGCCTTGTTGTTTTTTAGCTGTTTTAGGGCCATCCTAATCTCGTTTACGCTGATGTCCGGGATATCTTCGGTATAGTGTCGGGTAAGTTTGGACCTTGGGTCTATGGTCATGTTGCTAACGGGCGCCGCTGTTGAGGTATATAACTGTCCGTAGAACCTCTCGATCTCCCTTAATACCTCTGCTTTTGTCGACTTCACATTGCCATCTTCCGTTTTCAGCTTTGTCAACTGGCTTTGCCCAATAGACCTGTCTCTTGCGAAGATTTTGGTGCCCCTGTTTTGCTCTATCGTTTCCTTAATCCTATCAGAATTAAAAGAACGGATATCGCGTCGCAGCGACCCCAAAATTTGTCTATTGAGCTGCCTATAGGACATCGCATCTTCGGTTGTATGCAGTGACATGGAGCGTCGACTTGCCATGAGGTTTCGGGTATGATCGGAAAGTTTTTGAGGTCTAAATTTTCGGCCGGGTTTAAAGAATTTTGTCCCAACCGTTTGGACAGTTTTTACCAGCCCGTTGTTAATATCGTCCACAGATATACAGCTCTCTAGACAATCGAAGCGATTTTTCAGTTCGAGTTGAAAGCTCTCGGGGTTATGGATATGAGCATGTGCGGGTCGGAGCGTAGACTTCATCAGTCGAGATCGCTCGATGTTTATATTAATATTCAGTATGCCTCTCACCATCCTATGATCGCTCCCGGTTTTCACCCTGTTGATCACCGAGACATCGCTGAATATTTGTCTCCTAGTAGACATGATGAAGTCAATCTCATTTTTCGTGGAACCATCGGGACTCATCCAAGTCCATTTCCTCTGAGGCGGCTTCTGAAAGAAAGAGTTCATCGCAAAGAGTCCCTCTTCCTCCAAAAAGTCAGCCAGCCTCTGTCCGCGATAGTTCCGTTGCCCATATCCAAATTGCCCCACTCTCAGCTCATCAACGTTTCTTTTGCCCAGCTTTGCGTTAAAGTCCCCCATAACAACACTGTAGTGGGTTTTGGAAGTATGTATGGCTCTACTAATGTCCTCATACATAGCTTCCACCTCATCGTCTGAGTGTGTAGTGGTCGGAGCGTAGACCTGTATGACCTTCAGCGAATACCTCTTAGATATTCTGAGTATAAGGTACGCCACCCTGCTCGAAACACTATCGATGGTCACAATGTTGTTGATGAGGGACTTGTGGACGATGAACCCGACACCACCTTGGGATAGTTGGTCACCCTCCCGGTAGAAGAACAAATTGCCGGAGTTTAGGGTTATCGTGTCCTCGCCCTCTCTTCGGACTTCCGATAAACCCATAATGCTCCATTGCAATTTGTTCATTTCTTCTTCCAGCTCAACAAGCTTCTCGTCAGTCCTCAGCGTGCGTGCGTTGTATGTTACCAGGGCCAGTCGTCGTAGATTTTGGTAGCCGGATCTCTGCCGGAGATTCTTCGCACCCCCTGCCCCACCGTGACCATGGCCGCTACCGTAACCAGGAATAGCGGGGCTGCTGGGGACTGGGGGCCTGGGTTTTGGGTTTTCAGTCATAGGGGGGGGGAGTTGCCGATACTCGCCACGCTTGGCAGGCGGGTTGGCGAGCGCAGTATAAAAGGTGTTGGCTCACAGAGAACGCTGCTGCCCGCTCTCCGGTTTTTTTCTCTTAGTCGGCTTCTACGACACCCACGAGAAGAGATGGGGTGATGACAATTCGTATTCTACTCTGCCGTCACCACAACAGAACAACAATAAATTATATATAGTCTAGATTTAACAATTCTAATAGTTTTACAGATTTCTTAATTTTTGTTAGTAAATTTCAAATGAATTCAGATCGACCACAATTTTTATTGTTGAGACTGCAATAACATTCAGAAATATTGATTGTTTGATTATTATTTGGTAACCCTGACGAGAACTCACTGTCAATACTATATTTGAAATTTGATTCTGTTTCTTTTCATTGTTGACAATTACAGAAATGGAGGAAGGTATATCTGTTAATAACGAGGGGAAAAGTATTGACATTAAGCAAGAAAAGCATGAAAATGTTGAAAACTTTAAGTGTGAATATGATTCTGGAAGTCAGGATAGTAGTAAAAGTGGCAGTGGAGGATATCAACGTTGGGCTCCCAATTTAAATGGAGTGCGGAAAAGTGCATTTACGCCATACAAATCTGTTCAATGCACGCCATTGACTAATTTGCAAAGAGGTGATGTTATTTTCTTAATATTTGGCATAAATTACCCAGCCAATCTACTTATCGATTATCCTTTGTGAGGAATAGAGCAAGATCTAAAGAGTTCAAGGTCGATTTTGTAGGTAATACGCAGGCGCGCGTCCCCGAACTGCCTCAGCCCGATTGTAGCTTCCACGCTAAAGCTGGTCGCGGCGAAATAACTCGTGACGACGTGAAACTGGAGCAGTACGTTGATATTACCGACGAGCACGGTCTTACGGCGCTGCACTGGGCAGCCAGTTACGGACAGTTAAACAGCTGCCAGGATCTTGTGTGGTAAGTTCATTGTATCCATTGTTCGTCCTTACTAGGTCATGTCATTGTTTGCTTATATTAACTGATATAGCCCTTATAATTTATTTTTATTTTTTCTGTGCTCATATTAGTACAGGTAGAAAATCCATTTATATTAAAAATATTTAAAATAGATGTGCTACACCACTGAAACAAAGGAATTGTTAAGTGTATATTTTTTATAATTTTTATTTATATAGGAGTGGTGGAAACGTCAATATGAGAGGCCCAGAGGGAGAAACAGCACTACACCTAGCAGCAGCAGGGGGGCACCATGAGGTAGTGAAGTTTCTTTTAAATGAAGGAGCTGATGCTGATATTCAGGATGATGTAAGTTTTGACTAATATACTTGATTCAATTTAGCAATAAATAATTTTATTGGTCTTATACACTTGCTATTTTGTTTTTAGTCTGGAAGTACAGCTTTGATGTATGCAGCAGCCGCTGATTTCCCTTACACTTGCAACGAACTCCTCATTCGAGGGGCAGACCTTACCCTTACTAATGATTATGATCAAGATGCCTACACTCTTACCACCACTAATAATTGCAAACTGGGTGAATATTGTTTTACTTTTGTTATATAAGTAATTACTTTTTTTTCTGTCAAATAATTGTAATTCATTTTCAGCTCAAACTGTGATAGAAAATTTTTTAATAGGCTGCCTTAGCAAAATGTGAAAGATTCTACCAATTCATGTTCAGTTGCTGAGATCAACCTACACAATGGATTCATTTGCTTACAGCAGTTAAATGAAAATACAGGGATTTAGTTTATAAATATAAATTGTATTTAATATATATTTTAAGTTCAACTTATACAAACGTGATGTGATGTGACTCAATAGACAGACAATATATGAATTAAACCTCAAATTGTGTCATTATTCACCCCATGTATTTAGTCAAAACTAATAAATTAGAATAAACTTGATAATTATTTTTCCTGATAACAATAAACTATAAATATATTTTTTCAAAATTAGCACCTTTACCTTATTCTAAATTTAATATATCATAAAAAGTAAATGCCTGTTTTTCAGACTTCCCAAGTTTATAAAGTTAATGTGTACCCTTGAACTTTTTTTGTATACATATTATATTACAACTTAGATTCAGTGAGCCAGTTAAATGTTTGAGGTTTTCTATTGGATTGTGGGTTAATAGCGATATTTATAATGCTAGGTCTTTCGGTTTCTTTAACAGCTGCTTTCAGAGCTCTTTCAATTTCTTCAATTGTACGACAGAAGTGACCGCTTGATCCAAACATTTCCATCATTTTTTCATATTTCACTTCAGTAGACAATGCTGTTGGTGGAGTACTGAAATAAAGAACAACATACTAAATGTATATACATACAACAATTATTAAATTTAATTGTGAGTTTATTAATAACAGTACTCAAAATTAGAAAAATAATTTTTGACAAAGATACAACAAAAGCGCCTGAATTGTTTGTATGAATGCCTATCAATTGAAGTAAATTTTACCCACCATTGAGCGAGATCACCTCCAGATTGTATTTCTGTCATCATTTCTTTGTCAAAGCCACTGTAAATGCCATTGTTATTCACAATCACAACTATAACTGGCAGTTTGTAGCGGAACATGGTCTCGATTTCCATACCTGTGAATTTATGAAAGGTTTTTGAAAAAATATTGTACAGTAATCGGCGATTTTATACATATAATATAACAATTTTCTTGAATTTAAAAATATGTATAGAAAAATATTAACAGCAGTTTCTAACAAAATCGAGATAAAAGAGAGCAGTTTTTATAGGAAGTGCACAAAATAATTTGTATAAGATACTAATACATAATCATAATCCTTAGGGACATAAGAAGGCTAAATTACAAAAGATAGAAGTGTGAACAAGGTATAGATATTTAGGTTACAGATGTATATAATATGATATTGGAAAGATATTGATAAGAGATGAACAAATGTTGACATGAATAAAGGGATATTTTAAAAGGTTGATGAACTAGGAAAATGGAATGGAGGTTATCAGTTTCATGTGAGGATAAAGATAATTCAATCTAATCAATTGTTCCATGACTCGAACCTGCAGGAATTGCATCCTGTTCATGTTTAAAAGGTAATGTATGCTGTACAAGATTACCACACTATCTAGGAGTAAAGCTCCTGTCCCACAATATGATTGTGATATCATGGGTATATTAGGACTTTATTGAAAAATAACTGCTTCAGGAAAGTCAGACCACAAAAACCATTTTGGATGTTTGCCAGATTCAGAAAGGGGTTATGAATATACATGCATATTCATAGATGTGTTCTCCGAAATTAAAATAATATTCATATCCTTCTATGGTTGAATATGGAGGAGCAAGCTAGAGCAATACTAGTGTTTTGAAAAATGTATAATTTGTTCCAAACGTAGATAAACTGGTACTATGTTATTAAAAGTCAAAATTTACCTGAGAACCCAAAGGCGGAGTCTCCTTCCACACATATGACTCTCTTCCCAGGCGCGTGGTCGCGACACCACTGAGCCGCCGCCACAGCGAACCCAGGACCCACCTGCGAACAAACATATAGTATGTTTGTAATGCACAAACTCAAAAATTAATGAACCTATTTCAATCTAATAACAATAGAGGCTTTATTAATAAAAATAAAATAAAAATGACAATACGAAAGCAAGTTATAAATATAACATGGCAGTCTTAGAAAAATTATTTTACAATAAATCTTATCTGCCATCCTTTTAAGAATCTTATTTCTGTTTTTTAAAAAATACATACAAATAATACATAAAAAAATAAAATCTAAACTATACACACATTTACTTGATGATAGTAATTTATGTCATTCACTGAACGAGAACATTATACACAGGTGAGGCTATAATCTACTCGTTCGTTTCATATTGAATGTGGTGTTAGTAGGGTTTGTTTACTTTCATCCCTTCTATTCGAAAAAGTTTCTTCCTCTTTAAGCGAGAGCAACAGGACTTTTCCGATAGGAACTTTTTAGTGGGTAGAAAATTTGAATTTGGAAGCTACATATATGTATAAACATTAATAGAAATCGAACACAAATTGTATGAATTACTGGCTGTATGTGTTGGTTTTACGGCGCTAACTAAAAGAAAAAACAAAAGCGCGCCAATCATGTCTCTGTTTTTGTAATCAGTAGGTACAGATTTTCTCAAAGAAAGGGGATGAAAAGTAGAGCGTGTGACTCGAGAGCAAAATAATTTTTCTCTAGGGCGATGTACTTTGTATCCCTCGATGCATTTAAGATTCTACGTTAGAATTCTATACTGGAATTCTTCGCTACGCTCGTGCTTCAAAATAGTAACCTCGCCATAAAAATACTACTATGCTCCCTTGTCATACACTCTACTATTATACGTCAGCAGTTTTGGAGATGATATTTTATGAGAATGTTATATGATAAAATTAATTTTATTAAATAACAATAATTTCAAAGGAGCCGAGATAAATACATATCTACGCAAACCAATATAATTCATATACAATCCATGATTTTGGTGAAACTACATATGTAGGTACTAAAAGAAAATAAATGTTTGTAATGGAGTTCTACTAATAGAGTTACTATAATCATTGCAAAAAGAAAAAGAATAATTTTTAATAAATACTTCAACATTATATTACAAATAAGTATGTAATGTGTATAGTATTTTCTTAGATTTTCACGAGTACACATTTGAAATAAAACTATTTTTACGCATTAAAACTCGCGTATAATTTGGTTACATTTTAATTTTAAACCTACGTTTCGAATACTTTGCAGCAATCGTGTTAATGGGTAGACGAGATGTAAGTATCTGTCCCAATGTAATGTGTATTTTGCTTAGAAATTTTGTTGCTAAAACAAGAAAAAAGAAATTAACTAAAAAATTTGCTGAATAGACTGGAGTAGAATGACAATACTTGTGTTCACTTGTGTACCTCCAACGGAAGTATCAGGAGGATCCATTTTGACATAATACTTATATGAATAAGCGTTTATGTGAAGATACTCCCCAAATTAAAATTAAATCTACAATTTAATTTAATTATAAATTTTACAACTCAATACATGGCAGAATGAAGCAGACCAATTTGGAATTAATTGTAAGAAAATTCTAGAGATTATAAATTTTACTGTAATAACAAAAACCAATATTACTATTATCTCACCCCCATAGTCCCAAAAGTGCCAGCATCAAGTCTATGCCTCGGTTTGTTGTTACTTAAAATTCCACGACCAATGTCCATGGTGTTGGCGCCTTCACTCACAATGATTGAGTCTTTTGGTATATTTGCTTGCACGGCTTTGAATACTGCATAATAGTTCAATGGTACAGATTTGTCATTGGCTTGTGCCTATAAAAACACAAATTTAGTATATTAGTAATATATTAGCTCTTAGTAACATATTTATTCTAAAATGTATCATATATGTTTGTAAGAGAATGTATGCATTCTGGATGAGTCTGTATGCATATCAATATGAGGTGTGTTGAGTTAAAAGATATATATATATGTTTTATATTTTTATACAAATTTAAATTATATTTATAAAGAATTAACAAAACTTGTAGAAATATTAAACAATTGTACTAGATTTGTTTACATGTACTACCTCAACAAACTCAGTATTTTTCTTTTGCTTTTCTTTCAATGCTTGCCACCATGCGTTTTTATTTGGTTGTAAAGAGAACCTCTTATCTGTTAGTTTAGAAGTAAGAGCTTTCACAAATGGTTTGATATCAGAGTGCACGGCTACTTCAGATTTCACACTGTTATGAAATTCTTCTGGTGCAATTTCCACCTAAAAATTATAGAATAGAATATCATTTCTATCTAAAAATATTGGTAAAAAAAGGACAATATCAAGCAAATATCCAAAAAATTTAAACACAATTTATAAATCTATTATAATTATTTTTGTAGTAAGGCTTTCTTGGTTCATGATAACTATATACAAGTATTAGGCTATACGTTCATTTCAACGGAACTTGTCTGACTATTTACAAACCCTTCCAGAGCCCTTATTTATTAGCTGGGACCATCATCCGCGATTCAGATATGATCACATATACAGGCTCCGAGTGGGATATATAGCGGATAATTATATATAATTGAAATTATTAATGACTTCACTACCTGTATAATCTTCACATCAGGTGCATATCGTGGGGTTTGTCCGAAGTGCAACATCCAGTTCATCCGAGCTCCAAGTAGCAGTATCACGTCGGCTTTGAGCAATGCTTGTGTTCGAGCCGTCGATACACAGTATTGAGACTCGTCGGGGACTACGCCTTTACCTATTATTTTAAATTATGACAAATATAACATTATCACTAAACTAAAATGTACTATAGAGGTCATTCAAGTTATAAGTAGTGCAATTTTTTTATAACTTGGCCCTCGCTCTCTCTCCTATTTAACGTACAGTGACGTTTTTGTGTAACCCTACTCCAAACTGTAAATAACACCCAATTGAACATTTTTAACAAAAACTTAATTTATTATGTTATACAAGTTTTACTTCTTCTTTCAGTACTTTACAATTTTTTATATTAAATGAGTTAATTTAAGGTGAGTGAACACCATCAACCACGCTGTTTTGTATTATGAGAGGAATCACAAGACGGTTTTACGAGTTTAAATAACAACAAAGTAAATTAATAGTCACACTAACTATAATTTCTTAGAATATGACAGCCTCTTACCCATAGGAGTTGGCAGGAACGGTACTTTAATGGAATCCACGAGTTTGGTGATGGCTTCTTCTGCTTTCCCATACGCGGCTCCCTTGCCCACTATGATGAGAGGTCGTTCGGCCTTGGACAGTAAGTTGGCCGCTTGCTCCACTAGCTCCGGATTAGGATAAGCTAATTTGACAGTATCTGCTGCATAATAATCCAGAGGTACCTTGTCTTCATCGACTTCTCCCTATGAAATAAGATATACATACATATAAAAATTCTGTAAGTGATTTTGAACTACAATATATATTGTCTATAGTTATTTATATGATACAAAAGCATAAAAGATTTATTGTAAGTTTGTCTGCCTGTGTATCCATTTTTCGAACGACAAATTAAATTTGAACGGAATTTGTATTCGACTGTAGGGGAGTCCGTAGGTCTACCTATATGTTTTGTTGTATATCAAAACCCTTCATATATGTAAGCGTAAAATCAAACTTATGTATATGATATTAAGGAACTCCGACCAGCACTGGGGGGGTGGGGTTCTAACCTGTCGGCTAACGTATCACGACTACGTCGTAGGAGTGTAGGATGAGGGAGGTGTGTAGTCGACTCACCGCCAGTAGCGTGGCGGGCACGTCGAGGTAGGCCGCCCCGGGCCGGCCGGCGCACGCGCAGCGCACGGCGCGCTCCACGTGCTGCGGGATGAGCCGCGGGGAGGGGGGGCGCGCCGCGTACTTGCTGTACAGCCGAGACGACTCCACCTGACACGAGGGGAGTAGAGCTCTCAGTCATGAGGCAACGAGGTATCCCGTGCCGTCACAATAATCGTCGGTAATTAATGAAGTTTCCTTAAAAAGGGGGGGGGGGGAACACTTTCGTGTCATGTAGTTTCAAAAAGAAATAGTATCTTATATTAAATCTGTGCCGATAAAATGGATCACTACTTATAATATCAAAATAAAGTAATAATCTCATTTTTAGGAGGATTATATAATTTTATCATAGTAAGCCGACGTCGAATAATCTATCGTATTATCTACGATTACGATTGTTATTAACGTTGTCGGGAAATAATAAATTATATAATACCATAAAGAATTTTTTTTTCACCTGAAGCCATTCCTGGAAACCTCCTATACCCTCGTGGTCCTCGGGGCAGGAGCCGGCTATGACTAAGAGCGGCCAACAGTTCACTTGAGCGTTCGCCATGCCCCCTATACAATGTAGTAGACCGGGTCCGGACACGACGAGGCACACTCCAGGTTTTCCTGTGATCGTTTTTAATAGAGCGCATTAAACTTAACTCTGGTCAAACCTTGTATTGATTTTGACTTTTTTTATTACTTTATGCAATTATGAACTATAATAAGAATAAGTAAATAATAAATAATGAAGTCATTTTAAATAACTTGAAAAAAATTAAGTTTATAAGTATGTTGCAAATTAATATAAGAATGTAATTTAAAATATTAATTCTAACTTCTTCCATGTGTATTAAATAACAACAGAATTAATTCTATCTTTAAAAAGATTATATTCACAATAAAGTCATAAATAATTGTATTATATTGCTGAAAAATATAACTACACAATTATGTAAATTTTCTTTAAAAAAAAGAAATCTTTTGGAGTTTGCATTCTAATACCGTTTCATTAAAATAATAATAAGAATAGTCATAAGACTACCTATTAAGAACAAATAGAGGTCAAAATCATTTTACTTTATAATAAAAATACTACTTGTAATTAATTTTTAATTTTAATTAATTAAATGTGACGTACATAGTTTATTTATAAATTACATGTGGATTTGTAATTAACATTTGTTTTATTTTTAATGTGAATATCTATAGAATCAATAAAAAAACATACCATGGGTTGCATTTGTTCAGAAATATTAACAAGTGTTAGACCTAAAAATATTGAATTAGTATTTTACAAATCAACGTACCTGTTAAGTAACCAATTGCTTGAGCCGCATAACATGCTGCCTGTTCATTACGCATCCCAATATATTTCAAACCAGCTGCTTGGAAAGCCATTGCAGTCTCTATCACAGGAATACCCACAATTCCAAATACATATTCAACACCCTTAAAATAAAAAGCAAATAAATTAGGAAGCTGTTTTGAAAGAAATATATAAAAAATAATATATATAAATTCTATCTAATTTTTGGGCATAACAGTAGTGTCTCTAATTTGTGCATATATTTACATATGTAAAGGAAAAATCAAAATTTTTGTAACACACGGAAAAATTTCATATAACCATACATTTAACCTAATTGTTATAAAAAAAACAATACAAAAGCATAATATAACAAACTTTTTGTCCTACTTACTAGTAGGTTTATTTCCCCCACCCTTCGCCGCTCCAGTCAAAATAGTGTTAAATAATACGTACCTGCTTCTTTAAGCTTTCGGCGAGAATATTGTTTCCATCGATTCCCATTGCTCTGTTTGATTTTGGTGAGACGTGAATAGATCGCCTTAATAACGGTAGTGATATTCGTGCTAGTCGTCCTAACAACATTTTAAAAGTTAATACGTAAATATCGAAATAGCATTAAGCCTTTTCTAATAGACAAACATGATACCCCCTACTCTTAAGTTTCACTTACTGAGAACTTTATCGACATTTATCAAAGTTGCGGCAAGGAAACTATTTATATTTGTATTGAGAATAATAAAATTATTAGGTAAGTAGCAACCCTTTTTATATTTTAAATTTTTTAACTTTATTAGCACTAAAAAGTTACAAGTGTTATCACTTTGAATTTCGACCAATATTTGAACTTTGTATTCTGCATCTGCAATTTTTACATTTGACATTTGACAGTGCTTTAATAGAAATGTATATAAGTATTAAGTAATTGTCATAATACACTTGTCAGAAAATGTACATCTCTGGATTCTGGTTTTTTAGATTTATGTCTTGTTTATAAAGGTTTTGTAAACTGTCTAATATTTTTAAAATATATGCTTTTTATTTATACTGATGAAATACTGATGTTAAAGTAAAGAAAGTGAAAAAAAAAATTATAAAGCTCTGTTAAATTATTTATTTTTTAAATAAATATTCGGTTTAATTTAATAGAGTAGAAACAATCGTATAAAGGCCATTATGATATAATTTTCGTAATTTAGTCGGGAAAACATATTAGTTAAACAATACATGATTTTAATGAAAGATCTTCACATTAATCTCTCTAGTTCTAGTTTGGTTTCCGACTTCAGCAAAGTGTAAAGGAAAGAAACATAAATCCTTTTTAGACTTTCAAGCCATGCTTTAGTTAGGATACACACTAATGGTGTCTGTACTGTATACGACCGTCACGTTACTAACTCGTTTGAAATTGAAAAGTGTTAAAAGTTCTAACATGAAAACTGACGACAAAATCTAAACTAATTAAAATAAATAACTTTATTTAAAAAAAAAAGACCATACATTGTTATGGTCTTTGTTAATGTAAATATTAAACTGTTAATATTTATTTATCAAATTGTATTTTTATTAATTACCCAGCACTGAAATCGCTTTCGTATAGAAGGTGCTTGCTTAGGACATATAAAAGTACATAACATTTATATATTTGACATAAGACCCAATACTATAAAAAATTATAACTAATAAATAATAAATACTAGTTTAATTATTTTTTGTGTCTGGAAGAAAGTTAATTAATGTTCTTAGACTGATTGCGAAATGGAGTGGAACACTATAATAATGATGTTTACAGATGATCAAAGAACATTAAAGAAATGCCTATGATGAAAAGACACACAGACCCTAGTGGTAGTTATTTAAATGCTGCTTCTATACTGGCTTGTTTGATATTATTTTTTATAGTGTGACACTTCAGGGGCAGTGGAAGTTGTTTTCCTGTGTCCCCTAGATGGGGCAGAAGGCATCCACACTAATCCATAATGGCGATCGCTTTAAAGCTTTTTGCTCCATGTCAATCCGGTAGCTGTCGCTTTTGCCAACACGGTGTGCCTCCTGGTTTAGAAGGGTCCGTAACGCTTCCCTTTGCTAATGATTTCTCTTCATCTCTTCTAAGTGTGTGGCCAATTCAACTCAACTTGCGGCATTATCTTCTTTTATATAGGGATCTCGTGGCATTTAGAAATGGATTGACGTTGAAGATGCTCTCGGGCTATATTTCGAGAATGCGGCGAAGACAGCGGTTAGTGAATGCTTGGATCTATCGTGAGAAGTTTAACCCAAAAATTGAGAGCTTGATCGTACGGGCCAATTATCATGATTGCTGAATAGATCTCAGCTGTGACTTGGTGCAAACGTTCCGCTGCCACTGTGCCAATAAGCGATGGTGATAGATTCTTCATACTATTTCTTATCTCCTGTGTCTTCCAAATATTTATTTTTAATTCTGTTGTTCTGTCTCCTACCGCAGGTCGGTCAATTTTGCTTGCATGTCGACGTGTGTATGACATACATAGTCGTAACTTGTCGGCGATGCAAGTTTTCTAAGACGTTAGATAATTTTCACGTGATAACGTGAAGTTTCCACGTTACTACGTAAAGCTCAGTGCCGTCCAGGATATCTAGGAAGAAGAAGCAGCAAACGGACGTAACCATGATATACAGCAGCATTGAATGTAAATAAAATAAAAATATTCTAGAGTAGGCGGACAATTTTAGACTGCCCTTCTATGTTGAATAGCTGTAACCAGATATAGGATCACTTTCAGAATAAAAAACTTTTTCGATAAAGATACAGTGCCTATAGAAAACCAAATCGAAATTCTCTGGCACCTTGTGGTAACATTCCATATCCCTCCTAAATCCTAATTAGTAGATATTTCTAAATCAATAACATCTTATTCATTGATATAAAACTTTTGTTTGTTTTTAATATCACAATATCTATATATATCTATAAATATATATTTAATATCACAACATAAAATGACAATAGTCAATAATGTACTGTAAAATAACAATATGACATAAATAATATAATTACACTGAGTAAATTAAACGCCTGATAGCAATATGTTTTTAATTGCCATTTTACTTGAAGATTTTTTGTCATCAACAAAGGAATTGTAGATAAAATATATATTTTTTCTCTATACTATTCCATTGAACCGTCATTTAATTAAAAAAAAAGTAAAAACATATGATTATTTTAAAAGTATTTTTTAACCAGTTGTTTTAATTTTACAACCCTAATCGTTTTTAAATTATCATTTAAATTATGTACTGTGCGTATAATATTTAATAGTTTAGGTACTTTGTATATTTTCCGAGATAAAATTTTGTTTCCCGATAGGTTTTATTTATATTCTGTCCTTCACTGCTTTGATCGCCTATTTCAACAATATGTTTCAACGGCCTGATCTTTTTCTATCACAAAAAGAGCACGCATCAATAGCGCGGTACATAAACATTCGACCACATACAAAGTGGATGGAGCGTTTTAAAAATTATATTTGTCTCCATACCTACTCTTTGTAATGCTATCATAGTAATTCGGTTCTCTTAATCACCCCAATATATTTTAATATCAAAAAAATATTTAACACTGATTTGCGCGAAGATAAGAAAAAACAATGGAAATTCATGTAATAAGGACGGATTCCAAAATGTAATTTTATGTTTTTTCATTAAAATAAAGCCATTATAATACTAGACTAAGTATATTATTATGATTTTAGAATTTTTTGGGAATAATCAGCATAATAAAAAACAAGTTTGGTTGCAAACGAGTTAACTGTATATATGTAGATATTAGGGAAGTAGATGTTTTGCACCTTTGAGATATGTAGAAATAGGAGCGGTAGGGAAGGAATTGGACTTAAAACTCTCATTGATTTACCGTTTACGCAGATAAAACTCTTTTCCTATATGAACTTTATCGATATATCAAAGGAAATGTATGACTTTTCCTCTTCACAATTACTTATACATAATCAATATGGTAATGAATTAAGCAAAATAATCTTTCTTTAATTTTAAAATATTATGATAGTTAAAGAAAATATCATGTTTGTGATATTTATGATACAATATCGAAGTCATACTTAAATATTAATGAATTTTAACTCCGAAAATTGAGTCTGTAATTTAAATTATTATAATATTTTATCTTTATATTACAAGGAAAAGTGAATTTTGTTACAAGTACACAATAATTTGATCTTATTAGTAAATAATTTATCATAATTTTTAATTTATTATAAACACTTTTTAAGACTGTAAATTGTAAAGGTATAGATAGCATTGAAACCAACAAACAATACTATAATATGAATACTTATCACTTATTTTTTGGTTAAGGTTAGATATAAGGTGCCTTTATACACTTTTTATATAAAATATACACGAAATTTAGGTGAATTAGCACAAGTATATCTGATACTTGTCATAATTCACCTAAACATCTTGCTTTCACTTTCATGTCCATTGTTTCTTAAAAAAATAAGATATACGCATCATTCAATACAATATATTTATTATTGTTCATATGCAAAACTATACGTAAATAAAAATGTAAGAGTTTTATTAGATTTTGCACGCAGGTATCGCTCGTGCAATGCGTCTGCGGTCTGCTAGTTGTTGATATAAACTCGGTAACTGTTGCCGTCTTCACTGCTCACGATCATACTATAGCGAACTGTCGGTTAGTTAGCTGCTTTACGGTTCCACTATGAAGTAAATTAAAATTAAGAACTCTTGTGATAAAAATTTTGTTTAACGTTTTTCAAAATGGCTGTTATAAAATTGAAGGTTTTTGGTAAGTTTATTGTTTCATGTTGTTTTATTAAGGTGGAATAATTTCTTTGAATTAAAAACAATTATGTATTTTTGCAGTCGGAATAAAAAATTGTTTTAAATAATATCTTTTCTAATTAAAAACAACAAATTAAAATATCGATACGTGAAAACTTATAATTACTGAAAAATTAAATTTAAAGGATATTGTAATAAATAAAATAATTATATTTTTAATAGAAGAATTTTACATTCATTTGTTATTACACTTCAAAGATACTGACATAGAATAATTTTATTAATTCTAAAAAAAAGTACGAATCTATAAGTTCAGAAATCGATATAATAATAATGTTACACATGTTATTACTTAGGTATTGTTATTTAAACTTGATTCCTCTAAATAGATTCTACCACTATCATGTGATAGGTAAATTGATACTTGTGATATAAAATCCTTAAGAAATAAATTGACTATAATATCCACAATTGACTATTTACTATTTTTATCCACAATTAACTATTTTTAAACAAAATTAGTACATTTTTTTAAATATACAATAATTATTTGAGTTCTTATCAATAAGGTCGCGATGATTCCAATTTTAAATGAGTGCTGCTGGAACTAAAGTAAACTTATTTATAAAACTATGTTATTTTTTGTTATATAAGTATTATTCTAATTTTCTTGGCCTATAATTTAATAACATTATATAATGGTGCAAATTATAACACCGTTAATTAATAACAACTAACGAGATGGTATTTTCCTGTCCAAGTTGTATATTTTTAATAATACTTACACACCGTTATGTCATTTGTTTTATAAAATTCCATAACGTCACTTGTCATTATTACTCAAAAAAAAATACGGTAATACAAAAAGAGGGTCTATGGTCAGACATCTTTTTCTGAACAAACGAAACAGGTTTTCTTTATACCGTTCTTGTATGTTTTTTTTTAATATTCTTATAATTTTCCTAGTATATTATTCGGGATTTAGTATGTTTGTATACTGAGTATATTAAAAATTATTTAAGTAGTGTTGTATTTGTTATTAAGAAATCAAAACTTATTAGTTCTCAATAATTATTAGAATTAATATACACTCAGTACATATATATATATATTTATATTTTTAAGTGCCCATTGAAAAAATTTAAGTTAAATAGGATACAAATATACGTTGAAATGTTACAGTTACCGACTGGATTTTCCAAACTTTCTCTTATAAACTCCAAGACAACTTGGATTTTCTTGTATTTAGAAGAACATTAAAATATTACGTATGTATATAAACTTCACTATATAACTTCTAATATTATTAGTAGTAAATAATAAAAACAATTGTAACTAAGTTTGATTTGAGTGTAATCTTTTTTGTACGTGCAGAGGTGTGCTTTAGTGTTGTTTAAGGGAATCCGTATTTGCATTGATCTCTATCTTTGATCGAAGTTAAAATTTCTAAATATAACAAAACTATCATCTCTTTCAATCTAGTTTATAAATGAATATAAAGAGTTCCTCGGAAATATCTCAAGAGAAAAACGTGATATAAAACCTTTGACACCGATTTTTACTAATATTATTTATATATAAACAACTGGTTTTCATAATTAAAATATATCTTGATATATTAATGTAGAAACTGTTTATCGATAAATAGTTTTAAATATTATCTAATGGAACAAACGATTAATCACAGATCACAATAAAAACTAGAAATCGTCAGAAAAACATGACACTTTGCCACTAATTCTAGTCATTAATAGAATATTGTTTATATTCCGCGACATAACATAGCATGATACTTTTACTTACATTAACACGTGCTTAGATTTACAAATAACTGTATGTAAAACAATGGTAGAATTTTCCGGAATATTTAAAATGACGTCTTAGTTACCTGTGTATGTTCCATAATATTTACATTCACATCGCAGTCAAACGTGTATGTTCCAGAATATTTAAAATGACGTCACATTACACGTGACTGATCCAGAATATAATATTTAATATGAGTAAACGTTAATGCTTCCGTAATATAATCACTCTTAAAACAACGCATTGAAAATTAATATTTATTTATCAGATTGTCCTTATAATATTGTTTTAATATATTAGTAGAAAATATACCGTTATTATAATTTACTTAAAATATCATCTTATCCTTAATTTATTGGGAAAATCACTTTGAATAAAAACCAGGTAAACCATGCTTATATAATATACTGTCTTAGTGAAACTCAAATCAAATACCTACTTAATTTTAATATTATTCTACGAATTTCACTCTTCATCTCTTTGTGTGTTATTAGACCTTTTAATTAATGAAAATATAAACTGTATCTCCCGAAACCTTCTCCTAGCTTCTCCTCCGTTTTTGGTAGATACTTTATACGTGAGGAACCCCAAAGGTCCCAGCCATCTTACTGTTACACTTTAGATCATGTTTTATATGTCTTTTTAAAATAAAATAATATACCTACAATATTATTATGTAGGTACCCGATATTTCACTTAAGTTTCGTTAAAAATAATAGTCTTCTGAATAGTACCGAAATGAAATTATTTCTATTGTAATTTATTTTATGCTCCATACCATATAATTATTTAGGAAATGCCGTTTTATCCCCTCCCCCTTAAACCTTAGTACAACTATCAACACATTAAATTTGTACAAATTGTTAATATATTACCAAACTACAATTAATCAAAATCTGTTCAGTAATTTTTGCAAGATACTCAAAACAGTCCATACTTAGTAAAAATTAAAATTAATTCAGTATTTGATTTTGTTAAAAGATATTTAATACAGATTTTAAGTATTTGTATGCAATAAATAAAAAATAATATAAAATAAGAAACTACAATTTGGATTACAAAAAATACTGTAACGTGTGTACTATATACGTCTAAGTATATTATATGAGTTCTAACAATTCTCAATATTTTTATAACTGAGAATTAAATATTACGTATTATTGTAAAGATTGTATCAAATCATTTATACCTTTGTCTTGAGACATTTAAACAAGTAATGTTTTTGAAACTGGATCGATTCAGTGACAGTGTTAACATCAACAGTTGTTCCGGTAACTAATGCATGTGTTATCAAATAATTGGTTTGTTGACGCTAAAGAATGTTACGATAAAAGAATTTTCAATTGCGCGCTCAATACGTGATTTCATAGGTCTTATCTCGAAATTTCTAGCGAGCTATATGGTTGATTTGGACAATAAAATTTCCGGTCTGCATTAATTAAAAATTTTTAGTTATTTTATCGTTAGATGCGTTAACTAGTAAAGGATTTCTACTCAAGCAATAAAACTGCCGAAACTGTTGAATGAAGTTTTAATTAATCAAATATTACATTTTATAGTTATCTTAATTGGATTTTGTTTTTCATTTTATAATTACGTTTTTACTATTTTTAATTTAAACTTGAACCCGTATGTATTACAATTAACTTGAATTTACTAAAATTTCCATCTCTTTTTATTTAGTATCAGTATATTTCAATGATATTAGACATATAGGAATAGGCCTCCAAAGAACCAACATTAACATCAATGAGATGTGACGGCTGTAGTTATGCGATTTGTCCTTATTACTAACGTCTATTATTTGGGTTTTGTGCTATTAGTACAAAGCATCGTTTTGTACACATTTAAGTCGAGGTCATATTATAAAACACCATGACATTCAACTTGTATCGTGTTCGTTCATTTCCTGAAATATTTGATACGGTTAATTTGAATAATGTCTTCTGATCAACCACAGATATATTTATTTAAATAGCATACATACATATTAATTAATGTATTTGTGTGTATTTCTTATTAGAAATATAAGGAATTTATTTTAAAAATTATATTTGCATGAATTATTCTTTTTTGTTAGATTTTAATTGATATCCTTAATTTTTATTACTATACTAATCGTTTGTTTCAAATTTTTTATGTTCAAAAATACTTTGGTTTTTCCTTATAAATTATTTAAATGTCATTTTATAAATATGTCACACTTTAAAAGTAATTTTTCATCGGTTTGTCATTTCCAAATCTAGAAATCATTTAAGTATCACTACAAAATAACAATCTAGAATTTGGATTAAAAAAAAAACAAATTAAAATACCTATATACTACGTATCTGAATAGATATTTACGTGTGTGTATAGTATATATGTGTATGTATAGCTTTTAGTTGTTTTAAAAAGTTTCGGAATATGGGCGGAAGTAATGATTTCAAATCCAGATCTACTATGATAGATTCATCTCAGTACGTCACAGCTTCCAAGTAAAAAATTAATTTCATCATAGTACATATATTATTATCATGAACGATTAGATTCGGTCGGGCGATTGATATAATGTCAACTTGTTTCTTCCACGTTTAAAAAACGTGAGATTTCATTTAAATAATATTATTTAATTACTCAACATTCTGAGAAAGACAATATTGATTACAATGTATTGTTACTTATTTCCTAAGTACCTATAGGTACAGAATATGTTTAAAATATGAAAACGTTTAAAATACACGTTTTATCAGTCATTATCATTGTGTCTTCCTAACGACAGTTAAAAGGTAACTGATTTCTAAAAAGTGACAACAATACAAAAACATAATGATGTTCTAGGATTATGTTAAATATTACCATAATTTATTATAACCTTGAGAACGTCGTTAATGTCAATATTTTTAGTAGGTTCCTTTTTTAGTTTTAGCAAATATATGACACCTATTTGTTTGACGTAAATAGTTTTTATAATAGTATAAATGGTTAAGTTAAGAGATAAATGCCATAGCTATATCAATTATATTGTTATGAGAAGTTGTTTATGTTGAAAAGTTGGAATTTCATCTTTTTGTAATGTATACAGAATAATTGCTGTTAAATATGTCTGTTGTAGACATTGTTTATAATTAAATTATTAAACGAAATCATTTTATATAACTGTATATTTTTTAATAGAGAATTAATTATGGTTTATACGCCCATTTTGCTTTGAGTCTTTCAGTACTAGCTTATATAAAATATTTACGGTACTCGTCTTTTAACGTCAACGCAGCAAAATGTGCTATATGTATTACTTAAAAATGTGCTATACGTATTATTTAAAAATTGCAAATATTCTTAAAATGTGAATTTATTACAGGAACCGCATCAAAAATTATGTTTATTGCGTAATTGGGATTTAACAAAAACAGCATGATATCATTTTATTTTACCATAATATTTTATTTTTTATCTAAACAATGAAACTGGATCTAACATAACCTGCTTTGACAAATATCCAGACAGACAGTAAATAAAAAAATTTTGAATGTTGGTTATGGTTTGTTATTAAAAGGAGTTACTAAATCAACGTATGCTATTGTTTGATGATAATTAACCGCATTTTTCGGTTAGGTCCACCTTTTTTTATGGAAAATTTTTCACTCTTGAAAAATATAAAATTTTATCTTGCCCTTTTTAAAAAAATTCCAAATACAATAGCTATTCGTAGTATTATCACTAAAAAAAAAACATTTACAAAATTTCTGCTGCGTTGGCGTTAACAGACAAGTACCATATTTTCTTTACAGTAATATATAATCATTTTATAAGTAAAATTGTGATTGTTATAAACTATGTAACTATTAAAATATTTTTTTAAATCTATTTATAGTGACTTCATTTTTGTTTGTACAACAATATAAAGTGTCATATTTCGGGTTTATTTTAAATTTTATCGCCACTGAAACCGTCAAGTTGACAGCATCCATTATGTAATCCCTAAAATATCACTTGAAGCCCTTAATCTTATTTAGGACTACGACACTATACACGATACATTTAGTATACATATTTCTTCTTATGACAGCCAGTATCTTATATTGTGATTCGATAAGAAATGTCCCATTAGCGTCAGTGTGACGTAGAATTTCCGTATGAACATCCCGGACACAATTTTAGCACACTATATACGGACTTTGCTTAGACACAAAATTACCGTAAAAATGTAAACAGAACAGAAATTATTGTAGTCTAAACATACATTTATCGTTGGAAAGATTTCAAGATTAGTGTGTTAATCTAATACGTAATATAACATATTTTTTAATATTAAAATAATATTTATTTATATAAATTTAAAGTTAAAATTTAAATTTAACAATAATCGTAGAAAAACACACAATAATTACTTGTGTGTTATTCTAAGTGAAACCACGTGGAATTAATGTATTAAATGTTTTTAGTAAAACTTCTTTGGTGCTAAATTAGAATAAATATTTTAAGTGTGGTAAACCTTTTAAAGTTGTCAAATGTCAATATATATAAAACAAATTTAAGCTATGAATGAGATATTTTATATGTAACTTGATAATGTTAAATTATTTGCAAATGAGACAAAAAAAAATAAAAGGTTTAATACATGTTCTTATTTACTATTTGTGTATATTATTTGAAAAATAAGACAGATGTTTATTAAAGTGACAAGTCCAGCTATAAATAACAAGTCACAAATTATTAACTGATCTCAACGTGCTTAAAGTAATTATATTAATCAAAAGACATTATTATAGTAAAATAACAATTTGTTAATGTAACATCTTGTTAATAAATTAACTAAAATAACTGTAAAAGTTCAAAAGGTATCATAACAGTATTTGAATAACGGAAAATTTTGAGGGCAATCAAGTAGAAGGACTCGAATTTCACCGTATATTTATTTATAATATGTTTTTAACGGTTGAAACTTGCTTTGTTTTGCAAACCTTTGTACCAGAAGGAAAAGATTTCAACGGGACTTAAAAAGAGCTTTGTTCGTACGCATCGCATACCTCGTATCATGTGATTTAATAATAACAAGAAAAAATAAACACATATTTTGCTTTATAATAAACTTATATCAGATTCTAATAAATATTATTAATGGTTGACATTCTATGTAAGATATTAATAAATTTATATTATTCGTTACAGATGTAGTCCCAGTGAGGTTCAACCTCTGGATCATGTTGTTCACGAGCTGCTGGGTGGTATACATGCTGCGAGTCAATATGAGCTTAAACCTGATAGCCATGGTACCGCAACCCATCAAAAACATCACGTAAGTAGAAAAATCGAAAACAATAATACGTGGAGTACGAAAAATAAGTAACTTTACTACACGTATAATAGTTTAATTAATCTTTTGTCGTGTTTTATACAGAAAATACAAAAACAAAAACATGTACAGGAATTGCATAAAAAACTTAAGTCAGCGCATTTTTTTACGGTTTTAAAGCTAGTAAAGAACTAGACGAAGTCTAACCAAAAAACACACGGGACCATGTTCAATAACAATCTTGATGTTCAAGAATATATATACAAAATGGCGATGTAAAACTCGCTATTGTTAAACTGATCTTGTCTTTAAATGTCTGATTATTCCTGGATTTCCTTAATGGATGCAGTTTTGTATCTAGATGTGCTAGTCTATTTATGGGGGTAGTTAGTTGGTACGAGTATTCCAGAACACGTTAGTCCAGTTCAATCCTAGTATAATGACCCTTAGGAATTTTTATAATCACCTCTCTGTTCACAATTTGCTCTTTCACTTAAGCTTGATATTCAAATCTAAAAAGGCATATAAGTAGGTATATGAGGAACTTTCTGTATTTATAAATAGCAAAGCTTTTATTATTTTTTTTATTTAAAATTTGTTTTATATAAAATATGTCGGCCCGAAATAGAATGGAAAAATGAACTTTAAAAACATTTTTTTGTTACTATTTTAATTTTGCTGATTATTTGCCATTCACTTCAATGATGATAACTTTTATTATTTTAAACGTATGTATAGTAACAAAGAGTTATTATATGTCATTAATTTTTAGAAAGCTTGATATCTATTTTTTCATAACATATTTAATTTAAATATGTTTTTTTAGAACAAAGACTAAATGTGGTTCTGATAATGTTGTGGCATTGAATGAATCTCTTCGACATGGCGATGTTGCTGATGTGAAGGCAGCTAGTAGACAGGTATGGAACTACATTTTTGTTTATATTATAAAAAGGAAAGGTTTGTATTATGAAAGTTTGTAACGAATAAACTCAAAAACTATTGGAACTATTTTAAAAGTTCGATCGTCATAAGAATAATACATTATCACAGCATCATAAGCTATATTTATCTCAAAGTCGAAGGTTACTCCGTGCTTAAATAGGTACATGTAATTTGTAAAAGTTTTGATTCGCGAATATCAGCTCATATATTTAAAAAAATTACTACTACTATATAGTTAGAACAGTTAACACTACAACAGTCGTCGACGATTCTTATTTTGTTTATATTAATTATATGGTTATAAATGTAATAAGAGTCTTTGTATGAATGTTAGTATTGAATAAAGATTATTATTATTATTATTGAGTTACATTTCTTTTTACTCAGCGTATAGCTGTGTTTTTAAAATAAAGATTACGGGCTTAACCCAAGTAACCGCCATTTGAAATTAATCGTTGACTGTATTACTTAAGGGGGATTCGTCGCTCTGCATAAATTTTCGTACTATTCGGCAAGTGTTCAATGTGGCTGCTTTCTGTATATTAATAAATGTGTTTGGTGTGAGATCTAATTTATTATTATTATTATTATTATTATTAATATAGTAATTACTAAATAAAAATTATTGTAATAGTAATAATCATATCAGTGACATCATTAAACGTGATAATTTTGACTTATCTTTATGAAAATTATAAATTATACCTTATTTACGGTTCATTTTATGATTTTGTTGTACAATATTAAACTATTCAACCGCTAACTCCTATTTAATATTCTATTGAAATTGTGGTTTTTGTAAACATTAGATTTATTGTTGTTTTATCACATTTACTTTGAAATATTTTTAGCTACTGTTGTTACATGTTTTTTAATAATAATGTTCCTATTATATATAATTACCGAGCTGTACTCACGTAAAACCTATTTTATTGAATTTGCCCCATTAGTTTCGTGTACAGTTCAAACTTCAAGTTTAACATACATATTTATTTACTATATTTACGGGCTAGTCTGGCATGGTGTACATTTTCATTTTTATAGAGATAAACGTATCTATACGAGAAGCAGTAACGTGTGTGTGTACGCACCAGACACGTGTGTGTACCTTTGAGTCTGTGGTTTCGGCACATGTTGTTTCTTCTCATTTTGGAGCAATAATAGCAGGAAATGTATTAATTTAGTGCTCAGTGATACTTGTTGTGAAATTACTAGTTGCCATGGAAGAAAATTCTCATAGTTTTGATTGCTTTCCCTTTTAAGGCTTTTTATTCGAAGTAGTAGGGATTCGAGAGTTCTGGCTCATCCATGGATTCAAGAGCTCTGGCTCAACAACAACACAACAAAAATTTTGAAAATATAATAGGAGTTGTTGACGAAATTTCTTTTGTTATTTCGCAAACAACTCCTATTATATTCGTTAGGGTTATTTTGAATAAAGAATGGATAAAGTAGTAAACAAGGTGTTGTTAATGAGCTACGCAGCTCGAACCCAAGACCCTAATTAAGACAAGACACTAATTACGCCCCTAATTAAGAACAATAGAAATCGCGAGCTCACATCGAAGAGCAGGGTGATTAAGGACAATGCACTGCAGTAGTAATTAGATTAATGAGGGTGTACTGGAGCTGGCGTAACCCAAAAGCTATCTCCTAAACCTGAAGAGATAGAGCGATAGAGCAAAAAGGATCGCGGCAATCGATTCAGCGCACCCCAAAAACCTTTTTTTTTTTTTTTTTTTAATTTAGGAAGTTCAGGTGGCACGATTTTGGGGTGAGCCAGAACGGATTTTGAGGGTAAGCCACTACTCTCGAATCCCTGGGTGAGCCAGAACTCTCGAATCCCTACTACTACTCGACAATTTGATAATCATCCGTACTTATCGCTAATATGTTTTTGTATTATTTATTACAAACTAAAAACTGAATTGTAGTAGCATAACTGAAATTTAGTATCCATTTCTATTTCCGATGTAAATGTAATTAATAATATATTCAATATCTTTTCAAACTAAAATTGCAGCCGCAATTGAATGGTAGATCACATATTTTTGTAAAGAAAAATCTAAGAAGGCCGCATTCACAAAATGTTGGAAAACATATTTTGGTGAAACGCACACAATATGGGAATCAAAACGAAAACTTAACCTTTTTTTGAGTTTACTTTTCATACTTGTACACTGATTGAGTCTTTATCAATTTCTTAACAAATTATATACTAACTATTACATTACGCAAGCTGAGTGTCAGCATCAGTTTTCCTTACTTCGTTATGACGCTTTAAGGAAAAGAAATAAACATTTCAAGTATAGTTATAATTAATTTCACCGAACCGCAAGTTAGATTTCGAAAGTATCGAACGATTAGTTTGTTAGTTTCTAGGAATACTAAAAGATTTTAAAAGAAGGTTTAGGACTCCTTCCTTCATCATATACAGGTATATATTGAAATTGTTATATTTATTTTAAAAACTATTCATAATATTTGTTAACACAAAATTTGTTATTAGTATATAACATTGAGAAAGTATTAATTGATTGTATTAAAAAAACCTATTTTATAATGTATTAATGTTTCTTAAATCTTCAAATCTTAGAAGGGAACTAACTTCCGTAGAAGATGAATATATTATGTCTTCGTCGCTATAAATTTTTGTACGGTTTCCAAAACTTTGCTGCGATCTTGACCTTAGAGAGTAACCTTAGAGACAACAGACGCCATAACATATTATAAATGTATATATATTATAAACATGAGATTGTATCTGTTTTTGAATGGCACTTTGAAGCATAACGTATAATTCTAACGGGATTTTTTAGTAATAATATTAATAATAGATTAACAGATAAACATAAATTTTATTGAAAATTATCCTTATCTTTACGAAAGTTTTAACTAATTTCTTATTAAATTTAATGAAACACAACTTAAACACGGAATTCTAATTAAAACAATTAAAATTTGTTATATTTCTATATACATAAGCAAAATATAAGAATAAAAATGTAAATGAAACAGATCAGAAAGTAGTATTTTGTAATAAGTAATATGAAAAACTTTTTGTTTAAAAATCTGATGTCAAATTTACATCACAGTATTTAAATGAGTAAATAAATGAACTAAAACGTATTAATAAGATTATAATAAAATTGTAATATACATTATATTATTTAATAAATCTAAATTCTATCATAAACATAAATGCTCATTACTTATTGTCTCAATATTTGCCTTTGTTCTAAAAAAATACGTCCATTATAAACGAGTAAACTGATTGTCTGCAGTTAAGTAATTGAACATCTCAAATAAAAGAAATAAAATATTCTTTGTTAAATAAAAACGAGAAATAGACCGGACCAAATTATTGTTTGTTAGAAGGGAATGATGTCACGGAGTAGGTATAACTTACCTGCTAACCCTTAACAGAGTTTTAAAAGAATTAACATATGAAAAATATAATTTTTTTTTTCTAAATATCGCATTTTATCGAGGAAAATATACGGTTACAACACAAATATATTTAAACGAGAAGTGATTATTGCTTATTTGCAAAATAAATTTCAGGGATAGATTTAGATCATCAAAACAAACATAAGATTGAATATAAAAATCGAATTCGTTTCCATATTTGCATATACTCCACAATTTATGTTCAACGTAGCCCCCATGCTGTTCACACATATCATTGCTTAACACCAGATTCAAGAAACCGTCATGTTGCGGGCGAGTCTATAATTATATATTCATTACTTAATAGGAAATGTAAAAAACTATATTGTTTTCAATTTGTTTTGCCTTATTTTGGAATTAGTAACAACTCTCGTTATAACTATTAAATTTTAAAACAAAGTAACTAAGGGTAATAATAGATTTAGAGATACAGAAGATAATAATAAATACCTTAAGAATTTTTCGTTATTATTTTCCGTACCGTTTTAATATAATTATTATAATTGTAAATAAAAGGGAATAGGCTAATTCTAATAAAACGACGAAGTTTCAGATATTTTGTTTACAAAATTTTAATAATTAATTTTTTAATGTGCTGTTTGCCAATTTACAGATAATCGGCGGGGGTTCATTTAATTGGTCTAAAGATCAGCAATCTACCATTCTCGGTTCATACTTCTGGTGCTATCCCATAACTTCACTGGTTGGAGGTATGGCAGCAGAGCGATGGGGGCCCAGATATGTAGTTTTGATCACATCATTAGGAAGTGCTCTACTTACTGCACTGAGTCCAGCTGCTGCCAGACTAGATTATGTGGCCCTGGTTGTGATACGATTCTTCCTCGGGTGTGCTGGGGTATGATTCCTCAGAAGAAGTAGTACAGGTTAAAAAAAAAATTAAATATTAATTTTTGTTTTATTTTACAGGGTTTTATTTATCCTTCACTTCATTGTCTGGTGGCTCGTTGGGCACCTCCCGCGGAGAAAGGCAAATTTGTGAGTGCCATGATGGGTGGAACCTTAGGGACAGTAGTAACCTGGTCACTCACAGGTCCTCTATTAGAAAGATTTGGATGGGCGTCAGCTTTTTACGTGCCAGCAGCACTCACATTTGTGTGGTGTGGATTTTGGTGGTACCTAGTCGCAGACACACCTTTAGAACATCCTAGAATTACAGCTTCGGAAAGAAAATACATTCTAGACTCACTAGGAGACAAAGTTAAAACATCAAAGGTAATAAATAGACTTTACAAATGTTGGCTTCACACGTACATGTTACATGTTAAGCAAATTGATACAACTGATTATTCAATAACTTTTAATATTTAATTTTATTATTATTTCAGGGTCTTCCCCCATTTAAAAGTATCATCAAATCTTTTCCATTTTTAGCGATGGTTATTCTGCATTTTGGAAATCTTTGGGGATTATATTTTATTATGACTGTCGGACCAAAATTTGTATCAAGTGTTCTTGGGTTTGAATTATCAGCAGCAGGCATAATATCTGCTCTGCCATATCTTGCTAGATTAATTCTGGCCACGATGTTCGGGGCTGTTGGTGATTGTATTTTATCTAAAAAGTTAATGACAACCACAGTGATAAGAAAATTCTTTTGTTTGTTTTCGCATATTCTGCCTGGAATATTATTAGTTTTATTGGTTTACACTGGATGTTCCACTGCGTTATCAGTAGCAATGATAACGATGTCAATGGGATTCAATGGTGCAGCTACTTTGACAAACCTTCAAAACCACCAAGATTTAGCGCCTAACTACGCAGGAACTCTGTATGGAATTGCTAATTTCATTGGGAGTACTTCTGGTTTCTTCACACCTATGATAACCGCGTACTTCACGAAGAATGGGGTATGTAATTTATTTAATACTTATTTTCTGTTTTTATAAAAAGGAGGTTTATGTAGTCTAATAATATTTCGTGATATTTTAGGATAGTTTTGAAGAATGGCGCCCAGTATTCTTCGTAGGAGCTTCAGTTTATATAGTTTCTGCAATATTTTTCATATTATTTGGAACTGGGAAGACACAGGATTGGAACTTTAATGAAGAAGAAAAACAGGAAGGTAAAGAAGACAAAGGGAGAGAAAACAATCTCAACGATATGGACGACGCTTCAAAGGGCAGTTACAAAGATCTCAAAGATAATCCAATTAGTATCACAACACGTACTTAAATATCAACATTTACTCAGTAAATTAACGACTATTAGATATATTTAAACACACTAACTGTAGATATTGTAAAGGATGAACTGAAAAATGATTTAAGATTTAACGTCAGAAGATGTACTGTATATTTTCCTATATGCATCTATCAATAATGATTAAGATATTCCATTAATATATGTATATTGTTTTAGTTAACATTCTAGAAGATAACATGAAGGCATTTAATTAGAAAAATACTATTGTTTTCAATCATGAAATAAAATATACACAGGATTTGACTTTATACTGTCTCGTCATTAATGAGTGGACAGACAAGACTGTGATTATAATTACCAAATAATTTATATATTATTTATTTAATGCCATTTATATTCACATCAATATTTGTTAAGTTTTATTTTATTGCGACATTTGAAATAATATGCCCATTGTAGTCATGTAGAAATGTATGAATTAAACTTTTGTATATATACTATATTAATTCGTCTTTATTCAAAGTGACGCAGTGTACTGTATTAGAATATCAAAATAAACATTAGAATTTTTATATAGTGCTTTTATTGAATAGACAAATCAGGATGGCTACGATAGAATAATATTTATACCAAATTTACGTAATGATAAAAATACGAGTTCGGGCTATTGTGAGTTATTTATATCAAATCTTTACGGTATTTAAGTTAGAAATATATATAATGATTTTTTATAGATTGGCATAATGATATTTTTGGGTTACTTCTTGGTTTACATAGTGCGGTATAATCTCAGCGTGCACATTGTAGATATGGCGGATATACCGAAAAATCTCTTAAGTTTTTATTATAACGATTCCAAATCTTTAAGGACTGTATTAAACCAACGAGTCGGGGTGTGTTTTATTTTCTAAGTATATAAAATGTTAAAAAGTCTAATAAAGTGTAATTGACCCAATTTTCTAGAATATTTTAGATTTAATGTATTGGAATGAAATGAAAATGGCATTATTACTAGCTGCTTATCATATAGGATATTGTATATGTTTTCCAATATTCCATAATATTGGAGATATGTAAGTTTGTGTCAAATTATAATACAACGTTAATATTGTTTAAGATCATATAAGTAAAACGAAACCAATCCGAAAAATATTTTAGATTTGGTCCGACCTGGGTTGTCGGTGCAGCTGGTTTTACATCTGGTATTTTAAATTGCCTGACTTCTGCATCTGCATATTACAATTTTTGGTTACTTTTTGTGGTTCGGATATTAATTGGATTTTGCGCAGTTAGTATTTATATGCTTAGTCGGTTTTTTGTTTCCAATTAGTATACATATATAGAACTGATACAAACATTAATATGTAGGGAGCCATGCTTCCTAGCATGATTCAGGTGTTGAGGCATTGGGTACCACCAACTGAAAGGCACCATTTTATGTGGGCTTATTGTGGTAATAACAATTATTATTAGATAAATTACTCAACACACATACATACATATACATACACACAATCAGATTGCCATGTTGCCAAGCATGATTCCACTGTTGAGGCGTTCTGTACCACCAACTGAAAGTCATTATTTCATGTGAATAATTGGTGCAATAACAATAATTATAAAAAAATTACACACACAAAAGTAGTGTGCCATTTTGCCAAGCGTGGTTCAGGTGTTCAGGCATTTGGTACCACCAATTGAGCGGGATCATTTTATATTGTAATTAATATAATCGCTTATTGACTTATTGTGGTAGTAACAATAATTACGAAACAAATAACATACTCGTACACACACACGCACACACTTTCACGTTTCTTGTAATATTATACGATATTTATATTTAATAGGCATAACAACCGGAACTTGTTGCACTTTCTTGTTGTGTTCCGCTGTGCAATATTATTTTGGATGGGCCATAGGATTTTATATATCTGGATCTGTGCAAATAGTGTGGGCTAGTTTGTGGGTTATACTCGTTACTGACAACCCGACTAAACACACCTTCATATCTAAAGAAGAACTCTCCTTTTTAACAACTGCTATAGGAACTGTCTTTAATATAAAGGTTACACTTTTATAACAAATGAGTAGTGTTAATAGGAATTTTAGTACAATTTTTAATAGTTTGTTTTATTTAGGTAACAAATTCTCAAACTCCTTGGAAGTTAATCCTCAGATCAATTCCTTTTTGGTCGTTGTGTATTCTCAATTTTGGGTATGCGTGGATGATCATGTCTCTTTGCATACACGGACCTCTTTACTACACTACAATTTTAAATTACAGCATATATGAAGTAAGTCACAAAAATCTGTACCTATGATCTATGAAGTATAAGTTAAGTTAATAGAATTATTATATTTAATCTTTCGGGATCTGTTATTGCTGTAATAATAATAATAATAATAATAATAATAATAATAATAATAATCATCATCATCATAATAATAATCATAATAATAATAAATTTATTTCCCAGTTCCGTAATAAGCTAATAATAACATAAAAGTATTAAATAGTAGGGTACAAGATAGTTTTTTTTCAGCAAACATTATAAGATTTCGAATAAAACTATTTCTACGGATTAAAACTCGCGTATAGTTTTGAACCCGTTCAGTTCAGACTACGAACATTCAGTTCAATGTTTATATAATTTAAACTTTTTTATATTATGAGTTTTTTTAGGCGGCAGCACTGTCGGCTTTACCATTTTTCTTAAGATTGGTGTTCGGTACCATAATCATCCAAACTTACCACTGGTACAAACATAGTATTAATATTAAAAGAATAAAAAATCTTCGGAAATATTTTATTGTTGTCTGTAAGTAGAAACCATAGTTACCATACCACACCCATACCAAACCACACAACACACAACCATACCAAAGAACATAAATTAAATTTTTTCAAAATATTAGAAATGTAGTCTTTTATTTTTGGTATAAATTCAAAGTCGCATGTTTTTATTTAATATAGCTCATGTGATACCTGGAACATTAATATCATCGGCGTGGCTCATGCCTATCAGCCCTGGCCCAGTTCTTTTAACCGCAGCAATTGCACTCACCGCAGCTGGCATGGATCTTACTTTAGACATTTGTTACGTAAGTTACCTACATATCCTCTACTCAATAATTTTAGAGTGATTAGACACTCATTAGGTTGTTGTTTCAGGATTTATCCCCAAACTACGTAAATTCAGTAAATACTGTAATAAAAATGATTGGACATATGCCAGGAATTATTATTTCACTAAGCGTGGGAGAAGTAACCTATAAATATAAAGTAATATATTTATAATATAAATTTATTTAATATATATATAAGTATTATCTAATCTATATGTATACCTAACACTATCGAGAATTTGTTGCTAGAACTCAATATTTGTTTGGCGTTTTGTATGGTGCTTCCATGGAACCATTTTACTATTCAGTGGCCTAATATTTCTTATTTGGGGTGATACACAGGTTCAACCATGGAATGATATAAAACGAAGGTAGATTTATATATTAATATGCATATTAATAAGTAGAATTGTGTTTATTGAAGTTATTAAAAATAATTAATTATCGTTGCTCTTAAAGAGAAAGACGACAACGGCGTGTAGTTGTAAGGCCCTCTACTATGTCGAATATAACGGAAGTGGATGAAGACGAATACTCGTAAGAATATTACATTTGTAGTATTTAACACATAGAACAATTAAGATAAATGATTTTTATATACTTTACATTTACAGAAGTCATGCATCGCTACCTCAGAGGCCAAAACGTTTTAAAACTTTTAAGTTTCCTAAGGTCTGATAGTGGCAAATTACAAACCTACAGTAAAATAACAATAAAATGACTTGAGAACGGACAAACCACTGTTTATTTTCATTAAGAATAGATATATTATAACTAAAGTGTTTTTTTTTTTGTAATCTAAGATATATGGTTACTTATTGTTCAAAATATCATCGTTCCTAGCACTTCAGTTATATGTAAGTTGGTTTTCATTTCGAGGATTAAAGCTTCAAGTAATTATTTACGATAGAGATGGTCTATGTTTATCACCAAGTCAGGGTCCGATGATGGAATACTATGATGGAATACTAAACTAGGAGCGCGAACCAGACCTCAAGTTTAACTGGCTGCGATCGCAAAATCTGGGAATATGTTAGCATATTGAGCGAGGCGAGATTTAAATAGCACGCAAGTTGAATTTACGAAACGGTGACCTCAACCATTTTTCAAGATAAAAAAAAATGTCACTGTAAAGCTAAATTTTCGCGCAAAAAAAAATTCCCATTGAAGTCTATTGGATTTTAGTTTTTCTCTGATCATTCTTCAACGACATCGAATATTTGAATTAAAACTAAACTGATGTCTAACATTGTGTAAAATTTGAAAATTTTCGAATCTACGGTTCGGTTCGGCTTCGGTTCTTGATTAATGTTTGCACAAAAAGTGCAGAAAAATCTCTCATAGAGAGTTTCGTTCGTTCTGATACCTTCGCTCTAAAAATAAATAAATAAAGGCGCTCTCAAATCTTTTTGGTCTACATCCGGTACTCTATGCCGGCAAACTAAGAAACCGTTGGATGTAGATGACTAATTAACTGACTTACTGACAGAGACTTACATCTCGTCGACCTTCGAATTGATTTGAAATCATGGTGTTGGTAGACAAATGTCGATGCTTTCAAATATATGCCTATATATATTTATATAAAAAAATTATACTTATGTTCATTTAATTCAAACATAATAAATAAAAATATTTGGGTTTTATAAAGATAAGACTCCAGATTATGTAGACCGTAACAAATAAGTTTTGAATTAGACCTATCAACGTATCAAATATTTAGACAGTTAATACCGTCTCTTATTTAAGACGGATTGAAAATTAAATCTAACAAACTAAAAAAAACTTTGCCAGCTAAAATTTATACAACGACAAAATCTGGTTAAACAACTAGCGAAGGACTATTTAACGAATTCATTGAAGGAATACAAAAACTTATACTTGTGCAAAATTGTATGGTATTGTATGATATAAAAAAGGAGGACGTTGATTCCTTGGCAATCTTATGAAATAAAATAACAAAGTTTTGTGTTATTTTAGCTTTGAAACTAGTTTATTTTTCATCGTCCGAGTTTAGTTCTTGGTTTTTTTGTAGTTCTTTTCTTCTTTGTAAAAGGGATTTTGTTCTTGCTGACAATATCTTGCGACCTTGTATTTTTTTCTGGATACTCGGGCCGAGTTAAACCTCTTGATGATGATATCTGTGAGTTTTTCGTACTGTGTTTGCAGTTTGTTTGAGATATCCGCCCGAACCCGAAACGGAAAATAAAAAAAAAAAATAAAAAACGAAATAGACTATATACTATCAAACCGACCGAAACTATTCCAAGATATTGGAACAATGAATTTAAATTACCCCTCAGACTACAGAATAATCAGAGCAACAGCAGTAAACAAAAGAAAAGTAGAGTAAAATTTACTAATCAACAGAATATCTAACTTAAGTCCCAACAAGAATTTTTAAGGTCTTCCAAAATCGACTGTAGTGCCAAAAAACATCGTTGTTGTGCATGAAATGATTAAGCAATCGTCATGTAACCTATTGTGAGATTGAGGCATCCCTAAGCATTAGTTCCACCAGCATATATGCAATTTTACATGAACACTTAGCTGTGCGAAAGTGATGTTCGCGTTGGTTCCCATTTCCATTCCATTCCCATTTGACAATCGCTCAAAAAGAGGCTAGTGTCGATTAGTGTAAATAAATGCTTCAAAAGACCTTTATAAAATCGTGACAGCTGACCAATCATGGATATATTCATATGAGCCCGAAAGTAAGCAGCAGTTGACTGTATGGATATTCCAAGATGAACCAAATCCAATAAAAGTTGTTCGCGCACGATACACTTCAAAGAAAATGGTGGCCTGTTTGTTCGGAGAAACTGGTCATATTCCACAGTTCTAGAGGATCGTAGAACAGTAAATTCTGAGTGGTACACAAGCATCTGTTTGCCAGAAATCTGCGGTGAAATAAAGAAAAGAAACAAGAGACGTCGGATTGTTCTTCATCATGACAATGCTAACTCTCACACATCGGCTCAAACAAGAGACTATTTGAGAATTTAAAACATCGAATTGATGGGTCATCCGCCGTACAGCCCTGATTTGGCACCCAATGATTTCTTTTTATTCCCATCCGTGAAGAATAAACTGCGTAGTCAACGATTTTCTTCGCCCGAAGAAGCTATTGAAGCGTTCAAAAATTATGTTTTGGAGATAACTCTTTCGGAATGGAATAAATGCTTTGAAAATTGGTTTAAGCGCATGAAAAAGTGTATCGATCATCGTGGCGAGTATTTGAAAAACAATAAAAATATATTCGCAGCTTAACTATTTGTTTTTGTTCCTATTCCCAAAATATAAATAGTGACCTCATACACATAAGTTAATGCCTGACAGTTATAATTGCAATATCACAAGTAGACTCCAAACTATTCTAAACAGCTTTTATTTTTATTTTAATCGGAAACGAGAGTATTTCGACCTAAAACATTAAGGACTGCTGCAATACAAGTCCCATTACAACATCATGTCAGTTATGATCCAGAATAGTAGACATAGCGATTAAAACTAGGGCCGCCTACACGCAAGCGGGCTGAGCTGAGCAATACACAAACTTTAATACAAGATTAAAAACACACTTCTGTTTACATAGTGAGGCGCATTGTTTCTCTAAAATTGGGTCCAGAAAATTAGCTGAAGTGGAAATATTCTTTTCTATTGAAGATGCACATTTGATACGTTGACAATCACTTAAGTTTTGCTTTGATTTTCCAGAAGTTTTCGAGTAAATTTATTAAGACAATCCTTATAATTTGCGTTTGAATAGCCACTGTCTTGCAATAGAACGTTCTGATTTTCATGTTAATCCTATGGAACAATTTATTAATTATATTTTAAAATCTACAATTACAATGTTTTTCAAATTAAGTCTAGGTGTATGGGACCTATAGCTCTTTATACATGCAAAATTTCAAAGTTCTATATCGAACCGCCTAGAAGGAGTAGTGACACACATAATTGCTAATTCACCGGTAAAAAAGAGCTTCGCTTCGCTCAGCTCAATTGTGCCACCCTCATTTCGATTAAAAATGGAATATCGCCTATATCCATCTTTACGACTCTAGTATCTATAGTAGCATGAAATTCGGTTATAAAGAAATGCCAGTACAACCGAGGCTTAAAATACTAATGTGGAGACGTCGTTAGTGGTGTGCGTCGAAATCAGTCAACCCTAGTAAGAACACGGGTGGATTGGTGAAACGTCGGGAACTAAAAAAAAAAATTGTGAAAAATATATATTTTGAAATGTTTTTAAGTCGCGATAGTTAAGAAAAAAACAATAATTTTATAAAAATTTCTATGAAATTAGTTTTTATGTTTACTTTACAAAATAAACATTTCGGAACGGAATGAAATAATTCTATAAGTTGGTTGCTGTACAAAAAGTTCTGTGCTAATTGTGATAAAATTTGATGTGGCATTTCTTATTTTCTCTGTAAGTTAAAAGGGTCGAATTTAGTCGAATAATATTCTATGAAGTAATTAGCCGATTCTGAAAGAGTACTTAATTATGCCATATACATGTAAATACGCCAGTTTTGGCCTAGAGGGCAAAGATATGTCAATCTTTCGTTAGCAGTCAATCTACTTGCCTAAGATGTTTTCCATCGAGACCAAATCTAAATTGAATGACATAATCCCATATCACAATGAAACATAATTCAAGACATCAGTTTAAGACTAATTAGTTTAAATTTAGTCCACCGGCGTCAATTGACCGACATAGTCCACTTAATCTGAAGCTTTACGAATCTTTATTATTATCCTAAGATGGACATATTACTTCTTTTCAAAGGTAAGAAAGTACATTTCTCTTTCATATTAACATTATATGATTTACACAAACTTATCTGCTAGTAAAAACTATTCAACAATTGAACATTTTTTTTTTTTCAACATTTATCAAACTAACTTTTTGGGTTTCCAACAATGAGATTATTGAAAGATATTACATTGTTATATCTATGTTATTTATTGTTAATTTAGAGTTATTGTTGCTTAAAGTTACTGTTCATTTTTTTTACTTAAAACACTATAATGTGATCGGAGACGATAATATGTTACAGGTTACGAAAAAAAAATCTTCTTTTTACTTCTTCTAATGCAAACATATTCGTGTAATGAAAAGTTATGTGACCTGAAACCACTAGGAACCAAAACGGATCCACTTCCGCCAGACAATAGATTTAAAATTGAAATATTGAATATTATGGATAATGCATACATCCCTAACAAATTATATACAGGTACAAAAAACTTTACATATGTCGATAGGTTGTTATAGTAAAATTAGTCATATTTTAAAATTATATAAAATGAAAAATGCCTCTATATGCTAAGTGTTGGTATTAAAAAAGTTTTTTTTCCACTGCCTTTAAAAGGCGCTTTTCTAATGTGTCAATCTCATGTTAGTTATTATTATTAATTATTATTTTTCTATATTGAAACCCTTTTTAGTGCGTCTATCATCAACTGATGGAATATCTAGTTTTATTGCGTTTACTATATCAGTCAGCGGGGATACGAAGCCAAATGAAAAAAACTCTCGGAAACCGACTCGTCTTAGCCCTGGATTAATATATCCCTCACCAGATTCGGAGACAAAATACAGTGACAAATGTAATAACTCTGTTATCCAATATGATATCACACCGAAAATTTCCGTTGAGGTAAAAATAAAGGCCTGAGCTGGATTTACACTTACGGCCAACAAAGCAAATAAAGCGAATGATTTAATTGACATACAGATTTAGTAACAATTTTAGTAACTTTCTCAGGCATATTGGCAAGCACCTCCAAAAGACCACAAATGTGTGACAATATTCGCACTGCTAGCAGTAAAACAGGACGTTTGGTATAATTTCGAAGGTCCGCTCTCCAGACGCGTGTGTGAAGATCGCCGCAATGTAGAAGATATGCAGCCTATGGAGAATGACAATTGTCAAGCTTGTGAGGATGCTAGATATTTGGTATTACTTTACACAGGTTTATTTAATGAGACTATTGTAGAAATTTCCTTTTATAATAGTGTTTCAATCTGTTCAAGCTCAAATTCGAAAGGGTTTGGTCATTCAATACCCACCCCCTAATGTATCCCGATAACTCAACGGTAGTGCCGTGCTTCAGCGATGTTGTTGGAGCCTCACATAGCCAAAACTTCTTTGTATATAAGTTTAATTCTGAAGCTAGCCAGGGCTTAAAGATGCTAGCAGAACAAGGAAATACTACCAAGCTAGAAATGGAAATACAATCGCAGGTAAATTTAAATCAAACTCAACTATGATTTGGGTTAGAACTACTTCTACCTAGCTACCTATTAAATTAATTGTCACGAGTGCAAATATTAAAATACCTAAACAATTACATGTCAATGTCAGTTAAATAAAAAAAATCAAATAGAGCACTCACCGTTGTATATGCTTCATATGGTCACATTGAAAATCTTATCGTATAGGTATTTGACTTTTACCTGTACTTGACTTTTTATTGCTTTTTATTTTCTTGAAGCTCTATCTTGGGTTTTTCTATCTTGTGTTTATTTTTATATTTTTGCTAACACTCTCTGGCACGCTAACTGTTATAATCTGTAGACACGCTATTTTGTGTTCCATCTAACTTCAGTCCATTATCAATATCTAACTTTTTTAAAGGCGTTTTTCTACCTATTTGTTCCAGCTGTTTAAAATTATTTTGTATTTGTAGTTAGAACTGTTTCTACACCTATAAGGAGTGACAGCTATAGTCACTCTAAAGTGTCTGGAATCATAAAGGTAGTTTGTTCTGGCAAATATTTACTAAGAATAAAAATGTTGGTATATCTCGAGTTTTGAGTTTTCGTATTTAACATTTTGGCAGGCAGGTCTACGATAGCTTAGTTATTAGCAAGTTCTTATTCTGCTTGTGTGTATATTTTGATGGATGACTTTATCAAATACTCGTTTAATCAGACTAGAATCTTATTGACAGCTCGGCACCACTGTTAGAACAATAATAAAAGCGTCGGGGCACCCTCGGCCAAATATGGAGACCAGCTCAACATTTAGAGTCACCAGAGAACATCACTTGGTATCTCTTGTGACAGCCATTCTACCTTCACCGGATTGGTTTCTTGGTGTAGCTAACATGGAGATGTGTGATGTGGGTACAGGAAATTGGGCGCCAAATTTGACTCTGAATCTTTACCCATTGGATGCTGGCACGGACAGTGGATTAACGTTTGGAGTGAATATCTCATATATTCGTAATAATAATAAAGCTTTTAAAGGTATAATATATAAATATATATTTTTTTATAGTCTTCAAACGACGATACAATGCCACCTCAGCCGATAAAATCTGCAGTCATCAATAAAGCAGTAACAAAGGAAGAACTAAAACCTTTTGCAAAGATACGCTTCGAACTTATTCGTACTTACGCCAATCCCGACTGCGTTACTGGAGTCACCGTCGATGATACTGAAGATAAAGAATCTACAGATTACAGGGGTAAGATTTTAAAGTACCTCTTTGAAAACCATGTTTTTAATTCAATGTTTAATTCTAAAATATAATATGGGGCCTCCCCATAGCTTATAATAGATATTAGCGATAAAACTAATAAGAAATTATATAAACTATGTTTTTTTTTAATTTTAAAGTTATTAGATTAGTTACCTAATTATATTAAATAAAGTTATAGAAGGCGATAAGGAAGATAATTCCAATGAGATAGCAGCAACGGCCGCAACACCGTAAGTTTCTTCATGAGATAATACGATTTTTAATTGGAGTATAAGCCGTTGTATAAACTACTAAGAGACGTGATGCGTTGCTCTATTGTAGTGAGGAGCACTCCCCTGACCCGGCGTCATCCCCCGAGTGCCCTATGACGCCGTGGGAAGACTGGCTGCCGTGCGAGGGAGAGTGCGTCGACAGCAGCCTACACGGGTACCAGATGCGATTCCGATATCATCTGGTCGACGGAATTGCTATTGGAAAATATGTTGAGAATGTTAGTTTATAATACGGTTCGTCCTAAATTACATAGATAGATAAGCATTTTAATAAACATTAAACTAAAAATCTTGTAGTAATAAACTAAACAATCGGGAAAAAACAAAACAAGCCTATTTATAAAAGCTATCTCTGATAAATAGTTTTCAGGTAAAAAGACATTAAGTGTATTAAAACATTAAGAGTATTAAGTACGAGAAAGTTAATGCAATTGAAAATAAATAATTAACAAAACATAAACTAAAATAATATACATATATAATATAAACTACGTCTACATGTACGATATATAACGTACTATCTACTTACTTACTTCATATATTGTAAGAAAAGATAATAATTAGATGAGTTTGTTGTTTTTAAAAATTGTTAAAATTTTGAGCAACGGATATTAGGAAGAATATTTTATTGTTTTTTTGCAAAGGATATTTAAATTCCGCAATTTACATATGTTAAAACTGTTAACTAACTGTCTAATAGTTAACCATTTGAATCGAATTCTGGAATATGATCAAATTTACGTAGGTTGAAGATAAGCCCGATATTAAAGTCTTTCTAGTTTGTTGAGCTATTTTTAGTTAGAATAACAACAATACGCATAGTCCAAAAGCGATATTAAAAAGGATTGAACTAAAATTACTTACGTCTTTATTTGTAGAAGATGAGGTAGGAAGACGCAATAAGTGGAGTAACATTGTTACAACAGAACACTACATTGTGGTATATTACTAGGAAATGGCTGATAACAAGACTATTATTAGAGTATTAAGAGAAAATATAAAAAAAACAGATAAAACCATTAATATAACAACGAACATCAAGCAGTATTTCAGTCAACCGAATTTTAATGAATTGCTGAATTTAAACAAAGCCAACAGCCATGTTCAAATAAAGATCATCAAAAGTTTTAACTGTAGCCCTTTCAAAAGCCGACAAAAATGTAGAATAAAATGTTATCTTTGTTAATAAAAACTTAATTGGAAGTGAACGATACGTTCTAATACGTTTTCAATTTTTAAATTAGGAATAAAAATATTGTTGCCTAATTTAAAAATTGATAGAAATCAACTGTTTTTTTTAATATTAAAGATTGTTGTATTGAATTATTTAACATTAATTCGGTTATAACATATAACCATGATAATACTTATATTTTTAAGGGTCCAACTAATGAAGATAAAGAAGTTTCGGAGTATTGTTTAGACACTCATGAGGATAGTCAAACACGCGACTGTGAAGAACCGTGTCAGACGGAAGAAGAAGAAAGTATGTATTAGTGTTATGTATTTATTTTTTATTTTATTATTATAATTTACTTAATATAAATTTAAAAAAAAAATTACGTAACATTTTTTAAATTTGACAGCTACTGTATTATATCATTTAAATTTTTTTACTAAGATTTTCGTGATTCATGATTACTGTTACACAACTATCCGCCTGTACTCACATAAAATTTATCGGTATTTGACAGACTAGCATGGCAATATTATGCCATGGTGCGAGATCAGATCATAAATAAGGGCGCGTAACGGATTCTAAATTAGTCTATCAAATTCTGATAAACTTAACGTGAGTACAGCCGGATAGTTATGTCTAATATAGGAAATGAACCTTAATATTAAGCTATATCGGACAGGTGAGACAACTGTCAACTGTGACTATTGTTCCGGATGTGTAGGGTTTGATTTTTTCGTTTTGGTTGTACGAGCCCATATTTTACAAATACTTGATACATTCTTTATTTTATTATTATGAATAATTTTTTTTTTAGTTTCAGCTCAAGGACAATATTGGTAAATGCTTCAAGAAAACCGGATTAACAGTTGTGTTTAGCAAATCAGAGTTATCATCGTGGTCAAATATTTTAGTATTGTATATTTTTAATAAAGAGAATCGTAGTCAAATATCCTTAAATTTATAGTTTTAATTATATGTAAAACTAGTTAATAAATTGCTTTTATTTTGGAAGTATTATTACTTTTAAATAACCCTTTTTATATGTAATACTTACAATAATTATGTACGTATTGTACTATTGTGCGTAGCGGGTTGTCTTTGCTCCAACGATCAAAAAATCAAATTGAATCATTATGATTCATTTTTATAAAGATCTAGTATTTAAATAATCACAAATTGTCACTTTGAAATAATATTAAAGTGTCAAAATATTAGCTTTGCTGTTACTGTTTGAGGAGTATCTTTCCAATAAATAATCTATTAGTTCAAAGAAATGATGTATATTATCTATGGTTTAATTCTTACGTCATCGAATCACCGTATCAAAATGCGACATCTTGTGAATTGAGATTTCCTGAAACTGAACTTATAATAGAAATAAAATCGATTGATACAAAAGTTTTAAATTCCCACTTCTTTTAGTCTGATGTTATTATGCTGAATAAAAAACCCACACCTAAGTGGAAGCGTATACTTGGATTAACTACAGCAACTGTGTTTGTCGTGGAATCTGTAGGCATCGCTGTGTCTTACGGTCTGTGGTATAAATTAAACACCGAAAGAGGTTCGTATTAATACTTAAAGTTCTTTACCAATTATTTTACTTATTACAATATTTACTCTATTTTAATGATATAATTAGTATTTTGTATTTTCTTTAATATTATCATAAGATGCTTAAAACTAGTATTAATGCTCCTAGATGTTACTTTAAAATAACTTATATTATATATATGTATATATATATATGTGTATATATATATGTATATATATATATATATATATATATATATATATATATATATATATATATATATATATATATATGTTTTTATTTGTAGGTATTACTTTTGACAAATAAAATATAATATATTTATTTATTTAACACTAAATAAGCTAATACTACATAGTGACTGAACGATATATGATTGTAGATTTCCGTCTATACATGCACAAAAACTACAACTGGATTCTGGAAAGTTATTACGTACTCGGTGAAAAAGTTGGTGGGCATAAAACCCGTGAATTGGACAATAAAGTGTGGAGCAACGAAGGCAAGATATAAAACATCGGTGAGATGAGCATTGCAGCTAGGTCTCTGTTCTGGGTGTTGACATTTGGCACACTGGGTTACGGCCTCTTCACATTTGTCAAACCTGATGATGAAGTACTCAAAAAGGTTATTTGATGTTTATGTGTTGTGTGGTCACTGGTTTTAACATGTGTGTCATTCATTTTAACCTGATTTCATTATTACACTAGTGAGAGACAGTATCAAATACATTTGTATTTATTTAGAAAAAAAAAATTGTGGAGATTAATTTACTTCAAAACAAATGATGACACAGTCCATTTTTATGTGCATTACAATTTTTATGATTGTAATAATTTGGCATGCTATTATGAGTTGGTACAATCAATTGATCACTTATAACTATATACTATATAATAATTGTAATAACATTCCTCTCTCTTTATTCTATATATGTTCTGTAACCTATGAAATGGTAGTATATGTTAATATTAACATTTTATTTACATGAATTTTTATAAAAATCAGTGTCCAACACAGAAGGAACATTTCTAGCAAATTATTCATCAAGTTTGATTTATTTGAATGTCATCAGACAGAATACATTAAATGATCATATAAATAATGGCTATTACAGTAGCATTACAAGGTTATAAAAATAATTGAAAATTAGACCTTTCTAATTTTACTATTTTTTAATTTCAAATTTTGTTATTTTTTTTCCCTAGATTGATGAAACCTCTAAACATCTTCATTCAAGAAAAGTGGCCAAAGACACTATATCTGTGTTAAAAGAGGCTGCAAACCAGAACTCCGATATCAATAAAAAAGTAGAAGAACTCTTAAAAAAATGAGTGACAAAAATGTTGTTTTAGAAAGACTGAGCAGGAGAGATGCACAACGATTAGAAAAACTACAGAAAGCACATAAAGCAAGGGAGGAAGTGGATGCCACAGATGAAAATGAAGATTACTTTTCTAGTGCATTCAAACCACGATCTGAAAGTGTGGAACAGCTCTTTTCACAAATACCAACACTGGAAGTTGATATATTACCCCAGCACTTTGATAATATTAAACGTGAAGTGAATGAATTACAAAAGTTTGTTGTTACTTCGTCATTCTTCCTTAAAGAGTTCAACATGAGAAAATATTTAGGAATAGTTCAGAACTTACAATCTAAATGCTATGAGCTTGAAGATATATATGTTCCTCGCAAGAAATTTGGTTTCACAAGAAAAAAGCTACCAAAATCACTCAGTCCCAAACAAAATTCTATTGATGAAAATGATAGCAGTGGAAAAACAGATAGTAACAAATGGGATGAAAAGTTGTTTGGATTTGATTCTAGAGAAGATCAGGTTTTATCATTAGAAAATGTAGATTTGTTTCAAAGGGATGTTGCATTACGTAACTTAAAGAACTGCACTGTGAGTTTAAAAGGAGTAATGGGAACTTTACATATAACAAATTTAGAGAACTGTATTGTGCTTTCCGGACCAGTAACATCATCAGTTTTTGTAGAAAGGTGCGTGAATTGTAAGATAGTGACAGCCTGCCAACAGCTCAGAATGCACAGCTCAGTCAAGTGTGACATATATTTACATGTGACCAGTAAAGGCATTGTTGAAGATTGCTCTGACATCCACACTGCTCCTTATAACTTAACCTATGACGATTTAGAGAAACATTACAATATGTCTCTGTTAGATAGAAATTGTAATAATTGGGATCATTTGGATGATTTCAATTGGTTGGCTCCGGATGTTCCCTCACCTAATTGGTCCATTTTAGATGTCAGTCACCGTATTCCCAATTGGGATGAGTGGTGGGCGAAAACTCCTTTATAATGTTTTTTTATATTTATAGGTAGTTGCTTTTTAGAATTCTGTATAAATTTGGATTAAGTGCCTAACTCGAACTATGGAATTATGACTTGGAACTCACTAAATTAAACCTTTGTACTAACAGTTCGGATGAGTTTTCTCCTAAAATAAATTTAAACGAAAATTTAAATATTAAAACCATCAGTTTAGGCGACTGAAAAATAGATGCTTACAAATTTTAATAATATTATTTATGAACAAATAAACAATTTTTAATAACAATAGTGTTTATTATTAATTTAAACCTCACTAAAATATTATTGAAGTGTAACTTCTGTAGAATAGTTGTGATTTGAAACTCGATGAAACGCAAATACGAACGATAAAGTCACAAACAGTAAACACAGCTGAGAATACATACTATTAATAAAGTCAATAGCAATATTACATTGGAACGAGTGACACATTCAGTATAAATCATAAACAACCTGTATAATTTTCATTTTAATTCTTCTGTGATCTGAAAAAGGTAACCTTGGTCAACCACACCCAGTGACAAATAATCAAACAAAGTCTATTGTTCATATTAGATATAACAAAAAAAAAATTGAAAAAGAAAAAGTAATACTTTTCTATATTTAAACTAAAAAAAATAACGATATACTAAATATCTTCTCATTCCTTTATTTGGATACTTACTTTAGAAAGGTTAAAAGTTTATTTAAAGAAAATAGTTATAAACCACCATCAGAATGTTGTCTATCAGTGTGCAAAATTTGGAAATTTTCGGATATGCCGTTTTTGATTGATGCTTGCACACAGAATGTAGAAAAGTGTCTCATAGAGGTTTGCTTGTTCCTCAATTAAAATAAAAACACAAAAATATATGTTTATTTTTAACGCTATCTAGCGTCTAGAAGTCTATTCGCATTGGTTAACGTTTATTATAGTTTAAGCGTTGTGTGTCATTTGTTTTAATTAAAAACAAGGAAACTTAATAATACATTATATGATATACGAGGGGAGGTCCAGGAGGATTTGTAATCATTTATTTCAAAATAATAAATAGTTTTTGAGCTAAGTAAAATATTAAGAATACTAATCCTTCCAATTATCTTAAGACTCCTATCACTCTATATCCATCTTCTCTATTAGATTACATTTCTGAAGTTAAACTCTTGCTTTGTTTTAATTGCTCACATACCATTTTTTTCACACTAGATATATCTGAATTTAATACATCAATAGTTGTTATCAATTATGATAAATGTTATTGCTGTTTTGAATGTCTTTGAAAAGTAATAATTGTGATTTAATTATAATTTAAATTGCTTAAAAAAGAAACTAAAGAATAAACTTATAACATAAATCGTTTATTTTGTTTAATATAATATTTTACAATAATTAACTAAATGTATATTACATTATTGAAAAAATGTGCTACAGGCTACTTATTAAGTATAAAATAAAAAAATATTTTTAATTCAATAAAATAAATAATGGAATGAAATGAGGGCAAATAAATTCAATACTATACAAGGGTCATTCCATTTCAAATTCAAATTTATATAATATGGATAAAGTTGAAAGATTTCCTGACAAAAAAAACATAACTATAGTTCGGCCAAGTTTGAGTAGGTTCAGTTATATATATATTGCAAATGTGTCCATGTAATTAATTTATATAGGATTTGTCAACATTTGTACTATTTATAGTGCTATGAAGTTTTGTAACCTTAAATGCTTGGCTTGGCCGGGAAAAATGAACATAAGAGAGCAACAAGTACAGAGTAATCTCAAGTAATACATACATATAAGGACACTATATGTGAAGTCTTACATCATTAAATATTATATTATAATTAATAATAGACAGGAATATTGTCATTTAATATTCAAAACATGTCTTCATAGGATCAAAATTCTGTCCAATAAAAAAATTAAGGCATGCCCTTCTTGCTTTTTGGGTGTGTGGTTTGCAAAATAAGCAAGTAATTTTTATTACAATAATAATTTATAATGTTAGGGAGACATATTTTCTTGATAATCATAAAAAATTGCTTAATAATATTCACACAATCACATCTTGATAAGATACTAATGATAGTAAAAACAAGTGGACAACATTAATTACCAAATGACTTTTTAAATTATATACACTATACTTCAAATTTAAAATATTTAATTTGTGTCTGAATATTTTACTCAGACATAGAAGAAGGACATTTCTTAAGTTTTTTACCTACATAATACAATCATAATATGATTATAATCTCTAAATATTTACAACTAATTAAAAATAAATTGTGGCAAAATGTTTAAATACATAAGCTTTAATTATAAACTGAAAAGAATATCTTAGAATTCTGTAAAAAAAAATGATAAAACAAAAAAGTATAAAAATATTAAGAGATTCTTGTGAAAAGGAATGTTGAGGATTTAAGTACAACTTTAATGTCTTCTTTATTAGAAATTTTATTATTGCCTTAATATATATTTTATTTATTAATATAAAAATAATAATTTAAAAATAATATTGAAGTCAAATTCTTCTTACTACATTATTAATATAAATAAGTACAAATAATTATTACCATATAAAATGTCTTCATAGTATATTGAGTGGTTTTAATATATATTTTTAGTTTGTAATTTCTTTTTAATGTCAATCAATCAATCAGTCAATCTTTTTGAAGTAAATATCAAAGATAACAAGATGGCTGATATATTACAGCTGTTGAAGTGACTTACATTGTGTTTTCTCATTTATAATACAAAGTTATATGGAATAATTTCAATGAAACTTTATCCTCTGAATATATACATTTGATGAATATTTATTGCTTCTGAAAATGACATTAAAATTAGGTTCACACTTAATGACGACTTTCGAAAGATTTTATTAGCCTTATTTGAACTACAATGAAGTTTTACCACTTAGGTTTCTTCTGAGCTATAGACCACTGCTGGTAGGTGTTGTTGGGGTCGCATGGAGCTAAACCTAGTGTTCGAGAATTTGGTTGTAAAGTTAGGCAGTGACTATGTAATCTGTGAATTAGATGATTGCGATGTTCGTCGAACCTGTAACAAATTAGGATACATTGAAATCATTTGTTTTTTATTTTGTAACCCTAACCTCTCCTCTCAAATGCGATCAACTAGACCTCCTTGGTGTCACTCTAACATCTCATCTTTCAATTTTGGTTCTTACTTCTTCTTCTAGCTTAAAGGTTAATTGGCTACTCAAAAGCTGGGTATTATCTCAAAAGTTCTTTAGTACTTTTAGCCAGAATAATTGTTCGCTTTGTATATAAAGCACAAGTTCAGTCGTGTATGGATGCAACCATTCTAAAAATCTGATTTACAATAACGGTTTACTTCAAGGTTGCTGTATTTCTTCAATTATATTTCATATTTTGATTAACATTTTAATTGATTAATATATTATACCCAAAAGTGGCATTATTTGTTTAAATTGGACAATAAAGACACGGAATCCATCCAAAACAATATCGGGTATTTGTAAATGAAGTAGAGTATTTCAATGCGTGGACTGACGAACTGAGGACAAACCACAGTAAAGGCAACTGTAGGTAGACGGAACACCAAAAATAACTCGTACGATACTACGGATTTGCAAGAGGCAGACAAAGTGTTTCTACAATTACGAAACAACTCCATTAAATTTTCGAGGTAAAAAAAATTATTACGAGGGTAATCCATCGCTCCATCGCTAGAGGTAACAGTCAATAGCTTTATATAATTGAAAGAAGGTAAACGATCAGCTAATCAGCATCAAAATCAAAATCTCGAAAAGATTGACTCAGACCTGAGAAGAGCTGGCGAAAGAAACTCAGCGGGCTTGTCTATATAAATATTTTTATAGCCATACTTAGCACCTAAATTACATTTCTAAAAGAACTTGGATAATGACGATTATCTAACATACATAGCCAACTAAAATTTTTTTTTTCGGAAATTCAGAAAATGTAGAGTGAAATGGTAAATTCACCTCCAGGGTCCGTCGACGGTGCCCAGCCTGCAGATGGTCTGCTTGAGGCTGTCGGCGTCGGCCTCCACGCAGCGCTCCCCCACGCCCAGCTGCCCCGCCTCGTTCAGACGGAACAGCTGGTTGTTGCCGGCGCCGTGGCACGACTGCACGCCTGATAAATTACATTTATTTATTTATAATGTCCTCGGAGTGTCTGACCGGTTCTTCTCTACCTACCCTATGAACGGTGCCACTAGAGTATATCATTTCCTATATGTAATATATACCTAAGTGAAATAAAAAAAAATACTCTGACATATGAATAGTTTTCGTATTATGAGTGTAGAAAACTTTTTTTAGTTGGTTTATACTTCTACTTTGAAAGTGTATTGATATATATGAAATCTGATCGATCTATATAAAATCCCTGTGTTTTATTTGTTTCAGGTACTAAAAAAAACATGTACTTTGATAATAACCTATTTAGGTCAGACACTAAGAATTTTTTTTTACATATATAAATTCCTGGTGTAGGTACTTTTATAAAAATATAAAAAATTAGGTATATACCTAATTTATTATATTTTTATATTATTGTCGTCTGCGTCACGACCTATATATGTGACGCAGACGACCGTGGCGAAAAAAGAACTACCTTCTGATACATATCTAATATATCAATTTATTTAAATATAATATATTTTTTCGACTTTATTAAAGTTAAACTTATTATGTTATCTTATATTAATGCAACTCATAAAATTTAAAGTTACATTCAAATAAAGTAAGAAATTCTGAAATATTCAATAAAAACTATCACAATTTAAAATAACCCATAGTCTATCTATCAGAAAAAAAATGTTACCAATATATGACGGAGCAGCCTTTCCCATAGTGTCCAGACATGATCCAACTGCCTTATTTTTCACCATTCCCCAATGAACATTTTTAGGTAATTTAGGGAATTTATCATAAACGTCGTAGGCCACGTTTTCCATGTACCAGGAGAAACTTTTGCACTTCAACTTGTCTCTTAACGCGACCTGCTCAGTTATGTCACCCATATCCAAAAACCTGGCCATGGGTTCTCTTGTATAAAAGAATTCTTTGTGCTCTTCATCAAACCAAGTCTCTATGACTCGTTTATAGTTTATGGTAATGAGAGATCCTTTGCGGTTTTTCGCGAGATTTCCGAACGAATACGGCATAAATGCTCTATAAACATGCCCCACTCTTGAACAAGGCACCCATTCTATACTTCCACCACACTGCCAAATCTTAAAGCTCAATTCGAAGTTTTCACCTCCCCAGACTAAAAGACCGGGATCGTATGCTCCTATTTCTAGGAAATACTTTCTATTTATAGCAAAAAGACCTCCAGCATGTGTTGGACTTTTGTATGGTTCAGATTTATGTTTGTGAAGATTTGATTCTCTATCTGGGACTTCATTTTCTTTATATAGCATACCCCATTCAAATATACCTCTATAGTTAGTTCCATGTGAGTAAACCGGCCTATATTCAAAGGTTTTATGGTCAATTCCATCTATAACTGGTACTGTCATAATTCTATAGTCTCTGTATATAGGAGCGAGAAGTGGAGGTAACCAGTTAACATTGACCTCGCAATGGGCATCAAGAAAAACGATAACTTCTCCCGTTGCCTCTATCGCCCCTCTGGATCGAGTACGAATAAGGCCTTGTCTTTCAGTATTTCTTATAATACGCACTTTACCCTTCCAGCGTTTTACGTAGTTATCTAAGTTCTCTTTTAAATCATCTTTATCAGAAAAATCGTCAACCTGAAAAGTTAGTTTGAAAATGGCTTTATAAGTAAATGTAAATTTCAACAATACTATACTTTAAACTGAGCAGTAGGGCTTCACTAATTGTTACAAATCTTAAGGTAGAACCTTACCATTACAACCTCCTTCAATATGTTAGGCGGTGAGCGATCTATGACAGTGTGTACCGTCCTCATAAGCACTGAGAAGCCTTCATTATGAAACACGATGATCACTGATGTGCTTGGTAACTGCGTTGGATAATGCCAGTATTTGCATTGATCCAGACGAGTATCTGGGATTGACCTGTAAATATATTATTGTTGTGTATTTATCAAGCAATATGTTATTAATAAAAAATTATAGAAAATCACTACACAATAAAAAACATTAAGATTTCGGTCATAGGTTAATATTAGGTCGGCCTTTGAGGAAGGAGTAGGAAGTGTTATTCACGGTATCCATGTCGTATCAATCTGGAAACACCGTTGAAATACCGGGATGAATGGCGCTTTTCAACAGTGCCTTTCTTAAGAAACTTTCTGCCAAGAACCACCGAGAGGTGGAATAAACCCTTTTCGAAGGTATTTCACACTCCTATTTCAAAGGCCGAGAATGTTCTTGTGCATCTTTTATAATGCAAGAAATGTGGTCAACGGTAATCACTTTCCATCAGGTGACCCGTAAGCTCGATTGCCCACTTTTTGATATAAAAAAAAAACTAAAGCATAATTCGGAAGGAAAATGCATATATATGCGACTCCTCTATGTAACTTCAATGGATCTATCCTTTCAAAAAAGCACGATGTCCACGAAAATCCGAACTGCTCTTTGCTGGATGCAGTCAAATGGTAAAAACCGATACTGGGCTCATCTAGTTAAGAGGTGAGTACAATATTCCGTGTGTCTATCCTGTATCTTATACATTTACGTTGACCGGCATGAACCTTGAAAACTTTCGTGATGAAACGTAGAATGAGACCTAGCCTTGGGGAATAATGGCATTCACAGTTTGGGCCTCAAACAAAAATTTATGAAAATGCCTGTGTGCCCCCGATGAGAAAATATACGCTAAACCACGGAAACCTTTAAAATAAGAGTACCGAAACATACCCGTTTGCAAAGGAACAAACCCCGGAGCACATGCTCAGAGCACGTTTGAGGATATACCAACTATATGAACTATGCGACTTGAACATCGAAGGAAAAAAGACCTTGTCAAACACATTTTTGGCGATACACTATGTCCAGCATTGAGCTTTGATAACGCGACATGGTAGGCGGTGTGCTTACATGTGTCACGCATGTATATACATTCCCCATGTCTAATGACGAAAGGGAAGGCTAATACAAGTAGATAAGGACAGCTATTGTAACACCCACAATTTTTGTATTCTAGGATACCAAGCTGTTGGTAATTTAATTTTTTATTGGATAAAGGGGAGTGAAAAGGGGTAAAAAAGGGTAAAACAAAGTGATTGCAAAATAGCTAAGCTATGCCATTCACAATAATCTAAATTATTTATAGCTCATACCTGTTCATAGCAATGTCATCGGACGCAGCTATATTCATGCCATATTCACTCTCGGACTCAGCTACATCATTGGCCCGATCCTGTGACATATGATAAGGCAGACCTTCTTCTCCTGGTCCCTTTACTATGTTTTTGTGAAGAGGTTCAAAGTTGCCAAGTTCTGAAAATGTTTTAAAGATTAACATAATATTTATTTAATAATTATGAAATCTGAAAACCCTAAGTCTTCCTTCATAATGTAATAGTATTTTTAACTGAAAACCTGTGGAACCCTTTGGTTTTATTGACTTTAAACATGTGTATTTCAAAAAAGTAGGTTTTATTAATAAGGCTAAAGAAAATGGTTAAAAATAAAGTATTGTTCTTCTTGTTATGTATTTAAGTGGGTACTTGATAAAACTTCTTGTAACAATAAGATTAACTAAGTAGTAGGTAGTTTAGTGTTCTCTCGACGAATTTTGTACTGTACATGCTACGTAGCACATTAAACATATTTACTGAATCATGATGGTTTAAATGGACATAATACTTCTATATGTGACAATTGTGTTTTTGTAAATCAATATTTTTTTGAACCAACAAATATCCAAATTACATTTCTGATAAGTGGAAAATTATATGGTTATAACAAAGAACAATTTTGGTTTATTATACAACAAATCCGAGAGGTAGTGGTAGATTGGAATTAGGGAGGCCTTTCATGTAACTCCGTTTACACCAAGACGTTAGTTTTAGAAATATAGCAATTATAATTTGCATTAAATTTAAGTGATTAAGACTTGTGATATCTTCTTTAGTTAGGGAAAGGCAACTACTATGAACTCGCATAACACTGCACTGAAACACAAGACAACTTGTACTTTTCGCCTTTAACTGTTTTTGATCAGACTCAGTTGTTACAACTCATTTGGCTCTCCAGGTGTGTTACAGCGGGCAAGAGTACTCCTCCCAATGCATCTCCAGATTTATATAAACACTTTAAGGGTAAGACTATGTGGAGTTGCAGTTGATTAAGTCAACTTTAATTTCATTATCTTATTAAATTTTCTAAATTAAATAAGATAATGAATTGAAAATATAATAAAATTAAAGAAAATCAATCCAAAAACACAAATATCAATGTTAAATAAAAGGCATTTGGCATTAGTTTAACTAGTCTATTTCAATAACATTTAAATATGATATTTTAAAAATATTTGTGAAAATTACTTTAAGTTAATATTAATTAAAAAATATTATTTGAACAGGCTAAAGTATAATATTAATAATAAAAAATACACTCTTTCAAATAAGAACAATTACATCTCTGAAATCTTATATCACAAAAAGTGAAGTAACGCTATAGCGTAATCTTTATGGTTGTAACCATAAATGTTAAAATAAATATTAATAAATATTAAGCTTACAAAGTATTTTTAGATAATGATATGGTTTTTTTTCATATAGATTTAATATTAGATATAATCAATAAGATAAATATAAATAAGATTTCATTTAAAAAAAAACGTTTGTTCAAATTACATACTCTGATTGAACTGATATCATTAAATTACTAAAAGTAATTTACAGTTAAGTCCAGTATCAATATAGATAATGAATTAATCTATTTTTAACAAAGTAACCTACTTCAGTAATGAAGTTTTATATCTTTTAATATAAAAAAAAGTTGGATTATGGTTTATTACTTACATCTGATACAATCAGATTTGTTTTGAGAATTAGATTATACTCTACGAGTTTTTATTACTTTTATGCGATAAAAAAAATATATACACGCCGGTAAGCTATCTAGGCTGAATAACAGGACTATTAATATTGCTAGGTAAAACATGATAAATTATTTTTATTACTTACCAGTTTGTAATGTAGGATATACATCTTTGTGGGATTTATATTGACCAGGTTGTTCATTTACAACAATTTCATATGATTCAACGCTGCTATTGGAACGAGAATAACTATGTAAAGCATAAATAAAAAGCAAGAGAATAGCACACACACCGGTTGTGCGAAATATTCTACCGCGCCTTATGTTTGTTATCCGCATTTTATATTATTTTAATTAAGAAAATAATATTTTTTTAAAGATATACCTAAATCAAAACAAAACAATAATGAAGTTATACTATCCGTTTACACTACATTCACTACATGAGTTCCGGTGACGTTTGAGAAATTTACCTTTCAATAATTTCACGGCTACGTCTACCGACTACGTTCCTTTACTCGTTAGGACGATTATTAAAAAGTGTTACATTTTTTTGTTGTTAAGAAAATATTTCGTACAATATATATAAATATGTTTTACATACAAGAGAACTATTAATATTACCATCTCTATCAATATACTTTGTATATTAGTTGAGATTTTTTTATCATAAAAAACATCAAATTGTACATAACAACTCTAAAAACTAGGTCCACGCAAGCGGGGTTAGTCTCGCGACGCAGTCGAGCGCATCAATATCTAGAGTAAAATATTGATATTTATTTATGGATAAAAATTATGATTTGATATCAATACTTGTTTTGAGCAAATTTATAATTGCAAATAATATTACTGGAAAAGGATAGAGAGAAATGGGAGAATAAGGAAGAAAAATAGTTTAAAAAAATCGATCAATAAAAAATTTGCTGAGTTGTTTACTGGTTGACGTCTCACACGTGATTGAGGCGAAAGCATGTGAGACGCCTCTGAAGCAGTGTAGCAGGAATGGTCACGCGCGCGAAACAAAAACGTTCTATATGTTAACTGTATGGGACACATTTTATCAATTATCTCGAAAACTACAATTACGATTCGGCTGATTTTCAATCCAGAACGAGTTTTGGTTACGAAATTTTACACATATGAGCATAGATGTGTGCAAAATTTCGTGCGTGTAGCTTGTAAATTGAGGGAGAAGTAGGGAAACAAAGAGTTGAAAATTTGAGTAGTAAAGCTTCGCTCAGCTCAATTAGCGATTGAGATTTCCCAGGGTTTACCAATAGATCAAAAGACTTTGCCCATTTGTGAACACGGAAAAGGTCGTTATTCATAGCGATTACGACATCAATTACATCGGCGGGAAGAAAATGGCGGTACAGCTGCAAATCATCAGCGTGGGTGAAAGTTGTAAGATATTAAACGTTAGTATTTGTAATATGACATATTCTTGTCATCAAGAACCCTGACAATCGAAAGTCGAAAGTCGAAGAGAGGAGAAGAGAAGAGAAGAGAAGAGAAGAGAACATTACTGATGTGATACGGAAAAGAATGGACTTTTATATTCTATTATATCAGCCCTTTGGTGAATATTTCATTTATACATAAATTATACTTTACTACCCAAATTTACAACTCTTTTTTACCCTTCTCCTTGAATTTACGAGCTACATGCACGAAATTTTGCACACATGCGTATATTGAGTAAAACTCGGTCTGGATTGAAAATCAGCCGAACCGTAATTGTAGTTTTCGAGATAATTGATAAAATATGTCCCATAGAGTTAAAACATAGAACTTTTTTTTTCGCGCGCACTGCGTCGCGAGGCTAACCCCGCTTGCGTGGACCTAGTAATGTTAATATCCTATTAATCTCATTTTTATTGTAAAGATGCTCTTTACGTTTGTATATCACTAACGTATTATTCGAATTAATTATTTTAGCTATATTTTGCAACTGAATTTAAAGCAGATCTTCATCCAAAATCAAGATTGAAATGTTTTAAAAATTAACCTTACAATTTATATAATAGGTTTTAGGATTTTTATGGTCGTACCTATTGCAAATATAGACTGCAGCTTGTATATGTTTCAAAGTTTAACTTTTGTATGGGACTGTCAGTACTGACTTCTGACGGTTGTTATTTGACATATACAATAACTTGAATAACAATTTTATTCATGTGTTTTCAAAAAGTAAGTGCTTACATAGGTACACTTCTGATTTCTATTTGCGAAGTTTAAAAATGTCCAAACTTCGAGAATTTTTTAAACTGTCTTATTGTAGATATTATAGTGCTCAACAAGCAAAAAAGAAACTGCCGATAATATCATGTAAACGTTCCGAGTTTAACCATTATGAAGGACAAACCTATGCGAAGTTCGATGGAATTAAACTTGTCTCACAGGCATGGTTACATCCAAAATCTAAGAATGATTATTTTACTATATATGGTGACGCGAATAAAGCGGATAAAAATTTGAAGAAAACAGTCTACAAAAAGTCTTTTGATAAAATTGGGTTATGTGCGGAACTTACAGAGGTTATGCCTCAACTAGGTTTCGAATTGCCGACCGCAATCCAGGCCAGATCTTTTTCACCGATAATGCAGGGATATAATACAGCCATAACGGCAGAAACTGGCTGTGGGAAGACTTTAGCATACTTGTTGCCTATTTTACATCATATAATTGAGTGGAAAAACGAAGTAAAAGACGAATTTAATAGCCCTTTGGCAGTTGTAATAACACCTAGTAGAGAGCTGGGTAAGTAAAATATATATATTTTTTTAACTTAAATTTGTATATTTATATTTTGTTGCATGCATTCATCAATTGTCCTTGTATTTTTTTACAGCAATACAAATAGGGGAAGTAGCTGAAAATATATGTCAGAACTTAAATTTAAATATATCCACTTTAGTTGGTGGTAAAACTAAACAGAAGATGCTCAACCCTCCAGTAGAGTACATTGATTTGCTTGTGACAACATTAGGTGCTTACAGCAAGTTGGTTACAACAGGCATTTTAAAAATTCATAATGTTCATCATATTGTTTTGGATGAAGCAGATTCTTTACTAGATGATAGTTTTATTGATAAATTATCAGTATTGATGAGGAAATTTCCGGTAATAATATAGTGAAAACTTTATGTACTGTATAGAACCTTAAACTCTTTACTTATTTCAATATTATATCATTTTTAATGCCATTTGTTACAGTAACAAACAATATGGATGAAGTTTGACACTATATATTAAAATTATTTATATTTTAATAAGTTTTAGAAAATTTTAATATGAATTGTTTCTTAATTCCAGATTCAATACAAAGTAGAAATCACAAACCCTCCACAAGGATGCCAAGTTACATTAGTCAGTGCAACATTACCACATGAGTTACCAGAAGCTGTAAACTCATTCATGGATCCGCAATCCTTACGCACAGTGACTACTGATAACATACACCGTATTCTACCACATGTGCCTCATAAGTAAGTTTTTAGTAGCTTTATTTTTATTTTTTTATTAGTAACAATTATAAAATAACTAACTGTTCAATGTGTCTTATTTCCCAATTTAAAAAGAGTTACATGAACATAATCAAAATAACCAATGTTATTTATTATATAAGCTAAAATCATATTTTAAATTTAAAATTTAGTAGTTACAAAGATTTATGCATACAAACAGAAATACTAATTCTACAGGACAACAACTTATTTTAGAAAAGAAATTATATTCAAATTTGTGTGATTTCAAGAAAAGTTTTTAATAATTTCCATATCCTTTCAGATTTATTCGTCTGGGTAAAGCTCAAAAACCTCTTGAATTATTAAAACTGGTCCAGGAGGATGTAAGCCAAAAACGACCTGTTATGATTTTTTCAAATAAAACAACTACATGTGATTTTGTGTCTATGTTCTTGAACGAAAATAACATAGAATGTATAAATATAAATGGTCAAATGGCAGTACCTTTGAAATTAGGGAAATTTGAAATGTTTAAAAGCGGACAAGTGAATGTATTATCTTGCACTGATATTGCTTCACGAGGATTAGATACTTTGAGAGTAAGTAGATGCTATCTCAACTCTGTAATATAATGAGAATGAAAGATTTTTTTTAATAAAAGAAGGTGATATGAGTTAGCTGATCACCTGATGGTAAGTGATCAACGCCAACCATGTTCTCGGGCAATATCAGAGGATGGACAACTTTTCTCAACTGTTAGGTGTTTATAAGTTTGTTTTTAATTTCGTTTTCCATACTTTCTACCTAATTTTAAATTCAATGACGTTATGACAAGGGTATTATCAATATTATAATAAGAAAAAGCCAATTTTAACGACGCCAAGTAGTAATAACGGCGAATTTCTACTATATTTTGATCATTAGAAAGCTATTTATTATGTACATCTAGCGGTGGACTGTGACTTTCGTAATACATTTTTACTTAGAAATAAGAATGCAATGGCTTCAGTAGTAGTATCAACGTTTTGACGTATTAACAGTTCCGGATCATAAGAGGTGTATTTGATAATTCGTCTGAACAGGAGCATTTATAAGTTTTGTCCTCATTCTGTCTGTCCATGTACAGAATTCCTATACTACATAGCCTTTGCCAATATTTTGGATTACGCGTCAGTATCGCGAATTCGTCTACAAATTTAATATAATCCAGGGATGGCGAACGTTTTTTGATGTCCGTGACACAAAGTAAAAAATAATATTTTTTAAATAGGTAACGTGCCACAATAAAATTTCATTCGAAATTTCGCATAGTGACACTGCGTAAGTATAATTAAATGAACAAATAAAATCAATTCTTCTTAAAACAATGTTTTTAATCAAAAACCTTCAAAAACCTAAAAAGAATTAATTTTTTGAGCTCGCCATCAAAACTTTCAAACGTGCGAGTTGTGGCACGCGTGCCATTGGTTCGCCATCCCATAATACCACTTTCATGAACTATTAAGTTAAATAATCTGCAATTATAGAACATACATTTAATAAGTTATAAATTACTGAATAGTGTCAGTACACTATAGTTATTGTACTGTAGTGTCATATACTCCAGCAAAAGCTGAGTGGTTTACCGTTTTGAATGTCACTATTGCTATTTTATTTTATATGTTTACGTGTATTTATATTTTATTTCTACTTTTTTTATTTTAATAGATGTGATATTTAAATAAAGTTTTTTGATTTGGTTTGATTTAGTATTTACATATATAACTCTGCCATATAAGACAGCTGTGTAATCAATTATACCAAAATGTAGCATAACGTATCTACTGAGTGTCCATAACAAACTATAATGTTATTTTTAATCTTTTTCAGACTCGTCACATAATCAATTATGATTTTCCGCTATATACGTCTGATTACATTCATCGTTCAGGTAGAACTGGCAGGCTAGGATCAGCAACCGACTGTTCTGTCACCAACTTCGTGGCTTGGCCAAGAGAGATCCAACTTGTGCAGAAAATAGAGACTGCTGTGAGGAAACATGCTGCATTACCCAATGTTAATGCTAATATTAAACGACAGATTGAAAATAGAATAGCCAGAAAGAATACTGCTGCAATTTAACTTATTATTTATTAAATATTAATAAACGTATAATTTGTATAAAATGTTTTTATTTTAACTAGATTCCGCTAGCAGCATCGCCTACGTGGCTTTCAGTAACCCTGGGTCTTGTAGCCATTATAAAAAGTGAGTTATTATTATTAGAAGACGTTGGCCGCCCGCCCAAAGATTCGACCTTATTAAGGCAAGATTCGTTGATATCCAGTCCAATGGATATACCATTGGACTGGATATCAACGAATCTTGAACTTGAATCTTGAATTTGAACCAATATTGAAACCAACTTTGGCACCAACTTTGGCACTTACTGCACACAGAGCAGACAAGACAAAAGTGTAGCTTTCCCAGTCCTACTATCATATGTAGTCAAGATTATTCTTAGTTAACAGGGTCCTTATTATTTAGGTTGCTTAATTTTTGACCATTTTATATTAACTGAGTCACGGCGATCTCTGTACGATAAAATTTCCCACATGTTCTAATAGTTGTTATTGATTGTTTTAGATACAGTTACTCTTATAGTCAATCCTAAATGTTTTTTCTGTGGTATTTATATTTTTTCTGTAGTTCAGTGACCCTTACGGCCATTCCCACTGGAACCCTGGCCCTCAGGATTATAAAACCGGACCCAGTAAAACTTCCCCAGTGGTTTTGCGTGTTGGCCGTGTGGTATACGTGACCTCCGTTAGCCATCGTAACAAAAGTAGTTAAGAAATCGCCACCTTACTACTACTAATACTAATACTAACCCTTACTAATCAAAAAACTGTAATTACTAAATTGAAATATTCTGGTCGTTGTCGAAACCGAACTGTTGTTGTTACACATTATGGCTCTCTAATAATTTATATTCTTTTGCAAGATCAGGCTAAAAAGAAAATATAACATACATGTATCGGTATATGTCTCCCAGCGTAATATTGAGTCAATTGTTGCAGATGCTTTTTGAAATAAATGTTTTATTTTATGATTAACCTCACTAGCGTCCAGTAGTGCTGTTGCATTGGAGTGCTTAGTTCTTTTCATTATTTTTCATAGTCAGCGCTATAAAGCTCTAATAAAACATTTTTATATATCATATAAAAGTTCTGTATTAAAAAGATTATATTTTTAAACGATCTGAAGAAGGTAGACGATAAACGAATTGGAATATAAAAAAAAAATTGACAATTATCTAACGTAACATCTAAACTGATTTTTTCTAGTTTATGATCTCAATGGAACTCTTGTCAAAGTTAGATGCAAGCGTTGTAAAGACATTAATATTTTGGCTTGCCTTAGCTCGTTCAGCGGACTCTGACTACAACTATCTTACAAGTGCACATAACAAATCTAAAATATTCCTTTAATCCTTTAAAGTACGTTTACAGCACGTATTGCCTTTTCCTTTAAAAGAAACATACCGAAAGATAAACAACTATTACCTAACGAAGTGATTAGGAAATAAGCTTATAGTATATTCGTACATTGTAGAAGTTGGTGTGACAGTATATGGTTAACATCGAAATCGCTTTATAACCTAAATAATCCTCCCCAGAACTCAGCAGTTCACATCTAGGACGTTCTTGTATAATGGAAATATTACGTCCCATTTTGAGAATACAATAAATAACGTTATTCCACATTATTTAAATATTTGGTTGCGATAAAAAAGTTGATATAAATGAAATAGATATAATTCAGTCATAATTTATACAAATTGTTATGCAATATAAAAATCTATCTAACGTCGTGACTCGTGTCTTGTCGAATCGTGGTTATAGTTTTTATTATTACTTTCAATATACAAAAGGTACAGAGCACTATGACAACCGGCAGTGCCTACTCTCAACTTGAACAATATTTTTATTGATTGAATAAGTACATGTTACTAATTAGATGATTACTACTACTACGATGACAGTACTACCGTCTATACTATTTTTTTGCAGGCTCTATACCTTTTAAATGGTTCTTTAAAAGTCTAGATATGTATATAGAAAAAATAATTTTGAAGAATGCCGAAAGTTATGAAAGATACGTGACTTTCGGAAGCGAAAAAATTAAAATTAAAATTAAAAAATACCAACTTATGCGGTTCAACAGGCTCCAGCATTTTATCTTTACCGTTATTGAAAGAAATTAATTGGTGAAGATTTTTACTTAAATGTGGTTCATTTATTAGTTATATATAGTTGTTGTTGACATTACTTCTAGAAATTTTTCAATTGTTGAATACTTATAACAATCATTTTCATTGTACTTAACTGTTGTTATATATTCACTTTAAGACAAAACTCTTTTCCTAAATAAAAAAAAAACTATTGGTAGGCAGGCATAGGTTTTATTAATAAAAATACGGATTGGAGTTTTCCAAATATTTATTTTCACACGGCACACTCTAAAATTTGAACACGCTTGCCTAAATACTCAAAAGTTTACTTGAAAATAGTTTTTATTAATATTTAGTACCTAATACTGTCTATGTAGATATTGCTTTTATGTTTATTTATTTACTACGTTTATATAAATATAACGTATGAACTTAAAGTTAACCATACGTATAGTATACCTACTATATCAAATACAATTATTTTATGTACAAAAGTAATTCGATTTAAAGAAAGACTATTTTTCAATCATATATATATTACATTATTTTGAGAAACCTCTAAAAATAACTACAGTAAAATTGGTATATCTTTTTTAAACTATTTTTTTAGTTTAAATAAGAAGCACAATGAAAACTAAAAATAATCTGATGAAATAATTGGTGAGGCAATAACTTATTGTCCTAGTCAACATATAGGATTAATTACAAATAAAAAAAAGATACATTTAGAATAAAATTTACACGTTTTCAAAAACTAAAAAGAAATTGCTTTGAACTTTCCTGGAAAATTAAGGATTTGTCTAAATTCTATGTGATAATAGATGATATTATGTGAATATACTTATTAAAAACTACTACTCTTTCAAAAGTAGTTTATATGATTTTAGAGGGATGTGGTCCCGGGAATATGACTCTATAATTGAATAAGATTTATAGATATGTTGGTATGAACCTATGATTTTATAAAATTAACGAGTATAAAAATAGAGACGACGAGTAAGTATATATCACTAAATATCTAAAACTACTCTTTGGTGTTATATCTCACATATTTATTAAAAGATTTACTAAGTAGCTATTTCTAAACATTTATTTATATTTTGATAACTATATCTTCTCTTAAATTCATATTTAATTAGTATTGTATATATTTGTCCCATAAAGGGTATTTACTTTACATTTTAAAATTGTATTGTAATATTTTAAGTATTTACCGTATTTCATATAATTTCTAAGATCTCGTAGTCATGTATAAAGATATATAATAAATATAATTTTAAAACAAATTAAGTATATAATAGTTTGGCACGTAATCTTTAAAGTAGGTATTTAAGAACAAAATTTGTAAATTAATTTCTCGTTGAAGGTCCGGGTATAGCATCTTCAGTCGATTTCCATCGGCTTTCCAAAGCTTTTTTTCCTTTACACTCCTGATTGCACACATTCTGATGACTATACCTGCGATGCCCATCAAAACCACCATCAGATATGTGGAACACGCTATCGGCACTTGTTTTTCTCTTACTATTTAAACCGATTAAACTAGAAGCAGCTGGTGATATTCTATGAGGAAATCTTGGGGAACCTTTGAATTTTTCACAGGAACTTTGGTGGGACATGGGTCGCCTGTGCGTCGTCGGTAGAACAAAATTGACTTTCGTTTCTGGTTCCGCTATATATTTTTGTGCCCCGGACGATACACTTCTCTCTGACGAATATTTAGAACAGCCAGGTTCATCGTCAGTTATCCGTATGATGGGACCACTTTTGGCATAGGATTCTCTTCTCAGCTTCATCTCAGGGTGCGGCACGTGTAACGTATTACAGGAAAGCACCATAGAATGTTTTCTATTACCGGGAACGAGACCGGCGATCATCCCTACGTGCATCTTCAGAGCCGCGGCGATACTCTGTCCGGTCGGATCAGCGATAGACATAGTGGACGCCTTCCGACTGGACGACCTGCTGCCGAAGAAGCTTCGTAGCCTACTCAGCAGACCTTGGTTTTCGCGTCGGTTCAGGCAGAGATTATAGAGATCGATTGCCGGGTGAGACTTGCGGTTGAGTTTGGGTTGCGAGCTGAAACTAACAGAGGTGCGGTGCGTAGCGGAGGGCCAGCTGGCGCGTGGTACTACGGGTGGTAGTACTGAGAGCAGCAGCATAGGCAGCGCGCCCGCCCCGGGACCCTCCTCCTCCACGGGATTCAGCTCCGTCTGACGTTTATTATATAATACGGAGATATAGACAACTAGATTTTGGACTAAATATACATTACGTGAAATGGGTATCGGTTTTTCAGTCAGATTTTCTATTCTATTATTTCAGAGTTTTTCTTAGACAAATTCGGTTATAATTAAGTTAATTTCCAGTTTTGTATTTTTTCAGTAGTTTTATTTTGAAGGAACAATATTTATATCTCAATAGTTTTATTTGAAAGGAACAATATTTAGTTAAACGAGTCCACCACCATAGTTTGATAATAACTTAGAAATAATAAAATGCTTATTTAAATAGACTTACTCGTTTATGTAAGATTGCTGAAGTGTTAGATGCCTCAGATAGTTCTGAGGGTTCAGCTAATAATTTCTCAAGCCTTCCTATCTCACGATCCAAAGCTGCCACCTCTCGCTTATAAACTCTGTTTTGAATTTCTATTCGGAAGTGTAATTCCTGAGTCTCATCGGTTACAAATCTTCTAGTTTTACATTCCAGTCTCAATCCCATACTCTGTATAACAGGATCGTCTTCAGCTGAAATATTCATGTTAAAGCTTAATTTCTAATTTGAATTCTTTCTTTCATTTTTTAACAAAACTTATAATTTAATATTAATTATTTGTAATGGCAACAAAAAGATACGATTCCATTTTCAATGATTTGAATTGGTCATAAAATATTACCTTTACGCCGTATAGCAACGATTTTTGGCAAAAATAGAAGACAGAGCGTCGAGGTAGTAGCAATTAAAATCAAACTTGTTATTGTAATATACGCCAATGTAGCTCTTTCAGAGATTATAGTTCCGATGACCACCACACTGGCGCTAGTGATTACAACAGAGTATACACTAATGCCAATATACTTAGAGTCATTCAGGGCTGATATTTCGACGTTTCGAGTCTCCCACGCCATGTAAACGCCTACTATGAGAAGCAAGCCCTTGTAAGCATAGATAGCGCATAGCCAGCCGGTTATGTTTTGAGATTTGCATACCTCAATCTGAAAATAGAATTACCTAAAGCCAAAGTCAGGGTATACCTCGTCATTCAATATATAAGATTAATCTGATTGTATAATAGTGATGATTTCTAAGATTTACACGAGTGCTACACATTTCAATAAAACTGTTTTACGGATATATTGTCGCGAAAGCGAATATATGTCAAATTCATTTGACATCTCTAGTGACAGGTGAGTAAACTTAATATGTCTCAACACGATCTGGATTCATTCGGAAATCCGACAGCGCGGAGACAACACCACAGTTCGGTAAGTGATTTGTTATTTATTATACTTTTATATTGGTTCCAACCATATTACTTCAGATCAGTTATATAACCTGAGTATCAGACCAGGTTATCAGACCAGTGAATAAGAACAGTGTACTAGACCAGGGTACGTAATCAGTTTACCAGAACAGTATCAGTTAATGTGCGAGGTTCGGGGTGGCTATAGGGGAGGTTGGAGGCCACTGTTGGGACAATACCCAAGACCAGATCAGAGCAAAGTGTCTGAATGATATCAGAATCATAAGCTAATCAGTAAGCAGTTTATATGGTTGGAACGTTATCAATTCAGTTATATGTATCTTATAAGGTTTCGATGTGTAAATCAATTATTCAACCAATATATTGGATATTCGTCATATTATATTGTTTTATGGCGACATGGCGGTGGTGCTGGGATATATAAAATAAAAAAAAACATAATAGTAATAAAAAATTATTTGTAAGACATATCACATAATTGCACGTCGCATAGGATACCCCGATGATTATCTTGTTGTTTCTTTGTTTTATTCAATAAATTTGTTCGGTTCATATTTTTATTAAAATTGTGCCGGTAGATCGAAATAATACTCGCATAAGACGACGACGTCAGTACAGCGTTATGAATGTAATATTGTTTATTTGTTATATAGTTATACTATTATAAACATTTATTGTAATATGTGTTTTTTGCTAAAAATATAATGATCATAAATTATTTTCAAAATGCAAATAGAAAAATACCGGGAATACATGTAAGTGAAAAATTTCATACGTGATCAATATTTTATGAATGTTCACAAATATTTATCAGATAGTACGCGTCTTGGTTTTTCTGTAACAAAGTACAGTATCTACATTTATCATTAATAGATCACTTATTTCTTATAAAATTTTAAAACAAAATTTTTAGTCGGAGGACTGTGGTTAATTATTATTTATAGTATATTGTCTTAGAATCTGAACGACCAAACAATAGTACCGATCGATTTTATAAAAATATTAATATTGTGATTCATAAATATTTTACCCTCATGATAAAGTAAAGTGATTGAGTCAATTAAAGTATACGTACTAATCAAACCAGTATTATAAATATATGGAAATTATGTATGTTTTTTTTGTTGTATTTAATGAACTCAGTAACTGTTTAACCGTATTTAAACTTTCTACTACCTATGGAAGATTACATGATCAAAGAGTAACATGAGCTTGACAATTTATTTATTTTAATATCGAGATCTTTACAAAGATGTTTAATAATGCATAATTAATTAATTATTATTTGAGTAACATCAAAAAAAAATCAGAAAGCCGACCAAATAGGTTGCTAATATGCAAAACAATTAATTAAACGCTTCGGTTTCCTTAATGTGTGATATACAGCGTGATTTTAATTGTGATGATTCATAAAATATTTTTATGTGGTTATAAATTTTAATAAATGAATTTCATGTCGCGGGTTGACTATTCTTAGACAATGGTTTTAATGATAATAAATACCACAGTCATTTTAAAAGACCTGTATGAATTAATTCTCGGTGTTATTTAAATGTTTTGACATTAATTGCGAAGCGGATCAAAAATAATATAAACATTAATGTATTTTTTCTTGAGTTACTTAAGAGTATTAATATTTGTTTTAGACATTGGATACGAAGCTATTTGTTTGACATATTGATTTGGGGTAACTGAGTGTTGTATAAAAATGGATGATGCTGTTCAGATTCGATTTAAACTGATTCATGAGTCAGTTCAAACATGCATAAGTGCTGCCCAGTGTGCCTTATTAAAATCGAATGTTAGTGATGCCACAATAATTAATGAGTTAGAGTTAATTAATATTAAGTTAAAAGGCGCTAATCAGAGATTTGTATCAGAAATATATAATTATTGCAAATTAATGAAAGAACCAAATGCCGATCAAATAAGAGAATATACATCAGTTCAATTACAAGCAGAAAATTTATTAGCAGAGATGGATTTTCGTATTATGCAGACCAATAGAAACAGAACGCAAATATCTAAAGAAAGCTTTAGTAGTAACTTACCTAGGATGGAGTTCGCTAAATTCGATGGGGATGTTTTAAAATGGTATCAGTTTTGGGATCAATTTTCTTCGAATATTGACTGTAGGAATATTAGTGATGTGGATAAATTATTGTACCTACAATCAGTTTTGGAGGATAACGCTAAACAAGCGATCGAAGGTTTAGATACGACGAACAAAAATTATCATATAGCCGTTGAAACATTAAAGGAAAGATATGGTAAACCAAGCGCTATTATAGATGCTCATTATGTAGCGCTTTATCGAATCAAGGCAACTTCATCTAACCAAATAAATCAGTGTAGACAAGTCCTTAATGAAATTGAAAGACTTCTTAGGGTACTTGGCTCTTTAGGTGAAGATGTTAATAACAATCATTTGAGAGTTATGATTATAGAGAAATTTCCAGAAGATATTATTTATGAATTGAGAATGAAAATGACTGGCCAAGAAGAAACAATTGATAACATAAAAAAGAACTTAGAATATATTATATCAGCAAGAGAATCGTCAACTAGATTAAGAAAGGAGACATTACATATTGAAAACGAAGATAACCGATATAATTTTACTTTGGATGCTTTACATGTCAAGTCAGATGAAAGGATAGATAGCTTACAAAGGTTTACAACCAACAATAAATCAAAATCTAAATTATTTAAAAAACAATTTAAAAGAAACTACTCAACCTTTTCTCGAAAGAGACCCAGTGACAATTTTAACCGTAGCGATGGACCGCCGAAGAAGAAGAAAATTAGTAAGTGTATATTTTGTAATCAGGATCACTTCAATGATGAATGTCACACATACCCAACTATACAGGAAAGAAAGTCCAAATTAGGAAATCGTTGTTACAACTGCCTTAATAGTGGTCATAGAGCTAATAAATGCCGTGCGAAACGTAAGTGTAGACACTGCAATAAATTTGGAATCCATAATAGAGCGCTATGTCCAGAAAAATCATCGCAACTAGAAACCCCCATAATAACTAGTAACTTACACATAGGATCTTACATTAAAACAACTTTATTACAAACTTGTTTGGTAGACGTTAGAAGTAAAGAAAGGCACACGTACCATGACAACATAGAACGTACATTACGATGCAGAGTTTTACTTGATTGTGGAAGTCAACGTTCATATGTAACAGAAGCTATTGCTAACAGTTTAGCATTACCCGTTTTAGAAAAGATTAATTTATCTATATTTACTTTTGGTACATTATCACCACCGGAAATAGAAAGTTCAGTTGTAAAATTCAGACTTACTACCCGAACTGGTACAACCAGGGTCTTATGCGCGAATGTTGTACCTCATATTACCAATAATGTATTGCCGCCTAGATTCCATAACCCTGAAAGTTTATGGAACGATGTTAGACTAAAGGGTCTTATCTTTGCAGATAATGGGTCCCATGGTGATAAAATTGATATTTTAATTGGAAATGATTATTATAATTCTTTTATGTATCAAAGTAAAATCATAGTTACGGATGACCTCTTGCTAATTAATTCAGATTTTGGATGGATATGGTCAATGGATATGGCAATGTTGATAGAAATTATGACGGTTTAGATCAGTTAACTGCATTAACGTACTATCAGTCGGACCTGGTACTTGACAAAAAATTTAATGAGCCTGACTTCCCATTAAAGGTAGATGACGTTATGAGGTTATGGGACCTTGAATCGATAGGCATTAGTGATTCTCCAATAACTACATGCGATGAAGAAGCCATTAGACAATTTAATGAAACCGTTCCGTTCAGTGAAAATAGATATTATGTTAAATGGCCTTGGACAGAATATCCACCGGACCTTCCTAACAATTTAGGACTAGCTTGGGGTCGGCTTAATAGTTTACTTACATGGTTAGATAGTTCAGAAATCGATGCTTATGATAACGTTATTCAAGATCAGTTACAATGCGGAATTATTGAAATAGTATCAGACCATACTATTCCACAAGCTCACCCGGTTCATTATTTGCCTCATCATTGTGTATATAGCCGAGATAAACCTAATAAACTTCGGATAGTATATGATGCTTCAGCGAAGTCTTCAGGACATCGTAGTCTTAACGAATGTTTATACCGTTTACCTTTAATGCTCGAAGACCTCACTAGGTTGTTGATTAAGTTTCGACAACATCCAATAGGGATAGTAGCAGACGTGGAAAAGGCTTTCTTGCAATTAGGTCTCCAGAACACAGATAGAGATGTAACACGTTTTTTATGGCTCAAGGACAAGAATTATGGACCAAATCAAGATAATATTTTACATCTGCGATTTTGTCGCGTTCCATTTGGAGTAATATCTAGTCCTTTTTTACTTAATGCTACTATAAGATTTCATCTTCTTAAGACTAAAAGTAGCCGAATGTGCCAGATATCAGACGAGATTTATGTTGATAATATAGTCACAGGAGCTCAAACCACTACAGACGCATTAAAATTATACAGCGAGTGTAAACAGACATTTGATTCCTTGTCAATGAATTTACGAGAGTGGAGCTCGAATTCAAAACAATTAAATGATAGTATTCCAATAGAGTTAAGAACACACGACAATAAACCATTGAAGATCTTAGGAATTATGTGGAATATCGAACAAGACAAGTTAAGTTTAAAAGTCCCCGTTAATGATATGAATGACACTGAAACAAAAAGGAGTGTATTAAAATGTATAGCTTCAATTTATGACCCTTGTGGATTTGCAGTTCCTGTTATAGTAACAGCAAAACTATTTTTTCAAAGATTGTGGAAAGAAAAAATGAAGTGGGACGTAAGATTAAATAATGATTTACTTTCTGAATGGAATAAAATAAAGTCAAAGTTTGATTACTTAAAAAATATAAATATAAATCGGTATTATGGATATGGTTTAAATACAGATAAAATTATAAATAGCTTTAATTATGAATTACATTGTTTTACAGACTCTTCTATGGAAGCCTATGCTGCGGTAATTTATTTACGTAGTTCTTTAGGCACTAATAATATTATCAGTTTTGTTATTGGCAAGAGCAGATTAGTGTATTGGAATTATTAGGAGTATTAATTGGTTATAGATTAATGAATTATGTTAATAAGTCCTTTAAGTTTGACCTTAGAGGTCAATTTTTATGGACTGATAGTCAAGTAGTTTTAAGTTGGTGTAAATCAGAAAAGTTGCTTCCACCATTTGTTCCACGAAGAATTAAGGAAATAAAACAAAATAAATCGATACAATTCCGATACGTGCCAACGAAACTTAATCCAGCGGATGTGGCTACTAGACCAGAACATGTAGACTTATATGATCAGTGGATTAAAGGTCCAAAATTTCTAGAGCTAGAACCGGACCAATAGCCCGAAACACATAACTACAGTAACACCACAGCCGAGGTCCAAACTTTTTTGGCTGAGGAGGGTCCTTCAAGTATAGAGGTGATAAAGGAAGCAGATAGTAGCAGTAGTAGCGATAGTAGTAGTAGTAGCGAAGGAATAAAAGAAGCAGATAGTAGCAATATGAACAGCGAAGACATGAAAATTCATGATATTCAAATTAAACATTTTCCTAAAGAAGTTGAAGGTAGGGAAACAAATCTATCTAAAAGTCTTAAGCTTTACAAAGATGAGGATGGAATCATAAGGTGTAAAGGAAGACTAAAATATATAGATTTCACACATGATCAAAAGGAGCCAGTTTTGCTACCAAAAGATGCAGAATTTACCCACGATATAATTAAAAATTTACACGAAAAGAATTTTCATGTTGGTGTTTCACACACATTAGCGTTATTGCGAAAGAAGTTTTCGGTTCCACAGGGTCGATCAACAGTTCAAAGGATTATCAGGAAGTGTGCAAAGTGTGTAAAATATGGAGGAGGCCCTTTCAAATTGCCAAATATGCCTGACTTTCCAAAAGAGAGTAAGGTTATTTTTACCATTTGCTTTTACAGGCTTAGATTATTTTGGTCCTCTTTATGTTAAGAGTACACCTAATGAGAAGCGTTGGGTATGTCTCTTTACATGCTTGGCTATTAGAGCCATTCACTTGGAAATAGTAAAAGATTCGTCTGTTGAGGAATGTTTATTAGCGATTAGAAGGTTTATAGCGACGAGAGGTTTACCTTGTCTTATTATATCGGATAATGCTACCCAATTTAAGCTTACTGCAGAAGTTATCATTTCCGATTATTGAATTAAAAATAGTGTTTGTTGGAAATTCATTCCAGAATTAGCCCCGTGGTTTGGAGGTTTTTATGAACGGTTAATAGGTCTTGTTAAGCATTCGTTAAAGCGAACTCTAGATAAACACATTGTGACTCACGATCAGTTGAATACTATTATGAAAGAAATTGAAGCGGTAATTAATACAAGGCCCTTAACAGCAGTAGGCAGTGATATTGAACACGTTCTGACACCGGCAGATTTCTTGCGTGTTGGTGGGGCTTTAACAACATACATCTCAGATCAAGAATTTGTAGAATCGGCTACTGTAACTAAAACAAACCTTATTGACGGTTGGAAACGTGGTCAGATTATTCTTCAAGAATTTACTAAGATGTTTCAAAATCAATACCTAACCAGCCTGCGTGAACGTAAAGATAAACACCGTCAACCAAGGGTCATAATTAATAGAGCACCTAGATTAAACGAAATAGTACAAATAAAAGCAGATAGTAATAGGGCACACTGGAGGGTTGGTAAAATCATCGAGTTGTCTAGAGGTTTAGACGGACAGATCAGAGTTGCGAAAATTAAATTGCCATCAGATGAAGTTTTTAATCGATCGATTGGCCACTTGTATCCCTTGGAAATTAACGACCAGCACACAGCGTCATCTCAAAATATTAACGATCTCACTCCCAGTCAAACAGCCATTAACTTAATTTGATGCAATTATTAAATTTCTGTTTATACAATTATATTTCCTGATTATATGAATTTGTTTCCTTTTCCTCTGGTGGGAGTGTCGCGAAAGCGAATATATGTCAAATTCATTTGACATCTCTAGTGACAGGTGAGTAAACTTAATATGTCTCAACACGATCTGGATTCATTCGGAAATCCGACAGCGCGGAGACAACACCACAGTTCGGTAAGTGATTTGTTATTTATTATACTTTTATATTGGTTCCAACCATATTACTTCAGATCAGTTATATAACCTGAGTATCAGACCAGGTTATCAGACCAGTGAATAAGAACAGTGTACTAGACCAGGGTACGTAATCAGTTTACCAGAACAGTATCAGTTAATGTGCGAGGTTCGGGGTGGCTATAGGGGAGGTTGGAGGCCACTGTTGGGACAATACCCAAGACCAGATCAGAGCAAAGTGTCTGAATGATATCAGAATCATAAGCTAATCAGTAAGCAGTTTATATGGTTGGAACGTTATCAATTCAGTTATATGTATCTTATAAGGTTTCGATGTGTAAATCAATTATTCAACCAATATATTGGATATTCGTCATATTATATTGTTTTATGGCGACATATATGGTGTCTGACGCCATCATCTCGTCTTACCGCGAACACGTTTGCTGCAAAGCATTCGAAACGTGGGGTTAAATTAAAAAATGTAAAAATAAACGCGAGTTATATCCGTAAAATAGTTTTTTTTTTAATTGAAAAATAAATAATAGTGTATAGCAATATAGTTACTAACTAAAAAAAATAATGAAAAATTGATCAACACTTGAACCTTTAACTTCTGGGTAATAACGGTAATCCAGAAAACCTAAATAAGCTAATGATTTAAAGACGATTGCAAACATTCGTTATTTTTATTTATTTAAAAAAAATACTCTTAGTTACCTGTGGTTGATACACTACGCTACGATCCGTTGCACTGATTTCGATAGTTAAGTTCTTCAGATGTCGTTCCATAGGGTCCACGATGGCCCACAAAGTTACAATTAATCCGTCAATCACGAGCAGTGCACAAACTAATGATATGAGAGGCGTGTCTTGCAGGAGCTTAGTTTTGCAAACTCCGCTTCGATTGCTGTGAATGACATCAAGTATATTGCAGGTTAATTAGTGATAACGAATATTAATTTATCATTATAAAATCTTGTATAGGAGTAGGAACTTTACCTGATAAATATTCGGTGTACTCGATACGTTTTGGCAAACATTGAACCAAACGCTAATGAAAATCCTGCAGACAAAATGTACACTCTACCCTGAAATATAATAGCTTCATATAATATATATTCGATAAGGTACTAAAAAAAATCGACAAGATTAAGTAAAAAAAAGAATTATGTGTACACTAAATAGATTTGTTTAATATGTGGTTTTCTGTACATATGTATGTATATGGAAGGTTTAATTATTTCCCATTCTTTAAATGTAATTAATTTTCGTTTATTATGAGAAGGTTCTATAATATAGAAGAGTACTTTTTGCATTACAATTATAATGAATTCTTAAGCATTAATACTTGTAAGCGTAAATAAGGTTTGTTTCGTTAAACATTAGATATCAAATTATGCCGAAATTTCAGTCTCAAACAGTCAGTAGTAATATAATTACCATGAGACTAATGATATTGTCCGGGATCATTGGCTTTAGTAGTCACTCAAATATGCAGTATTACAAATAAGGTTCATTAAATATTTAGAATTGATTTACCGCTAAAATAATTGAACATATAATTGTATTTATTAGTTAATTCATTAATTAATTAATTGTTATTTTTTCCACTTTATCTTAATCATCCCATTTGCACCAGGGATGTGCATGTGCACCAGGGATGTGCATTGTATTACTAACAAAATATGATCTTTGAGGTCGAAATAAATGAGTTTTTTTTTTTTTTTTTTTTTTTTTTTTTTTTTTTTTCATCAAGTTAGTGATCACCTGTGTACAGTACAGTGATCATATGTGTAAAATGGGCGTGTTATGATACCATGATACCACACTTATCTATTTCACATTTAAAGTGTAAGCAACGATGGTTTCAAATGCGTCCAGACCTGAGAGAATTATATATAAATGTTTATTGACCTTTTTAAACCATGGTTACTAGTATATATATTTATACGGCTGCAGTCACGAAAGTGCTATCAGAATTTGCCTGATTAGTTAAGTTTGTGATTATTCAAGTACAAAGATAAAAACTAGCTAATTTTTATTTTTGTTTAGAGCTCATGGATAAGGGCTCCCATTGAATTCGAAATTAGTCGGAAAAATTCCGACAATATTTACGTGTGTACTGATACGGATATTTATATTATATAAGAGTTTAGTTATTTTTGATATTTAAATTTAAAAAAAAAATTGTTGAGCAATACAACCAGTCACTACAAGCAGCACTCGTTCATAAGCACAACAATAAGGGTCGCCATAACCCCCTTTCCATATTTGTAGGAGAGGGGCAATCCGACCCTCAATGCTACCGCAAGTAATAACTTCTAGGGGAGCGGTGTGATGCAACGCTGATAAAACAACATATTTATTGGGTTACTAGTTATTCGCTAAAATAAAACTTTAATCCCAGGCCATAACGTCGTTAATGTGTTTCTTTAGATTATAATACTAATATTTTCTCAGGCTTATTTCAATTTTTAATTTAAATTTGTTAAATAAAAAATCTAAGTCTTTCTTTGTTGTTGTTTATTCTGAAGTTTACCTATACATTTAACCCTGAAGGGATTGCCTAATTATAACATTTAGGTCTTTTGTGAAATGACCCCGTATATGAACCGAAGTATCTACATCCGAAACATCTCATCAACTCACAGTGCACACAGCAGAGAAGGGTATATACGAGGGCAGGATGGAGTTGTCGACGCCGAGCATTGCTACTGCCGCGTAGACCAGCACGCAGCCGATCAGCGTCATGTTATTTAGCCTCGGCGAGGATAGCTTTATGAATCTGGAATGTTTATTGAATTATGATTATGTAAATATGGTTTTAAGTGGATGTATTTCAACTTGCAACATAATTGAAATATATTTGTTGTTAATTAATAAAAATAATTGTTTAATATATATAGCGGTAATATTACTGTCGTTACATATTGTTTGCACCTTAATCGTAGAAGTTTATTAGTCTTCGCACAATAAAAATACGTACCGACGTTTACTATAGTGCAAATTAAATGCCAAAAATCCCAGAGCAAGCACTACTCCCGCCGCAGACAGTGCTGCCACAGCAAGTCTGGCTGGAGCCCATACTGAGTCTACTCGCAAGACTAAAACTCTTCTTGCCGCCGGTATACCTCCGGCCCATTGCGGCTTCGAACACTCAGGACATGTCATTTCACGCCCGTGTGTATAAAGTGCTACTGTTTTCGGACGTCCCCCTAGACATGATATGAGAACGACATATAGAAAATTGTAAATTTGAATAATATTATAGATTATTTTATTGTTTTTTTTCGTAATTTTGAATAAACAATTTTAAATATTAACAAGATAAAAATACTTTTTAAAAAATATAATAACACCATTTGCCTATTTTATTCAGTCAATTAAAGTTTTGGGGTGTGATGATTCTTATTCTTTTGAGCTTAATGGTGTGAAAACAATTAAAACTTTCATCTTTTGACGCCTCCGCTTATTAATAATCTGTCGGTTTAAGAATGAATGCATATTTTTTGTAGGTTTTTTAAATAAAGACAGAAATGGATAATACGCGACTAATTAAGTTGAATAGAGACTTGAATATATGACAAAATAATTACATTAAACCCCAGTATTTATTCGTTGCGCACAAACCTTGGCCCTTGTTGTGGTAAACACATATCTACGTAAAAAATTAAGTGAGTAAACGTACCTTATAATTATATTAATTACCTCGTACCTTGTATTTGATAGAAAGCGGACATGCCTATCCGGTCCGCTCCATTAAATGAGACCGGCCCCTGAAAAATAAACTCAAATCGTTGATATGGGTATCGTCGGGATTTATTGAGCTGAGCGAAGCGAAGCTCTTTACTACTCAAAGTTGCAACTCTTTGTTACCCTACTCCTCCTTCAATTTACGATCTACACGCACGAAATTTTGCACACATGCTCATAATGAGCAAAACTCGTTCTGGTTTGAAAATCAGCCGAATCATAATTGTAGTTTTCGAAATAATGGATAAAATGTGTCCCAAATAGTTAACATATAGAACGTTTTTGTTTCGGGCGCGCGACCATTCCTACTACACTACTTCAGAAGCGTCTCACGTGCTTTCACCTCAGTCGTGTATGAGACCAATAAACAACTCCGCTCGATTTTTGAGTGGCCGATTTTTTTAAACTATTTTTTTTCGCTTAGTCTCCCATTTCTCTCTATTCTTTTCGATTAATATTATTTGCAATTATTCACATCTAATCATAATTTTTATCCGTAAATAAATATCAATATTTAACTATAGACATTGATGCGCTCGACTGCGTCGCGAGGCTAACCGCTTGCGTCGACCTAGAAATTGTTTCTTTATTTTGAAATGGGATTTGAAGGGTTGAGATCTTGTAAATTGTGGGAGTGGAAATAAATTTATCTATACAATTATACAAATTCAAGTATCCATTTGTGTTAAATGTTTTTATTTTAGTAGTGAACTAACCACGAGTTATCTTCGTTATTTCACTGCTAAAACATCGACTTTAGATGAGTTTTGATTTTATCTATTTTTTGACATTCCATAGAAAAGAACATTGCAATCTCTAAACAAAGAATGAAGAGTCAATAAGCTTCAATTACAGTGTCTTTTTTACGCTTACATCTAACTTTGACTAAAGGGTCTTATTAAGATCACAAACTAGAAAATGCCAATTTAGACTTAACGTTAGATAGTTTTCTTGTATACATGCTTTTTAGGATGTTACTAATAAAATGTTGAATATATATTTGAATCTATCTAATGTAGTTGATTTTGCAAACGAAAAACAAAATTGTGTCCAAGCTAATGGATCGATTTGTTTGAAATTTGGAAAAAGTACTCCAAAAGTAATAAACAACTTGAGGTTTTATTTTTTAAAATATTGTTTTACACACGGTATTTTTTTATAAAACTAGATGTTAAATAATGCTTGAAAAGTCTCTCTAATTTTTATGTGAAATTATGTGGTTTGTACTGATGGTCAAAATGTAATGAAATCTCGGTAGATAGTAACAAAAGTAAAAGTAATACTCACCGAAACACCAAGAAAGCTTAAATTATCGAGCTGATTGAGGAACTCCTCCGCCATGTCCTTCCTATCATAATCAAAATGACGTAACTCTATTTGGCTTCCATCAGCCTGTATACTTCTCCACAGAAGTTCAGCTTTACTTAGCGCCAAAGCGATGGCCCATACTGCATCATAGGTATGGGGTGCGAAGGGTGACATTGGTACTCCCACCCCTTCCATTTCTCGAAGAAACATTTCGTTCGTCTAGATAATGTTTATAGGAATATTTCTTAAATAATAAGTTATTTTTTAGATCAAAAAGCAGCTAATGAAATTTTTTATCATTCCAATAATTTTAATAAACTCAACAGTCAAAACATGTCACGAACAAGTAACTTACAAGACCCGAATAAGATACGACATCTCCCGTTATCCCTCTGTGTGCAGTGACGGACACCAGACCCTCCAGTGCCCTTGAGAGGTGCGCGCGAGCACACGGCGCTACACCGCGGATGCGTGGCGGTGCACCAGCCACCAACCAGGCGTACTCTGCCCCGAACATACCGAGGCGGTACGCCTGCTCCTCAACAATGAAGATCTTTTGTTAAAATTTTATTTTTATGAATTTCTCATTTATTCATTAACTGTCCAGTCCCGTAAGTCTGTCTTATTTTTATTTGAAAGAATTACTTCCACAGGTCGTTAGAGCAAAGGAAACCTCCACTGGTGTTAGGAAGGCCAATTATTATAATACGGACATTCCGTGACGTTACGCATGTAAGAAGCATTTTTTTTCCAATTGCAGTGTTTGGTTTTTTTTAGAGCAGGCATTCAATATAAGTCACATTAAATTCTTTCCACAATGCTTGTTTCATTCAACTAAATAAAAAAATTAACTCCGAGGCGGATCAGTACCTTATTGATCAGGGACTGACCAACTTATGTCGTTATGGCATGTAGGGATTATCCCACATCCCTCAGCATTAATGGATCAACCCTCTGAATGTTGTGTCATTAAAAATAAAGTAAAGGTTGTCCCGCTCGTTCGTTGTGGCTGTATTTACAAAGGCAGTCATAATTGATACATTTCAAAATCAGACTTGATAGAATTAAGACAAACAAATATTTTTTATTATTTTCAATATGACTCACGACAGAAGAAACTACTTTAATACAAGATGTTTGTTAAATTTCACTAAACAGTGTTTGTTAAATAGAATTATATTAGCATAAAAACATTTAATGTAGGCAGTTGGATAACGTCAATAAAACAAAGCTTCTTTCATGACAAAATTATTAGACCTTTTATTATTTTCTTGAAATATTACGGGGCTAAAGAATTTCAAGAACAAATTTACCATTTAGTATAATATTGTTTTGAAATATTTTACCTAAATAAAAAATACATAATCGATATATAAGGACTAACGTCTAATATACTAAGTATCGTAAAGTATTCACCTCGCAAAATATTTTTGGAATCATCTCACGAGCAAAGCTGCCAATGATGATTCGAGTGTCAAGATTCTGCAAACAATCATAATATGATAAAAAAGCAATAAATTTCAAAATCCTTGTTTTTAAAATTAATATACGCATTTAGACATTTAAAGCAGAAATTAAAATAAAATGAAGGCTTTTAGGTCTTTCAAAAACCGTAATTATTATCGGTCGGAAAAAAATAGGATGATAAGAATTTTTATTCTTAATTGCGCCTTATTTTACAGTAATTTCCACGGTACAGCAAGACTAGAATGACAGTTCTTTTCTTAAACTGTTTCTAATATATGTATAATAAATATATGTTACTAAGCTACTAGTAATAAACAATTTTTGCATATATAAATTTAATTTCATTTAGTATAACCTTAAGTGCTTGTAACTGCTCCTTAAAATCAGATTCTCCAAAGGTGATAGACGCGGCGCATGTAATGTTGGCGGCCTCCAGCTGTGTGACCAGCTCGTTGACAGCCAGCGAGTAAACCTCTTCATTTTGCGAGAATGCTGTAACTGTATCCCAGCCGAACTGTCTGGATTTACATATATGAAATTTATTATAAAGTTGATATTATTGGTTATTGTATGTTAATTCATTTTAGTGCAGCCAATTGTACGTTTACAATGTAAATATTTTTTTTATGTAAAAATTGGGCAAATAACTATGCGGGTAACTTGGCCGCAAATGAGTTGCGCTGTATTAGGTTTCCTGCTTTATCAGAGGATGCATACGAACATTACGAACATGGCGAAAGCCATATATCATCATTGATTCGGTCATCGATTAACTGGTTATACAAAAGATATATTTTAGAACTGTCCATTTTTATGGATAGCACTGCAGTCAGAGTTTTTAGAGATGGATCGGATAGAAGTAGTTTCCAGGAATTTTTGAACAACGCCTTTTGAATAAAAGAATAAAATTTCTATAATAGACGCGGTAGCACCTTTACTAACTGACTGTTGATTTAGCAACGGAATACATGTACGGGGCAAGACTGGTGATATGCGGTACAGTCTGCTCGTCTTATTTACGTACATAGAAGTCGAGTTTGTTTTACAGATTTTAAATGAAAAACAATATCCAACATTGAGCTCTGAAATAACAAGAGGTTACGCGGTGTTTTTTCCATGGTAGTCCATAGTTCTGTTTGAGGTAAAAAGACTGCCCAGAATATCGACTTTCTCCGAAATAGTGTAGGCCAGGACGTCATTCCAGAACTTGCGGATTGCTTACCAGCTGATCGTTATTTACCTTTTGAACTGTAGAGTTCGAAAGACTCTTATGGATTGGCACTTCGTGCTGCACTAACATGCATGCATTATGCACTAAAGGGCTTTGGTATGAATACATTCTTTTCCTGGAGCACTACTACGGCGGCATGATGGGCATAGAAACTGGGATCTAGACACAGAAAAACAAATCTGCTCCCAGGAGTAAGATGTATACTAGGATCAAAGATAAAATTGTTTGAAATAAGTAACTATAATATTTTCTTAGATTTTCACGAGTACACATTTGAAATAAAACTATTTCTTACGGATTAAAACTCGCGTATAATTTGGTTACGTTTTAATTTTAACCCGACATTTAAAATGCTTTGCAGAAATCATGTTCACGGGTAGACGAGAGACACAAGACAAAGATACTTACATCTCGTCTACCCATAACACGATTGTTGCAAAGCATAAATAATTATAACTTTAACTTTCATTTCATAGGTAGAATATATTTTGGGATTAATGATTTATTTATTCTGTAAACTGGCGGCTACAAAGACACTGAGGTCATATTACAAATAAATACAGACGTTTCAACCAAAGGGACTAATTGGTTAAACAAAGTGAGGAAAACAGACAACAGTTATTCGAGTACTAACATTCGAGAGCATTCGTTAAAAATTCACACGATTCTAGAACTAGTCAGGTAATATTTTTTTTACTTTATACATTTCATTCTAGTAATTGATATTGGCCTGATAATTTATGACTTAAATGTCAAAAAAGAAGCTCACTACAACATCTAGTATTGTATAATTATTGATTATTTTTAAAATTTTAAATAAGCATATTTGGAAGAAATGTTTTAAGGTAGACAAGTCCAACCTTACATATTTAATGATGAAAATTTTAAAACAAATGTCGTATCTAAACTAGCTATTAAAATTTAAAAAACCCAAATAGAAATTTAGTTGGATTATTCTTGTATTGTAAATATATATATAAATTAATACAACGGTAAAGTACGTAAAATTTTTTTAAAAATTTACTCACTTTTTTGGCTTGATCTAATATGAGAGAAATGCCATTTATAAAACTAAACAAACTTATTTTTGTAGACCTTTTATTATAAAGCTATGCTGATATTAGTAAAGGTGGCTACTGACTTTTCTATGTGTGAGTGCATAAACCAGCTGTTCAAACATTATAAAACGTGGACCGAATCATTTCATTATTGTTGTTAGAAATCACTCTATTGTAACTTAGAGTTGTTGGATAATTTAAACGATAGTTTTCTTGTTATTGGATGATGATTTTATTAAATATTAGATTTGCTGTTGACGTGATATTATTTTTGGAACATACATACTTTTCGCGGAATCTATCCGAAAGTATTCAAATTCAACTTTTACAAGGGAACTTTTATACTTTTAATATTTTACTTTTCGTTTTACCATTTTTATTAGTTGTGATAAAAAGTAGATTAGGTAATTGTTAGACTTATTTTTATTAGAATAGGGAATGTATTTAATTATGGTTCCAAGTATTTAATTAATTTTAATTATTTGAGTATAATTTATTAAACATTTCATCAAACTTGTTATAAGTGAATTGTATTAATCGATTTAATTCATGGTACGTAAAGCTAAATTTATCACGAAATGTTAGCTTATGTTTAGCAGTGAAATAAAATTTCTTAAATTATGATGGTGATGTTAGTAATTATTTCCGTGGGTGGGATGTGGTGTTTGTAAATATTTCTGAACGGGATTACTTTTACAAATATTTACAGTGTAGTTACAGTTTTAAGAACTAAATCGAGTATTTTATTTTTTATTATACTGTTTTGTTCAACATTATGTAAGTATCGATGTTGTCATCTGTACTTTTTTAAACGAATCCATTTATTTTTAAATCTTTCAAAATAATTGTATAAAAATTTTTGTAAATGTTGGCATAAGCACTGGCTTAGCAACTTCAACTTTGATGAAGATGTTCTCACAATCGCTCTATAATTTATTATTTATTCCAAGTTTCATGCTTTCTTTTCTTGCTATTAAAAAAATACGACCTTGCACAATCTATCTATATACGTCGTAGGTTTCAACAAATATTTCGCTATTAAATATACTGTTATAAAGACATATTTCGGTAATATCTATAATTTTATAATTTTTATTTAATATATTGAGTTCAACACTGAAAGTATACTCTAATCTAATCGAAGTCTCATTAAGTGTTTTTTTTATTTTCCCTTACGTTATGTTTTTGTACAATAAAGAATATCTATCTAACTGTGATAAAAATTTATTATAGCTGATAAGTTAAGTTAGGCGTAAGTTTATTATAACTTATTTCCATTGACTTTTAACCCTCTCTCCAGAAAGTAAAAACTTTACAGAATGAATTCTCAATAAAAATAGGCTCCGAACAAGCGATCCTCATACAACTCATGTATATGGATGATATTAAATTATACAGTATATAGCTATTCAAAATCTCATCTTCATCAAATATCAGATAACACAATCATTTTCACGAGACATACATATGAAATTCGTAATAATAAATTGCAAAACATTTTCAATCGCAAAGGACCAAGTTTAGTAATATAACTTTACTTAGCATCATGAGGTTGAATAATATAAAAGCTCTAGCGGATAATAAATTATATTAATATTTAGGATTTTATACAAAGAAATCAAAAACTGAGATAATATTAAGATATAAACATAGATTAAATACTTTTTCTATATCGATTCTAACATATTCATTTAGAATAATCTAGACTCAAATGTAGAGACTGTTATAAGTACTTAAATGACTGAACACAGAAAACATAAGCATGAAGCAGTTGTTTATGCTGACAACAAACTCTCAACTCGATTGCCTTCAGGCTAAGGATACTAATGGTCAAGACCTGTAACTATTTATTATAATTTAAGCTGAATGGAAGGAGATTTGTGTCGTCGCTGTCGCCAAAGCCCCGAAACAAAAAAAAAAGTTTATCTTGATTATGTGCCTAAGAAAAAAATACAAAAAATTAAAACATATAAAAGTTTACATAATTAAAAATATTCTAACTTTAAATATTTAAAAAAACAGTATGCCTGAAATAATAACGTTAATAGATAACACCTGCGAAGGGGTTACAATGAAGCAACGTGTGCTGAATTATCAACAAAACAATTGTTGCCAAACCTCCGTATCTTGAACATAGTCATTAGTATTATAGTTTTTTGTTCGGTAACAAATTTTAATAATTTATTCTAAAAACTAATTCCAATTCTCAAAAATTACTTTTTAGTTCTAGTAAGTGTATAAAACTATAATTATGTGATTATATTTAGTTTTTATTGTGTGTAATTTACTTTCCCATTTATATTTTGCATATTTCTTCTGGCACAGGAATAATTATATTATTCTTAAAAGAAAACTTCCACTTTGTTTATATGTATGACAGTTTGAAGTTGAAATAAATTATTATTAAATTATTATTATTTATTGTACATTCATAATGTTTTCTGAAATATGGAGTTATGTAAGCGTAAGTATTGCAGCCTCTTTGAAAATAGTTTTAAGGAACCCAAGAGGACCCAAGTTATATATAGCTCTTTTTCGTAAGATAAAAATAGATTCCATATCTAGCTCTAATTCGCAAAACACAATGCCGAAGAAAGTATGCAAAGTGAACCTGTCAGTGACGATATCAGTATGCTGTCTGGTTTTCCAAACAGCATATTCCGTTGAAGTATATATGGCCACCGCATTAGAAAATAGAATCAGGATATATAAGTTTCCATAAACAGACTCAATTGCCTTGTCATTAAAGATTAAATACAGGCCTATTTGGGGGACACAGTGTAAGGTAAATTTGACACATTTAGTTATGAAGTTATCGGTAATTTGCCGCAAACATTTGAAAAGGACGACTAAGATGATGTTTACATCTAAAACGACCGACTCTTTTCTGTTTGTTTTAAAATTTGTGAAGTATCATCAGCGAATGAGATTATATTACATTTATTAGTCTACAAAGGTAGACCAATAAATGTTATATAATCTCCGTAAATCGTTAATATAAGCTAATAACATAAAACCACCAACTATTGATTCTCAAGGAAAGTCTATTTTTAATGATCCAGAAGAAATAGAAACGTTTACATTAACTTTCTGTTGTCAATTTAAACAAAACTATTTTTTTTCTGTAACTGTGCTATGTTTTAAATAAATAAATTTTAGGTTTTAAAGTTTACATGATCAGCCCAGACATACACTCCGTAATGGTGTAGTTTACTGATTAACGTATTGTGGTCAATCAAAGGCTTTGGAAAAATAAAAAAAAAACAAATAGCACCCCTTTCTCTCAAATTCCTTAGTTTGCCCAAGCCTCCAGAATGCTAGTGACCAGATCCACTTGCATCACTGGTCCACCTTTGATAAAGCTAAACTGTTGACTATCTATGAATGCAACAGTTTTGTTCGGGGTAATTAGATACAGAATGCCTTCTTATCTGTACCACAAACTGAGATGGGTTGGTGAAGACCGTCGAATTCACTATACTAGAGCTTTATCGTTTATGTTGAGTATGCCTTTTTTCAGTACAGCATTTTGTGGTAGCTTCAAATATGTGGCAACTAAGTGCTGGACCAACCTGCCCCTTTTCTTTATCCCCCGGAACTAATCGTAAAAAATACTTTTCAATTAAAATATAAATCTTATCTTTTGAATTTTCAGTTAAAAAATAATTCCTATAACGTACAACATTCTTAGATATTCAATATCTTATTATTTTTATTTTTAAATTCGTAATGCCGTCTAGGAAAATTATGTTTCATAATAGTTACGGGTGTATAAAATCGTTATAGGTGTAAATGTATGTTGTCCAAAACTCTGAGTGCTAGAGCGCTACATACTGAGTAGAACTCAGTATTTGTCCAAAACATATTACTTTATGTGTTAACAATACTAATTTTATGAGGCTACCATTTACCGAGTTACGTCACCCTGTAATATATTTATGAAACATAAAAACTATAAAAACTGGTAAGAATACGGTTATGTAATTCATGGTGTTTACTTATAAAATTATACATATACAAAATAGTGTACCCAAATCTGTATGTAGGAGTACTACTTAAGTTACGGTAGAGTGCTTTTTAACCTATTGTTACAATGTTTGAAATAATTGCTGACAACAATATAAGGTGTCTGTATTTCAATATAGCCTAAACGTGGGAACCTGACAACATGACAAGTGAATGTTAACAAATGATTGATTGAATAAATAAGATAATTAATGTAAATTCCCCTTTGACTGCAACTGTTACAATTTTAAAATATAAATAAAAGTTGAATGTGGAATAGCAGAAGCCGTATCGGGAGTTAGTTTTATATTAAAAATATCATTATGAACGTAATTCTGATTCAAAACTCAAGAATAATAATTTATATTTCGATTAAAAATTATACATAGATTTTAAGTTGCGTAGAGGATGAAGGTTGTTCCACTTAGTCGTTGTATATTTTGAACTAACTTAGAATGTGGCTGAGTGAAAAGCTAAGCCTACATAATGCTCTCATGAGGTAACTTTGTCTCATCAACTTATTTAATTCTGTATGGGGAATTTTATAGTTTATTATACCGAATAATTATGTTGCAAGATTTTGTATATTTGGTTTGGTGAGCCTAGCCTATGTATTTTGTTTTGTTGGAGTTTGAATTCGACCATAGAACAATATGCTTGAAGCCTTCACACAGCTAATAATGTAGGTTGTTTATTGTAGGTTGTGTATTGTATTGGTTGTAGGACATTTTGGGCCATCCTTACAAGTTACTCCCACTACTTGCGGTCTTTTTGTTAAACAATTTTGAAACCACGAAATCGCTTCGTTTCTAAAGCCATAGTACAACACTAATTAATTGTATAAAATGGGCGATCAAAATCAAGTTTATTAAAAATACCCAATAGTTAAAAATTACCATTCCCCGAAAATGCCAATTTCACTCAGAGATCATTAAATATATAACAACTAGCCCTCACCTTGCTTTTTCGTATTCGCGACTTTTAAAAATAGATTTACATTAAGCTACTGAAATTTGCAATTTTAAAAACGTAGAATTGTAAGATTTTTTTGACATGTAGAATTGTAAGATTTTTTTTAATGAAACCGAAATTTCACATAGTCATGTAGTCCCTGAAAATAAGACGCACTTTTAACATTAATGTACCTATTACAGAAACACTTAAATTCTGACATATTTTATCTCTCCCTCTTTCCTTGAGATTGAAGTCTTACGACCATCTGCTCTGATGCCCCGAATAAGAATTTGTGATATTTTGAGGATATCCTCGTTACTGAGCTGGTCAGGAACTTCGCGAAGGTAACACCGTCTGACTACTGTCGGTGCTATTTTTGTAGGGGATCACATGGAGCTGTTGGGACTGGAATTCTTTATTACAATGGGCCATCCCTAAGGTCCACTTTGTTGGGCGTTTATCTCTAACCAGGATTCGCAGGTTGTGGTGAAGGCTCAGAAGGATCTTTTCTGAGGAAAAGATCCTTCTGAGCCTAGAGCCCCTAGAGCCTAAAGCAGGGTGAGCCCTGGAAGGATGATATCTATGCTCATTCTTGTTTTTTCCCAGAAGTTGCAGCTGCCTTGGGAAGCCTTTGCCTAACGTTGGAAAGCCGCAAAGTCTTTGCTGGTATCGTAAAGAGCATGGCCTTGCGCAGGATACCTACTTTGCTATTCCGCAAGCTCTCTCTCTCAAGCGGAAGCTCTCATCTCGTACTCCAAGTACCGTCTGTGAAGGACGCAGGGGCTCCTTAAGATGAGAGTGATTAGGAAATATCGTACGGTGTCTTACACTTCATCCATACTTCTGGCAAGCGTTCCGTTTTCGAACCTACAGGCGGAGATACTCACGGGGTTCTATTTACACCGGATAGAAACCAAGGCTAGGCGGTAGGGCCCGAGTAGATTCGAATCGGAGCTCTCATCATACCTTAATAGAAGAATCTGGCAAACCTCTATTGTTAACAATGTGACTGCTGACATTGTTAGCAATAGGGTGAAAAACACCTTGGTCATCATGTCTAACAAGGGGCCGTCAGCACATTGAGCTTTCGGCCGTGGCGGGCAGAGATCCTCTCTGCTTCGTATTGTCATCGTCTTGATCGGCAGTGAGAGAAACTGGTTCGCAATAGTCTTTTTCTGCGAGCGATTGCAAAGGAGGACGAGGAGGAGCCGTATAAGGAGACAACCTTTTAACCCTGTGTTTGACTTTATTAATAATACTCTATTCAATGTGTTTTGTTGTTTTATCGTTCATATTTGCGTTTCTTCAAGATTTTAATCACAACCTTTATAGAAAAAGTTTCATTTCTATATTATCCATGTTGTGTGTCATGAAGGTCCAACAAGTAATTTTAAACTTTAGATGTTAATTACCAAAATAAAAATATTTGTTATGTAATAACTACTGTATGAACTATAGGATTGGATTTGTTTCAGATGATACATTCGTAAAAGAGTTTAATTAAGAAAGTTTGAAATTCATTGTTGGCATTTCTTACAAGTTTGATGCAATAAATTTATTTAGATAAGTAAAAAAAAAATATTATTTTCAATTCATGTTATCTTTAAGTTATAAATGCCTGTACCTTATAAATGCTATCCTGGCAGGATGGTGCGAGGAGTCAGGGGCAACTGTTCTGCAAAAAAGTGGAAACTCGGAGCGGTCGCTCAGCGCTGGTGACGTTGACCCGAAGGACACCTGAAGAATAAAATCCCTGATTTAACCAGAATTATTTATATTATATTGACTTTAAAGCCATGAAAAAAATCTGTTGTGTTTTACAAATCGAAGTATTGTTTAACTAAACACTTCTTAACGTGGCTTAGCAAAGTATGCATTTTAATTAAGAGGTAATGTGTTATGTTTTTAGTCAACGTGTTATAAGTTGTTGATTGTTAGTTTTCCTCAATAAAATTAAATTAAAAAAATAACAAAAGAACAGAAACTTTGTACGAAAACATTTGGAACGCCTAGAGGACAAGCGTACACAGAAATAAAAAAAAAAAAAACCCGGCTGAGTTTGTTGTGTGGTTCTTTTCAGACCCTTGGAACCCTCGTTGCTTTAGTTATAAGTTGGACAGTGACTCTACAGAAGGGCTTATTGCGATATGTAAGGCATCGAAATAGGCCCTCCTGGCACTTCCATTTGACGTACACAAGTGATCATTGGTATTGATTGAAAGTGGAAAATATAAAAATAAATAAATAAACAAATATTTTTAATGATTTTTAACGTACATATGAAATTAAAATACGTATTTATTATTTTGTTTCAGACTTTTTAAATCCTGAAAAATAATTAAATCTTTTGAATCGGAGTTAAACGGTTGAAATTTAAAAAATAGCTAGTGATTAGTAAATAATGCAAAAAAGATTTTTTTTCGAGATTTAATCATTATTTAGTTCATACATATATACTTACGTACGTAATATAATTATTTACTGTAACTGTATTATAACTCAATAACGTATTGCAGATGATAGAATTATAATGAAAAATTGGTATTTAATTTTCACCTAAGAGGATTATTCACTGATAATCTATTAGAACCGTAATTTTTTTATTTTTTTTGTAGTAAACAGTATAGAGGTTGATTTTTTTTTGGGAAAGGGTTTGGCAAATACAATGAGGAGAAATTACTATTATGCTAAGCACTATATAAGTAATATTTTTCTTGTGAAAAATCATTTTATAAAATGGCTTGACAATAATCCGGTAAAAGTACTATTTATCAACTTAAATGTTTAGGGATAATTGTATAAATATAAAAATATCGGAACAACAGAATATACAGACTTTGACGAGTATATTTAGGATGGCCAACGTTATTCTTTATTCACGCCACGGTTCCGTCACGTTCTCGTCCCATGGTAAATGTCCCGGATAAATTTTATATTATACTGGTAAATTCTTTACCATCACCTGAGTACAGTCGACATATATATTTAACACAATTAAAAAAAGTTAAAATTAAAAAAACGAACTAATTTATGAATTAAATCGTTTTTTTATTGAAATGCTAGGAAAACTTGAGAAAAAATGACTTTTTTAACATTGGAAGTAACACATTCTGTACCTATTTACCTTCAGCTATATATATTCAGCTATTTTCATTTTGAGTCTTGTCTATCTGTATTCGTTACACGTTTAGTTAAATTTATTCTATAGATTTCAGCACGTAGTGTTTTGACGTTAAGTAAAAGACATTTTTGCAAGAGGTATTTTTATTTTTATTCTCTTTCGTAGTTGATTTACGCAACCGGAATAACATTTATAATGTCATTACGGATAAGATCCAAACAACATAGTATACAAGGTATTAAACATTTTATACATAATACAATGTTTAGGTACTTACTGTTACTATATCTAATTTTAAAAAGTTTTTTTAAATTTCTAAATTTAAATATGATTATATTTATTGTGATACGATTATATATTTGTGTTTTTTTTTATCCTAAGATAGTAATTATATAACTCTATTGTATATCTTTTCTTTATTAATGTCACAAAGCTTTGTTTTCTTTTTGGTAACAGTAACTGTTAACGAACGTCAAAAGGATCTATAACTTTTTGTGTAGAACAAAGAAGCCGTTTGATTCCAAGTGCCGATTTACCATTTCTAAGGCCTTTTCTTTGTGTCAAAGAATAAAGAAACTAAGTTTGAGGATCAATGATAAATGCTAGTGTAACTTAAGAACATCAAATTTTATTTAGATATCCATAATAGAAACGCATTGTGTACTATTTTGAACTTTCGATATATTAAATACGTTTTAGATTTGAGTGTTGATCAGTCTATTATTTTTAGACGTATTTTTTAATATATAATACAAATCTTTAAAAAGTATCCTTGTTATGTAATACAACAAGTTATAAATTAGACTATGTCACTTGAACTTTTTATTTCAGGATAATGTTTACTAGCGGCATTCCACAACAATTGTTAATTTAAAATAATAGATATAGGAGCATCGCTAACCATAACTTTACAATTAACTCGTGTTGGTTACCCCATGGTATGACAGCCACTGAAAATCAGAGCTGGAATGATTAACTCCAATAATAGCTGAGTGGTCAACCTTTTTGGATGTAAACTTTTTTTTTTATATTTTTTAGTTTAGTTTTGTTTGTTATTTTTTTTATTACTATGTTAACTTTGTTCTATGTGAATTTATGTGAAGTCTAAAGTTCATTTGATTTGCTTTGATTATTCAGAAATGATGCATAGTCATAAAAGTTGATAAATCAACGGAGATTACTTCCTAAAAATAACATTTACGTGTTTTTATTATTTTTTTTTACATTATTGTCCTTTTTTGTTTATATGTAAACGAATCAAATAAAATTATTATTAATTTAATTGCACACATTTAGCAAAAGGCAAGCATAATACAGCCTTTTTTTTTACCAGAAAGCCTTAAAATAAAAACATATAATAAAACTATAAATAACCTGTTTCTGTACATAAGTATACTTCAAAACTAAAAATTTTTGAACATTTTGACTGTTTATATATATGTTTGTGAATCACACAAAACCTACTCGACGGATTTTAATAAACATTTAGGATAAATTTTTCTGCAAGATAATATCTAAATAAGGAAAAACACACAATATAAGTTCTACGACCTAATTCTATGAAAATATATATAAGGACGTGTTGTGTTATTATTTGAACATAAGATTAAAAGTACCATAAACAATACACAAAAGTTATAAATTTAATAAATTAGTTTTATGTCCAAAAATTTATGGCGCTTTTTAATGGCTACTGGCTACCGTTGTGTTTTTTCGAAAATAAATAAGGAAATGACATCACTTGCGCTTTCACTCAGTAATTCCCTGTTCTAAACCACGTTTCTGATTTTCGATCTCAGGTCAAATGGTTACCGATTCGTTTTATTAATATGTGTTTATTTTATTAGATGCATTTAAATTTATTTTATATATTCTGGAATTGTATATTGCACCCCGTTTCTGTTCACGTTTAATTTTTATCAAAATGAGGTTGTCTGGAAGACATCGCTACTTAGCGATAAGACCGCGTTATTGTATACCTCAAATGTCTCCATACTTCTTTTGACTGTATTTCTATATATGTGGTGTGCTATAAAGATTATTATTATTATTCATTTGAACTTGGATGGAACACATAGGATATTGGTAAAAAATGTTACTGAATACGCTAGTAGTAACTAAAATAATATCAACAAGCTAAAATAATACTTATGTCAGCTTTGCCCACGCTAAATTATCCGAATGAAAGGAAATATCTTAGGAATGAAATTCAAAAACAATACTGTTTTATTCGGATGACTTTCAAAATAATTCTCTGAGTAAGTGAATTTTATAGAGTTCAGTTCAAATTGTATTAAAATTAGTACGAGCTTCGTCTTAATTTCTGTAAATTTAATACAATAAAGAAAATTTATTAGTTTAGCCGTCACTTATACAAACAAAAACTATTATGTCAACAGCTTTAAATTAAAAAAATAATTAACTACTAGAACGACGTTGCATATTTCTAAAACATACATATTTCCAACATACATATATATATATATATATATATATATATATATATTGCTAATAGAAATAAAAATATTTGTAGTTTGTATAGTATTTATTCAACTCCTCTAATATCAATATGTTACGCAAGATATAATAGGAAACATTTGTTTATATGAAGCTCTTGTTCCCGTTACCAATAATTTGTTACAAAATTTAGTTAAGAGATTTTTAACAAACACGTAGGCAATAGAAATTATAGTTTTAAATAAATTTGATGGTTTTAGTTTAAATATAGCTTTAATGAATAATTTATAAGGTTATTATAAAATGTAAGTCGTCAAAGTTTATAAGAGGTTCTCTTTATGCAGGTCTAAATAGTTGGAATGTGAAAAGAGAAATTCGCTTTAGGCATTTTAAGAGCTTTCTTTTGTACACCGTGAAACTTTCTGTGACCTCTACTCTACGTAAAAACGAAATCCCCCTTTCATAAAAATAGGTTTTTTTTTGCAAAAATATAAAATAGTTTTATGGTTTTGGGGTTCATTGAGATATTTAAGATTATAAGGTGAAAATTTTTGTTTTTATCTGTACCAAGAATTCAATGTACCAAATCTTTATTGCATTGTTTATATATTTACTATACGTTCATACAAACATTCTGGCAGTTGTAAAAGTAACTAGGTATAGAAATATTAATAAACACTTATTTATATATTCTTACCTGCACGATATTCCAATATGGAACTATTTTAGCGATGCTTTCAGTTACTTCAGAGCAGGCAGTGCCGAGAAGCATCACTAGTCGGGACTCTCTCTCCGTATACAGTGCATGGAAAAATCTATCCACTCCTACACCAGGATCACACTGACGAAGAAATAAGAATAATAAGATTTTAAGTTCACACTTATAATAAATTATATTTTTCTTCAAGAATAATCAAATATGTTGTAACTGTTTCTTGACACACTATTTTCATTAAGAATATAGAAATATAAGGAAATATATTTTGTTTATGTGCTTAAAATAGTTCATATAATATGATTCTCTATGATTCTAAAATTATTTTACTATGTGCTTCCAAAATTCATTTACGATGTTTTACACCGTAAAAGAATTTTTACTGACCTATTGTTGAAACAGTTACTGTCAATTTTAATTAATTAGTTTTTGTTTATATTTACACACTAACGACTTAAGTCCCGGCATTTAAGATACTTATTAACAATTGGATTCCATACAACTTTGTAACAACAGGAAGTCAAAAAACAACATATCACACCAAATATGGAAAACTACTAGTTTAGAAAAGTACGTGATGTTACTGAGACAAAGTAAGATAAGAATTTCAATGGAGGCAATGGCTACATAATGTAATCTGTGAAAATAAGTACCTTTATCAATATCATGTGTAACTATCACATATCATGTCATTCAATGAAATCTTGTAAAAAATAAATAACACTTCATCTACATTTCGGCGAGTAATGTGATTACTTTTTATGTCACAAAGAAGTTAATTGACACAAATTCTATAATCCGTTCCCCAAAAATGTGTTAAGAAGATATTCTTTTACATTTGTTTTTTTTTTAGATAGAAAGATACTATAAAATTATAATTGCAAAAGTTTAATATTTGTATTTTATATAATAGTATTTTAATTAAGCGTTCTATTTGTATAATCTTTTATTTGTTTGTGTGATAAATAATTGCTGAGGGCAACAGAGAGTAAATGTCTATTTAAACTTTTGATATGGGATCATGACGTCAAATACTAAATGTTCAAAAAATGTGCGGTTAGCTTCCATAAAGCCAAGCCATGTTTGCTATAAATTGTAGTAGTTTTAAAGTAGATTTCTATATTGTTTCACCTTAGTGTCATTAGTTATCAAGTGGAGTTCATATCCAGGCAGCAAAGTTCTTTGGTTGACATGATGAACAGCCAGCCGAGCCGCAGCCAATTCTGACATTCCATCCGCTCGAGGATAATCTCCAACTGACAGCTCAAATAAACCCAGAATTGAGATTATGCGACTGTTGCTTCTTTGGTAATCTGTAAAAGTAAAATGATTAATATTTATAAGGTTAGATAATAAATATATTTATGGAATGGAAAGATAAATTTTATAAGAAAATATGAAATGATTTGTTATAAGAGAAGATTGAGGCAAAGAACCTTTGTAAATGAAATAACGTCAGGTTAAAGTGTCTAAAATATACTTAAGACGGTTAGACAACTGATAATAATATGATTATAATTATATTATACTTTAGTTATGACAATAATTTTTTTAAAGACGGAGACGACATATTAGCTTTACAAGCTTCAAAAACGCTTCATAAGATATTTTCTTAAGTTCATTATTATATAATTTCATAACTTATATAATTTAATTAACATACGTAACTTTAAAAATTTAGCAATAAATGTGATACAATTATAATAAACTAAAAAATAATTATTTTTTACAATTGTGATTACACTTTACGGTCATTAACACTTATGATTACAACAACCACCACTATATACCGCTAAAATAAATCCTAAGTTTAAGATATTTTAGTTTTCTCACGCCTCATCCATAATACATTACGGGCTTATAATAAAAAGCACATAAATTTTAAGTTTTCATAATTATATTTTTTGTTGATATTATCTCTTTATTGTTTATTCGAATTCACGTGAGTTTAATTTTTATATGCGCATATTACAATAGACGATTATGTGTAATAGTTTTAAAAAAATAACTTTTTGTTAAATTAACATTCTTATGACCTACAGTATTATGGCATTTTATGGATTGTAATTCAATCAAGATAAGTATATGCATCATAGATAAATTCATTGTATTTTAAAGGGTTGGTACAGGAAATACATTTTTTGTATATATGTATATGGATATGCGATAATCAAATGTATCATCAACTTGTCTAACCCCTAAAAAAGGATTTATATTTATGTATATTTTTATGGAACAGGTGAACAGGGACAGGCGAAAGGTAAAAGAAACAATATATGTCGAGCTTGGGCACTACGCATTATTAATTCGCGAGTCCATATTCAAAGTAAAAAAATATCAAAATATAAATATTCGGGATCTAAAAATTCATTTAGTGAAAAGTTCGGAGAAACATTAGTTGTTATGTAGTAGTAATAGAAGTAGTGGCTCTTGATATTTTCAATAGCCTATGACCTTCCACAGCGTATGAACAGACAGCCATACAAATAAGCTTTCGCTTTACGCCTTGCTTTACGCCTTGCTTAAAGTTAAAACTTGTTTGTGATTTACAATTATTAAGAAATTCAGAGTTATTTAAATCCCAAGTTAGGCTTTGGTAAATGGTTACGAATCCTTTCTTAAAACCTTACAGTATGCTCTAGTCATACGGTATAAGTAAAATATAAATAGACAACGAGGTATTTTGTAAGATTTTCACGAGTACTCATTTGAAATAAAACTATTTTTACGGATTATAACTCGCGTATAATTTGGTTACATTTTTGATTTTAACCCGAAGTTTCGAATACTTTGCAGTATCGTGTTCACGGGTAGACGAGATGTAAGTGTCGGGTTAAAATAAAAAATGTAACCAAATTATACGCGAGCTTTAATCCGTAAAAATAGATTTATTTCAGATAACGAGGTATTGGATTTATTAAAGTAAGAAAGGATAGTAATATTTGACTACAATCAATTTGTATTTTTAGGACCTTAACAATATTTATTTAAAAAAACATACAAATCTTTAAGATTGTGTAAGAAACCTAATCGCCATATCATTTATCGACTGAATTTCGTAAATATTTCCATTTCTCTAATCCATTTCAATTATCACATTAAAATATTAACATATGCCAAATGCAGTTGCTAGTTTCCTCTCAATAGTATCCTTTCAATGGAAATTCTGCTGGATATATTCGGTGAGCTCAAAGCTCAAATCTAAGAAAATCACGTACCACTTTAATGTGGTACGTGATTTTCTTAGATTAATGAATACATTCTCGTACTTTATAAATTGCAACAGTTAAAATGAATCAACGATAGTGTTCGAATAATTTAGCGCTTAGCGTAGATTGAACTATTACAGAAAAAAAAACAATAATATTTTATTCATGACTATTGGTAAATATATTCGACAATTTTATATAATGTGGCAAAGTCATTCTAGGGAAGAGGTGAATCGCAGCCTGCTGTTTGCAAGAAATTTGCTGATATGTTACAAACCTTGAGAAACTGGGTAAGATGAAGGGGAGTTGAACAGCTCATATCGCATCACACACATACGGTATTCACGTTGGTTCGTACGGGGTTAAAAAAGTACATAGGTTACATAAGGTTAAGGTATATCCTATAATTACTAAAATTTAATAAAAAAATATTTTTTTGATACCTCATAGGTTTACCAGTTACTAAAGAGTTTTACTATTCAATTAACCTTGGAATTAATGTTATTAAATAAGTAGTTACACTTAAGTGAAGTCATAAAACAAATAAGTATTAAGAAAATCTGTCACAGGGTCTGATTACACACCAGATGTGTTGTAAATAGCAGGTACTCAAAGAACCTTAACACATATACTGTGTACTATATGAAGTAAGTTCTGCCGAACGTCTACGAGCGTACAGGTTTGATAAATATTCATGGCCTCTTCTGTACGTGCTATGAAATATACTGAAATAAGTTTTATGATTGGATATAAAATATTTTTATTTGATTTTTTTTTACCTGTACTGTTTTATTGTTGTTAAAAGTTTTGAAATATTTTTGTTCAAATATAATTTGTGTATGTTTTTTTTTTATATAATTATTATTTTATTAACTCCATGACCCTTTTATACTGCGTTTTATATTTTATTAATACAAATGAGACAAACGATAATTATTCAAAAGTATTAACTCAACTAAAACAAAACAGTACTCGCTGCTTATTATTGTTATATTTACTGGGCGCTTAAAAAACAAATACCAAAGCAAGAAGTTCTCTTCTAAGTACCTTAAAATCTTTTTAGACTTAATTCCATTTAATACTAAGTAATATCCAGTAGATATTTTTTCTAAAAACGGCTCCGTATTACATTAAGGCAGATTTATGGGACGATTTATTAAATTATAATGTTTAATTCATGTTAGGAGATTTCAATATTAACTTTCAGATCATAAGAGTCTAGCAATAATTTACTTTTTTAATAAATACTTCGTTTCAGCAATACGATATATAAAACTATTTTTAATATTTATTTATTAAATTAATTTATTAATTATTTATTGTTTTATTTTAGTTTGTGAGTGTTTTGTGTTTTTCCATGTTTTATTTAGTTTAACACTCGGTGTAAATAATAATATATTTTTCTACTAAAAACACTTTTTAACAAAGACTACACGTACAATTCAAAGATAAATTGTACAAAGAATGAAACTTAAATTATTGTTTTATACATTTATCTGTGACTTTGCGCGTTAGATTTTTAATGTGTTTCTTATTTTATTTGCTATATGATTGTAGTATGATGAAAATAGTGATAATAATGTTCAAATTTATAGAAGTAATGAAAAAAATAATAAAAAATTACGAAAAAATTGGATATTTATAATAAATAAATAGTTAATATTTATTTTTTAATGTAAATCGTCTAAAATCATAATCTTATTAATACATAAATACGTATAATATATATTTTTTTTACAACACAAATATATTATTTAGTTTGAAAAGATAAGAAATATATAATTTTGCAAACCTACTACTGATTTTAGTTGTATTTTTTAAATCAAAGAGAAATTGACTGAATTTCATTAGAAACAATTTATTTCTCGTCTTAAGCTTCTCCCATTTCAATAAAAAATTAAAGGCAATAGCTGTCGTACTAAATTGCAGGCTAATTTTAAAACTCTATTAGATCCTTAATCTCGTTCACTTTCAATATTCATTTCACTAAAATAAAAGTCGGAGCGCGGGCGAGAGAAGCAAGAGGGTGAAAATTGACGCGCCTTCCTTATTTTTACTATATCATTAAATATAAACAATAATTCCTAGTTGTATAATATTTTGGTTAATATTTTGTAATTTACTGTTTTTTCAGTTGGATTGACAGAAATTGCTTTTTAGCATTAAGTCCGGCTATTGTTTCCTTATCCTTATTTTGGGCAATAAAGATTAATTAAAAAATGATATAAATAAATATTGCGTCTCCTTACAAAAATGTTATGTTAATTATAAATTCGTTAATGTAACGTAAAAATTACATTACATATAAATTTCTATCTTATGAAAAGGTCCAAATTCCAGTTAATATATGAGTAGTTATAACATTTTAAAAAATTTTACAAATCAAACAATGCTTTTGCAAAAAGCACAAAAAACTACTATAAAAGAAAATCTACTCGTACGCTGTTTTCTGATGTTTTACAGCCGAATAACGCCATCTCGTATCCGACGAAGCGTGAAGTACAGTCGAGTGAAAAATGATTTACATGTTAATAATCTAGGTTTATTTAATTGATAGTTATATATTTAAGAGTGAATTTAAATATAAATAATATAACTTCTAACTTATATTTTTTTATGCAACAATTAATAGAAAATTCTTTATATTTACATCTTGAAATCTCGCAATGTCGTAGAATAATACTATAGAGATTTCGTATTATAAATATCATATTTTGTATTGAAAAAAATTAGTGGAAAGAGCTACATGTCGATTCCGAACTCGAGCACTCCGCATTAGGAACACACGACGGCTTGATGTGCAGCTATTTAGGTTTAGAACTTACACCTTAAATGTAGGTTACACGCGCTCGTAGATAAATATATTGTTAAATTTTGCTTACATTTATGAAAGTAATTAAACAGAGCAGTAGTCATAATCATCATCATTATAATAAATTATTCAAAGGGAGATATTAAATTGAAATTAAATTTAATAGTAAAGTTATTTAAAACAAACAGGTAATTTATAAAAGCTAGTTCGTCATAGTAAGATGATTTTAACAAAAATATTTAAGAAAATAGTCAAGCTTCTAAATAAGTAGAAGCATGCAAATTCCTTTTTTGTAATGTTTTATGTCTCACATAAGAAACTAAAATGTAACAAATGTTTGTTGCATTTTTGTTAAATACATACATACATACACACATACATACATACATACATACATACATACATACATACACACATACATACATACATACATACATACATACATACACACATACATACATACATACACACATACATACATACATACATACATACATACATACATACATACACACATACATACATACATACACACATACATACATACATACATACACACATACATACATACATACACACATACATACATACATACATACATACATACATACATACATACACACATACATACATACATACACACATACATACATACATACATACATACATACATACATACATACATACATACATACATACATACATACATACATACATACATACATACATACATACATACATACATACACACATACATATATGAATTTTTGAATGAAGATTGTAAAATAGTCATCTAAAACTTCTATTTCATCTGAACAACAACAATGTTGAACAAGGTTGACCTTTCGTTACACACTGAAGTAGCTTTGATTCAGTTACTTTATGAACTCTTAGTTGTACAAAGTTGCTGTTATATAATGAAAATATGTATTTCAAATATTAGGAAAATTTTGCAATGATAGATGATAATACATTATTGATAAAAAAACCTATTTATGGATGTAAAATAATTTGAACGCAATTTGTTCGTCACAATAAGTAGACATAAAAACTGATTAAAAAGTGTCTATTTACATCATTAGGCTGTATTAATATGTTGTATCTCAGTCAACAACAGAAACCGAATATAATCATACATTTTATTTATTAAACATAAACTACTAAATTCAAAACACCTTAAAATCATACCCTAAGATCTTATTAAGAATATTAAAACTATCCATTTTTCTAACCCTACAAAAAACTCCTCAGTCTTTTCATTTATTTCCTGCTTTATAAATTTGTACTGTTATTATATTATATTTGTGATTGAACCACCGATTTAAAGTCTTATGTAAGTAAGAGTCTGAAACCTATAGCCTATAGACAATAGGAAGCCATTATATGGATATTTATCTAAGACAAAACAATTCTTTATAAATAATGAAAATATAGCATTGATTTCATTTTTTACTATTTTTGACTCAATATAAGATAGCTTCTTTTAAAATGGCTTAAAAAATTGTAGGTTAGATTTAAAATATTATACTTGATTCAAGCGAAATGTATTGAACACAGATCACTCAACATAAATAATATAAATGTTGTTAAATGTTGTTAATTAAAACAACGGTAACATAAGTATAGACATTTTGGCATAACTTTTATTGATAGTATTTTTTTTAAATAGTATAATTCAGTAGATGGTAACAAAAGCAGCGTCAGGTAAAATAATATTTTTAAATGAAATATAATATTAATATAATAAGATATTCAAGAACCATAATTATACATATGATGTTTTCAAAATTTAACAATTAGTATACTTGAACGTTCGCGTGCTCGTAAGTATTTAATATAATTGAACATTTTAGTACTTTAAAACAAAAAAATCAATGCATGTTTCAAAGTTACTATTTTGTGAGTTTAGTTTTACTCTTAGTTATTAAAGAACCTTCAATATATATTCAATATAAATCAAGACAAGTCAGAACAGTTGAAAAAAGTGTAATACCAAGTTATAAAATAGCGTAATAATGCCTTAAAAAATTAATACACAGAATAAATGAAAACAGCCAGTTTAAGAACAGTTATATTTCGTTTAATAGTCGTACAAATCTACCACAGGAGGTTAAGCCACCTTTATAGGCACAGCTCTAGGTGAAAGAGGTCAGCTGACGCTGGATTATAATCCATATTTAGGTTAAGCTCTTGGTAACGCAACTGTAAAAGCTTTGTTCAATTTCTTAGCTTTTCTATTCTATATTTTATAACCTATAGATAACTAGAATTTTTAAACTCTTGGAAGATATTAGAACGTATTTCATGTGACCCGTGTGGTGTGTCGTTATCACATTGCGTCTAGTAATTGAACTCATTGCTTGCTTGCTTGCTTGGTTTAATAAAGAAGATGTCGTAAATAAGACGCTTTAAAAGTTATATAGTGCATTTAAAACTAATAATTTATTTATCGATATCGTGTTCATTTATATTAATAATTCTTAATAAAATAATAACTTATAGAAGTGTATGTATTATACATTTATGTAAAATTTTAGATGTAATTGTATTGACTTCAATGCATGTTGATAAAAATTGCTGTAAAATCTATAGAAACTATTGGTTTTGGAATTAAAACATACATTGTAGTATTTGTATGTTACTTATTATATTACAGAAATATAATTATGAATTCAATTATTTTAATATTATTTCTAGTAATAAATGTGTTTTATGTATACTTCATTAGAGGAATGGAATTATTCATTAAACAACCGGCAATGGATACGAGCACGATCACATTAACTTTTTAATAGTAAATATTTAAATATAATATATATTTAATAAAATAATTTCCATCATCTAATTATTAGACACTTAGTCATTATCAATATATTTTTTTTATTTCCTTAAAAATTAAAAAAAATATTAATTTTTTTTTTTCTAATTGTAAACACTATTTACTAACATTAAATCGCGTCGATTGGGACTAATCCAAATCGCGTGATAGGTTTTTGAGTGTACATAAAAAAATTATATGTAAAATAAAAAACGATTTTACTGGATAACTAATCAGCTTTAAGTTACGTGACTATGCATCGATTGGTAACAAAACGTCAATTGCACGGTTAGGCTGTGAGAGAATAGAGACAAAAAAAAAACACATACACACACATACATACATGTTTTTAAAAACTGTTATAAATTACTCAGAATAACTCAAAGATATTACAAAAAAATACTATTTTAAAAATTGGGATGATTTTGATAACTTAGTTAAACAGAAAGTTATTAAGCAAAAGCAATTATTTAGAACCGGTTATATAAAAACATCAATATAATTTTAACTTTTTATGACAAAACTCAAGGCATAATATAACTTATAATGTATAATCTAATTTCAATTACAGATAGTCTAGTTATTGTTATATTACTTTGGGTCTAAATAATAGTAATAATCTTTTTACACTTACATTCTTTTACGATTTTATTTAGAAATAGCTAAAGTTCAATCTAAAGTTTAATTAAATTGAACAAATTTTAATGAACTTGGAACATTCTTTACTTTGAGTTTATTTGATAAAATGGATCTTTAAATAATTGAGTTTTCTGAATTAATAATGAACGGCACATTAAGAGCAACATTTTATAATGAATGAAGAAATGAAACAGGATTTTGTATTAAATGCAATTAGATTTATAATTATTGATAAATAAACACAAAGAAATAGATGAGAACAAAAGAAAATATAACTTTAGAAGTATATTGCAAAATAAAAGACTATAACCCCTTTAGATATAATTTTGTTTAGATGAAAAAATACCTACATCTGAATAAATCTTATCCGTTTTCGACTGACAGGTTATTAGATAAAGTAAGTCATCAAAATTTATGACACGATCCTTTGGATGGTACGAAAAAAGGTACATTGCAAGGTTCTTTTATTTTTTTTATATTTGACCAAAAAATTTAGAAAAAAGTTAAATAGACTTAGATAAAATATATTCTATAATATTTATTTACACTCGTAATAGAAAATTTATAACAACATTTAAATGTTCAAATTGCTCTATCTGAAAGGCGTCATGATTTTTAATGCGAGATCTTCTGATCAAACTAGGGAAGGAATTGAAATTTTCCTTTCTAATATATATTTCTTCGTTATATATAAAATTGCCTTACTAACTAAACACAGGCAAGAAGCGGTCGGCAAAAGTTGTATGTAAAAGTATATATATCGTGTTTTAGCGTTTAATATAAACAACGGTGTGAAATTTGAGAAATATGAAAGATTCCATATTGTAAAAGCGGTATAACTTTACTATGTCTATAAATTTATTTCTATGTAAATAAATTTTGTCACACAAAAAATATATTAATTCACAAAAACGACCCTTAAAATACTATAATAAATTATGTTCTACCGCACGGTTAGTTGTGAGCGACAAGATTTAATAAATATTCATGATCTAATATTCTGTTCGCGCTATAAAATATAGTGAAATAGGTTTTTAACTGGTTTATCAACTATTTTCCAATTCCTGTCAGGTTTTTAAAACGAAATATTAGAATTATTTCATTTCCCAATCTCGGGTACTAACAACTGTACTCTTTTTATATATCTACCACCAGGTGCTAGAATAACTTTATATTTATAGGGTAGTTACTAATAATATCAAATATATGAACTAAATTAAAAAACTAACCATAAACTTGCAGCTTTATCTTGTTCCTTCCACTCTTTCTAGTTATGACATATTTTATATGTAGTTTATTTTTATGATATACAAACCCTAACCTTATACTTTTTATTGAAACTTATTACATTTAAAATGAAACTCAGAATTAGTATTACGATAGAATATATATTTAAAAAAAGGGAACAATATGAATACGAAAATTTCGACCAATTTTCGATGAAATGTTTATTCATAAATATTATATTATATAAGAAGACTATAATTCAAAAATAGAAAATAAATAAAATTTTATTAGTAAATCTTTAAAAAATATTTTTTTTAGTAGTAATTTGGATGTAGAAGAGTAAACGATAAAACAATGTCTCCCAGCCCTTATCGTTAGTGTGCACTTTAATGTTTCCGGGAAACTCAAGACAATGGACGGATGAAATTCAATATTTGAACGTTTCAGATAAGCTCTGTCACATCCACGGAGATGATCCCGTACAAGCTAGATTTATGTATTAACAAGGAATATTCTAGTAGTTTTAATAGTTAGAATGTATTATTTAATAGGATATCTATTTCTTTTGTTGTTTAACTCATCTGTTTTAAAGTAATAACATAGATATAAAGTAGCTTGGATTCTTTTTTTTTTTAAAGGTCCGTATTTTTTAGCTAATAGTACAACTAATAAAGCTACAGAATGCAATATAAAAGCAGTCTAATGATTTTGATAGCACGTACATATGTTAAGCTTCTGCATTTTAGAAATAGTCGTTTTAAGTCACTGTACTCCTGTATATATTAACCGCAGAATGTTGTATGCATAAGTAAATATTGGATTCTCTACGAATTTCTGTATTGACGCAGACTGAATATATTAACTCCATCCATTGTGCATGGACCCTCTTCTAAAGGTTAGGGTTGAAATAGGCCCTCAAAGTAGGATTAGTTGGGAAGTTGATTACAGGACTTTGCAAAGATTTAATTAATGTTTTATATTCAATCATATAGGGCTAAAATGTATTTTTCTAAAATATATTTTTTTCTAAAATTTTGAACTGAAATCATATTGATATTATTAATTATGTACTTATTATTTCATTTTATATAACTATTTATTAAACAGGACAACATTGTCCTTCTGAAAATTGCTTTTAGTCTGAAGACATTACACAAGCGTATACAATGACCTCTTTTAAATAGAAACTAACGATAAAAGGAATAATTGAATTACTGTAATAAGATTATAAGAAATATTTTCTACTTAAAAATATATAATAACTAGGAGCGCGAACCAGATCTCAATTTTGACTCGGTGTGTTCTCAAAATCTCGGTATGTGTTAGCATACAAAATATCGACGCATCATGTCCTCAATTATTTTTCAAGATGAAACACATTATTACATTTTTATAATTTTATTTTTTTTAAACCAGCACCAGACTGATGTATATCAGTATGAAAAATTTCAAAATTTTTGGATATATCGTTTTTGATTAATGCTTGCACAAAGGATGCAGAAAGTCTCTCATAGAGAGCTTCGCTCGTTTCGCTCGCTCCGCTCGTTTCGCTCAAGTAAGGGTTTTCTTTCTAATATTAATGTTATAGATTCACATTTTAAAACATTATATAAGAAGTATAGTGTAAATATACTTACTGTTAGCCGTTCCTGTGGGAATCTTGTGGAAGTTTTGAATTAAAGGATTGATAGGATTTATGGCATGCAAAAGCGAGTTATTTGATACAGTTTTCGAAAAACCTCGTATAGAAGTATGCTTATTATCAAGTTTTAGATTAACATCATCACGTGTTGTATCTTCTTTTAAATGTTTCAATCCTCTTGTACTACTTCTATTAAGAGTATTCGCGTAATCATAAAACAATTTCGATCGTGTCTCTTCATCAATTTTTAGTTTTCCCATAGTTTCATCATTGAATTCCTCTACCTTTGGATTGTCTTTTTGCATATATTTATCGATATCGGAGAGACTAGAACTATTAATTTTATAATTTTTAATAATTTCATTTGTTAATCTGTCTGGAATTTTATTATCATTAATTTCAATTTTAATTTGTTTATCAATTTCAAAAATTGATTCATTTGAAGGTAATGTTTCAAAAATATTTTTATTTGTTTCTTTAATGTTAGTAATATCGTAATTCTTTGTATTGCATTTTCGTCTAAACCTATTTAGTAATCCCTGATAAGTGCTTACAGTTATTTCTTTATATGATAATTCTTTAAGAAATTTTGAATCTTTAAGTAACCAATTTGATTTAATTATTGAATTAATATTTTTTACTTGTTCAGGTTTATTATGTCTATTATTGTTGTAAGCAGAAATATTAGAATCAGCCATTTCCGTATGAATTGTGAATATGAAAAGAATTAAGGGTAGGGAAAGGATGAAATAGGGTAAGTTTAAGGTTGGTTCTAAAGGGGGTGAGCAGTTGAAGGGCGATGGTTGCCGTTGACGCCTCATGCCAGGCCGGCGATCAGCGCCGACTATACTGTAACAAGAATTTAATTTATTAACTTGCTGAACATTCAAAAACACAGTATATTCATTTACAAATAATTTATGTTCTATAACAGATAATGAGAAAAATAAAATCGTATTAAAAAATATCAAGAAAACTTTCAAAGGATATCATTTTGTTGAAAAGACTAAGTATACTGAAAGTAATATCTACTTCATTTCATTAAAACTTTATGATGAAAAACTATATATATATGGCAATGAATTTTAAAATGTTTTAAACATATCTGTAAAGTCAAAGTTCGTTTACGAAAACATATTAAACTTACTTAATTACTTTACCGTGACTCTACAAAGCTTAAAATGAACGCTTTTTGGGTCTTTTAAAATTTAATATATTATCTTTAATTTAATAAATAATATGTAAATAGATATTCATTTAGCAGATTTAGATTACGTTGTTAAGTCTTTTTATTCTATTTAGTCTAATTAATTTATTTAGTATATTTAGTATATTTAGTATATTTAGTATATTTAGTCTATTTAGTCTATTTAGTCTATTTAGTCTATTTAGTCTATTTAGTCTATTTAGTCCATTTGGTCTATTTAGTCTATTTAGTATATTTAGTCGATTTATCTATCTTCGGCTCTCCCAGCAAATGTTATTTTTTTGTTATAAGTAAATAAAGTTGCCATAAATGTTTCCGTAATGATAAAACAAAAAAAATACAATTCGAATTTAATTTAAGAAATTACCTATTAGGAGTAACAATTTAGCAATTAGGTAAGCGATGCGCGACGTCTCAGTAACTCGATTTCCTCAATTAAGACCCGTTTCCTCCAACAACGCCTTTTCATTGATATCAAAGTGTATTAACTGTTTCCTAGTAATTTATTAAAATACAAAAGACACCTTTTGCGTTTTGTGTTAGAAGACTTTGTTTAAAAATAATTATACAGTAATCAAAGCCGTGTACAATTTCTTAATGAGATTTATTGTTTCTATGTATTTTTTAAATCGTTTAAATTCTGACGCTATAATACGCTACTTAAATATTTTAACGAAAAAGATGGAAATTTTATTTTTAAGTTGAGAGTTATTTTATATTTTTTGTATATTTGATATCAATAGGCTGTTGAAAGTAGTCCTAAGTCAATCTTGAAAATTATAGTCACTTATGTTTCCTCCAAGGTTTTATATCTCTAATATTTTCTTATAGCCTTGTCGTGATTTTTTATGAAATTATTATAATTATATATATATGTATATATATATATATATATATATATATATATATATATATATATATATATATCTATGGTGGTTTAATTTATACATTATAAAAGTTGTAATTAAATAATAAACTTATACATCCCTTTTATTATAAACCCTTTCTGTTCTTTAATTATACTGTTCTTATATAACATAAAACCACATTGAAATTTGAAAACAGAATTATTAATTATTCAGAAATTGTAGGACAGATTATTTTACTCATAAATATCTAAAAACAACGCACAAATTTTCATTCAAATTAAGCAATAGGATTAAAATAAATTCAGGTGAGATATTTTATTTGGGGAGGTGGGGCGGGTCGGGGGGATTAAAAGAATAATTGTCATATTCGGTTCTTATAATTTAGTTTAGTTTTAGAGTTTAGTTTATAATAATTAAGTATTATGAATGACTTAATATCGTAATCTGAGTTAAGAAAAAGTGTAATTGATGTTTTTTTAACTATAAAATATAATATATATTTATATTAACTTTTATTGTTATAGTTATCTCTATATTTAGTCGATACCATCATTAAGTACCTATATCAATTTAAAGTAACATATAATAAAAAATATATTATTTTTACACACTCTCGTAAAAGTATGGAATATCCAACGATATGGAACTCGACCCAGACCAATCTCTTTCACTTCTTCACATGCATTAATCTCTTTATAAATGTCAAAATTGTAATTATTTTCGAAAATAAATACGAACACATTTGCTTAAAAAATTGTGAAATTTATAACAACCTAACTACCACAAATACAAAAATCTTTGATATAATAGTAGTGTAGTTTCCTACTCTAAATGATTGCGCTATTGTGCTTACGACCCAGCTCTAAACAACTGGACTCTCAAACAGTAAGTGAACTAGCTATTATGACTTAGAATGTTTTACAACTTGTAGGTAAGAGTCGTTGGATTCTATGAATTAAGGCTTTTCACTATTTTAATATTTCAGATTTATTCTTATTTTAAAAAAAAAATATTTTTAACGCTTTTATACTAAAAAGCGTAAATTTTCCACTTTTAAGAAGTAATTTAATTATTATATTAGTATTAACCTAATTTTTATACATATTTATTTCAGTTTAAACAAGCTCTAAACGATCAATGATTAATTACTGTATAACAAGTTAAAACAATTATCTTAATCCATATATTTTGAAGACAATAAGAGTGTCCGCGCGCGAGGGTCCGGATGCTCCTGGCGATCTCAATCAGCGAGCCCTTTGAACCGTCTTTATAATTGGTTAAAAAAAAAATATTCCTATAATATTGAAATGGTGTATTTCTATTTTAAATTAAGTTATTAAATAAAAGGTTTATAACACCTACCTCGACGTTTCGATGAGTGCAACCTGATTAATGATTGAATGAAATTAATTTAATTTGCGAGAGTTTAAAAATATGGTATAGTTTAATACCAAATTTTATAAACACATCCAGTTCTTTTAGCGTGACTCGCGAACAAACAAACTGAAAAATAGAGAAACGGATAATTCTATTAATATTAATCTACAGTAAAATTTTAGTCAATGGAAACAGTACAAGTGTGTTTTTTAACGAGGAGTTACCCTAAAAAGGGCCTTACTGGTCAGTCGGTCTAATGCAGCCCCCAGAAGGGAATGGGGATTCTAATTTAAATTCCATTGACCGACATTGAATACATCACGCAACGCAATATTGTTTTATGTGAAAATAAGATAGAAAATGGTATTACGTACCTGAATAAGATTAATATATACGTAATGACTGACCCTTGCGTTATACTCGGTAGCGGATGCGACTTGCGATGGCTGGTTGTTTGTACGTTGAGTTTGCAATATTTATTGAACACGAAACATTGGGACATCGCGTCCCATTCATTGCGGTGGGACTCGTTGTTCGCAAATTGTTTATTATTTATTTTGACGTGTTTGAAACAATGATCACGTTGCTGAGTTTGTGGTGTAGCTTTTCAGACCAGGCCGCGTTTGAAATCCTCGCTCCGTAGACTTAATTTTAGGTTGAAGAGTGTCTCTACAAAAGGGCTTATTTCAATAAGTATGTTGTCAAAATAGGCCCTTCTTTCACTTCCATGTCACCCAAGTGATCACTGATATTGATTCAAAGCTGAAAATAAATAAAAAAATAAAATAAAAGACAAACAAAACACAATTACTTAAAATATATATTACTGAAAATATAAATGCAGATATATATATATATATATATTTATATATCTGTAAAAAGATTCATAATAAGCCTTAAAACAAACAAACAAAATAGCTTAACTATATTTTTTTTATTTTTTAGAACACAATTAAGTTTCGTTTTGAGTTTCTCTCTTTGTGTTTAATATTCCATTATAGCGCTATTTTTTTTTCAGTTTAGTGACCATTGTCTGAGTGGTCTCATTTTAAATAGTTTCTCTATTGTCCTGGATAGCCCATTATCTTTGAACAATAACACTATGTTTATCGTACTTTTAGTTGGACTAGTTATATTGTAGTGAGAAATAAACATATTATATTATATTGCTATTGAATTATACGGTTATATTACAGAGAAAATCATTATTTTTATCTCATTAACATCATTAAATTTTTGAAAAAAATATTCCTTTATTTTGTGGTATTCTGAACACACTATTTTCATATTAAAGTATTATAATAAAACTATATTTAATCCAGACTTCCATTACATAGAGGGAAACCAAATCCATTAATCTGTGAAAATAGAAATAGGAAAAAAAAAATAACAGAGATAGAGTGAAACTGAGTTTACCCAAAAGATCTTGAAGTCACTTTGAAGTCTAATAATCGCAAAATAAAATTATAAGCATCAGAGCAACAACTTTTAAAAATATCAATTCAAAGCTTTATTTTATTTCTTTTGTATACATATAATGAAATGGGACATTAAATAAGTTGATTTCGTTATTACAAATCTCAAGGAAGTTTATCGCGCGGACTCCAGATCGGTTTTAACTAGGTCCACGCAAGCGGGGATTGCCTAGCGACGCAGTGCGCGCGAAACAAAAACGTTCTATATGTTAACTATATGGGACACATTTTATCATTTTATCTATAATAATGATTCTGCTGATTTTCAATCCAGAACCTGTTTTGGTCATTATGCGCATGTGTACAAAATTTCGTGCGTGTAGCTTGTAAATTGAAGGAGGAGTAGGGTAAAAAATAGTTGAAAATTTGGGTAGTAAAGAGCTTCGCATCGCGCAGCTCAATAAATTTCTTATATGTAAAATAATAATATACGAAAAATTCCCTCATAAATATTTTTACTACACGTTGTTGAAACATTTCTGATAAAGTTTACAATAATGGCCTGGCTTAATATATTCAGAAAATGATTGCAGACATGTAAATAACTTCGGTGTCAACAATATAATAAAAGGAACGCATGAGATAATATTGAAAATTGTTTTAACTATTTATAAGTGTTCAAGTAAATATATATTTATATTTTATTTATTTACGAAATATATATTTAATATCTCATATGTTGTTACTGAAACTATGATATTAGATAAACAAACTAAAATAAATTAAAATTTATATAAGTATATTAATAAATCAGTTATTGATATCTTAGTTATATCAAACGTAATATATGTAAAATAAATTGAAACCAATCTATCATTGATTGAGTTTTGTTTTTATTTAGTCTTATAATAATATTTTAACAGTGTGAATTTTTAACGAGGTTTATACATGAACAATTAATTAACTATTTGTTGTTATTGCCAACACAAGAATTTAAGTATCGATATTAGTGATAATTGCAGATAGGGGATTTATTTTGTTCCTTCCATGGTGAAATGACCAAAACGCAAATTATAAACGCAACCGATGCTATACTGTCCGGACATGACATGACGTCACAAGATATCACACATGACGTCCGACATGACGTCACAAACTGAACTGCAACCCAACAAAAATATTCGACTCAATTTTTGAATTTTTGAATTTTTCAAACTAAAAAAAAACTGAAGAGATATATATGTATATGACATTGTGTAGTTATCTAATTTTAGTTTTTTAAATATTATTATATAGAAACATATAATCTTTGTAAAGTAAGCATAATAACGAAATAATATTTTCCCCTTACTTTTGGGTCTCGAATTGCTTACAAATACCAATTAAAAACTACGACCGCTGTTTTCAAAGCAACATAATACGAATACGTCAAAAGTTTTACAGCACCGATAGTAGACAACAAATTAATTACAACCTGAAATTTTCTAAAAACATTGTTATCTAAATACACAGTGCAGTTTATTTGTTACCAAACTTTATTATTTTATGTAAATCTACTTTTATAACTCTGATTTTGTAATTATTTTAATAATCGTTTAAATGTTTTGGTACGTAGCAATATCAAATAAACTCATCCAAAACGTTCTAAAAGTTAAAAGTTTCTAGTTAGTAGTAATTATATATACAAATACTAATAAAACAGATATTTATAAATTACGAAATTAAAATTCATTATTATTATTACTTATTATTATAGAGATATTATTAATCTGACTTGTATTACTTATGTAAATAAATGCTAGGGGAACATACTCATGTTCTTTTATAAAAAAATAATTCACTACCAGTATTGGTATCTGTGCCCTACTGCACTCAAAATATAAAATTGTAACCCTAGTTGTTAAGGCTGTGATATATAGACTAGCCAATTTACATAAATTTTCATTCATTTCAAATAAATTACTTGTTATAATCTAAAAATATGAAGTCAAATCACGTCAAATTGTCTCCTTTACTTTGAGCTCCTTCAAAGTTAAACGAACTGTGTCCAAATAAAGCTTACGAGTACACCAGTCAAGCGTGATCTGTAGATTTGAGTAAATCCTTTTTGGATGTCCTTTTACGGCGAGGACCCTATTTGTGTACTAAAGGTTGTCGTTATAATAGGGAGATCTAAAGGACTCACCAAAATAATGGACTCAACGGCGAGGCCCGGTTATATTATATGATTTTATTATATTTAATGAAATAAAATTTTATGTTTAATTAATATAATTTTAAACTATGTATATATTATGGATTATTATTAAGGGTTCCTGAGAATCTTTCGATGTTTGCTTCGATACAGAATGCAAATCTAATTTAAGAAACAGAATTTTTACTATACTTATAGGATTATATAAATTATGTTTAAAATTCAATATTAAAAACTTAAACAATAATTTTTTTTTAATAATTGTAAATTTAGTATCAAATCACGTATACTATAAAATCTAGTATCTAAATCCTTTATACGGAGTTACGGATTATTCAAGTACTTCATAATTTAACAAGTTGGGTAACAGCATGTACGGTATACATTACATATATAGATAGTTAATACTAGAAATATGTTAAATATAATAATATATTGAATGCAGAGATTTGTAAAGATAAAAAAATATATATTTTTCAAACACAATTATATACTTCTGCAGTCGTTTCGTGAATGAGGACTCTTTTGTTTTACCAGTATATGCTGCAGCCTTAAAGCTATGATTCAAAGAAATTTGGATTCAATTTATACACACGCTTACGCGTTGTCCTTCCATTGCTTGCCAATTTAACAGTACATTAGTTTGCTCCTGTATTTTACATTTGAACTTGTTAATCTGTTAAGATTTTTCTTACCAGGTTGACTGGTTCCAATAACAGATGTTATCATTTATTCTAATTTTTCTTATGAAAATAGGTTTGTGCTTGACTACAGCCTCACTGATGTGAAGCTTGGATGTAGTCTAAGACGTTACACGTTTTCCTAGGAATTCCTATATTCTTGATTTAAAGATTGTTGTTCACCGAAAAACACAGGTAGAAAGTTCGAGAATTCTTTCTCGTCCTTATAATAAATATTAAAACAAAAATATTTAATAAGAGCTGACCTTTGAGGATCACGACAATTAATAGCCATTCGATCAGGTGAGCTGACAACAATGATACAGATAGTATTGATCGATCTTTCAAAAAGTTTATTACTCAGGGAAAGAAACCAGACAGTAAGGCTTGAGAGGAAAGCTTGCTTATAAAGCTATCGAGCCATACCCTTTCAAAGTCTTTGAAGATATCGAAAGACCGCCAGTCCTTTCCCGAACTTTTCAACCGCCTAACACTATAGTTTGTGCGCTGTAGCATGACGCGGTCAGTGACTGTCAGTGACTGAGAGTGTCAGTCATGTTTCCTTTCTCTGTTGAGTGTTGCCGCAATTTACAAATTATTTCTTAGTATTTTATATCACATTCATAATATATAATAACTGAATTAAATTAAATTAAGTCCAAACAGAATGTCTTAGTCTACAAATAAAATCAAACGGAAAGGAATCAGTGGAATAATTATGCAAAGTGTTATGCATAGAACACAACGCCCTAGACGTATTTAGTGATGGGATGTACTGCTATGATGGATGGTCGATGTTTTTTTATATTAAAAAAATTATATTGTGCGTAAATAGTTCGATTTTTATTGTTTAGAAATCTAAAACTATATTAATAAAAGAATTTAACTATATGTTCTATTCTTTTATTATAACATTGCTTAAAAGATTGCTGAAAATACATTTTATTCATTAAAACTCATTTAAGAGTCAGCGCTAGCACTCATACTGACCGAATTGCATGTACAAATAAAATTCCCGAAGCCCTGAAGCGCTATAAAGCAAACAATGTTGAAACAAAAAAAACATTAGCCCTATTTCGATTATTTTATATAAGTGAGGTGAAGTTCATAAACGGAGCTATACTGCACAATAAAACATTAATTTAATAACAATATTAATGAAAACTAGATTTATGTTGCAAGTATCGTAAGCGAAAAAAATGAAATGCATAACGTCCTTCCCTAGTCAGGTGGTACTTACAGATGTCACCCGCACCATGCCACAGTGCACAAACTATAGATGATTTGAACAGCAGACACTAGAATAGCCACAGTTGATCGATTCTGGCTAAAGCTATATAGTATAGATCACCGTAGAGGTTGTTCGATTATAGAAACGCCAGAAGCCTGCTATTAACGACGCGTTCTTCACTCTTATACAATATAAACGTTACCTTTACGGACCTGTAGTTAGTAAGGTTACCATTGTAGCTTTTTTTTTAAGTTCAAGCTTCTAAGAACTTAGCACTTTACCAATTTCAAGAGAAAATTCAATGTAATTTCCTACCTCCTTAAATGCCAGGTAAATTTGGAGATGTCATGATACTATTATCAGAAGTGTCTCCAAATAGTGAAACAAAACCTATATATTTATTCGCACCTATTTAAATAAATTATATATTATATTTACAATGGTTAAGTGATAGAATGTTATTATATATAATATTTTTATTGGCAGGAACTGACTTTAAGGTGAAATTTCGAATAATTACTTCATTACAGCCTCAGTTGAATGAAACTATTCTCATATAACTAGTTTAAAATATTTGTTTTGAGTCTATTTAGTTTATTTTAGGTAAATCTTTAATAAGGTTTATTTTTGTCAGTTCTATTTAAACTGACAAAAATATACGCATTGTAGCTTCTTAAATCAAAGAGGCGCTTTAACGTAGACAGATACTTAACATACCATACCATTTCTATCCAAGACAGTCAAAAAGATAAGCTCTTATCACTGACTTTTTCTTAACACTGCGCAAATACCAGCCATATTCTTTTATAAACGTCTTACTGCAAACGAGGTATTATTCAAAATTTTATAATAATTAACACGATGTAACTATGGGTATCTATTTTCTAAATTTAAAAAATTCTAGCTTATGAAGATACTGTTCATTCGGTTTCGACGGGAAGCTTTATAGAAAAAAAAAATTACCAGATCAAAAATGTGGTTAAACTTTATCAACATTAACTGTATACAATTTATTTTCTTCTTAACGTTAAAAATTAATAGCTGGTACTCGCGTTTCTACCCGTGTCCAAATGATTTTATTTACTATAGTATAACTGAGAATAGCAGCGTAATTTTATATAGTTTATAGCAATAAAACAAACTTCATTACAGCAATAAAACAAACTTTTCCACTTTTTAATATAGATAAAATTTTCGACTTTGAACAGATAGACATATTTTCTGAATATATAGCAGAGAAGGTCGCAAGATTCCCACTTTACATTGTTATGTTTTTGAAGTCTAATTTTCTAAGAGAATGTCTCTTAACGAACCACGTCACATACAAAAGACATTTTTACAAGAAAATGGAAAGTGAGTGATGTTTAATGTAGTTAGTTGTTTCAAACAAATTGAGTAGAATCTGATAAAAATACAAAAAGTGAAAATTATAAAAAATATATATGGACAAAAAAAACTCCAATTAAACCATGGCATAGAATCAACATAAAAGTAAACAGAAATGAATTTGAAATTAACCAAGTACAAATAAAAAAACGCTTTAGTTGCAAACGCAATTTATTCTTCAAACAAAGAACTGCTTTTTGTTATAAAACAATTCAATTTTTTCTCAAAGATCAATATTATGAAAGTATTGTTGTTTAACCAATTTTAACTTTTACAATGTGTAATAACATTGAAAAGACGCAACAATAAAAATATGTGTTTAATATTATCTGTAAACATATAATACTAATTCAATTTAAAAAAAAATAGGAGAAAAAAAAAATCAATATGAACAGGGTTCGAACTCTCCACCTCTGGGAAACCATCCTGTCGGTTTACTAATTGAGCTACTGTATAGTTGCAACCTCAGATAAATTTAGCATTTTCTATGTAAAACGTTTATATTCTAACCAAATATTATAAATTTCTTGCATACAGGTAGAATAACATTGAAAAGATGCCACACTCGAAATTAATATCAGAAATCATCAAAAATTCTGTTTATTTCAAATTTCATAAATTTACCATAGTTATACTTGTTTATAGATACATTTCAAATACCATTATAAAATGTGGTAAAGACCATATTTTATAGATTACTTAGCTTACGTGCTAGAAGAGACTTTTGAATATTAGTTGTCAAAGACATGTTTGTATGTGTTTCGTCATATGTTAGATTATGGATTGATTAATTTCCCATAACGCTTGCTTTTTCAAACCAAATTTTTATATTACCTAAACGCGTGGACATAAAAAGTAAAGTTCATAGTTTTAATGGGAATGACACCATAGTTTACTATTCTTTGATATAATTAATGAAAATGGTTGAAGATTGTTTAATAAAGAGGTCGTTTAGAAAGCCTTCGCACACCAGTCACTATATACGCTCTCAGTTGCACTAGTACGTGGTTCACTTAGCAGCAATCAATTCTACTATCTTGCCTCCGCACGTTAAATTAAACTCAATGTTATGGTCTAAACTCTAAAGCAAGCACGCCGTATATATACAAGGTTCCATCGTTGTAGCAAAAGTAACGTACAAGATTGTTGCTTAAAACAGTATCACTGAACATATACGATGAACATAACTGATATGTATTATATCAGAATTTAGAATTCAATAAGTCAGTGATAAGAGATATGTCTTAGATTCGGAGACGGGGTAGCGAAAATTTTAATTACAGTGTTAAGTCTGTAAGCCTATTGAAACAATTAGTTTGCCGAATTCATTCGGATACTTGTTAGATGCTAACATTTTGCTTGCGTACTTACTTGGATATTAAAATGGAAACGAATGTTTATACAAAAGTTGCACTGCACTTGGGGAATGATTCTCTGGCCCATACGGCAAAAGAGAAAGCCGATCTCTTGGGCACTCTTTTTGCCTCAAACTCGACCTTGAACGACCAAGGGAAAACACCGCCTACCATCCAGCGGTGTCAGAGTTCAATGCCGGAAATAATTTTCCGGCAAAAAACCATTCGACGGTCTCTAATTTCCTTGGATGTTCATAAGTCGAGTGGGCCGGATGGCATTTCCCCAATCGTGCTACGAACATGTGCCCCTGAGTTGACTCCAGTGCTAACGCGTCTATTTCGGTACTCCTATTTCAAAGGCGTAGTCCCGGTCTCATGGAAGTGTGCTTTTGTCCATCCGATCCCTAAAAAAGGTGATAGCTCGGACCCAGCTAACTACAGACCTATCGCCATCACCTCTCTTCTCTCCAAAATAATGGAGAACATCATCAACCGACAGCTCCTCGCGTACCTTGAGGATCACCAGTTGATCAATGACCGACAATATGGCTTTCGCCATGGTCGATCGGCTGGTGACCTCCTGTTATATCTTACACACCGTTGGGCTGCGGTTATTGAAAGCAAGGGAGAAGGTCGGGCAGTTAGTCTGGATATAGCGAAAGCCTTCGATCGTGTATGGCACAAAGGGCTTCTTTCGAAGCTTCCTTCCTATGGGCTTCCCGAGAGTTTATGCAAGTGGATCACCAGCTTCCTCACTGGGCGGAGCATACAGGTCGTTCTCGACGGTTTTTGCTCGGACCCCGTGAATGCTGGTGTACCCCAAGGCTGCGTGCTATCCCCAACCCTGTTCCTCTTGCACATCAATGATATGTTAGACATTTCCAACATACATTGTTATGCGGATGACAGCACTGGGGATGAGGTATACTCCGGCCGTGCAGGTCTCTCTCGGGAAAACGTCGACGAGTGCCGAAAGAAACTTGTGTCTTCTATAGAGACCTCCCTGAGGACGGTCTCAGAATGGGGTAAACTGAACGAGGTTCAGTTTAATCCCCAAAAGACACAGGTTTGCGCGTTTACCACTAAGAAAACCCCATTTGTCGTATCGCCGCTCTTCGATAGCACACCCCTCGATGCCTCGCCAAGTATCAGAGTACTGGGACTCGGCATTTCGAGCGACTGTCAGTTTCGTGGTCACTTGGAGAGCAAGGCCAAGTTGGCCTCGATGAAATTGGGTGTGATCAATAGAGCGAGACAGTATTTCAATCCTGGCCAAAGACTTGCGCTTTATAAGGCGCAGGTTCGGCCACATATGGAGTACTGCTCTCATCTCTGGTCCGGATCACCCCAATATCAGCTTCTACCTTTTGACCGCGTACAACGGAGAGCCGTACGGATTGTCGGAGACCCGGTGCTCTGTGTACGGCTGGACTCTTTGGCATTGCGTAGAGAAAGGGCTTCTTTGTGCGTCTTCTATCGCATTTACAACGGGGAGTGTTCCGAAGAGCTATTTGATCTGATGCCTGCCGCCGAATTCCATCACCGCACAGCACGTCACCGCTTGCATTTCCATCCACACCACCTGGATGCATGGCGATCTTCTACTGTGCGGTTTTCAAGGACTTTTCTTCCACGTACCACTAAGATGTGGAATGAACTTCCTTCGGCGGTGTTTCCAGATCGATACGACATGGGTACCTTCAAAAAAGGCGTTTACTCTTATCTCCAAGGCCGGCAACGCTCTTGTGCGTCTTCGGATGTTGCAAGAGTTCATGGGCGGCGGTGATCACATTTGACCTGTGACCCGCACGCTCGTTTGCCCTCCTATATCATAAAAAAAAAAAAAAAAATATTATTATTATATAATTAAATATTTAAAGGAAAGTTCACAAGTTATAACTGGTATTGATTCCAAGATTCAAGTTTAGTTCTGTTAATACGACTATATGGTGTCAAGTTTATATCCTCAAAGCTAGATCGTTAATAAAGTGAAAATATTTTATATAATCAAGTGAAAATAAATAAATATTTTATATAATAAAGTGAAAATTCTTGTTACGCTTAAAACAAACCGAAATAAATATTCCGTCATTTGCAAGCCAGATTTCATCATATTTGAAAGGTTTTAAATGAATATTCTTGATGTTGGGGGGGTGGAGGCACTTTGATATAAGCTATTGAAAGAAAAATAATATGATTATATTATAACTGCTATTTAACATAATATGCCGTCTTAATAAATGTACAGTTTTAAATATTGTGCATCATACTAACTAACCAGATACTAAAATTAGTAAAAATATATACGAGTAAATTTTAAATTTGTAAAAGGTATAGTTATTCTTGTCTTATGTTATATCAAACAGCACCAAGAAGTAGTTGTGAGTAAATGTTAGAATTTACGACTCTACTGTTTTTCTTTAAAAGAAATATATTTTATACTTTGTTAAAACAGGGGACTGAATTGACTCGCGTTCGAAAGGTCGTAGGTCAAGAGAGCCATTCAAAATCTTTTTATATCGTGTTTTCTAATGAATTACTTGAATGCACACCGCATTTCTATTTTATGCATATTTTTTATAAGAACTATAATAAAACAAAAGATATCATATAGAAAAACATACTAATCCAATAATAAATGATTTTGTTAGATATAAAGTCACAAACAAGTTACATTACACGTATACATTTATAGCTTATACACGTTTGACAACACACTTCCATTGTTCATAAGATATTCAGTGAAATAATTATTAAAGAGACGAAGCTTTTTAGTATTCCATATATTCACTGTGTGAGTGGCTGCCCTAATGCGTTACATTATAAATAAGAAAAAGAGAGAAATAAAAAAACTTAAAATTGAGATTACTTTTATTACATATATTAAATTATTATGAATAACATAAAAATTATTTACACCAAAACTAGAAATGTAGTATTTTTTTAGTAATGTAATATAGGAATAGATGTTAGTTTTAATTTTATGTGAGCAGAAAGGGACAACATATGAAAATGATGCCAACAAAGTCTCAAACCTTAAAAATACATATTATATTTTCCGTAATGAATGTTGTTAAAGACGGTTCAAGACTGCATTGTGTTTACTGTGAATGTACAGGATATTATTGGCTCAATCAAGTTTCATTTTGAAATCGTGGTAGCGCATGAATGATCTAATAACGAAAATTGTTTAAATCAACGCGTGCTGAAACATTATAATCTCTCATTTGAGATTCATGAAGTATTGTTGCTTCTTTGATGTTTGTTCATTGTTTGACATACTTTAATCAAATTTAATATCAATTTAGTTTGGATGGGAGTATAGATAATTAACTATTCACATTGTAAATATATATATATACGTGTCTGGGAAATGTAATAACTTCTTTTACGAAAATAAGCAAAATAAACAGAATTTACACATAAGTTTCTTAAATATTACATACAATCATATTTTTTAAACCTTTGCCAATTAAATTCATTTTAAATTACGCTTACTGGACTTTTTCGCATTATTAATATCGTAATGAAAGGCTTATAGAGTATTATACCTTTTATTAAGATATTACATACAATTCATACACAAGTCCATATCGTTTTGTATGTACTGTAGGATAGTCGACAAGATATGGCTTATTTTATCACAAATTTAATTTTATAAATAAATATTAATGTAAATGTATGTATGCGACAGAATTAAAACAAAAAAGTGTGCGTCGCGGGACGACTGACAGAAGTGATAACCTAAATTGAACTACTCTTATTTAATATTAAAACTGTTTAAGTTGTGAAAGCTTAGGTTATTAACTAAATTTAATGATATAAACAATATTAAATAACCTTTTCTTTCATATTATAATTATATGATAATGTAAGGAAAGGTTATTTTTTAATAAAATCTTTATTGATTATAAAATATATTTTTAGCAATACCATTCTTTTTTGTATGACAAACTTTTGTGATCCATGATTAGGCAGTTCACGCGCGCCATTCTGCCATGCTCAGAACTCATATGAATAAGGACCCTGAACGGATTTGAAATTATTTGAGTAAAGTCTGATAGTAATTATGTGAGTGAATATAATTAAAATTAATACAATTCTTAAATATATGCATAACAATTTTATGTATGTACATTATAATATCACTATTTAATTTTACAAAATACGGCTTTACTGTATACCGAAATATACTGTATACCAAAATATGGCTAGTGCTGTGAGTGAGAGAGGATGAGCCTATCCATTGCTGTCGTATGTGTGAGAGAAAGGGAAGCCACACACACTGAAGTCGTCACGTGTTACGTCACGAAGCGGTTTACCCTCCTATTAGAAGTACTTACTACATAATATCTTAAAAATAACTCTTTATAATCTTTAAAAAAAATCTTTTTTATTATCTATTCCTGTAATGTAGTCTAGAATGGTGTAGAAATTTAATTAGTTTTTAAGAAAGGTAGGTACAATATAAAATTTATTAATCTCTCAACTTGAAGCTTCAGTAACCAAAATTCCAATTATGTTTATCTATAAAAATCTAATTAGTTTTCTTATAAAAATAATTAATAGTATATATTAAATTTTGTTATATTAAATTCAAATTTATATTTTTAAGCCGCCTGCAATAAATAACCACTACTACTATAATACTTTTATAGATGACTAATTAACCGACTTACTGACATACACTTACATCTCGTCTACCCGTGAACACGTTTCCTGATAAACATTCGAAACGTCGGGCTTAAATTAAAATGTAACCAAAATCATACGCGAGTTCGAATCCGTAAAAAAATACTATAATACTATAATACTATAATACTATAATACTATAATACTATAATACTATAATACTATAATACTATAATACTATAATACTATAATACTATAATACTATAATACTATAATACTATAATACTATAATACTATAACACTATAATACTATAATAATGTATTATTATAGTACCATAATACCGTAAGTGTCAACGACTACGAGTCTACGCGTCAGAACATTGATTTCACAAATCGTGGAGTAGTGTACACTATTGGAATGTATTCTCTAAGTTAAAATTTGTAACTAACATGGTCTATCTAAGTGCAGAAACAATAAACTGTTGTTATATTTTGATTACCTACGTACTTATGTAACCAATGTTTTATTTCATCAAAAAATATAATATATTTATTATAGATGCTTGCTTGTGTTTATTATTTTATTTACGTAATGTTCTAAAAGCAAGTAATTTATTCCGAAATAAATACCTCTTTTGTAAAATTACTAGATTCGAATAAAAGCAAATATTTAAACAGTTCAGAAATAAAAATAAAATCTATGTAGATGTAGTAATGCCGAGAATATTACATTCGTTTTTATATTTATTACAGTTATATTTCTCATGACGGATGACGTACGGACATAACGGAGTTATTAACACATCCAATGTCTGATCCGATCGATGAAATGAAATAAATTGGTAATTATTTTTTTTAAATATAGAGTCTTTGATACCAGCGTCAAGAAGAATACGGATCAAATATAATCGGCCCTTATTCTTGCTCAGAACTTTTAACGAATATATTAATATTTGAAATTGCTATTTGATAAAATGATTTAAAATAAAAAGTTTCTTAGAACATCGAAAAAATATGATTGTTATAAATAAATCAATTCATTAAAGTTCCGATAGAGTTAGATGTAGATTTATAGTAATAAAGCATTGTTTGACTCTGCTGCTAGGTCGTTCCTGTCGCTTTATCACAAGACTTTTAACTTTGATCTTGTGTCCTTGTTGAATAACGTCTTCCACAGAGATTGATTGTAATCAGTAACAATGTATAAGGATAATGCTTAACTTTGTCAAAGTTATTTGACGGAAGTTAAGATTAATAATAAATAAATGTCATAATTGATCTATAGTAACAAGTTTTCATTTACTAAGTATTCGTAACTACTACGTTAGTATTGCATTTCAATTTAGTATAAGAGTTTCTCGCATTAATTCTATTTTGAATAAAGACGTGCGAGAAATCGACTCCTTCCGTCATGTTTGTGTAACGAATACAAAGAATTTACATCTATTCCAATTCCAGAGTAAAACGTATTACATTATTGAATTGGTTTTTCATAAAATCCAATTTAAAATATTTGATGTCTTTCTATAATCGTAGTTGCTAAAACATTGTTAAATTATAAGTAACGCACATACATTATAAGTATTTTTCAGTTTTTTAAACCTTTTTTATTGTATCATGACTATTTTTCAAGTGTTGAATATATAATATATAAAAAATAATGAAAAGCCCTTAACGTTAACTCAATATTGATATGATAAATCAAGTAGGTCAAAAGCATATTATATAAGCATACAATTGATTGCATAACGAATATACATTGTATTAATCTATCGTAATGTAAATAGAAAATTTAAGGGCAAGAAATGTATACAAGTAGAACTATAGTAAGCAGCTGAGATACACGAGATATAGCGTCAAATTCCAGACCAACAAAAAAAATCTTTCCATAAATTATATATTTGACTCGTTAAAAGTATGTTATAATGATATTTTGATTATCTGTTACTGTTAAGATTAAAAATTATGTCTACTAAGTTAACATTGAGATCATCCTTACATTCAAAAAGCTCATTTCTTTATTCTTCATAGCACTATTTATTGTAATGTTATTCATAATAAACAATAACTATATTATTAATAATAATAATACTAAATACTCTTTATTGCGACCAAAATATATATATATATATATATTATTATATTGTATATATTGTACAAATTATTTAATATTATTGAATATTAAGTGATTATTTTAAAATATATATTTTATATTAACTTTTTTAAAAGTCAATAATTTTGTGGTTTTAAAACGTTAGTTCCATTGAAATTTTCAAGGTGATATAGGAGAGTTTCCTCTAAATTTTATTCAAAGTCGACGAACACTTTCATTTAGCTGTTGTATTATTTTCTGTAAAGAGTTCAGGGCTGAAAGCCATTATGATTTTTAAAATAGCTCACAGATAAGAATACAATGCCTATAAATTTCTTAATAAAAACCCTAAAGGGAGGTAGCATGATTTGAAGTATCGTTGAGATCAGATACGATAAACGAAAAACACTTCCAACAAAGATCTGACCCTTAATACTTACCAGCTCTTAGACTACGAGAGCTCTCGTATAACCCCGGCCTATTTTATAGATATAAAAAGTGCCTAAATAAATTGAACTCCAACGGGTAGGCTTGAAGATTGTTTTTGGCTTACCATATTTCTAGGCTAGTTTAAAAAATGTGTCAGCAATTTAATTAGATGGACATTAATTGTGACTGGTATTACAAAATAAATTTAGCATTTTCGAGTAATATTGAGAGAAGTAATTGATGTAATTCATTTCTGGTGTATTAATTATGGTCTCGATCTCAACTTTTAAATAAAAAATGGTAAAAAAAAATAAAAATTTGTGGCAGCAATCAATTTTTGTCTTTTATTAGGAGCTGCTATTATTCAGTCCTAAATACTTATTATTAAAAATAGTGAAAATGAACATGCGGGTTATCTGATGGTAAGTGATCATCGCAGCCCATAGACACTTGCATTATAAGGGAATGTACAATGACATTTTCCTCTGAGGAAGTATAAGGCGGTCTTTTTGAAGGACCACTCTATACCACTGTCGGCTAATCAGAAATATTGCCAAATGAAATCCACATCTTTATTCGTAGTATAAAGTTTCTTGAGAAGAGCATTATTAAAAAGCGCCACACATCGGTGGTATGAATGGATTGTAGACGGTGGTACAATGCAAACACTTATATTGCTAAATATGGTAGAAAATGCAAAAGTTGACGTTACTTCTTTACATCAGTGGATCAGTGGGTCAGTGATATGCCGCGTGGCACTTTGCTGCATTCAGGTAAATGGTAGTAGCTGATACTAGTTGAATCCGGCCCAGAAGTGAGAACAGTATTCTGTATGTGGCCTATATTTGCCTCGATCTCCAGATTACCAAGAAATCAATTTCACGTTCATTCATTTGATTACGGTTCAAGTTCAGTTGATACCTGCGAAAGCACAATAATTGCGATAGCACACTTGCAACTTCGACATCCATTTTTGAAGCTTGAGTAGGGGATATGCCATTCGGCCTACTCAACCAATGAATGTCCATAGAAAATAAAAGTGAAAAATAAAACAGATATTTGTCTGAATGTCTTGCGTTGAGCTCTGACACAGAGGGATGATAGGTTCTATATTTCCATGATCCTGCATAATGGAGCTAGACGCAAAAAGTCGGCGAAGGAAAACTATAATATTGAAGAACCGCTTTAACATTCGGACGAGAGGTTTGGGGTTTGAGCATGGTGATGAATGCGTAAGACCATTGGCAACTGCTTTACACCGGTCTTCTGTGCGAGGTTGGTATGATGCCGATCGAATCAACATATTCGTGATGCTGTCTTAAGACAACAACATAACTCTACCATAGTTTGAACTCTCAATAGTTTCTTAAGACACCACCAGGAATTCAAGAGTTTTCGTATAACGTATAAAGGTAACACTTATTGCACGTGATACTATTATTAAATTAAATGTATTTCTCTAATATAATAATTTCTTAGAAGTAGAACAGCTTAGATCAGGCCCTATTAGGATAAATAATAATAAAAAAAAATGTGAAAGTCTTGTATTTAAAATCGGTGATGTCCTTTTTACCGTTCAAATTTCAATTTTTATAGTTTAAATTTATAGATTCACCAATAACCAAATTTTAATATCAGGATCCCTTTTAAACCTTTTTATATATTATTTCCGTATAAATTATGGTTGAGAAGCAAAGATAGATATGTAGTTATGCTTTAATTAAATAAATATAACTCAAATTACGTAATTATTAAGATTTTATGATTACATGTCATTTAAATACAAGACCCTATCGTTTATCATTGATGAAATACAAACCTGCTAAGTGTCCTCTATCCCTCGCTTTCTCTCTAGAGAAAGTATGTTGTTTCAATGTGAGATATGAATTACATTATGTGATAGCAGCAAGTTTTTAATACTGAATTTATTTGCCTGCATTAACAATCATAAATATATATGGTATGATTGAATTTTTTCCGTCGTAATCGTTTGTTAAGAATTAATAATAATAATAATAATATTAATATTAGCTTTCTTTCAAATAAGTCTTTTATAAACTTGTTTACCTTATTTTTTATTTACATATATATTAAAAATAATCATGACACGATTATAAAGAACTTCTTAAAAAATATAATAATAAAAAATAATAATAAAGCCTTTTTATTTCCGATCTACAAAAATAGTTACATATAATGGTTTTGTATAACATGTACTTATTAATTAAACTTATTAATTATATAAACTTATAATACCTACTTAATATCTAATAACTTAACTTATTTGGTTTTATTTTTAATTAGTGTCATTTTCTATGATACCTTCGATCGGAACCCCTTCTCGGGTAAAGGCCTCCCCCAGCTTTTTCCAGACCTCTCTATCCATAGCTTTCAATCGCCACTCTGTGCCTGCTATCGCATTTATGTCGTCTATCCACCTTTTTCTCGGGCGCCCTCTTTTCCTTTTACTGCTTGGTCCTGTCCATAATGTAGTCTCTAGCGTCCACCTTTTGTCGGTACACCTTGCCATATGTCCTGCCCACTGCCACTTCTGTTTAAGAGCATGTTGTAAGGCGTCTATAACTTTGGTCTTTAGTCTAATGTTTTTGCTTTTTATTTTTTGTATTTTTCTTATTTTTAGTACGCTCCTTTCCATTGCTTTTTGGCATGCTGTTAGTTTAGCCCTTATTTTTATCTTGTATGTCCATGTTTGGCATCCGTATGTAAGGGTAGGTAAGACGCAGGTATCCAGGACCATTTTTTTTAGGTGAAGGGGAAATTCGCCTTTTAGTATTTCCTTCAAAGACCAAAACTTTTTCCAGCTCATGTTAATGCGCCGCTCCACTTCTAGTTCATCGTTTTTGTCCTCGAATGATACTTGTTTGCCGAGGTAGATGTAATTGTTCACGTATTCGAGTGGCTTTCCGTTCAGGAGAATAGTGTGTGAGTGGCTGTTTGTCATTATTTTAGTTTTGCTTTCGTTCATGTTAAGACCTATCTTATTGCTTTCTGCATTTAGAGTACTTATCATTTTTTCTAAAGCTTTACTTGTGGCAGCAAATAAGACTATATCGTCCGCGAATCTGAGGTGTGTAAGACGATTTTGGTTAACGCTAATCCCTTCCGACTGCCAGTTGATATTGTCAAAAATTTGTTGTAGTACCATTATGAATAGTTTTGGAGAGAGAGGATCCCCCTGTCTCACTCCCCTGCAGATCGGTATATCGGGACCTCGCGTCTCCAGTCTGACTTGGCTTATACTTCCTTGGTAGATGTTTTTCAGTACTCTTATGTAACTTTCGTCTATATGACATTTGTTCAGCGCTTCCCAAATAGCTTTATGAGAGATCGTGTCAAAAGCTTTGGCGTAATCAATGAAAGCAATGTATAGAGGTCTATTAAACTCTGTGTATTTCTCCATTACTTGTTGCAGTACTTGTATATGATCCGTCGTAGAAAACCCCGAACGAAACCCTGCTTGTTCTATTGGTTGGTAGCTATCAATCTTGGGGCTCAATCGGCTTTGGAGGATTGACATGAACAGTTTGTAACTTGCACTTAAAGCTGGCGACACTTTGCTAACACACCTACTTACACATCTGTTTAACAAAGCTCTGAACACAGGTCAGGTACCGATTCAGTGGAAAAGATCCGATATAATATTGCTATACAAGAAAGGAAATCCTCAAGATATCTCAAATTACCGTCCAATTAGTCTTCTATCTAGTGTTTACAAACTGTACAAACTTAAAAAATATACCGGATTATTAATAATATATTTTTAACGTTACACAAATTACGGATTCAAAAAACACCATCAGTTTAAATTCGTTTTTATTTTGTTAACACTGAAATGTATTTGAGAGGCAATTGACATTCTCTTGATTTTTATCCTCTCTGCGTCAGAGCTAACTGAGTCTATAGTTTTTTGATCACTTTTGATAATAATTGAAATGTTATATATAATGATTATAATGTAACACAAATGTTCCTCAATGCTATTCTCATAATGAAGTTATATGACTTACTCACTACATCTATCTGAAATGAACATTAATCTTTATTTTGCTGTCTAAAATTTTTGTTCAAATAATACATTTTGTTTTGTTTCGTTCCCATTTCTATATATTCTCATTCTATACTTATATAATAAAATATTTGAAAAAACGTAATTTATAATCTTATGATGTCTCTCTTACAATAATATGAACCGTGTCTTTAAATCCTTAGAACAAACAAAACAAAATAAAAGAAGAAAATAACATCTTCCTGATCTTTGATCTTTGTTTATTTCATCTTGTTCAGGTGTATTTATATTGTAGTTTTAGGTGTATTTTCTTTTAATAAACAAATGAATAATGTTCATTGTGTAACTTTTGTATGTATGTAAAAAAAGAGAATTATCTCTTCATATAACCTCTTTGACTACGACGGTTATGAGTAGATTTTTTGTGAGTTTCTACCGCAAGCACTTAATAACATATATGATAAAAAATAATATATATGCAATAACGGTTTGTAAGACGTCTCTCGTCGTATGTATTTTTTTCATTTAGGTAAAGAAATACATTAATAATAAGAGACAAATAATAATTTAAAAAAAATAATAATATTTATTTATTTTATTTTTATTGTATTTTTTTTTGAGTCTTTGCTTATAAACAAAGATAAAGAGGTTGGTAAGATTCATGAATTGGAAACTTTGCCTAAGTTTTGTACTTATTTGTATATCACTCAGAATTTTTAAAATATACATACATAACATTGGATGAGAATGAGTTGCAGTATTCTATGGGATAATGGTTGCCGTAATGGACACTTCCATCTCGTCACCCGTGAACACGATTGCTGCAAAGCATTCGAAACGTCCGGTTAAAATAAAAATGTAACTAAATTATACGCGAGTTTAATCCGTAAAAAATAGTTTTATTTGAAATGGTTACTTCAGTTTTTTTTAAATATATCCGCATGTTTTTCTTATGTAACAGTATATAATTAAAAGTTATTCTTCAAACGCACATACTTAAATAAATACATATGCGGTGTATGCATTTGAATCTGTGAACACATTTGGATGCATCAAATACGTGCTTTGATCTCAATACACAAGACATCAGGTTCTTTGAATTTTCAGACAATTTAACTGTATTCAAAGTATGATCTAAAAAATGTAATAGGTTTGTGACTTTGATTTGTTTCCTTGATTGTTCCATCCTTGATTGTTCCATCAGTTTTGATGGAACGTCGATGAGTATTTCCAGGGTCTATAGGTGAATTAGGTTTAGTTATCTGGTCTTTGATTTTGAGTACGCCTTGGTATCGGCTTGATGACGAGTTTCGGTCTGGTCCGTAGGGCTTGTGTCGGAGGAAAAGGGAAGTCCTCACGCGTTGTAATAAGCTGGACAAAGGAGTAGGTTGCGCTCGAGTCAATCGGGTGTGCGCCGTCATTGATTAGGTGGCAACATAAGTAGCCTGTCTTAGGATCAACACGGACATATACAAAATCCATTTCACACTGTCTGATCTATTGTAGTAGCTAACCAGCATCAGTAACCATTTGTCATCGTCTCGTCAAGCAACTTCTATGCCGCCGAGACTTCCATATAACAAATCACCTTTCAGCTAGGGTGGGTCGTACTCATATATATAATTTGCATAAACTTTATAGCAATGTAATATATATTGAGTAATATTTGATTTCTTACTGAATACAGTAATAATTTGATTTACTTATTATTAATTAAAACGATTCAAAGAAAAAAAAAAAATAAGTATGATATAGTCAAACAATAAATAGCCATTACAAATATATACTTCCAAAAAAAGATATAAAGAACCTTACCAAGCGTGTCTATTGAACATAAGATACATTTCAATTTCGCGCTCGAGTGTACCGACAGAAGCATTCATTATCAAAGTTATTCCATCTGACTCAGAAAGAATAAATACATATACAATATAATGAACATCTTATTATTATATATATTAAGTTTGTACTTAGTAAAGATATACATTCATACGTGCTTATTTTTAATTATGGTTAATGTAGCTTAATGTTTAGTGATATTACGGTAATGCCGTCAATGTTACAAATTCTGTAGCATTTGAGTGACTTGCCAATCTTGTTAGATTCAATTCAAAAGTGTCTTTTTGCCGCCAAAAGGAGCCCTTTTAACTTTGTTTATATTTTCCAGAATGTATCCTTCATTATTTTTATTGAAATGCTTCAGATGTTAGATATAGATTAGATTTCCCCGAAACTCAACTTTCTTTTTAATGAATAATTAACACATCACAGAAGCGCCGTCCTATGTTCTTTGTGATCTTCGATATATTTGATAGATTTAAGTTTCTCACTTGAGATATAAAAACATGATAAAAGCGGAGTTTTTTTTTATGCTAGAGGAGGGCAAACGAGTGTGCGGGTCACAAATGCGATGTGATCACCGCCGCCCATAAATTCTTGCAACTTCCGATGACTCGCAAGAGTGTTGCCGGCCTTGGAAATAGGAATATACGCCTTTTTTGAACCCATATCGTATCGATATGGAAACACCGCCGAAGGAAGTGCATTCCACATCTTGGTGGTACGTGGAAGAAAGGTCCTTGAAAAAGTTTGTTATTAGAAATCTTAAAAACTATATTAGTGAGTCCTTGCATAGTTAAGTCACATTTATTCTAATTCTTTTATCTTAATTATTTTAATTTGTCTTATTTTCTTTTATTTTTTTATTATTTTATTTTATATGAGCCTCTACATTGATCGCTTTTAAAGTCGGTGGCCGCAAGGAAGCTTGCGGATCTTCCAAAACTGCGACAATATTTAACTCCGGGGTAATCTGTAACATTATAAAAGACACAAACATGATCCCGAGTTGTTTAATGCCAATCTCAATAGCCAACAGTTGAATATAGGCGAAGCATTGCCATAATCTCAGTTTTTTATAAAATTCACTAGGTTAGAGTATATCGGAAATGTACTAATTTATTCCCCCATCTCCATTCCATCAGCGGACATTAACACGTACACTGGGTATCCACCGTTACGTCGTTGACATTCCATCTGCTCGAACGAAGCGCTTTGCCTCATCGTTTTTGATTCAAAAATCGTGGCACTGGAACAGCTGCCTGCATCGGTATTTCTATCTGATTTTAAAGTGAGCGTGTTCAACGCGAGAGTGAAAAGGCTATTACTAAGTGCGTTTTGCCACCTACGACTAACCGTAAAATTGCTGTGTTGTTAATAGTTGCGGAGTATCATTTTTTAAATACGAATAATCCAATATAAATATCAACTTTGTAATCACTGTAACATTATTTGCAAAAATCGGAATCTGAAGTGAAAAGGAAATTGATTTTCCGTATCTCAAAGATACATCGGAATGATTTATACATTTATATTTTTATCGGCTTAAGGTATTCATAATGCTAATAAATATATTGAATAATAAAATACTAATAATTAAAACACTATTAATTAAAATGAATAATTTATTGTAGTTAATTTAGTGATATTAATGATTTCTTCTCCGCTGAATTGTTGTAAATCTGATTTCCGCATGTATAAACATTATAAATACTTATATAGTTGTGTATTATAATCTGAGACCTTATTCACTAAGACAGGAACGACAGCTAACTTACCGATTTACAATTAATTAAAATATTTATGTAATTGATCTTGTCAATTCGTTTGAAGACATCTAATTTTTTATTTAAAAATTTAAAAAAACTATTTATATATTGTCACGAGAAGGGGTCAAGTAATAAAAAAAAAATGGTTTACGATTTATTTGGTTCAAGAAATCTTTAGTCAGTTTGAGAAGAGTTAACAGGTGAATGGGCACAATCTGCAGGCTTGTGAACTGATTGCTTCGGTGAGTTTGTGCACAAGGTTGCGAAAAGTCGCCACCCTGCTGGCACAACTGTGATGATTAGGTAGACTTGGCTCGTCACATCATAATATATCATTAGACATGATGTTTCATTTTTTTAAATATTTTGAAGAGTGTTTTTGATAATAAGATTATTAAAATACCCTCCCCACGCTTCTATTTCACTGACACAAACAATCACTAAAATTGACTCAGAATCGAAAAGATAAAAATAAATTAATAATTAAAAGGTAGACTCTGTAAACGTAATTGTATACTGATTATTAATTAGTTCTAACTTTCACCTTATAATTTTTCACATGGGGCATATCTTCTCAGAAATGTATCATAGCAAAGACATATGGAGAAAGAGTCATTATTAACGTCCTATATATAGATTTACGATTAAGGAAATATTTACTTTCTGATTAAGCAAGTTTTGTATTTACCCCGATTATTGTAATCGGTTTTTTGTATTATAATTACGTTTTGATGTGGCCTGAGTAATTTTAGACACTCTACAAACATTGTTATGAGTATGTGTGTGTACGTGCGTGCGTACGTACGTGCGTGCGTTTGTGTGTGTGTCACCGTTTTCGGCTACATTTTCTCTCCAACTGATTATGCAATCGACTTTTTTTGTTACCAATGAATGTTCACGTAACTGAGAACTGATTAGTTTTCCATCGATATCCACCAAATGTGTGTTTAGTTTTTTTAAATATAAGTGAAAACCGCGTATTCGCGACGTCTAAGATACTAATTGCTCGATTCAGAAAGAAACATCACAATCAATCTGATTAGAAATACTAATCCCAATTTCAGTTAATTGAAAAAGAAGTCGTACTTTATAAGACGATCAATCGCCGCAAAGAGCACGGCTTCATGAGAACAACTCAAGAGACACCCACCACTCCCTTTCCATATTAGAAGGTGGGAGCAACCCAACCCCCAACGCTACCGCAAATAATGACTTCTAAGGAAGCCGTGTAATGCAGCCAGTTGTTCAAACAAAAGTCACCACAACGTCCAACAAATTGCGTAGGACGCTAAAATACAATTCATTCCCAGCCCATACCATCGCTTATGTAACCCTGTACACTGCTATAATAATTTAAATTTATTTATTGATGACTTGAAGGTCTTTTTTGGGAGTTTCTTATAAAAAAATATTCAATTATATAAATTATTCAATTATAACCTTAACCAAAAGTTAACCGAAACATGAAATTTATTGAGACATTTTTTAAATCTTTGCAGCTCTTGATTTTTATAGTCATTTCAATATTTTTCCAAAATTTTTATCTAATAAGATCCTTGCCTTCAACAAACCTGATCAATTGAACTAATGGCAATTTATTATATTAAAATTAAAAGGATTTAGTCCAGGAAATTTAAAATTTCAGTAAATATTATAATTCCATATGTAAATACTAGATAAAATCCATTTAATGGTTTTTTTTTATTAAAAGCGTGAACCTATCACGGAACACAGTTAAAATAGGTCGGCAAAATATTTATTGCTAAGCTTAAAACTATGGACCGGGGATAACATTGTCATTCTCTATTGTGAATGTACTTAAGAAACATTGAATACATTTATTACGTATTGTATTCAAATATAATTTAAAAATATTTCACTACAATTATATATAATTATCGAGCCGTACTCATGTAAATTCGAAAGCGTTCAAAATGGATCCCGAAAGTTTACATACATTGCATACATTGCATTAATTGAATTATTTGCATCAATTTATAAAAAAAAAATGACGATTATTTATTTTATATCTTAAAACATTTAGACAAAACGAAAACAAAGACTAGACAAGAAATATTATACCCAAAAAAAATTTAAGTATGTAATAAATATGTTATTATTTAAAAATCATTTTAAGTATTTGAAGCTTTTCATTGCATAGAATAATCGAAGAGATTATCTAAATAAGAAATCCTTTGTAAAGTAAATTATTTAATATTTGAAATCCTTATTAGAATGATACAAATGTTAAAAATATTTTATTAGAATAATATAAATAACATAAAAATTAAGCTGGTGTGACCTATCGTAGATCTCCGGGCAATTTTTTATAAGCCTGACACCTATTACGTGTCACAAAAAAGGTCCCAGAGGGCTATTTCCCGAAACTTTAAAACTTTAAACAGACGACGCCTCGTGTCTAATCAAGTTTATCTTACAAAGAATAAGAATATAAATATTAGATGTGCTTATCGATACCACTTTATCTTACCAACACGTTAAATAAATAATATAAGATTTGGCGCTACAGCTAAATGATAATAATCTTTGTATTCATTAAAAATGCATTTAGTCAGCTTTTAATTAAGTGATTCTATAAAAAATTGTTTTCATAGTTGAAATCATACATTTTTATTTCTACATTTATTGATTGTGTAAATCAATATTAACTGATATATTGGTATGTATAACAAAAAATATATATAATAGCTGGAACTGCTGTGTAATTTTTATATTTTTTATAGAAAAATATTGCGGTTTCCTTCAAAAATAATAACATTTTTTTGCTTCACTCTTTTAAAAATAAAACTATGTTTTTTTATATACTATCTATATATATATACCCAGACTAGCTGCTGGTAGCTGCTACTTGCGACTTGCGTATGCACCCCTCTGAATAGGCCTCTGTTAAATAGTCTTATCTATGGTAAAAATAAAAATAAAAATAAAAATATGTTTATGTTTTCGAACTTTTTTGATTCAAAATTACTCATATCTATTGTTATCCGACTGTAAATACTATCGGCTCCCGTAAATACTATCGGAATTGGCCCGACTAGTTTCGAACTCATCCAAGGTAATTATTGATGAGCTACAAGCATGGCGGAGTTAACGCCGCTATTCCGCCATTCTCAGAGCTTATGAATCAGGTTACAAATAAAACAAGCTTTAATAAGTGCGAGCCCCATCACATTAACTTCTTGGTTAATAAAAATGTTAAATTACATTATTATGTATATATTTTTTTAATTTATTCCCTCATTATGTCAACTAAATTTAATAAAACAACTTTTCGCAGGTATAGCATATATTGTAGGCCTGGTGAGGGGGGAGGGTGACCCCTCTTACCTGACATAGGCCTACGACGAGAGGGTCTCGCCGGGGCGTCGCGGTGTGTGCTAACGTGATCCCGTGACGTCCCATTACGGCGCAGAGGGCAACCGTTGGTTTTTTAGTGGGTAGCCTTAAAAATGGCAGCATCCTCTATGCGGGTAGTCCCACATCACCCCCCGGCCATCACCCCCTTGGGCCGACGGGGTACCCGTAACGGGTTTTTCCAACGGAAAAAAAAAAAAAAAAAAAAAGGTATAGCACATATACTAGTATTTTCTTTTCCAATAGCGATAATATGTTCCTGATATTAATAAGCGTCGATGCTTTTTCAGCTTTTTAAAAGAAAACAATTACCATTTAGTCGATTTCGCTAATCAGCTCAAAGTGACTTAAATACGCTTTCATTGTTAACAAGATAAAGTCAAATGCATAATCAGTTTGTGAGAAAATGGAGCTGAAAAAACGCTTACATATGTACGTACACATACACACACACAAACATATATGTTTAAAGTGACTAAAATTTCTCAGTACACCTTAAACAAATTTCCTTAAAAAGGAAATTTAAAAGTAGCTAATGTATATGAGTCTACATATATAAATTATTTCATTATTTCATTATAGGTCTTACAATGATTGACTCTCTAAAATTGATTACATTTTTATTTTACAAAAAAAATTGAAGTACATCTCTCATCTTTCGATGCGACCAATCATTTCAAAGATATAGTTTAAATTTAAATGTAAGCAATATACTCGTAAGTGAATGAAATAGTTTTAATTCCATTTCAATAACCTTTGAAATTCCTAATAAAACATTGTTCATAGATTCATTAATTCTTTATCTATCTGTACTATTTTTTCAGGCATGAAATGGGTACTGAAAATTATTAGAATCGAGACAGTGTTTTAACGAATTTTAATACAATAAAGGGGCCAACATTCTGTAATAGAATAATGGAATCCTATTTTCCAATTAGTCTGTATTAGGCGTAAGTGTTCGTTGGTAATACCCTTCTTACCCAACCGACTTATAGGTATCGTAAATAGGACACAGGTACGGTATTAGTAGAACAGACCACGGACTTAATAAAATTATGGGTTTCATTTAATATATGTTTTAGTTACATTTTATAATAATATTCGTACCATTTTCAAGTCAATAGTTGCTAATATATATATATAATTATTCTGCTGTATTGATATCAATCCTAAAGTAATATTTTTATAATTTTTAAATGGTAATAATAATATAAGTTCTTAATATTATTATTATTAACATTATTGGTATTTATATAATAATAAGTAGCCGTTTTAAGGGAATTAAATATTAAATGAATAGAGCGACGGAATGTTTCCCAGAGGTCGCGGGTTCGAATCCTGCTCAGATCGATAAACTATTCATTTCATATATTTTTTAAAGTAATAATATAATTAAAAATGTTCACATTGAAATTTAAAATGTTCATATTATCACGTGGAAGTTATTACATTAAATGTGTATTTATACAAAATAAATTTTTATCTTTGTCTCCGACCTCAAAATGTTTCTGGTAGTGACAGATAAAAATAAATAAAAATAAAAATATTTTAATAACTACCAACTCCTTACGAGTATCTCAAGAAATAAAAAATATAATGTTAAGTAGTATAGCTTTCCAAGATCTATGATTTGCCTAAAACTGTTTGTAAATGCCTTTTTTTCGGGCGATTGTTGATGGCAAGGGGGTCCAGGTTGGACTATCCGGCGACACCGAGCTCACTGACATACGTAAAAGATTTTTCTTCAACCTTAACCTGATTTAATTACTACTTCTTTGAGTCTTAATGGTAGATGAGATAAAAATGATGTAACGTGGCTCGAATTTTTTTTCGATTATTAAATAAAGTTGTTAAATTTAAAACAATGTATAAATATTAAGTTTATTTCATGAAATTATATGTAATTTCATATCTTTATAAATATATATCTTTAATTTTCCTTTTTAAATGTATATAATTAAATGTATATTATCAATTTTTTAACATTTAATTATATGCATTTAAAAGGAAAAATTAAATATATTTACCTATATTTAATAATTATAAATTATAAGTATAAATAAATAAATACTTTTCTAAATCATTTGTATGGTCATATAGATGTTGAGATAATTAAGTATACAAATATCTAATAAAGATTTGTATTAGACCCTGATATAGAAAAAAGAATATTCTATATCTCATATATAAATCCTCAGAATCATTTCTGACAGGTTCTCACGGGAATACAGAAATTTTCTCAGCAGAATTACCTTGAGATAAAGCAAATGGAGAATCACTTGTATTTATGTTAGCTTATTATTTTCCACATGTATACAAAAATAGGAACCGAACTCATTGTATATTTTTGTATGTAAACTTTCGTAATCCATGATTACTATTATATATATTTGTCCGGTTGTACTCACGTTTTTTGCCCAATTAGTTTTGACCCAATTTAAGACAGAAAAAGCGTCATAAGCAAGGCGGATTCGCGACGTGAATTCACGCCACGATTCTGCCATGCTTAGAGGTCATATATATTGTTTAAAAACAGCTTTCTGCTTTATTACAATAGAACAAAATAACTCTTTATTCCAATACAATACAATTACTGGACGGTGTTTTTATGAAAAGATTTGTGGTTTCTGTTTATTTTCAAGTCAACATAAAAGAATTATAATTTATTTATAATTAGTTTCTATTTAACAAAAGATAACAAAAAATGGTTTATGTACCTAAACTATAACTAAAAATGTATTCATATTTGTATGTTGAGTGATAGATGGTATATAGTCTGAGTGTGATAAATTGTTTAAGTTTTAATATTATCTTTAGTAAGGTTTAGCGGATGTTATAGATACGATAATATAAGAATTAATATATAAGCGAAAGGGTATTTTCGCTAAAATATTTTAGCACAGCCAACAATTAGATCTCCATGAAGCTTCTGATAGTCGTTACAATAATACTTTCATTCGTAGGTTTCTAAATTTTCAATCCTAATTAAAGCATTTTTATGTTAAATTCTTTATCTTATATTTGTAAATTGAATAAAAAAAAGACTCAGAAAAATAATATGACTAAAGATTAAATTTAATTTAATTTTATAAATAATAAATAAATATTAACTAAGATTCTAACTTTTTCGATAAACTCAGTTTTTTCTTCCGATCGGTCTGTCTGTATGTGTGTCTGTGTGTCTGTCGAATTTTATTTTTCGAATTTTGAAAAACTAAAGATATATTTGGAATCAGCATCTAAATGTAAGATTCACTTTTCAAAATTATGTTGATTGTCCAACGGGAAGGTGGTCAGATCGGCCGCCGAAGTTACCGAAAAATGGAAAAAAAAAATCGAATTTTAAAATTTTTTAAAATTTTAAAATTAATTAATTAATTAATTAATTTAATTATTTTAATTTTTTTTTTTCTTTTGTTTGTTAATTAATTTGCGAGTTATAATTTGCCGATTAGGAGTTTTTCATAGCGGCAAGCTCGATTGCCGCGTGTCAGATGTTTTTTATTGTATTCGTTCACTGTTGCGGCACTACCTCTTGTATTAATTGTATAGAATTTCATGCATCTTTCATCCCTTATTTATAAATGGTATTACATTTAATTACTGTCTCAGTGAGTGCTGACATTGTAAAATAAGCTACAATCAGATAAGTTGATGTGATGTTGATGGTTTTTGTAAAATATAAAACTTTATAATTTTTAAACCTTGAAGTTTATTTCGCAAATTTACAAGACATAGTTTAAATATATATTCGTAGCACCGTAGCAAAATATATATTTTTCATTTCTTTAAGAAAATATATCTCTTAAATTAAAAGTAACAATTGCAAGATCAAGGCTAAGTAAATATTGGAAATCGTAATTTCTGAAAATCTAAGTTACCTAAAGCCTCTTACCATTTTTTTAAAGAATCAAAACTTCACAATAGTCATCCTTTAAGCACATTTTACAATTTCACAATTCTACATCACTCATATATTTAATGATTCACTTAAACTCAAAAGTATTGTATAATGTTTCAATCTGATTAATAATTCGTAGGAGTAGAGTTCATCGAAGTTCTAGAGCGTAACGCCGGTGTAGCAAGCGACCGCTACGGAAGCTTCACCACAACTGAGTCGGAGCTAAGATGATACAGATGTAATAGCGGGATCACATAATTATTCCAAATCCGTATTTGTAAATCGGCTCAGAGGTGGGACGAGTTATTAGTACAAAATATTAGTGAATATTTTAATAATCTCTGAACATTAATTTTATATTTAAAAGAATTAATATTAATATTTTATAATTATTATTTTTATCGAATTTATAATTTGTTGTTTATATTAAGAAAAATGATAATAGATGTTTTATATTACATTATTCATAATTTAATTAGCTAGTAGTGATTGCTTTTTTTATTTCATTCTTAATTAAATTAAAACTATATTCAGTTAACTTGAATAACACATCACATTATAATTATGAACACCATACTCTAAAACTTATTACTTATTAAACATTTAATTTACCATATGTCTTAACTAACTGACCGCGCGAATTGCTATTTACGAAGTTTCTTGATGGTATTCTCTCAAATAATGTAAACTATTCAGAGTTATAACGTAACGTTAACGTTACCCTTATCACACACTTATTTCTTTTCATTTCATATCCATTTCTTTCTCCTCGCGTATGTCCTAAATATATAATATTAAATATTCCGACATTGACCCTTTCAAGAGACACTAAAAAAATTTCATATCATAATCCTGTCGTTTATGATTTCAGATATATCCATGTAAATTGTGTGTGAAATTCGCACACGGAAGAAGTGAAACTAAAGTTAACCTACCTACCTACCTGAAAGGAAACCTACTCATGAAAGAGAGGTGAATATAGAATGAAAACGACTCTTAAAAAAATAGTTTTATTTTTTTTACATTTTGAGCAATTCAATGCTTATAATCATGTAGATACATTGTAATATTTGAAAGTAAAATAAAAAAAACTACTGTCCTTGTATTCTTATTTACTTTCTTACTGTTCTTGTATTCTTATTTACTTTTACTGTGATGGGTAACCGGAAGAGTTCTCTTGATAGAGATAAGTTATCCTATGTACAAAATTATTATTTTATAAAGTGTTGTAAAATTTTCTGGTGCATAAATAAATAAATAAAAAACATGGAGATATTAAAATATGTAAAATAACAAACAAAATGAAACGCACTATACGCAAAACCACTGCGACATGTCATCTAGACAGTAGATGACGTAGAAACAAACTTATTCATCTATGTATTATATTTTTTAGATCTAAGATCTGAAATATAACTTTTTTAAATTTTCAAAGTAATTAAAAGGTAGGAGACGACGAAAGTAATTTGTATATCTTTGTTTATTGTATTTCCAATACAGGAGAAGTATATTTTATTTTAAAATAATTATTACAAATGTTTTTAATTCAGATGGGTTATTATATTTATACTTGTATTGATGTCTGATTCATTAAAAAGAATCCTTGAGTTTATTAATAGCCTTTTTGCGTCTTTAGTCCGTCTGCGTTAGCAATTTGGGTTCACCGAGTTTTAAATCAAAAGAAAAGTTTTCAGAAGTCAAACTTCTTTAGCATGGTTGTGACAACTCGTCTAAAAATACTTTACTATTTTTTTGTGTTGACCGTTTTATTTTTGGTTGCGGAAATAAATCTTTGTTTGGAAAATGATTACATAAGGCAAGCCTAATATAAATAGTATCTAATGTAATAAATAAAAATAAATAAAAATAATATAATAAATAAAGAGTGGCAACCATCGGTAATATCATAGTCAGTTCATTTCTTGAACAAACTTCAAATACTCGTTTCAAATTTTGGTAAGGTAGAAAGCGGAGCATACACAGAAAATACGAGCATGTAGGCACATATCATAGGAGCTTCTGAAATCTACACCGAGATCGCAAGTCGTGGGTATCGTTTGCACTCCTTTCTTTGCAACGCAAATCCTTAGACTACTGAGAAGCTACGTCTTGTCTCTTTGTTTTCTACTATTATTCGCTTTTGTTTCACAAGTTCCTAAATAGAAGTGTAATAACTTAACTTATCCATAAAATTATCGTCAATAATTTAAAAAATATTCATAGTTATTAAGGCTTAATTAATTAAAACAAGTTAAAAGTCGTGGTTATAGTGACGAATTAAAATTATTATTTATATAATATTAACCTTATATTGTAACTATCCATAATTAACAAAAAAAATGTGGTTACTTTAAAAAATGGGGTTACTTTGGGTAAGCACTCATTAATTTCTATTAAAAATTATTGTTATTTAAACCCTTACTTTATTGAAACCCTGGGCGCCTGACAATGGACAAATGAGGACATATGCACAGCCTTTTTAAATAATTGCTATCCAGTGTTAATTAAACATATAAAATTGTACTTAAAAAGAAATCAGGTCTACAATAATAGTAGGCTTCAGATACAGCATCGGCCAGTAAACAGGAAACAGGAAACAGAACAAGCAGGATGACGCCTTGCAAATTCAAGTCTACCTGCGATAAAATTTTATTTTGACTGCATCTACAAGACACCCTCTGTAATTGATTATTCACAGGATAACGTAAATAAAAACACTAATCCTGCAATATTTTATTTAAATAACATTAATTTATAATACATAAAAATGAAAAAAGGCCTCGTAACCAAACAAGCCTATATCGACTCCAATAGTCATAACAGGACAAAAAGTAAAACATACCGTCAAAAACATAAAACAAATTCACAAAACTAATAGTACGCCTACTAATTTATAGTGACGAATCGAATTACTAACGAAATATTGTATTTACAAAGTTTGTAACTATCTGGGACGTAAAGGAAATAACTTATTCTTAATATTAAATCAGCCCTGAGATTATTCATACGAATGATTATAAAAATCAACGCTTTAAAAGCTACATTTAGAATACTAATTAATGGAACACTTACAGAAGACTAATTATAAAATAATAGCCAGAAATTTAATTCAGAGAACAAAGAAATGTATAAAGTTGATATGATATTGTTTTATTATTAAATATAACAATTGAACAATGTAGGCTGCTTCTATACTTCTGTAAGAAATGACAGGTACTGCAAAATATTATTAATGGAGTGTGCTACCAAAATAACAATTTAGAAATTTAGTAAAATACTAATTATTAACATCAAAACAGTATACATTTTCAATTACTTTTTAAGGAATTTCGAGTACCCTTAACCTGGCAACATTCAATTCCAAACATTAAGAAATGTCACAGAATAATTATGTCTTTTATGTATTTTAATGAGTTGTCAATGGATAAACTAATGTCTTAAATTTTGACAGACAATAAATATGAGCATACATAACTAAAATATTTAAATAGTTTTTTTTTTTTTTTTTATGGAAAAGGAGGGCAAACGAGCATGCGGGTCACTGATAAAATGTGATCACCGCCACCCATGAACTCTTGCAACATCCGAAGACTCACAAGAGCGTTGCCGGCCTTGGAGATAGGAATGAACGCCTTTTTTGAAGGTACCCATGTCGTATCGATCTGGAAACACCGCCGAAGGAAGCTCATTCCACATCTTTGTGACACGTGGAAGAAAGCTACTTGCAAACCGCACAGTAGAAGAACGCCATGCATCCAGGTGGTAAGGATGGTAATGAAGGCGGTGACGTGCTGTGCGATGATGAAATTCGGCGGCAGGCATCACATTAAATAGCTCTTCGTATAATTAAATAGTTACATCGTGTATAAGCCTTTTTTACCATATAGTGATGATGAAAAAGCCTTATACAAACACAAAACTCTATATTACTGATATATCATTTAGGTTTAATTCAGAGATATGAAAAAATAGACATATCATATTTACATAAAAATATCTACTGACGTCAAAGTAATGAAATTAAAAAACATCAAAATTTGTATTTTTTTTTGGGTTTATATTTGATAAATGACAAAAATATAAAAATAAATGAAAAGTTAAAATTAACTTCCATTAAAAAGGTTAACCGTTTCTAATAAAACAATAGGGACTGAACATCCGGGGGAAGCAATTTCCTTGGCTGTCGCTTCCCGGCCTTAACGAATTACAGAAGAACGGCAATTGCTAAGATAAGCTAATCTATATCTATATATTTTGCTATATTTCAAATAGGCATCTTATAGCTTTTGAAAATGAAATAGTCTGAATGTCACCACTTGGCGCGGTTACATTTTTGGTTTTATTATTTTGAACCAACCAAACTGTTTCTGGTTTTTATGAATATTTTCGTTGTTTTCAAAAAAAGTTCCACGCAATATTATGGTATTACATGGAATTTTCATCAGTCAAATCGATAAGAATTTCCTGAATAAGATAAGTTAACTCAGAATCAAATCGCTTTTAACCTATATCATTTAAAAAAATGTAGCTAAAGTTTTAATGAAATGCTAAAGTACATTTAAAGCCGCTACGATTGTAGTATTCCAGTTTCTACTAAACTAAGTTCATTTAATGATATTTCTAGTTTGAACAGAGCGAGTGTCGTTTGACCTCGGAAGCACGCCCGGACTAGTAACTTTGATTAGAACGATCGGCCTATTATTATGTAGTAATATATAAATTAATAATTAGGCTAAGTTTAATAGGTTAGTTATAAGATATTCAAAGATAATAAAATGATTTTGATGTACTATATATGTAAGACAGTACACAACAGTTACTGCAGATATGAAATGTACTTACTTGTTACTTATTAACTTAATTGTATGTTAATGCTGAAAAAAGCTTAAATAATGTTGGAAGAACTATCGAAGTAATTTATAAAGGGCCAAGCAGGTGACGGTACTAAGAAATAATTGTAAATAATAAATAAAATAATAATAAATAATAGTTTGCTATCTTATTAATATTATTAATAATTTCGGACGTTGAAAAAATATCAAAAAACTAAACAGTCAAAAAACTAAAAAAACAAACAAATCTCTGACAAATTTGCTAATAAAAATTATGTGGAAATCATCTCAAACTGAAGCCTAACTTGTAAATACCTATAACCGACTCAGATAAATCCATTGATCTGATTAATTAAATCACGAAATGGATGCTGAAGAAATATTTATTTTTATAAATTTGAAGGTATTTGAATAATAAGTGTACATTTTGAATTTACTTTTTCAGAACCATAATCATAGATCTACAAAATATGTTGCAGAAATAAAAGTGATTTAAACTTATAAGCAACAATACATTCAACATTCTCACATAAAATAAAATTTTCTGATAAGAAAAAACCCGCTTGCAATAAACGTTTTTTTTTGTAAATTTTAAAATAAATTCAATATACACGAATACCATTTTTATAATATTATTATCCGTAATTATATAAATTGACTTTGAATGATAATAAGCGATTACAAGGATTAATATGATAAGTTGTGAAATCAGATTCTTGACACAGTTCTCTTAGAGTATATCTGATTACAACTATACATGAAATGGATTACAGTATAAAATGAAATAGACGCTAAGCCGAGCTTACATCGAATTTGTTAGCTCCGAAGTTTCGTCATGCCTCTGTTTTAATGAGTTCAGTAGGAAGATTAATTATTATTCTGAGGCAATTAAAAGTTAACAGAAAAGGATCATGTTATCACATTTACTTATGTGTGTTATAGTACTTCAAATATAATTATGAATTTTAAAAAAAGATGTCTTTTTTACTTTGTACTGAAATATATTTCTTTTCAATAAATAAATAATGTTCACTGTAAATAAAAGGTATGAGACATAAGCACAAGCTTAAAGAAAAGTAACATTAATATAATATAATCTAAAGAAGACTGTCATTGGCACTCATCGAGTGAATCCTTTTGAATCCCTGGCTGTGGCTAACACCCCTTCATTTTCCTCATCCAAAATATGAATAATATTAAGTAGATTTCATAAATTAAAACATTTATCTAATGTATATTTTAGTTTGCCGACAAAATATTTATAATTATAAGAGAATAAATGGTAAAGGACATATTTAATAATTAATAAAACCTCAAAGGATTTTGATTCAAAGTACAAACCTTAAAATATAAATGTTCAAACGGTAAACTGTATTAAATTTTAAAAACAACATGGAAAGTTAAGCCTTATTCCTGTTCAAACTAAACAGGACTTAGGAACTTTGTATAAAGTTGAGCAGTTCTATAACTTTTACTCTTGAAACTATTATATAATTTAGGTTTAGATTTACTACTATGAAAATGGTATTATTGTAAAGTAAATGTTACATTTAAATAATTAATTAGTCGCGCTGGCTGCGTACGTTCTGGATATATATACAATTAAACTAGTTGGTTGATGACATAGGTATCTCAGTAATATTTACACATGGAGTATTAGAAATAACTTAAAATGTTTCAAATCCATCCAGTATTTTCAATTAGCGTTTAAACAAACAAAGTCTTCAGCTTTATAATATTAGTAAATATAAAAACAATGTATTGAAGACACAAGTTCAATTATTTTGTTTTGTATTAATTTGACCATAATTAAGTATACAGAAAATACTGATAAGTTTATTAAATGTTAAAATAGATTTTTCTATGTGTCGTGGATTGACTCGTGACTATAAACCATGAATGGTTTTATTATAAATATGTCGTTTGTCAGAAGCAATACACAAGAAATAATCTAAGTTAAAAAATAGTCATAATTCCTTAATAAAGTATTCCAAAGATTAACAAAACTTACAAGATTGAATGTTCATTTGTAATTTTATTTTGTTCTATGCATAATTCATAAACTCGTACAATTAAGTATATTTTACAAATTCTTTATTGTTTTTCTCAAACTAGTTCAGTTTAAAAGTTGCATATTTTTTAATTTATCTCTTAATATAAAAAAATGCTATAATAAATAATTAAATATTCGGACGCATGCCTAGACTCTGTCGATCTGCCTATTTATTATTAAATCTTCGTTTTGCAACGAAGTATATGTAATCTAATAATTAAAAATGAAAAAAATGTTAATCTTTACTTTATCTTTGTAACAGGAAGTTCAATGACATATATATGTATGATTGATTAAATTAATCGATTTGCGAAATAAATCAGATATGGTAATCAACAAAATGAAAGTGGTGCTACTCCGTTACAATTACTGCTGTCTGGTTTGATGAAACAAATCATTCGGCAAAAACCACCTGTCTGTCCTCTCCGGCCTTCATTTGTGACTATTTTATCGCAGGCTACTCTCTGAAGGCAATCGCATTGAAGCAATAAAATCTGATCATCAGCTTTCATCTCAACATCCGAATTCCGAATCCGATTTAATACAAATCACAAATAATTTGTAGGAAATGTAGATTTATAAAGAAAAAGTTACATTTCATTCAAAATACCGTAGCTCAGGCTAGTACTATATAACGGTGTAGAATATATTATCTATACAACATATGTTTTTATATTCCTTAAACCCAACTAAAAAGTTTGTAACAACTTTTAATTTTTCTTCTCATTACTGTTTATATTACAATTATACTATATACAAATACCTAATACCATCTCATTAGAAATTCTGTGCAGTGTTTGGTCAGGTCTTATCAGTCTTATTGGCTCAGGTTAGTCAATATTAACGTAAGTAAGGTCTTAGGATTCAATTATATTGATTATATTCAGTAATACATTCAGTAGTAACTTTTTATTTTATATATTATAATAAAATACAGACCTAGGTTGGTTAAACTTGCTTATTAAACGAGTTCAATAAAAAAAGAAGGTTCTGTTATTCCCCTTCCCGGTTCTGGTATGTATGTTTGTATGTCCGTGATTATCTCTAACACAACTTAGCCGATTTTGATAATTCTTTCGACCATTAAATCTATGTGCTTCAAGGATAGTTTTAATATACAATAAACTCAGGTATAGGATTAGTATAGGAAATCGATAGCTTCACAATTCGAAATGACTGCTTGGATATTGAGTCGCCACCATCCATCAAAGAATTCTCTACAACGATAGCCCACACGTGGTACTCGGGTGGTACTAGTCACACACCGTGACTAAGCCGCGTCGCCAAGCGATCTAACCATGTTCCGGCAAGTAATAATGTGACGCCTTTATGGAAACTCGAGTCGAAACATTTGCGTTACTAGGTGTGAACTACAAGCGTCTGGAGACTAGTCGTGGTCGATAGCGGGATCCGAGGCACAGTGCACCGCTGGCCTACTGCAGATAGTAGAGAATACAATTGTGAGTTCGTCTCTTACGATAGGCTGTTTCGTCTACTGTGGACGAATTCCGAAACTGAGTCTTTTCTCCGGTCGGTTACCGTGTGTGAGGGTGTGATGGATACTTTCGGAGGAAGGTTGCGGGGGTATCTCGTAACTAGTCCCCCATCAGTGTGCGTAGTTATGATGTGCTTTACAAGTTTAACGACGTAATAGCCTCGCTGTTATTGCGACCTCCTACATTTTTGAACTCCCGATTAAAAGTAAATGAGAATCAAAAGAAATAGAAATAGTTTTAGACAGCCTTTACATTTCATCTCTTTGAAAAGGGTACCAGATACATAGGGATACCGAACCTCTTGTTTGGACCAAATAAAATGTCCATCCCACTTGTCGAATTTACCCTTAATTGAATGTTAAACCACGTGTAGTTGTATGTTTATAAACATGCGATTACAATGATTCCGGCGTCTCTGTAAGCTTGAATCAGCTCTAAGAAAGACATCGTACTGAAACGAAGTGAATTTCCTAATCAAATTTCAAAAAACTGGATCCTAAAATACACTTACAAAAACACACAGATACATTTAAAAAAACGACTAGAATTTCTGAAAACACCTCTATACGTAAAGAGTCTAAAAAATTGATAAAAATTGGAGTGATTAAAATAATATTTTGAAACAAAAAAATTAATTAATTAAAAATAAAAATGAACATTAACATGCAGAGAACCGGTCATCAAACATTTAGAACTACCTATATTTTACAATATAGAATATATATCTATCTTTTTAATATTCATTAATGTTATAATGAAGATAGAGTCTGTTAACATTTGGGTTGCAGGTAGAATTAAAGTATTTTGTCTCTGCATTTATCAATCTTGTAACATTTATGCACATCATATTATATTTAAATTTAATCAGGACATCTCCAGAAAGCGGTATATTATTTGATACACCTTTAGCTAGTGGTCTACGTATCGTACGATGCTGCCATCTTTAAAATTTACAATTCAATATATTGTTAAATAAATGACATTAATATTAAATTTTTTATAAGATTTTACTAACAAGATAATGACCATCAATTAATTGTATATTAATGACTCTGACAGTTAATTATTTTAATAAATTACAAAACTAATTCAAGTCCTTATCAATCGTTTATAATTAAATATTATTAATTATATATAAACGCAAATATTTAATTGAGTTCTATATTTCAAAATATAAAAAAAAATCTAAAACTTTGATGTCAAGTCAAGAGTTATTTCAAATAGGCATTATAGTTCTTATGAACACAATTTTACGGTGCCAAAGGGAAGGACAATATGCTAAAGAAATGGTAACAAAGTACATAAACATTTTTAGATTTCTTTGTATCGTAAGACTATTCAACAGAATAGTTATAGTAGACATATGGGAATAAATTGGATGGAGGGAGGTATCGAAGAGTTCATTTGTCCTTAGCAGTAGACAATTTTGTACCGTCTCCAGAAACCACGGGAGACACGAGCAAGATTGCTCGGCAATTCGGGTAGATTCTCTTGAAAAAACTAGCGGTTAGTGTTGAACGCCGGTACTAGACAACTATACAATGTATCTATGGACTGGGCCACTATTTCTTGGCGCTCGTCTGTGTTTGTGTGGCACGATACTGGTTAAATCAGCCCATTCATGCTGCTGTTCATAGACTCAGCAAGGTTCCATTACATTGCAGACTTTTAATGGAGTCGTACCCGTACGACCGGGAGTATTCTTACCAGGGTCAATACGAATCGTATGTTAGCAAGATATTTGCTTAGAGCCCATTCAAATAATTCATAATAACAAAAAACTAAACTGACAAAAAGAAACACACTCGGTGACCGAATGACTTTGAATCATTAAAACAAGAAAAGTATAAATATAGAATATTATGCATCAAAATGATCTAAGATATAGTAAATTAATTTTTTTTGCAGTTAGTATTTAATTGATAAACATCCAAGTGACATTCATTCCTTTACAAACCATAGCAGGGGATACACCTAGTATTGGTAAGCTAGCAACATATTTATTTTTAATAATTTAATGTTAATGAGTTTAGTCTTGAGGTTAGTCAAAGAATTTGTTTACAAAAAACAACAAATTAATTTTTGTTATTAATAACTAAACTTAAATATACTTTTGTATACAAAAGTGCAATATTTAGACGGTTGCCATGTTGCATTACGATTGGCTTAGAATATGTAAAATATTCGTTACTATTGGATTTAATTAAAACCTAGACCTATTGATGTACGCTTGTAAATTATGAATCACAAAGTAATTTCCACTTCTCAAAAGTATTTGATAATAACATTTTACATTGATATGTTTTTATTATTTTTTTATTTATTGATTTTTTTAAATGGTTAATTTTAAAATAAGAAAAAAAAAATTTTTTTCTTTTTTATATACTAAAAAAATGTTAATTTGTAAAAAACATTTTGGCATCTAGTCAGTGGTTTGATGTCTGCTGTGATTTTGCACTTTGGTGATTTTGACTTATACAAATATTTATGTTCATTTAAAGAAAATAATTCTAAAATAATAACATATATTATTATAGTGTTAATTTATTGTAATGTATATAGTGACTAATATTATGTTAAAACAATAAGAAATTATCAAATTCAAAATATTTTATAAAATGTTATTTATTTCTACATCTACTTAGTTTTACATATATTTTTCAAAATAATATTTTTATTATATCGTAACATGGTAAGTCTGTCCCAAAGTAACGATATAATCATTGCACAAATGTTAATGTTATGTTACATACAAGCGCCAGACAGAAATATTTTCATAACTCAGGAAAAGTGAATATAAGATATATTCGTTATTCGAATCACAAAAAAATACCGCTTCAATGTATTTAAATTTTCTACGAAGTTTTTGTTGATGGCCTATAGTTTTTTTTTATGTGAAGTTGCATTTTTCGATCTACCACAAGTTAGCTTTCTGCCTTACACACACACGGACTTCTTTCCCATGTTCTCTCTGTGGACGCATTCCTTGCGAAGAGTCTGACTTCTGAAAAATTTAAATAACTTTCTATCCTTACCTTTTATAAATCCAAAAGTCTATACTTAGAATATTTGTTATTTTTCTTTTTTTTAAATTATATTATACATATACTTATGTCGAGATTCAAATTATCTTTGATTTTTTAATATACATATATAAATTTTGGTGCCAAATTTCACAACAGTATCACAAACAATAGACTTAATGACAATGACCTTGACATATACTTAATATTATGACACCGACTAAGTAATAAATCCCCTGTTATCAAGTAATTCATAAAATAATTCTTATTTTTACGTAACAAGATACTATTAATATTGATTGTCGTATCAGTAAAGATAAGAAGGTTTTGTTTCATTTATTGTAATGGCTGATATGATAGAAAAATACGAATTCACTTAATCGAATTTAGAATACAATTTGGATATTTAGCGATTAGTTATTTACTGTATTCGTATTCTATTTCATGTCTTACACAGATGTCACCTTACATATATGTACAATACATGTGGACACGGGATGTGATGACCGTGTACATAGTATAATAGTCATATAATATTTACTTTTACTCATGTTTTGTTAATAAGTAATTATTATGGTATGTTAATAGTTTATTAATAATAATTACAAAATTATTTAAAAAATTGTAAATATATGACATAATGTAATCGTTTTTTATATAACTTGCAATATAACTAATAATTTACTTCCAAAAATTATAATTTAAAGAAACTATTATTGTTACTCATTGAGATTATTAAAATGAAATTTTATATTCGTTGAAAATAATAATGTGTAGACTATAGATTAATTAGGTCACCCTGTATCAAATAGTTCGCAATGAAACATTTAAAATCAAATTTCAACATTCAACAGCCTTTGTTAAGCTTATTTGATTGATAATATTAGTTTGTTTTTTAACAGACGAACGGTTTTAAATAATAAAATTACACAATGTATGAAAAGATTACGGATTTCTATGAAGAACAGTCTGTTTTCATAACTGGGAGTACAGGATTTTTGGGCAAAGTGAGTATTCAATAAGTTAAATGAAAAAATATATTAGAAATATTATGTCACGTTTACGCGAATTGCCAATTTATTAATAATAATAATATTTTTTAATTCTTATAATTTATGTTATTTTATCATAGGTTCTTTTAGAGAAGTTATTGTACAGCTGTCCTGGAATTAAAAAAGTATATCTATTGGTAAGGGAGAAGCATAATGTTACAGCGGAACAGAGAATACAAAAAATGTTCGAAGAACCGGTAAATTATCTTATAATATTATAAACATTATAAACATGTTAATTTGATTCCTTCTCTACTCTTGAAGTAGCAATTAAAGGCCTGCCCATATTGATTACCTTTTCATTCCGTTTAAAATTTAATGTAGTGTTATTTTTTATTTATTTTTAGTTGTTTGCAAGATTAAAAAATGAAAAACCTCAGAGCTTAGAAAAAGTTGTGGTAATTGTAGGTGATATATCGGAATCAAAACTCGGTATACAAGCCGAAGAAGAAAAACTTTTAGCTAAGGAAGTAAGCAGTATTTCGTCAACATGTTTTTAATATTTTTAGTTATAAAAACAACAAATATATGTATAGTATTTAAATAATGAGATAATGTTTAAAATAATATTGATAATGTATGTAAGCTCAGACGTTAATATCCTTAAATAAATATTAGTATTCTTATATTACAAGTCAAATGTTAGATATCTTTTGTAACAAAATATTATATTTTTTTAATCAATTTAAGAATATTTTCCTTTTTTTTAAGTTGTTTTCTGGAACTTGAAAAAACGACTTTCTTTTATTTTAAAGGAAATAATAATATGTTTTATAGTAATAAAATGTATATTTTCGTTAGGTTTCGATAGTATTTCATGTAGCAGCTACAGTCAAGTTAAAAGAGCCATTAGACGTGGCAATGAATATAAATGTTGAAGGCACTAGACGAGTGTTGAGTTTGTCACAAGAAATGGAGAAAATTAAGGTATAGTATTTTTATCTAGTTTACTATGGTTATTGGATGAATGGGCCTGTTTTCCACAAATGATATTCTGTCCTGTGAAGTGTTGAAGACGCCACTAGGCTGTGCAAAACCATACCATACCCGAAGTACACCGTGAAGAATAACAAATTCACCACATTCGAAGAAAGAATTAATAAATATCAAAAATTATAGAAACCACAATCTAATCTGAGACTTGATTAACCACCTCATATAATATTGATTATTTTCATTAATTTGAGAAACCAAAATATTTTCATTTTTAGGCTTTTGTATACATTTCAACCGCATTCTCCAACACGGATAAAACAGTTATTGAAGAAATTATTTATCCAGCTCCAGCTTCCTTAAGTGAAGTTAAAAGGCTTTTAGAAATTGGAATCACTGATGAACAAGTAAAAGAACTGATTAGTAAGTAAATGTAATCCACATTTAAAATTTATAGTATTAAACTAACGCATTTATAACCAAAATACGTTATAATATTTTTTCTTTATTTGCAGAAGGCAGACCAAATACCTATACTTTCACTAAGGCCCTGGCTGAAAATCTCATTGCCGATAACCATGGCAATATCCCTTCTATAATCATCAGACCATCCATTAGTAAATATAAATAATATTTAATTTAAACTTTCGTCATTCATTATATATAATTACTATTATACATACATATTATATATAATTGTCCGATTGTACTCACCTAAATACTATCGGAATTTGCCAGACTAGTTTCGAACTTATTCAAAATTTTTGGTGATAAGCTCTAAGCATAGCGAAATCGTGGCGTGAACTCATTACGCCATACTCAGAGCTTATGTATAAAGACCCCGAATGGTTTTGTAACTAGGTGGATAAATTCCAAAAGTATTTATATAAATAATATTATTGCCATACAAAATCAAACAAACATTAACGTACCTAATTTCGTAACAGTATCATCCAGTAAAATTGAACCCAGTGTCGGATGGATCGACAACTGGTTTGGAGCAACAGCATTAATTACTACAACAGCAAGAGGTTTGAACCGTGTTATTCTCGGTAGCTCTGATAATAGCCTAGACCTCATACCAGTTGACTATGTATCAAACCTTACTATAGCAGCAGTAGCCAGATGTCAAAGGTAAAAGTAGTAAATTTTTTTGAATATTTGGAAGTCAATACAGCTATTTATTATGTATTTTATAGTTCCAAAGATGTGAGCGTGTATAACTGTTGCACAAGTGGAGATAACCCAATTAGTTTGGGAAAGCTTGGAAATTTAATTATAGCAGATAGCTATAAATACAACTATTGTAAGTATAAAAGAAACAGAAACGCACTTTTTGTTACTATATATTTATATATTATATACTTTTGCAACCCTTAATTAAGTTAAATATTTAAGCACAAAGAACATTATTTAAAAATATATATTTACTGTTAATATAATGTTTTAAAACTTAAAGTTATTAATAGTGTTTTCTCTCTGTACAGATGATGTACCAATGCCAATGTTGTATTTCACAAAATTTAAGTTGGTTGTATTACTGATATCGCTGTTATTTCACACAATACCGGCGTATATAGCGGATATGTTTTTATTACTTATTGGAAAGAAAACAAGGTAAAAAACTTTTAATATAATAAATTAAAAGTATGCACAGTACAAATGTGTACAATAAATCTTTGAGTAAAGTATGTAGTGTAAGAAAAATAAAGAAAGTCATTTTAGAACACAAATTTAATTTTATAAAACGGTCTTGTATTCAATTTTAAAATAACAACACACTTTATAAGTAATTTAAAAGATTTTTTTGAAAAACGCATTCATTAAATCCATTTACAATATTTCAGATTCGCAAAACTTCAGAGCAAAGTAACTTTAATACGTAATTCATTAGAATATTTTACTTCAAACAACTGGCTCATGCACGCGACGCAAACTATAGCTCTGGCGAAGTCTTTATCTCCATCTGATAGGTTAAATTTTCCATTCGATCCCACCGATATAGATTGGAACGAGTACATTCCTAGCTATTGTTGCGGAATACGAAAATATTTGTATAAACAATAACTCTTACATTATATTTTTTGAGCATTCTTTTTGATATTTTTCAAATTTTATGACGATGAAATCATTTTAATGATAATAATTTTCAAATAAAGTACAAGTAAATTTATCATTAATCTTAGAAGCCTTATCAGGCTAGTGATATATCTGTTATTTAGTACTTACTTACTTATTTTTATTTTTCTTAAGATTATATAATTTCAGACCACGTATATACAATTCTCCAAAAATCGTGATCTTGTTAATTTTTTAATACAAAACAAAATGCAATAATTGCACAGTATATTTTCTTTTGAGTTATTATTACGATATTGTTTTTCTAAACGTGTAGATACATGTTATGATTTAAACCTGAGTAAATATTATTAAATTGATTGTTATTTTATTCCTATCCTAATAACATTTTTGAACTTGAGAAATAAATAAAAAGAGAAGAACATCTTCTTCATCATTCATTCATTCATCATCTTTTTAAGATATATATTTATAATAGACACAGAAAAGGAACTATTAAGATCTATAAAAAACTAAGTTATACATAGACCAAAAATACAATACAAAAAATAATTTATAATGAATATAAAACAAAAAAAAAATATTTTATTATAACAAGAATAAATAAAAACAGTATTTATAATGAATATATAATGAGAATTCCCCAATCCATTAAAAACGCAGTAAGTCTTATCTTTAAAATATGGCTTGTCGAGATATATTTTTACAGCTACAAGGATTTTTTAAATATAAAATTTGACTAAAGGCTACAACATAATTTAGATTGACATTCAAGTTAATATTAATTGTTTAAAAATCTTTTAATTAAAAAAAATAAAATCCTTTTCCCTATTTCAATAAATTACAATAATATTTTAATAGAATGATTAACATATAATAAAAAAAATATCTGGAATTGTGACATAATTAATAATTAAAAATTCAAATTCAAATCAGTCAGTCCGTCCTTAAGCTACCACCAGCTCGGAATGCTGTTCTGTTGAGAAGAGCTGGCCAGAAACTCAACAGTTGCTCTTTTTAAAATATGTGAACAATGTTTGATGTACAGATTAGAATATCCTGCAAATGAGTCAACAACCAAAGCTCCACAACCTAACCTTTTACTTGATCGAAATACGATCAACTAAGAATTCTTGTATGCTATAATAAGCTTTATTTAACAGTATACTTTTAATTTAAGATTTAAAAGCAAATAAAGGAAGGTCTAAGATATCTTGTGGAAGCTTATTATATATGCGAACACTCATGCCCATGAAGGATTTTTTAGCTTTTTGCAGACGAAATATCTGCGTTGAAAGTTTATTTTTATTTCTAGTATTTATAGCGTATCTGTCACTGTTTTTTACATATCTATCCAAATTGTGACGTACAAATAAAATAAAATTACTTGTATCTAAAATTGTTTGTCATGTTAGATATATTTATTAATCTACTATTGAATATTGACTAATATATGCCAAACGTTGGAAAAAATCATTGACCCTGACTACCAATGTATAAGATTTTTGCAAACAATTAAAAAAAAAAAGGCAATTATCGTTTAAGCGCCGTAGTTTGGTCACCAAGCGGTGGGGTCAGTATACTACCTTGGCAGGTCTGGCAAAGTTTTCTGTAAAAAGAAACTCGTTTGGATAAAAAAATACTTACTGCATAGATTTTAACAAAAATCGATATGTATTATATTTTTTATAACAATAAAAAGTATTATGATCTCTAATTTTATAGTTACTTATATTCAACTCAAGGTTATAAAAAATAAAGGACGAAAAAAATACCAAAAGATATAATAATAACAACAACTGAAATTTTTAAGTAATAAAATACAGTTTACACTTCTGAGGCATATTGGCATTTGTAGTTGTGTACGCTCAGCACATAAAGAAATAAACTATTATATATTTTTTTGTATTTTTTTATAGTCGGGTACATGAATTAAACAATATTTATAAGGTGAATAATATTAATATTAAACATAACATTTCTTCAACTCCAGACACAAAAACGTTAAATAATAACACTCAATATATTTTCTTCTTCAAAATGTGATGAACCTTTTTTTCAGATTGTACAATGAAATTTAAATTTCAAGTTTAGAATACCTATAAATATACAAGTATTTGTACGAATCGTAGTATTACTATAAATGCAAAAACGTCTCGACAATGAGCTACCTGTACCTCCCGGATTACGTCAAACGCAGATTCATCGCAAACACGGAATGAAAACAAAATGGCCGTCAGATGACGATCACCTGACCGACGCTGAAAAAAGCACATGTATAACTGTATTTTTATTTGTTTTTTTTTTATTCAAAAATTAAAATTTTTAACTTATTCCATATTGAATTAATTTACAGCCTTAACTATAAAGAAAAAAATATTAATTTTGGACTTTTAAAGGTAACTCAATTGTTTATTATTTTAAAAATTATAAAGTATTAAAAAAATATAAAAACTTGAACAATAATTACAACCTTGATCTTCATAATAATAATACATTTTAATTTTTACTAATAATGTCAAGAGCTGATTAAGTTTCCGGCGTAATCGACAAAGCGGTTCTTTATTATTTTTAAAACTGAAAGCCGCGTATTCGTAATTTCTAAAATCCTAATTGCGCGCTCAGAATAGTTGTGGTACCAGGACGACGTATGTTCATTCCATCAGAAAGGAATCGCGATAAGAAATAATATCGCTTTGTTTTTTAAGAAAATGTTGAAATTGAGTTGTATCAATTGTGACGTAGTATCATATATCTGCAATTAGTTGTTTTATGACTAGCACAAGTAACAAGTAATGATGAAATAGATTGTATTAAGAAATATATGTGTAATTATAATATAATATTTTCCTTAACCAGAAAGTTAATGTGCCTGAGATCGCACACATTATAGCGGGTTATTATTTATGAAGTAAATGTAATTGTTATTTCATTCTGTTGTATTATAGTTTGAAAGTATCGAGGGGGGTTTAGTAAATAATTTACATATTTGGTTGCAACCAAGCGAAAACTGCAGATGGATTGACTTAAATATTAAGCATGTAAGTGTAAGCCCTCGTACTATATTTTGTGAAGTATCATTATATTCCAAACTGTAAAGTTGCAAAATGTTTTTATCTTTGATATTCCATTTTAAGTATGTGAGTAATTATTTAAATAATGTGAGATCTGTGATCGAGTGGGATTTTAAAGTACTACTACTAGCACCAACATATATTATTATCACGAAAAGAACAGGCAGTAGAATGAGCCAACAGGTACTGACCTATACAGTTTTACAATAATGTTGTTATCTTCCCGATTTTATTTATTTATTTAATTAATTTTTCTAGAAGTTTATGTTAGAAGGTGGATTTTTGTTTGATAAAAAGATATTCAATTTAAAATTTTGTATATTGTCCTCTCAAAAGGTATTATATCTCTTTTAAACGTTTCATGCAGTTCCTATATTTCATAGTATTGCAAGTTTCAATAGGGAAGCCACAATCTCTTCATTTTTTACTGTCGTGTGATAATTTCTTAAGCTGTTTTGTGTATTTTGGTAAAACTGCGCTGCAACTTTCCCAGTAATATAATGTCTGTCGTATACAGGGACTGAAAATTTGAAATGCATATTTCAGTATAAGACTTACACAAGTTTTACGAATATTTATTAATACGTCTGGTGTGAAAATACTGACGGCTTTTCTTATAAGGTTCAACTTCTTGCTCGTTTTACCATTAATTCATTGATCATTACTTATTTAATAGTATCCGATGTTGAATATTTAATACAAATATCTTTATTCACATTTAGCAATTCAAGACTCAAAGGTTCTTTTGTTAAAAGTCCCGCTAACTGACCGGCACATGACTCGCCAATATTGTAGACGTGTGAGAATAGTTTGTTCTGATGTTTGCCGATTTTAGAGGTCATTTGTCACAAGAGCTTACTTAAGAGTTTAGAACTAATTGGTTTTTCAAAAAAAAATACAAAAATATAGTTATAGAAAATATGACAGTAAATGAATTTATATTAAAAGATATACTATATTGTATTTATATTTTAATAACTTTTCTAATTCTCATTACATATGTACTAAAAAACAAGTATATATTTTTTTCAATTATGGTGGGTAATGTGATATAATCCTAAGCACATGTTTAAATACTGATATAAATTAAATGCATATTATATTGTGGTTAAGAACACAATATATCGTGATAACTTAAAAATGAGTATTTAATTTAAATATTGTCTAGTTAATGTATATATTGGGACGTTTTGAAAATAACATGTTTTATTCGATACTTGACACCCATCCTCACACAAGACGACCGAACTCAGAAACATTGTAGCGCAGAGACAAACAGGGGCTGACTCCAGTAACGCGAGAAGTTAAACAAAGTAAATCAATTAAACTTTGTCTATTATTTATGTAGATCACAGGAGTTCATTTAATTAATTAAAGATAATATTTGTGTATAATGTAATATCATGTAGTTATTATGATATAGTAATGAATATGTAGGTCATACAAAAATATAATCATTTGCACAACTACTTCATTCCATTGACACAATAAATGTTTGATATATTATTATAATTATATTTTTTAAGATTTACACGAGTACTACACATGAAAACTATTTTACGGATATAACTCGCGTTTATTTTTATTTTTTTTTTATTTTTCTCGTAAAACAGTTTTATTGAAATATTATTTTTAAATATATATTATTATTAATTATTTTTAGATATTTAAAATTATATAGAAAAATATTTTTTGTTATTTCTTATATGATAAAAATTATAATATTATATGTTACTGTTGTCTTTTAGTAGTACTTTAACGTATAAGGTGTTAGTAATTAAGCATATATTTATAAAAATCATATATTTTTACATTATAAGATACAAAATGTTTATATAAAAACAAAAATAATTTATAGATTCTCTGTCTTTTGTCTCTTTCGGTTATAATAATTTAACGAATAACAAAAACAGTAACGAACAAAATAGTTTAAATTAATACAGTTTTATTTAATATTTTTATTTTTCTTTATTAGCAGTCTTATTAATTTAATACACTATAGTTTTAATAAATAACGTTTAACTCCATTAAAATATGTCGCCATGTAATCCTCCCAGTTAATTGTTAAAGGATCGCATTGAAATTTCCTTCTGTCTTCATCGTCCAGGGTTGCTATAAGTTCCTGGGAACGTGATGCAGGCATGAACCATGTTCTGGATGAGAAGTACTTGAGTGCGGTGTGACAAGCTTCATATTTCTTTAACATCTTTACGTAACTATAAACAATTAAAATATAAAGAAAATGTCTTAGAACATATATGAGAAATATCGTAATTATATTGAAAATATTGAGCTGATCAAAGCAGCTCCTTTTGGTGTGTGTGTGTTTCGTTACTAATGCTACTCCTCCTAGATGAATAATGGTAGGCAGGTAATTGCCAGAGTTGTCGAGCACCAATAGGTCCTGAAGCTTTTAGTGACAAATGAGATTATAGTTTTTTATTAAATGGTCAAAATGTGTCCCATAGAGTTAATATGTGTCATAAGAAACACAACTGCCTGTGTTAAATTTAATAATCTAATCATTTTCATAAACATGGTTTTATTTTCTGTTCATCTTTAGAATCCTCGATCAGCAACAACGCTTTGCTCAGCTCTTCTCAGATTGTCGGACCTAGTTAATTAAAACCTCTACGATGTTAGTAACATATGTAAAATAAATATTAAGGACGATTTAAATTTGTAAACTATGTCGAAGAAAAATTTGGTTATTATGATATAAGTGGCAATATAAATACCTGGTCGGATAACCACATAGGTACAAATACAAGTCAGCAATGTAAGCTGGCAGTAATTGCAGGAAGAAACTAATGAAAGCGAGAATCCATGACGACCTTGAGAATACTATCCAAGGATAGGGTATGTTCTCTAGAATATAAAGAAAATATAAGTTTTACTATTTTTTAAGGGGTAATATTTTTAATATATTGTAATAATATACTTACGAAATTTCTGTTTACAGCTTTCTTTGGTAAAATGAGTTGCAGTTTCTCTTAACGTAACGGGGTTGAGACTACTTGTGCATGAATGATATATTGGAATCTCAGTTGATCTGAAACCATGTAATGTTCCTATATTTGCTAAATATTATCTGTTTAGGTAACATTTAATATTTTGTTAATTACTTTTCATATTTAGCTGCTGATACTATGGTGAGATTAACGACGTAGTCTACCGGTATAATTTCGAATGTATAATGAGATTCTCCGTATTGACATCTCACATAACCTTTCGATAGTAATACGAGTATTGAAGTGGGACCCATCCAGTTAGCTGCCCAGCCTTTTATCGGTTCATCGTTTGCTGGTGTAACTATAAATATACAAATACATATGTTATTTTGCATATGCCTCTTATAGTTATTTGCTATACAAACTCTTCTATTATTTAAAAAAATAATAATTTTGATATCACTACTAGTATGAGCTATCGTTACAGATAGATTTTAAATATGTACTTGTGTACTCAAGTACTTTTTTTTCTAGTAATTTTTATCAGATAAAAATAAATAATCAAAAAATAAATAATCGCAACGTGACTTAATTTACAAATCGATTAAATTTACGACGTAAAATTTGGCATAAATACATAAAACTATTTTTAAATGCGCTGTTTTGAATAAAAGCAGAAAAGGCCTCTTTTTGTATATTTATTATTATTAATAAAGTAAAATAAGAAGTAATTTTAACAGTAAAATGAATGTATTAAGATATTATCACTTACCAACGGAAGGACGTATCATGACTGTAGGAATACTGCCGCGCTTCTTGGCAACAACGTTTTCAGCGAGTGCTTTTGTAAAAGTGTAAGTGTTTGGTCGACCATCTGAAAATAATAGTTTTTATTTAATAACTAACATTATTAAATGATATTGTATATATTTATAACTTTCTATTTAATAGTACTGATTTTAGTTATTTTCACGATCCTTTAAATATCCTGGTAGGAAATCATTTTTACCCAAAGCCTCCGGAGAGAAAACCTCTTTAGGGTCGTTTTCATTAATCATATTATATACTTCAACTAAACTTTTAGGACTCGGGTAAAGTTTTTCTTCTATACAGTTTATTTTATCATCTGTGTTTGAAAATATTGTCGACATGTAGATAAACACCTAAAATATATTAAAACTAGTTAAAATAGGCAAAAATTTACTAAAACAATATATAGGAAACTTGTCATGTGTACTTCTATATATTTCAGGCTATGGCACAGTTTTAAGATCTCTTCAGTACCCTCAACGTTTATTTTGACAGCTTCTGAAAGAGGTTCATTGAACTTGACTGTAGCTGCGAGGTGAAAGACAATGGTAACCTGCAACGTATTATTTATTAATAAATCCGATATTGCATTATAATGAAGAACTCATATAGTTTAATTATTATAATGTTCAAATTCTTAAATTTTATTGCTGTTATTTCATCACAAATAGTCTAAAAAAAGTCATATTATAACATTTATTTCAATACAAAGATAATGTTAGTTTTACCTCGTCCCTAATAGTTTGTAAAACCTTTGCTTCAATTCCAAGTACAGGTTTTGATAAATCACCATTCACGGGAATTATCTTCTTTAAATTTTCTGGATTTTCTTTTTTAAGACGATCAAAAACCTATAAAAAAAGATAAATATCTTATATTAAGAATAATAAATACTGATGAAGTCAAATAAAACAAAAATAATATAAATTAATTCAATGTTACCGGGCAGTCAAGAAATTTCTTCATTCTCTCAGCTGCGGATAAACTCCTCTTTTCACGAACCATCATATATATTTTGTTAATATCGGGACAGCTGTATAGCAGCTTTTCTATCAATACCTGTAGTAAATATTTATACTTAGGTGTATTACCTTAGATTACTCAATAATATGTTTTTTTTTTCTAACGTTCTAAAATCTCAAATATTTTATCAATATTAATATATAGATTTTTAAAAGTATATATAATTTATTGAGTTATTGCAGGTTTATCGTAGAATATAAATACAATCAACAAAGTACCATTCCTATAAAACCCGTTCCTCCGGTAACAAAAACTGATTTCCCGGCATAGAAATCGGAAACTGGCGTATAGTTGAAAGTTTTTGTCATCTTGTATCTGAAAAGATATATTACAAAATATGTAACTAATACAGTTAAAAATATATATCAAATTTAAAACCATATTATATTAATTAGTAATTAACTTTTGTCACTTTTATTTGGGAGTAGTATTAAATAAAACATCTCATATTATAACATTATCATTTCAGTAACGGAAGTTGTGATTAAATGATGATTAAAACGTTATAACAAATGAAGATTTGATGAGATTAGATTTTTCATGTATCGGTTTGAAAAAAAATTAATATTTTCTATTAAAAATTCTATATTAAATTATATTAAAATATAAAAATAGTTGGGACAAAAGCTTCATAGTAACCCATGTCTGATAGTTATTTATTTATAAAGTAACATTTATATGTAAAAAGTAAAGAATGGATTATTACGGATGGTTCCGTCGCATTTAATTTTTTTTATTATATTTGATAACTTAAAAGAGATAGTAATAACTCAGAAAAAAAATTTGGTTTCTCCAGAATTTTTTTTTTTTAATATTATTGTTGTTCCAAAAAACATTTAAAAAATTACAAATATTAGAAAAAAAAAAATCTATGAATTGTTATGTATGTTTAAAATTCCAATTGTAAAAGTCCAATTTGGACCTGTGAAATCGTTCAATGGATGTCTACTACACTATAAAGACGAAACCTTTTTTATAGCAACTATGCAACTTTTGTAACCCTTGGAATCAAACGTGCTACCAATCACAAATTGTATTTAAGAGCAGAATCTGCAATCTTCTCAAGTCATCGTAATAAATATTAGTTATTTTACATCAATAAACAGAAAACATAAAGATCTAACAAAAAAAAAAAAATTATCATGACACGTAAAAAAAGAAATCTTATCTTTAGCGGCTAATTGACCTCGAATTACTTGATGTCTACGACCTTGATAACGGTCGACAGACCTTGGCTTAGAATTGCCGATTCTCAGTGTCTTAAAGGAAACATTTTGAGGAGTGTGAGGAAATGTGCGAATTGATTCCCCAATCCATTTTCCATCATCATACGACACGCAAAAGAGGATTAGATAAATATGTCGTGGTCACTTCTGTGATATGAAAATGTCGGTTTGTTTGGCGTGTTCGTTGAATGTGAATGTGAGACAGTGATTCTCAGCAGTATGGAGGCAAAGTGTAACAGTGTAGATGATGTTGCTCTCCCAGGCTGACAATGTTAGCCCTATACCATCGCAACTAAATGAAGGCCTAATCGCCTCACGATCGCAACCGCTGTCAAGTATTTTAATTATATAATTAATATATAAAAATGAAGGTATATAAATTCTTAGGAATTATTTAAAGGTACAAGTTATAGCAACATAGACGACAAGATAGTTAGACTAAAAAAAGATAAAACAAAAATAAATTAACTCAAAATAGTTATAATTTGGTTAGGAACTTTTAAGGACTATATCATATTTATAGATATTTTATTATTAATTTTTTTATCGAAATAGAAAAAAGATTAACTGATATTTACTGTTAAAATTGTTTACATATCATGTAACGTTATAAAACGTTATAAAATCCATATTTGTTTCATTTATTCGTTATTATTGTCACGCACGTTTGAAAAATGACATTGGCAAAAAAAAAATATTCGTATACATTATACACAAATAATAATTAATTTAAAAAAAGTTTCTATTTTTTTATTACTTTAAGCAAATTATTATTATAACAAAAGTAATATTTAATCCACATGTATACTGATATATTTATTAATTCATTAGAAGAAATATCTTTTTTTTTCTCATTTTCTCATCCTCATTAATAAATTCTATTATATGAGGATTTAATAATAACTTTTTTAATGAAGAATTTAACTTAATGTTATTTAAATATCTTACCAATTTCGAAGTCTCGTAGAATTTCAAATACTTCTAAAACACCTATATCACCCTCAAAGACTAATTAATGAATATATTTCAGATAAGAGGTCTCGTCTTTTTATGATTGCTTTTGTAGATAACAAAAATTATGAAAGTTTTTATTTATTATCGTGATTAATTAAATTCAATTACTCAATTAGGGCTTCACACTTGCTGATTGTGTATAATATATTATATATATTTGTACTAATGTTCCGAACGTATGTCTTGAAGGTAATTCGGAGTCGAGGACAATAACTAGTTTTTGAATAAACGGTGACTGCATAAATTACCATCGTAAAATTTAAAATGATATTAAAATATTCGGGCATTATAATTATGAAATAATAGGAAATTTAAAAAGAATTGGAATATGTTAAAAAAATATTGTTAATTTTTAATATTTCGTGGGAAAGTTTACAAAAAATATATATAAATATAAAAAACGACAAAATAAAATATTTGTAAAATGTAACAATCATAAAAGAACATAATTTTAAATTTTAAGCAACCTTGGGTCCGCAATCCATTGCAAAGAAGCAAGAAACAAGTGCAATCCTTAGTTATGCTGAATTATTGATCGAAAATATCCAAAACCAAATCCAATACCCTCCTCGGAGTATAAAATCAAGAATAAAAGATAACTTTATCCAACGACAGTTATAGGTGAAAGGTATCGAATTATAGCTATACACTAGGACTCACTTTCGGCTTCAAATCTTCACATACAGAATTACAACAACAGCAACAACAGCATTTCCCGTGCCGTAGCAGAATCGTGTTGTGCCGCAGCAGTATCATGTCATACAAAGAGCTGTATTTACCTTACTGATATGCGAAGAAGACGCGCATGCAGCTTCATCAGGCGAGCATTGAAGGCGACAACTTTAAAACATCTTTGAGTATAACTCCAAGATAGACATCGCTCAGCCATCGTGAAAGCCTTGCTCGCGTCTAGACAACGAAGCAAAAAATTGAAGGCCATTACAGCGACGATTTTGTTAAAGCCAAATTCCAAATCGCATTAAGCTATTAAGTAGAATAAAATACTCATTTTAAAAAAAGTCCTCTTCAACCAGTGGCATTAAGTTTAACCACATAAACTTGTAGTTTTTCAATTAAAAAAAAAGTTTCTAGGTATTTAGAAAAATAATACAAATTAGTTATATTAACTAAACTATGATTGTTATTCTTTTTAAATAAGGGCATCTTAGACATTAAATCTCTGGATGACTGTTACAATTATCAGTCTACTAAATTCAAATTATGTACTTTTAAATTTTAAACAAAAACCTAACGAATTTCGAAAAAAAAAAGTAACTAAAAAAACATATTCATAACCCAGAAAGATCAGATAAAGAATGATAAATAACATTCAGACACTTTTTTGACAAGACTATCAGGTGGCAATACTTATCGCTTAATCTAATTCTATAATTTGTATTAATTCATTATATTTTATATTATAAATTATAAAATCTAATCGGTAAATATTTAGTTACAATATATTTATAATTTAAATGCTACCAATAATTATTTATTTCAACCTTGAAGAACAATGTGAACCAAACATAACAAAAAATTAGAAGAGAAATGAAAGAAAATATGTTCACTTATAGTCTGATAGCTAAAATAAGCTACTACATAGATTGAATCATTCCAAAAACAACAATCTGCAGTCGTTAATTTCAATGAAACTTCCGTTTTCTCTGCATATTAAATGGAAGAGTAGACCTGCCACTTAATAATGAAAACACACCAAAACAGTACCCTTTCGATATAATTGAAAGTATATTTTAACTTTTATTTTTATGAATGATCTTATCTGAAATAAATATTTAATAAATATTTAATATTTAAGCATATAATTTGCATATTTTTTATAAAAATATGCAAATTATATGCTATCATAAATGTTATATGCTAAAGTTATTTTTTTATGTAAAACTATTGTGTATATCAAATTTATTAAGTTTTAGAACTATTATTATTTTTATTACTATTTTTATTTTATGTATACATATTTAAGTTTGCGTTTAAAGGTCTAAAAAAAGAGGTAATTTCTCATATTATACCTGAAATGCACATACTTATTTTATCTCTCCATCACCTTTGGTCGAGTGCTGGAGAATGCCTATAGCATTAACTCCGCTATCATACTTTGTGCATAAAGTAATAAATAAATAAATAAATCTTTATTCTGATAAAAATAATAAATAATATTTAATATTTATTATATACATTAAAAATGTTTATAAATTTCAGCAAATGGTCGAGTAGGATCTGGCTTTGTCATTTCTGTTAAATATTCTAAACAGTTAACAAGCCCTGTCGAAACCGCAGCGAGGCGGTTGCATTAATTTTAAGCCATGTCTGAAACCAAAACAGTTCCGTTTTAAACAAGTATAAGCGTATTGTAAAATCAACTCTATAAACTGCAGTCGCATCAAGGTTTTATCTCCTATTCAACTCATAACTTGAACATTTACAGATTATTTAAAAATGTTTGTCAAAGAAAACAATAAAGAGAAGGATAGTTAGTACAGTTATCAAAAAATAAATAGTATATAAGAATAAAATTCTTAAATTTACGAAATATACTATATCTGCTGGGACTGGTATTCATGAGTTAAAGAGAAAAAAATACGAAATATATTTCATTAAAAAAATAATAGTAAAGAGAACAACTTTAAAATGCTATTGTTTCAACATTTTTTTTTAATGTTAAATAGTGAAGATGAATTAAAATATTAATGTATGTTAAATAATGTAAATGGATTTTAAAATTCTGTCTATTCGCATTAACATGAATGATATATTGTTATATCATTAATTGCCATCATTTTTAATTATTATTGTTGCTATTATTCACTTCTGGATTAACTTCTGATTTTCTCTTAACAAAACCTAATTGTATTTAAAAAAATATTTTCATCTGTAGGTCGGTTTATTATAAGGTTTAAGAATATAAGTTTATTAGTCCAGGTGGTCATAGTATTCGTATATGTACGGCGGTGACGATATTTATCTATGATTACTACTGGAATACATTACTATAGGAAGATGTTCCTTCAAGACCCTGTCACAATAGTTTAATCTGTAGGTAAATTGTACAGATTCTCCCACGACAATGGCAACTACAACCACAGCACCAACAGCCATGTCAACAGCAACCACAAAGTCCAAGAGAAAAGTTACAGCCGACTCAAGAACTGTTACCACGTCCGCGGAAATAATACGATGGTGGAAAGATACCATCATACGGATAGAAGGTTACCGGTCACAGCCTTGGCGTAAATAATAACTTTATAAATTAAGTAAACAAAATTATATATGTTTCTAAAATTATTAACTTCCTAATGTTAAGAAAAAGGAAGTTATTGTAATGACCCCGATTTTAGAAATAAGATTTTTTTTTCGGCTCTATTTTCTTGCGACCTGATTATGCCACTGACTTAGTTTTGACCAATCAATATGTATTCACGTATCTTTGTATCTTAGAACTCAGATTTTCAACAAAATTGTATTTTTAGTTAAAAAAAACTTTAAACCTCTTGTTTTTGATTTCTGGTACTAACATGGTACTAATGTCAGCAAAAAGTGATCACAATTTATACAAAATATCTCATAATTTTTGTTGTTTTTTCATAAAATGTAAAAAATGTATTGTACACAATGCCTTGTTAAATTTTTAAATTTATAAACAGTGATATAGCTTCGTACGTAATCTTTCATGATCCATGATTACTATTAAATATATGTATCCGGTTGTACTCACGTTATTAATATTGAAATTTGCCCAACTAGTTTCGAACCCATTCGGTGGTCCTTATTCATGAGCTCTAAACATAGCGGATTCACGGCGTGAACAGTTCTGGTCGCGATTCCGCCAGCTAGTCTGTCGTTAACTTCCGATAAATAGGGCAAATACCGATAGTCATAACATGAGTACAGCCGGATAATTATATTTCATAATGCTATTTCTGTAATAAGCCGCTTTTAGTACTCTAGAGAAAGTGTTAAGACACACATGGTATTTTAACCAGGACGTGTTAGCAGTCGATGATACCGGGTCTACCCCGCATGTCGGGGTGATAAAGTAGGAAGAAGTTGTAAAGGAGGCCGGTGTGGCCGTGGCCAAATGAAAACGAGGCCAGGGAAACTACTATTGTTTTTTTTTATATAAATAAAGTATTTTTTTATACAATTTTATTTTATTCATAAATTTTGTGAATAAATTTTTTAAACCTTCGATAAATATATATATTTTTTTAAATATACTTCGCGTATTAAATAAAGTTCAAGTAGTCAATTATGTGACAATGACAGTTTTTTTATTTATATTTAAAGGCATCCCTAATAATATCAACAGATACACAAAACTTTGAATTGCCTTACAGAAATTATTTGTTACTATATTAGGACCTAGATTTAAAATAAATTTTTACTATTAATATTAATAAGCCCTAGCTTTTATAAGTCGATTAAATTAATTCTACTATTTATATTTTAGTTCCATTATCAAGTACTAGAAGTGAGACGGCTGGACAAAAGCTTCCTAATTTAAATTTTATGAAACATCTGCTACTGATAGAACAATGTGAGGAGCAAAATAAATTAAACCAGAAAATAAGGACTTAGAACCTTCAACAGATGCTTACTTAATCCTAATAAAATATTTTTGTTATTCGTAATAGTATATCACACTTTTTTACTTATAAATTTGACAGACGGTTTAGTCTTTATGTTTAAATTTATGTTGTCTCCTGGTAGATATACGCTTTTAAGAGTTCAAATATTATGGATTCCATCGAGAAAAGGTTCAATTTGTAAGTAGAACTTGAAGATCACACATAGACAACACTGAGATAACGACATTTTAATAATCTGTAAATATTCATGCAAAATATTATTTCACTACTGACTTATTTGCAAATTAAAGTCTCAAAAATTTAATTTAATTTAAGTGTACTAATACTACTAATAGACTAGAGTCTATTAGTACTTAAATATATAATACATTTGTATATATGTATACAACACTTATATTAAATGATACGTGAGGTTGACAGATACAAATATATTGATATTACTACAGCACTTCGCTGATGTGAACTTACAAAACGTAATGCATACCCGAAGCGTCAGATACACACACATATAACACATACATACATACAATGTATAGGTGTGATGCAAGTATTTAGGCAGCTGCGCGAGCATTAACGTGTTGCTGACGCGATCCCATAAGATTTTCCAGTATTAAAATGCGGCTATAAAAGGTTTCACGTCAAAAAATTTAATTACATAATATGACACCTAAAAATATAAACACTTCGAATATTTGGCAAATAAAACATGTAAATTAATGTGCATAAGGAAACAATAATTATTAAATTTTATATATATATTTAATAATATTTTCTGTGAATCTTTTCTTCGATCGATTTGAAATAGTAACTATATATAAAATATTATTTATTAATTTTTGTTGCTTGAATAAAGATATTTAGAGTATGTAACTCTTTTTCAAAATAATTACAACCAAAACAGGTCTAAAAAATTAAACCAAATTAATAACTTTCATCAAGAACTCATCGTCTCATTTATGTCACAAAAATACGGTAAAAAATGCAAGATATTTTTGTATATTTGCTTTGATTGTATATTGTTAATATTTTAGGTGACCAAAATGTTTTTTAAAACTTTTTGTTATATTTACGATCACACGTTCGCGTAGTAACGGCACTTGTCACCTGTCAAACAACAAACGTTGATGTTTTGGTAAAACAATAGCTTGTTTACTTTGTTTTTAAAAATATTTTTTTTGCACGTTTTTAAGTGTAAATCCATATTTGTTCTAGATATACTTCGTTTCAAGACTTATACTTATTTAAATAACGAATCTGCTCTTTAAGAAAAAAAAAAAACAAACAAATATACTATAATTTAAAACATTGCTAATTTTTAAAATCTTTGCACATCTTATTACCATAAACTTTAATTTCTTGAAGCAATTTGTATTTTTTTATCTTTAAAGAGATAATTTATATAAAAGTAACAATTATGTTGTAAAACATAAATTAAAAATAATGATGAGAATATAAATATAATTGTAAAAACAGATTTTTTTGTTTCTGATAGGCATACATTAAGTAATATAAGGCTAGTGTCATGGTGCGTAGTTCGTGCCTAATTCAAATTCAAAATACAAAGTTGATTATTACAAAACAAGTTATACTATTAAATATATTGAACATTTCAAATAAAACTATTTTTACGGATTAAAACTCGCGTATATTTGGTTACATTTTTTATATTAACCCGACGTTTCGAACACTTTGCAGTAATCGATTACTACTATGTTCAGTATCGATTACCATTATGTACAGTATCGATTATTATTACCCGACGTTTCGAATACTTTGCAGTAATCGATTACTGCAAAGTATTCGAAACGTCGGGTTAATATAAAAAATGTAACCAAATATACGCGAGTTTTAATCCGTAAAAATAGTTTTATTTGAAATGTGTACTCGTGAAAATCTAAGAAAATACTATATTGAACATCTTTTAAGTTATATTGGGGAAGCTTTACTTCCGTATAATTGATTTCGTTACAATATATATTTGTTTTTAATTATTAAATGTTAGTTTTTTTAGTCATATAATAAATATGTAAATGTAAATATTTATTATTTAAGTTATAAAAGAAAATTTAATTTAATAAGAAAAGTCTTTATTACATAATTCCATACCGTATTGTCCAATTTATTATTCGCAAAATGTAAAAAGAAACAACGCTTTATAAAGGCTTTTAAAAATACCCTTAGCAGTAAGGCGCGATAATAAGATTTTCCTTCACACCGTTATAAAAGAGATTTATAATGATTTCCTGTATATAATATACGAAACATTTAACGGTTCTTGTTTTATATATGATGACTCTTGGTTATTAGTCTATAATTGTTACTAGGTTTTTAGATTGTCTGAATAATTTGCAACAGGAATGTACGGTACATGAGCTTATAGAGTTATTTGTTAAGAAGATGAGATGATGAATAGACCCAAATTTGTGCAACATGCAGAGCAATTGTCAATGGTACCAAAGGAATATTTGTTAAGAATCGCACACAGTTAAATCAATCCCAACTACTTACAGTTTTAATAAATACAACTTCAACACTTAAAGCACTTCACGCTTTTTAGACACTTCCGAAGTCAAAACTTGAATATCGTAGTTGCGGCTGCACACGTGCTTATCGACTAACACCCCACTACTACTAGGTCCTAGGAGGATATATTATTATAATTACTGATTGGCTCACATCGTCCGCACCTTGCTACGGAAGTTAAGTTCAGTACTCATAGTTTGAATTAGCAAATTAATTGTTAAATATTTTAAGATATTGAATAGTATTATATGAGTATTGATACCAGTCGGTCATCATATTTTAAACAACCTCAGAAAACATACATTGTAAAGACCGTCAATGTCAACCATTATTTATAATGTATTATTTAAGTAAAGTTATAAAATTGCGCATAATTTCATGGTCCCAAATATAATAGCATTATTTTATACCTGATTAGTTTTTATTTTATTATTATTATTGTATTATAAAAGAAAATGTTAAAATCATAATTGTTGTAGGTAATATTAACAAAAATTTAAAATGATAAAACCATATAATGACGGATACTGTTTTATCTTTATCTCATTTAGAAAAATTATGTAATCTAAAAAAATTAATCCACAGTTTAATCTTTTCAACAGTAACTTGTTACTTTTGCGATTAATCAGTATATCCTGTATCTGATAAAGATCATATTTCAGGAATTTTATGCGTTTTTTTTTTATTCTCAGAGGCTGCAATATGTCTTTCGATCGAAATAAATCACCAATGTTGTATTTTTGCGCCGAACATCTCTTTTCATAATACTTCTCCTTTTGTGTAAACTGAAATTGACTAACATGATCATTAATATCTTTTCGCATTTCAAAGGTGCTCTGGTAATCTCTTTCATGCTTAATATCATCATATTAAATACTGATAATATGATGATATAAAGCAGGAAACAGATAGTAGAGTAGACTAGAGAAGCACAGAGTGCAGTAGAGTAGATTTAGAGTAGATGACTCTATTGTAGCTCGAGTCCATTGGTCTTATACCAAGGAGGGCCTCCGATGGTGTACGATTTATAACTTTATTGTGATTATTATTTATTATATGTTTGATGTTTTTACCCAACATTAATTATTTGAATAATTCGCTAGTAGATGACATTCCTCTGTCAATCATTCTATTTAGTACTCCAAATCACCTGAAATATTCGATGAAAACTTTTATACTCGTATAAGACTTCGTATTGCAGAGTGTATTTCAATCTGCGCCTTTGGGTATAACGAGTCAGAGTATGATTTTGTTATAGTTGCTTTTAAGGTCCCCCTCGTCGGTCGTCCATCTCCGTCCAGGGTTTGGAGGTGGCGGTGAAGATGAAGTGAAGTATCTGGGCCTCACCCTGGATGGAAGATATAACTTCGGGGCGCATTTCTCCCTTCTCGCCCCAAAGTTGGTTTCCACCGCAGCTGCCTTGGAAAGGCTTCTGCCCAACGTCAGTGGGCCGCAGGCTCCATGCCGGCGCCCATATGCCAGCACCGTGAGGAGCATGGTCCTGTATGGTGCTCCCACATGGTCGGGGTCCCTCACTGCTGACTCAAGGACCCTGTTGCGAAGAACGCAAATTTATTTAGTGACTTACTTATATCTTTTCCACTTTTTAATAATATCAGTGATCACTTATGCACGTCAATTAGAAATGTGTTAGATTTGTAAATAAATTAAATAAAATTGCAAGAATGCCGAAACCAATATTTTAATAATTTCGGAGAATAATAAGGAAAATAAAATTAAAAAAACAAAGAGATCTCGAAAAAATTTCTATAGAATGTGCTCTTAAGTTTTGTGCACGCCAAATCTATTAAAAAAAGGTAAAATAACATAATTACAAATAAGTGAAAGAAATAGAGGTAGGCAGACCAAAAGATGGGAAGACGAGATCAGGCACACAGCAGGACCACTGTGGACAAGGATAGCAAGGGATAGCAAGAGATCGCACGGAGTAGAAGTCTTTAGAGGAGGTCTTTGTCGGAAGCAAAACTATAAAGGGAAGTACACCGGTTGCCGACAAGTAATATTTAGTTAATAATCTATTATACAGATATAGTTAGGAAGGCAATTAATTAATTAATTAGCCATTTATTTACATATAAAGAAATATTTAATAACAATAAAGGCTTATTTTATTTTATTTATTTATTTAATTACAAATAATAAAGAACCTTTCAATTATCCTTATTCTGAAAATACTTTTTATGCATCTTCCTTCGTAAACTGGAATTGCACTTCTGACATTTTGAAATTGTATACACAATTTATTTTATCAAATATTTTATAAACAAACAAGCATAACCGTTTTTATAATTAAATTTCGATGAGCAACTATTTGTTATTTTAATTTTATCCGTTTAATTTTTTGCTGATGCCGTGTGACAAAAAAAAAACCATTATACTTTATACTAACCATCATAACTAAGTAATATCTTTTTAATAAATTCAATAAAATGCATACTAATCTTTACCTGGAATTATAAATACGAAAGTTATTTCTATCTGTTTGTCGGTTTGTTTGTTTGTATTTTAGTACATAAACCGTACTACTATTGATACTCAAGAAAAATTATGATAATAACAATATATATATTTAACTATAAATCCTGATATCACAATTATTTGTATTCATCACTTTAAAAGTAACAGCGTCGGCCGCGCATGAGCCTCGGACACTTTTCACTTTGGCATCCACGTCAGCATTAATTTGAATGCACCGCATATTATCCAATCAAATCCAATCTATATATAAAAATATACTTATTTACTCATTTTTGTTTACAAATACTATAGTTATATGTACTGAAGTGTGCTATATTAAATAATTAGGGCTGAAAAGTTACGTGTTAATAGTGTATAAAAGTCAATGATTCACTGAAATTAAGGATTACATTAATAAATGTCAGTCTGTCACGTCAATATTCAATATTTACTTAGTCAAAATAAAATTTCAATGAATAATAAACATATACAGAGATGAAGAACATTCCTAGAATTCCAACTGGACCCCACTACGTGGTATACTTATCTGGGAATTACCGCGTAGTTTTTAAGTTAAGGTCATGGACTCCGATAAAGTATTTGATTTTTATTTAGCTAAAATGCAAAACAGAAACAATTTTGTAGTTCTGAACTCATTTTTTCTGACTATGTTGTTGACTTCAAAAATCAGTTTGTTGTATTTCTTAATTAACATTTTTATGCTTTAAAGCAGGGATGAGCAACCCGCGGGCTGCGGGCCGCATTCGGCCCTCGAAGTATATTTTTGCGGCCCGCGAAGCATTAAATTTTAATTTATCATTTTCCGTCAAAATATTATCACAAAAATTAGAAATTAAAAGCACATAGACACTTATGTATATAATTCAAATAACAAATTTGTATAACTTTAAGGTATTTAAACCTTTCGCCGTGTCGTACTGACTCATAAATTTCGAATTTTACTATATTTTTTTTAATCATGCGGCCCTCTATAAAAAAAGTAAGCTGAATGCGGCCCCTTAATCAAAAAGGTTGCTCATCCTTGCTTTAAAGTAAAATCTTTAAACCAAGAGAAGACAATACAATACAAAATGTTATTGTATTTTGTTACTGTATTGTCTGGATAAAAAAAAGTGCAAATGCAAAGAGTGCAATGTGACAAAATCGGGGACCTTTTTAACCGCATGGATCATTTATCCAAAAATTATATTTTTCTGTTAGTTAAGTACTTTTTGATTATCGTATTTGTAGGTTCCTTAAGCAAATCAGTTATAAAAATGTTGCTCAGAAATTTCTTTATCAAATTATAAAAAAATATAAAACTTTGCCGAATTCAGAGCTAAAGTGAGTTGTTAACAAATATTTTTTAATTATACTATGGCAATACAATAAGAAGACATAAAATATTAAAAACAAATAAATTCTTCAAACAGAAAGAACGTGGCTTTCTTAAAAAACAATGAGTCATGGATAAACTGAACTTTTTAATCTTCTATAAAATCGTTGAACCGGAAATCTTTAGACAAATCAAGCAAACGAAGTAAGCGTCGAAATACCAAAGCAAAATACTGTGGAGGATAATTTTATTGTTCACTCTGCACACACGAGCTTAACAGAAAAAAGATGTTTCAAAACCTGAAAGAAATAAAAAATAGCCTAACAGCAAAAAAAATAATAATTCAAAAATAACATTTGTATTTTATGTTCTATATAATCTATTGTCTGTAGCGAAACCTCCGCGAAAAGCAGTGTACAGAGCCTTATCTACAACACTATCCCACAAGTATAAATTATCGTGGAGCAAATGCAATTGACGTTTAACGAATAAGAAAGAAAATGTGTGAATACAAATTAGAAATGATGGCTCTCAGCAAGTTGAAGGCCAATACGAATTTAGAAAGTACCAATGATGGTAACACCAGTAGAAGTTTTATGGAAATCCCCAGGTTAAACGACGAACTGGTTTAAGTATTAAATTTCGTATGCACGCAAATTTATCTCTAATTACTTGAAATTAAGTGGTCATATAATTAATTCACAGAAATAAGACGGTTAAGTCAAATACTCTATGACTCGGATATTATTAAAACATTAAAACATGGCACTACTACAATAGACAACTCTTTGCCCCCAATTACAAATAAGAAGAAGTCCTATTGACCCGCAATAAACACGGAAGTGTTAAAATTAAAATCATGCTAATGGCAGCAGATTCTAAAACCAAAGAAAAAATAACAATAAATCAGATGACGAGCAACAAGATGATAAAGATTTTTTTACGTAGTGTTTTAAAATAGTTTTCTTACAAAATAAATTACCATTTGTAACTTTATTATATATTTTGATTTAATTGATATAAATAGATATTTTCTAAACAGCACCTCTATTTTTATCCATTGTTTTAATTAATACGTAATTATAGTGCGTCAATTGTTTTGTATTGTGTATTTTTTTTATTAAATAAATGTTTATTTTCATGTTATATAAACTTTTATAGTCTAATAAAAATAAAATTAACTAAATCAAAGTAACTCTTATGAAATATAATGTTATAAAGCTGAAGACTTTTTTTTGTTTGTTTATTATGATAGGCAAGTACACGAGGAAGGCTCTGGGCTGTTTAGCGCTACGGTACCGCTTCTAATTTAATTAAAAAATGTTCGTCCACAGGTGAAACCGCGAGAAACGGCTAGTATTTTATACATCAAACCTGTAGTTCCATTTCTTTATCATATGTTGTTTCCAGGTGATAGGACTTATTATACAGCAGATTTATTTCGCTTATGTCTTTGCAATCACCGCACAGCCATACTTCATTCACAAGCACAGAATTCCGCTTCATAATATAAGTATAGATTAAAAAGTTTTTTTTCTTTCGAGCATTTTACTAGCATCCCCGTCACAATACTCTGCCACATGTGAATTCCTATTTTTGGAACTCAATATAAAGAGTTCTAAGGTTATTCTGGGTGTTCTATATTGTCCTCCTTCTATCGATTATTTTATTACTCTTGAGAGTGCACTTGATAAGCTTGGGTCGGAATACACGCCTGAAATAATCATGGGTGACTTAAATACTGATTTGTAAAAGGGTTCGTCCCGTTCTCAGAAATTTCGTCGTATTATTGAGTCGGTCAATCTCACAATACTTTCATTAACAGCAATTCACTGTAACAATAATAATGATAGCACCTGGATTGACCATATAATCACATCTTGCCCGGATCGTGTAGACATGCATGGACAGCAGTCAGCTCCAGATTTTTCGAGGCACGATCTTCTATATGCTTCTTATAAATTAAAACCTCCTACGCATATACCAACAACTGCTTATGTACGGAGCTACAATCGTATTAATTTAGATAAGCTGAAAACTGACGCGTCTAAGCTTGACCTAACACATATTGAGACAGCGTCTACTATAGATGATAAGGTTAATTTCCTTAATCATTCCATTCTTAGCCTATACGATACTCATGCACCGTAACATCAGATCAGAGTAAAGCGCCCACCAGCACCTTGGATTACTAGGGGGGTAAAAATGGCAACTTAACGACGAAATCATGCTTACGCTAAATATAAACGAGAATGTAATGATGATAATTGGTTATACTTTAAGAAAGCTAGAAATCGATACAACCAGATGGTATGAACTGCTAAACGCCGTTACTTTCATGAGAATGTATGTGATGCTTCTCCCTTGAATGTGTGGAAATTGCTCAAATCTTTTGGTATTGGCAAACCAATCTTGGATATTGAGCCATCTTTACATCTCAGTGATGGTAACACTCATTTTTCTTCTTCTTGTAAACTGGACCCTATAATCCGGTCTCAAACTATTACTTCTATTGCTTCAATACATTCTCCTTCAAAACCTTTATTTCAAATTTCTTCTGTAAGTCAGGACGATATTAGGAAGTCGTGGGTTGTGATGGCGTTAGCAGGGTTAAGATCACTACCATCCTTTTTTTTTTTTTCCTTTGGAAAAACCCGTTACGGGTACCCCGTCGGCCCAGGGAGGTGACGGCCGGGGGGTGATGTGGCACTAGGTTTAAAAACAAATAAATTTTATTACTAATTAGGTACTTGAATATAAAAATAAATTTTATTTTTAAATTTAAGTACCTACCGCAACTTCTATGCATCATCAAAGGTTGACTGGTGGAAAATGCCAATAGGCATTAAGTTCGCCCTTTGTACCCTAGTTTGTAGGACTGCAATAAAATTTTATTTAAAAATAAATAAATAAATGAAAATGGGCTAAAGGCTAACCCATTAAGTTTATTTTATTTGTGATTGTGATTATTTTAAAGTGTATTAATATATGTTAGTGTGTGATTTTTATATTCTAATATTTCATAATTGAATATTTCCAAATAATATAATTCTATTTAAACAAACAAGATTTATTATATACTTGTTATAATGATTGAAGATTCAAACTGTAATGTCTTGATTCATTTTGAAATTCTATTATAAAAAAAAAAAATCAAATCTACAAAAAGCACATCTAAGAAATTTACACATAGTAAAAATACGAGAATTAAACAAACAGCCGTATATTACTCATAAATTTTTTAGGTAGTGTAGTCTTAGATTTTATTGATATTCCTCGCCAATTTATTACATTTTAATATTTGTTTAAAGTAAAAAAAGAAAAAACTTACCGTCACGAAAACTTTATTTTTTGTATTTGCTGATTGTAGCATGTAAATAATAAATATTGTACCAAAATCTTTTATTTCGAATTGAATAATTTTTGAAAAATTTGACTTTTTTTTTTTTTAAATAATCATATATTTTTTAATATGAAATTATAGGTTATTTATATTACCTACCCAACGATACCATATAAGCGGTAATCAGTTTATCTTTCTATCCAAAAAAAAACATAATAACGTCAAAACCCAAAATTGCTCGTTTAGCTCACCTAATTATGAACAACTTTCTTACACTAAAGGGTAGTTGGAAGAAATCTCTCTGTAGGGATAAGCTATCCTGTACATATTTTTAAATTAAAATATCTATGTAAAAGTGAGGTACATAAATAAAGAAATACAACTTTTGCTGTCACTATTGCTATGATTATTAAACTGTTTTAAACTATAGCCAAAGTGTTGACAATTGTACAAAAAAATTTAGGCAACGTAATTTTTTTCTATCGTTGTAATGATGGCCCTCTTATCTTTGATAATTTAAACATACATCTTGTTCAGTCAATGGAAAATGAACGTTAACTTCAACAGTTTAAGTCTTACTTTTATTATAATGCCACGATCATAAAAATTACGAACAATAAATGACTACGGCAATAACCTAATTACTGACGGAAAAAACTGAAAAACGGCGCATGAATATTTTAATTAGAAATAATTTGCTAAAATTAATAAACCTTATTGCATTCCAACTAAGTTCACTATTTGTTTGAGTTTTTTTAGTACGTCTAATATTTTTTTGCTCTTTGCCGGATCCTTTGCTTGTAGTTTTTGTGAGCTTCCATCGTACTTGAACAATGAACGTAAAATCAACTCCAAGTTAGTATTTTTAATTATATTCATAAATTTATATCATCGTTTTATATTTATATTTCTAAAAACTGGTTCTTGATATTAATCTATACATATAATAAAACTGTAAAAAACCGGTTTCTAGATATTGAATATATTTTAAACCTATTAATGGGTAAATTTTTGTCTGTATATTTGTGGCCAAATAACGCAAATCCGACGGACTTTCAAAAATTTGGAATGGTGATAGCTGAATGGTCAATATTTAAGATAACTTTTACTATAGGAAACTATTTAATGCTTATGAAAAAACAAAAAATATCAGGCCTGCCACTTAATTCTTAAGAACCTTAAGATATCTTAAAAAATATCTCAATGCGTGCCTACATATAATATTTGCTATCTGTAATTAATTACTACGTTCAGAATTCATTAACATAAGTACGGATTCCACTTTTTAAAACCAGTCTCTAACACATTAAAGGAAATTTATAAGTTGTTTTAATAATACAAATAAAAACTATGTTGTCGAGGTTCTATGAGTGTTAAATCAATATGCCACACGAACAACTTAGCGAGGAAAACTAGTATTTAATATAATATCTGTATTTGAAATTAAAAAAAAACTTTATAAGTGTGAATCGATTACAATAATCTATAGCAGGCAACCGTTCAAAATTAAAACAAGCCTCGATACTCTAAAAAAACATGCCAGCGTACTATTTAGAAAAATTTACGATAATATAGATTTACGAGCGAGCCGCAGTCTCTTACTTAAAAAAAATACTACTCGTTCGGCCGCATTAAAGCTGTTGGTTTAATATAATTGGTTATTAACAAAAATTTGAATCAATCAAACCTTTTTTATTGTGAGAGCACCATAGAACCCTTTTTGGAAGGTTTTTTTGGTAGTATATTTGGCTTGAATTCTAATTTATTTTTACATAGAAAATATGACTGTGACTTAAATAGCAATACTAACATAATTTGTATTTTTATAAATAAATTAAAAGAGTATCCAGAAAGTTTCTTGACATTCTTCTCTATTGACTTACCCCTTTGCAATCGTGCAATTCTTTATGACGTTTTGACATAAAAGTGACTATTTTCTAAGATAAATAGACACATCAGTCACAGAATCTGCACTGGTGCTGGGGCATTCAAAGAGCAGCAAATGGACAGTAACGGGAGATCTAGATAAAAAGATTGCATCTAATTTCAACTATAATGGTGTCTGTCAATCAGTCAGTTTATTTGTCACGTACCTCTAACTGTTCCTGAGTTCACGGGCATAGAGTTCAGGATATTCAGGATCCTGAACATCCTAAACTCCATCATCTCGTCTTACCGCGAACACGTTTGCTGCAAAGCATCCGAAACGTCGGGTTAAATATAAAAATGTAATAATAAACGCGAGTTTTATCCGAAAAATAGTTTTATTGAAATGTGTAGTACTCGTGTAAATCTTAGAAAACATTAAATAATAGAATTACCTATTGATAATTATTTAATTTAAAATTGCTTCTGTTATTTTTCATTTACAAATAATCATCATCGACTTTTAAAATTTTATAAAAAATATTGTTAGCAGTTGGATCTAGTCTCATTCCTAAGATCTTAAAACGGTTATTTCTTCACTCCTCTTTTTTTACACTGCCAAGTCAATGTTACTGTTCAAATGAAATGAAATCAAAAAAATATATCGACAAAATAAATTCAAACAAATACAAATTAAAAAAAAAATTTAAAAAAATTGGAAATACAAAACAAAATTAGCAATAACTATTATATTAGCTTAAATTAGACAAAAGAATAACAAAATTAAGATGTTAGTTTTGTCTTGTCTGTGTAATGTAAGTTCAAAGTGGTAAACCACTCAGCTTATTTCAAAGACGCGGTCTTTAACATTGGGATCTTATATAAAAAAAATACGAATATATAATATAAAATATATTCACAAGGGAGCTTAATAGTTATAAAATAGAGCAAAGCTTCTGCCTAGCTTTAATAGCTCCCAAATCCTAAATTGCTTTTGTAAGTCATCAAATCCAAATTTCTAAAACTAATTTAATCCTATTTCTCGTGATCCGACTAACTGGTCAGATGAACATATTATAAAAATGTTGAACAAAAAAAACCGTTTGCTTGGTTATAAAACACTGTCGAAATGTCGATGCATTCACTATTATTTACACTATTCTCCCCCCCCCTTTCCCAGTTTTCGATTTTATAACTTACTTAGATTAATTATGTCAATAATAACAATTAAAATTAAAAATGTTTCATTTACATATTTAAAAACAATTTGCTATGTATATTAGAACTTAATTAATAAATATTTAAAGCTATATTTTATTTAGTAAAATATATCGTAATAAATCAAATAAAAGCGATATGTTGAATGGGCACGTTGTGTATTTGTTGTCGCAGCCTTGGAGTTGACCGCGAATCGATTTTCCTTGAAAGTAAGCTGCTTTGAACACCTCTAGTGCCAGTGTATCTTCTTCTTTTGTATGTAAACTGAAAAGAAAGAAATATATAAGAACTTTGTGACTTACTTTATTGTATTCCTAAGAATACTGTCTCTAAAGACAAAGTAAATGGTATAATTTATTTTTCCCCGACATTGAAAAAAATCCATTATGTTTGAGTTACTTTGTAATATTAAAATGTTTTTGAGCCAAACTAGTTTGTGCAGGTATTGGTGCAGGCCTGAGACGATTTATATTAATAATATATATTTTTTTATGAATATTAATGATCCTTTATCAAAAGTTAATTATATTCTATTGAGTGTAAAACAAATTTTAACATTTGAATGAAATGGCATTCAATTTTGTTAAATTAGTCGAATTTATTAAAATTAAATAAATTATCAAAATGTAATTGTTACATATAAAACTATGAAATGCCCTTATCCAATTATCAGAATTGATAATATAAGTGTACTAAATTCTAACGAGTGACGCAACTATCGCATAAGAACTACTAGTTTTCTTGACCTCCTAAATAAACAAGTTCCTGGAGTGCGACTATACGACTATTTTTATAAGAAACTTGAGTTTCTAGAACGTCTCGTAATATGTGAAAGCGTTTCTTTCGAACAGGTCTCCAATTTGAGTATTTTTTGTCAAATGTTATTATATATAATTATTAATTGTTTGCTGAATATTCAAACCTTAATTTATTTATATAAAAATATCACGTTTCTTTGTTATGATAAGTTAGATTTTTCTTTGATATTGTAAACATTTCACGTGACTGACTCATGAATGATGTTACGTTATCTTTTGGTGTTTTACAAGTTTCGTCACGAATAAGGCGAATGACAAAAAACGGTTCCTTATATAAAATATCATTACCTAGACTAAAAATTTAAATAATTTAAATAACAATAAATAATATTAAAAATAAATATTTATTTCTTATATTTGAGAGTTATTAATATTTATTTATTTAAATTAAATTGTAGAGATTACAAATCGTAAAAAATATCTTGTGCAAGTGTACATCTTAACAAAGCTCTAAAGTATTAAATATTTAGAGAAGTAAGATAAAATAACTAACATTTATTAAGATTAAATAACTTTTATTAAGATAAATAACTTTTAGTAAGATAAAATAACTATATTTTTAATGTTTAATAGTAATACCTCGACTTATTCTAGCCCGACTTCCGCGAACCCGGAATTACATGATTTTCAAATCTCATTAATTCACTCTTTGTTTGAGTTATTATTCGAAGAAATTTAGAAGAGAATATTGAACACATTCTGGTACTGTTTGATTTCCATAATCATGATCTGATAAATCTCGACCTCATATCTCATATCATACCTTGAGTTCCGTATTAAAATTAAATTCAGTAAAAAAACCTAATGTACTCGTACCTAATATTACCAAAAAATTGTCTATAAAACCGTCAAGTAAAAGAAAGTTATTTTACAATTTTAATTAAATACTCATGCATTTACTACTTAGTAAATAATATACAATATATATAAGAGTTAAGTTACGTTAGCATGTAAATGAAAGTCCTGCGCAGCTCATCATGCCTGTCGCGGGCTCCGAGCTCGCAGTACAGGAACCGCGCACATTGTGAATGGTCATATTGTAATATTTTCCTCCATCTCACTGTGGGTTCCTGTAATTAGAAAATTAATTATTTGTTTTATGACTGTGGTTGAGATTTACGTTTATAAATATTCCGTTTAGTACTCAAATAATACCATTTTCTATTAGAAATTTCTCTTTCGCGTGTAGTTTCCTACAATTAATTGTCGGTACGTAGTACAATAGCCATTGTCTACTGAGGGTTCATTTAAAGATTTTAAGTATTATAGATTAAAAGGCCTATACAAGTCTATTTTGATTATATTTACAGTGACTTAACTAAAAATTTTACAAATCAATGTCATCATGTTGATACACATGAACAATCAATAAAATATTTAAAATTTTACTGCAAAAGTTATATAATGGATAGAATAGAATTTAAAGCATTTTAAAACTTTTTTGTTCATTCTACAATTAGAATGCCAATGCTTAGGCTAAATGTTGACAGTTCAATCAGACAGGGTTAGACTCATCAAAGAAAATTACTTAAGGGATTTCATTAAATATAATTATCCGACTGTACTCACGGCTTCACGCCGGGAATGTGTTCGAAACTAGTCGGGCAAATTGTGATAATGATAATGTGAGTACAGCTAGATAATTATATTTACTAGTAATCATGGATTACGAAAGTTTAAATGATTTTCATGAAAATTGAATCTAATATAAAAAAGAACTTTTAAAAAGAATAGTCTTGCATTTTTAAGGAAAATAACTGTATTGTGTAATAATTACACGAAAAAAAACGAGAAAAGCAGCAAACATGAACCAGTGATCACATTTGACTCACTGGATTGAAGATATAGGATTGGCATTTCAGCAAATACTCTTTTATGCAAGTCTAAAGAGTTTTAATTATTTATTCCTTCATCACAACATTTTCCTATTTAAAAATATACCTATCTATCATTATTCTGATATCGAAATTTTCACTACTTGCCTTATATTATTATATTAATTGCATTTCTCTATATTCGTCAGAAAAAAATATTAAAAAATAATTTAAACCTAGAACTGTGCAAAGTGAAGAAGGGCCAATAACGGTCCCATAATATACCTATATATATAATTTTCTATGGGACCCATAATCCAGGGATTGAGAATCCTTCCATCTTTCCGTTTAAATAACTACAAAAGTGAATTTGTAAGAGTTCCTGAATTATTTAAATTTATCTTATTTGTATGAAAGTTTTGGTTAAAACAAACGAAAAGCAAAGTTAATATAAATAAAGTATTATAAAGCTGTAACTTTCTCGTATACGTTGATTTAATCAGTGGCGAAAACATGCAGTGCGAGGTTCGGGAGCAAATTTACCGGATGGGGCCCCTTCTTTTCTATTATAAAAAAGCTCAACCAAAGACTTTATAATTTAAGCCTCTATGTCAAGTTACAAAGTCTAGCATAATTGATTTTTAGTTATCTTTAATTCAGACCGGGGGCCCCTTTCCACTGGGGGCCCGTGATGTTTTCGCCGTCATGCAACTCTAATTTTTATCTAACTCTTGAACAAAAATTTAAATTGAAATATAAACTATATTTTGATGTTTAATTTTTTTTTTTTTTAGTTTTTAGTTTTAACTAATACGCAATTTGCCATAACGAATACAAACAAAAATGAATATTACAAAAACAGATATTTAAGTCCAAAAATAAATGTATTTTTGTTATACTAAAGTTTATGAGCATAATAATATTAAAGCGCTGTTCGTTTCAATGAAGCTATTTATTTTATTTGTTATAATTTTAAAAAAACCTTTATTTAGTTTAATGAATAAATGAATATTTAGATAAAGATATACTTAGATTATTTTTTTAAATGTCAATTACCATATCATAAGTTCTTTTATATTGGTTTTTATTCATATCATGAAAATATTATGATCTACTGACAATATATCATGAAAACACATTGAATTTGACTGAAACTTATGTATTGTAATCTGATTTCGAATTCGAATTATTATAATTTCAAAATATTGTAACTGAATATACTAGCTTTTTCTTCTGTTTCTGCCTGTGGACGATCAATAATATTTACTATTAAGATAGCTAAGAACGTAATACTCGATAGCCAATAGCCTTCCTCTACCTGTCTATGAACCTACTAAGGTTTTTTATCTACTTTAATAAAGTATATATTGTATGTTACCTTATTTGTATATAGTGTATATATGTTATTTTATATATATTTTTTAATTTTTATATTAAAGCTACGTCACATTTATATGAAGTATTGTTATTATAGTTATGTTTTATTTTATATATTATTTATGTTTAGAATTCTTTAGTAGATATTTTTAATTATTTTTTTTTATTTGCACGCCTACTAACAATCTCTCCTGTATGTCGTAAGGTTGGCTGGTAGAGAATGTTTCTGTAGCATTAAGCCCGCCTTTTGTGCATTTTTTTAATTTTGTGCAATGAAGAATTAAATAAATAATAAATAAATAAACCTTCATATCAGAAACAATTTTCCAAATCTATGTAGTAGTTTCCAAGACTAGCGCGTTCAACCAAAGAAACAAAATCTTCAGCTTTGTTGAGCTGAGCGAAGCGAATCTCTATACCGGTCAACTCGATCAAATATTGTCCGCTATCTCCTACTACACCGATCAAGCTATACTAACTAAATTTGAACCAGTTGATTATCACGTGCCCACTTTTCTATAGATAGATTTTGATATAAATTGTAATTGTAGATTAAAAGTAAATTTTGCAATAAACTTTATTTTAAATTGCAACGTTCTTATACACGCGCAAATCTAAAATTCTTACTATGACTGACAGATGACATATAATTTTTTGTTAAATGCAGACATAATATCAATTTAAAGTTTTTGTAATATATTTTTCGATTCGCTCAGCTTTCCCCGCTTGTCTGTTGGCGACCCGAGTATAGATATATATTAGAGGAGGAATAACGAAGTTAGTATTTAAGTAATTGATCAAAGTTAACAACAAAGGTTTCGATTAAGATAAGACAATAAAACAAAGTTATTTACAACAAAACTTCTTACATTTTTGTTGGTAGTGTTAGTCTCTCTCTTGAATATATATTTCAAAAGTTTAGGCGCCGTTATTGCTTGATAATCCTGAGCTAAAATGTGGAAACAATACAAAACTCCGATAAGAAGACCCAGTAACACCAGCAGCCTGAAATTAAATATCAATTTCAAAATAAATTCAAGGTAAATTCAAATTAACAATTAGACGGATAGTCGGTATAATAAATATTTTTATAAAAATATTATAACAAATTATTAGGTTTTTAAAATTATATAAAAAAAAACTTTCATTTAGCACTAAATATTTTAGAAAAAAATTAACACATTTAGTTTTATCATATTATATTAAATATCTAATGTCAAGTCTGTTATAATAATTTTAATTACTAACATGATAATTATTATATAATATTAATAATAGTGTCACAAAAAATTATATATAGCGATACAAATAACAAATATAAAAACGCAATACTATCAAATAAAACTATTTTTACAGGATTTAACTAAATTATTGGTTAGATTTTAATTTAATTTTAAACTCGTATTTAAAATACTTTGCAGCAATCATGTTCCCGTTTAGGCAAGATGTAAGTGTGATAAATATTAGATTAAAAAAATAAAAATAAACAAATAAGATTTAAAAATTCCTTAAAATTAAATTAAATTAAAATATGCGAATTAAAAACGTTCAAAATAGTTTTACTTCAAATGTGTACTCGTGAAAATACCTACTTGATTCCCATTTCACAGACACAATAACACACAAACACTAAACTAAAAATAAACGACACAAGCCCAATTTAAATCCAACCTGCCTTTTGCTCAGTTAGCAATTGAAGTATTCTTTTGCATTATAAACATGTATGAGAAAACAGAACTTCGCAAACGGTCGGGTAATTTAAACCGCTTATGGGATGAGGAAAGTCGTAACAGTGGCCGGTGACCCAACTCAACAACTTGCAATTTGATTTCCTCAGAGAGGACAAAAGTTGCAGAAAGTTCTTCGTATTTAAGTAATGGAACATATAATAACATTGGCAATTGCATTTTAGAATTTATAATATGCTAAAAAACCGTCATATATGCAATAAAAACCTTCATTATTTAAAAAAATACTTATATAAGTATTTACTTACACTTACTTATGAATGTGGAAGTAAAAAAACATAATAGAACGTATTAAAAATCACAAACACTAAGAAGAAAATAATTTCATAAATGTTGATGTAATGCATTCAAAATTGTATTCAAATACATGATTGTTAGTTGTATGAATACTCTTTTAAAAAGGATGAAATATGTATATCTGTATGTATTCAGATATGATGAAATAAGTTTAATATATGTATACAGATACATATTTCATCCTTTTTAAAACCTAGTCTTCTTTTCTGTTCTTAATGGATAAAGATCGTATTCAAGGTACTTTTATAGAACAAGTAGAACGGCATAGTTATTGAGATCATATCGAAAAGCTACATTATTTAGCAAAACAATAGTTTCATAGTTCCGTTCAACGTTTTACAATAACAAGGAAAGAAAAGTGTGGAGATGTGTACACCTACTGCGTTCAAGGATAAGAAAGGCACGCGTTCCATAGCTATGAGTGATTTATGATAATAATTATTAATTTATTTAATGCCAGTTTTGAGACACACATTAGATACTAGGTGTAGGTATTGTATATAAGTGTCACATCTGCGTTGTCTCATCACATTTACTTTAAATTTCTTAGTTATATAAATAATAATTTTTATCTGATGTGATGAACCACAAGTAGTTCCTGTTTAGTTATTTTAAAAAAATTACAACATTGCATGGTATGACGCAATATTTACATTTTCGGTCGGTATACATGTTTTTTTTAATTATTATTTGTGGGTCCTAGCCCCACGTCCTAGCACGTGGGACGTTGTCAAAGTTTCCTTTTTGTTCTTTATTTCTATTTTTTCTAAATAACAGGATTCAATATAACCCTGATTGGGTCTGTATAAATTCGTTTTATCTACCATTTACAGTGTTGCCTGTGAACTACAGTATTTAATTCTTAATATTCAAAACTTATTTATCTATCTTACAATCTAATATAATTTTAAATGCTAACACTAGTATTTTCTCTTAAATTATTTACTTTAAATCTAGGCTTACTTTTATATACAAATGTAAATACTTAACCTAATTTCTATCTGAACTATCATTTTCTTTAATTATGGTTACTGGTATTATTATAATACTAGTATAAAATTAATTTTTTGTTTTGCCGTTTCTCTTATTTACTATATATAAAATGTGGTGTGAGTACTTAAGAAATTGGGTTCTGTGGGTCTTTGATAAGAATGGGGAGGTTTTCTGGGACAAATTTCAGGTTCACTCTGTTCTCCACTTCACTCTGCTCTCGTTCCTATCGAGGCTGTGGATGGGGAAACTCGTCAATAGATGGACGATCGTCTCGTTCACCTCTGGCTCACAGGCACACGATGGGTTCTCCTTACACTTGAAAGGATTCAAGTATTCGGAGAACCCACCGTGCCTGGTCAGCATCTGGGTCGTGGGGCCGGCAATCTCCATTTTTCCGATTTTGTATGCAGCCACCGCACATGGGAGGAAAAGCCTCGTGACGGAGACGGTTACTCCCTGCTGATGCCGCTTGTTCCGTTCGCTGAGGGTGGTCTGACGGAGGATTCCTTCTGCAATAATTGAAATGAAGGAGACCGCGAAGTGGGTCAGGAAGGCAACTTTGTCCGCCAAAGGGAAGAGTTAATATCTATTACGAATTCCTCAACGCGACAAAAAAAGTATCAATAATGACTGTACCCAATATTAAAAACTATTAGTGCGATATACTATAAACGCCTGACTCGACTCAACAACAACAATACCTACTTTACAGTCTTAATATAAAGGGGACCATGCGCCGCAAATCTTCTTGAGTGCCTGTTCGATATCGATGCCATTCGGAAGTTCAATTGGCATGGGTATTGCACGGTGTTTCATGGACAACGGTTAATGCGTTTTGTCGATTTTTCGTTAATCCTTAGCTAGTGCCCAGCGCGTAGGAAGTCATGAGGGTTTGTACCCGATTCATGGTTGCCCGTTTATAACGGTAGCATTGGAACCGTTTTTTTATGTAGCATATTGAATAGAATATGTTCAGTAGCGAGACGGCCCGAGCACAATTATTGCCTGGATTAGTTTTTTTTGAGCGCGACACCACGGTTGCGCTTGGTGATGTAATTATTATAAAAAAGAGGTTGAAGTCGAACCAAGCCCAGACATTAGTCTAGTCTGCCTCTGTCTTACTGGTCTAGGCTGACCCCCATGACCAGCAGTGAAGGGCCGTCAGGTTCGTGGTTCCCTTTCGACGTGTGGACTTTAAGATATACAATAGAGATATCTGCTGCGCTCTCCAGTCACTCATTTTAAATGGTGACTTCCTTTCGGGGAGGTTACCACCAGCATATCGGACGTTTTGTTTGTCGGGCCAGTTAGCTGAGGAATTCCCTTTTAGTGGTGTTTCAGTCGAAGAGCGGCAGTTAAATCGAAAAGCTATTCCCTGGTGTCCCACCCTATAACACCGTCGGTAACCAGCTTGTTTAGTAGGTATCCTGTTACTTCTAACTAGATGTCTAAATTCAGACCTTTTCCTAAAACTTTTAAGTAATGATTTGTTATACCAGTCCACTAGAAACGAGTTCAGAGCTATGTATTTCTACCTATTTTTAAACTCACACAATAAAACAATTATAAATTTTAAATTATAATTATAAATTTTCTCAAAACAAGTATAGACATCAAATCATAATTTTTATCCATAAATAAATATCAATATTTAACTCTAGACATTGATGCGCTCGACTGCGTCACGAGGCTAACCCCGCTTGCGTGGACCTAGTTATATACTAGTTAATTATTATTTTTTTAAGTTTATAGAGAAAATTTTCAGGTGCCTGAAAGCAATTTATTTGAGGCAAATGTACCGATATTACTGTCAAACCGATAACTGCAGTTTTTGAGTCCAAAATTAAATTAAAGAACTATTATAAGACTATATTTATATTTCAGTACTAAAGGTGTGTTAAAAAATGTAAAAAAAATTAGCGGTTATTTTTACAACCAATTATTTTCCTTTGGTGAATAAAATTTCTGAACTTCAGTACAGCATATTGATAAATTCATATTCAAACAAATTATTTCGTTTCCTTTAACGTGTTGTCATATTCCCCCTTTATAACAAAAAAAAGTTGTACTATATATAAAAAAGTTTTACACAGAACTGGCCAGCACAATCTTTTTAATATGACAATATGAAGTCAACTTCTAATTTATTAAAACTCATCAACAATTATAACTATTTCCATCAAACATTATATTATTTAAAAATATGGAACAAAAAGAATATCTGTAGTTGTTTATAATGTTACTACATTATAAAGTCGGTTAATAAAACAATATTAATGGAAGACATGTTTTAGAAGTACATAATTTTATAAAAAATATAATATTTAAAAGTGATAAATAGAACAAAGTATTATTATAAGGTGCAGTGTATGAGTTTTAATACGTCTGTTAATATGTTTGAATATAAAAATCCCGAGATTCCAAAAAAAACATATAACTTTGGAGGTTAGTATTCGACATTTGTATCTTAATCAAAACAGGTTTTTAGTATTATTAAATATGGTATTGATGAACTTCATTTGTTCGATTTTATTGTATTTGACTACAGACTTATGCGAGATAGAATGAAAAATTTAAATATGACCATTATGTATAAAAACTAAATTGTACATATAAACTAATCTTTTTAAATACCAAGTATGATTTTTAAGTTCTACGTAATTATAACTCATGATTAAAGCATTTCTTATTTTTGTAAAAACAATGATCTAAGATTATATCAATTTACGCATCCAAAAAACAATGTTTATTTATTTACTCTTTCAAAAACGTAAATATATAAGGGCGCAACCAGACCAGACAGCAGTGGAAGAAGAAATCTTAAGAAGAATTAATGAAGCGCTCTTTAATAATCATGTAGGTCCAGAAATATTTATTTTAAATTTTTTTTTTCCACGTTTCTCATTGTGACTATACATTTTCGCGCGAAATATTTTTATATTTGCGGCCTATGTGGATTTTTATACACTCATTATTCCTCAACGCCACAGAATTTTTTTTACGAATATTTTGTTTAAAACCACCGTGTGTGCAAAATTTCGTCTTGATCGGATGAAACCCCGGACATTCAATCAGAAAAGTCTCATGTAGAGCGCTCCACTCGCTTCGCTCAATAAAAATTCGTATATAAAAGAATTTAAAGAATTAGAATATTATATTGAGACATTTCAATCTGAAAAGTTTTTTACTAGTACGTTGCATTTAATTGCAGTTCATAAGAAGTATCAATAATCAATAATATCTATCAGGCTGTATGGTTCTAATACTTTTGCCTTATAATTGGCAAACCTTATAAACAATAATCAATATCATTTTGACAAATGTTACTTTGACAGTTTTGTGTTTATAGTAAATTGTATGTGAAGTCTGTAGTCAATTATCTCAAAATTGTAACTAGGTTTTTATTTGCAATGCTACTTTTGACCTTACACTTTAAATTATATTAGTCAGTTAGTCATATAGCAAGTATCATGTCACGACGTACTCCTACAAAATCGCGGGTTAAAATTTGTAATAAATCTGTTTTTCATCATCAAGATAAGAAAGCAGATGAAACTGAATTATCTATTGGTTTAATCAAATCTGCAAAAAGAACAGGACAACTAAGTTTATGTAATAGAGGCCTTGGAACAGGTAAGCCGATTATTTTATACTTATATACATATAAATATAACACCTGTTACTTCATATAAAAAATATCCTCCAGTTCCTGAAAATGTTTGGAAAATTAATGAACTAGTCTTGGATGATACTAAAGAGGTTGATTTTTCGAGATCACCTCAAAACAGCTGGTGGAATGCAGAGCCTTTAAAAATGTTAGACCTTAGTTCCAATGTTATTAAAACTATATCACCAAACATAAAATTTGTACCAGAACTATTAACATTGAAGGTAATTTTTACAAATATATTAAAATTAAGTTATATTTATAAGTATGTGATTTATTTAATTTGTATATTATTTCAGCTTCATGACAATGCTATTTGCAGTCTTCCTTCTGAAATCGGTGAATTAAGTAATTTGTCCAATTTAAGCTTGGACCATAATAAATTAGAAACTTTTCCAAAAGAGTTCTATAAACTAACTGAAATGAGATGGCTTAGTATTTCACATAATTCACTCATTAAAATTGAACCAGATTTTGGGGATTTAGTTATGTTGGCCTTTTTGGTAAGATTTAACATTTGAATTTGTTCTTAGCTAAGTTTTATAAAAAATTGGTGTTAAGAATTTACATTATATCCTGGTAGAGATAACAGATAAATTGTTAGTAATTACTATAATCATAAAAAAATAATATAAATAAAATATGAGAGTTTGTTACCAACTTATTTATATACTAAACTAAACATAGTATTTATTTAAATTAAACTTTTAAATTTTATTAACAACCCTCCTCAATACTCTATAAATATGATTATTAGCATGCACACTAAGAAATAAATAACAATATAAACTAAATCATCATCTTTTTACTAACCAACAAAATAATATTGATTTAGTGATTATGTATATAGGATCTATCACATAACAAGCTGAGAGCTCTGCCGGCTGGTATGGGTTACCTGATACGATTGGTGGATATAAACCTCTCCCACAATGAGCTTGTAGAACTGCCTCCAGATATTGTTAACCTTAGAGGTACAATATTCATTAACATTGTTATATTTTTCTTATGATATTTTAAAAATTATTTATTTTGTTTATTATATATGTATAGTCATATTTTCAAAGAAAAAAATAGTCAATATTTAATTTTTTAAAACCAGTTAATATATAATTTTAACCAGTTAATATTTCTTTACAATATAGGAGTAAGTAGTATAATATAGTAGTATAGTAGATAGTGGAGAAATGTATAATTTTTATAAGAAATTTTATAAGAATTATTTTAAAAGGCTGTTTTTTTTAAGATTTGAAGAAAATGAACATAAGCAATAATGAGTTAAAAAAATTACCACCGCTGGGTGAGCTGAGGAAGATGGAAACTTTAGATGCTAACCATAATGCAATTGAAGAACTTCCCGACTTCTATGGCTGCTTGGCATTGAAAGAAATATATATGGCTAATAATTTTATAAAGGTACTTACACATTTTATATAATAATGACTTGAAATCTATTTAATAAATATTTTAAAATATATACAATATACAACATTACAATTTTTTTTTATATGATTGGGTTTGTGTGCATCATTTAAAATTACTGAATAGACATTATATAAATTTCTTAGGTTTGATTTTTTCACAAATGTTATATATATAATGTTAGATTCCTTAAACGGCATGTGATGGCATATGAAGTTGACCCCAACAGTTAGTTTATAATATATTTTGTTTTTTTGTATGAAAATATTGTTTATTGATAGTAATATCATAACAAGAATATCATATAAGTGTAAATATATTACTGGTTTATAATTTTTTTTTCTCATTAGGAAATCAGTGAAGAGTTCTGTGACCAGATGCAGCATTTAAGTGTTTTGAACATCAGAGACAATAAACTTGAAATTCTCCCAGAAAATATATCACTTCTGCAACACTTAAAAAGATTTGACTTTTCTAATAATAACTTAAACAGGTCAGTGATCTGTTCATTTTATATTTCAAATGCATGATGAAGCAAAAAGCTGATGAATGAAGCGAACACTTGAAAGAGTTTGTGAACCCATAGTTGGTTTTAAAATATTTTTTTGAATATATCAGTTATATTAAAAAAATAATTTGCAAGTAATGTATGCTTGGAACCACTTTAGATTTTTTAATTAATATAGATTATGAAGGACAAACAATGTTACAGTTTTTTTTATTTGGTTCTAGACTACCCAAAAATTTAGGACTTCTATCACAGCTTCAGAGCATCAGCATGGATGGAAACAAGCTGTCATTCGTGCGTCAGGATGTTATACGAGGAGGGACGGATCGCATGATGAAATACCTAAGAGATAGGATCACCGAGGAAGTGGTGGGGGAGACTCGAGTTGATGAGAAAAACTGGCCTGATAAGTGAGTATATATTTAGTTCGGAGTGTATGATATAGTATATGAAGAGAGACGCGGATTGTAAGACTTTCTGAATGCAGGTACACGATGAAGAAGAGTCAAGCCCTGATGGTTCCTGCCAAGGGCCTCACGTCGGTGCCTCAAGAGGTGTTCTCTTCAGCGGTGGAGGCGGAGGTACACGTTCTGGACCTTTCCAGAAACAAACTCACTGCGATACCCAGCGGGTGAGTCATCATTAAATTGTGTCCCCACGTTAGAAAAATTAGTTTCTCCTTTTACTATCTGATTGTTGAAGTGAAACTTGTTTGGAACGGTCATTCTAAAGACGTCGAGCACGAATTTTTTCGGAAACATCAGTTTCAATACCTAAAAACAAATTAACCGTATAAATTGTTTCAATCTTACCACCATTATTTAAATACAAGTCTGTCGTGGTCAACGCCATCTAGTAAAGAATTGAAGAACTAAACTTTTAACATTATACAAATTAATAGGTTCTTTTTAAACTTCAATTTAGCGTGTACACATCTTGTCGCGTTATTTTTAATTGAGTGTTCAAGGTTTTTAAATATAATCTCGAAATTGTTTTTTCTATGCTGTAGTTTCCAACTCGTACGAGACACGCTGACACAGCTGTTAGTGTCCTCAAATAGTATTGAGACTGTTCCTCCAGAGATCGCAGTGTGCAGACACTTACAGTATGTAGACCTCGGAAAAAATTGCTTACTCGACCTGCCCATTGAGATGGGGAGTTTGAAGAATTTGCGAGAACTAGTCATATCTAATAATAGGTGAGTTAACAAAAAGGGAAGTGGGGGTGATAAATTCCGAGTCTTCTAGTCTTATTAGCTTCTATCTATATCATGAAAATAAAGTTACTGTCACAAAAGGCTAGGACAAGTCAATAAAATGGATTTTCGCTTGTAGGTTTACCAAAATTCCTCGTTGTGTCTACGAACTCGAGAATTTAGAGATTTTGTTGGCGGCTGAGAATAAAATATCTGAAATCAACGTGTCGTCTGACGCCTTGGCTAAGTTGAAAAACCTGGCCGTCCTCGACCTCACCAACAACAGCATCCTCACCGTGCCGCCTGAACTAGGGAACTTTACTCACTTGAGGTGACTCAACTGTAACGATAAACTTTTTATAATAAATTATTATATCTTTATATTATTATTAGTTATACTAAGTGTTTAAATAGAGGTCATCATAAGTTGGTTTGGTCATCCTTAATTTAATTAAGACTATCTCTCATTTATTTAGAACAAACTCGTCAATTTATAATTACTTTAGTGTTGTAAAGCGACGTGTAAATTGGATTTTAATGGTGATGAAATAAACAATATAGGCCTTTTATACAAATAATTATTAAAACACATATTTTGAACTTAAATTGAATCAATATACAGATATATCTACTATGAGCTCTATGATTCAGTTTGCATAGCGCCGTTGATAATCCTGGGGATCGGAGATTCGATTACAGTAAGTTTATTTTTATTTATTTGTTTTATTCCAGGTCATTGGAGCTGATGGGTAATTGTTTCCGTCAGCCGCGACACGCCGTCCTCGCCAAGGGCACGGCCTCCGTGCTGGAGTACCTCAGGGACCGCATCCCTACCTAGTGCTCCAGGACTCCGCTGGACCTCACAGACATATCTCACTGCTGCATACAGTTTTCTAAATTTCAGTTTGAAAATATTTGTCAAATCTTTTCTGTTTGTTTATTTCTTTGACGTAAATTATATCTAGTTTTCTTCTGATTTAACTATAATTTTTTTTAGAGTTTTCATAAAGGTCAGCATATATTTTTATTTTATTGTGAAAAATTTTTACATCTGTTTATATTTATTTTGAGTTTATAGAATTAAAAGAGAAAATGGGTAAGTATAAATTCTATATGATATGAGGCTGTTTTGAATGCTAGTGTTGCCATTGATACCCGCCGCCTGCCAAGCACAGCCAAGCAAAGCCAAGCAGAGCCAAATATTTGTTTGTGTACCTGAATACCACCGCTGTATTTTATTTTGTTGCTTGTTATCTTTAAATTGTTTACATTTTGTTATTTATTCGTTAAAATATATATTTTTCGGATTATTTAAATTATTTTAGTAGGTTTAAGTTAATTATCATAATAATAAAAATAATAAAAAATATCGATACATTATCAGTCATTACTATGAAGCTTGAAGCCAAAAGCATTTTGCAATATTTTTTTTTGAATGTTTTTAAAGATATTTATAATAATAATAGACTTTTAACAAATGTTTGTATTAAATTTGGCAATATAAAGCATATGCTCAAGTTGTAATAATTGTTATTATCTGAATACACGTGTGTGTGTTGTGTGTGTGTGTGTGTATAAAAAAGGAATGCCCTTACATGTGTGGGTGAAGTCACACATTTCATATTTGAAATGTAAAATATACAAATATATAGTACACCGTACTGTATATTTGTATATGTAGAAGAAAAATAAAATATTTTTATTTATTTTAATCTTATATGCATTTTAAATTGTATTTATTATAATTAGTATCTTATCGAAATTGTGTATAATAATTAAATAATGCTTTTTCAGGATTATCAAATATATGTGTCCCAAAAATTAGACAAATTAGAACATTCTATTGATTATTTTAAAAATACAAAAAAATGTAAATACATGGTAATTTGACCAACCATACACACAAAGAAACAAGAAGGGCATTCCATATTTTTTGTTACTTATGTATTTATAATATAAAAATTACATAAAAAACGAAACACACTTCGATATATATTTTTCTTTCATCATGAAAGAAACGACCTCGCAGACTCACTGAATAATGACGCAGACGAGTTCGTTTGTAACATGAACTATAGTGTGATCGAAGCTACATCAAAGAATTTATTACAAAATACTATATATTATTTTTAATGAAAATATTTCATTAAAGTCCGATAGTACTCAGGTACAGATAATACTAATAATCGATCACCAAAGGTTAAAATACAAAAAAAATGTGTAATTACATTTTGTACACAAAATTTTATATACCCATGCTCACGTGTTTAATATAAAAAACTAAAGTCTTTATATTAATAAATTATTTACAATAATACATACGTAAATTATATAAAACAGTGTAAAATAAATTATAATGTAATTTTGTATGATATAGATATATTTGTATTGTTTCACTTAAAAGCAGAGTGTATGATATTGAACGTACAGTGCGCACTCATACGTGCGATGCCTGATCGGTCAATATTTTAATATTCAATATAATATTGTTAATATTTGTCATTTCTCGTCAATTTAAAGATTTGTATAAAATAGAGACAGCCTATGAATTCACAAAAATATATTAACTATAAAAGACCTTATTAGATATGGAAATTCTGTGCAAATAACGAGTTACGTAACAACGTGATTCATAAACAAAATATAGCTTGACGGAATATTAAAAAAATCGTGATAAGTTCGTGGAACCATATTCGCTATGGCAATGTAAAATTTTAAAACACGTCTTGCGTTATGTGCAATCAAAAACTTCCATAGACTACTTACCTTGTGGCATCCAGAATACGGTTTTCTTATTTTATACCATGGTGGTTAATAAATCGAATTGAGTTTTAAGCACGTTGTGACGTGACCCGTTATTTGCAAGGAATCTTGTCATAGCGAATGAAGCCCCTGACGTTTTTTATTACTTATCTGTACATAGCTACTGCACTGCAGTGCTCAGCCAGTTAGCTTTATAATGTACTTCACTGTACACTCGAGTGCATAGATGTATTAATATAATCGAATAAACTTTAAATTATTAGTAAATTAATTTCTTTGTCATTAATATGTATTAATTTTGTTATTGTTTTGATAAAAAGCAGCGATGATAATGTATTAGGACCGTTCTACAATGTCTAGTCTCTGAAACACGATAGAGTATTGTTAGTTATTAAACTCTTCCATGGGGGTAAACATTGATGTAATATTTATCAATTAATTATTATTGTTTAATAATCTATTTGTATAATTATTTGGTATTGTATTTAAAGAAATGTATTTATTTTATATACAAATTAATCTTTATGTAGTCGACTGTACAAGTCACTAATGCGTGCAACACTTTCCATTGATATTTTGGTTTGAGCTGATTGTTTATCATCGTAAGCGCACAATAAATAAATATATAAAAAAAAACAATTTATTATTTACAAACCTTTTTAATTTTCCTACATTATTTGTTTTTGTATCCAGTTTTAAATATAACTGTTCTTTATTTTGTGGAAATCTTTAATGGTACTAAGTGTACAAACAACGACCATATTTCTTAGTTCTCGACGGTTGGCTGGTAGAGAATGTTTTTATAACATTAAGCCCGCCTTCTGTACATTATTTTGTCTGTTATGCAATAAAGAATAAATAAATAAATATTTCGTATTTTTATATAATCATCATACATCTTAAAAATATACAATACCAGATTATTAAATAAAAACACCAAGAGTGCGGTGTCCCTCAATTAATAAGTGATTGGAAACCAAGTTCAAATTACCAATCTTCTGAATAAGCCTTTAGTGTAAACTGTACAGCGACTCCGAGTAGGTAAAACATGACTGTCAATTGACATCAGACAGATATTATACGGGTCACAGCTGTAAATATTTGTACTAAAACTTTTATATTATTTGTACCGCAAACTAAGGAACCGTTGGAGGTAGACGACTAATTAACTGACTTACACTTACATGTCGTCTACCCGTGAACACGATTGCTGCAAAGCATTCGAAACGTCATTAAAATGTAACCAAATTATACGCTAGTTTAATACATAAAAAATAGTTTTATTTTAAATGTGTACTCGTGAAAATCTAAAAAAATACTACCTTCTATATACGTTTATCAATCCATATAAAATTAAATAACTCCAATACATCCTATAGCAGGTAATTTTAGATCGGACTAGTAGGATAGACAGATATATAGAGAAACCGTTGCACACATATTATTTCCGAGTACTGAGTTGTGATATTTGGCAATTCAATGTTCATACTACGCATATTATAATAATGACATTTTTTACTGATTTTCAAGTCAGCTCATAGCTTATTAAGATAATAACCAGTTGAGGCCAGTTATATTGAAATGTTAGTTTTGTATATTTATAAATGTTATCTTTTATTAGTTATTCAAAATGTTGGGGTGGGGCGCTATATCGAAAAATACTGGCGCCACCCTCGGGAGACGGACCTTATGGTGCCGCTGAGATAGCAAGTTGAAACAAGAAAGTCGTGAAACAGTATGGCTATCTCAGTCGGGCGCTGGTAGGTCCGTCTCTTAGGATCCTGGTTTCGGTGGAGGGGGTCGTGATTGAAAACACTGGAGTACGACGTGTAGACGCGGTAGCGAACCAGCCACAATAATATTTTCAATTCTTCTAGTTCCCTTTTTTTCAGAGTTCCTTTTTTCTTGAGAGTTCTTCTTGTTCTTCTTAGCCGTCGGAAGTAATATCGGTAGTGGCGCTATACTGCCGGGTGTAGCACGCCACGTATACCGTAAAGAGAGCCGCGGTTTATAGATTCATTTTACTAACATTTTTCACTAAGGCTGGTCGCTTTTTCGCTAATATTTATTTCTCTAGATCTTATACTTAAACATGTTATATATCAAAATAATCGTCTTCTTAAAATCTATCTAAATGTATATAATACAAAACGGTTATAATCATAAATCTAAAATAATACGTAAAAAAACTTGCAATATCATACAAAAAACGGTACTTTTAACAACCTAAAATTCGTTATTATGTCAAAACTATCCATCTCTCAACTATAAACTAAACATATTTATAATCAGTTTTAAGTGCTTTACTAAATTACAAAAGAAAATCTAATTATAATTTTCATACTAAACTCAAGTGCGAGACAGAGATGCCAACATCTTGCTATTTCTGTCATACCCATCAGTTTGACAATAGATTGCTGCCTAACGAGAGACTAATTCTATGACTATAAATTAAGAAGTGTGGGACAGAGATGCTAACATCTTATCATCTCTGTCACACTCATTAGTTTCACAAAAGAATGATACATAACGAGACACTAGTTTCCTGACCGCATGTACATGAGATTATTGAAATATTCTAATAAGATCGATTGATTGATTGATTAGTATAACTAATAAATAATCAGTGCAGACATTAAAATTATTTGTCGCCGACACAAAATATCTATAGATTATTTTACTTTGTAACTTGTGTTTAGTTGATTTAAGTAGAAACTGTTTTCATGGTTGTTTAAAAACGTTTATTATACTCATACTGAGTTCCGCGATCATAATCAATGGGGTATACCCTATAATAAATATCGATTTGATAAAAACTATGGTTTGAAGGAAATGCAGTAGTGGTCCTGTGGTCCTATATATGGAATAAAATGTAGTGAGACAAAATCTTTATTTCAAATTAAAAATTAAAAAATGCAAGTTTGTCAATATGATTCGGAACCCAAAAAGAAACATTTTAGAATATTTGTTAGTTTGTCATATTTGCGATATCCACATGATCTTTATACTCTGCAAAATAACTCATTTTCACGGAAAACGCAAAAACAAAAAATGTTTCATGACGCATGTCATGAATCTGTGTAAGAGTCCTTTATAGACTTACAAAAAAAAAAATAGGAATTTTGTAGAAATAAACTAACTTCGTTTTTAGCTGGTTTATATCAATTAGTAGTATTCAATAAGAAAAATCGTTTGTATTTATACGAAACTTAAGCTAGGAAGTTATTACCATAGCAGTAGCCTTGATGCTCCTGGTTTTGGTTGGTCTGCTCACGCAAGGCGACGAGCCTATTCTTCATCGTATTTACATCACAATGCTGAATGTAATCTATTAACATAACAGTCGCTGTGGGTCACCACATTATGGACAGGACGAGCGCGAGTATCACAGAACAACATTTTTATGACTGTCACAATGTATAGTCTTTATAACCCATGATACATCTGTTTTCAAAATCAAAATATGTATAATTTTATATAAACTTAGATAAATATTGTCTTTTTTACTATTTATATTGGTAGCATGTAATAAAGTGATATCGAATTTTATATTTGATATTAATTTGACTACATTTTGTTATATTGAGCCTCTCTATGTTTTTTTCTGTTTATTATGTCGGTAGTAGAGAATGCTTAGAATTAATTTAAATGAAAAATATTCTTCAAGTCGAAATTCTATGCAATTCTATAGCCTTATTCTTAAATATCAAATACTTACTTTTGTATGGATGAATTTGTAGGTTTTGTTTCACTTTCACGCTCTTTGATATTGATACGATGGACTGAATAGGACTAGAATGTTTCATTACTTACCAGTTGTCATGTTTTACAGAAAATATCGCTGACTTAAATATAATTGACAAACATCTTACCAAAATCATGTCACCGAAATCAATTTTATTCTGTACAAATTATTATATACTATATATTTTCGTTTACGGATTGTTGTAACATAACGACACTAAATATGTTATTAGATATGTCATCAATACAAAATTCAGGAGACGGATATTCGAGTTCCTTTTCAAATTATACGTTCCATGCAATAATATTACTACGACTAACGGATGCTGTTGCAATATTGTAAAATTAAATACTTACCCGTCTATCTAGTGATTACCATCCCTCATCATTTGAACCGCATTACTCGAGCCCGTATGTTACGAAACGCAGGGCGTAGATCGTTCCACTATCTGTCGTGAACTCGTCATTCTATTGTAAATTGTCTGTAAAACCATAATAAACTGCAAGGTCGAGGCTCGTGGTGGGGGAACATAGTCACATAGGACTGCACTACGTTTTCAGTTAACTATGACAAGAGCGCGCAACTTAAAGTGGACTTGCTTTTTAAGAAATTGTACAACAATTTATATCGACGTCCTTAAGACTGATAACATACAATACAAGGGAAATAATGATACATAATACGTTTGCTCGTTAAATATGTAATATTTATTCAGCTGTTCGTGTATAGTTTAGTCTCGACTGTAATATAAGTGACAAAGGTACCCAAAGTTCGTTCACAAAAACCCAAATCAAAGACTCAATTTTATTCAAAATAACATGCAAACATAACGGTGAAAATATCTTTAAAGTGAATTTGTGATATAACAGACAATAATGTGACCATCGCGACCTTGCAACTAAGTGTTAATAAGTTACATTAATCTTAGCTCCTCTTAAATATGATGCCATATGCAGTTTTCGTATTATTAACATTTCTATCATGTAAGTATTAAAAAGTATCAATAGCCATCAATTAAATTTTAATCTTGAAAATATGTAAATATAGTGCGTAACTTATTACTTTAAGTAAATATATTATTCAATGACTTAATAATATTAGGACGTCTCCAAAGAATATACATATAATATTAAGTATAAAATAATAAATATTATAAGCCATCTTAGTACCGGGTTATTTAGCACCTTCAAGTCTGACTTTTAATGTGATTCTTTTGTCTTGTAAGTAATTACAAGATTGTTGAATATTGTTACATTTATTGATTGTTCAAGATGATTAAATGATTCTATTGTTATACTTATTATATCGTGTTTTAGGTTGAGGCCGAGTTAAAAAAAGTAAACAATGACGCTGACGATGATATCGCATATTTGATCAATTAATTATTGAAGTGCAAGCAGCAGTCGTAATGTTGCATTTTTAATTATTCATAACGTCTAAAATCTTTCTTCTTCTTTCTTCACTGCTTTCTTTGTTCTCTCTCTCTTTCTCTTCCAAAAACACTTTATGTTTATGTTTATGGGACTTATTCTCATTATTATTATCTTAATCTTACCGTTATCACAAAAACAGGCCTCTCGTGAACCTGCTCAGTGCAACCTGATCGAAACCTCGAGGAAGGGTTCTCACTCTATAAACCTTTTACTAAGATTTTTTCTAATAAGTCCCATAAACCTTATTTAAAATGAATTTAATTCGCGGAAATGTCAAAAATATGATATAAAACATTATTTAATTTAGTTAGGTTAAATGTTTTTCTAAGATGTAACGGTCAAAGTCAAAGATCTTTAAATATAAATATTTCATTTAATTTCAAAATAATCAATATTTATTGAGTATAATTTTTTAATTATATAAATAAATATAAACTATACGTCTCAAGAATGATTTGTTAATATTTTAAAAATAATATATTATCTTCAAATACTTCACAATAATAATTAAGTTTTACAATATATTTTATTTAACTTTTCTTTTTACATTTAATAACACCTCCCACTTTAATAGCTGTGTCACCTATAGGGCAGTTCTTTGTTGTTATCAGCTGTTGCTGAGTGTGAAGAAAGAGACAGGCCATTAATAACACCAGTAACCATGTTCGCAGGAAAATCATCTGGAAATAGTAAAATAATATATTTACTTTTCTAAAACATACTTGGAAATTAGAGCATAATTTGACAACCGTCTATATAGATGGAAATTGCTATACTTCCACGCGGCAAATCCATATCATATTTTAACGGAAAAATTAGTTACTTTGAAACTCATATTTGTTGTGTAATTTCAAAATGGCACGATCTTTTACTCTGAAACACGACAACCTATGAAGTAAATAAACTAAAGTTTTTATTTTAATTTTGAATTCGCTTGGAAAAAAAAGCTGTTTAGTTCTCGGTTGTCTGAGGTGTATTGAAAAAAAAAACAAATGAACATTTTGGCACGTGAACAAATATTGTCGTTCGTTGTTCGTTATTGATTTTGAAAAGTAATTATTGTATAATGTTGTATAATGTTCAGTGATGTGTTCAAATGCAGACAATGAGTGTGATGAACTTATTTTAACGCCACATGAAATTCAAAAAGCCGCAAAAACCTCAATAAAAAACGTATTGCCACCAAAATTCAAAGAAAAATATGAAAACGTATATGTCTCGACTTCGCATCGGCCCACATTTATACGATCGTCCGTAAATGCTCCCTTTGCCGGCCGCTAAAGTAATGTACTAATGTAAATACTAGTAATGTATATTACAATATTTATGGCCGCAACCATTGTCTTAACATTTTAGTATTTTACTTATTTATGAAACATGAACATGAGAACAGTTGAACAAATTAAATATACACATTTTTTTTACGTATCTGCTCATATATCATTACATTCGCTTTGAAGATGATTTTTTAAATATATTTTCATTAAAGGGTCTTTAGTGACGTATGTGTGTGTGTGTGTGTGTGCTTGTAGTATATATCATCGTTAAATGTAATATGAATCTGTCTTAGACAATGCAGCTAAGAAAATATGAGAATAAACGTGAAACAATCAATATGTTAACGAAGCAATTAAAACAAGAATCCGAGAAAAAAACTAGTAGGTGGCAGACTACATGATCATATTAAATATACTGGTTTATAATAAAATCACAAAAATACACAACAAATAATAATGTAAAATATTGTAATCGATGTTCAGTTCATGTTTTACTGAAGTAGCGCGACTCAATATTGCAAAATATATTTTTATCTTATCGCAACTATTATCCTTACTTACATAAATCATTCGGATTTTATTATTATTATTTTTACCTCCATATACTTGTATATAATAAATTATAAATACGTGAATTTACTATGTTATATAAATATTAGGTGTTTATATACTTGTTGAATACTTACAATATTTTCTCAAATTTATATTATATTAGAAAAACCAAACAGCACTCGACTTCACACTGCGCAGAAGACCAGCGAGGAACTGGTTTCGCTTCGAATAAGCTTCGTATACTGACCCCGAAGATATATACGATACTATAGAAATACATAAATACATATATGATTCAACTTTATTTACTTAAATGTCTTTGTTGTTATTTTTATTTATGTTATTATATACTATAACCAGTTTCGGATTTCCAATATTTCAAAAAGGGATATTAATTTGACAATAAAAGTTATTCCAAAAATAATTGAAAATAATTAAATTTAAAAATATTTATAGATTTGAATTTTTGTTTTTATTGTCAGAACCTTTAGTTCTATTTTCTCTCTGTTCCTGAAAGTTAAATCAGCTCTTGATTTTATAATTATACAATCAAATAGACTACTTTTCACACCCTTAAACCTACTGCAGAAGTATCAAACACTGAGATATTTTGAACCCCGATTAATTATTTTTATTATCCTTTATTAGTATCAATTACACTGAAACCTTAAACCTTAATAAATTTTGATGAGAAGATTATCGATATTATGAAAATCAATAACTGTTCAATGTATTAAATTTATCAAAAATCTGCAATGATCTAAATAAAGAACTTTAACGAGGAACTAGGGATTCTATAAAACTTTAAGTAGTTGGAATAAGTTCTTAAAATGATAATCATTCACAGACGGTCAATCACAATGTCATCACGAGGAGTCAGAAACCTTCGTGCGATGGTCAGGTGTGACACCAGAGCAGGCTACACCAGTCTTCATGTATTCTGCTAGTGGTGACGAGGAGTCTTTAACTGGAGCTTGTTTGAGGCGATGCCGTGAGCTTCAGGACTGTGCTGCCGTCATTGTAGTATTTACAAAAGGAAATTGTCAGGGCATCTCCAGTTCGCGTGTGACACAACTACGACCGGACAATGATGTAGCTTATTTTAATAAAGTATGCTTAAAACGTAAGTTATATAATAATTACAGTCTAGGGGTCTTCAAATCTAGGTATCAAAAAAACATTCGTCAAAAGGCCCCTTCTAGGTAAGCGTGCCACATCTTACACTACAGGCATGCCTAACATCAGGAGGGCTGTAGTTAAACGCGCTGTTTAGGTTTAAAATACACTTGTATATTTTTGTAACTTTTTGTATCTTCCAAACATATTAATACTATTACTACTCCAATCCGTCCTGAATAATATTATAAGTTTAATATAACTCTTTCAAGTGCCAAACAATTGCAAGAACCGGTGGTGGGCTCTCGAGAGCACACCAGGATACCATTTAATCTCAGATGGAGCAGACGTGAAGGTCATCCTCAATACTACGATCCAGGAGTGCTATGATGCTGTTTTCTCTTCAAACGAAAAACGATACCGGTATGTATTTAAATACAGTGTACAGTTAAAGGTGGAATGAAGTGGAATTTTCAGTATTCGCGGATTAAAACTTTGTTAACATTTTCCTGTAGATATTTGCGGTTAATTTTTCCACGGATGTTATAGATTCAAGTAAGAAGACGCCTTTTGTTCGTGAAAATTACTAAAAAATATTTTTATGTTTGCGAAAAGTTATAGGTTCGAATCATGCTCTTATAGATCAATTTTGTATAATTAAAATTTATTAAGCTGTACATATACATAGTTTCAAACAAAAATATAACTTATTGGCACTTCTTAAAGTACGATTTTATATTAAGCATATCGAAATCGACTTGGAGTTTTATGATTTCTTTATTACGATTGGTCGTATACAACGAATTCTTACTACAAGGCAATTTCAAAATGTCATGAATATCAATAAAAAAGAAAAGACCTTTTGAAAACATACATACATATCTTTTTAAAAACCTTGACTAAAGCTAATAACAAAAATTAATAAAAAAATAATTGCATTGATGTGAGTGAAATAAATTTGATTTAAAATTATCTTTTCTTTTGCTTGGAACGTATTTTAATCCAAATAGGGAGGTTTTACAGCACTGAATTTAACAATAGCGTAAATTAAAATATTTATATATAAATAAAAATTATGTCTGTCTGTTTGTACAGATCAGCTCAGTGGACAGAACGGGGCAGCCCACTTGATATCTATTTTATCTCAAGAACAGAAATTGGGAACTGTATATTGAATCTTGAGAATAAATTTACTGAACCCGAGTCCTACCGCGTGTCAAATTCGTATACCTTCTACATTGAGAACCAGTGTGGCCATGACTGTGAGTATAAGGTCAATATGTAAATATTTAATTGTTATGTATATTGCAGACTTTATGTAAAGTTCTTGTATCAACTCTAGGGAGCTCCCTTACTACACCTTTCCCTACTACACGCTTCGCTCGCCTAACCCTGGGCTGGCAAACATGGTGTAAAATTTAAAAATTAATAATATTTTCCGATCAAGGTTGTTTACGTATTTAGCGATTATTCCGTTAGATGGCACGATTTACAATTGACGACATTATAAAATGACGAAATATTTCTTTTATATAGTAGAGAGATATGTTATTTTATTCAATTATTTATTAAGGTTTAATAACATGATTTTTTTAGATGATGTGTTGTCAGTCAGTTTTTTTTCACAGGGAATAGGCAAAAAAAACTTATAACAAAGTATTTCCATTATATTTTAGATCCAAAAAAGATTGACAGATGTTCGTATGAAGAGTATTACAACCAGACCTTAAAACACGTGGATCTAACTTCAAACAATTACACCAAAGATGAGGTGAGATAAGTCACGACAATACGCTGTACGAATATATTATGTATTTATGTAGGATTACATCAACTGTTTCTTAGTATACGATATTAATGTAATTGGCAGATAAAAGTACTCTTGCAAAGACAACTTCCAAAATTCATAAGCAACTTCAGTTAGCTAGTTTTTTTTTTGAATAATTTATTTATTACTTCAATACAAAAAAAATATCATAATAAATGTATTAGGTATTTTGCTAGAAAATTAATTTCTCATTGTTATCCTTTATCATATTCTATAGTTTAAATTACTTCACCACTAAACTAGCACGCCATCCTACTCTGTACTTCACAGACTGGTGGTACAGGTACAAGGTGGTACAAGGTACACTGTGTACTCTGTACACTACTGTTGCTTCACAACTTCAAATTATACTTAGCATAAAAATATACCAAATAACTCGCGTTTATTATTAAATTTTTAAATTTAAACCCGACGTTTCATAAGAATTAATGAATTAAAATATTTTTCATCTTGAACTTGAGCACAAAATAAGACATCAGAAATATCTACTTTACAATAAAAAATATTGTTCAAGTTCTACGTATGGTTTCAATAAAACTATTTTACGGATATAACTCGCGTTTATTATTAAATTTTTAAATTTAACCCGACGTTTCGAATGCTTTGCAGCAAACGTGTTCGTGGTAAGACGAGATGATGGTGTCTGTCCAACGTATGATGGTTCTACGTATGGTGTTTTTATTTAACTCACTTGTGACGCCGCCATTTATTAGTTTATGAGTTTGTTTTTTTTTATTTATACTAGCTTCATAACTTTAAAAACTTTGTATGGGAACATACATGAGGTACTATATCATGAGAAAAAATTATAAAACCAATCCTCATGATAAAGAGATATCGTAGAGGGACCATAAATTAAAAAATAAAGTGGAAAAAGTTACCTAAACCTTCTTAAACCAGTCAAGACGTGTTAAATATATATAAAATAAGTTTTTATATATGTGTTGAATTAAATACAGAACATAACTTACTTGTATATTTACGAATAAATAGTAACAAAAATATGTCAATACGTTTTCTTATCTACTATGACTTAGCTGTTGCGATTTTTTTAGTGTTATTTTAGATAATGAAAGTTAGTCACTAAACATTTATAAGTCAAGTTTTTTTTTAGTAAGTCAGTTAATTAGTCATCTGTCTCCAACAGTTTCTTAGTTTGCGGACACAGAGTAGCCACATACATTTAAATTCATTAAAAATAGTTTTATTTCAATATTTAGTCGTGAAAATCTGAGAAAATACTATAAATAATTTGAAATAATTTGAAATCGAATTCAATTAATGTTTATAGATATAAAATTGTTATATATTTCCAGTGCAAGTCAGCTTGCGAGCGCGACAATCGTTTTGTATGTAGAGGATTCACCTGGAAGGCAACTAGCTCTAGAGGTCTCTGCGACCTTCACAGCGAGGATGCCGTCACCACTGGCTCGTGGCTGCTGAGACGTGTCTCTGGTGCTAACTACTACCGACGAGTGATCTGTCTGAACAGTGAGTGTGGTCCATTATTTACTAATTTATTTACACTCTATTGAATAAAGCAAGTTACGTATACATACTCCAGGAAAATCGCTGACTGGAACTTACCTTCATGTGAACAGAATGTGTTTTGCGTCATCGCGACGGAATGCATAATTGCATTTTAATTAGAATATAAGTTTAATCAATGTAATAAGTAATTCATTATTGTTTGTACGTCTACGTAATGCTAATAACGTTAGCTACGTCTGTAGCTAACGTAATTAGCATTTATACAAATAAGTTTATATACAAATAAGATATTTGTGGATATATTAACAAATACTAACAAATACTATTGTACAGAGAGCAAGTTCTGGAAGAGCTGTACTTATTCGCAATACTTAATCTTCTGTTTCCTAAAACAGTATCGTATATTTCTTAAAGCAATCAGTGATACTTGTGATACTTCAGCTTAGGTCAAATTAATAAATTAAAATTATTGCAATTAAAATTTCAAAGCTACCACAATCTCCAGTCCGCAACGAGCTTGTCAATATGTATTTTTTTCTAAATGATACATAAAGTGTAAATGAAGCTGAAGTAGCCTGGCAGCGACCACGTCATATCCAACATATACGTCTAAACATTATAATATACCTACGGAATTCGTTAGCAGGAAAAAGATACTAATTAAATATTATTTTTTGTTAAAACGTTACATATTAACGTTTACCGTTTCTTACTTTAAAACTTATAAAGTTAGAAACGGTAAACGTATATAATATTATAAATAATTATAATAACAAGTTTAATTACATTTCTTATAACAATAAAACACAACAATTAAATAAAAATGCTAAACTCATGAGGGTAGATATATCTATAAAAGTAGGATGGAGAAAGCTACCCTTTTGTCTGTCTGTGTGGAGTTAGTGCCAAAGTTGGTTCCAATATTGGTTCAAATATACACCATTGAACTAAGATACCAACAACTCTTGACTTAGTAACGCCAACTCTTTGGGCGGGCGGCCTATACTAATAATAACTTAGTTTTTATATGCTACCGTTACATGGTTCTGTTGGTGTTCCTTGTTAAGTATTACATTAGCCTTACAATAAGGCATGTACTGCCTAGTTTTAACATGTTAGTTATTATTGTACAATGTACATTATAGGGCTAAAAAATTGTGAAATGGGGTGCAAATACAAAAATAAAGCAATTTTTAAACCTATGTTGCACATATTATGGAGCAAATTAAATCTATTGAACCCTTATTAATATATTTTTTGGTTGATTAATATTTTACAATTTATATATTATTGTGTTGTATATATGCATTTGTTCAATTTCATCTTGATAGAACTTGCAAGACAGAAGTCTGATTAACAACACAATATCGTAACAGGAAGATGTAATATTTAGTGTGACTGAATATTTTCAAGTGCAAAAATGTAAGTATCTGATACAATAACCACAAAAATATATATGCAACTAGTTGTGCGCGCGACATTGTTCGTGGCGTATTGATCAAAAATTTACAAAATGGCTTTTATTTGTATCATTAATATATAAATTCTTATGAATTTTAATGTGTTTATTAATTTATACCGATAGCAATTATTATTAGTGTTTAAATATTTAATTACTTAGAGATATAATAAGCGAAGTTATTTTCTTATATAGTTTCGAAAAAAACACAACAGCGAATTTTATAAAACCCTGTGGTGCCTAGATGGCTTTAGACATCATCTTATTTATAGGATGAACGAATGTGCAGCAGCTTCAAATTGTTAGTTTGATTTGTGACTTTTGATATTTAACGAGTTTCCTTTAATTTAATTTTCGGGACTAAACAAAATAAATATTTTTAACGCTATCTCATGAATTGCCAATTTAAGATTTCTTTAAATAATCATGGACTCTTATATTAAAGTAGTCAGTTGCTGATCGGTATTTGAACACATAATCTCCTCCCACAGTAAGTGTAGAGTGTTCCTCCTCCCACATGGTGGTGTCGTACATTCCTCGTGGTATGTTCCGTGGTCGCGTGTACGTGCCGGGGCGAGGCGCGCGGTGTGCTGCGAGGTCACTGACCCCGGCCGCGCCTGTCAGGCTCGCGCTGCCGCTGTACGGAGACTGTGACGTCAACTTCGCCTATGGGATCACCAAGGGGCCTAATGGAATTGTTAACAGGTATTCTGTATTAACATGAACATGATATATTAAATTTTTAAGATCGAAGCAAACCTCGTTACCGTTCAACTCGATAAAATTTTGTCCTCTATCTCCTCCTACACCGATCAAGCTATAGTAAACAAATTTGGATCAGTTGATATCTTTCTATAGATAGATTTAGAAAAAAAAATCTATTTGCATATTAAGAGTAATTTGAAATTAACTTTATTTTATGTAATGTCTTACTATGACTGACATATGTATCTTTGTTAATTTCAGACATTTTGGGAATCGTACCAAGTTAAAGTTTTCATGACATATATTTCATTTCGCTCAGCTTCTCCCCCTTTCGTACCGGAGGCTCTAGTAAAAAGAATGATCATAAAACAATAAGTATATCTTCTAGAACGTTGGCATACGTGATGCTCATGATCCAGAACAACCCAATAATCCAGACGGCTGGTGACCGCTGGGTGCGTGTGGGGTGCTCGCCTGGCGCTGGGACGAACGGTGGTACTAAAGTAGATGCTACTGTCGCTGTACAGGATGCAGGGTAAAATACACATATAATATAGTATTACTGCAATGGCCGGCAAAGAGCTCATTGATGGACGATCGTATAACATATAAGTGAGTCCGTAAAACCTCAGTTGCGGCCAACGTTGCTATAGTTTTTTTATCAAATAATGCGAAGAAATTAGAACTAAGTAAATTTTAAATTTTCATATATTATAGTTTGAGTATAATTGCAACAAGATTTCTATTAGAGCGTGCGGCCTCTTGAATTTCATGTAGTGTTAAATTAAATTCATCACCCTTATTGCCTTCACTTGAACTCATCACTGAACATTATATAACAATGATGAACAACGAAAAACAATTTTTGCCAAAATGTTCACTTGTTTTTTTAATCGATAAACCTCAGACGACCGAGACTTAACCTTTGTTAAGTTATCTTATTGGTTGACATTTTTCGTATTAAAAGCTCGATCCATGTTTAAATTACGACAGATATAAGTTTCATAGTAATTTATTTTGCCGCCGCTGCCTAACCGTAGGTGTAGCAATTTCGATTTATCTCAAAGAGGGTTCTCTATATAATGATTTAATTTACAAACATTTTTGAGAAAGTTTAATTGAATACTATTATTAGTAGGCCGTCCCTGGCCAGCTCGCCGAGTGCGGTGCCGCAGCTCGGTGCGAGCGCGGTGTTCGGTGCGGGCGCACCGCTCGCGCTGTACGCGGTTCGCACCGACGACACCGGAGATACCGCCCGCGCAGCCGTGCAGCTCGGGGACATGCTGGAGCTGAGGATAGACACTACCGGTGAGGAGGCGCCCACTTTCAGTCATTTATTTGGTGTTTTTTATTTTATTATTGTTAGACTCAGATAAAATCTATTACGATTAAATTTCATAATATTCACATTGATTGTATGTTAGATATTGTGCATAATTACATACAATCTTATCAATAGTATCTTGTTTTTTATACTTAATATACCTTCCACCATCGGGAAAATAATCACATATAAATTTATTAAGAGATTGTTATTAAAATATCATTCAAGACCTGTACAGCATAACAATCTATTATAGACAACATTGAAACCCGTTACCCGCGTGGTGATCCATGGAAAGCCAAGAATCTTTATCATCGAATCCCAATTTATTTTGTGTGATTTTAAAAATTTTTGTAGTTTCGTAAAATTTCATGACATGATTAGTTATAGCTTCTACCTTACTGCAGTGTGGATACATAACAAATTTTTACGTTGAAGTTCTTTCTGCTCAATCTTGGTGCCATATCTTATAATAAAATTCACACTAAATCCTCTGGAATTCTAGTCTCTGTATTTTAAAGTAGAAAAACTACCGTTACCGTCTGTGTATCTTTTCTCACTATCCTTTGAGTGTTTACGCTAACACTATAAAAACGCACTAAATTTACTCCATTTTACAACATATTTACTTATACGCACTCTAGAAGTCTAAGTTGGACGATTTAATCCTTTACTTATTGAGTTGACAGACAACAAGAAGAACATCAAACGAGAGAATTATAATAACTTGTACATTTATAAAGATACTTAAGAGTTAAATAACAGGTTTGTAAGAAACAAATAACATAAGGGATCCCAGTAGTGTGAATGTAATATGAAACAAGGAATCTAATTTATTTTATAGTTTTTAATAAATATTTTATTTTATTTCAGCGGATTCTGAAATCGAGGCGTACCACTTAGTGGCATCCTCTAGACTAGGAGACAGTTCAGTTCTATTACTGGACAGCCGAGGATGTCCCACTGGACAGGTTATATACTTACTACTTTATAATATACAACGCTTACAAAATTGCATGATCCATCTCTACTGTTACAGTTAAATCACTTTCGAGACCTTTTTGTATTTATAGTTGAGTACGGTTAGCACATAAATAAATATTTGTTGTTTTTGTAAGTTTTATAGCCAGGGAAATCAATTTAATAATGTTTGAAAAGTGAATAATATTAAATATAACATTTAATTCTAATCTTCTTCAACTCCAGACATTCCGCACTCACTCTCATCCTGACATTCATCTGATGAAACATTTGTGTTAATTATATATTTTTTCTGATATTATATCTAAAGACTCATCCGTACCTTGAATTTTTTTTTCCCTTTAATATCACGTAGACAAACATTTTCCAATCCTCTACAGTTATGCTAACAAATTATTTTTTTTTTTTATTTTTTTTTTTTTGTATAAATAATTATCTAACTGTATTCACGTAAATAATATCAGATTTGGAGCGATTAGTTTTAGGAAACTAATCGCTCCAAATCATGAAGAAACCCTGACTGGTTAGGACCAGTCAGGGTTTCTTCATGAGCTCCGCGGACTCGTGAACTGCCTACAGCATCAGCAGTTGTTATATATAAAATTATAAATAATAATAAATATATTAATCTTCAGGTAGACTTCCCATCACTCAGTAGGTCTCGTGTGGGCGACACGCAGCGTCTCTCCGCACGGTTCAAAGCATTCCGCTTTCCGAGCTCTCATGTCGTACGATTCACTATCATGGTGCGGTTTTGTGAAGATAAATGTACACCGGTATGGATAATCGTTTTACATTGTTATTTATTTATATTTAAAAAATCTGTACTAATATTATAAAACTAAAATGTTTGTTTGTTTGATTGTACATTTTGAAATTCATTCTTTTTATGACAGACAGGTGTGTAAAGTAGGTTAGACTAAGCTACTACTTTTAGTTATTTCAATAGTAAATAAAATCGTCTGCGAGTATACAAGTAAAAGCTACTATAAATATTATAATGTCACAGGATTGATAAATTTTTCAGATTAATAAAATAATTGCTATTGTAAATTATTTTTTAGGTAAACTGTGGACAAATGGAACAACTAAGAAACGCCCGAGAAGCGAATGATACGTATCTATCAGACTCAGAGGTATCGGCTACTGTTACAGAACAGGTAAGTAAAACTTTTAATAGGAACAAATATAAGAAAAATCATCAAACCTTTGAGAACTATTACTTACTTAAATTATTAGGTTCAGGGTGAAATATTTAAATAATATAATAAATTAAACTGCAAAAGATACTTGATCGTGCATACTGGCATCTATATATCAATAGAGAAGAAACACGTCAAGGTGTATAAAGAAAAAAATATTTTAAATTACAATCAAAGATAACATTATTAAATGAAACTTTTTTACAATAAAGCTTGGAAATCAGACTATTATTTTGGCAACTTTCTATCTAGAAAGATAAATCGAAATTATAAATAACGAAATACATGCAAACGGAAACCGATAAGACTTTTACATTTACATACGTAAAAGCATATCTGTCGTGTAATTTAAAAATGGAACGAGATTTTACTACGAAACATGTCAACCAATGAGATAACTTAACAAAGGTTTTATTTAAATTATAAACTCGGTCGTCTGAGGTTTATCGATTAAAAAAACAAGTGATCATTTTGGCGCCTGAAAAATTGTTGTTTCTTGTTCATCATTGTTGTATAATGTTCAGTGATGACTTCAAGTGAAGACAATAAGTGCGATGAATTTAATTTAACACTACATGAAATTCAAGAGCGCGCAAGAGCTCTAATAGAAAACTTGTTGCCATTATACTCAAACTATAATATATGAAAAGTAAATATAATGAATGTGATGAACTAGACTTAGTTCATCACTACATGAAATTCAAGAAACCGCAAGAACTCTAATAGAAAACTTGTTGCCACCATAATTCAAATAAAAATATATGAAAATTTAAATTTTACTTAGTTTTAATTTCCGCGCATTATTTGTTATATAACTATACAAGTCTTAGCTAAAACTGTTCATTGATGAACTCATGTACGTGTTTTACGACCGTCGATCAATGACCCCTTTGTTGCTGCAGTAATGTCTATCAATCTCAAAATAGAAATATATGTATTATTTTAAATAAAAAAATTAAGTTATAAATCATTAATAATTCAAGAATTGTTATTGTGTTTCGTTGAAGTCTTTTATTTGAATTATAAAATTATTTTCTGTTGTTCGTTTCTTTCCTTTTCTTTTATTTGTCATACAGATGTCATTGCCGCCAGGTGTGGTGGCGCAGGGGGGGCGGCTGCGGTGCGCGGGGATCGACGATGAGGAAGGAGAGCTTTTCCCGAGAGGGAGAATACCACTAGAGCTGGAGATGGTGGTGGGTGCGAGGGACATCCTGTCTGCGGACACTCTCGTCAGAGCTGATCATCGTAATGCGTTACGTAGGTTTCTTATATTATATAATAATATTAAAGTCAAATTTGTAATAAATTATTTTACGAATATTAAGATAATATTTTTAATTAATAATTGATCTTTATGAAACTTTTGTTACTAAATATTTAAAGTATATTAGTATGTAGAGCTATTGTAATTGATAATTTGTAGCAAGTGTTTTTAGAGACTTACATTGATATCAATTTCGAATAATTATATGTATTAATTTATTATTATTATATCATTATACGGCTGTACTGATGTTATTACTATCGGAATTTTCCTAATAGTTTCAAACTGGCGTGAACAGTTCACGCCGCGATTCCACCATGCTCGAAGCTCATGAGTAAGCCCAAAATGGCACTAGTCGGGCATAACAGATAATATTTACGTGATTACAACTGAATAATAATATATAATATTAAACATGAAACTTTATTGATTAATTACTACTTTCGGGAGTTAGTTGATACTTTTTATTGCAGAAGACATTTACTTACATAGAAATGGAATGTATATACAAAATCTTATATAATAATTGGAACCATCTTGGGCATCAACTGCACACAGACAGATAAAAGAGGAGCTTTCCCCATCCTACTATTATATGTATTAAAGATTTAGTAACAAATCAATATATAATTCTTTTACGCTCTAATTTGAAATAAATATAATGTTAAATCATCAGTCACCTCATACGAGGAGAATTACTATCGGCGTAAAATCTAGTCCCAAAGCGGCGTCTGTTCCAGCGGAGGAGACCAGTGAGTCCTCCCCCGGGTTGGTGTGCATGCACGAGGTGGTGTTGGTGGCACTGGCGCTGGGCTGGCTCGCCGTGCAGCTGCTGCTGCTGCTTGGCTGCTGCGTCATGCTTAAGAGGTTAGATACACTACGGAATTCATAAAGAGAACTGACAGCTCCTGACTATTAGGCTACGCTGAACGATAACTAAAAACTTATAAATATGTAATATAAATAATATATTTTTTTTTCAGACAATTATTAAAATATTACGTACTTTATACATATTTATAACATTAATATATAAACGAAAAATATATTTTAAAGTTCTAAGAACTTTTACAAAAGCGGTTAAGCACGACTTAGGCTTGAAGTTCGCCGAACGTTGTACGAATGTTCAAGTTTCGGTGAGGCTGAAACCGAAACCGAAACCGACACCACACTTACCACTAGATATGATTTAAATATCTGTAGAAATGTTATATTTTCATAAAAGATTGTTTGAATCTGTAATTAGTAGGTATAAGTATTAAAAATCAGCTTTATCATGTATAAAAACAATGCAAAATACGAAACATATTGAAATATAGTAATAAAATATAATGCTTATATATTTTCATACGAATAATAAATAATATATATAAAAATAGTTAATTACAATATAATTTTATTTACAGATACAGAAATCTAGCAGAGATGAGTATACAGAAAGACTACCATTCATTTGATAACATAGGCTTCGACAACGTGTCTACTCACCGGCGAGTGCATTGGCCGGACCAACAGATAGACATTATACACGCTAACTAGATATTACTACTGACACTATGTAAATAATATAAGTGTTACAATAAAATACTATTTCTTTTTACTTTCTTTCCCTAAATAAGATTCTTGGAAAAATTTAAAAAAAATCATCTTTAAAAATAATGAAGTTTGAAAATACAAACAAAAGTGTGACCAAAAAGTTTTTTTTTACTTTTTTTCCCAAAATAAGGTTCTTAGAAAAATATTGAAAAAAGTCTTTAAAAATAATAAAAAATATTCCCCTATGGGAAACTTTTTATCAAAACCGTTGACAGCATCAAATTTCTTCCTTTTTAGTAGTTCCTTTCATTTTTGAAGAATGATGTTATAAAATGGTACAAAGAATTAGAAAGAGAAACAAGCGATTCCCATAAAAAATACCTTGTTCTGTCTCAGAATGATCCGATTTTCACCGAATTGAAATGAGAGCATATGGGAAATAATAGCTTTTAAATGCATCATCAAAATCGGTTCAGCCAGTCGAAAGGTCTGAGATAAAGATAAAAATAAAAACAAAATACAGTCCAATTGAGAATCTCCTACTTTTTTTTTATATTTTAATAATAGTTCAAGAATTGTATGTACATATATATTTTTATATATAATTAAAAAAATAATAAAAATTAATAATATTTTATTTTTAATATAAATATCAGTAGGAGAATGATTAAGACCTTTTTAAATTTATTTTTAATATAATTAAATATATAATTCAATTGACCAAAAATATTTACATTAAAATAAATATAACAATATAAAAAATTAAATAGTTTTAGGTCGACAAGCAAATACTTATCTTTTTCAACCTTTTTTTAAATTGCAATGAAATAATCTTGAGATAATCTTGAAACCTATATGAAAAGTATAATAATAACTCACTTAGCATATGTTGCATTTTCCTGTTATACATATTAATTCTTTGTCTATCATTTTTATTCAGTGTTCTGTTTTGTTGAGTTTATAATCAATCATCGAGTTACTATCACAAATTTTTAAATTACCTAATCTCAATTTTACAACTTAAATCAAACAATTAACCCATCTGTAATCCTACTGGGTGGCGTTAGCGTACAGTAGGGGGGGCGCGGGTGCAGCCGGGGGGGCAGGGGCGGAGGCCTGCCTGGTGCGGGGCGCCGCCTGGCGGACCGTCTGGCGCGTGGACGCCGCGTTGTAGTGGTAGCCCTCGAACTTGTCACCACCTCCAGCGCTGGCTGTCGGGTACGTGGCTGTGCCCATGTACATAATCTGAAAATTTGAGGTAGATCTCAAATGAAGGTTTAATTCGCCGAATACCTACATTGCAATTCAATATAATATACATCTTAACCTTTTGTGTGCTATGGGCTCACATATGCGTCCCGCGAGAGCCATCGATGTAAACTATGGCCGCAAATACGCACTCAACAGTTGTATCAATATAGACCATGGACGCAAATACGCACCGTCCGTACGAGCTGCATAGACCGCGAATATTCAGCTCTCAATGGAATAATAGAGTTTTGTTATACTTTTTATATAACAGTTATGTAGGGACACTGTGGTCTTCTTCGTAATCTCAACCGAATTTAAGATTAAGTTTTATAGTTTAAGTTTAAGTTAAATTCAAAATTATATATATCAAGTTCTAGATTTTGGTTAGACCAAAACGGATCGAGAGATAAACTTAGTGGACTTACTTGTGGCCTATACCCGTCGGGACCCGCCTCGTACTCCACTAACTGAGTCCTGCCGTCGGGCAGTAGCACGTGATATGATCCAGACGCCCGATCGTCCTTCCGCTTTTCGTTGTGGCCAAAGTCTAGCGACACTCCGGAGTCTTGGACATCGTATGTAAATTCGTAATTGGCTGGCAACTTCACATAATTATATTGAAATTAGATTGAAACTTAAAATAAAATATTCTGGAAACAGCGAAACATACCGTCGGTTCGACAACTGGCTTTTTCCCGCCATTTCCACCAGTGTTAACCTTCGGTGGAAGATACTCCTGGGCGGCAGCATAAGATCTCAAGGAGACCCAAGTTAACAAGGATACCTGAGGAAAAACATATCGTTTCTTATATATGATATAATATTTAATGAATAAATTAAGAATATATTTTTTTTATTAAAGTAGCCTTACGCAAAAAATCTTCCACATATTGTTTGTAGTCTGCTCGAGGGTACAGGGAGCTATGTCATTCAGAAGCAACAGTCGATGTATTTAAACTCCCCGGCTGCGGTTTCGGCTACGCCGCCTCCTTCGTCTTCATTACAATGCCGCACGACCTACAAATATTACGAAATAAAAATAACCCATAATTACTTGGTTTTGTCAACAATTTTAATTTAAATTGCCGAAATCTTTACAACATTTTTTAGTTTATTTTACCAAAATATTGAACGAAGGTAACACATTAGATTTAAAAATTATATTATCATATTATATTAATTGCTACAAGTAATTCTCTAAGCAACTTCTGAGAAACCGTTTAGATACCGTTTAAGGACTAAATAAATAACAAGGCGATAAACTTGTGTCTCTTATGTGTACATTTGTTTTATTTTGTATAAGTTGAATTTTTAGGTAGAGAATGCTTTTTAGCGTTAAGTCCGCCGATTGTACCTTTTTGGTATTAATAAAGAATTAATAAATAAATAAAAATTATCATAAAAAAATTATTCGGCAGAAACGGCTAAAAATCATAAAATATTGCCAGAATTATATTAACACATCATAGTAAAACTAAAAAGTTTATATAAACACTACTAGGTACTACTACACTGCAAGATAAAATCTAGCTTAAATAATTATATTTAGTTAGTTACCAACTACTATATTTTTTTATCAGTATAATAGTAAAAGTCTGGTATCAACGAGTTTTATGGGCAGAGCAATACCATAGAGAGATTATTAAAGCAAGACCAGAAAATTATTCCTTAATCAAAATATTGACAAAGTTTGGCATAACATTTCACAATTAAGAAATTAATCATCAAAAATCTAATTAATTAATGATTTATTGAAAGTAAATTTTATGTAAAACATCTTTTCATTTTCAAAGTTGAAAAGAGCGGCATAAATTTCAGCCGGCTTGTCTTTTATTACTTTTTTCAATTTTCTATAAAGTCAAACGAAAACCATTCTAAACCTCTAAATTACAATTTACAACATGAGTTTATTCCACGGTTGATTTATTTCCCCGTTGATATTTAATATAGTGATTAACAATTTAATATAAAAATGAACAAGTAATGAGAAAAAGTGGGGTTATCGGTTTAAACTTAACAATAAATTCAGGGAATCCATATTAGCATTTGCAGAAGATATAGCGATATTAATACGTTATCACAAACAATATCCATTACTTTGAAAAGAAGAAAAGGATTTCTGTCTTCGTCTACAGAAGGACTAAGAACAAAACTTAGCAAGTGCAAATGTCTGTGTCTGGATAGATGGAACACCAAAAATATACCTACCTCTTACTGACCCGATTCTTTTAATTATTTTGTCTTAACTGGCCTTTTCTTATTCATGATGTCAATAGAACCTTTTTGACAAAATTAACATTAAACTGAATTTAAATTTATTTGGAATCCGAAACAATTATAGGATGAAATAAGAAACCGTCGGAGTTCTATAAAGACTTAAGAATTACCAAACGACATATTTCAGTTTGGTGTAGAATTACACTCGCCGTGGCGAGATGTTTTATTATTATTATCATGTATACCAAACCAGTACTTTTATATCATCTTGACTGAACCTATATTAGCTCAATCTTTTCTCAATTCTTAACAAAAGACATGGAAATAATTAAAGCTTTCGATAAAAATAAAAAGTAAAAAAAAAAGTTTATAAATTGACGAGCTTCTTTTTTATTTTTTTCATGAATGCACGTTCACGTAGGATAATTTAATATAAATTGTAAAAGCGCAAATATTACGTCAAACATTAATCAAAATGAAAAAGTTTTATCTAGTATCCATTTTAGTTTCACTAATAAAATATCTAATAACACTGTCTGTTACAATTTTTGAGCGCTATTGCTATATCTACCTCTTTTCTTACATATAATATCGTTGAGGTACAATATTATTTTAACATTGCTCAATAATAATATGATATAATGAGACAGATGATAAACATTACAAAAAAGTGGTAAGTTACATTGCCTGTAAATTGACTTTGACAAATGACAGTAAAAGATAAATATTGGCCGCCCATGCCCATTTGATAAAATAGTACTTTAAAGAAAATATTAGTGAAAATAAGTTTTTCATGTTAAAGCGATAACCAGATAACGTCACAAATAACCGGGGCTGTAGCTACATAAAATGAACTCTCTATTAAGAAGTACTGCTAGACCATTATGCCGATTTTTATCAACTACATCAGTAAAACAGTGTATGCAGCCTCCTAAGTTAAAGCCGAAGAAATTCACCGGCCCAGTTACTTGGAAGTCCATGACCGTGACAGCGCTGGTGGGAGGAGGGCTTACAGCATTTATGTTATATGTAAGGAAAGAAAAACAAGAGGCTTTGGAACGGGATAGAAAGAGGCAATTAGGCAAATCTAAGATAGGAGGAACATTTGAACTAGTTGATTCGCAGGTAAGTGATAAAAGTATAGTCATAATTTTTAAAATAAACATAACTTATAACGGAACTATAATCTAATTTCAGGGAAAGCTGGTAAAAAGTACAGACTTTCTTGGTAAATGGTTGTTAATATATTTTGGCTTTACACATTGTCCTGATATTTGTCCAGATGAATTGGAAAAGCTGGCTGAAGTTGTAGACACTCATGGTAAGATCATATTATAAAAAACTTTTCAATGTTAGAACGCCATATAATTGGCTAGTGAAATAAAAATAACTTTATACTAGTAATTGACTAATAATCAAAATAAATAGTATTTAATCTAAAGAAATAGTATTCACACAACTTCAGGTACTTTATTTTAGATAAAAGAGCGTCATCTCCTCCACTGCAGCCTCTCTTTATCTCAGTGGATCCTCAAAGAGACACACCTGAGATTGTTGGAAAGTAAGTAGTTATCTAATAAATCATATAAATAATTTAACATGTATTTATAATATTTATTAAAAAGATTTTTATAACCTTATTTTCAATAAAATATTTTTAAATTATTTTACTTTATATTGCATAATATTTTTTTATAACTGTCTGACTTTTCTTATACAGTCTCACCATTGTAAAACAATGTCCTTGACTTGTATAATAGCTGCAGTTGTAATCAATTATTTAGTCATATATAGAGTATGACTTGTATTTACTAGAAAACAGGTGTAAATTATTATTTTTTACAAAATAATAATAATTCACTTAATTTGTTCTATTTAAACAGATATTGCAAGGAGTTCACACCACGATTACTTGGACTCACGGGAAGTAAGGAGCAAGTGCAACAAGCATGCAAGTCATATAGAGTGTACTTCAGTGCCGGCCCACAAGACGTTGATGATGATTATATTGTAAGTAACGTGTTTGATTATTCAGTAATAACATAATTTTTTTACGATCAATAGCAATAGAGTAATATTCAAAATGTTTCAGGTGGATCACACAATTATTATATACTTAGTAAATCCTGAAGGAGAATTTGTAGATTATTACGGTCAGAACAGAAATGCTCAGGACATATATGACTCAATTCTTGTGAACATAAAGAAGTTCGAAGATGGAAAAAAAATGTCTTGGTTCTAAGAAATTTTATTAAGCAATACAGAAAGCCTCAGATTAGAAAATAAATAAGATTATTTATTGTAATGATATTTTATTTTTTTTATTGATGTTACTTTGGAAAATATTAAGTAAAAAAAATACAAGTTTGCTAATAATTACATTTTACTATTTGCACTCACTTCGCTTTGAATTTTTAGTAATAAAAAAAATCAACTATACACAATAATTATTAAATAAACACTGTTATTTAAGATTTTCTGTAGATCAAAAAACAATAATATATCTTTTAAGAATATAATAAAAAAGTGATAATATAATTTTTTTTTATTGTTTTATAAGTTAGTAGTCATTTTGCTTGTAATTTTTCTGATCGTGACTTGGCCGGTAGATGTTTGTATTTGAACTAAGCTTTGGTCCAGTTTGTAAAGTTCCACAGTGGTTTCCTCGACCATCGATGCCGACGTCGATATATTCATTTCTTCATTCACCAAATTCACTTCATTTACATAATTAACATCGTTCGAGTCAATACATATATTAGCATTATCACAATTTATAATTTGACCGTCATCGACCACTACTTCCTTGTTCTCGTCATCATCATCTCGCAGAATGAGTTCACCGGACACCTCTAGAGGAATTTCTTCAGATGCTTCTAAAATTATATTTTCATTTTCACAGTTCACATCGCTTTCGGTACTGCTATTTTTGGTATAAATAACATCGGCGTCCATCAGTAAAGGCACCCGTCGTTGGAGAATAACTATTTCTCCATTTTTCATCGTGTTAGCATTTTTGTTAGTTTTATGCGTTCGTAGATGCTTGGCCAAATAATTTTTCCTTCTAAATTTTTCCGAACAAATTGCGCATTCGAATGGTTTTTCACCTGAGAATAATATCATCATCAATAAAATTTTGAGGACTGGAAGACAAGTGTAGTAGCACGTGTCAGGTTCACGCTGCTCACCGGTGTGCACGCGGCAGTGGTCCCTCAGGCGCGCCGCGCTGCCGAAGGCGCGGGCGCACGCGCAGCACGAGAAGGGACGCACGCCCGCGTGCGCGCGCAGGTGAGACGACATGTGCGTGCGGGCGAACCTAACCGAGCGACCAAACTGACATATTAAATTGCTTCAAAACAAACGAGTTTATTTCATTGCATAATTGTCTGACCTCTTCCCGCACACCGGACACTCGTAGGGCTTCTCTCCCGTGTGTGTGCGACGATGACACGTCAGAGAAGAACTCGAGGTAAACCTGCTGCCGCATTCGTCGCAGCGGTACGGCTTTTCGCCTGTAAATACGTATCGATAATTAACACTCGTTTGGAAGTACCGGTGCTCTATAATTCTCTCGCAGCCGATTACCGGTGTGCGTACGCATGTGGAGCCTTAAGTTGGAGTTTTGAATGAAGGTCTTCCCGCAGACGGAGCACACGTAGGGCTTCTCTCCGGTGTGGGTGCGATGGTGGGTGTTCCTCGTGGACTCGTGTCGGAATCTGAAAACCAAAAAGGTGGATGACGAACGAGTTAGACGATCGGAGTGTAGAGGCACCGTACGTACCTCTTGTCGCAATAGAGGCAGGCGTGGGGCTTGAGGTCGGAGTGTACCCTGGCGTGGGAAGCCAGCAGGCGCGCGGATGGGAAAGCCTTTCCGCAGGCGGCGCAGGCACACGGCCGCTCCCCGCTGTGGCGCGCTGAGTGAGCCACCAGCTGCGAGCGCTCGCTGAATCTGCACACAAACACACATTCACACTGCCGCTCACACATACACACATACGAGCTCTAACACGATCCATACGACACTCATAAACTGGCCGACCAACCGTTTATCGCACAGATCGCAGCACAGCGTCTTCTCCCTTCCCTGACCAGTGTGCACGCGCGCGTGTCTTCGGAGCGCGCAGGGCTCCGCAAAAGTCTTATCGCAGGAGTCGCAGGCGAGCCGCCAACACGCCATGTGGCGACGGATGTGGCGACGGAACCTGTTGCGTTCTGGGACAAATCTACTTTTAACAAGTCGATCGACGATAAATAATTAATTGTAAAAATATTTCACCTAGTTTGTAAGAAAATATATTGTTTCTTAGTTCGTGCATGTGTATATCATAATGTTATCAATGCCCTCTAGCTCGAGTGTTAGATTGACTGTCACGAGTTGGTCCGTGACAATAACTTTTGAAATGTGTTCAAATTACCTAACATCTGATATACACATTTAGAATAAAAATACATCGACACGGGGACGGGGCTCAAAACTGACCGTCCGGTGTTGACGAATATATTCATCATTCTCCATTTATTTAAATGAAATTGAGTTTACCATGATTATAAATATCATCAATATACAGATATCTCAAATATATAATAGATGGTGAAATAACTAAATGTTATGTAAAATTTTGTAAAGTTTTTTAACACGTAAATGTGTTTTAAACCAACGATTATTATATTCATTATTTTACCGGTAAATTCTTTGTGACACTCGTTGCAGGTCCATTTATCTCCCTGTGTGTGTAACGCTGAATGAATATGTAAGTCTCGTTCCTGACTGAAAGTCTCCTTGCATTTACCACAAGGAAACGCATTCTTCAATTCCGAACTGAGACATTTCTTCATGTGAGCCCTCAATGTTTTTATTTTACGAAATTTCTAAAATTTTATTTACGTATTTGTTAAATGTTGATTAAAAACTTTATTTGACAATATTCTGCAGTCTCAGAGACCTTTGAACAAATATTACAGAAGAGCAATTTGTTTCTTGTCTTGTCTGCTGTTTGAGGTACAGCTTTTTCTTCATTTGAGCAAGTTATATCTAAAAAAATATATCATAAGAAATATTTATAAACATTACGATCTCAAAATATAATATATAATAAATATATATTATGTATTCATCAAAGACATTTGAATGCTAAATAAAAATGTAGAACTATACTCACCATAAATTTGTGTCCCATTACTGTAACACAAAAGAATTTATAAATAATAGTATGTATTAATAATATAATGTTATAATTCATAAACTGTACCTCTCTGTTTCAATATTTGCATCTGTATCAACGTTTGTACCAAAAAATTCGTCATCCAAATATTCAACATCTGTAAATATTTTTTATTTCAGGTAACAACGTAAGTAATACTGACTCATAATATCTATTGCTAAATTAAAAATTTTTACTAGGTCCGCCACTATGCACAGTGGGTGGAGCTGAGCAAAGCATTGTTGCTGAATAAATTTTGCATACTTGTAAAATTAGCAGAGTAAATACTACCTACTATGTTAAGCCTAATAAGATCTCGAGCGCCCGATTTCACAATGTTCCAGAAGTAAACTCTATGGGACACACTGTCCATTTAATAAAAAACTACAATCACAAATGTCACCAAAAAATTCAGGACTTAAAGTTCTAGCAGTAGCAATAGTAACGGAACTCTTTTTCGCTTTTCTCAGCTAATAATGATGATATACAATACATATACATTATATTTTATCACTATATAAATAATACCTCTCTTAAGATAAATTTCACTTACCATGACCATCTTCATATTCAATTTTCAACTCAACCTTAACATCTGATTGCTGTTTAACATTTTGATCACTTGCATCCATTGTTTCAAAATCTTTGGAATCTGTCTGAGTTTGCATATCAGTTTTTTTTAAACTGAAACTGAAATAAATAATATATATTATACTTGATGTAACCTCAAGTTGCATTATATGGATTACAATAGTACATTAAATGTTTAAGACATTTGATCAAAGTTATTAATGAAATTCACAAAAAAAAACAGCACATTACATGAATATATATATATATATATAATATATTACATGAATATATTATAATATTCCAGAGTTAATTTAAAAGTAGTGTCAATAATTTTTTTCAAAATCACATATGTTCTTAAACATTTAATTTCCTAAAAAAAAACAATTATTAAAAGCAAATTATATTTACCTTATATTTTCATAACTATATTGATTATCTAGTTTTATAATTTTTTTGAGTAACTGATTAGTTTTAATGGATTTTATTCTAAGTTTATAACATTGTACCAAATCATCGTGACATGCTCTACATATCTGTTGAGGTACATTTTCTCCTATATGTACCTGAAATATGCGTGAAGCAAATTATATCACTTTAAATATTATATATTTAGCATTACCTTGTTTCTGTAAGTAAATACATACTTTTATTGATGTAATGTATGAAAATATATCCATTAACAATTCTGAATCCACAGTAGACAATAACGAGATCATGTTGTTTTCATTAGTGAGACAAATACGGCAAAGATACTTTATATCATCAATAGAGCTTATGGGTGCCCATTTCATAAAATTTTGAATTAAAACATTTTCATTCTTTTCGGTTACTAGATTTTTTTGGTTTATATTTACAATCGCATTTAAAGGTATTTTATTTTCGAAATCACTTTGATTGGATAGTGTTTCCATATTGTTTCTAAATATATTTTTAATAAATATTATTGTTGTTTAATTAGTATTAATATTTTAACCTTAACTTATTCTCGGACAATATATGGTATTACAATTAATATAAAATAGTGTATGTGCAAAACATTAAAATATTATGTATATTTTTATCATTAATATAACACTCTTTGATCACTACATATTTATATAGTAAGATAGGTAGAGCCAAATAAAGATAAATAAATATAAAATATTTAACATATATAGTAGTAATTATTAACCAACAAAGATTAATCAATAATTATCATTACAACAGTGAAAAGTGCGAAATAAGATCTGTTTCACTGAGAAATGTCAAATGACAACTAACAATAATAACGAATGTTTGTTTTCGGTCCTTAGAAAGATTGTCAAAATGAGTCATAGAGCCAAAAAAGAGCCATCGATATATAATATTTTGACTATTTCCAATAAATTTTTATAATTCAATAAATTATATAAAAAATATACACAATATTTTAAATTATAACCCCTATTACTGTTTTACGGATATAACTCGCGTTTATTTTTAAATCTTTTAATTTAAACCCGACGTTTCGAGTGCTTTGCAGCAACCGTATTCACGGTAAAACGAGATGATGGTGTCTGTCAGTCAGTCAGTTTATTTGTCACCTACCTCCAACGGTTCCTAAGTTTACGGGGATAAAATATATATTGGTCTGGCGTTGTTTTCACAGACTTAGGATTTATTATTTTTCATGATAGGATCCCAGGTGGTCGATAGATTCCAACCACCTTCTTCATTAAAATTAGGATTTTTTTTATTTCAATAACATGATACTTGAAATATATCTGTGTTCACGAGCCAGGATCTTTGGTTTATCAAATCGGAGAAAGTGTTTGGGCTTGTCTATTATGTGTTCACACACTACCGACTTCGACGTACGCCTATTTTTTAAATCTGAGATGTCTTCCTTGATTCTAGTACCGATGCTCCTCTTTGTCTGACCAAAATATGATTAGCCTTGACACCTTGACACTTCTTAAGAGTAATATTCCCTAGAAATGTACCGGTGTATACAAACTTGATTGTGAATGGGCAGCGTCTCCTGACTAATGGTCGCCATACCAGAACTGTTCCGTTCCAATGGCTATCAGTTCTACGAGCTATGTGCCTTGTCTAGTGTCACACGAGATTCGTAAGTCTAAGGGCTAGAAGATCCGCTGTTACTTAGGTTTCTTGCGGATCTTCTCATTGTTGATTCGATCCCGCAGGGAAACTCCGATCTTTACCCTCTTTGTGACTTTGAGCATATAAATAAAAATATACTATAATATAGCCTTTATATATAAATAAAACTGATCCTGGGTTAGGACGTAGAATACCCATACACACACGACGCAGATGAAACCGCGGGTGGAATAGAGTTAATAAAGTTAATAGGGGTACAAAATTTAGCTTTAATTCTTCGCTTAAAAGAAACACATGACTCGCTTTTAATATTTAACGAAAGGTCATTCCAAAGTGATATGTGTGTATGATATGTACACTACAGGAGTTCAAGTAAAACTAGAACGATTCGGAAGGTCCTTAAAATAATTTTTAAAGATTTAAGGATATGTGATCTTTTGGAATCGAAGGTAACGGTTATGAGAGCTATTCAAAAAGTCAAATAGACCAAAATTTTGCATAATCCAGAATTGGAAGGACAAGATATTCAATTCTATGTAACGTCCAATAAATTGCGTAGGTTTTTAAAATACATTTCTTTTCCAATTAAAAACAATTTACAGAGAATAGCAAAAAGTCATTAATTTACATATTGTGTGCATTTAAGTGCAACAGGCGATTTTATCGCTAATAGCATTTTTTCAAGGCAACCTTTTGACAGAGGACATTGTACATATGCGTGACAAATCGGTGAATGATTAAATGAGACGCGATTTTAGTTTTTTATTTTACTACAATTATACACAATATAAAAATAGAATAAATATTATATATACATATGTTTTTATATATAAATTGCACCAAATGTCTACATATATTCCATTGAACACATACGTACACATGAATATAATTCATATTATTATATTGTGAAGATAATCAATCAACAGACATCATGGTTAATTATGGCGATAAATACAGCCTTCGTAGCGAACCAATTGCAATTAAAATAAATACTATTCGTTTTGTTAAAATTTTTTCTGTTGATTTACTTAGTACATAAATAAATATCTAAATTGCCATTTTTCTTAAATTTATTAATATTTCAATGAACAGAAACAATATTTTCATAACTATATTGATTGTACACTATATTTAAATTTTCTTCAAATTTACTTTTTAACAATTCTCTTGGCTTTGTGTTCTTTATGGCTGTTATTAGCAAATAGCTTTCTTCTGAAGTGAAAAATTTGGTGCATTACCCCATAACAGTATGCCATATAAAATACCTAAGAATATATACAGTGAAACCACACTGATGTGGTGCTACGCTTTCGAATTGAAGCGGCCAAGGTCCCCATGGCTATCACTTCACAAGTGAAGGGTTGACGCCTTGCTGCCATCTACATGAAGTGGCGCCAGAATAACAGCTATACGTGCCGCTACTAACGGAACAGCATCTATAAAAAATATACTCACTCAACTTCATCAAAGACAAAGTCAAGATTTTGTTTTAAAACAAGCATACATTATGAAACTGTTTGTAGTGGTCCAAAGGATAGATCCATTGAGATGGCCCGATAAAAAATTTCTTGGACACTCTTTTACTTTGTTTATAAAAGTATATATTTTTAATATATTGACTATTAAGATACAATCCTAATTGATGTATATGTATATTGATCAAACATTTACGAGATAATGGATTTTTAAAATGGATAATGGATTTTTAAAATTAGAAGTAAAAGTAATTACCCCAAGAATACCTAATTTTTAAACAAAGAATGTTAACTTACAACACTTGGGAAATGGTAACAGTTAAATACCAGGTGATGAATTTTTAGCAACTTAGTTATTGATAGACCTCTATCGTAAATAGTTCTTAATTTTATAATAATCAAGGAAGCCTTTAATTTTTTCGACTACTTGTCAGTTGAGACCAACGCTGCAAAAAGGCACTGCTATACGTGTTGATAACGGCACCGCATCACAAAATCCGATAAATGCTTATTTGGAATTTGTCAAAAATAGAACAAGACCCAATTTTATTTGATTTTTATTTAGTGCAAACACACGGGCACGCCGACGTCGCGCGCCCAACACAATATAGCCATTTGGGCTGGAGCGCCGCACTGGTCACACAGTACAGCGCCTCCTCACGAAAAAAAAGTGGACACCTTTTTTTTTTTATTTAAATGTGTGGGAAACGGTCTTGCGGGTTATGTGGGACTGTGGCCACCAGACTCCGAAAAAGCCAAAGTCTGGAAACACGCCCGGTCATACTCCCCCTCTCTCTCTCTGTGCGCGGAGTGCTGGGGTCACGGTACGTAGGCCGTCAACTTACCCCCCAGCAGCGCTGACCCATGAGCGAGGGTCCCATCCTCAGATGTGCGTTTCGCACTTCTGCATTTTACGAGGCCCGCGGAGAGAAACCGCGCACGCACTCTCGAGGCCTGAATGTGACGGCAAACCCTTGATTCGGGTGCCGTCACGGCCTCAATTATGGAGGAAGAAGGGCATCGGCGTACGCCCGTCTTCTTCGACCTATTCTGCGGCGCCACAGCGGGCAGTCAGTTACCGCCTCGCGCTCACGTTCCGCCGCTTCCTTCTAGAGGAGAACCTTTTCGCAAAAGGTGGCCACCGCTGTCCAGGCCTTCTCATTTTGGACCATAGAATAAACTACGGCCCGCAAAGAGAAGAGAAATCAGAGCCGACGACGGCAGCCATTGCCGATCTCTCTTCTGACCACGCTGGATACTCTTCTAGCGTGTGTTGTGCCGTGTCATTTGTATCTCCACAGTGGTGACACTCCGGTGTTGGCTCTCTCATAGCAAGTCGGCACAGGTACTCACCAAAACAGCCGTGTCCCGACAAGACCTTTTTTTGTTTTTTTTTTTTTTCCCGGGGAAATGCGTTACGCACACCACCGCCAAGATGTTAACTACTCCCAAAGGTGTAGAGGGGGGGGACCTCTGGGAAGGAGCGGTGGTAGTGTGGGACTCCCGGTCTAGAATGGACCGGTATACCCACTAAAACCCCGGGGACATTCCCGGCTTCGCCGTTAGGGAGGGTTTCTGGGAGACCGGCATAGCCCGAGTCCCGACAAGACCTGCACCAACCTGAACCCGAGCACTCCATGGCTTCTATCCAGCCAGCGGTCGAGGACACCTACGATGGCCCCGACTGTCCTTACGCCTAACGTCGATCGCTCTAACCGTACCCTCCACATTTCGATGGCATTGGCGTGGGCTAAGTCACTCCGTTGCCGTATCTCTCGAGGGGTTGGGTTTTCACCCCGTGCCCGAAGGCCCATGCGCCAATGATAAACCGACACAAGGGCCTTGGATTAAATCAAAGAGTGGACCTAACATAACCCAATTTAACCTCTACCGTGTGAATTATCAAAACAAAGTTCATTATCAAAATATATATTTTTTTTAAATACGAATACGCATTTTTGTAGCCCTAACACTCAATACGCAAAGAATAGAGTTAAAAGAAAAGTACCCTTTTTTGATTGTTTTAATTATGGTTGGCCTATAACTCCAGCCTTAACTTATTTATTTGAGTTGCTTGGATTACTGAATATAACATTTTTGTGCACATAATAATACATATAGAAGGACAACAAACGTATTTTTTTCTAAAAAAAATAATCTTCCAACGACCGAATAAACTTTCTTCCCAACTTATTTATGATTTGTCTTCATGCGCTTATTGCTTTTTAATTTAGCTCGATTTATTTATCGAGAATAGCAGTTATTTAAAATAGTATTACGACCCTCAAGATAACGATGACCCGAAGTGATAAGTAGAAGATGGGTCGCAAGGGTCGTGCGGGAGGGCGATGTGATTACGACTGACTGTGACCGGCCGATGGAAGCTTCGCATACTCTGGCATATCATTAAGAAGGCATCTTCACTACACACTCTACTCTTAGTGCCACCAATATGTTCATTGGTATAACCTCAGCCGGTGACAACGTGAATTCGCACTACGATTATTTGATTTGAAGAACAATAGGTACGATTTCTTTTACCTTAAAAGAGGTCACATTTTCGTAATTAAAGTTTATAAATAATAGGTTTGCTGAAATGTAGAAGCATTTTCATTCATTTTACATTTTTAAGAGTAATGACGGGCAGAGCAATTTCTCCGATAAAAAACAAAAACCCGATTTAATTTTTTAAATGTCTATATAATAGACTTCAAAAGTTAGTAAATAAAAGTGTGAATAATAACCAAAACTTTTATAAATGTACTTTAAACTACGACTTTTTTTCAGATTATCGGATACTTAGGATATTTTTCTATAAACACAAAAATGGCTCTGGATTTTATTGCCGGGTGCATTGGAGGTAAGTGCTCCTAATTGTGTGCCAAAACTATGTTAATATTGCAAATAATTGCAATTTAAAAACTAAAAGTAATTTTAGAATAGGTTTTTTCCCTATTAAATAAAGCAAATAATATTTTTGCAGGTTGCGCAGGAATAATCGCCAGTCATCCACTAGACACTTTAAAAGTACACTTACAATCAGGTAGGGGAAGCGCACTAGAATGTACTAAGGCTCTATTAAAAGGGGGAACATTATCAACGATGTATCGTGGAATTGCTGCACCGTTGGGAGGAATTGCTGCAATCAATGGCATAGTATTTGGAGTATACGGAAACACTAGACGAACACTTCCTTACCCAGACTCTCTAATATCCCATGGTGTAGCTGGTGGTGTAGCTGGCATGCTACAAAGCTTTGCCTGCGCGCCCGTAGAACTTGTGAAAATAAGACAACAACTTGCAAGACAAGGAGATAAGATACCAACAGGAGCTTTTTCTGGAGCCCGATATATTTTTAAAACTGGAGGATATAAAGCTTTGTTTCGGGGCTTGGGAGTCACAATGGCCCGAGATAGTCTAGGGTTAATGATCTATTTTGTATCTTATGAAGCCATGACCCGGGGTGATCAGTCAGTTACAAGAGTGTTTACAGCCGGAGGAATTGCAGGAGCCTTGTCATGGGTTATTCTGTACCCCATAGATGTAGTAAAATCAAGGTTACAAGGTGATGTGTGTGGGAAGTACAAAGATGCATGGGACTGTTTTCGGAAGTCAGTGCAAACAGATGGATGGAAATGTATGAGGAGAGGACTTGGTGCTGTGACTATACGAGCTTTTATCTGTAACGGAGCTTGTTTCACGGCAGTGGCGTGGACAGACAGAGCATGGCAGCACATTTTATACTCTGATTCCACGGCTAACTCCCTTGCTCAAGCTGCTAAAATCAGTGAGGCTGTACGGTGTGAGAGCGCAGAATATTACTATGAAGTATAAAAACCTTCATTATAATCCAAGTTTTGGAGCAGACCAAAAAATATATATTTTTACACAAATATTTTTGTTGTACTAAGAGTAACATTGCTTGGGTTTTATAATTTCCTACTATTTCTATTAATAGAAAATAATTATTGGAAAAATAAAAATTTTACACTTAATACCGAAGAATATATATTTGTTTTATAAGTTATTTATTAAAGTATCCTAAAGTATCTTCTTGACTTTTATTAATTTCTCTTTCACACGAGGCCCAAAAGTTATGCCAAACTGCCGAAAAGTTGTAAAATATTTAGTTATTATTTTTATTTATTAAACTTGTTTAATTTTTCTGAAAATATATATATCTTATAGACCATAAACTTCTTAGTATTAGATTGACTCATCATGCCGGTGTTGAACCCATAACGTAGCAAGGAGAGAAGCGTAAAACTTGCAATCCAATTGTAGATTTAAGAGACCCTTTCAAATTCGCCTTCACATGATATACGCTCCTCTCTTTACCTAGCCAAATTTGAAATAAAGTTATGGCGTCTTTGATACTCTAGATCTAAACTCTAAATAAACTAGTTCCAGAAATAAACTCATGATAATTCTACAAAGGCTAAAATGTATGTTCGTTGTGTATTTCAATTTTTTTGGACGAGTCGTCTATTATATCGATCGTTTGTTAGTTGTTTTAACCTTCTGCACCTTTTGACAAGCATTTTCGTGTGTGAATTCGACAAATCCTTTAATAGCTATTATCCAGGTATTGTACTACCAAATGATTTGTGTCCTAAATGACATACCGGTTCGCTATATTTAGCATGAGTCTGGAGAGCCACAGACAATTTTCTAAAGAATCGCCGCTCTTTGAGAGCACAGCCCTCGCCACCTCGCCAAGAATCAGAATACTGGGACTTGACATTTCGACCGACTGTCGGTTTCGTAGTCATTTGGAGAGCAAGGCCAAGTTGGCCTCGATGAAATTGGGTGTGTTCAATAGAGCGAGGCAGTATTTCAATCCTGGCCAAAGACTTTGACTCTATAAGGCGCAGGTCCGGCCGCATATGGAGTACTGTTCTCATTTCTGGTCCGGATCACCCCAATATCAGCTTCTACCTCTTAACCGCGTACAACTGAGAACCGTACCGATTGTCGGGGACCCAGTGATCTGTGAACGGCTGGATTTTTTGGCATTGCGTAGAGACGTGGCATCTTTGTGCATCTTCTATCGCATTTACAACGGGGAGTGTTCCGAAGAGCTATTTGATCTGATGCCTGCCGCCGAATTTCATCACCGCACAGCACGTCACCGCCTTCATTATCATCCTTACCACCTGGATGCATGGCGTTCTTCTACTGTGCGATTTGCAGTACCTTTCTTACACGTGCCACAAAGATGTGGCATGAGCTTCCTTCGGCGGTGTTTCTAATTCGATACGACATGGGTACCTTCAAAAAAGGCGTTTACTCCTTCCTCCAAGGCCGGCAATGCTCTCGTGAGTCTTCGGATGTTGCAAGAGCTCATGGGCGACGGTGATCACATTTGATCAGTGACCCGCATGCTCGTTTGCCCTTCGTTTCACATAAAAAAAAAAAAAATAGAAACCTTATGTATTTATGATAACGCCTCTTCTAGTGTCCTTCTCATTCGCTCTCTGAAGTGTAAAACCGAGGTTTTAAATCTCTCATTCTAACTTCTAAGTTATAAAATTAAACTACGCAAAAATTAAAAGAATAAACTTGGTTATTAATATCGTATACTTTTCCGAAAAATTTTATACAATTTTCAAAAACTATTCCAAAAAATACATGTATGATTGACATCATGAAATATCACAACATTAAAAAATGCCAAAAGCGCTAAAATATATGTAAATATTTTAAAAATAAAATTCGGTTACGTGATAATTTAACATATTTACTTGACTATACCGTTTCCTAAGACATTTATTTCTTCTCACGTAGGCTATAAAATAACAATATTGAAAGACACGAGGTTGGTTACCTGAAAGAAAAATGTTTGAGCGGTAAATAAGCAGAACCAAATGTGTGTAAAACCTGTAAGTTAGTATGTATTGGGATACCGTCGTCTAGTTCCTGTCTTGCTCCATGGGTTGCGGCAGGGGGGGAGGCGGTGGGACGGGCACGTCGTTGTTCTCCATGAGACCGAGTTGTTCTAACATATCATCGTTTTCCTCCATTAAGTGCACCTGGTGGAAGAAATTAATGTTGTTCAATTCACAATATTTTAAATTAGGCTTCGCTCACATTTCATCCAAATAAATCAAAGCGTACCTGCCGTCTACTCCAAAAGTGGCGGGTTTGATTCCACCTCCTCGCAAATATTTGTACCGGCCGGGGCGCAACTTGGCGGTATCGCGAGTCACCCCTGGGACCCTAACATTAAGTTATCGTCTATTTAATGATTTAGCGTTTTTTAACAGTTTTATGAAAGATCCGATTTAAATATCAATTTATCTTTAACCAAAACTATACGTTTCTTTTATTAACTAAAACCAATTTTGTGATAATAGATTTTTTAATTATATAATAAAACTAATTAGTCTAATGAGCCAAAACACGACGTATAAATGCGGCCATTTTACTAATTGACCTTTCAACAAATTTACTGTAAATTACGCCGTTGTTTAATAATATTCGTCGCTATCAATATGATGTAAACTCTGTAGAAAATAACTTATCTTTCCATTTATTCCACTAGGTTAAAAATGTAATAATATATGTGAGCGAAGCCATAGATTAAAAAAAAACAATGAGAAGTATATAGAGTGCAAAATCGCAAAACATACATCTGGCAGAGCGGTGCGATGTTGTCCGTGCCGCGCGCTCTCCGACAGGAGAATTTTCTGTCTCTTTTCCTCCATAAGACGCTCGCGGTGCTTGTGGATGTAGTCGTACACGTTCGGCAAACCCATTATCACGCAAGCTGACAACGCTGAACGGTAGATGTTCATATCTGTCGCTTCATACCTGCCGATTGGGCGTATGACCCTTTAGACTTTGACATTGATATATACTATAAGTAATACCGACATATTATCTAATTCTAGATACATATATTTATTAATCATAAATATGTCACCATTCATTAGTCCGCTCATCGTAACATTCGACATGGTAGATAGTAGTCACACCGTTGAAGCCACCGATAGCAAATATCATGTCATCAATGACCTCGATAGCGAAATTGCTGCGAGGGTTGTACATATCCGGGACCGGAGACCAAGTGTTAGTATTGGGGTCGTATACCTCTCCGCTGCACATCCTTGATATGCCGTTAAAGCCACCTATTACGTAGATCTAACAAGAACATTTTATGGTGAAATGTTTATAGGACTTTGACTTTAACCGGAGATTAGTAGAATTTACATAATAGCAAATTATAAAAAAGTAGGAAATAGTGTAATGGATCAGCCAGACTAAATAATTTATGAAACTGCACTAATGTACCTAGCTACCTTGTTGTGGTAGGCAATACAAGAGACTCCAGAGCGGCGCGAGCGCATAGGCGCGAGGTTGGTCCACTGGTTTGTGTCAGGATCGTATACTTCCACACTATTCATACACTCCTGGCCGTTAAATCCACCCGTGATATAGATTTTGTCTGAAATATTGTAATATTTATATCGTAAAAATATCTTTCAAACTCTTTAAGGTTGTTGTCAGTTACAGCAATAAAAACAAGCTTAAGACAATATAAACTAGACAATTCTAGAACACAAAAAAACTCTACATTTGGAATAATAACATAAACTTTAAAAATATTAAGATATATTTTGGTTTCGAGCAAAATCAGAACAATAAATTGAAATTTTATGTCGGTAAATGTTATACCATATTTGCAAAATGTAAAACAAGAGAGAAACTATATAATCAAAACCATACTATCCAGAGAAGCAGCGCTGGCATCGGATCTCTGTGCATTCATGGGTGCCACGAGCGACCATTGGTTGGTACGATGGTTAAACCTCTCGGCCGTGTTCTGACGGTGGTGGCCGTCGTAACCACCCATGGCGTATATTGTCTCCCCCAGAACAGCAACAGATACGTAACAGCGTCGAGCATTCATTGGTGCTACCTACAAAATTAATAATTTTCTTGGCTTATCTGTACTAATATAGCAAAAAAGCCTTCTGCACTTACCTATCCTAATAGCAAGTCAAATGTGCGGTTACCGCAAGTAGCAAATAGTAATTTTATAAAACTTATAGAAATTATTTTTTTTCATTACTCTAGGCTTATTAAACGTCGAAAACTATTGATCTTAACTGACCTCCCGCCAAACTTTGGTAACAGCATCAAAACAGCGACAAGAGTTAAAGTAGTCCATTCCATCAAATCCGCCGATAACATAAATACAGTATCCCAAAACAGCAGTCCCGTGATAAGCTCTTGGCCCAGCTGGATCAACTTCTTCCACCTCCAGAAATTATTAAAACAGAATACTGTGAATGACTTGAAATCAAAAAGATAACATTAAAAAGATTCCTCTGTGACCTTGATGATTAAGCATCTCAAAAAGAATCGTCTTTATCGAAGCGAAGGCGATATCATATGGCACTCCTAACAAATGTTTCTAACTTTGTAGAATAATATTAAAAAAATATATATTTTTTAATGAATACTTAATAATCGTAATTAATAATTGAAATTGTCTATAACTGTTAATAATTTTCAATTTCTGTATCCAAGTTACAGATTTCAGTCCTTTTTTTTTGTTAGTTGGAAACATCTATTACGGATACCCCGTCGACCAAGATAATAATGACTGGGGGGGTTATGTGGGAATACCCGGCAGCATAGAGTACGCTGCCATTTTTAAAGCTACTTAGAACCAACGGTTGCCTTCATCGAATTAGTAGAACGTCTCGGAATCGCGTTAGTACTCACCGTGACATAGATTTTAGTCCTGCCGTGTTGATGGATTTTTTCATTCTTTATTTATTAATAAATTAAATAATATGCTTATTTTAGCAAGGCTGTTAGACATGTTCATAAGCAATTAGAAAATATGTAAAGTGTAATAATTAAAAAAAACAGTAAGATATAAAAAACTGTTATAGACATGTTTATATTTTAAGATATTATGATATCGTAATCACAAATAACACGAAGCAAAACATCATTCTGTTTATCGACTTTACAGATCATCGACTTTTTAAAACGCAACAAAGAAATAGATAACGTGAGGGCGTACAAGTTATTGTTTTAATTTAGGAATTATATTTTTTGTTTACATAATTTCGTATACAATTACTTTATTATTCGAGCAAATTAATAGTGATACTCGTGCCATAAAATATATGTATACCGATTTTCCATATGTCTTTATCATTCCCTTTTGGTTATACAATTTTTAGCATATTATTGTATGTTTTTACCTAACAGGAAATGCTGAACACCAAGATCAACCTTAGTTGCTTAATTATGCATACAACATTAATGCCAACCTTAATCCAACGATCAGCTCTTGTATCGTAAGTTTCAATAAATGCTGTCGGAGAACCACCACTCCACCCCCCAATGGCGAATAGAACCTAATGTACGGAATCATTATTTAATTTCCAAAGAAACTATCATAAATGTTCCATAAAGAGTGACACTAACCTCATGTGGCACACGCGGTCGTGCTATCTCCGGAGTGGCCACTTCGCCATCTCTCTGAGCAATCATCTCTAAATCGTATAGAAATTTTAAAGTTTCAATTATTATAGGGCGCGACCCCTCATTCCCTGTTACATATGGATGATCTTTGACATTTTCTAAGAAGAACTGAAAATATAACTAACATAAAATAATTCATAATAATAAAATGGCGTCTAGTATTCGGGTTTACATTCTTACTTGTGTATCTAATAACCCGAGTCGTATACTGCCCATAAGTTTGACGGTGTGATGCCAGCGAACATCTGGGTCATAATTTACCCATCGAAGGACAGCTTCCCAGACCACCTCTTCACTTTTTACATTTAACTCATCCTCAAGGATAATGCTGTTTAATTCGTCAATCGGCAGATGAAGAAATTCATCACTTTGAGTTGCTACAGTGACAAAATAGCGCAGCAAATATCTTCGGGAATCAGCTTCTAATTTATAGGAAAAAACTCGTCTGAAACAAATAATTACTATTGTAGACAAGACTGCTACTTTTAAATATACAGTTATAGTCCTTATATTATATTATACCTAGCAAACATCATAATGCCGAGGCAGTTTTTAGGGCTTAACGCGGTCCTTAGATGATCGGAGCATAGCTGCAAGACTCCAAGGAAAGCGAGATAGTCGGCCGTCATGAGAAGCTCGTGCACGTTGGTATCGTTGACTTCAATGCGACGAAGGTATGCGTATTCGATCAATAGGAGCAGGATCTCTGAGCGCACGCCCGATATTAACACATCGCTCTGCTCCCGAGAATGTAAGGTTGTTGTGAACAGTGCCCTGTGTAAATCAAATTTTAATAAAATCAGTCAGTATACATAACATATAATATATTATTAGCTATATCAATGGTGAATGTAATAACAAGAAGTAAGGACTGCAGGCCGAGAGTATGGCGCGGTGGACGGGAAAGGCAGCGCCGTCGTCTGCGCGCACGATGGCGTCGCACAGCAGGCGGCACTCGCGCAGCCGGTGTAGCGCCTGCATCGCTGCCACGGACATGCATCGTCCAGTCTCGCGACCCGCCGTCTGGGATTATATAACATGAGGGCTAGCCTACATTTAAAAGCTATTGGATTTAGTATCTAGTCCCCGTGTAAGGTTTTAATTAGAAGAGAGAGATCAACATCTTTACTCTATTATAGGCGTAGAAACTCTTTCAGAACAACGCATGAGCAATGCAAAAAATATAGAAATGAAATAGAGGCACATTACAGAACTGTCTTCAATAACACAAGAAATTACAAAAATGTATATATCAACTGTATGTGTACATCCATTTAAACTGTTTAAATTTTTTTTAATTAACAAATCATGATGAGTATAACAGACAAAAAAAGCTCGTATTGCATTACCAACCAAGAAGAAAAATATTTATACTCTTCTATAGGCTACTATTGTTTTAGCTTCTATTTTTTTTATTTCCATTCCAATATTTTTGTGAGTAACTCCATCGCTAATACTAAGCCTAATTTAAGTATTAGGCTACTTTCGGTTTTTAAAGATAGGTTTGTCAATATTTATTAAAAAAAAATTACTGGAAAAGTCTGAAATCTTTAAATACTTCCGGGCGACCAACTTGTTCTTTACGGTTCGTATTTTTTGTATATTTCATTATTCCTATCTACGATTGATGATTCAATCAAGAAGCGTTTTGTTCAAACCTTACAAGAAAGTGTTTTTGACGAGTATCTAATACTTGCTATAAATAAATATTTTGAAATTTATGACCAAAAATTAATAAAAAAAAAAACAGTTTATTTAATTTTAAAAATACAGGAACAATGACTGAATCAATCAATGAGTTATCAAGCCAAAGCTAAGTCAGTGCAATTCACTAATCAAGCCATCCACTGCTCTGCTGTCTGCTCTAAAACCACGGACAGCAGACCCAATAAATTGCACGTTTTCACTCAGTATATGCGTTCGCTTTAGGTTCGAATATTCTGATTCCACAACAGCTTACCGAACATCTCTACTGATAATGTAACTTCCAAAAAATAATTATATAGATATAGATTTGGACAGGATTTGAAGCCTTTGCATGATAATAAACAATAAATTTAGGCAAGTTTATTGACAGAAAATATAAATTACTTTCTTTCGGGGTAACTGTCAGAGAACTATTTTAGACCTTTAAATCATCTCTAGACTCATTGTTTCTTTTTGAAAAAAAGGATTAAATAAATAGAGAAAATATTTTTCTTTTGCAGAGCAGAGAAATGTGTATTAGAACATTAAACGTTTAAGATGTTGTCGGTAAACAAGTATTTATTCAATAATATTTACAATCCTGATAGACTCACATACTTATCTACTTTATTCTAGATGACCTCTCTAACATAACATGTAACATAACATTACTTATAATTAAAGATAAGCTGACTATAAATTTTGCCGTCTAGGCGACTAATAGGACGACTAGTCGGCCATGCCTCAATAAATATACCCTAAAAACGAACTATATGACATTCGCAGACGTAATCAGATGCAAACTTGAACTAAAACACATACTTTCTATTACAAGTAATTAACAATAAATATAGCGAAATTCTTTAATTATATTACTTTTAAGTTTCAAATTATGTATCACTAAAAAGATCCGACTAGTCGGCGCCTTTTGCGGACTCAACGGATGATCTATTCGCCGAATACTATACAGGCCGACTTGTCGGCTCATCCCTAGTTATGATAAACATGTTGTCTTTATAAATGCTATTAATAGCTTTAAAACCCATTTATATTTATCCATTTATAGAGTCTCATTTCTACTTGCTAAAGACTGATTGATAAGGTTTTTTATTTCTCTTAAAAATCTTTCTCGTTTCTCTTAAAACTTTTAAAAATCTAAGTAGACAATTATTAACTATCGACACTCATGAAATATATTAACTAAAAATAAATTTCGTAATATTCTAGAATTTGACAATCGCAGAATTCATTTATTATAATATTCACCAATTATTTTCGAAATGTATTGAAACCGTTATATTTTTAAAACCATTTTAAACCTGAAAGCGCGTAATTTTCAAGGAATCTTGAAATCTTGGGGTTACCTCTGGCATTCAGTACTTACTGTGTTATTCGGGTCGTTTTCCATTTTATTATGACCTTAACGCATAGTCATTATTAAAAATTGTCACACTTTCAAAAATAATAAGTAAAAGGCGGGACGTATCACGGCACAAGCGAGATTTAGCTCAACAAAATATATAAAAATTACCGTTAAAAAAATAAGCAAATGTATCAAAATCAAGTCATTTGATAAAACATTTTAGGTTAGCAAAAAAATGATACGTGAATGACGTTCATGTCAAACCTTTTTCTTCCAGCTGACATTACTGGATAACAATATTTTCATTTCAGCGGACGCCTGGGTAACATTGAAACTTTTATTATTTTTTTAAAAAATAACGGCAGTTCCGAATCTTAAGGTTATACTTAACCTTCTTCGTGATATTATCAATGGAAAGATGCAGTACATTTTCAAAAATATAACACGTTCTATCACACAAAAAAAAACAAATAACAAATTAAACACATTTCATTGTTGATTCTTTTAAATATATTTAAACAAATTATTAGAAACAAGAGCTTAGTAAACTATAAATATGTAAAAATACGTAAAATAATTCGTATCGTAATTTTTTTTATTTATTTACATTATTACATAGAAAATCAGTTCTTAATGCATAAATACAATTAATCAACTTATTTCTATAATATTGTCTCATTACTCTGTGATCTTAAGTGAACCTTGAAGAGCGTTTATTAATATTACCCTCTTAGATTTCATGAGTACATTCGATAAATAATCAAAATAAACATTAATTATCTTCTGAATGTTTTGTATTATTTATATATTTCTAGTATTAATTGAGTGGTTTGCAAATTTCTTTAGCGGTAATTCCCTCTGAGCGCAGTCTCGAAAGCAGTGATTTGTAGACGACAGGGGCGAAGGGTAGTACTACACCACGTTGCTGAATTTCACCTGAAATACATTTTTATACATTAAAATGTGTATTTTTTCAAGTACATCATACTTTCAATATACAATGACGAAATATTTTGTATTTGTTAGCCGTCGAATGTGAATAATATTAATCACCTACTTCACTATCGCTTATTTGTATTTCATTTCACTGGAATTATCTCGCACCCTAATACTAATTTTAGTAAACTCAGTTTTACTTTAAACTACTCCATTGCATACTTAATTTTACAGTATTTTTGAGTTTTTTATTCATTTATATAAAAATAGAAATAACTGAACACAAAAAATACCAAACATCATTTTAGTATTCTGAGCATCACACAAACATATGTGCCGTGTTAGTATCGAACTTACCACCTCAGCACCACCTTGCCCCCTAACCATTAGACCGATCAGGAGTCATGGATGTTGAAGTTTTCTGTCGCTGACAGATTGGAGTACAGACTTTTACACTACTAGAATGCGTTGAAATACATTTACCATGAATATTTTGATGTCGTTGATGATCGATGATTTTGATACATCGTATTATAGATAGTAAATGCCCAAACTCCTCGGCTTCTCGCTGAGTTTAACTAGCGAGTCGTTATTAGTATCAGTGCCTAGTAACTTCAGGTTTAATTACCGTCCAGCACCATCTTGGCGGCGATGGCAGTGGGCAGCCCCACGGTGCGCGCCATGGCGGTGTGTGCCCCTGGCTCGCCGCGCACCGCCAGGGTCACCTCGCGCCTCTCGCGCCGCCCGTCGCTCCAAGTCACGCCCACCTCGTGGCGGAGCACCACGAAGTCAGTCTCGTCTTTTTCTGTAATTGTCGTCGGATTAGTGCGTCGAGGTTCTGCTAGTATCTAACTCATTGTATAATTTATAAATCCTTAGTGATCTCACCTAGCTGCAGCCTCTTGCTGAGATGCAAGCTGAGTGTGTCGAGAGGCGAGCCACACTTGACCACGGGATCGTCGGCGAGAAGCCCCAGCTCCTCGAGCGCGGCCGCGCCGGCGCCGCCCAGCCGCTCCGACAGGCGCGTGCGCAGATTCTCGTAGAAGATAGACTGGTCCATCAGACCGAGGAGCTCGCAGGCGAACTGACGCTGTGTGGATGTCTGGGTAGCAGTTTGCGTTCGGAGTCGTTATATGAGCTTGACTAAGTAATATGACAGTTACCCATGTAATTTGTGGTCCTTCAGGATGTAGAGATGGGTGAGGATTCGGGTCCACGAAACCAAAAAGTTGCATCGCCTTCATCGTCTCCGCGAAACCTTACAAAATATTTATTTTAATGTGTGAAATGGTCTATAAAACTATGTATCCATGTTAAATTTATTAAATTTTAAATAAATATAGAATGGAAAACTCATAGATAAGAACCGATTCGATCCCTTGGAAACCGTCCCGATGCTGTAATAAACGGAACCGCAACCCGTTGCGATGAATTTAAGATTTTTTAGTTATATAATATTCTTCAGAAAATTTAGTCAGCTACACGTTTATAGATCATTTTAAACATTGTTTTTGGTTATAGCATATTCTCAAAGTTATTTTGTACTGCAAAATTAGAAATCTTAAAAAAATATTTAACAAAAAGCCTAATAAATTGTACCAATATAAACGGTTACATATAGAATGCTTACTTCGTCAAAGTGAGCTGCGATACGCTAGCTGAATTGGTTAAGCGACAGTAAAGTTTCAGTAGCAGACTGAAAGTATCGACTGTTTTCATTCTCTATTGATAAACCCTATTATATTACTTTATTTTTATTTATTAACGATTTAATTTTTTCCTATTATTTTATATTCACTAACTTTACTAACCTTTGTATCGGAGTGTCCCTCTGAACATAGTGTGCGCGTCTTCGATACCGTACAGCGAAGAATAGATTGTGCTGTCCCTGTTGGGGAATCCCTCGAAAGCAAAGCCGGGTAGGAAATCTAAGTCTCGCGCAACGGACATCAGCTCTCCGCCGCTCAGAACTTCCACAACCTGGTGAAAACCATTGATATCTATGAAAATACTCAATCCATTATTGGAGGAAACAATTATTTATTTTTACCTGTCCTCGACTCAGATATTTAGCTGACGAAATGGTGTTTAACAACACTCCTCTTGGATTCCATGAAAATTTGTAGCGTAGTGAATTGTCACTGAATTCCGGTGCCGGCAAACCTTAGTTGTTAAAAAATAATTACGAAAAATAATTAAAATATTTATATTAAATATTATGTTTACATATAAAAATAAATATTTTCAAAAACCTCCACAGTACGATACGAAGGAGTCAACTCTCCCCCCATGGTTTTGAATGTCATGTATACATTCCAAGGCTAGGAAGTGGTCGATGCCAGGGTCTAAGCCGACCTCGTTCAAAATCGTTATACCCGCTTCCTTCGCACTACAAAATAAAATGCTTTCTTCTTCTGCAAATCTCTTACCAATATAATAAAAACAAATAAAAATTCATCCCGTTCGACTCACAGCTCATCCTCCGCCTGCACCTCGGGCCGTACGTACGAAGCGGTGACCATGTGTGTGCGTGCACCCACACAGGCGCGCGCTACCGCCCCGTGCAGCTCGTAGGGCAACAGCGATACCACGAGGCGATTGCGAGACGCCATCTTCGCAAGCGCGCGCTCGTCGCCCGCGTCCAGGTACTCTGAACTCACTCCATAGCGTTGGGCCAGGGCGTCCGCTTCTTCTTTCACCTGTGATGCTGAACGGTGTTCGATTGTAAGGTATCGGTGTGAGTGACTCGCAAGCTGGATGCGAAAATAATTACGTAGTGGTAATGAAATAAATTAAAATTCTCGCTCCAGGTTTTCATAAAAAAATGTCGATTTCTTTGTTTAATCTTGAATAAATTTGCAATATTTAAAACGATACCAACCAACGGTTACGGTAATTTTTTTATCTCTAGCCAAATATTCGACAACCGGTGCAGCGACCGACCCGCTGCCCAGGATCACCACCGGCGTCTGTTCATCGTCACGTTCCACTTTATGACGTGACCGACTAAAACAAAATATGCACTGAATCGAGAGGTCTTTAAAATGTTAGAGGGGTTCATATTAAATTCAATACTGAAGTAATAAAATTCTTAAAACTTTTAGAGTTCTCTTGAAGTACTTACTTATTGGCGTTTCTTAATTCGTTGATATATTCGAATGAAGATGTCAATTTTCCGTTACTTGTTATGATAGCCTAAAAGAAACTCATAATACAGTCAAGATGTTGATCTCAAAGTAAATTTACACTTAAGATTTTAGTAATTATTAAATACACAGCTCACAACTTAATATCAACAAATCTTACTCCTTGTACAACGCTATTAAATTTGTGTTCTTCGAGCGGCCTTGTGGCGTCGGAGCTCATAATGTCTTCGGCGTAAGGATAAAGAAGGTCCCCGAAGAAGTCCGTTGACTCTCGAGGTAACTGCGTCGGCATGTTATCGATTGAACACACAAGCACACCCGGTCCCTTGAAACTAAAATATTGAATCACTTACTAAATTTAACTCGTAAAGACTAATAAGATAAATGCAAGCATAAAATCACATTTTATGTAATAATCAGCCAATCACCTCACACACTTAGCCTTGGATATGTAATATGAAGTAAAAGCGCCACAATAAAGATAGTGAAAGTGCACTTAATATTTCAATTGAAATTTGTTTTAGTAAAATATTAATATAAAATATATGATATATAGGAGATATTTTTTATTATATCTATATATAATATATAATAAATAATGTCTCCCGGCCGCATAGTCTGTCTGTATAAACGCTATAAACTCAAATATTCTCAAATGAATTTTTTCACGATTTTCACAGATACGAATCGTGTAATTCCTGAGGAAGGTTAAGATGTATAGTTTTATATGAATTTACTCAAATAAATAAATTATTTTGAAAGCGTCGCAAACAAAATTACATACTAGGAGGTTTACCCGCGTACGACTCGTCAGCCAGCATTGGTAAATTAAAATAATGTACTGAAGTATTGTAGATCTCCAATAATGCTACAAATCGTCCGCGATAGCATATCTCTATCTCATACGACATGCTTCGAGTGATAATTACTTTATTTTAGAAAGTCTTTTCTTCTCTTCATTAATGTTCTTTATCTAAATAAGCATTTAATACAGATTAAAATTTTCTTTTACACTCTATGACTAAATTCAATATAGAAGATACGATAGTTTCAAAATTTTAAGCTACCAAAACATTTACTGAGCAATCCAATCCAGACATGCTAAGCTTTCAAACATCGTTATGAATCTATTCGCTACCAAAATCTATTTAGAGTTGTAAATCACTTTTTAAAAAGATCACAAAATCGACCGAAATCAATGTAGCTAAAACTGCAGGAGGGTGCTAGTAATATAATATTTTAATTAAGTTTTCAACATATTTATAATTTGCTACCTTTTTGTGTCCTTGTTTCTGTCGGCGTCGTATAGGCAGAATGGTGTGTCAATAGTTGTACAATCGTTCATAAACTCGATAGACCCACCAGGGTCTGCTGAGATGTCGCAAATCGCCAGCATTCTATAGTCAAAGTTTTTTGGATTGAAATATACCTATACACTTCGTAAAAAGGTACTACTAGGTACTATAAGCAGTAAAATGTAATAATAGTAGAAGTAGTGTTTTATTTACGTCATTTAAACTATTAGCAAGAAACTATCTCTGATGGACCTAACAATTAGATCCCTTAGCAAACATTAGCAAGTTTTAAATCTTAATTCATAGCTTTAGAATTTAAGCTTCAAAATTCCAAAGCATTATCTTTAAACAGAAACATGACATCCTAATTTCTTGAGAACATACCGATGCGGTAGTGCCGGCGCGCCCACACTCTGAGGTAGCCAGGGTGTGTGGGACGGCATGAGCAAGTGCTTAGCGTCCGGAATCGTGAGCAACTTGGGACTGTCCACCGCCCAGTAAATACCGTTTACCAGAACTGATGTGTATGGAGCAATCTAAGGAGTATTCTTATAATATCTTTTAAGGATCAGTTAATTTAATTTCTAGGGATTAAAGCCCAAATTCAAGGTCTGTTTACAAAAAACAAATTGTCGAAATTAGAAATTATTAAGTGATTTGAAAAACTGAAACGTTATTTATTCGTTTCTTTTTTTTTTCTTTGAATCAATATCAGTGATCACTTTGTTTTGAGCTATTTTGATATTATACTTAAAAAACACTCTCCAATTTACAATTAAAACAACAAGGGTAACAAACAATAATATTATAAATGCGAAAGTTTTTAAGGATGAGTTTTATGTTTGTTAGTCTTTGATGCATAAAGTACTGACCGGATTTTGATGCAACTCTATAAGTATATAGTTTTTACATATTGATAACATATGTATTACAATGTATTGTTGGAATGTTGGCTACAATTTATTAAAAAAAAATTGTAATTTGGCAATAGCATATTTATAGAATAAATCGGAAAAGATCCTGTTCTATTTAGGTTCTGCTAATTTTGTGACTTCTTATTTTTTATGAAGTAAATCTATAAGTATTTATAACAATAACAATCTTACTTTTTGTGCAAATACGGATATATACCGTTCAGGATGTTCATCATACTCCTCGTGATCGTAACCTCCTCCGTTCTTTCTAACGAGGTGGTGACGTCTCCGCACTTCACAACCGTAAATTTTATTTGGGCCTAGAATCAAAACCATTTTATTAATAACAATCTTCTATCCACAGGCCAACCACAGCTAGGAGCAAAACCTGCACAAGCGTGCAGTATTTTACTCATTAGTCTGTTACTCAGGGATAATGCAAATACGGCGGGAATACGCCCGTCGCTTCCTTCCCCAGTTGTAGGCCTGGTGAGGGGGGAGGGTGACTCCCCTTACTTATCATAGACCTACGATGAGAGGGTGCTTTACGTTGCTCGGGGCACTCTCATTGGGGGGGTCTCGCCGGGGCGTCACGGTGTGTGCTAACGCGATCCCGTGACGTCCCATTACGGCGAAGAGGGCAACCGTTGGTTTTTTAGTGGGTAGCCTTAAAAATGGCAGCATCCTCTATGCTGCCGGGTAGTCCCACACAACCCCCCGGCCGTCACCCCCTGGGCCGACGGGGTACCCGTAACGGGTTTTTCCAACGGAAAAAAAAAGGGATAATGCACATGTTGAAAAAACTTTTGAAATTGTTTTAGCTGTTTTCAATTTATTCGTTAGAAGCATTCAAACCTTTCCTAATTATTTTATTTGATATAGATATAGATTAGGATAATCCTATCTATCTGTCTATTCTACTCTTTTATTATAAATTATTATCAATTGTATTAAAAGATAGCAACTCTAAGTATTTGTTTAAAATAACAATTTTATCTGATCTTATCAACTTCCCAAGATTATAAAATTGTTGTGCATATTATGGAAACATAAAATTAAAAGGTAATTATCATTTAGGTGATAAAATTATGTACTCACTGCCATGTTCAGCGACCTTCCGCAACATTTCTGGAGGAACATACTCGTGAGGCAATTCTTGGAAAATTTCTTGACTTCCCTAATAAAAAAAGAAATTATAAATCTTATAAATTAAACGAAACAAAAATCTGTAATCGTTTCCTTAATCAAATTTATTTTATTTTTTTACGACTACGACCTATCTATGACAGCTTTAAAAGTGCAATTATAAGGTTGCAATAACGTGTATAATTTTACCTGAGAAACATTTCCTGAACCAGTAAACACAAAAGTAATAGGTCCCAGAGACTTGGGCATCATACCGAGCGCGACCTCATAGCCCGCGTCTCGGATGGCTTGCCGCGCCATCATTGAGTTTCGGTAGTTATGGGACGGACCTATGTGCTAAAAAAGATATCAGTATTTAAACCAGACCTAATATGGTCTAAAACAGCCTAAAGAATTCAGATTTCTTTAGGTTCAAGCATTAGGAATGATGCCATATATGTATAATTGTATTGCCAATATGTATCTAATTTACCATAAACGGAGTGTGGTGTCCCAGCGCCAGAAGCCGCAAACCTATCCCATGTAGGATGTTTATCATTCCTGCCACGCCCGCGTACTTGCCGAACGCCACCACGCGGTTACCTGCATCGTCCATTAGCTTCTCGTAATCTATTAGTCGGATATTCTAAAAATATTATTATTTTTCTTTACTTTTTTTTAAGATAGTTGTGCCTTCCATATCTACCAGTGTAGAGTTAGAAGATAAAAGTATTATAATGTTTAGAAGGTGCAGTGTTTTATTGCAAACTGGGATGCACGAAAGCCAAGAAATAAATAAATTGCAGTTTTTGAGGCTTATTATCCAGTAAAGACTTATTGAGCAACAGGAAATACATTTTTTGTTTAATTTTAATTTCATAGTTCTGTGTTGGATTTATAGTCTAAAGAACGTAAGGTGTGTCTGAATGCAAGTCAAACGTTTATATTCTTAATTTTTATTATTAAAATCAATTTCTACCTTCATTTATATTAATTTATTCGATTATCTAGACTATAAAGTACCTTAAAACCTTGGTAAATCGTAAATCTTTAAAAAGGATAGTTGACTTCTGTCTTGGTATTACATTTTTTTTATCACAAGATTTGTGCAGACATGTTATAAACCTTACAACGCAAAATTTACTCAATGATAAATAACAAATATGCTACTATTTCAATTATATGAAAAAGACCCATCATTATTGATTACTAATCAAATAAATTGAACAAATGAGGGCTTGTACATTCTTTACACAAGTTTTACACACATTATGTCTAAATTATTTTATATATAATTATGTTACGTCAAAGGATTATTTATCATTTCTGCTTTATCACTACTAATACTTCCAAATTAACACTAACATATTTATTTCTTATTTTTTGTTTTTTAGTTAATGTCCCTCAAAATTTCCATTTAAGCAGCATGCACTCACGGTCTTTGATAAAATTAATTATACTTATCAAAATGTTTTTAATACCTTTGCTAATATCGCATCCAACATGGGCATATTTGCTTCTTGTGCCTTAATAGTATGTGAGAAAAAGCAATACGTTTTGTTAGGTATCAAGAGATCGATAGGAGTTTGCTTCACTCCGAATATAACGCTAGCATCGCTGATATCCTCTTGAATGATAGCTCCAGCATTTATGTATGACTGCGATAAACATAACACTTTAATTCCAAATTGTATGTTTTAAAAAAACAAAGCGAAAAATAAATGGTACCTGCATAGGGTACGCCCTGCGGTTCGAGGGCTGTACGATAACTTTGACACCATTTCTGACTAGCTTGCTCACATTCGACGGTGAGAAAGGAGCGCGTCTCTCCCATACTGACTGGTCTTCTCTTCGGATGGCTATAACACGTCGATGCTGATGACAAAATATTTATTTATATGTTTTTCAATTGGAACGGAAGTCAACTAGAAGTGTCAGAACAGCCTATTTTGATACCATACTTATAGAAATAAGCCCTTCTGTAGAAAATACTCTAAAACCTAAAAGTTAACGCTACGTGAGTTTCAATAGCACTCTGATCTGAGAAAAAACCCACACAACAAACTCAGACGGGTATTTTTTATTGTGATCACTCTTTCAAAAATGTCAACATAGTTAATAAACAATTTCCCAAAAATAAGAACTAGGACTGCGTTGAATTCAATTTGAAGGCCTACTTATTTTACTGAAGACAACATTGTGAGAAAATGTCTTTATAGAAAATGCAGAGAATACCTTCTATAATCCAGAGAGGACATTTATTTGTGAAGTTTTTTTTAACCTTAAATTAATATATCTTAACCAATAATATATATTCGTATATGATTTTTTTATTCTTTAGAAAATTACTATTATTTCCGAGAAATAGAAAACTATGAGATAGATTTGTAACTTTTTTTTCACTCATAAAAGTAATTATTCTGTTAAAATATTTCATTTTATTTTAATTAAGTTAGTTGGTGAGTTCAAGAATAACACAGTTATGACGTAGAAATCAATATTTACTAAAGAAAATATAAATATACCAACACACCTCAGTGATAAATGAAACAAGAATAAACAAAGATAAAAGAGTGATTAAATTATTGTTTCCATCGAAACTTTAATACTTTTATTCCTTTAATAATTTAAGATATCTATAAAATACGATGTAACAGTTGTTAATTCCTTATCATATAACGTGATACTTTAAAAAACTATACTACTACAGTTATTTTCATATACCTGTACTATGAAAAAATAAAAAATAAATTCACCATAACTTCATGTGACGATTAAAGGTTCCTTTTTACTAAGCGATCTAACTATGAGCGCACTAACTTTATAGTTAGTGTTTGCTTATGCAAGCGAGAAAGAAAATAAAAAGTGTGCATTCCCTCTCACTTGTATAGATTGTCAGCTCTCTTACAGCCACTAAATTATGCGATTTGACAGTTAGTGCTTAACAAATAGTATAATATAAGGGCTGCAGTCTTAAAACCATCCTTCCACCCTATTATTTTAAAATTCACTAATATTATGTTTAATAAAAGATATGTAAGTCACAACAGAACTTTTTTTGCAATGTCTTATCATTGGTTCGTGACCTACTTTTATGTTGATTAACTTATTATAATAAGAACAATTAGATATCATATGTTATTAATAAGCATTCAAATATATAACAACATAACATAAAAATAATATAGCATAGTATATTTAACGAACCCTATTTACAACGATGTTTATTTATTTATTTTCCAATTATTTGAATATAAAAAATAATTGAGAAAGCTAACCAAATTTTAATTTACAGTACACTTACATACCTTTGAAGTTGAATAATATAATAGATTTCTTATGGAGTTCCTCTTGCACCGCGCCGCTACCGTTTTGTAAAACATCCTAAAACTTATAATATTGATATAATCGTAATACGCTACTTATTATACACAAGTGATAACCGCAGGAGGCAGCCGTCGCGCTCCTTGTCGTTAATGTGAGTAATCTATTTGTGTTTTATCATGCCGATATCATCCCGGGTTTCTTTCAGTAATTTTAATCACATTGACGTAGAATCAACAAGTGGTAAGTCAGGGTAACAACTCACTACGCTCACTTAAACTACACCTGTGACGTGTAAGAGATATGAATTTGTTTACATCATAGAATTATTAGAGCCAGTGCTCTGTGCCTTTATGGTAGGGACAACTAACTGCCTTGAAGTTTATTAAAATAGTAGGATATACTATATATATTATGTTCGGGTGTTGAAACCAATCTCTACCACTCTTTCTTTAGTCGCATGCTGGAGTAGAAGCAACATTAAGCTTTGCTAATTCGTTTAGATAAGGCGCGACCTTAACATTAAGAAGAGTATCCAAGTTTAGTACACAAAACATTGGGTTTTTAGATTACTTATATTAGCTAAGATATTAGGGGAGTAAGGAAATGGGTAAGTAAGTCAAGTTTAAAGGGTGAGTATTATTATTTAGCTTCTAATAAAATTATTTTTATCCGTTATATTACTCTAGATTACTAAAATCGTCCGAAATTTGGGACTCAGTGCGGTCTCCGCCAGTTTCGGCCAAAAAATCTAGTTTCGGACTCAGTTTGGAGTTCGGTAAAAAAATGGCCTAATGTCTAGTGAATAAGCGTGTTTCTTTAGGGAACTTATAACAACAAATTAACAAATATGAACCTTCGAAATAATTTGCTAGGTAAGAAAGTGGAAAAACCACTTTTCTTAAATTATATAGAGTTTTTAATTATGTATACTAAATTTACTAAAATACCTGAAATATTTGAAATTAGTAACACATTTCTTTTATTTTATATTTTTTAATTAAATTAAATACCTTGTAAATGAACACAGTATAAGAATTATTGTAATCTATCTTTTATTGTTAATACTGAAACTGAAAATTTAATGATTGATGATAAGATTATATACTGATTATTGTGATAACTAGGTAAGTTTTGCATAATAACAAAGTGATAGATAAAATTCTCAAAAAAATACTATAAGATTGATCTCTAAAATACCAGGAAAACAATTATTTAATTGAGTCTGTAGTTATGTTGTCTAACTGTTGTTTTTTGGAAAGTTTACAGGAAAGAGTGTTAAGTAAGTATTTATTTAATATTAATTGTTGAACGAAGTGAGTGGAGCGCTCGATGTGAGACTTTTCTGATTGAATGTCTGGGGTTGGCGTCTAAACGATCAAGACGAAATTTTTGCACACATGTTAAGCATGTCCAAACGGTGGTTTAAAAAAAAATTCGCGCGTTGAGGAATAATGATTGTATGAAAAATCCCCATAGGCCATATTAAGAATATTTCGCATGAAAATTTATAATCACAATGTAAAGCACGTGAAGATTTTTTTTTAATTGAATTGTACTGTTAAATTTTTATCGATCGCAAATTTTTTAACATAATTTCCGGTGAGTATAACGATTATTTCCGGTCGTATTACATATAGCGCTTCAACAAATGATTTCGTCTTCGACTGCTGGCTTCGCTCAATATGTAAACGGCACCCGAGATTTCGCGAGCGCAGAGAGTCGAAATTGAGGGTCTGGTTGCGCCAATAGTTAATTAAGTGTATCTTTTGATTTCATAAAATACATATTTGTTACATTATTTAATGTTCGATTTTTATTTTATTTAAAACTATATAACTTCCTGTATGTATATACATACGCAAATTGATTTTGCTTATACACTATATTTATGTATACAAAAAAACTAAGTTAGCATACAACTTAGTTTATATATAATTAAAACTTTAATTATGTTTTAATAATTTTCGGTTTCGTTGTCGGTTTCGGATGAAAAATTTTCTTTGGTCAGACACTTATTTTAACGGGTGATATAAACACAAATTATTCCGATATTTATCGTTTTTATAATCGATAAATATCAGAAGAATTCGGTATTATGACAGAACAAAATTTATCCAATTTGTCATAAATTAAATACAAACTGATATAGATAGCGATTTGATTTAAGATTATAATTTACAAAAAATAAGTACTGTGCCTTTGCAGCTTCTTTTACTTTTGGAATCCCATAATGCAAAGGGCTAATCTCCAATCCCAGCAAAATAGTACATAAGGAAAACAAATTCACACTTTCTACAAGGCATGACACGACGAAAACACTTTCGTACATACCAGGCTGACTTTTTGTAGCGCTTTACAGCCTCCACGTTAGACCAGAGTCTCCTATATCCTTGAGAAAGTAATTACCGAAATTTTCATGTTATGAGAGCATCTGCACGTATGCATGCAAGAGGGAACATAGCGTTGCCAGCCCACCGCTTGATGAAATCTTCAGGGGACTGAGGGTCCATCTCAAATATGTTGTTTCTTGGATGCCTTTCTTACAAGAATTTGTTTAAGAAATTCTCATGTGGTCAATTTGTATTTATCACCAACTGTTTCATATAATTTAGATTCCCCTATTATCCTACTCCTTATAATATTACAATTAACAATACTACAAAAAAAAAACAAACAAAATAGTTTATAAGGATGAATATTTGTTACTCTTTCTTACAAAAACTACACTATTGCTTATAAATAGTAACTTATAAAGATTTTTTGAATTTGGACATAATATAAAGTTCTGGAACTCTGGAACCTATCTGAGCGTGCGCTGTTTAAGCCGTGGAAGTTGCACGAAGACAATGTACTACGGTACATTTACAATTAGATTTGATGTTTTTTAAATTAACAAAATAATACAATAATAATAATAATAATAATTAATAAATAATTGAATTTGCTGTGCGTGTTCCTGTCAGACCAGACCGCGTTATAAAAATAAATAAATACATAAAATTACACTTTTTCGAGTATTTAATAAATTCTTATGGAAATTTATACATTTATTGTTTTAAGTTTTAAAGTTAAAAACTCTGTCTTGTACATAAATTTTAAATATTTATTATATCGAATAAAGATATTTTATTATACCGAAAGGAGCACCATTGAACGTCTTCTACATATGTCTCAGCGCAGCGTGAAGAAGAAGTAAAAGGGCGGCGCAACTTGCTATTTAGTATTTTCTTAGACACTTAGCGCGAGCGAGACCTCGGGCAGAAGGAAGTAATTGCTCTTTACTACCCAAATTTTCTACTCTTTGTTACCCTACTCCTCCTTCAATTTACAAGCTACACGCACGAAATTTTGCACACATACGCATAATGAGCAAAACTCGGTCTGAATTGAAAATCAGCCGAATCGTAATTGTAGTTTTCGAGACAATTGATAAAATGTGTCCCACATAGTTAACATATAGAACGTTTATATTTCGCGCGCGCGACCATTCCTATTACACTACTTCAGAGGCGTCTCACGTGCTCTTTTTTTCCCTTGTTCTCCCATTTCTCTCTATCCTTTCCGATTAATATTATTTGCAATTATAAATTTGCACAAAACAAGTATTGACATCAAATCATAATTTTTATCCACAAATAAATATCAATATTTAACTCTAGACATTGATGCGCTCGGCTGCGTCGCGAGGCTAACCCCGTTTGCGTGGACCTAGTATTACAATATCAACTTGAACTTAAACATTAATTTCAAGTATATATCATGCTTTGTTTTCTTGCGAGAAATAAGCTAGTTATATTAAATCAAACCCTTCTAACGTAACGGCAGCTATCGTTAGCGTTATCTAATGTTAATTCCCTTTATTATTCTATTCGTCTAATCTAAACACATAGTTGGAGCTGACGCTAAAACACTGCGAAATAAGCGACCAGGTCATGACGCGAGGATATAAAAAGAATAATTTATGCTTTTCATAAAAAACAAAATCCTTTACATGAATTTTACTTAATCTTAAAACTAGCCTTAGACCGGCGGATGGTGAAAATAAATACATTATTAATCTATCATTAACTGTTTATACACAAAAAATAAGTAGGCACTGTGTAAATAATAGTTTCAATACGCATTCGTACCCACACCGTCTTTAATTTCAAACATTCATACGAACTAACAAACAAGCTACACTCTTATATTTACATGACCTAAATTTACTATCATATAAGTCACGGAAACTTTTGTTGTTTATGAGGTATATTTATATCAGTACCATAATGAACTTTGTGAAACGGAATATTTTTATTGACCAGCTTTCCATTGCTCCGTAGCCGTATGTCGTAATCGCTTTATCTCAGGTAAAATATTATTTTTAAACGACTTAAAAAACGGAGGAGGTTCTCAATTGACTGTTTTCTGTTTTTTATTAAGTTTTAATATGGTGAATTTAAATTTGGTGATATTCTAATCATTTGTTTCGGAAAAGACAACGGAACTTTAACAAATTACATCAGATATCTTAAACTTGCGACGATCGCTCGTATATACATTGTTTGTAACATTGCATAACATATCACGCCGGCATAATGAAAGGAATCACAAAAAGGAATAAATAATTTTTTGACAAAAAAAGTAAAACTGACTAAAAACATAATAAAATAATTTGATAAGGAAACTGTTGAGGAAGTCGGTGCCAGTTTCTTTCATGGATTTAGATTTTAGCCCGAAAGGACCTACTTTCTAAACAGTTTCCCTCATAAATTTTTTTATTTTTTTAGGGTTTTACTTTTTTGGTGGATAAAAACATTTATTCTTCGTGGTAATAATTCGTAAATTCATCGTAAGCTTTTTGCTTAAAATATTTTTTGTTTGTTTGGTAACAAATTAAAAAAAACAATCAAAAACCTTCATTAGGTATTATAAATATTTTGGTCAAAATTACCAACGTACAAAATTAAAGTCACCAGTAAAAAACCACAACATTATTTTATTCTACAACAATATTTTATTACAAATTATGTTTTTTAAATATTCTTGTGTATATAAATTGTGAAAATATGATTTTACTTTAAAAGTCAATTGTGTTCATTTTTATATTTGAGGAAATATTTCTGAAAAATCTTTTCAGGAATGCTTCCCAAGTAGTAAATTTCAAAAACTAACACCAAAAAAAAATTATAAAAAGAAATAAATTTAACGGTTTTTGTTACATAACGGCCTCTAAATTTACCATTATCATCATTATTTTGATCATGAAATATTAAAAAAGAAAATAATATCAAAATATCCATTTAAAGTGTAAATGTTAAACGTTTTGATAATGCTGACCGAAACGGGTTGTAATGCCGCCTCGGCTGGTTGTTAGTGTAATATAGATTAATATTTGATTCATTAATTTAACCTAATTAAAATAAAATTTAACCGGCTTAAGATATGTCGAAAGGAATTGTTAAGAGAGGTAGGTTCTCACGCCACCGCCTACGCAGCCGCCACTGCATTAGTCCTTTACAGCTGGGATCCCGCAATATATACATTTATTTGTACACACAGGTGTTTAACAAGAATTTAATTAACACGTGAAGTAGGATTCCAATAGTTTTCTTCAAGAATTTGAGTTTTTTTTGTGGAGAAAACACGCACGATACAGTTCCGACTTTCGTTAATGATTTTGAATACTAACTGCACTAGCGACATCTCGGGGTGATGATCTCGGGGTGGGATGAGGATAAATGTTTTTTTTTTTAATCTGTTCTGTAAAAAAAATGAATTTTTGAAATTAAACAAAGTGTCTGTAAAGAGATTTTTGTACCAAAATAATTGAAAATAAATGATACTTTTTGGTTCATTATTTACAGAGAGTACATCAACAGATCATTATGTCGGGAACATTATTTAAACTGATCATTAAAGTAATATATGTTAATTAAATTTATCATAAATCTAAATTTTAAATTTGCCATTCTGTTCATTTTGACCCATGTAGACATATAATAATTAACTTCAGAAACCTCCATTAAAACTTAAACTTAAAACTTAATTGATTCAGATTGTTCCATAACAATCTGAATCAATTAAGTTTTAAGTTTAAATTTAAGTAAGCCCATACTTATTTGAGATTTTTTCATATTAATAATATTCCAAGTGACGGAGTCATGAAGGCAATATTCGTATATTGATTCAAAAAAAAACCTATTCCGAAAGCTCATTACTATGTTTTTACAGCTTCAAAAGACTAAAAATTCAACACAATGGACAGGCACTTATTAATCCCAACTGTGGGTATCTTATAGGGATCTCAGATACGAATCAGAAACAGTTCTGTTTATGAATAAACACTGTTATTTTATTCGGTTCTCTGTTTCTTATTTGTTTGTTGGTTGCTGTACCTATCGATGAATTTTAATGTCAATAATCATCATAATTAGAAAAAGTCTAGTAGTTTTTGTTTTTAAAATGGCAAAAAAACAAAAAATATCGAATTGGCTAATAAACAAATGATAAAATGGATTTTATCAAAATATAAATTAAATAAAAAAAAATAACTAAATAAAAAATTATATAATCATTTTCTTGATAAGGAAGTTAATATAATTGAGCTCCATTACCGCTTGTTTTTTTAAAAATCTTTACTTTTTAAATTCTTTTCACTTGCAAAACGCTAAGTGTTTTACAAGGGTACATAGGAATATAAATAATTTACAACCGTGTTAAGAACTATTCTGATGTAAAAGATAAAGACTAAAATTGACAGACGATAGACGACTTAAAATAAGTTTGGTTATTTCGTAATAGTATAACCTTAATGTATTATCGATTATGACTAATTTTATCCGAAAAAGCACCATTTCAAAAAGTTCTAATTTACTTTTCGAGTGAAAAGAATCTGCAGCTAAGGTGAATCGAATACTTTTATAAAGTATATTATGAAGCTGTTCTAAATAAAGACATGGCTTGAATAGTTTCAAAGCTTAAAGTCACTGTGGGTTAAAAGGCAAAGACCGCAGTAGAAAGCTTAAAATGTTCAAAGACACAAATTTGGATGAAGATTCGTCTCAACTAAACACCTAAAAACTAAACTAAAGACTAAAGACCTGCATTGATTCCTTAATCAGTTGCAAATTGTTTAAAATTTCTTTTCTTTGCTGACTTATCATGGGCGTTGGAGTTCCGAGCATTAATCCAAACCTGATATAGTTTTTCTTTTCATACTAACTCAAAATCTTCAGACAGGTTTAAACCAGGGCGGTGTTTTAGCGTAATACTGGTGCATTCTGAGTTCTTATTGTGTTTATTATAATAAGCTTTGGTTATGAGAACGCGTTTTTTATTCTAAACTTTTTTCTTAAATTATTCTGATCGGCCAGAAGACCTAATAAAAGATATTTCTAGGTACCCATTAACCACCGGAAACTTGTCGATGACATCAAAATTGACGTTTTGTTTATGTCACTATTATTTGTCAGTGCCAAAATCAAACATTTAATCACTATTGACTAATGTCAAAATCTTTAGTTCAAAAAGTGGCGTGAAGTGTAATAGATTGATTGATGGGTTTAAATATTGTGTTTATTAAAAAGGAGAAAAGGAGACGGTCGTAAACTTAAATATTAAAGAAATTATAACTTTATTCTAATAACATCAGTCACTCAGAAATATACAAAATAATGGCTCGTTTCCTGTCGAAAGACAAATTGGAAGGGTTCGAAAAATACAGGGTAATTACGAAGAACATAGTTCAAATATATATATTATAATTCATACATATATATTGTTACTTCGCTGAATAAAACCAAAGTGTTTTTAAGTTAAAATTTAAATAACAATATTTTTTTATATCGAAACCGGCTTTCTAGATATATATCATAACTTTGAATATAAATTTAATATGTTTAAATTAAACGTGTATATTATCATATTTTCTTCGTTTTAGTATAATTCCATGGATACTAGCATTCTCAGCAATTATGTTATGCACCCATTTTGGAATTGGTGTGTTCAGGTAAGATTGAATTTCTTGTTAATTAAATTTATATCAATGAAAATATTTTTTTTACAATTTAAAACTTTATGCAAGTATTATAAAATTTGTAGCACATTCTATAAAGCTAACTAATAATATAATTTTAATTGCAAAACATTTTTGTACATTTTTTATTTGGTACTTTTATAGAACTTTTTAATATTTCTAATTGTATTTGGTGGATTTCATGGATGGCTTTTTATCATATAAAATAACAGCAGTACATTATAGTATATTTTAACAAAGATTAACATTTTCCAGTTTTGTCCGGTGTGGGTGGCTCCCAACCTGCTAACATTCTCAGGCTTTCTGCTGACTGTCCTTAACTTTTTGTTATTCTCCTACTATGATTATGGATTCCATGCCCTCACAAAGGAGAATGCCACCGGCAGTAACATACCCAGTTGGGTGTGGGCGGTCACTGCTATCAATTTATTTGTGGCTTACACCCTTGGTGAGCATAGTCTTCAAATCTAAATCATTTAAATACATTATTAATATTAATTCATTGAGAAATGAACTTGACAACTTTTTTGAGTACATTAATACAAAATTTAAATCTTTCTAAACAGCAGGTTTAAGAATTAATTGATGTAAATAAGATCATAAGAATAGAGTTGTGTGTACAATTATCAATTTTTGTTATATACGGAACTAACCACAATGTGAATGTTGTGAGAGCTTACAGATTAACAGTTATTCCTGCATGTTGTGTATAATAGTAAAAAGATACATTTTTTTAACTTATTCGTCAATATAATAGTAATACAAAAAATATATAATTAATTTTTAATCACATACTGATTAATAAATTTAGTAAAAATTATCATTATTCAGAATATCCATAGCTTCCTTATAAAGAAATTGAATCATAAAATTTAGTTTAAAAACTCCCCATTCTTTATGATTAGGAACATGTACTATATTTGATATGTTATTTTTAAATGCCCTTTCTTATCAAAGACTGCCTCATTCTGATAATAAACCACAAAAACTTTACATCCTCATAGCTCTTTCATAATGTAATATCTAAGATAAATCACATTTTAATAATTTTTTACATGTTACTTATTATCTATATTAGATAGTGAAACAGCACGTTTCAAATATATCTGTGTTTTAAAAACATGACCTTGGATCATGAAATTTTTATTATATTACCGTCTAAGGTGATGGGTCGCGTTATTTTGTTGAAACATTAAATATTAATTACTTCAATCTTCAATATATATATTTAAGATTCTTTTTACCTTTATATACATACATACATCTTTCGACCTAGTACGAGCTTTAAGATATATATGATCCCATATATTTTTTAATACGAAATATATTTCTTATTTCTAATTTTAATGTAATGAAACAAAGTATTTTTTTTTATTTTCCTGTGTATATGAAAGAATTTTTCGTAGTTTCAACTAAGAAGTATATAAATGAATATAACTTACTTATATCCGTTTAGTAGTTTTTTCGTCATGTTGACACACGACCAGACAAAATTATACTAATGATTAATTATATTGGTACATTTACTTGAGCTACAGATTTAGCCTCGTTGCTAATAATTAGTAAACCTTTTTGTTTTTGTGACAATAGTAATAACAGATAAAAAACTAATGAAAACTTTGATAAATATTAGCCTTTTGTTTTAAGTATCACTAGTATCCTCGAAAGCTTATGTAGTGACTGCTGGCACAACATGCAAAACTAACCTACCAATAGTAAGGATCCCAGTAAGTTTTAAAAATGATAGTTTGTGACGGTGATGTGTAGACGGTATCGACGGCAAGCAGGCGCGCCGCACTGGCACCAGCGGGCCGCTGGGTGAGCTGTTCGACCATGGCCTCGACTCGTACTCCACCGTGCTCATACCGACCTGCCTCTACAGCATTTTCGGAAGGTGATTTAATTTCTAATAAAATTCCCTACTTATTGTACGGTTATATACTTGTCGATTGCAGATATTTTTATAACAATAAAAAAAATTTGGCTACATAATTTTTTCATTATTATATATTCTGTGCACAACATTGGTTGTTTAAATGTTTTTGTAAATATTATACTATTACAGGGATGAACTGAGTCCTCTAAGATTTTTCTTCGTTATCTGGAATATATTTCTTAACTTCTATCTGACGCACTGGGAGAAGTACAACACGGGAGTCATGTTCCTACCGTGGGGGTATGATTTTACGATGCTTGTAAGTAATTTCCTTTATTTGTTTACACATTCTAAGGCCTTATTCACTATGACACACGACATTCCTCATAAATAACGTGTGACGTCACCACGTGCTCTGAACTTAAACGCGATTCATAAACGCACTTTGGTGTGAAATTGAAAAAAATGATTATGTATGCTACACGGTAACATGAATTTTTCTTAACGCAGTACGTTACGTGTCTTTGGTCATAGCCAATAAAAGTCCAATACAAAACTCCATCATACAATACGTTTAAAATGGCTACAAGATCGCTTTTGACCTACACGGATAAGACACTTAGGCACAAATCATTTGATTGACAGTGAAGGATGTCGGTGTAAGAGTAGACTGCTTGACGGTCATAACTTGTGGACTTGTTATAAAAAAAAGAGTTCTTAAGTCTTTTCCTTGAGTCGAAAATTATTTAAATTTGATTTTTCAGAGAAAGTAAAGGATAAACCCTTTAATATATTTAACTTAAGAGGAGACGCACAATTATTGTCTAGGCTTTTCGTATTATTGTTCAGGTTTTCATTTATTCGTTTGCAGCGGTTAATACGTTATACCTAAATATTTACCAAACTACAAATAGATCGTATGAAAATGTTTCGGCTCTGAAGTTTTCGAAACGATTATGAAGTCGGAAACTGCGTTGACGAAGGCCTCAACGGCGGACATTGCCAATGTAGACATATACATATATAGACACATACTCGTCACAAAAGACAGGAAGCGAAGGAAATGAACAAGCAAAAACTACATAGCATTGAGAAGTTATTTAGATAAATCAAAATTATGAGGAGATTATGCGTTAAATTGAAAATATGAAAACGAAAATTATTTTAATATAATCTAGATACCATTACTATGTTTGCACTTAATATTGTTATTATGACAGTGGTTTTTTGATATGCTTCACTTAACCCATTGACTGCCAGACATATCTAAAGCGTCTTGCCCTGGGTGCCAAGGTTTTATTTTGAAGAATACATGAAAGATTATAAAATATATTATTATATGTTACATATCTTATCCTAGAATATTCTAATCTGCTACGTGACGAAAATTCTTAGCGCACGTCTATTCGAAATGAGATAATAAAAACAGGCTATCAGGATCGAAATCAGGTGATGGTAATCATGTGATCTCCGATTACCAATAATCGTGGGTTTTGAGTGGGCGACAGGTGCTCGGACGTTGCACTGCCTGGGGTCCTTCCTCTTTTTTTTTTGTCAAAGAAGTTTCAAATATGCGCAAAAAGATTTTGTGAAAGTAATAGTTCGTATCTATTTATATTATCAATGTAAAGTGTTGATTTAAATAAGTAGAAACATTTGGAAAATAATATTTATAAGAAAATTAAGTATGTCTCATTGACGTAACGTATATACATAGCTATATAAATTGAAATTTGTAACTAACAATAGCGAAAATAAATAGCTTATTTCCTCAACCCAGAATAATGGATCGTGAAGAAGAATCAATATTTTCTGAAGACGAAGTTTCTGCCGACGAAAAAGTGTTCTCTGAAGACAATAGCGACATTCTGTCGTTGGGAAATGATGACTGCGAAGCCGAGTCCACTTCTAAAAATGAAGATGACTTAAAACCTTTCCTAGCAAAACGACCTCGAGGGATTCTATCGACTTCATCAAGTGATAGTTGTGCCGGTGAAGCATCACAAAGCGCCGCATATCAAAACGATGCAGATATAAGGACAACCAATAAGATCCTCCACAGTTCGAATTCACAGGAAATCCAGGGTTGAAAATTCCAAACGATATAAAATTACCAAGAGATTTCTTCGATCTGTTTTTGATAGAATCTTTTTTTGAATAAAATTGTTCAAGTAACTAATCGCTATGCTGACCAACAAATAGCAAATTATTGGAAAAGAAATAAACTTTATAATTTTGACTTTTGGAGAATGTCTAGAATTTTTTTTCAATTAATTTTGAGATTTCTACATTTGAATAATAATGGAGACGAACATAATTATCGATATTCAAGGTCAACCCAATATCCCAACACTAACGAAACTATGGACCGCATCTATAAACCGAAGAGTAAATTGTGTTTTGACGAAGCGATAGTTCTTTAGCGAGGAAGATTGATTTTTCGGCAATACATAGAACATAAACGGCATAAATATGGCATCAAACTGTATGAACTTTGTGAATCTAACGGAATAGTCTTTAGAGTGAAAATTTATGCTGACAAATATGATGATCTAAGTGGACGAAATCATTCTTCAAATATTGTTTTGGCTCTGATGGATGATTTCCTGAATAGTGGTTATAACTTAATATGGACAACTACTATAATTTAGTTAGGCTCGCTAAAAATCGCATGAGTAAATCAACATATGTAGGCGGCTCGTTAAAATTCGACCGAAAAGGAAATCCAGAAAAGTTAGTCAAAAAGAAACTGAAACAAGGAGACAAAATGGTTCAGATCAGGATCCATCATGGTCAACAAATAGAAAGATAAGCGGGATGTGCTGACTATACTCCACCTGCATAAAGGTGAAATGGTTCAAGTGCAGAACAAAAATGGAAAATTTTAATAAAACTATTTTACGGATATAACTCGCGTTTATTACATTTTTAAATCTAACCCGACGTGTCGAATGCTATGCAGCAAACGTGTTCGCGGTAAGACGAGATGATAGTTATCATCACCATCACCATAAATTTAAAAATGTAATAATAAACGTGAGTTATATCCGTAAAATAGTTTTATTGATATGTGTAGTATTCGTGTAAATCTTAGAAAATATTAAAAATGGAAAAATTTCGACTAAACCGGATACAGTCAGAAATTATACTTTGAAAAAAAAAACGTAAGAAGACGTATTTTTGTCCATAGGACCCCGAGAAACCAGTACATTACGTTGAACCTTTTTTTAGAGTTTATCATATTCAGCAACAATAAAAATATTTTTAAATTTTAGTAATAGAGTCATATATAAATATAATCTAATCTAATCTAATCGTCTAAGTTATAATTTTTATAATAAAAACTGATAATTAATACGTTTTTGTGCTCTATATAGATTTTTAAAACATAAAATGTAATTAATCTAAAATTGCAGCATGCACTACGAGATCTCGTAACTGGCAGTCAATGGAACAATTTATGCGGTACCTTTTTTTAAAATCTATTTAATTTAAATTTTTTTATCACTTACGCTAAACCCTGCCAGCTCTGACGTGGTTTCCATCATTTAATATATCATCACACAAAGATAATCAGTAATTAACTAAGGGTTGCAATTATTTAAAAGGAGGTAATATTTAAAAAATCATATAATATAAATGTGTCTTCTTGAGGCGGACATTGTAAAACTGCGGCTAACACAGCATTTGTGTTAGAGCCTCAGCCGAGCATATTAGCGGAATAATAGCCGCAGTCAACGTAAATAACAGTACATACAATTTTTTTAGAACATTTTTGTTATTAAATGAAACAATTAACAAACGAATCACTAAATTTAAAACTGAACTACACGTTCCAAGACGCGACTTTCAAAAATCTATTTTTAATGTAAGGTCCCATACATATCTTACATGAAGAATAAAAGAGATTCATATTAACGACAAGTAAAGAAAAGAAACTTCTGCGTTATACTTGCGTAAAACTGCGCCAAGGTATGAAGTAAGGCACCTACAAGCTGACAGATTTACAGACATAAGCCTCGGTATGATAGGTATCCCTTAAATATAGAAAATGAATCCCTAATACCTGCTGCACTCTGCCTTCCGGTAGAGGGAACTAAAGAAGGATTGAAAAATCTGATTTCGACACAAAAACGCACTATTTTAACTACCGCAATATTTTGTTTCTCAAAGATGGTAGAGTTCGAAACTTGTTAATTTTGAAAATAGCTATTGTAACTGACTATAATAACCGATATTTCACGTATCTTAATGAAAACCTTTGATAAATTATGTATTGCATAAAACTCCATTTAAATATCCTCCTTGTATCGCAAGAGAAATTTCGTTTGAAATTCATTAGTTTGATAACAATTCATTCCGATTTGGAATTCGTGTATGATCTTCTTTTGACCATATTGTAAATAAAATATAAAAGTCTGTGTTGTTCGAAGTTGATTCGTTGGAATCGTTGAAAAAAAAGAAATTCTTAACTGTATATACATTGTAAATATCCTAACAGAACTAATTTATTAGTTCCATTGCGATATTAACTTCAATTTATACAAAAAAAAATCTAGAAGAAAAAAATTTAAACTAATCACAAGCAATGGTTGCCAGGTCGTATGCGTAATTGTAGATAATACTGTAATTAAACGCTTTATTCTAACCCCACGTGTCTTATAAATAAAAAAATTCTCCAATACCTTTGTTAACATTATTAAAAATATAGTGTTTCACAATTTGAATTTTTATACATATTTTCACTAGCCCTAAATTTGACGGCCGTCAAATTGTTTTTTTTTTTTTTCAAACACACACGTTGTGGCAAACGATCTTTCGAGACCTTTCGACCTCCACAGGCCACTTACGAGTTTACATCGTCATACTCGATATGACAATCAGAATCCACACAGCTAGTAATGAGATTGTTGAACTTATCTAAGGAAATGAAAGATAACAAAAGTCCGTATGACAATGTGAAACAAATTAGAATTATATCAAATATGATAAGTATTATTCTTCACGCACGTTATTTCTCGTTTAAGAACTCCTCTTAAGGCCCCATAAGGCATTGGCCTCTTAGCCCTTTGACTCCGTATATTCATACAAAAGACCGATAGTCGAGTTGCTTATAGCAATTATAAACCTATGTATAAACTCACACGCAGTTACAGATAAAAATATAAAATGACTTCAAAAATAAATATACTACAAAATTATCGTTTTTAGTTATTCATAAATTTTAGCAGAGCTTTTAATATGTTAAATCATTATATTGACCGGTAAATAGTTTTATTAAAAAAGTAGCTGGTCCGACAGCACTTTACATCGGGACAACTACTTGTGTTATACAAAGCACAGATCCGGTCGTGTGTGGAGTACTATGGTCACATATTTGTTGGTGCCGCAGTCTCATCTAGCGATTCTGGACTCAATTGAGAGGCGAGCAAAAAGGCTTGTTGGCGACCAAGAATTGATTGACGCCAACGAAAGCCTCGAACACAGGCGGAGAATTGCTGGCCTCTCAGTATTCTATAGGATACTTTTTGGAGAGTGTGCACAGGAATTACATGACGTAATTCCCCCTTCTACCAACGGACATCCCGACGCACGGCGAGTATCCATACGTTGTGACCATTCCACCTGTCCGAACGAAGCGCTTTGCTTCGTCTTTCCTGATTCGGACGGCGAAGGATTGGAACAGCTTGCCTACGTTAAAATTTCCGTCAGAATATAACGTGGGTGTCTTCAAGAGAAGAGTGAATAGGTTGCTGAGTTAATGCGCCTTACCATCTACTTACACTTTCCATCAGGTGGAATTTAGTTAAGCATTAACTCAGTGTAAAAAAAAAAACAACTTATATCTCTGATATGTTGAATGTATACTCCAGAGCTGAAACTTCATTTAATAGTCAATGTTTTGTTCGATTTAAGTCAATTTTAAGCTCAATACTTAAAATATTTTGTTCACCTTGACTTTAATGAGTATTTTTAACAGTATTATAATCTGAATAATTATAATATCATCGTCATTGCTAAATTGAACAATATATTTAATGAAAACATCTCTTAATTTATTCCAGTTGTACCAGCAGCTAGTGATACTAACCTTGCCTCATTTATATCATCAATCAAATTTATTAACTCTTATTAAACCCATTTAAATTCATTAGTTTGATAAAAAAAATGTTTTTAGTATCCCAATATGTAGCATTTTTTTGAAATTTTATGGGTGGCGGCCGATGAGTTTCTTCTCAACTATGCCATGCTTCAGGGGTCTTGCATCCTGTTGCTGGTGACGTCACTGACGGGCCCCCACGCCTGGCACGTTGCCCTGCCGGGGGGCCTCACTCCCGGCATCGTATTCGAGTTCGTGCTGTACTTTTCCGCTATGATCACTAGTCAGACTGTAATATTGTGGAATATTTATAAGTATGTTACACTTTTTATATATATTTTTCTATATTTTTTTAATGTGATGCAATGATAATATTACTTCTATAATGTGTTATGACTTGTTCTGTCGTTGTTAATACTCCACAATTATTAATAGATTAATAACCAGCTTTAAGAACAGTATAAAAAAATATAGCCAGTACCTTTGTCGCTCTCAACTCAGATCTTATCGAGATCGGACCGGAAAGATGAGACCCTTGACTGAAGCTCTCCGACCCCTCGTGCCGCTGCTGATCTTCTTCTTACTGAGCGCCGGCTGGGCCTCGTTTTCGCCAAACGACATTATCAACAGAGACCCTAGACTCTTCTTCTTGCTGACGGGAACTATTTTCTCCAATATTAATGTAAGTCGAGTACTAGTATAATGTGAGCGGTGGTGCTGAGTGATTCCTCACGCGGCGGTGCAGTGCCGCCTGATCGTGTCTCAGATGAGCGACACGCGCTGTGAGGCGCTCAACGTGCTGCTGGTGCCGTATGCAGCCGCCGTCTGCGCCTCCGCCGCGGGCCTTCCGCTTGCAGTTGAGCTGCTGCTGCTGGCGCTGCTAACAGTGCTGGCGTCGCTGGCACACCTGCACTACGCCACCAGGGTGGTAAGTGACAAGTTTGTTACAAAAAATAACCAATATTATAAGGTTTTGTCCACAATGAACGGACAAGAATAGTAAATGATAAATTAGACGAACTTGGACTCTAGCGATGTATGAGCAGATACCGGATGCCTCACGGGCCTCTTGAAAACAAGTTCAGACGACATATTTGCAGTGTTTCTTCACAATCAGACTTGCGCATTACACCGGCCTATTAGGGACTAGAAGACTGGTCCACTAGTCAGCCAAAGCCACAGTCGGCCCATCTCTAATGTTAAATAATTATATACATTTTCTACTAACTCAACTGTTCAATAAATTATCTTCACAAATTTGTCCTGATGACTTGATAACTTTGAAAACTAACTAATAATATAGCCGTATAATAATAATACATAGTGCAAAGTCTTCGTTCACATTTTTTACATAAGACGTCTTATTATGGATTATATATAAAAGTTAAATATTACTAAATATTTAATTATATAATATAATATTTAATTCCTTCAAGTATACTGAAGCATTTCATCAGTGAGTACACTCGATAGGTTGTAGTAATTAACCGACGTAATTTTTTTCCGACTTAATTTATTCTCTTCCTATTTTTTAAACTAAGAATAGTGGCGAAACGCTTGCTTATAGCTTTTCTTATGAATCTGCTTATCATAATCAGAAAGAATTTCTCCAATCCATCCAATTGTTTTGAAGATTACCGAGTTGAAATATACAAACTTGTCCAATTTATATAATAAGTATAGATAAACATTTCCATCATACAACATATACTCTTACGGTATTGTTGTCAGACAAAATAGCTCGTAGAAGATAGAATTTTCTCCGAAAATTTAAGTCTGTGTATAATTCCGATGTGTATAAATATTTATTATTACCCATTTAATATTTGTTGAATAAAAGAATAACAACAAACATCCGTACATTTATAATGACGAAGTTTCGCATATATCTTAATAGTAGGACTAGCTGTCCACTGTGACTTTGTTCGCTTCCCCAATCCCAACTCAAATTATATATAGACAGTAAATTCAAAATAAATAATGGACATTGGCTAACTTCGTCTTTCCGAAGATGACCGACACATCTATCAGTATAATTACACAGAACTATTATACCAAATATTATATACGATTATACCAAATATCCCTAAACATGTCTTCTACGAGATACAACGACTTTGTTTATATTGTTTCTAAAACAGAAAACAAATTGAAAACAATCAAAGTTAAACAACATTTTAAGTAATTAATACAACATTACTTCGTAGTATAATATCGTTATTATAACTAGAATTACAATAATAGTAATACAGATAATAATTTCAATTATACTTTAATATAATTATTTGCTAAATAGGGGAAAATTGTTATCTTTATTACAAAACTCAATGGAGGTTTATATATAGTTCTATAAAATACACCTCTATATAGTTCTATAAAATAGTAACACTTTTCCTTCTTGCTTTCAATACTAATACGAATGTTTCGGATGTTTAGCGATGCCCATTATTTATCTTGAAGTATCATAATTTTCGTGTTTGAAGTGAAGCATACATGTTAACTAAAATAAAGATACATCAGAACGTATGCGCTTTAATATTTCTTAATTATAGACAAATCAAAGTCTGAACTCACCTGCAAAACTTATCTTCGCTTATTCTTGTTCTGATTTGTCTGTACAAATTGCCTTTTTGTCTGTTTACAAACAGACAATCATTACAATTATTTTAAATCAATATTATTTGTCATCATCATCATCATCATCATTTATCATTATTATATTTATACTTCACAAAATACAATACATTTGTTTGTCAAATAAATATTCATGATGTGTATTTATAGCCGTTTTTCATTAAACATGTTTCGTTCCAGGTACAAGAAATGTGCGAACATTTCAAAATTTCTTGTTTTAGAATAAAATCAAAGGTAAATTAAGTAGACAAAGTTATTTTTGTACTTGTTTCTGTAATAATGTCTGGCGGTTTCTTTAATTATTCGTGTATTTCGCTACGGTTGAAACATCTGACCTTGTCATTTTATTTCGGTCTCGTTAATTTTAATGAAATTTATATAAATTAATGCAACAACGCGTGTAGAAAACTGAATTAACTTTATTTTTAGATAAATATTGTGAGTATAATTTATAGTCTGTGTATTTATATTTTTTATTTGTAAACAGCCGACATTCATATATCGATCTAGATGCTGAAATTACATACAGTATCTTAAGCTATCGCTGAAAGTAAGAAATCTCTCGAAAGTCATCTAAATATGTAACACCGGATTATAGATCGATTATTAATTTCGGCCGTTAATGTATTACTTTAAACATACAGGTATAAATACGACTGGTGCGTTGGGTCCCATTGATTTCTTTGCATTTGATGCCGCTTTCAATATTCATTAAATTTCAATATTAAAGCATGTTTCAATAGACATGTTGATTTGACAGATTAATTTGCTTGTGTCATAATAATTATTGAATATTAAAATATGTGTTAATTACAATATCAATTCTGAACATTTGATCTGACAGTATACTCTCTGCACGTGTCTGAAGGAAACTAAACTCGCATTTTATTTATAATATTTAGTACTTCCTTATAACATCACTTACAAAGTAGAGTTATGTTTATGAGCTGATATATTTATTGTTTCATACATTCCTCATCTACTGGACAATTCGATAACGTAACAAATGGTCTAAGACCCAATTTTTTCTTCTTTTCAATAATGAGTAGTCGGTAGATACATTATAATTCGAATTATATCTTTTTCCGTTAAATGTCGAATGATATATATTACAAAATTATAATCAGGGCTGACCATAAATAATTTTATATTGTATACACTATTGTACGCCAAAAATTTATATAATGAACTCTTAGATTAATTGTCTATGTGCCGATGTTAGGTAATTACCAGATAAACTATTAGACAGTTTATACATATCATATATAAATGATCTCTTGACTTTTGTTACCTCCATTTTATATGTCAAAAGTCAAAATTTTTCAATTTTTACCTACTTTAAAGATATCAGAATGGAATTAAATATAATCCACTAACAAATTAACCAATATTAGAAAAATATATTCCTTTAAATATTATAATTTTCTCACTGGTTTACTTTTGAAACATTAAAAAAAAAAGGAACGTCACGTATGCGACTGCAACATTAAAAACTTAAATTTTACATTGTTTTACTTGATAACGTAATAAGTATCCCCTAGAAGTCAGATGATCGTAGACATTTCGTTTTATATGAAATATATACAAGTACATTATTTTAAATATATGAGTCGTAACCCGTAGCTTTACGAATATCAATTAAATATTAAAAATGTCAGTGACACAGTGTCAGTATCACTTGCACTTACTACAATAACTTTCAATATATAAATTTTAAAACATGTTAATCATGTCTGTATCCTACTTTGACCATGTTTCAAAAGTAAACCTAAAAAATATTCAATTGTAAATTTTAGAAAAATATAAATACTTTTTAAAATGTGAAGTATATACAATTTAAGGAAATTGGTTTTAAAATATTGTTTGTATACACAACCACTACTTTATTTTAATATTATTCAAGACACTACTTTTATTTCAGCCAATGTTAGCCATATCTTAAAGTAACAACAACCTTACTTTCCCTTGTACCAAAACATTAATAAAACGATATTTGCTTTAAATATTTTTACTCAAATGTCTGTGATTCAGTTTCTTTTTGAGGGATTTTACTATTTTTACATTGCCCTTCTAAAAACCAAGTCTCAAAAAGTTAAATTATCGTAATATTTAAACGAAGTCTTTTAATATGATAGTTTTAAGAGCTCAAGGCAGGTTACCAGAAAAGTATAGGTAAGTAAGTATATTAAACCTTTGAAATAAACTACTTTGTAAAATAAATTTGTGTTGTGTAAAAATGTAATAAATTAACAAATTATGCATTTTATTTGTACTACATAATTGAACTATAAACTTGATAGATTGGAGATGAGTCAATTATTCTTTTTAATTACATATCATTACCTATTTTTATCAACATCGCATAAGGCTGTATATCAATTTCAAGTATTAAAGTTTTGACAATATATATTAATTTTATACACATTCATATTTTTTACTATACTTATATCAGAATGATTTCTAAGAATTTATTCAAGATTGCCAAAATTTAAAAAATATCTTGATGCCAAACATGTTTTAAATTTTTTCTCGTCTCAATTGAGGTCTAACTCCCAACTTGCAAACTATAAACTACAAATAGAAAATTAGTATTTTTGACATTATAATCAACTTATTGCAACATGATATGATATGATATGATGTGTTCCTATTTGTCTCTATATTATAGTGATTGTAATAAAAGTTATGATTTTAATATATACTTAACAATATAATATGTATGTACCAATAACCATTATACATAGATTTCGTTTGAAAGATCATTATGGAAATAGCATCTCATTGTATTCTCTTATGCTGAATACTTTATTTACACATTAGATAAGTTTAATGTTAGAGGGATTTTATACTTGTAAAGTGAAAGTAATGGGGATGGATTATTTTTATTTGTAACTTTTAAATGTGCTCAAACGTTATTGTACCTGTTTTTTTTAAGGTCTGTTTTCATACCAAACAGTAATGTACTAACAATAATAAACATTATTATTAACTATTATTGTAAAATTTTCTGAGATGAAAATAAAAAGTAATGTTTACTGGAAAATTTTCTTTCATTATAAATACTCCCATTTTTATTTTATTATTTGTCATGTTTTTATTTTATAATCAATAAAAAACATTGTAACAATCAAACATTTTATGTTTTTATTATATTATAAAAACCACTGTAAGGGTACATATGAACTAGCAAAGGGTACTAACAGTTTCATTAATTTCATCTCCTAATGATAACAGTTTCCTCCACATTTCTGGAGTCAAACTAATACCCTTTTTACCGGGTAATAATTCACCATTTTTTTCATAAAATTCTCTTATATCTATAAAGACTCTTCCTTTGAATTCACGAACTTTCACTAATTTTTTTCCTTCTAAAACCCATGTTGGTTCTTTATCATCAGTTCTAGAGCCCATTTTCGCTTTTTTCTCAGGAGGAGCATTTCTCTGTAATTATTTTGATAGTCATTAAAATGTGTCATGTAACAAAATAGTTGCATCGTTGGCTTTCGAAATTCGAAACTTAAATTTACCGGCAATCTTAATAAGTTAAATTAGCAATCTTGTTAGTACAAAAATAGAATACAGTGCTCAAATACTCTGCACATACATTAAAAAAGTGAATTAATGATAAAAATTTACGTGCTGGGTTAATTTTTTTCGTTTACGAAATAAATCATATTAACTAACATCAACAGGACCATCATCACTGTCACTGCTCGAACTTTCTGCCTTTTTCTTATTTTTAGGCATATTTCTTATTTATTTAAACAAAAGATGACAAAATATATTATAATTAGTAAACCAATCTTCTAGTAAAAAAATGGCTTGACACAAATTTACGTATGTGAAAAATGCGGCTGCCGTCTACTAACTATTAATCCACAGACTACTGTAGTAACTTGTACCACAGAGTACTATAAATAACAACTCTCTAGCAAGGAATATACTACACTCTCTAGTCTCTGAAGAATTACTACAAAGATTTATAGTATTTTGTGTACAGATTTTGCATACTGCTTATATTTCCAAATTCTGGGTAAGAAGTTACTTTAGAGTAAATAATAAAAATAAACATTGGCAAATCATCTAAGTTTGCAATGATACTACAACATGATTTATTTGCTCAGTACTTGCACAGTATAATTATATTTGTGTTTTATGATTTATGAATTCTTAGAGATGTATGCTCGGATACTAGCGATTTTAGCGAGTATTCAGTTTGATCACCACATAAGTTGGTACTCGTTGCTAACATAGTAAAATAAAGTGATCGCTTAACAATATCTACTCATATTTTAATCATACCAATAAACTTAAATCATCTTTTGCTCCTTCTTCTGAAGGAGAAAAGACGATAATAATTAACTATAATCTAAATTGTTTATGTTAGCTGAAAGAATTTGTAAAAGCTTATCTATTCCTGATGTCTATCTCTGTGTTAATTTATAATTCTAGAAAATACTTTTTAAGTAATTCAATTAAATATCTCTTACAAATATATAAAAAACATCTGTAACTTGTATTCTGCTAAAATGTTTGCAAGTGTCAAATTAATTTGTCTTTTGTCACCTAACACTTGTCATTGGCAATTGTTTAATGGTATCGTTTACCTTAGTAATTAATAATATTAGAAATCAGTAGTCGTTGATAGTTTTATAAACTCAATTGAAAAATAATAATAGATAATGGTAAATTAAACTTTTATTATTGAATTATATTAATACGTCTTGTTAGAAGTTTAGAGTTTACAATGTAACAGACGACAAAGATTCTTTTAATTGAAAGTGTTATGGAACATATCAGTCATGAAATACTTTTGTATCATTATTTTTATCGCTTTTGGAGAATGTCACTCATCGCTTATTAACAAAACTGATCTCGTTTCGACGCTGAAACTAAATTCGACCTCAAAACAAAAAGTATGGAATATAAAACTTGATATTTACTTCACGAAACCTCTTCCTCCTGTTCTAAAGAAATCTTCCGGTAGTGATGTTCGATTTAAGTGTGAAGCTATGATGAATTTTACTAAAGTAGAAAAGTTTACTAAAAATAAGGAAGGTGTAGAGACTTCCTTAAAAGAATTTCCCCCAGATCACATACAACAAACTTTAATGAAGAATGTTAAAGTGTATTGGTTAAAAGATAATAACATTATATTAAATTCTACTAAACTAAAGATAACAACAAAAGAAGATAAATACAATGGTACTATTGCTACATATCTTAAAATTAAAGATGCAGACATGTCTGATGGTGGAAACTACTCTTGTGTCATTAAACAGAATTATGAGAAAAAAATGTCAACAAGACTTATAATCGATGATACTAATAATATTGATGATTTAGAGCTGTTTCCAAATGCTGATAATGAAATATTTATGAATATCAAGACAACACCTAACTTAATATCTGAGGGTATGACAATACAAAATATAAACACGGAAAGGATTCATAATGATTCTGTTCACAAAGAACTGGAGCCAATATGTCAAGAATATGTGGGCAGAGTTTGCAGTTCCCACCTCAAAGCCCAGTTTGTTTATATCCCATATGACACATCTCAAGCAGCTCTTGAAGACAAGCTCATGAAAGCCTTTCAAGTTACTAAATACTCAAATGACATCAGTTCCCATTGTGAGCAATATGCCCTACCTAGTCTTTGCTATTCTACATTTCCTATTTGTAGAAATCCATATATAACCAATGAATACTTCTTTAAAGAAGCAAAAGAGATATTAAAGACATATTCAGGTGTTGAAAAAGATTTATCTAAAGTAGAATTTGAAAGTCTTCACCAAGGTATACAGTCTCAATTAAAGTTAAACAAAAATATTACTTTAGATTTGTTTAACTTTCGTTATAACTCTACAGTACTGAGACGTGTCTGTAAACAGGATTGTGAAATTTTAGAAAATGAACTTTGTCAAACTGAATATGCTATTGCTAAAAGACATCCACACATTGGTCAGCAATTGACACTAGAGGAATGTCAAGATTTACCAGAAGATGACCCAGATTGCCTTAAAATTGGTATTGGAACATTAATAGTGTCTGATGATGAGTGCTACTGGGAGGATGGAAGCGGATACCTCGGCAGAGTTAATATAGCAAGCAATGGGAGGCCTTGCATTGAGTGGTCGAAACAGCTGTACTTAAAAGTTTCAGACTATCAGGAGTTGGCAGGAAGACACAGCTACTGTAGGAACCCTGGAGGAGTCAAAACTCAGCCATGGTGTTTTGTGGATCATGATGGAAAAACTGATCAGCTGTGTGATATTCCAAAATGTGCTCATAAGATTTGGATATACATTGTTGTAATATTTTTGGTAATGACTTTAATAATTGTTGGGTTCATCATATGTCTCTTTTATAGACATAAAAATAAAGGTAATGCCGCTACGATTCGGGATATAAATCTTCCTAATGCTGATAAAAATATTTATGGTAATTCAAGACTCAATTCACCCATAGAAATGAATGAACTGTTGACAAACCAGAATAGTGGCAGTCAGCCTCATCTAACAACCAACACCAGAGGTAATGGTATATTGCGTATACCACAATACTCTTTGTCTCAAATAAAATTTTTAGAAGAATTAGGTGAGGGTGCATTTGGTAAAGTGTATAAAGGAGCCCTGAAAAAAAATGGAGAAACTCAATATGTAGCAGTAAAAGCATTAAAAGAGAATGCATCTGCTAAAACAAAGGCTGATTTTAGGAGGGAAATAGATTTGATATCAGAACTAACACACGATAACATAGTTTGCATCGTAGGTGTGGCTCTTAGAGAGGAGCCGCTGTGCATGTTGTTTGAATTTATGGCTCGCGGGGACCTTCACGAATTCCTAATGGGACGGGCCCCTCCGTCTGGTAAAGGTTTGCCCTCAATGAGATTACTACACATCGCTCATAACATAGCGTCGGGAATGCAATATCTGGCTTCCCATCACTATGTTCACAGAGATCTGGCTGCCAGGAATTGTCTCGTGTCGGATGACTTTGTAGTTAAGATATCTGATTTTGGACTCTCCAGAGACATTTACAGTTCAGATTATTATAGGGTAAGTATATTCAAAGAAATGTTTTGGGGTCGTTAAAAGAAAGAAAACTTTAAATAGCTTAATTGTAGGTCCAGTCGAAAAGTCTCTTACCTGTGAGGTGGATGCCGCCAGAATCAATACTTTATGGCAAATTTACTACCGAAAGCGATATTTGGTCTTATGGAGTCGTATTATGGGAGATTTATAGTTATGGGTTGCAGCCGTATTATGGGTAAGGTTTTTAACAATCGTAGACTAATAGGCTTGGCTACAAATTTTTATGGACAGTTTCAAACATAAAACAAATTACGGTTATAGTTTTTATTCGATTAAGGATAAGTTTTGAGTTCGTTCGTTCCTTAGTGTTATTAACTATCCCGACCTCACACGAACTCCTTTTGAACGAACTACTATAATTAATTAAAAAATCGCCCTAGTCGAATGTTAAATATTTTAGCTGGTCTCGTAAGAAGACTCTGTGACCCTATCGAATTAAAATTTTCTCGAACTCTAGCAATTGGAAACTGTTTTCAAAACACAGGAACCATGTCTATACAATGACTCCATTAGCTACTCCACTTAACCCGACTCTCATTAACTCTAAGCCGAGAAGCGTTTCTGACTCCTCGTCCCGTATCCCCTCTAGATACAGCAATCAGGAGGTGATCTCCATGGTGCGCGGCGGCGAGCTGCTGGCTCCGCCGCCCGCCTGCCCGCTGCCGCTGCACGCGCTCATGACGGACTGCTGGAGACACGCGCCCCACAGGAGACCTGCCTTCCAGGACATCGTCGCACGGTGAGTAGAGGAACTTTGTTGTGGTCATTCACTCATTCATTTAACAAAGTTCTCATTTGCGTTTCTGTGTTACAGGATAGGAGAATGGATTCAAATGGGCGGGTGTCCTGACGTGCCGTCTCCGGAGTCCGACGGCGTCTGCGGCCGCCGGCCCGCAACCTCGACCAAGGATTTACAAGAGAGGGTTCCTCTCTTACCGCCGCAGTGCTCCTCTTCAAATGGCTCCCTCGCCACGGGGAGCCTGAAGAAGTTGACCTCATCAAGCAGCCGAGCCGCGGAGGACGGCCTCTCCACTTGTAGCGAGGTGCCGCCTCTGGCTCCTAAGACAAAGAAGTACAGCTCGGGCTCTCTCATAGATACTGATAAAATAGGCACCAAGGAAACCGTCGTTCGGATACCTAACAAGAATTTCGGCAACGAAATTTAGTATCGCATTAGATTTGATTTATTTAAGGTCAAGTGACGTTATCTTAAGTAAATTATAGCTTTAGAATTTACTCACTCCGCCTTATCTTATTATTTATTCAGAGACTTTTAGTTGATAAAGAAGGTTCATTTTAGTTATAGGAAATATTATGTTTTATTTACTGCAACTAAAATATTAACTTGTACAAACCAGAGACTTGCTCAAAAAATAATCTATAGAAAGTATATTCTATAAATATATAGAATTAAATACAGTTCATTCAAACTCTTCACTGCCACCAATAAGATACTTCACTCATTGGTAAATTAACATTATGTTAATACATCTCTATATGTTGACATTTTTACACAGCTTTAAGTTATTCTAGTTCCTTTATCAAACCCTATTATTATACTTATTATACTAAGGTTTGTATTACTTAGGTTATCGAATTTATTTGTTAACTATATAATTTTAAGATCAAGTAAATAAAAAGAAAAAAGATGGATCAAAGGTCATTGACTTTAAACTTACTTACATTTAGTATGTCTAAGTCTTTCACTAAATGAAAATAAAAAATGTTGAACATATTTTCATCACTGTATTTGATGATTTGTGATTGATAATTGTATGAATCACTTCATCATAATTTGTTTTTTTAATCAAATATTTATGCAAAGAAATAATATAAATTACTTTATGTTAAAAAAATCAACAAAACTAATCAATTGTATGTCGCTTGAGGATTGGATGCAAACTGAAATAAGTAATATTATTTGTATCATGAGCAATGAAAAATGATTTCAATAATTATTTACAAAAAAATTGTTAGGATTTATTCTGGAAGATTCTTTCTCATTTACCATATTTATTTACTTTTCTGTTGTTTCTCATTATACAGACCAATAATCATATTTTAATCTACAATTTAAAAAAATTAAAAAATAGTGTAATTTTGGAATATTTTTCAAACAAATTTTTTTGTAATTATAATGAAAAATACATCATTTTTCATTAAAACTAACTAACACTGAGTGAAAGCTTGACGCATTTAGATTGTAATGTCATAATTGTTTTGATGGTATTAGTTAAATAATTAGAGTAAGGGATGTAAGGAGTGTAACGTAAGGCAGCTAGTGAAGGTTATTATTTGTTAACTTTTGATATCAGTGCACCTTTCTTTATATATCTATTTATTATACGGTACACAGTTCTGTACTTGCCAAAGACTTTATTTGTATGTGATACATTTATTTAGATTTTTTTACTTAGGTGTAAACTGTATTTCTATAATAAATAATTTACAAAAAATATATATTTTTAAATTTTATTTATTTACAAACTTAATTAAGGGAACGTTATATATCTTTGAGAGTAACATCATTTGGTTTTTTCTTCTCAATCAAATACTCTCCGTGTACTCTCATATGCACCTTCAGATTGTAGTTGCCGGTAAAGCCTCTACAGCATACTCGACAAACGTACGGTTTTTCTCCTAAAATATACAATATTATCTATAACGACAAAAAGTAGCAAATACATAAAAATTATCAAAATTTAAGAAATTATAATATTAAGTTTCTATTATAATATATATTTTATGTACAAAAAATAGACATCCTTCAGAAGATCTGAATCGACGGATTATTCCCCCCCAGTAATTCAGTAGAGCCCTTCGTACCGGTGTGCGTCCGGCGATGCTTGATGAGGACGGATGCGGAGTAGAAGGCGGCCTGACAGACGTCACAGCGCTTGGAGCGCACGCCGTCGTGGATGAGGCCATGAGTCGTCAGAGCACTCTTGGATCTGTACGCTTTGGGACATCGCGAGCACTTGTACCGAGCTATAGCGTCGTGACTCGCCATGTGACGACTCAACTGGGGACAGGAAGCATTTAATTTGTAAAATAACACAAACTAACCATAAATAACTCTTTTTTTACTTAATCTGATTTTTATTTTCCCACGACCGATTTCATTTTTTGTCCAAAATTTGAATTTTAGTGCAAATCTTGGCCGTCACTAAACTGAGTTATTACCATTCACAATGTATTTTGTATGTATATTGTTTTATTTTTATTTGTTTTCACACAAATTTAATTGCATAGATTAGAAATTATATATGTAGTGCAATTTTATTTTCAATAAGAAAATTGAGGAAGAGGGGCAATATCAGCTGATTCATATTTTCTCTTATGTTAGTCATATATTTTCCAGTTTTCCAGAAAACACATACAGGCTTTGAGTTTTGGGTACATACATTGATTATATTAGTAACTACACCTATAGAATACCAGCTTTGAGAATATTGTTCTCAACAATCAGCTGAGTGGCCAACCTTTTTGGATAACTGTATCTTTTTTTTTTTTTAATTAATTAGCGTCAAAAGTGTTAATTGTTAAGTGTTTTGTTGTATTTTTTTTTTATTGTGCTGTATAGGTTGTCCAAATAAAGATTTTTGATTTGATTTGATATAAGAATTATAATAATAATATAAAATATCCACGGACCTGTCTAGGAGTTTTTCCAATTTTACCACAAATCGGGCAAATAGTGCCCTTTTCCCCACACCTGTGAGCTTCAAGCTTCTCTGGGCTCGAGAAGACACGAGTACATTTTTTACAGTAAGCTTTTTTCGGTGTGTGTTTTCTTAATATATGATCCTGAAATTTAATATTAGTAGTGACTTCTTAGAAACAACAATTAGATTAGAATTAGTTGTAAGAAATAAATAATACCAAGATACGGAAACAGAGGTGCCAACTACCAAGTATGATAATTTTGAGAGATGCTTACTTCGACTTATTTCCAATTAGGAATATTGAGGAATAATGGAGTGAAGCACCCTGTCTTATCTAGTGAAATGGTTTTTTTGGCGTCCCTATTTCCATCATCGATGTTGAAGCCACGGAACCGTGTTGGGTACATTGTTATGAAGCTATTCGTGAGAGTAGTGAAACACAAAATGCATATATATTATGAACTTCTTTACCATTATTGAGATTCAGATATAAATTGTAGTAATAATATTGAATATCTTACTTTTAAATTACTCGTGAACCTGCAGGTATATTCGCAGAGGTCACACATTAACTTATTTCCTATATCATGTACTGGCATATGCGCCTTAATTGCATTTTTAGATTTGAATCTGAAATGAAATTAGGACTAACATACTCATGGATTCATTATACAGAAATTATTAAATAAATTTTTTGGGGAATCCGAGCAATTAATTGCCAAAAACAAGCTTTTAAACATGCCAATTAAAATATACTATTGGAAGGAACAAAAAAAATAGACTATATATTCTTTAGCTAACACCACTAAAGGTTAAAAGGTTAAAAAATAATATCTACTTTTAATGGTGTATAGCTTAAGGTATATATATAAACTTCAGAATATTGAGAAAAACAATCCACTGTAAAGGCAGAAACAGTGTAAGAAAATATATTTAATAAAGTATTTAGAAAAGCTACGATATCTAGAAATCTTTTCAGTGTCCATTCATCGTTGCAGCATGGCGGGATGACGGTGTATGCGTATATATAATAATATACAAACTACTTACACTTTAGGGCAGTGTTCACACAAAAATGTTTTGTCAGAATGACTTGACCACATGTGTTTTTGTAAATTCCTTGGTGTTTCAAATGTCTGGCTACATTTCGTACATGTAGCAACATAATCCTGCAACTGGAATAATAATATACAATTTATACACATTGTGACAGATAGACAGATATATCAAGAAATCTTACTTTATCATCTGTATGAAACTTTCTGTAATGGTACTCCAAATGTACTTCCTTATAGAATTTTTTTAAACATATGTGACATCTCTTTTCTTTATTTGTCAAATGAGTGAGACGGTGAGAGAGCAACGCTGGCCACTCGGAAAACTTTTGTGAGCACAAGTTGCATTTGTTGGTGTTCTTGTGTTCAGAGAGGTGACTTGAAAGCAGACTCATCTCTGGAAATGTTTGTCTGCAGAGACCTATCAAGTATTTTTATTTATTTTTAGGAATAAATGTAATTTGTTGTGATCAGTTTACATACAGAGAGAGAGAGAGAGAGAGTTTACATACATACAGAGAGAGAGAGAGAGAGTTTACATACATACAGAGATTTACAAGTTGTTACCCAAAATTTAAAAAAAGAATCATATTTGATTATTGTCTCTGTTGATTGATTTTAAATTTTATATTTGCTTAAACTTTTTATAAGTTAGTACAACATGACTTAATAAGTTTATAACCGATGTAAAACAATGCTACATACTTTAAAAAAAATTTTTAAGTAGAAAAAAAAATCTCACCACATGAGACTATTGTTTTTATACTTTTTGTAGCGATGTTTCTCGATGACTTTGTTCTTTTCCTTTCGTTTTTTATTTTCAATTCTGAAATTAAAAATTTTACTTTGAATAAACATTACTTAAATATTGATCATATTATATTATATCTTTTTCACTGTAATCAAAATCAGTTATCAGTGTCAAATATAAGTGTCAGGAAGGGTTTTTTGATACCATACTTATCGAAATGATATATAAGTATATAAAATAAATTATTATATTACGTCACAAAAATAGTGTCCCGTTACGAAACGTTGTTTTCAACCTAATGAGGTATGAGAAAGAGAGCAATTCGTTGGGATCTCTTTCCACACTCAAGTCGATAAGTCATGGGATGAAAATTCCATTAAAATTTTCCTTGTTTTTATGTCTTGACAGATTTTTTCAAATTTTTACGATATACTTGGATTGTCATCTAGCGATTTACCGATTGAATCTCAATTGTCGATTGTATTTTCTTTTTAGTCGAACTCAGAGAAGTTTGGTTCTTTAGTAATAAGCATGAATCACTATATTCGGGAACGATATGGTTGTGATACACAAGTAGCAGCTGCTCTAACATTCGCATTGAAAAAGGGCCGCGATCTGCCACCGATTGGTGTTACTGAGCTTGGTACAACTGCGGTTCTGTGACAGTGGTGGCGCAGTTACTAGGTCAAATTGCAACGTGGGCAATGGTTACACGCTAACAGGGGTCATCGATAGTTACAAGCTAGTTCTTAGGACTTTTGGCAACCAAACGATCCAGCAAAAAATGTGTGTGAAAGAACGATCGAAGAAACTTAATAAACCTCATCGCTAAGTAAACCCTCTTCGCTGTGACTCCTCACTTCTTGAAAACTTAAGTCACTGTCTTCGCGATTACTGTAGTGCATGGTGTCTCACACTCTCGACTTCACTGACGACCCTTATAGAAAAAGGCCAAATTGACAACTAAAAAACTTGGTGTGCTAAACAGAACAACAATGTACTTCTCCATGTAGCAAAAGACATTTTAGGCATCATATGGAGAACTTTTGTCATAATGCAGGGATCATCTAGATACTAACTGGAATGTTTTATTGCGATCTAAAAAAATGCTCGAAGAATAGTAGACTTTCTCAATCCCACAATTGATATCACTAAGTTTGATGAGGGATTTTATCTCCTTGTGAGGGGTTGTATACTGCAGAATGTTTCCAAAATTGTACTGCACGGTGCCAAAAGGCTCCTCTTAACATCACACTACTATTGGTGTTAATATTATCTATGGACCTTACAACCACAATGGTCAGACAATGTATTGGGCCCTTTGAGAAAGGCATGAATAAGGTTTTAAAGATAAATTAATGTCCTCTGTTAATAGATAACTAAAAATAGATAAACAATTAATCTATTATTGAACTAAAAAAAATATATATTTAATAATACCATAGTATTATGGAAAGGTATTTTCACAATTATTATTATATAGATTTTTTTCTTTTTAGATATAATTAATTATTTTTAAAATAATTATCCTTATTGAACCATAACCATACATAAAACTTCTAAGAGATTGAAAAAATTCAGTCAATATAAGTATTTAGTTTTAAAATTATTCTTTTATTACAAACTAATTAAAAAAAATAGGTTCTACTTTTAATATAGATCAAAATGATCATATTTAGTAATTACCTGTTTTGTTTTCAGTTTTTATTAAATCGTTTAATAAATCATAATCTACATGCTCATTTTGATCAATTGAATCTTCTTCCAACAACCTATCTATATTGTCTAAACTGAATTCTATTTTGATAGTTTCATTTTTTAAAATTTCTTTAACATCACTTTCGTCTTCTCTTAATACATCCTTTTCAACATTATGTTTCTGAAAGGAAAATTTTAAATATAGTTTCTGATTTTAATATTATAAGTTAATAAAAATAACATTTCTCAGATTTACTTACACTTTTTGTACTATCTATTAACACATAATTAGACAATATACATTTTTCTCGGAACTCAATAAAGGTCTTCATTATTTCTAAGCAATATAAACACAAATGTTGTGGTAAGTTATCACACAGTTGAGCCTGAAAACAATATTGTTATAATAAGATAAGCTTAGTAAACAAATGTAGTTTATTTTTCTAATCAATAACAAAACAGCATCAAACGAACGAAAAAACTTAAAATTTCATACTTACATTAATGTTAGTAAGTAAATTAAAGTTAATAATATGTTGATCATTAAAAGGTACCATACAGCCATCATCCCTCAGGCATGCCCTACATTTTATCATTTTATATAAATGAAAAAAATAAGTTGATAGTTGTTTTTTACTTACTAATTTTCTTAATTTGTTTAAAGTATTATTGACTTGTTTATGTATCTTAAAACTTTTATATATAATTCCAAATGTCAATTTATTTTTGACAGAAGACGGCAGATTCAGTTATCTGTGGCCAAATTAATTTTGTAAGCCGTAGAAATCGAAATTCTTTTCAAAGTTCATACAATAATCGATTTCCTATAAAGCTCAAAATTTTTATCTTCTTTTCGTTATCACTTTGAAAAATTAATGTTCTTATTACCGGGATTCCAGTTTATAAATTGGGAACAATTCATTTGTTAGACAGTTTCTTTTAGTTTTTTTTCAAAATACTATGATGTTCATTCACATGGCCTTTCACTTCAAGTTTACTCGAAAGGATCAGACTTATAAAAATGAAATGTAAATACCAAATATCATAACAAGAGGAATCGTATGTTTTGGGTAGGTTTAGGTAGGTATTGTGATTTATAATAAAAAAAAAATGAAACAATGAAATGCTAATTATTTACTTTTATTATTTTTTTATTTTATGTAATGATTAATAAAGTGTTACACTTGGTTATTTTAAAGTAATAACATACATAACATAAATTAATATCTTATTTCAAATTGAGTTTAAAAAATTGTTTTTTTTTATTTATTACTTTGCATACAGTGTAGTTTTTATTTAATTTTGTCATACAATTTTAATATTATGTTTCTTAAGTTACTCCAATTAATCATTGATAATTTAATAGTTACTACTCGAATAGAGCTCAATTGAATATTTGTGAATTTTGCAACTCAAGAAATTCAAGAAATCTTAAGAGTCGATTATGTACATATCATTTTATTTGTATTGAGATTTTAGACCAACTACAATTTACAATTTAGAACACAGAATTATATTGAGAAGTTTTGTCTATTGGCATAATGCATGTAATACTTTGCTAGAAATTTGAAGAACGAAAGAAAGAAATTTGCTGTCGTCTGTCATTTGCACAGTTGCACAAAGAACTATAAGGGATAAAAACAACTCTAAATAATATTATGTCACAGAGTATTATATATAGAGTGCAGACTTCGTGTTTGGACTACTAGCGCCATCTATATTCTGAATGATAAAACTACTTCGGAATGCCAGGTATCCACATACCAAGCATTTTAAAAGTTTCTTTGAATTTTCCAATTAAACTACACTTCCATAAAGCTATTTATTATAAATGAAAAATCACATTTCACCATTTTTCATTTACAATAAATAGCTTCATGAAGAGTGTTCAAATTAAATAAAGGACAAAAAATAATTAAAGTTGTTTTATTAATATAGAAAATACCAAATAAAAAGAAGATAATATTTTTTTCTATTAAAAGTAACACCATATAATTTAATATTAAAATATAGTAACATTCATAGGCAGGATATTTTAGTCGTTTTTACAATATAAAACATTAATAAAATCAAATAAGCAATCACATTAACGAGTGATGGTTTCTGTTAGAAATTAAATAAGCTTTGGCATCCTTTCACCATTTGTACAGAAAAAACTTACAAGACAAATCTTGCAAAACTTTAATTATTTCTGATTATGTCTAGCACATTTTCAAACTTCATCATGTATATGAATGCTCAGTACTCCACAAATGTAATAGGAAATTTCTTTAATAAAACATTTCGTTTCATCTTTATAATTAAGAAATGTACAGGATATGCTAAGCTTTTTTCATTTATTTAACATTTAACATTCCATTTTATTTAACATATTTTCTAAATAATTTTAATATATGAGCAAATTTATGATTATATGACAACTGTTTACATGACCCACTTTGTAGAAACTTTTATTCTTAATTGTCTTAAAATCTACTCAAAAACGTATTCTAATGCTGCTTATATATGAGGACTACTCATTTTAGAATCGATACCTACACCACAGTGGCCAATAATAGCTTCATATCTATATTTACAGGAGTAGAACTTTAATTGTGTATTGTTTAAAAATATCTTATTTAATGAATCATTTTCACAATTGGACCCGCAAAGAATAAAATTAGCTGATGTTGTTAATTAATAATATAAATTGAACAGCAAAAAACACATTTTTATACATTTAGCAATCAGTTTATAATTGAAAGTGCAATAACTGTTTTACTTTAACTTGTTACAAATCATATTAAATGTAAAACCCTTTTTGTTCTTACCCACACTTTATGATGCTTAGACTTCGGAAATACTATGTAAATGTATGTATTTCCACGCAGCACATTTTAGGAGTATATTTTTTACAATAGAAAACATTAAAATCAAATAAGTAATCACATCAAATGAATGATATGTTTTTTTCTTAAAATGATATTGTTCACAAATTCTATTGTTGTTAAAAATATTTTTGTTGTCTGAAGTATGTTCTTACAAAAGTATGTGCCCACCAATTAAATAAAATCACTTGTAAAACCTTTAGTATCTTTGTCAGGATTAGAAAAATGATATAGTGATTTGTAAGATTTAGACGAGTACTTCACATTTCAATAAAACTATTTTAAGGATATAACTCGCGTTTATTTTTACATTTTTTAATTTAACCCGACGTTTCGAATGCTTTACAGCAAACGAGTTCGCGATAAGACGACACCATCATCTCGTCTTACCGCATAAAAAATACAATATAATATATATATATATAATGACGAAAACTATATAAAATGTTTATAGATTAATCGAACGAAAAGAAACGTCAGAAACCGATTATGCGCCACCTACAATTAAAATTTTCGTAGAATGCGAAGACACTCAGTATTGAGTTTACATACCCTGTATTATGTTATAAAATCAGCTATATAGAGTACTATATACTGAAGAGCAATCAGCTGTGTAATGTTTTTCGACCATTGTTTAATTTTGTTTATTGTTTGTTAAAATGTGTAATGTGGAGCAATTTGCAGATTGTGGTGATATTTTAACAATAGGAAGAGCTTTATTTGTTCCAGAAAAGGAAGGTACGACGAAATTATTTAAAATAAAATGCGATATAACCCAATCTAAAATAAAATCTTGTAATATGATTGATACGTCTTTCATTTTAGATAATACCTGGCTTACTTCATGTTCTGTCTCACTTTCGTCTTGCGGCAACTTATTGGCAGTTGGATATAAGAAACGCCTTTGTCTTCTAACTGCTCAATGGATTAGTTCCACCGAGAGTAACACATATTTAATAACATGGAGTGGCACTCTTCCCTCAGAAATTACTGCATGTTTGTCTCTATCTATATGTCCTTCACATCATTCTTCACAGGTAGATTTGTTAACTAAAACCAAATATTGTAATTTCCAAAACATTTAAAAAAATATTTTAATTTTAGAATGGACCTGATTGGTTTTGTATAGTGGTTGGGTTTCTAAATGGGAATATCGGGTTCTATACTAACACAGGACACTTATTGCTTCTTGAGAAGTTAGATGACAAACCGGTTCTAAAAATATCTTGCCACACTGGAACATATGGCACTTTACCTGATGATATCCACATTTTGTTTCAAAGTGGTGTGTGTGTTCTGTCTGGATCTAATTTGTTTCAAACACTAAGGAATGCTAAAGCTCAGCTTGCTAAAGGTATTTTATTATTTTATGAAATGATTTTTTTTGTACTCATTCATACAGTAGTTTGTTTTCATTTACAAGTACAAGCTGGAATTCAAGATAATTATGCTGTAGATAGCAGAAATATTCCTGTAAGAAAATGGACTTTCTCAGAACAAGAACAGATCAATGATGCTATGGTAGTTGGCCTGGAGCTAAAAAATACTTTTGACCATTTTCTAGCTGCTTCCACATATGGAGGATATGATACATGGTGTGTTGGAATTTTGTGACATTTATTTTTGTAGTGTCTTAGAAGACTACTTTTTACTTACTAAAATAAAATCATGCTTTAGGTACCGCTCCATCCCTCCTGTAAATTCACTAGTTCTCACCTCTGGAGGCTCACCATATATCGGATTCCATTATGCCTTGGAAGGTGGAACAACTCCACCACTTCAAGATGTTGCCAGAGCAGTTGCTAATAAAATCAAATCAGCACTACCGTAAGTATATGGTGTTTATCTTAAGAAATTTCATTATAATCATGTTACCTGTCACACCTTTTTACTCAACTCTGCCTGTAACACCTGTCCTTACTTTTACCAATATAGTGTATATCAATTATACAAAAAGACAATCCTAAATAATTTATTTTAGAGCTTCTATCAGGTCTGTCAATGGTTTTTCTCAAGCCAATTTTTATTGAATCTTTTTGACAAATGTTAATTTTTAAGTCAAATTTAAATTATTTTTTTACTATGTTACGGGCTATTTCAACACTTATTGGTCTTATTTCTTTTAGAGGTTGGTTGGGAGGTTCAACAGAAAGTGCACCAGCCAACACAGAGCCATTAATAAGAGCGGAATCCCTATCCATGCGCAACGGTATTTACGACTCCCAGCGCTCAGGGTCCACCGTCACGATATCTCCTGACAGACGACTCGCTGCTTTCTCAGATAGTCTAGGGAGGGTTGCCGTGTTAGATATTAGTAAAGGTTATATCATTCGATTGTTTAAAGGTTGCCGGGACGCTCAGTGCGCTTTTGTTCAGGTATGGTTACATGCAAACTACTTAAGCGTGTTTTCATAGCAAAATTGTTTATGATTGTTATTTTAGATCTTCGATGCTGACAACAAGAAACCGCAGCTTTCTGTTGTCAAAGAACTAAGACGAGCTATGTTTCTAATCATTTACAATCCTAAAAAAGGTCTCATTGATATAAGGCTGATGCAGAGAGGTAGTAGAGTTGCCGTGTTTACGGCTACCAAGAATGGTAAGCTTCTATACAATACCTGTGGGTTGGTCGGTGCTGAGAAATCTTACAACCACAAAAAGTTAAACTTGCCCGAGCTCCAATGCGTTCTCATTGATCCAGACGGTAAATTAAAGAAATTCAATATTCCTTTCTATTACTCATTGAAAGGGGAACACTTGGAGAGATCCAAAGACTTACACATCATTAGGTCCATCCGTGACGTATTGAAAAAAACATCACACTTCACGGACGACGTCAAAGCAGAGATAATTGAGAGCGCGGAGAAATTAAAAACGTTACAAATTAAAAAACATTGCATAGAAATAATCATTAAAAATTGCGACTTTTCTTGCGGAATATTAATTGCCTGCTTGGAATTATTTTGGGACGGACTTTCCGATGATGAAACAAACGAGCAAGTTACAAAACTCAAAAACTATTTTGGTAATCTTATTTTAGTTACTCTTTTCTTCCGTCACATAAACAATGAAGATACGGATGACATGGAAAATCTTGTTGAGAAAGTATATGCAGTTTTTGAGATAAATAATAATTTAGAAAGAAAAGAGGAGGATGAAAACCCCGAATTCCAATTATTGGAAGATGACAATTGTATATTAGAACGACTCTTAATTCTAGCGCAAGAGAGTGACTTCAAGGGGCCGCAAAACAGAGTCTCGTTCGCTGATAACCGAACGAGCACTTACAAAGATTTTATATCTTGTTTTGTATTAGAAAAAAGAAACCGGTTTATAGTTCTGAAACCGGATATACAAACAGAGAAACTCAATAATTTATCTTCCGATATTTTCAAGTCTATTATGAAAGTAAAGGATCTTACTCGGTTGTCGAAGTTTGTGGAGAATAGTCAGATAGATCCAAAAGAAATTGTGAAGCTTGTTATAATGTATTTAATGGATATGCCATTGGAGGAAATCAATTTAAACCTGATTGAAAGTATAATCGCGGTGCTCTACTACATCTGCAGCGTGTCCGAGGACGCGAACAACGTCACATATAATGAAGTATCACCCTGGTGGGAAGATATCCGCTCTATGCTAGTCGACTTGCCATGTCCCTTAAGAAGTATGATCCTTGCGATGGCTTGTAAAGCAGTATCTAAAATGTTTGAGGAATCCTCAGAAAGAGATGAAGCTTGGGAGTCAGTGACCAAAGAAAATGCAAAATGGGGTATACTTATCGGAAAACTAGAGGACATATCAATATTAAGTATAATATTGATGTTTAAATCTCATTTTCGGGGAAAGACGATGCCCAAGCTTCAGCAAGATGAAGTGAACGTAAACTTGAAGTACATATATACCAGAGGCAAGGGATCTGTTACCGAATTAATAGCGAAATGGTTGTGTAGTATGGGAATACCCCCAGAAGCTGTAGTTGCTAATGAATTATTGGAGACGTATGATACTGCTTCAAACTTAGGTGATACCGTGACTGTAGATGGACCGGAGTTCTTGTTTATGGAAAATAATCGTCACCATGTTGATGAAAATCCCCAAATATTTAAATGGCTGTCTCTGCTTCGACGGCAGTTTCCTCTCAGTACTACAGCTGACTATCTTACAGCTAATATGTGCTGGGAGTACGCCATTGAATGGCAAAAGCATATGACTAATATTGATGGTTTAAAAGCTCTGTTACATTGTCTAGAACGTATAACAGATTTGTATCTACGCTTGGGTCTCTTCTCAATAATTTGGTCAACGTATATACGTCACATATTTGAGTGTTGCTGTCGTTTAGTGAACAAAGTCGGGAAATTACCGAAAGACCATCTTTGCTTACAAGACTTGGGATTCAATAGTGAATGTTTAATCAGTTTTCTGAAAACAACAAAAGACTATTTGGAGAAATTTTATGCTTGTTCCATGATGCCTTTTGAAAAGAAAAAAAACAACATACAGTTTGAGAAAATATGGGATAAAAGTCTACCATCATTAGTCGAAGTCGCCAACGACACCAAGATTGATAATATAGATATATTAAATTTAAACTATCAAATCTCTTGCACGATCTACTATCAATGTCATTTCAATCTCAAGTATTCAAAGCCACTAGACAGTCTTTACGATATAGATTATCAATATATATTAGAAGCCCTGGGTGGTAACGTCGCGCCGAGAAACATAAGCTTGGTATGTTCAGAAAAAATTGTGGCGCCACGAATGAAATATTTAACAAAACTTATAAGAACCGCCAACGAAACTATAAGCTGCGTAGACAACCACGATAAACCTAAATCTTATAACAATGAGGAATGTCTGCAGTGGATAGAAAATATCGGCATATTAGCTGATCTATGGGGCATTGACACTAATTTCGTCAAAAGACAACATGTGAGTATCATATAATATCAATTCATTTAAATTGCCTTAAAAAAAATCTCAAATCCATACATTCTAAAACAAATAAGTTTGGTTTTTCATAACACATTTAAATATTAATAATACATGTTTTTTTAAATTCTGTTCTATTTTGCAATTATATGACGTTTTAGGGAAATGGAGAATCCATGCTATGACTGGCTTTACGTTCTTTTATCCGAACACTTTTTAGTCTTTTCTCTTTTTTCTTAAATTTGTTAACGTGATATAAATAACACGTTCATTAACATACTTGAGAAACATATTTTAAGAATGGGGGAATATATGAAACTTAGAAAAATACAAACAGAAACTGCTAACTTAGCAAAGGACTGTAAAAACAAACTTAAGGTCCATTTAGAGGGTTCCTAACTTGCTTAGGAGATTGTTTCTTATTAGTAAAAACAAGCCATAACACTAATTATTAAAATAATTTTATGGTAATGGATTTTGTAAATTTATTTCAAACCTACTTATTCTTCAGGTCATTGGATTATACCACATGGGGTTTGATGAAATGGCGGAAACCATATTAAGTTGTATCACTGAACCCGAAGTGTTGCTATCTCCGCTGTTAGCGATCACAGTGCAGCGGTTAAAACGCAGTCTGGAGAGCAGTAGCAACCAGCCAGAGTGGATAGTGTCTATGCCACCGCAGCTCTACAAACGAATGCAGAACACGGTACGGAAATCAATGAGAAGTCGCCATCAGGACGAACAAATTAAATCAATATTATTTTTCATCATCAAAGTATCTAAATTTTGTAAATAAATTTATCTGAATTTTATCTCATCTCCACTAACTTGACCAGAATAAAAGTAGGGACAGGCCACAGACTACCAGAGACCCTTCATCTAAAATATTGATATATTATCTGTATTTCTTACAGGTATTGGACACATCTATTCCAGCCCATCCTTCTTTGGCTACTACTATACTAGTATTGCAGAAGTTGCTCTCACAGATTGCAAAGAAAACCACAGATGCTGAAAGTATTCAAAACATTAAATTGGCTGAACTTATAATTGAAAGCTGTCAAGTTTTAATAAGGCGTAAAATGTAAATGTAATTGTTAAGTACATTTATTTATAAAAATAATGTTTCTTACATGTATTTTATTATTTTGATGTTGAATTATTTTGCAATATTATAAATAAATTAAATATTTTGTTATTAATTATTAAATTAGTTAATCCTTAATGAGAAAGGTGGTTTTATCTGTTATCTTACATTTCCATATTCCTTTCCTTGTGGTGTTGGTTTACTAACAGAAATACATGTATTTTATTCATACATAGTTCAGTATTTTTAGTTTTCATTAGCACGTACGTAAGGAGTATGTACATGGAAAAGAACTCAAAAGAAACTACTAATTACCATTTTATTTAATGAATATATTAAATTATATATAATTTAGCGAAGTTCTATGAGAGCCTTTTCTGCATCCGTTGTGCAAGCATTTATCAAAAACGGTATTTTCAAATTTTGCACACTGATAAACATTAGTTTGGTGGTGGATTAAAAAAAAATATCAAAAACAAAAATGTAATAACATGTTTCATTTTGATAAATAGTTGAGGACAAATGCGACAACGTTTTGTATATGCAACTTCGGTGCTGTTTGCACCTCGCTTCGTTCGATATGCTTATACATAATGAGATTTTGTAGCGCAGTGAGTAAAAATTAAGGTGTATTTCGCGCTCCTAGTATATTTATAGTATTGAGTCACAGTTATAGTGGATATGTGAGAACAAGAATACAGTAGAACTCAAGTCTTGGTACCAAAAGCATAATGAGCAAAACTCGATATGGATTGAAAATCAGCCGAATCGTAATTGTAGTTTTCGAGATAATTGATAAAATGTGTCCCATATAGTAAACATATAGAACGTTTTTGACAATTAAATTTTTAAAGTGATAGAAATGTTGGTATAGACCTAGTATACATCGCTTTGACAATTAATTTTTTAAAGTGATAGAAATGTTGGTATACTAGCTTCTTTAATAACAGTGTTGGGGAAATCTGAGGGACTATTCTTGTTTAGAATCCGAAATGCTTTCTTTTGTACAATATAAATAAATTCTACATATGTATTCTTCAGTAGAATACTCTAAAAATAACACTATAGAAGTAAGTAAAGTTAATAAATCTAGATGTGGCAATATCAGTTAGCTATGTAATTTTTCTTACGGCATATGCGGTAGACATTCGTTTAATGTTTGTGTACTATGAAACTGCTTTTCTAGATAATGTTAAATATATTCAGAATGTTATCGAATTTAATAATATATATCTTAGATCTAGATTTCACCATGTTTAGTTAATAAAATAAACTAATTTACAATTGTACATTAAATAAATTAAATTATAATTGCACTGATTGACAGTACTTTTTGTACCTCTGCTTTAACCGAATTTAAAAAAAATCTAAATGACATATGACAAAAGATACGATTTTTGTTTACAAGTAAAAATTTTATAAATACTTAATGCCAAATATTATAATGTAACATTTACATACAAATCGCTAATAATTCATAATAGCAATTCCTTGTAGTCACACTACAAAACTATTCATGTTGTATTTAAATTAAATAATTATTTTAAATAGATATTAAATGTCTACCTTTATCTTGTATTATTCAATATTTTAATACTACCATTATAATAATGGGTTGTCTTCAAAGTAAAAAGGAAATATCTGATCTACATCCCAATGTATTTCGTGTTGTGAACATAGATGAAAGCGGAGTTGATTTGTGCACTGGGCAACTAGAAATTACGGAGTCTGATATAATTCTGTATAGAGAAGGAAGGGATTCAACAGTGTGGCCTCTTCATTCGCTCCGTAGATATGGCTTTGAAGGAGAAATATTCAGTTTTGAATCAGGTTTGCAGTTATCTTAATTTTTATAATGATTTACATGATTTTCATCAAAGTATTAAGAAAATTATTTGTGAATTTCTTTTCATTGAAGTAAGTTAACTACAATTCTATTAAATATATGTGATTTATGATTTTTAGGTAGAAGATGTGAAACAGGCGAAGGGATTTATGCATTCAAATGTCGAAGAGCATCATTATTATTTCAAACTTTGCAACAACAGATACAGTTAAGAAATGTTGTTAGTGATTCTGTGCCCTATCCAGTATCTCGACTAACCCCATCTCCTCAGGGTCGACAGACATTGCAAGCAACTGTTATTCATCGCTCTTCTGTTGACAATGGACAGCCAGAAAATGCAGTATCAGGGTTTAATAACAATATTTCAACAATAAATGCAGTCCAACCAGTAATTATCCCACCTCCACATTCCCCTTCTAGTGCAGATATTTTAGAAGTGATGCCACTCTATCCCCGGCCTCAAGCAACAAGTAACCAAGTAACTAATGTTTATCAAGTACGAGATTTCAAGCGGGAACATAACAACAACAATCGAACCGAAATAAATACTGATACCAGGCATGTATATACTAACGATTTTAATAGAGACCTGGCAATGCTTAGAAAAACATTAAGGCAAGAGATTGCTTTAAATACAATTAAAGATATTGAAGAAGAAACAAAGTTTCTAGAAAGTAGACATGTCAATGAAATGAAAACAGACACCACCAACAATCCTTTGTCTCCTACAATGAGTTCCTCAAGTGAACATTATGCACAACTAAGCACAGAGCAACAGGAGGCTGCCAGGTTGTACGTAAACATACCACCCAGTGCTAATAATCCATTAGATGTAAATAAAAGTGATCCATTACCAACAACACCACTCACACCAAAGCAAGTGGAATACTGCAATTTTTCTCTTGCAATTAAACCTGAATTAAATACATATGCAAATGTAATGCTGGGAGATTTTACAGACAGTGTAAAAAGTGTACGGCCTCTCCCAAACTCAGAAAATAATCAGAAATTCTCAGAGTCTGATACCTTTACATCTATGTCACCAGTTGAGGAAATGGAAGTCAATTATGCAGTACTAGATATAGACACTAATAAGGAAAATATTAAATTTGCCAGGGATGTTGTTTCACCCGAGAGTCAGTCATATAACAGTTCTAAAAATGAAAGTACTGCATCATATAGCTCGCAAACTCGAGGAAGATTAGTCTCACAAACTAGCATGGATAGAGCCACTATCATTGTACCTCCATCTAATATTGGATACACTACAATCGATTTTGACAAAACTGTGGCATTAACATCAGTTGCAGCTGGAGCAGAGGCCAACATGGATGGTTCCAGAAAGAACAGGCATAACTCTTGCGGTAAATTGAGTAGCAGCCCCGGGAGTAGTGAGAAAAGTAGAGGAAATAACTGAGATCAGGTTAATTCCAAATTTAAATGGAATAAAACTAAAATTCTCAAAGCCAAAAGACTCTCTCTATCTTAAAGGAAAAGCATAATAATACTAATAAATGTAAGTGTTTGTAAATTACTCAAAACCAAAATATTTAACATTTACAACCAAAGGAAAATATTGTTTAGCCAAAGTTAGGAAAAATGTAAATAATAGTAATTATAAGTGAAGTGTCTAATATTAGTGATTAATAATTAAAGAAAACAAGCAGTAGCAATAACTTCTATCATAATATTATGCACAGTGACATTGGTCTGTGCAGAATATTTAGATTCCATCCTTATTTATCTAATTAATCATTTTAATAATAATCTTTGTTTTCTGTACTGCCAAAAATAGAGACAACATGTATAATTAATTATAATTGTTTATAATAGTACACACTATATATCAGAGGCTTTAAGTTTTAATTGCCTTTAAGTTAAGGTAATCTAGTATTAAGTAAAATTAGTTTTAAATAAACGACGCCATTAAGTATAATCATTTATTTGATTACGTGTAAATGACAAAGTATTATAAACTTTTAAAAATTGTGCATGAATTGTAGTAGATATTAACTAAATATTACTACCAGTTGTGGCCGCTGTCACTATGATACAATTGTGTACATCTTGCTGTCACCATATTGTTATTTTATAAGTCGATATTATTGTAGTGGAATGTTATGAAGTGTATTATAATTCGTTTTAAAAATAAATCTTTTTAAAAAACTTCCAAAAGATATGAAGACGTAAATATGTGCAACTCTATTTATCCATAATGATAATTGATATGATTATCTAAATGTAAAAATTGCTAACTTTGCCTGTATGTTACGTAATACGTATGCGAGCGATCTTTTATTGTATTAGAACTTTGATCGACGTGTACTTTGATTTTGTAGTATGTAGTCCATCGTAATATTTCGGCCTGAGGGAAATGTGCTGCTTTAAAAAGTTCCTAAAATATTCCATATTGCTTAATGAGCCATTTCATTATTCGTAATATAGGAATTTGTGCATACAATATTTATAAGGTTTAAATGTTAGAAAATGCCAAATATTTTTTCTTACTTTTACTGTAATATTATTCCGTGATTGTTGATGTTAGCTTTGTTCGAAATATTTAAAAAAAAACTGGAATTTTGTTAATATTAATATTTTAAAAATAGATTGTTGTCAATTGAAAGAAATGTACCTAATATGAATTGGTTTTATTTTGAACGGGTGCATGGAAAATATTGTCACTCTTGGTTCGTATCGACATTTTGCGTTTGATTTGAGTACAAAATAACGTCCCAGATGAACGACAGTTTAAATTTTAGTTTTAGTTTTTTGTCTGTATTTCATGTATTATTTTTGGATAAACTACAGAAAAGATATTTTTTTAAACAGTATGTTTTTGAAATGAAAAAGTTTATTAAATAGCTGCCGCCAAAAGTGTTATAATGTTTGAATGCCTCCTCATGTTGTTGCCAGTTTTTTAAGGAAATGCCAATGTTATTTATAAGTACGTAATAGAAAAAGTTGTCGTATTATTTCAATGTAAATGATTTTGAACTAAGTTTAGTGTTCCCTCTTACAACCAGGTGGCTACCCTGGGGCCTTACCGGGTGGTACACACCATCTCTTAATGTTTATATACAACAAACTTAGTTTCTCTCTTAATTGAAACTCAAAGTAAATCCATCAAATATTACAAAAATAAATTGAATCGCAAAAAAAAAATAGAAAACAATATTGTTTTACAGATGTGATACGAGAAAGGAAAGTAAGATTATTATAATATTTTTTTTAAAAGATAATGATAAGGCTCCAAGAACAATATAATTAATTTTCCGTCATATCCACAAAAATTTAATGATTACATAGAGATGTTTATTATTTTTGTCTTATCGTTTATAAAAGATGTCAGACGTCACTGAGGAAAACATATTGTAAATAAAATACATAATTTATGTAAATGTTTGTAATTTTATATTTTTGTCCGTCCCAGAACTCCCGTCTATTATCAAGCTAGCTGGTGATACTGTCATCAATGCCTGTGTGATGACCCAGTATCTAGACATCTTTTGATGTTTTATTGTGATAATTCAAAAAATATTTACTAGGGCCGCAAGCAACCAAAGAACGCTGAGCGAAACTCTTTTGAATGAGAAAAACAACGCAAAAATAAATCAAGAAAACTTTAGCTTGATACGATTTCCCCATTGTCTGCAAATAATTGCAAATTACTCTTAATCTACAATTAGATTTTTTTCAAAATCTATAGAAAGATAGGCATATATTAATCAAATGGTCCAAATTCGGTTAGTCTAGATTGATAGGAGGAGATACCGGACAAAATTTGACTGACTTGACCGGAAAAGAGCTTACTTCGCTCAGCTCAATAAAGTCTATTAGACACCAAATATTTTAAAATACGGTTTATAATTCGAATAGAAAAATAATAAACATTAAAAAAGTATATTTAAATATAAATCGAAACATATTTATTTATTAGTATCACAAGGTAAAGAGGAAAGCTGCGATGACTAGAAGGGCACATGACGTCACTCCAGATCCTGCGTCTGCTGTAATACAGATATACAAATATTAACCATAATTAAAAAAGGACAATACGTTTACTAAAATAAATAAAATAAGGAAAATGCTTTATCTTGTTCAGACATGTTCAGGCTTCAGATTGCAACTTCTATCTAATAGTTCTTGCTATACCGTATTAAGATGAATAAAAAATATTTAATATTAAGTTCTTAGATGGAGGAATAATATTGTATAATCAATATTTTTGACAATTAAGACATTGTTTAAAATCAATGGTTTTATGATTTTGAATAATTCTAAAGATAGAACAAGAAGATATCTTATTGTTTCAAAATAGTAAATAACTGGATGGCTGTTATTTGAGAATTTAAAACTGACATGCGTTATAATACTGTATATAATATATGTCAAAATAGTATTGACATGTAAAAGGTAAAAGTGAAACTATTCTTGAACTTTTAAAAACTTTAAAAACTTTTGGTTCTTTAAGTTCATGTTTATTTATTTTATTTAGATACATACAATATATAATGTTATTAGCTGTATGTTAAACAGTACGTGAAGGCTGCTAAATACGTGTGATAGTAATATAACTGTTAGTGGTATAAGAAACGTGTTAACATATATTAATAATTTGTACTCGAGTCTTCTTAACTTTGAAATATAATATATGTTACACAGAGAACTTTAAATTATTTTGTTTTAACAAAGGAGACGTTGAATACAATAATTATTGTAAGAAATGTGTTGTGGAGGTTTTTTGGGGTTGTTTGACTTACGAGTGTATTGTAAGGTATCTGGCGCCTCCGTGGTGGAGTCCTCGGGAAGCTCCGTCGTGGCTGGCGCTGCCACAACCACGTGTTAGTGAGACAAGCTATACTGCTTTGAGCTCACGAACGAGTTTATAATACAACAGGACAGATTAATAGAAAAAGCACTGTATATATATATGTACTTACTAGTAACATCACTTTTTTTATCAGATGTAATTTTATCAAACGCTTTTATTAATATTTAATATTTAAAAAGTCAGGTGTATCATAGTGTATGAAATATTTATATATAATAAGTCGTTCGTGAGTATCAAATGACTACAAGTTGCATGACTTAAGTTTAAAACTTAGTTAAACATTTTATTCTATAACAGCATGTCCTTCCGTCGTTTTGCTTCTGTTTATATTAACTGTTGTTAATTAAGGCGCAAGCATTCATTCTCGAAAAAGACAAACAATAACACATTTAAGCCTTAGGCAAACATAACTATTTATTATTTTTTATACTAGGTCCGCCACTGGGCACGGCAGCTGGAGCTGAGCGAAGCATTGCTGCTGAATGAGTTTGGCATACTTGTAAAAGTAGCAGAGTAAACAATGATTATAATCTAAAGCCTAATAAGAACTCGCGCGTGCGATTTCTAAAAGTTCTACATGTTAACTAACACTATGGGACATACTGAGCATTTAATAAAAAACTAGAATCATAAATGTCACCAATAAACTTATGGACCTATAAGTCACAGTCCTTGACAACTCTGACAATTTTCGACATCCTACCATTATTCATCTAGCAGGAGTAGCATTCGTAAAGAAACGCACTTTTGACCATTAAGAGCTTCGCTTCGCTCAGCTCAATATTTGTTTTAAAATTGAACCGACTTAATTTATTATAAATAGAATAATTTAAATGTATTGTATATTACCTGAGTCGTGTATGTGATATGTGAGCGAGTCGATGTACTGCGGGTGTGTTATGTTCACGTCTTTATAGAATAGTTCGCAAGAGATGTCCGCGCCGTCCAGTTCACTTTTATTGAACATAGCTATATTTGTTATATCATATATATTATCATTAGGCGTTACGAACTCTTCTGCATCGATCTCCTTCCTGAAATATACAAGAAAAAATTGGAGACGGCGCAAACCAAGCTATTTATTAAGTGAATACCAAAAATTCTTTTTATTATTCGTCTGCATCATATATAAAAAGTAAAGCTCACTTGTTAATAGTAATAACCATATCGGGATATGGCGCCACACCATAAGCGCTACAAGTTACGAGCACGTTATCGTCTTCTTCTTCGTCTGATCCGTCATCCTCTACAGTAATGTTCAGAGCTGGACCACTACCTTTTGCTACAAAAACATACATATCTCAAACTTTCGAATATATATAAGAGCGTCAAACAACTTAATTAACTAACAAACAATTTATGTATTAAGACTTTTGTGATCCATAATTATTATTACATATAGCTATCCGGCAGTAGGGAGTTGCTGCACGCAGTTCACACCACGAGTCCACTATTCTTCGAGATCATGAAGAAGGGTCCTGCACGGATTCGAAACTAGTCGGACAAATTCCAATAAATTTAACGTGAATACAGCCGCGTAGCTATAGTTTATAAAAAATAAATTAAACATATTCACAAATTCATTAAATTCTTACTGAAAACGATTAATTGGTCGTGTTTCCGGACTTCGTCTATATTTGAGACTTCACATTCATAAGTGCCTGAATCATCTGGAGTTACGTTCAGCAGTAAAATATCGTCATTTTCTTCTAATCCTGTAACACGAAAACAGTTTCTTTAGAAATATTGGTTTGGCAAATATATAAATAGAGCGGTTGAGCCTAGCTATAGTCCGGTGACTTAAGACTGTATGCACCTTCGTTGAGGGGGCAATATCACCCTCTAAGAGAAAATTGGCGTGAATATTATTATTATTAGCCGGATTTCTGAACGCCCTTAGTCTTTCTACGTGATTGATGGAGATGCCTGTGTTCTTGCATTTGCAAATCTCAGTTTGTATGTAAGAAGCTGGGCAACGACATACGTATTGTAATAAAAAATATCTATTTCACTTCTAAATCGTTTTTAAACTTATAAAAAAACTATTTTGTAATTCTTTCAAAACGATACTACTAAAGTTTAAAGTTTATTATATCCTTACTAATATCATGATGTATGGCTGCCGCTGGATGACCCTCAATTCGTTGGTACATTTGGCTCCGCTGGTCGCTGGTGCCGTTCAGGGGCGTCCACCACCATTTCACGAACAAAGCTTTGTCCGTCTCATGAGCACTTAGCTCGTATCTACACTGTAATCGCACATCCTCACCGGGCTGAACTGCATTTGGTACTGAGAATTCTGTAATGGATAGCTGGCGAGTACCTGAAGTAGGAAAATTATAGTATATTTGTAGAATATCGAATAAATTGCATTTTAGTTGTTCGCAAATTGTTTATTAAATATGTCACGGTTTGTGAAATAGTGATCACAATAAAAAAAAATCTGATTGAGTTTATTGTGTGGTTTCTCTCTGAGCAAAGGACGTTTGGAGGCCTCACAGCTTTGATTTTTAACTTTTGTCTTTACAAAAGGACTTATTTCGATAAGTATGGTATTAAAATAAGATCTACTGACACTTGTCTTACACTAGTAATTACTAATTCTTTTCAAATATGAATCATTCACATTGGAAAATATGTAAATATATTATATCTTTGAATCGAGTTATATTAAAATGTTTAAAAGGCAGTAGTTGAAGTATAAATAGTATTCTTCAGTCATAAAAAATAACATTTTAGAATCTCATGTCCTATATAGATCTAATGTATAGGTCCAGCGAGGTCCGGTCGTGTCATTTTTTAATATATAATTGTGTTCCGAGTCCAACGAGATTATTCTATTTATTTTAATTTAAAATATTGTTGTCCACCCACAAAGGTATTCCTAAATAAAACAAATCACTGTACAAAACGCAATGGCGTTTTAAAAGGATTTAAAATGACAGATTTAAAATGTGGAATGTTTTGTATTTTATATGTGGTATATAATAATTTATTTGGACATTAATGAGTATGGCCTGTAATGTGTAACTGAACTTGAAGCCTTGGACTTGTTCTTTATACGTTATTGCTTTGAAGATCAACTTGGCTTCACGAAAACCGTTAACATTTAATATCCGAGTAACACTAAAACCAATACAATCTCGGCGTTACGGAATCTATTAATAAATTTAATAGAAAATTAGGTCATATCCCAATGAATAAGCGACTATCTTAAGCAACCTTGAGTTGGTCCGGGAATGTTAAAAATACCTCCTTGGTGCGCTGCGGCCTCGAGCCTTGGCTCGCACACCGTTTATTACAATTATTCGATAAATAGGCATGGCAGTATTATTATCTAATCCACTCTAACGGCGCATCATTCACTACAGCTCACTTCACATATATATAATCTTGAATACGCCGCTCCTTAACACGAATATTGTATTCAGATGTTTCTGGTAGATATAAATAGATGAAAAACGATGTTAATGTATGATTGTGTTTATTTACTGACGCTACCCCAAAGACCTAAATTCTCAAGAAATTAAAAACATTTTTTTTACTTTTTTTATTTCTCTTATTTTTATTACCCTGGAGAATCTAATGTCTAATATTAGTGTTAAATGTTGCAACAACATCAAATTTCACTGATTAGGTCTGATGAAATATGATTAGGTAAATAATAAACATAAAAAGGTGGGTAACTACTAAAATCAGATGACCTGGTGTTTTGTTGTGTAGAATGTTTTTCTAATACAAACAATACATACAAAAATACAAATCTGTGTAAATATAGCGGTATTCTGGGTCATTTGTTATGATATTGACTGTTTTATATATTCTCAGCCTTAAAATACCAGTCTCGTAATTTTATTAAAACTACGAAGCTCACCTGCGACAAGGTACAGCAGCAGTCCCACGCGCCACATCGCCACGAGCGAGTCGAGCGACTGTGACCTCACGCCCTTCAGGAAATAACAATACACCACTTCTTTGGACTATATTTTACAAATGGTGCTTCAAATCAAATGAAGGTTTATTTGAAACTATTATAACTAATATTGTAATATCGAGCGCGGGTACAGTCGGCGCCGCAGGGGACCGAACTACTGCCATATCATTCCCGCCTCAGACTCGTACGAGATAAACCTTGAATTATATTCGGTCGCTATAAAAATTAACCCACGTTTCGTAAAGTTTAAAGTTAAATCTCTGGACTGTTGTTATGAATCAGTGCTATTGTTATGGGTATTGGGATTTTAAAAGAAATACATCATCAATATAGGTAATATATTATATCTTAGACTCCGTAAATAATAATTAACAATTTATTTAGTAATATTAGTACATATGGATTATATTAATAATGCCGTTATTTTTCGCATTAAATAAATAAATAATGTACGGTCAGCTTCGGAAAGATGATATTAGAGTGTTAAGAAGACATATTAGTAAGTTTTATAATTACAGTATGAATGTGTAGATTCGTAGCCATTCCATTCGTAGCCATAAACGATAAGTAGACATGAACGACTACAACTAAAGCGTAGTAAATCAGTGTTAGGCGATGTGAGTGTAAGAGTTAAGTGACATCGGCAATATCATTTAGAACATCAGACACAAGATAAATAATACAAATCATCATTTTTTCTCAAATCAAATTCAAGAAACACTTAAAGTTTTGTGGAGATCTTCTTGATGTGTTCCTGCGTGTGATAAAGTCCCGCGGGTCACTTGGTGAAGTGCCCCAGCAGGCGGTCGCTGAAGGTGATGTGGCTAAAGAGGTGTGTGATGGCGGGGTGCGGTGGCGCGCGGGGGGCCCGGCGGGCGGCGCGCGCGGTGGCCACAGTGTCTCTCGCGTGCGCGCGAGGCACGTCCCCGCGGAGCGCCAGCAGGCGCGACAGCTGCTCCTCCGACATGGACGGACACTTCTCCAGCAGCCCATGCAGGTCCAGGGATAGCATCTCGATGTCCTGGCAGCGGAGCACCTGGCCGGAACGACGTTTTTTAGTTGTTTAGTCTTAAAAAAGAATCTATCAGTCTATCCGAGCGGATCTTAGCCTGCATCCACCTTATAATAAAGATACCGGCGACTGTTAGTTAGCTCTTCCGGCTTTTCATACCAAACATATTGAGATTGGTTTAATTTTAAGACACGAGAAGGCAATTGTTTCAATGTTGGAACTGAAAAAAACCTACATATAAATATATTTAAAGGGAGAAGTCGTTATCGGAGGAGGAGGGACGTAAGCGGTCCTGCGAATCCATTTTAGTAGCCTTCCGGGCTTCAGCCTGCATATTTAATAACTCATTAAAAAATCGGCAAGTAGTACCTTTTCCCTATGGCTGCAATGACTCACTAAAATTTGAGGAGACTCGAAACGAAATGAGGGAACTCTGAAGAAAAGTCAGTTGCATCCTTGCCTCCGCACATAACGCACAACCCATCGGCGAAACTTTGGAGGTGAAATTTGGTAAAATTTTAGTGTTATTGTTAATGAACTGAATGATTTATATTTCAAAACTTTGACCATAATACCTTTGTTGATACATCTATCTGATGAATTAGCATTTACAAAAACCAAAGGCCCGTCGCTTAGCAGTAAGAGGAGTGCAAACAGTACCTGGGAATGTGACAATAACTGTAGATTTAAGGGATTTCTTAAAAATGTACAGACACGCTCACCTTCTCTGCATTCGGTTCTGTCTTTACCTAATCTAACTTGAAACGAACCTACCAACGCCGCCTCTGAAGTACATTATAGAAATGAACTGATAATAGTTCTTGAGACATTCTCTAATAGACTGCTCATACAAACTATATTAAAAAATTTTAATGTCCTTCATAATAACATTATTATTAATTTTTTAAATTTTTAATTGTGAGTGTTAAATGAAGATTATATCATGTAGCTAGCATTATATTACTGCTATCTAATAAGACATGACATTTCGGCTACAACAGATAACATCACTTACGAACATCACTGCAGGTAACTGAAGATGTCATTGATATATACAAGATATACTTATTATTCGAAATAAATCGAAAAGGCAATCCAGTTGCTGTACAATCCTCAAATTTTTCAAAAGTCAACTTTTGGGCCCCTGGAATGAATGCCTTCTATGCCTCTTGCCAATGAGCGGTTTTTGTACTTCCGTGAATAGAGGACGGTTCCAGCTGGTATTATAGGAAAGAATTTTTTTTGGGTGCAGTAGAGCCGATAATTTTTATACGGAATATTGAACTCGAATTATAAGCTGGATGAAATACCATGAAGTACGTATTTCATTTTTAAATATTTTTTGTTATTATAGTTATTGATCCTATTTTGGACTTAGGTTTTAACAATTTTTTTTTCATCTGAAAATATCTTAAGAGCATAAAAAGTGTGTTTTAGTTTTCATAAGTGCTATGGACGTCATTGATAAAAACTTTGACTTCTTACACAGGATGCAATCATTAATTTAATCAATTTCCAAATATACTACTTACTTCGGCCAATAAACTGATGACTTCAAACGGCCAGTCCACGTTGATTCCTTCCGCATTCAAAGCAATTTTCTTGAAAAACGATCGTAATTGGTTTGCTTCTTTCACTATCTTCACTGCTGCTTGCTGAGCTTCTTCAGCAGTCTTAAACGTTATCTTCTTGGACAACATCGCAGTTATATATTTTTTGTACACGAGATTTTGAGCCTCGTTTATAACATATTCGAAATTCTTTTCTCTCAAATGATTATAATCTTGGAAATAATCTTCGAGAGTTACACATATCGTATCCACGGGTATGCTGGAGGTCAGCCACTTGGCAGTAAAGAGGTCGTCGAAATGCTCCTCTAAGTCCAGGAAAGCTTCTTCCAGTAAAAATTTTGCTGCTTCATCTCTCAAATTCTGCGGACAAATAGTAGTCAGTAAATAATTTGCAGCTATTAAGTATGTAGTCAGTCGGTGGTGTGTGCTGCACCTGGAAGGTCTCCAGCAGGGTCTGGAAGCTGTGCTCAGCGGGCGGGTGGTGTTTCGCGGGCGGCCAGCGGCGCGCCTGCGTCTGCTGCGCCAGGCGCGCCAGCTGCTCGCTGTTGTTGACGATCGTTATCATGTGGTGAGTGAAGTACGCCATTCGAGAGCGATCCGCGAAGTGCGTATTCTGGAGACAAAAAACTAGGATAAACATACATACATATATACATACATACATTCATACATATATGTACATACATACTTATAAACTATTATATTACTAATTTACGTATATAATATTGTCGTACCTTAAATTGTATGACCCCTTCTCTATACATATTTCCGAAGCGGGTAACTTGTTCGATGCTCAGTAGCAAGGCCTTAAATGTTATATCCTTGCTAATTGTTTCAGTGACCTAAACGAAAAAAATATAAATAAATATTTTTACACTGCCAGATGCCAGAAGGCGCGAGTTAAATACAGGCTCCATATTGCTTAAGCTTATCTTTTAGACTATTTCTCGTGCTTGTCATATCAGATCCAGTTTTATTAGTTGGTTACTTTTCTGGACTGAGAACGACATTTCTACGTACAAATTTTTTTGGTCAAGCGTGAGTTGTTGACAATTATAGTCAAAAATAAATAAATAATAAAAAAATATACTAATAATTTTCTGCTTTCAACATTAAATAATTTGAGTTGTAATTAACCGAATGTGATCCCACAGCTGACCTGTAAATTCTGGTCGATCATCTGGAAGATGATGAGTGGTGCGTGTGTGTGGAAAGCGTTAGTGTGGGGCTCCACGTCGGGCGCGCGCTCCGCCGCCCAGCCCGCGCGCTCCGACGACAGCGCTTTCTCCATCCACTCCATGTAGTTGGCTTCCATCTTCTACAACATTCCAGGAACAGTTATATAGTACCAGCGCATGTCTCTTGCACAGCAACGGCGAGTGAATCTCACTTGTAAATATTCGTCTTGTAATTGCTTCATGGTTTCACTGTCGAGGAGGGGCCGCAAGGTGGATACGTCGATGTTGACCTCTGGGCTGCCCATCAGCTCTGTACCGGCGTAGGTATTCAGTATCCATGACAACAGAGTTACGTATTCGTTACCCTCTAACCCATTCTGAACTATATCCTGTAACTGTAAATTAGGAGATATCTCAATAAATTTGATCCCGAAATAAAAACAGACGACATATTAAAACCAACTTACACTGGAAGATAAGCAAGTGTGATACATATTAACGTATTTCTCGACGATGTCGTAGTGCGGCGGAAAGCACGGAACACATAACGTTTTTACGACCCTCAAGTCTTCCAAGATCAGCTGCCTCAATAGCTCGAGGTACCTGATGAGCCACAGCTTGTTGTCCTCGCGCTCGTCCACACGCGTGCCCTCGACGCGCTGAGCGACCGCACATTCTAGAACTTCGAAGGCTTTTGTGCGCCATTTCTTGGGTCTCCCCGGAGGCATGAACCCGGATTGATCTTGTTGCTAAAATTAAATACAAAAAATAGTTCAAATAGTAAAAATTATTAATATACCTCTAGTCAGTGCATGTTAGAAGGCTATTAAGCATATTTTTAACGTTATGTTATATATTATAGTACCTGAAAAATGAATTACCTGAAGTGCCATCTGATCCCTTTTTTCTTCTCTCTCAATGATTCTTAAAGCTGTAACAATTACAGTGGGTTCCTTCCTAACAGTGTTTAATGTTCGAGCTAAAATTAGCTTGATCTGTTTCTCGAGAAGGTTAGAAACCATCTCGACATCCTCGAAGTATGCTTTCAGCATAATCTTATCATGGGATGACTGGTTTGGCAGTCTGTGCAGCTCATAGAGTAGGTCATCTCTAGAATTTTCTAAATCACTTAAACACTAAAAAAAGGAATGTATTATAGACAAATAAAATATAAACTATATAGAATTATTAAAAGATAATAATAATACTATATATACCTGGTGAGCGTGCAGAAGCTTTCCTTCGCCAATCCATTGCTTGGTTTTAGCCACACTCTCTGGCACTGTAAAGATATGTTTTAAGCTGTCCATAGCTGTGACATACTGTGAGTGACGAGAGTCCTCTTCCCTCACAGCCTGCAAGGAAGCTACCAGGGGAGGCACACTTTTTAACAGCTCTTCTAATTCATCCATTCTAAAATTATTGCAATAATGAAAAATATGGGTCAAGTCATAATCCAACAAAATAAATATTGTAGTGCAAATTGACAAATAGTTTTTATCGAAAATAAGTTTATAAAAACATTTCTTTTACAGTTAAAAGTACCATAGTTAATATAATAATGTAATTGTATGAATGGTATTACTTTGAGCTAATTTGACAGACGTCATCCAAACACTCCTGCAGTTGTTTTAAGCCGACACTTACTCCGTCCAGTTTTCCTTGGACTGCGGATTTCAGTTGAGCCTCTATAGAAGCTTTCTTGTGGGTAATCCTCTTTTTATATTGTTCGACCTAATAAGAAAATAACGTTATTATACAAGAGATAATTCACTTCTCTCTTATGTACGCTACACAAGTTCGAGAAAGATGTTTTAATAAATTTTCGTAATTTATTAGTTACAAGTTTATAATTGTAAATAATATGATAATAATGAAACAGCTTGTGGAGGATACAATAAAAAGATTTGTTTCCTAAAATAAAGAAAGCAAGGTTTATTGGATAATATTTCTTTATTTCAAAACACCGAACTGGATTTGCCTATGAACCAAATTTTTTAAACATACTGTCCTTCTTCTGTTTTATAAGTAGGTTAATAATGTTAGTTAAGTGATACAACCTTATCAGAACTATACTGCATGTTACTGACTAGTAAAAATTTTCATTGCATTTTTCCTTTACATTGTTTTGTATAGTAGGTAATAGTTGTTCAACAAAAACACTGTACTTGGTGGACTTCCTCAGTGTCTGAGCTGTTTCTAAATTTGTCTGTAAATATGTTTACTACGGCCACACGATGCTTGTGTAATTTCTTGTGTCAGAAAAATGAAGCTCGCTCACAACAAATACATAAATTTTGGTTAATCAAGACTGCGACTAACTGACCAGTGTGTTTTTTCGAATCTTGAATCTTGAATATGGCGAAAACCAGACCCTTTAATGAATTGTGAATTACATAAAAGGTTCAAAACTATAAAGCCTATATAGTATATCGATTATTGTAATCAATTTAGGCTCATAAAGGTATTTACGTAATCCGAAAAACAGATATAGAAATATTAATATCATGAACCAATTTATACCAAATACTAATTTATTAATAATGTTAAGAATATAAATATAATTTAAAAAAATACGTTTTATTGCCCTTAACCGCGTGTCTATTGTTTGTATTTCTTGTGAGATTCTATCGTACTTGAACAATGAAATTAAAATCAATTTTAAGTGAATTTTAAAGGGCCCGATCTGAAAAGACCCCGAGTATATGTCAAGTAAGGACCATACGCTGATTTTGTACGCTTATTTGCCCTAAATTGCCAAGGTCTGCAACGAGGAAAAGTGGGCCCCGAAGCGCCACCTACCGTCCAGGGTAAGGCCCAAATATTTTATATGGGCCTTAACCACCACCTCCGAGCTTAACAAAGGTGATGTGAAGTCACCTGAAACGCACGTCTCTCGTCTCGAGACGCGAATCTCTAGGTCCCTCCGTAACGACCGTTGAGAGCGAAGCTCTTGAGCTCATCGTACGCATCGTTGTTGAGCAACTAATCTACCAATTAATCGAAAAACTAGTTGACCAAATAATCGCTCAATTAATCTACCAAATAGTCGATCAACTAGTAGAGCAACTAATCCAGCAACTAGTCGAGCAAGTAGTCTACCAACTAGTCGAGCAACTAATCTACTAACAAGTTGAGCAACTAGTCAAGGAACTAGTCTACTAACTAGTTGAGCAACTAGTCAACCAACTATTCTACCAATTAATTCAGCATCTAGTCCAGCAACTACTCTACTAACTAGTCCAGCAACTGGTCTTTTAACTAGTCCAGCAACTACTCTACCAACTCTTCCAGCAACTAGTCTATTAATTAGTCCACCAACTAGTCAAGCATCACTGGTGTACCCCAAGGCTGCGTGCTATCCCCAACCCTGTTCCTCCTGCATATCAATGATATATTGGATATTTCCAACGTACATTTTTATACGGATGACAGCACTGGGAATGAAAACGTCGACGAGTGCCGAAAGAAACTTGTGTCTTCTGTCTCTAAGAAATGTCGGAGACCCAGTGCTCTGTGAACGGCTGGACTCTTTGGCATTACGTAGAGACGTGGCTTCCTTGTGCGTCTTTTATCGCATTTACAACGGGGAATGTTTCGAAGAGCTATTTGATTTGATGCCGGCCGCCGAATTTCATCAACACACAGCACGTCACCTCCTGTGTTACCATCCCTACCAGCTGGAAGCGTGGCGTTGTTCCACTGTGCGGTTTTGAAGGACCTTTCTTCCCGTACCACTAAGATATGGAATGAACTTCCTGCGGCGGTGTTTCCAGATCGATACGATATGGGTACCTTCAAAACAGGCGTATATTCCTACCTCCAAGGCCGGCAACACTCTTGCGAGTAACCAGATGTTGCCAGAGTTCGTGGGCGGCAGTGATCACATTCCATCTGTGACCCGCACGCTAGTTTGCCCTCCTCTTCCATAAAAAAAATAGCAAATTTTTGAGCAATTGACTAGTTGCCGAATATAACAATTGACTCAACTAGACTAATTGCTTCTACAACTAGTCGGGCATCAAGTCAATCAACTAATAATAGTATAACTTAGTAAAGAAACAACTTGTATGACAAATACTACAACCAGAACTAGTATAGCAAACTGGTGTGGTGAATTACCAGTAAAAATATATATCTAGCAAGATATATACATTATTGTCAAGATGTGTGTATTATATGTTATAATAAGCCTTATTTTACAGCAGGTTTGTAAAACCCATATTACTATAGAGACAATTAAAAGGTACAAATAATAATAATTTAACTATTAACAAAACTAAATATATAAATAATTTATTTTATTATATTTACTTACTTTACTTATTCTTTCATTCAAATAAAATGTAAAGATTTACCATAAAAACCATAAAAGCTATACTGTAAAAACCATAAAAAGGTGTTTGCTTTATTAATACTACTCCTAGACCATGGAAATGCATAGTTTTTTTTTTATATAATTTAAGTTGTCATTTCAAATATTTAAGAAAATGCATAGTTTTTTTTTTATATATTTTAATATTTTTATAATTTTATTAGTACTTCTAAAAAGCATTATATTTATTATAACTTTGTTATATTTTATACTTTAGACTAATTTACACTAGTCTTAAATGAAATTCAACAGACTTTTGAGATTTGTTTGATTTTTACTAATATTATTTATATTTTATTCCCTTGTCATATTCGTTATAAAAATCAACTGTACAGTTCAGCCAAAACCAACTCTTTAGAACCCAACTCTATACAGGCTAGCTTTTGTTTTTATAATCAGAAGGTGCAGAGGAAGAGCAGCTACCATCCACAGTGACACTGTTTCAAATTCATAGTGACTGAGGTTGGTCGCTAGAAGCTGCACCGACGATCTTAGGTTTTAGCGCCAAGTTACACAACAGAAGTCCTAATGACTTAAATAACTTCACCAGAAAGTTCTTTATCCTCCGTTACAGGACTTTTTTCAAACAAGAAAATATGTAATAAGAACCTTCTCAAGTTGACCGGGTCTTTGCATCATATTCATGACCATCTTTTCCGCCGCTGCTTTAGCTTCTTCTTCAATTTCGTCCATAGTACTCATTTTTATGATATTAAATATTCACCCACCCACAAGCACAAAAACAATAATTAAAATTAATTTAAATTTAAATAAACACAACGCTAAAGTTTTTGTTTTAAGATTACCACAAAATCTAGAATATAATCTATAGAATATAATCTAATTATAACACAATCAACTACTATAATTATTTAAAAAAGAAATGAAAAATATGTAAAGGTTTTTAGTTTCGATACTTGACAAGTGACACTCTTGACAGTGATATAAAACTTATTATTTAAAAAAATATATTGTCCGATTTACGACTAAAGAATTTGTAGACTAAGCCAGTTGGCAATCGTCATTCTCGATAGAGAATAGTATAGATTTTAGTATAAGTCTATACTGACCCTAAACCAACAGGTTGTCTCTAAAAATAAACTGTGTTAAAACCCTAGGAAATACTTTTTCATTCTATTAAATTAATTTTCTTATTTTTAATAGAGCAAACTAAAAATATACTGAAAAATAGACGACGAGGAATTTAAAAACTGTTCATCTGAAAATTAGGTTTCTAGTAAACGTTGATATGAACATTTTAATACTGATTTGCAAAAGTTTCATGACTTGTTACATCATCCAAATTAATTCAGGCTGAATAAATACAATTTCAATTTATTTGGTAAATATATTTCAAAAAGACAAATTCATTATATATCGTTAGTTTTTTCGATTATATATATGTTTTTAATTGTATAAAGGAACACGGAAATTCTTAACGATTCCTTTAAAATGTACATTACGCTAACGCAACGTTGCCCTTATTGCATATGTTTTAACAGACACTTTAAAAAATTATATGGTTCTCTCTAATTCTCAACTAATAAAGGATTTAATTAACTTCGAAAACATTAGCCTTTCCTCCGTCACGATAATAACAAAAAAAAAATCTTAACATTTGACAGTTGTAAATAACATATTTAAAAAGTAAAATTATTAAAAAATATCAATATTTTAACAATTCACTAAACTATTATCGCTATAGTTTTATGAGTTGGAATCGTGTTTATTGCTAAATAAAACAGATCACTATACAGTCATTACTAGGCAAAAATCTATATAAATTGCGGAATCTTAATATTTTTGTTAAATCAAAATCAATTATAAATATGTGGTCAATGATAATTTTAGTTGTTTTATGTATAATAGCCTACATGATTACAGATGAATTAATACCTAAGTTAAAACATCTGTTTATAAACGCTGGATTATATGGTATAGATCTATGCAAGGTTTCACAAGAAAAAATGTAAATATCTAAATATCTTAATCTGTACATTTTTACTTAACAGTGATAATAATAATCTTTATTTTTTTTTAGACCAGAAGCTCTTGGTGTTGTATCGGGATGTACGTTCTTAGTAACAATATTTTTGTATATTCCAATAGTGTTTGGTAATGGTCTAATGGATAGGGGAAATTTTCCTCATAATGAAGTGAGGCTATATTTTTTTATTTTTTTGGTGCATAAGAATAAGATCGATTATTGGATATTCTATTGGTTCTAGAAAAAAAGTCATTTGAAGTAACAAAAACTATAATTAAACCAAAAAAATTACTTACAGTTTGCAGAACTACTAGCAGCTTTGCTTTCCATATGCTGTATGTTGTTATTAGGATTTGCTGATGATGTACTAAACCTCAAGTGGAGATACAAACTACTCCTGCCTACAGTGGCCTCACTGCCATTACTAGTTGTGTACTATGTTAACTTTAATTCAACAACTTTTGTTATTCCTTTACCTTTGAGACACTTGTTTGGAGCTTCAATAAATATCGGTGGGTTACATGTCATGTAAAATTATTTACACTCTTTTTTGGTTCAACATTAAAATAATTATGATTAATAATTTTCTCATTATTTCAGGATCTCTATATTATATATATATGGGAATGTTGGCTGTTTTTTGCACAAATGCCATCAACATTTTGGCTGGTATAAATGGTCTAGAGGTAGGCCAGTCTGTGGTAATAGCAGTGTCTATAATAATATTTAATTTACTTGAGTTAAGAGGAGATCAGTTTAAGGCTCATTGCTTTTCTTTACACATAATGATACCTTACCTTGCGACTACAATAGCATTGTTCAAGCACAATTGGTAAGCATTTATTTACTACACATACATGGATTATAAAAACGGCTACTTGATATTTATTTTACTTATCTTGTCTTCTAGGTATCCATCCAGAATTTTTGTTGGAGATACATTCTGTTATGTATCTGGTATGACATTTGCCGTTGTTGGAATTCTCAGTCATTTTAGTAAGACTGTTCTTTTATTTTTCCTGCCTCAAATCATAAACTTTTTGTACTCAGTACCACAACTTTTTCACATAATTCCATGTCCTAGACACAGGTTGCCTAAGTACAGTGCAGAGACTGATTTGCTTCAAGCAAGCAGAACAGTTATAGCAAAAAAAGATATGACTTTTATAAGTAAAACAATTATATTGGTGCTATCAAGACTTAAATTGATAAATATACATGAAGATGAATCTTCAATAGTCATGAATAACATGACTCTTATTAATTTATTTTTAATTAAGTTAGGTCCAACATCAGAGGTTAGATTAACTAGTGTTTTATTGGTCTTTCAAATATTATGTACATGTGTTGCATTTTTAATAAGATATCCTATGGCCTCATATTTCTATGATGTTTAAAACTTTGTGAAAAAAAGGGGTGGAACTATTATATTATATTTAACATATTTTATAAAATTCAATCAAAGGTTAATAATCCTTGATAATACATGAAACTATTGTGTTTTTAGGCTCCTCAATTTTGAAAGTCATATACACCTCTCATTTGATGCTGTTGATTTCATAAAGATCACACATACTTTGGAAAATAGAATATAAGATGATTCAGTGTTTCTTTATAGGTAAAAGATAAGAACAGTTTTTTTTAATTATACATTTATATTATACCAAAGTTCTATTTTGTTTAATTCAATTTATTTAAATAAAGATATTATATACATTTGTTTTGTATGATTTTATTTATATGTTTACAAAATATTTGTAAAATTTTTAATGCAATATGTAAAATATAGCAACCAAAACTTTTAGAAGAGTTTAATTAAAACGAAAAATGAAATAGTGAATTAAAAGCATGCACCATAGTATCTTTAACATATTTATTCATTGTAGGCAAACTATAAATTATAGAAATATTACTTTATTTACAAACAATCATTTTAAAATATATCACACAAACATTTATAGTAAATACTTAATATTTGAGATTATTCTAGTATACAATGGCTTATAATATAAGGAATGTCATAACATTTCAAAAGCATTCCACTCAATTTAACAAATTCATTAAATAATGTAATTTTTTATTTAGTTTTTGTTCTTGATAACTTATTAGATTGTCAACCATCATAGCTATTTTGTGTATGTTAGTTTAAATATTTGGACAACATCTTGTTTGTTTAGAAGTTTAGTTTTTAATATATTGTATAAAGTTCTTGTGTTAAGTTATCTGCATTTAGCTATTAATTTAATGTAACCAAATATCATACAAAATATTATCCTCGGGATCATTTTCATTGATAACTCTTAAAGTTTTGAGGGTTTGTAAGTAGAATGTTAGCTCAGAAGTCACAACACCATGCTGGGGGCTACCATTTGCAACTATGTTCATTTTAGTTAACTGTTCTCTTAATTTATCCTTAAAATTATCATGTACTTTCATATAAATCTTCCTGATTTGTTCTAAAGGCAAAATATCAATTAATGCTTCATGCAGTTTAACAAGATGTTTAGAAATGTGCCTAAATGTCTGTGAAGGAACAGGTGGCTTAGCCTCCCAGCCACCCAACTGAGAACTGAGCTTATTGCTTACTATCAAACAAATTTTACTTTCGATTTCTTTCTTATGACCTGCTATGTCACTTTCAATGCTGGTAAAGCCAGAGAGAGACAAATCTTTTGAGTGAACCTGTTCTAACAATTTCATTATCAATGGTAAAAGCCAAAGTATAACTTGCAGTGACCTAGACACTAATGCTAAATTTGATGCAGTAATTGTTTTTAAACCTGCACTTTGTATAGCACCAGCTCCTAAAACTAGCTGACAGCATCGAGAATTAAATAATCTTATTAATTCTAACATACAGTGCACCAAATATTGAACAATGTCTGGAGATTGTTTTATTGCATCACAGTATTCTAATAAAATTTTTATCAAAAGTTGCACAGCAGCAACAACAGCATAGCTTTCCTTATTTATAATTAAACATTTACCATCAGGTTTCCCACTCTCATAATAAACTGTGGAAGGTATTTTGCCAGTGTCACATATTTTATTTATCGCACTTTGTAATTCATATGGTACATCTGCAGTTTTCCACCTTTCAGTATTAAGAGCAGTAGTAAGCTGTACTCTTCTATCAGAATGTAAATTTTGAATATGTTTCATTGCAAAACTTCTTAATGCCAATTTCATTGAATTACTATAATGTCCAGTTATTTCTTCACATTCCTTTGAAAAATTCTCTATTAAGTTTGATAACTTTGATAATTGAGTTAAATCTGTGAATAGATTATTTTTGTCTGTCTTGGTAACTAAAAGATTAGCACATCTTTCATTACTGTAGTCAGACAGTGATACAATAAGTTTTTTTATATTTTCATCAATTAATAAAAGTTCTTCCTGTGTCCATATATCTTCACTATCATTTCCTGTGATATCACTCATTTGACTAACATCCAGTATTAAATGACAGAGAGATAAAATTCTCCTAAATAAATTAACTATATTTGGAGTGATTTTCTGGAGAAAAGTAATACCTTCATTACAAAACAGACATGTATCTGTATTTGAACCTCTTAATACAATTTCTGTACTAAACTCTCTTTCTGATATTATTTCTATGACACATTGTTTTATTGTTGTTTGAATTGAAGTCATAGCCTCGGTTTTGAATATATCTAAAAAGTCTAGTTCTTTCAAACGCAATATACCAGAAACAATGGACACAATTTTGTCTCTTTCTGGTAAATCTGTGAGGTCTATTAGAGGTCTGTTAATATCAGCCACAATAAATCTTAAAAATTCAGTGCTTAACATTTTATGTATTAATCTTTTCATCTCTGTTAACTGAGGTGATAAATGTCGAAAGGCCTGTATGCCTGATAACCTAGTTGACAAAACTCTTTGTGTAGAGCTTATTAAATCAAGAGCTGCTACATAATCTGATGTACTTAAAAGTAGTTGAATCATAGGCTGTGTTTGTTGCACGGTTCCCATTAATTTTAAAAGATCATATACATTATTAAGATTCTTATCTATTCTTGTAAGGCTTATTAATTTTAAAGGACTATCAGTTAGATTTTCTTTGACATCTTTTATATCCTTTCTGGTGTTTTGAACAGTTCTAACAGCTCTAGCCATTTGCTCCATAATAGTATCATGTGAAAGCATAGCATGGAAAAATGCATCTGATTTCTGGGCAACCTGCTTTGATATTTTCATTTCTACTACATCAAGGTATGTGCTCAGTGTTTCTTGTAATGATCTTATAGTACTATTTATGTCTTGTGTATTTGATAGTCCAGGAAAAACTTTGCTAAAATTTTGAGGATCATTTAGTGCCAGAGATGGCTCATAAAAAATATTTGGTATCTCACATACAGTTTCCACAACTGGACACTTAGGTTTAACTGGTAAAGTCTCTTTAAGCTGACGGTGTCTTCTATACCTTTTAGATACTTTCTTACAATATGATTCAAAATGGGCTAGTGTTATTTCAGGCAAATATGGACTAGGATATATATCAACTTTATCTGTAAAACCATCACCCCATGTTTTAGTAAAAAAATTGTTTTGCTTGCCTCTGTTTGGATCATTTAAGACTGCAGGTATATTTTGTGATGAGGAATAAAATGTCCAGTCATTGTTAGTATCGGTTTTGTACAGATGATGCTGTCTGATGTGATACTTAAACCCTGCTTTTCGTAAATCTCCGAATTGTAATGCCGAACATATGCCGTTTTGTCCATATTGACATAATATAATAGTTCCTTCCTTAATACTGTGTTTTTCTTGAATATGCCTGTAATTAACATATAATGTTTATTTAATATTTACTATATTTTAAGATTTTATATAATATAATTTATAAAATTCCAAAAAACGATTTTCTCTTAATAATGAAATAAATAATTACAACATATTATTACATTATTAAGGATATGTCGTGAATTCTGTATTTTTCTGTCGTAGGTGTGACAAAAACAAATTCGTAATAATAATTCAGGACTAATCAGGCACTAACCTTTCGAATTCCGTGGCAGTACTGAACAGAAGGTTTGGGCAATGAACGCAGTTTTGCCATGCTGGCGTCCTATTTGAGGTACATTTGTCCTCCATAACATTTTTATTTAAATTGTTAATTTTATATTATATCTGTTAATATCACCTGAATGTTAAATTAATGTAAGGGACGAAAGTATACATGGTATTGATAAAAAGTACATAGGCCGTCAAAGTGACATTAATTTTGACAATACGTGACCTGTTTGACGACTACACGTCACAAATTTTTTAATTAATATGGTATATTTATATATTTTTATTATATTTATATATTTTTGCTTAATTTGTTTAAATAACGAAAATGGATATATGTAATGAAGTTATTATGGTCAACATAAAATTAACAGAAATATGTTTTTTTTTATATTTTTGTATGGTCGTAATGACTAGATTCCGTTTGATGGAAAGTGGTAAGGTAGTCGCAGATGGTAAATCACGCTTCATAATTTTGTTACAACTTAGTTTCATCTGGAAGACACCGAGGAACATTGTTTAGGAACAATGACGCAGGCAAGCTGTATTAGCCCTTCGCTTTACGAATAAAAAACGGCGCAGTATAGTGCTTCGTTTGGACAGGAGGGAAGTCCACGACGAACGAATGAGTATTTGAAGTGAGTCAGAACGTTAGACGATGGAAGGGGAATGTAGGAATTCAATACCAGCACACACTCACCAAAATATATCCTATAGAATATTGAGAGGCTAGTCACTTTATGCCTGTATTTGAGATTGTCGAGCGTAGCCCCAACCCGTTTAGGTATACCAATCAGTCAGTTTGTTCGCCTCTCAATTGAATCATCAGAACTGTAAGGTGACCTTTCGCGGTACTGACCACTATGTGACCACAGTAATTCAAACACGACCGGATTTGTGTTTAGAATTTAGAAGTTGTCCCGATGTCCTGTGTTGTGGAATTTTTGCTAGAAACTCAACATGTTCTTACTTTGGACTTAATACTCTGACAAAATTTGAGGTTTGAAGAAACCTCTATCTTTAACAATGAAGGCGGTCTCTGTAATGCAAAGATATATTTTATGGCACAGGTTGCCAACTGTCAAGTAAATAAATTCTAAATTATTAATTATTGACACTCCAACAGTACTTATAGACCAAAATATTTTTTCCTTTCTTTTCATAAAACAAAGAGAGAGAGGGAGAGACAGAGAGAGAATCCATTTTAAGCGTCTTTGCAGTTTTGTTATTTTATTGTTATTATAATCTAAACGCATTATTTTTTTATAAACAACTACAGTGGAGTCAATTTTTTTTAATAAAAAATAATATGTTTAAATTATAATCATATATATTTTTTGTAAGGTTAAGAAAAATTTTGGATGTATTTGAATTAATTCAAATTATATTGATAGGTGCCAACTTAAAACATCTGACACGCGGCAATCGAGCTTGCCGCTATGAAAAACTCCTAATCGGCAAATTATAACTCAATATAAATTTTAAAAAAATTAAAAATTCTAAACTTTTTTTCCATTTTTCGGTAACTTCGGCGGCCGATCTGACCACCTTCCCGTTGGAAAATCAACATAATTTTGAAAAGTGAATCTTACATTTAGATGCTGATTCCAAATATATCTTTAGTTTTTCAAAATTCGAAAAATAAAATTCGACAGACACACAGACACACATACAGACAGACAGATCGGAAGGAAAAACAGAGTTTTTCGAAAAAAATTTGATAAAACTACAGTAACAGTACAATAATCAACATAGACAACAAATCACAATTGTTTTTATTTTTTTCTGTCTCCACATATGTATATGTATTTGCGCATGGATAACGCAAAACCTACGTGACGGATTTTTGTGAAGTTTTGGTAAGGTGATATTAAAGATATCTTGATACTGCAAGATAATGTCTAATTCTAATGTATAACACTCGTTATCGTTTCTGCTACACTTTATAGGGAAATGGCTTACAATCGATATGAAATTCCTACTTCAAAATTTATTGATATTAGTAGGAGTTCTCCCTCTAAACACAACTCCAATAGAATAAAGAAAATTTATAAGAATGGTTGTTTTAATGATACTCATGAAACTATTTTATCAACTTTATACGTCAACTTTTTTTAAGTCAATACGTCACGCGAACGTTTTCGCGGTCAGCGTTAGTATCTAATAATATTCAATATATACCACAAACATCAAATAGGTTGAACGCGTCAGTTATGTAGCTTTTAGCGGAGGAAGAAAAAATTTATTTAGGTGTTCGATATGTTTTATTTTTATAAATTAAATAAATTATTTACAAAATAGCAAGTTACATTTTAAGTGATTATAATTATTTATCATAACGACCGATGCATTCTGTTTACTCAATTATATTATGTTATTCTATATTCTGTTTATTCTATATAACAAGAAAGTATCTATTCCTTCTGACAATGGTAACAGGCGCACGTCACAGCTGATTTAAATATCAAATTTCTCTCTCCATCCAAACATAAGACCTTTACTGGTATCTAAAACAGAAAATTAATCTGTAAATTATTTTTAGTTATATTATTGTAAATTTAAAGTTCTCTGATCGTTTGATGATACTAGTATGTCTTGCCAGCATGGAATTAATTATTATTTTCGATGTAATTGTGTTTTTGTTTTAATTACTATATATTTATAAATTATCTAGAATTGTCATAAAAAGAGTAGTAGTGTTTGTTCTGGCAATAAAGAAATAATTTTATTATATTAAAAGTACTGTTCCAGAGAGTTACAATACAATAAAATAGAAATATGCACACAATCTGATTACTTTTAAATATAAAGACTTACAGATAATAAATCTTTATTACTTTTTAATTTATTTCAGTATTGATGGGCTATTTTTGATGTGCGCCCCCATAGATGCACGGAGTGAAGTTTTACCTAGTTAATGTTAAATTAAGAGTACATATAACTCACGTCTTCGGACTCCATGATATTGCAGCATTGTCCTAATGAGGTGACGGGGTGTCTCTTGAAGCCCAACATGATACTGGGTAGAGACCACGACTCGCAATACCCGCGGCATGCGTTCGTTGTTATCTTGAACTCCACGCAATCAGGAATACTTATATTTCTAGTGTGACCTGAAATATAACAATTTCTCGTACCATATAACTCATTATCAATTATTTGTTCAACAAAGCATCGTGGAAATTGAGTGTATACTTCAGTTATTTATATTATTATATGTTTTATTTTCAATAAAAAAACCTTGTCTATGGCACCCTGGTTTCCTGTAGGTCTGTGCGACAAGTAAATGGCTTATTGTTAAAAGTAAAATAAAATTTCTAAGAAACATTTTAATATGTCGGAGCTAGGTTCGAATGATCTCTAGTGAATGAAAGTCTCTTGAAGATTTCCCTTTTATTTACACAGAGTCTTGCTTTGCAGTTGTTGTTAACTTAGCAACCGAAACTGTAATTGTTTTTTGTTAAATTTAATATAAAATATAATCTGGTAGCGTCTTTAAGCTTGCCGCTTTTATTAATCTGTACTTTCTTAAGTGCGAAATTACAAATTAATCTTAAAATACTCTAAATAATATTATAATGTTTATTTTTCATTGTACAACAAATACAATTATTTGACGGTTTTGTTTATTATGTTTTTCATCTTGACGGTAGACAATCGACAAGTCAACCAGTGACATGAAGAAGTGGAATGTATACACCCTGAAGCTACTATCTTTTATCAGTGCCTTTATTTTATGAGCAGCCTATCATTATACATACCTACACTATATATCTATTTTCCATATACTTGTAAAAAAACATCGCATTCTTACATACCGTTTCTATTTATTAGTTTTAGTTCCATCATAACAAGAAAAGGGCAAACGCCAGCTGATTTATATGACAGAGTCGTTTGTGTAAGTATAGATAGACCGAGGTTCATTTTTTTCTGGAGGGGCGGACCTGATCACTTTTGTTTTTTTTGGCAGGTTACCGAGATTAGATTGTAGTTATATACAGTATAGAAGTGAAGTTTAACAGTGTCGATGTGGTTGTTTTGTTGTACTGACAGTGTGGGATCCGTACCACCGGCTCTAAACGTTGAAGACCTGGTCGCTTTGTCGTTGCTAGCATCATCATATACTAAAAAAAACAAAAAGAATGTTGGTAAACTCTGACATTATTGTTGGTAATAAAGAATTGAATATTTTAATGCAATAAGTACGCGTCATTAATTTAAAGCTAAAATGTAATGAGCTGTAGGTTTAAGTGAACTGTTATTAATTAAAGACTGCGCTTAGTCGGCGGCGCCTTTGCCATGTGACGTAATTCTAAAACTTTACACATATCTAGTATAGTGACTCATCAAGCAAGAGTCTTAATTTCACGAATAAAAATAATACTTAAATATAAAAATAATATTTTCAATTTATTAAGCCTATATATTTTTATATAAGTACTGATAAATAAAAAGTTGAATTTTATATATATTTTATTTATTGCACAGGTATATGAGCTTGTCGAAAATATGTATAAATAGGTCCTAAATTAAATAGTATCGAATTATACCTTTTTCTCTATAGTAAAGGTTTTCTTTAGTGATTCTGTTGACCTTATGTCTAAGGGATATAATATTGGATACTCCACCTGTTCGCCAGGGTTAACGGACTCCATCCGGAGTCAAGAGCAGTTTTTATTATGAGATCTTATTTAATATAAATAGCATTATGCAGAATTTTTTCTTTCATTATCGATTTTTTATATGCAGCTATTATCCTGTAATCACTTGGACAAAAATTGGCTTTCGCTTTCATATATTCTAATCAATAAGATTTCGGGAAAATTAAGCCTAGACATTTTTTTTAAATTTACCCAATGTTTTTTTTTAATTTTACCTAATGTTTTTATTTCGCTTTTAAACTTAACTTATCCAAACGGAAACACTGGCAAGAGCAGATATATTTATAATCTTGTATTTGTTAAATTTGTACGACTAGTTATATATTCCAAATAAGGGAAACTAGAAGATACGAAACAGTACATAGATACGTAGCTACATAATATCTTCTACGAGCTCCACGAATTCTAAGGCGACTCGCAGACATCAGACAAACATTCAACATTGAATACATGCTATATTTTGGTAAATCTATTAAATAATTCAAGTTAATATAACGATTTATTAATGTAAAAGACTAGTTTAAACTACTTTTTGGAGTTATTAAATAATTGATTATAATATTATAGATGTCAAGGTTAAATCTACCCTTAAGTAGAGTCGTTGCGCGGCAACAAAATATGTCAAACATTTGAATTATATGTATGACAGTCTATTTAGTGTTTGACGAATACTTTATTACAAAATGGCTCTAGATATGGATTATAAAATTTTAAATCTATATAAAACCAGACAGTATGATAAGTGCCTTAAATTGTGTGACGTTGCGTTGCAAAGTAAGAGTGACCGAATGTTGGAGTACGTACGAATGCGCACTATGACTGTTCAGGCTAAGATTGCCGGTAACGGATATGAAGAAGTGAACTACTGTCCTCCTCAAGATGACCTGTCATCGACTAATGTTGCTAAGACCCCAAGACCAGGAACATCTTTTCAAAGAGTTGTGAAAACTGCTCAAGGAGATACCAATCTAGTAAGTTCATATTATAATTATATTTTTGTAACATTGAGATCAGTTACTCGTATATTTTATTTAATGATAGTAGGTTTTTTTAAACCAATGTATATCATAAGGGTATACAACAATAACAGTACAATTCATGAACTCAGCTATAGCTTTCTGAAGAGAAATGAAATCAGGTGCAATTGTTTTATTTCAGCAAGCAGGCAATGCACTAAACTCAAGAGGAATGGTCACTACCTCTCACCCACGAACAGCTCGAACAGCTCTGTACACTGCATCTAGAGCTTCTAGAGCCGCTACAGCAATTGCCGGAGGGACAACTTTCACCTTAGATGCTCCAGTTACTCTTAGATTTCTAAATAAAGACGACCAGTTTTTTCTTTCGGCTGCTAAAACTTTGTTTGAATATATTTATTATTGCGAAGGAAATGTGCGAAAGGTATATCGTATATCATTTTAATAACACTAGTTTAGGTTTTTGTAACTATAAGCGATAAAGGTATACCACACGACAGTTGTTAGAGATTCACAGCCAGACAAAAAAAAAAATACAAAATTAGAATACTGTCTATGGAGTAACATTTTTTTAAAACATGCTAGTGGCGTAGGAATAATTGTTTTAAATATTTTATTTAAGTTGGTGTAAATTATTGCTTTATGATGATTTTCAGTCTAATGACTTATTAATAGCAATTAACGAGTAACACCTCAAAAATTGATTCTCAGAAATTTTAGTAAAACAAAATTATTTTATAGTTGACGTTGTACGAAAAGGGAAAGCAAGATTGTTGTAACATTCATATTTATGTAATAAATATGGGCTTGAAATAGATAGCATAGATATAGAATAAGGAACGAACAGACTACCTACAAAGTACTATTACTTTGTAAGCATTATTTAATACTTATTTTATTATATTTCACTACAAGGCCATGGAAGTTGCGTTTCAAGCACAAAAATCGGACGATACATCAGATTGGTGGTGGAAATTTTCTCTTGCCCGTTGTTACGAGACACTTGGAATGTACAGGAACGTGGAAGAATGTCTTAGAATGGCCTTAAAACAGAACAAACACGTAAGCATATATCTGCGACTGGTTGCAATGTATGTGGGTCTACAGCAGCCCCTCTCCGCGCTGGAGGTCTGCAGACAAGGACTGGCCGTATTTCTGGAGTATACACCTCTGTTATTGGAACAAGCTAGAATCCACGAGAGGATGGGTAATATAGCTGTAGCAGTTAAGTACTATAGAATAGTTGCTACTGAAGACCCCACAAACATGGAGGCCATTGCTAATATTGCAATGTACAACTTTTACAACGATCAACCAGAAATCGCTTTAAGATATTACAGGTATCAAATAAGTGCAATAACATTAGGTACAGTATGTGTAAAAAACTAATAAGTAAATTAATTTGTTCTAGGAGATTGTTAGCTACAAGTCCAGCTGGTCCAGAAATTTACAATAACCTCGGATTATGCTGTCTGTACTGTAATCAATGGGATCTAATAATCCCTTGTTTTAGACAGGCTCTTTATTATTCCACTGGTCCAGAAGCACAATCTAGCATATGGTTTAATATTGCTCACGTCGCTCTGGTAAGTTGATATAGAAATTATCATATAATTAAATCTTAAAAGTATAAATAAAATCGCATATAATATAAATGGTATTATGAAGAAAATCGTCTATTGCATATATGACTGCATATAAACTCCATAAATGGTTCCTCGCGATTTTAAACTACAAGGCACTACATTTGGTGCCAAAATAATGAAATCTTTTATTTCTATGGTTGTCTTTATTTCTCTGCATTTAATGTGCAGCTTGTATCCTATAATCATTGGACAAAAATCGGCTTACTCCATGACATAAGATTTCGAGAAAATCAATCCTAAAGATTTATTGTCATTTTATTAGTATTACACAATGTTTCAATTATTTTTTCAAAATGAACTACCAAACCAGGTTCTTTATTAAAAAAGTAATATTTTTTATTTTTTCATGTCAGTCAACAGGGGACTTGACGCTAGCTCGACGATGTCTTCTGGCTAGCCTCGCAATACACGAACACGGCTCAGCGCGGCGGGCGCTACAGGCCTTGGACAGACGGCTTAATATGCTCAAATCACAGACAACTTAAATTTTTAAATTTATGACAAATCATAAAAAATAATTAAATATTTTGTGTCAAACTATACTACATACAGAAGCTTATCAATCACCACTAATCTATACAGTGATGGCGATGGTGGAGATTACGATTGAAGAGAAAAACATAATAGCCTATATATATTTATTCATATAAAATAAAACAGGTTTTTAATTATTCTGAAACAATATACTACTTAGCAAAGTTGGAAGTATGTTCGTAGACTATTGTTTACGGGTGTGCTACGTGAGCTCGTAGACGCTTTGCTACTCATTTGTAAAAAGTCGCAGAGCTGTGGTAGCTACGGTATATTGTAGGAATAATTGTTATTATACTTTGTATTAAGGAAATGAGTTTGTTTTTTTTTTAAGTTATACACAATAAAGTTATCTAAATAAGTTTGTTTTTTATTTTTTTTGTCACTTTATTTCTACAGACATTCATTTTCTACGTAGCCGTATTTACATTTATTCTAAAAACATTAAATAATCATTTAGAGCTGGATCGAAATACTCCATATTACGAAGCTCCTCATATTTCAGCGCAGCTAACGAATCCAAAATTGGTTCTGGGTGAGTGCGTTGTAGAGCCTTCACTTCTTGTTTAACTTCCGCTTCAGAAGTAATACGCGAGACGTGTCGCTGTTTTATCTAAAAAATTTCACAGTATTTAAAATAATAATAATTATGGATTAGGTTACTCCAATACTAATACCAGGCTACGTAATAAAATCCAATATTATTAATTTATAATTTATTTTAATTTTAATATTTATTAATTTATAATTAATATTACTATAAGTGTTAGAAGTATTGATCGTTAATTTTATAATTATAATTATTGTCTAACCTGTTCAAGTGTGGACTTCGGAACATTGATGTTTTCCCAAGAGTCTAGTCCTTTAGAAATGATAAGGGGTTTATTATAATTAGTTTGTTTATCTTTCAAGGGGACTGCACTGCCAAATCCCATGTTAAAGAACATCTCTTTTGCTTTTCGAAGTAATTGCGGTTCTTTTGAAGAATAAAATAATAAATTAGCATTCAGGAGGTGTGCCAAACTTCTTAAAGTGGTACAGATGATTTTTTTTATTTCACTGTCTGCAAATTAAATATAAATTCATCTCCTTTATAAAGATCAAGTAACAGTTTACTATTCTATAACAGATAACATTATTCATAATTGTACTTTCACATGCAAGTGCCTAAATTAAGTCGCCTCTCTATTTTACTACTTACCATAGTTTTTAAATAAATCATATTTCCCCCCTATTATTATCAACTCGGGGTAGCGGGTAGAATTTGAATAATTTTCCTTCATTGCTTGATAACATATTTCTACCGTGTTCCATATAGCCTTAGTCTTGTTTAAATCTACCATGATACAGAAGAAACACATTCCTTTTATAGGAATTGCTTTCAAGACGCTTTGTAACATTTGTAACCTACCACCGTATTCCCAGAGGTGGCATATTGTCTTATCAACTCCGGGCTTTTGAGATGATTTTCTGCCGAAAGAATATTCTACCACTAAAGTCTCTCGAGGAGTATCAGTCTTTTCGAGAAAACTGTATAACAAATGTGTCTTACCCTGAAATTTATTAAATTTAGGCCTTTGTTATGGCTACATATTTTATTTGATGTATTTATAAATAAAACATACACGCAGTATTTAAAGTTGCAGATCCTTATTTATACTTACAACATTTTTACTACCAGCTAGTATTATAGTACGTGAAGTATCTTCAGATGGCTCATTCATTGTTTTGTTAATCATTTCCACTGCTAAATCTGGTATAGACATTTTGAAGATCAAAGTAGCACAGAGAAGCTAACTCCACAAATAGAAGTAAATCGTAGTTTTACTGTTTACAAAACCATAAAAGCTTCTATAATCAGAACAACAAAACAGAAACTATAACACCACCTACTACTTTTCTAAAGTCCATAATGTAAAGAATTTTCATGTCATTCGTCGTCATTCGTTTTGTTTTGAAATCTATTGCTTAGCAACTGTTTGCTAATGTTTTATTATCATCAATGCCAAATAGCGAAAGTAATATGAAAGTAGTTTAGATAAGGAGAATATTAATAACAAAAATAAGAAACCTGGAGTGGATCTATATCCGCCTCGTCAAGTCTCTTATTTACTGCAATGAAGAAGCCTTGTCCTATTGTGGTCCGACTATGCAAAGAGGTTAACGATCTGCTATAATACCTTGGGGTTGGATTTTATACGTCGGATATGGTACAAAAACTAGAAAAAAAAAACTACAAAGACTGGCATCAGTAAATTTCAACATAGTACACGGGGCTTCGAACTGGAAAATTCCAGAATGTGACCTCTTCTGACTTGAAGGTCGTTTTACGATGCTAAATTGACCCGGATAATTCCAAAAATGCTTCCAATAAGAGACGCTTCCGAGAATTCTCAACCAGTAACATATGATCTGAAATTAAGATTTGTCGTCATATAGACAGTAAAAATATGTATGGGAGTTAAAATAGATGTACGGGTGGGAGCTGTATAAGGAGATACGTTTCATTGACTCCGTTTATGATCAGATGGTCAAGCCCTGCCATCGGAAAATAGCGACATTCGTTACCGGCTTTGACTCATTGTCACGGACGGACCGAGTTTACTGAAGAACATTTATGTGGGTGGGTGCCAAAATAAAAAAAATGGATGAAATTGGATTTAGGATTCTATTCTTACCATGTGGAGTCCACTGAAACCTTCCTGTTCTGATATCTTATATCGACCAACGGTTAAAACCAATTCACCATCGTTATTTTCTAGGAGTAACTGGAAGGAGAGAGGCAGTTTTTTTTTTCTCGCGAATTTTTTCATGAAATATTTGAAAAAACCCATTTGAAATATTTGTCAGAATATTCGTTTTAGATATATTGGAAATTTAAGAATATATGTAATATGAGTAAAAACATTCAAGATATTTAAGTAAAATGTTGACAAAGCAATATAATAAATATCAAATAAAATATCAAATTTTCGATAATTTTCTGTTTTTTTCTTTCTGTAACTACTATGCTGATTACGATAAAATATTGTTTGGTATAATTTATTGCTTCAGTAAAAAACCAAAAGTAAATAAATTTAAAAAAAATAATAATATTGGTTTTGTTTTAGTTTGATTAGTTAATAAATGTATTAACGAAAATATTTAATAAAACAATATTGTTTTTTTTGAATAAAACCAATAGATACAAGGATTAGAGATAAAAAGACCTTTCTACATTTTTGAACATTTTCTTTCTCTATGTTTGGCTATTTTTATAGATAACAGATAAGATTCTGAGTGTAAATCATCAATGAAAAACAATTTAGAAAAAAAAATCTATACATTTATCAATCCACTATATAATAAATATAAATGCTGTATTTCAACATTAAGTAAAAATAAATTAGCTGCTTAATTCATTTAATCACCTACATGCTATGAGATCTAAACACAAATATTAGTTTGGCATAACATCACAATTTATAAATACTTTAAGTAGTAGTTGAATTAACATACATTAAGAAAAATTATTTTAAATGTGATTTTAGTTTATGGTACTCAACTTCTTTAGTTATAATCTCCTTGTTCAAAGTTTTCAGAATATCTTGGAATCTTTGCCTTAATGTCATATTCTCCATCCCAGCTATTTCAAGTTGTGTTCTCTGTCTCCTTTGTCTCAATTCTTCTAAATCAGTAACAAGCTGCTGCATTTTAAGATGTGCAGTACTAGTTGATGGTTTGTAGTCTCCCTGTTGCCCGCCATATTGCTTATTGCTTTTATGTGAAGCTGACGTTTTAACAGGAGATTCAAACATTTCTGACTTAAATTCAGTGGCAAAACTTTGTCCTTTGCTAAGTTCCACTGCGTTAAAAGTGCTGGTATCAGACAAGGGTTCATCATATAATGACATCCTGCTATCTTCCACATCAACACTTATATTTTCCTCTTCACCATCACTGTCACTGAGTGCATCGCCAAAAATATCTTCTACTTTAGATGGATGATTTAATTTTGGGGTATTGAGAGTAGTTTCTTTTTTGCCTTTTCCCTCGTCTGGTTTAAGGACAGTCACTTCATTCTTGGATCCCTTAAAAGTTTCTTCATCTTCTTCCTTAATTATTTCCCAAGTAAAACTTACAGCTTCATTATCAGCTCTGAGTAGTCGTTTTACTTCTTTTTCTATCTCAGGTCCCTCTGTACATTTTTTTCTAAGTGTTTTTCTGAAGCGGCGCTTGCGTACATTTTTAGTTGGTGGAGTAATACCATGAGGAAAGAGATATTTTTTATCAACTTTTAAAGGATCTTTTCTTTTATTTTTTGTAGGCGATTCCTCTTCAGTGCAAGAATCAATTTCTTCTTTACATATCATTAATTGGGAGATGTCAGCGGTTTTATACAAGCTTTTTCTGTCTACGCTTTTCCACGATTCTACAATAGTCGGTAAATCTACAATTTTGGCGTGTAACAACCAATGGTCAAATCTCACCTCTCCATGTCTCATATCATTTTCTATTTGTATAGTAAGCCTATTTTTAAACGTGTCGCCTGAGTTAATCAATTCACTTAATGCTTTTCCAGGTGCTTCAGGGATTCTCATTATAAATTGAGTTTCTAATTCTATAGGATAATCGACATCTCGTTTTTCACGACTCATTTTTATAGATCGATTGTTAAGTAAATAATTCGCTTCCAAATGTTTTAAATTAAGGATAATTCAAGCTGAACCTTCACTTTTATTCATCATTCGACACTTTTTTCGATTTTTGAATTACTGACAAACCAATGCAATGAACAGGTAGTTGATTTTTTAAGTTTAAGTTTTAAGTTTAAAATTGCAAAAAAAATGTGTCTTATGTGTAGATATTTTATTTATTTACAATATTTCGCCACAGACTACATTAAATATTAGTACAGTACAAGGTACAGCTGGTAGTAACAAAATTTAAAGAAATATAATTAATAGAGAAACTATTTTCAAATAATGCTCAATTCTGATATTAATTACATGACGAAAACTTTCAAATCATCGAAAAAGCTTCATAAACTCATACTCTGTGAATGGCTTGCTTATAGATTTAAATAATTTGTATACTCTGTGCGATGTTTGTAATAGTATTTCTTAATATATCTATTTTCTGTGGAATGTGAGTAGGTTTATGAAGAAGTGTAGAGTGATATGAGAAATTGAATTTTAAGTATCTGCTTTTGATGTAAATATTTTTTGTTATAATCGAGATTAACACTGTATGACATTTGTAATTTTTTAAAATTATATTAGGTGAATAAGTGCATTTAGCAAAACTCTTCAGCGTTATGGCTCATTGAGTGTAAGTGGGAGACATTGTCAAATCCATTTTTCTTTATTATATATTTGATTTTAGTTTTCATTGTAGTAATGTTAAGAGTTTTCTCAATAGTCAAAAATAATAAGCATTAAATATTTTGTGTCCTGGAATTTTTAGATACCGTTATTTAGAAGCAACTAAAAGAGAAAGGTGCATGAGATTATGTATCATAATATATTGACTGAGTAACCTACATAATAACTAATTGTTTTCACTTCTCGCTTTTCCGTCCTTCGTTTTGAAAAATATTTTTTCTAGCTACTCAACCAATACTACAAGTTTATGGATATATTGAAAATACTATATATACGCAATTTTCTACTTTAGTTTACTTTATTTGTCAATAATGTAAGAATCAATAAAATTGCATACTTCTATACTACACAATATTTTATAGTTTATCAAATATTTATAATAATCATAACTCACATAAAAAATAATAATAAATTAGAGTAATTTCTAATAGTTTTAAAATGTGTATGTGAAATACCTAAAAGTATTACTGTTGTAGTAACTGTTTATAACCTTTTGTGAAAAAAAAAAAACTATTTTTTATTTCATTATACTGTTATAAAGCTGTATTTCAGGTATTAAATAAAACACATTATTTTTATCAAATGAATCATATACTAGAGGCTTTTATTTATTAGGTTATTTTTAAAATAGCCACTGATTGACTTTCTATGGGGATTTACGTTAAGTATATAAATATAATTTTAATATACTGAATAAATATTAATTTATTTAAAACTTTCAGGTACTCTACAACAAAAAGGTAAAATATAGTTATGACTAAATATCAATTTGTAATTATATATACAAAGTGTAATTTGAACTCAGAACTAAATTAAAATATTTTTGAAGATGGCTGAAGTTGATCCAGAGACGCTGCTGGAGTGGCTGTTGACGGGTCAGGGAGATGAGCGTGACATGCAGCTCATAGCACTTGAGCAGTTGTGTATGCTTCTGCTCATGTCTGATAATGTGGATAGATGTTTTGAAAGGTAGTTATTGATTGTAATTTCAATTTAGTTGATTAGCAACATATGCTTGTAATTACTATTATAAACAATATTTTATATTTTGTTATAATTGTTTTAGTCTGCTATGTATATATTTTTATAATTACTATTATATACATATTCTCTTTTCTTATTATAACTGCTATAGTTTACTATGTACATACTTTTATACTTACTATTATAAATATATTTTCTTTACTTATTGATATTTTGTTATTTAGTTTACGATCTGTATATGATTGTAATTACTTTCAGAAACATATTTTATTTTCATATATTCTATTTAGTTATATATTTTATTTAGTTCATATATTCTTTTTTCTTATTATAATTGTGAATTGCTGATCCTTTACTTTTGTTTAGACATAATTTTTAAGACATAATACAAATACATTTTTTTCAGTTGTCCTCCTAGAACTTTTTTGCCAGCACTATGCAAAATTTTCTTAGATGAATGTGCACCAGACAATGTACTAGAGGTGACGGCTAGAGCTATTACATACTACCTGGATGTTTCAGGTACATAAAGTTGAAATGGGTGCCTTATAATTAAAATATTGATAATATTTATCACTATTATACTGATGACCTACTTTACTATCTGATCTGGTTTACATAAATGTTATTATTTGTATGTTTGATGATTTTATTTTAGTTTTAACTTCTTGCAATTATGTGGAAGAGAAACTACTGAATTGAATTTAGTATTTTTATGCATATAATTTACAAAATAATTTAATGATAGTAAAATGTTTACAGAAAAATTAACTCATTGTTTTATGATTACAGCCGAGTGTACAAGAAGAATTGTTGCAATTGAAGGTGCCGTCAAAGCCATTTGCAGCAGATTACTTACAGTTGATCCCAACAATAGAACAAGCAAAGATCTTGCAGAACAATGCATTAAAGTAAGTCCCTCTGACTAACCACGTGTGTATGTATGAGTCATGGTATAATACACACTCGACCGGATATATGTTGTTGCTCAATAATTGAATTATATTTATATATCATTGTGTGAAAGTATACTATGTTTGATGATTTGTCAATTTATAATTACCATTTACCAACATTTCATTCAGATTATGACCAACTTTCTATTTTTATTTGAGTAACTAAAAATATATTTCTCTAAATTAACTATAAAGCACATTGTTTAAATAAATAGTGAGAATTATTTAATAATCTAAATATAAGAGATTAGTAGCTTAGACAACAAAAGAATATTAAATGATAACACAATCGGTGCCATTCCTTAGAGTATATTAAGCAGATATTCTTATTAAATAAACAACTGTAAATTTACTTCCCTGTCCCACGAATGGCTGAAGATTATTCACCACTTGTTTTTATAAATAGTGATAATGAAATTGCTGGGTATATTAATTTTAATCTTTGTATGCGTTCCTTATAATAGTATTAGAAATAAGAAAAATTATTTTCGCCCAGAAGTAAACGAAAAAACTGTACTAGTTTTCATTTCATTCCGGTGCATAAAATTACCCATTTCAGAGATTTTGTCACTTAAAACTTAAAAAAATATTTTTAATACTATAATACATTTCTACCTTTCTATAATAGGTTCTAGAGTTGGTCTGCACTCGCGAGGCCGGGGCGGTCTGGGAGGGTGGAGGCCTACCCTCGGTACTACACTTCATAACTCATCACGGCACCTCGGTGCACAAGGACACTCTTCATTCCGCCATGGCGGTAGTGTCGAGGTACATAAGTGAATATTGAAGTACCGTCTGTCCATCCGTGACGAGTACTTGTGAATCTGTCGGTGTGTCGGTGCAGGGTGTGCGGCAAGATGGAGCCCGGCGAGGCGTGCGGCGGCGCGGCGGTGCGCTCGCTGTCGGCGCTGCTGCGGCACCAGGACGCGCGCGTGGCCGACGCCGCCCTGCGCTGCTTCGCCTCGCTGGCCGACCGCTTCGCGCGCGCCAGGGTCGACCCCGCGCCCCTCGCGCAACATGGCGAGTGCACTTGCATATAGAGACCGTGCGCCTTGTAGGGGCTTCCTGGTTGAGGTCGAAATCTTCGGTAGGTCGGTGCTAAGGTCTCCGATCGTTGCAGGACTCATTGAGGAGTTGGTGCGGCGGTTGGGTACCACGGAGAGTTCGGATGACAAATGCCTCATGCCCTCCGTGTCCACTACTGTCAGTTTGCTGTCCACGCTGTGCAGAGGATCGGCGCAAATTACTCATGTGAGTTTAGTTCTGTACGGAAATGTTACATTGCACTGTTAAGAATCACTGTTTACAATCTTGAAATTTATTTATATATTCATTTCTATCTAGTTTATTTATACTATCAAGTCAAAGTTGATATGAGTGAACAAACTGAAATTTTAGTAAACCGTGGTGCGAAAACAACATAAAAATAACATCCCACTACTAGGGTATATACTTTCAATTGAAAAAAGATTGTATCTTTCTAAATTCTTATTTTAAATATTTATTAACAATAGTCATACAATGGCTTATTATCGAACCGTTAATGATAAAAGATGATACTATGGAAGAAGTTAGTGCTTAGTTTGTGAGGTGTTAGAGTATTTAGGAATGTAGTTGTCGTCAGAATTTTCTATCGTTGATATAGGCATTATTTTCATCAGATTTTCAGTGCATTATTATTTCTAAGATATAAAGTAACGAAAATATAAGTATGTAACTAGGTTGAAAACAGATTTAAGGTTCTTCAAAGGAGTTCTGATGTCTTTTTTGTAAAATTGTTATGAATTTCAGGATCTAGTTCGCCTCGACCTATGTTCGGCGATAGAATCCGCAGTGCAAGCCGACGAGCGCTGGTGTCTCGAGTGCATGCGGCTTGTCGACCTGCTCCTCGTTCTGCTGTGTGAGGGGAGACACGCTATACAGACGTGAGTTCTCTATGACAACGTTTAGTAAACCAAAGTCGGGGGAGGAACAGAAAAATGCAATAATCTGTTTGCAGTAGCTCTAACCGCATGGGCGCGGCGTCGGCGGGAGGAGCGGGGGGCGCGGGCGGCGCGGGGGCGGGGGGCGAGGGCTCCGGCGCGCCCTCGCGCGGGGATAAGTCGCACCGCCAGCTCATAGACTGCATCCGCGGTAAGGATACCGACGCGCTGGTGGCCGCCGTCGCCGGGGGCTCCGTGGACGTCAACTTCACGGACGACGTCGGACAGACGCTTCTGAACTGGGCGGCGGCCTTCGGTACTAGGGAAATGGTCGAATTTTTGTGCGAAAAAGGTCAGTATCTCGCAGACCGGTACCGGGTGTCGCGGTTTCGATATCATTTAATTAATGCTAATATCATTTAATGCGATGCCAGGAGCGGACGTGAACAGAGGCCAGCGTAGCTCGTCCCTCCACTACGCCGCCTGCTTCGGGCGCCCCGCCATAGCCAAAGTACTGCTCCGCTACGGCGCCAACGCCGACCTGCGGGACGAGGACGGCAAGACGCCGCTGGACAAGGCGCGGGAGAGGCACGATCAAGGCGAGCCTAACTCGGATTTCTCGAGGACGTTTTGTTTTGTAGCACATTCATATCGACGTCCACACGTTCGCAGGTCACCGGGAGGTGGCGGCCATACTGCAGTGTCCCGGGGAGTGGCTGGTCGTCGGCGACCAGGATTCGCCGGCCTCCTCCAACGACGACGACTTTCCGGACACCGGGGACAAGGAGATGGCGGCCGTGTATCTCGAGTGAGTGGCGCCGCCGCGCACCCGTGTCCTCCGAGTGCGTCCGCTGACCGCGCGCGTGTCCCCAGGCGCCTGGTGCCCGTGTTCTGCGCGCGCTACGTGGGCGCGGGCGGCGCGGGCGTGCGTCGCGCGTGCCTGTCGCTGGTGCGCAAGATGGTGCACTACGCGCCGCCCGCGCGCCTGCGGGCGCTGTCCTCGCCGCGCGCCGCCGCGCTGCTGACGCGCCTGCTGGCGCACGTGCTGGACTCGCAGGTGGGTGTCGCGCCGCCCGCGCCGTGGCCGCAGACTGACCGTGAAGTGTAATGCTGCTTGTGGCGCAGGGCGAGTCCCGCCGGGCGCCGCGCTGGCTGCGCTGCCGCTATATCCGCCCGCCTGCGGTAATGTTCCGATGGTGTGATGCCCTTCTCCTTTTCCGCCCCCCACTCGATTCGACTCCTCGTTGTCGAACCGACCGTTTCCGATTTGAATCGATAGACTTATGCAATACATTCCGATATGGGCCAAAATGGCAATTGCCGATGACATAATGTTTACCGTGAGAATAAATTTGTGAACGAAAGACATCGATAAAACGTAAAAGTAAATGATTTACTGTTTCATAAAATATCGCAAGTTGCTCTGCATCCATCCGTTATAGAGGCAAACTTTGTAATGATAGTGTAATTTTTTTTTTGTCCCAACGCTGCAACGCCTCGAGTTCTTCGGTTGTGACCTAATAACAAAATTAATGAACATAGTTGCATCCATGCTGTTAATATAGTTTTTCATAGAACGATGCTGTAATTAATTTATTTGTAAAAAATTTAAAAACTACATAAAGTAACATACACTTTGGTAACTTCTATATTATAGTTTTTACTATTCATTAGTTATTACAGCGTAGTTCTTATTGAGAAACTAAATTTGTCTCTTGTGTTGATACTAACTTCATAAAAGTTTTTTAAAATCCTACTGAAACTACTGATAATAAAATTGCAAGTCATACTCTGTGGTCTTATATATGTTCATTTCAATATTAACATTTCCCTTTAAATCTTTTCTTTTGTTGTATATAAATCACACCATCGAAATTTACCTGCATTAAACTGTCCCGTTTGATTTCACTTTCCCTTCCCTTTATAATGAATTTTAAATGTGTTTACAACGAAAATTATTGAATTTAACGACAGTAAATATAAAAATTGTTTTTGAACTAATAAATATTTTTTAATTGTCTCAGGACGATGACGACGGTCACCTTACAGTGCTAGGAATAGCGGAAGAGCTGATGGTCAAAGCGGCGGATATCTACTTGGAGCAGTTCGCTCGTCTCGGCGTGTTCAGTAAAGTGGAGGCGTTGGCTTCCGCACCAACTGTGCAGCTATCTGCCGACGGCGAGACTGTGATCGCCACAGGTAGCTTTACATATAGGCAATTATTCTTTTCTCTGATACCGAAGGCACATCTTTCTTAACACAAATGTCCGTAGGAGCGGGCGAGGACGCCAGCAGCCTTTGCGGCGGCAGCGCGTACTGCTGGGGCGACTGGTCGCTGTGCCGCGGCCGCGACGCGCTGTACTGCTGGAGCGACGCCGCCGCGCTGGAGCTCAGCACGGGCTCCAACGGCTGGTTCCGCTTCCTGCTGGACGGCAAGCTCGCCACCATGTACTCTAGCGGTAGCCCTGAGCACCAGACCGACAACACCGGTACGAGTACTGACTCATCTAGACGTACAAAAAAACGAAATGCGAAACGAAGTTCGACGAAACGGGAATGAGATATATTAATATGGTATATTATTTACAGAGAATCGTGGTGAATTTATAGACAAACTCCAGAGAGCGAGAGCATCTGTGAAAAATTGTGTACCCCAAAGTATATTATCGAAACCCGGCCCTAATAAATTGATACTGGGAAATTGGGTAATCTCATGTAAAAAGTGAGTGTCGATTACGCATGTATTAAAACATTATACATTGAATTTTATAAAGCATATGGTGTATCACATAGATTATTTTCACAGGGAGAAAGAATTGCATATCCACAATACGGACGGCCAGCAGCAGACGACGATATTGAGGGAAGATTTACCCGGATTTATATTCGAATCGAACAGGGGAACCAAGCACTCCTTCACGGCGGAGACTTTCTTAGGTACGTACTCGCCGCGAGGCTTCCAGAACTATGAACATATTTGAAACATAAATAATAATTTCAGGAGCAGAATTAGCGAGCGGCTGGGCGGACCGTCGACCGGTGGCGGCCGACGGCGCGCAGCCGAGCCACAGCCGCAGCAGGCTGTCGGCCAAGAGCGAGGCGCAGCGGGCCGTGGTGGGCGAGCGGGCGCGCGCGCTGTACGCCCGCCACCTCGCCAGCGCGGCCGGCCGCCAGCCGCGCGCGCCCGTCGCGCGCCTCAGGGCGCTGCTGGCCCAGCTGCAGCGCCTGGCCGCGGCCGCCACCGGGGACTGGCAGGAAGAGTTGAAATCGTCGCTCGATCGGCTGGCGGAACTTTTATCCGGCGAAGAATTGTTATCGGCCTACGAGTTACAGTCGTCGGGCCTGGCTCCGACTCTGTTGCGGGTGCTCTCGCCGCAACCGAACGGTAAGAATAAATTTAAAGAGTTATAGTACAATTATTTAAGAAATACTAGGTGTCCATTTATTAACTAAACTTTAATCGGTATTACACTGTCACTAATCATTCGTCTCACAGACTACAAATTATAAAACAAGTATATTTTTATATTTCCTTTTTTTATTTCAAACAAATGAGTGTAAATGAAGAGAAGTATTATAATATTTCAATTAAAAAATCAAAAAATATTATAAAAATTTTGCTTTTGCACTCATGGCAGTCGTTAAATGTATGCTCTCCACAAATAGCCTTGTGGCATTAGTTGCACGCGTACTTTGTCATTCTGCATTTCTTAGGTGGACAGAAAGTGTAAATTCTGCGTTTATTTGACACAGCATTCATCATGCTATCTGTGGGCTTTTCAATGTTCAAAATATCTTCAATATTTCATTTGATAGGACGTTTTAAATTAAGCGTATTGTAACTTTCATTCAACCACGGCTTTACGAGGCTGTCGGCCAATGTGAATGCAAACTCTCTTCGTGTAAGGGGTTTCTGCCGATGTCGTATATTATTTGACACATAAATAACATAAGCATTATTTAAGCTTAGGTTTAGAACATTATAGAATAAGCAATGGTGCCACCTACAAGTCTTACTACCAGTACTTATTCCTGAGCATAATTGATCCACAGTATCCACTGCTCCTTTGGTGTTGTTGTAATAATGGATTATCTCAGGCTTCTTTGTCGTAGGATTGATGTCCAACTGTTCATGAGTGGTAGAAAGGAAATATACAACTTTGTTTGATTTGGGTTTATATGACACCAGTCTTCTGATTGTCATAACAAAACATTGAAGTACCAACTTTTCTTGTCCTGGAATTTTTCAGTTTTTGTGTAATTTATTACGTAGTAATAAACGAGAGATTACAAAATTGTAAGGAGGGAGCAGCAGTTCAAAGGCTAGAAGAATTGAAGCAGTTATCCATAGTTATAGTGCGATTTGAACCTTTTAATGGTTCACAAAGCTGTTTCACGAAGTAGGTAGTTAGTGGTTCATTTGATGTGTTAGTCACTTTACCCATTATAAACGTATTTTGTATCTGAATCAGCTAAAATCACGATCTTTATTCCATATTTATTGGGCTTCTTCGGTAAATAATGGGCAGTGTCCTCGAAACCCAACAAGCTGTTCATCAATTGTGATATTTGAACTTGGATTATACCACTTCTTGCAATAAGCTATAAATTTTTCCCAAAATTCTCTGAATGGTGCAAACTTTTTTGTATCGTTTCTCGTTTGTCTAGTACTCTTGTCAAAAATCGAAAACATTATCAAAAAATCTAATCTTTCAGTACTCGTACACGCGTTGAAAATGCAACCATTTATTTTGGTATCACATAAATTGCCATTCATTGCTGCTATTTGAATAAAGAGACCCAGTAATGCCTTCACTTCTTCGATCGAGGTATGAGAAATGGTGCTGTGTACGTTTTGTATTTACTTTTATTTATATCAATTTCTAAATTGGTTTTGTAAAACATGTCCTTGATCATTTCCTCAGAAACAAACTAATTGAATAAATCTTGAGGATTCGATATATCTCTAACTTCATTTACAGGACCAGGTATAAATCTAATAATATTACGAAGAGATGTACGATTACGAGAACTGCGTGGTTTTGTGCACCATTTGTGTTTGTTCTTACTATGTAAGAAGTTTTTACGGGGATAAATTACGGTCAATAGATTGCGTCCTGCACGTTGTTGCTGACGCGCAGGTAGATCCAAAGTGTCGTCTTCAGAATCAAAAATAAATCTTCGATTACGATGGGGCGAGCAATATTCACTTCCTCATCAGAAGATAACGCAGATTCTTGCTGACTTTCTTCACTTAGGACCTCTACTTCTCTTTTGCACAATTAAATTCTTGTTCAAAGTTAGATTTTATATTATTACGCTCTTCAATTGTTTCATCGTACGATTCACTCGAAAACTGTAAAATTTTCTCTTGATCTTTTCTCAAATCCATCTTTCATAAAAAAAAAATAATACTTGGATAGTAAAAAAATGTTGGAAAACGCAAAAATACTCATATTGGCTAATTACGGTATTAATACAAACTTCTGTCCTTTATCACTAAACACTCGACTATCAGACGACGATTTTAGCAAATATCGAGACATAACATCTGTACAGCGATGCTAATAAACTTCGAACGACATGTTTAACTTTTATATGAAAGTTCGGTTATTTAGGTGGTGTGAGTATAACGGGAATATGTCGAATTCGCAAAACTACAAGCGGGCGTAGTCTATTAGACGAATGTTTAGCGATCTAGGGTTAAATAAAAATAAGAGGGACTTTAAAGTCAGTATTAGATCCGATGTCCCCATTACCGTGCACAGACGAGCCGGGTCAGCTGTCGGGCCGCGAGGCCGTGGTGCGCTCGTGGGCGCGCGCGGGGGCGGGCGCGGGCGGCGCGCTGCTGGCGGCGCGGCTGGTGGCCGTGCTGGAGAGCGAGGAGCGCCTGCCCGTGCTGGCGCCCGCGCACGACGCGCCGCCGCACCAGCCCGCCGCGCTGCACCACCTCACCAAGAGGATCAGGTCGGACGCGCCGAGACCACACGGTCAACTGAGAAACCGGCGGAGGGACGGTGTCGTCGGGGGCTAATGTTTAATATAATTGTAGGCTTCGGGTGGAACGCGCCACCGATGAAACTTCCGAGGAATCGGTGGCTAATAATAATTCGGGCCGCAGTCTCAAAGTCGAAGCCTTAACCACTGTGCGACAGCTGGAGCGCTTCCTCTCCAAGTCGGTGGCTCGGCAGTGGTACGATATGGAACGCTCGACGTTCCATTTCGTACAGAAGATTAAATCCGAGGCACCGATGACTTTTACTTACGATGTCGGTATCGTTTAATTGAATAATTTTAAAAATTTAAATGTAACTATAGGATGTTGAAAAAGAATTAATTTTTCCCTTTTTTTTAAACATTCAGCACGACTTCGATGAAAATGGCGTCTTATATTTTATCGGAAGTAACGGCGGGACCTGCGAATGGGTCAACCCGGGCGCACATGGCCTCGTGAGCGTGTGGTCCTCGGACGGCCGGCAGCTGCCCTACGGACGCGCCGAGGACGCTCTATCGAGATCCCCGGAGCCTCTCAATGTACACACTAACGACGATAGACGTGCCTTTATAGCCGTGGATCTCGGACTACACTTAGTACCGACGGCGTACACCCTGAGACACGCCAGGGGATATGGAAGATCTGCTCTTAGGAATTGGTTGTTTCAAGTGAGTTCTATTTGTCGTATTCGTTTTTTTAATCGATCGAAGGAAAAAGATTCTTCAGTCAAAATGTTTTACCGTAAATTTTTTTTTTTAGATGTCAGTGGACGGCGCGAGCTGGACGACGCTCGTGGCGCACAGCGAGGAGCAGGCTCTGCAGGAGCCCGGCAGCACCGCCACGTGGCGCCTACGAGTCGACGCCCCCTACCGCTACGTACGGGTACAGCAGAACGGAAAGAACGCCAGCGGACAGAGCCACTACCTATCGCTGTCCGGACTAGAGATATACGGCAAGGTACCTTTCGAGACAATAATCGTCGGAGCACACGTAGAACCCAAAATATTAATATTTTCTATTTTTACATATTTTTTCTAACATGCTTATAAATTAAAATATTGTTTGAAATTCTTGAAAAAAACCCTTGAAAAAAAGATCAAATGAACACTTTGTCGTTCGATGCGCGTAAAAGATGTTCGTTGTTCGTCATTGATTTTCTTATTAATTATTGTATAATGTTAACTAATGAGATCAAGTAGACACAACTCGGTCAAAATTCAAGAGGCTGCAAGAATTGCAATAGAAAACTTTTAATCAATAAAATTTAAAGAAAAATGAAAACTATGAAAACGTATGAAAACGTAATGGTGTCCTCAGGTGGTGAGCGTGGTGGAGGCCCCCCCGCGTCAGTCGTGCGGGGGCGGGGGGGGCGGCGGGGGCGGCGGGGGCGGCGGGGGCGCGCGCGCTCGTCGCTGGTCGCGCGGCGCGCGCGGCGCGGGCGCGGCGGCGGCGGCGGGCGCGCGGGTCACGCGCGGCGCCGACTGGAAGTGGCGCGACCAAGACGGACCACACCCCGCCGCGGGGACTGTCACCTCCGACCTGCACAACGGATGGGTGGACGTGAGGTACTGCTGCGGGGGGACGGTGGAAGAATCGTGAACTTTTATTATTGGCCCTCCGTTGACTTCGAGGGCGTCGTCGCGACGTATGAACTCTTTACCGGCGCACGTGTTTCCTTCCTCATACTACCTTGGGACCTTTAAACGGGGCGTGAAAGGGCATCTTATAAAGCCGCCATAGGGGAGTTCTATATGACACATTGGTAGTTCACGAATAGGAATGTTAAACTCCACTTTTGGATTCCACTGCCTGCTTAACATCGGGTACGGTGGAATCATTATGGTAGGCAAAATATAAAAAAAATAAATAATATGGAGCGGTACTGCTCCAGGTAGACACCGTTGGGCCGTTTGTATGTTAGTTACTTATCCACAAATACTGAACGATGTCGATCACGACAGGTGGGACCACGGAGGTCGCAACTCCTACCGCATGGGAGCGGAGGGCAAGTTCGACCTCAAGGTGGTGGGCGGAGGTGCCACCGGCTCCACCGGCGAGGGAGCTCGCTCCTCTAGGAAGAGCCACTCTACGCCCAGCCTGCCGGACGCCACCGGGACCGACCAGCGGGTGCGTGACTGGCCAGAAACTAAAATAAAAATAAACGACATTCCTTTAATAAACCGGGTGGGTCTCTACAAATATTACACTGAGGAACATTTACTGCATCGTCAGTGCGACCCTCACCCGCAGGAGCGTATTGTTAATGACACGTAAATCGTCTCTGTAGCACAGATACCCATTATAATATTCAAACCAAACAGTTTTTCACAAATGTACGTTATAATTGGTTTTGATCTAATATCAGGTGTCGGTGGCGTCTACGGAGCAGGCGTCGTCGGCAGACAACATCTCCCTAGCGGTGGGCGGCCCCATGGCGAGGCCACGAGGCCATGCGCCAGATTTATCCGCCATCAACACCTCTACGCACCATATCAACACTGGTATATCATACTTTACAACAAATATATCTAAATCAAAGGAAGGGAACTGCTAGACCATTTTTGGGTTTAAAATATGTTGTGGTCAAGTAAAAAGTGGCATCTTGTACCTGTCACTGTTGCAATTGTAATTTGTATAAACTAACTTTTTTGATAATTCTAAAGAATTGTATTTACAACAATGATTTACGTGAAAAAAATTGTTATATTATATATGTATCATTCGTATTACAGATCTCGCCACAATAGTGGAATCGTTAACGTTAGGAGCGGAGGGCAACAACTGCATGTCGGATCTCGGCAATACATCCTTTACTAACATGGACATGGGGCCGACCAGCATCACCGACATCACCAAACCATATCCGGCGAAGGAACCACTGCCAGACTCAGCAGAGGTTAAACTTGAAAAATATTGTCATCATATTGTATTAGCAATATGTATTAAATAAAATTAGCGCTTATTATTTATTAACGAATTACTTGATAATTGCGTTTATGATTAACATTTCTGACAAATTACTAATAACGCATCTTTTATTTTTGTCAAAGTGACTGATTCTAAAAATAAAATTTAGATTCTAGATAATATATAAATTTTGCTAACGACTTTGGGTTCTTGTGTTCGATATTCTATTGGTATTGAGAATCTCAATCTCACATGTACGTGTTATAATAATAATTGCATTTCATATTTTCTTTCGAAACCTGAAAACAAGGTTGAGGATTTTTGTTTGTAGAAGATAATTGTTTCAAAAACTGCGATAGAGGTAACGAAGTAATGTGATAGTGCATATCCCACTACGAGGCCGCCACGGTAAAGCAATGCATTGGCACTCGGTCCGCCGAAACGAGAAAGTAATTTTCTCAAAATATATTGTTTCTATTTAACAACTTCAAAACTATTTAATTTGAATTTATCTCAATCATCTGTGATAAGAAATCTTAAATACGAATCCCGGGCAAGGGTCTTTGTATTAATGTACTTCGTTGCTCTCAATCCGCCCTCCCAATTTCACCGAATTGTTACTGCAACTATTACATCAGCAGCTTACGATAGAACAGTGATCAAAGTAACGAGAGGTGGATATGTGGATAATAACTCAAAATATTTTTATTTTCCTAGTGCGAAGAGAATGAAAACGGCGAGGCTCAGTTCGACGAACACACGAAAGACTCTCAAGCTGCCGGCGCTATGAGTGCCAGCGAACCTGACCTCACACAGCAGGTGATCTCAACAAAACTTGGCTCTATATATTTTGATATTTACACACTTTAACTTTAAATATTCCTGCAGTAGATGATTAATGGACTATACATATACATGAAACATATACATGAATATATATTTGAAATAGCTACATTTTAATAATTCCTAAGGCATTTACATGTTTGTTAGTTTTTCATTCAAGGATATAGATAATCAACACTAACAATATATTTTTATTTTTAAAATTTCAATATTACCCTGTAAAAGTAATATTTCACAATTATATGCTCGGTAATGTCTCGGCACTTTCATACTATTATTGTACAAAGAATTTGTATAATTTCCAAATCGCTTTATATTGTTATTTTTTAAAAATTTACTACTTCTTTGCAGCTTTCTGAAATAGAAACATTTTTTTATATAGTGGACCGAGTAATACGTTTTTGTTTACTACAATACAAAGTTATAACATATTTTGGCAAAGTATCACAATACGCCGAATAAAATCTTCTAGTATAACAATCAATGCTAAATTGCACCAGCATTATTTGCACTATTAGTATTTTCTAAAAGAAATTAATACTTCTTTAGCTATCCTAACCGTTCCTTAGTATTACATTTACTAACAAATTTATTTATCTACTATATCGCGTCGGGAATAATAAACATAAAAATTCATAAAATTCTAGACTGTATTAGCGGACTATACTATGATATTGACAACAATATGCTATTTATTATTAAAGTTAGAGACGGCATGTATCAGCAGCATCTCAAATGTGTGTCCCCCAGGGCGCGGCTCGTCTGCTGGAGTCCCTGGGCGCGGGGCGCGGCGCGGGCGCGGGGCGCGGGGCGGCGCAGCGCGCGCAGAGGAACAACCACTCCGCGCTGCTGTTCCCCAGGCACGCACGCACACACGCACACACACATGTACAACATGCACACACACATGTACAACATGCACACACGCAGCGATTGACGCATGCGCAACGAATGTGTTGCCTAAGTCCCTGGGCGCGGGGCGCGGGGCGGCGCAGCGCGCGCAGAGGAACAACCACTCCGCGCTGCTGTTCCCCAGGCACGCACGCACACACGCACACACACATGTACAACATGCACACACGCAGCGATTGACGCATGCGCAACGAATGTGTTGCCTAATCTAACTGATGTTACAGCCTCGTGCGTCTCGCGCTATCGAGCAATTTCCCTGGCGGCTTGTTATCGGCCGCTCAAAGCTATCCTTCGCTGGCGCCTAACGCACAAAATGCGCTCACGTTATCGCTCACCTCTACTTCCAGTGAAAGTGAACAGGTAAAATGTGTTTGTTATATTTGTTACAATTATTTTTGACGTATAATAATATAATTGTGTTCATATAATTTTACAAACCTTTTTGAATATTTTAAATTTATAACAAGTTTGAAGACAATTAAAAATTTTTGTTGTGCCGTAGGTATCCTTAGAAGACTTCCTAGAATCGTGTAGAGCTCCCGCGCTACTGACCGAGCTGGAGGACGACGACGAAGGGGACGATGCGCTCGATAGCGATAAGGAGAACGAACCCTCTTATCAGGACGTTGTAAGTTATTATTAATATTTATCATTAACATATAATTAATTGTTAATATTTAAATATAATTGAATAAATAATTAAATAGTGCGAATGAAGAATATCCTAGAGAATTGTAGAGTTTTAATTTCTGAATTTTTTATGATAATACAAGATAAAACTGAAAGAGCAATGATATTAATAGCATGTACTGTGTTCGCTATGACGTCTGCAGAACATCTAATCCAAGTTATCCTAACACCAATCCTCACTTCAAACAAATATAAAACTTGGCAACCCGCCTAAATACCTCTACCCGTCTTTTGACAAAAAAAAATGTTTAAAAAAGTAAATGTTTGGTGGAGAAACATTCTTCCTAACCTTCAGTAGGATCATCAATCACCATGCCTTATCGAAGGCACGGGATGTCATTTGCGCACTATTTCGAGAAGTTCCATATTGGACGGGGTAAAAAAAACAGTCTGGACTTATTTCCCGATAGAGTAAGGAACCTTGTCTTCAAGCGACACAAGGTAATCGCTTATAATGCCGAGACTGTCGTGCCTCCTACCGACGGCGAAGCGTTTATTCGGATTCCGTTACCTCAGATTATTGGTCAACTCGCCAATTCGCCGTCAAACTCGACGTAACTCACCGTCAAACCGTAATGCGACGCCAAGAACGGCTTGGTTGTACTTGGTGCCGGAACACAATAAGACACAACTTTGGGTGATAACTCTGCTGGTGGCATATGATATGACCTAGGGCCATCGATACATACTTACATGTTTGTGATATTATCTGATTCTAGGTGTCCCGCAATCTGCTATCCTTGATGGAGGAGGAGGCGCTGGAGGCTGTGCGTGCGGCGGGAGGGGCGGACAGGGTGAGTGGGGCGTCCGGGGCCAGCGGCGCAGCAGGCGGCGGCGGGCGCTCGCGGAAGCCCTGGGACGATGATTTTGTACTCAAACGGCAGTTCTCAGCGCTCATACCGGCCTTCGATCCTAGACCCGGACGAACTAATCTTAACCAAACTGTTGGTTAGTCATTTTATAGAGTGTTCATTATTTTAATATTTTTATCGAATTGACCAATTAAGCAATTTATACAGCGTGCTTAAATGGCCAATGGATCAATAATTTGTTTATTTTATAGATCTTGATATTCCATTGAACGAAGACTCCGACGTTGAAAGTAATGAAGCAACAACGAGCGTTGCCACCGAAAAGAACGGCAACATACCCGAGAGCAACAGCAATTTACCAGCTAGTAAACTACCGGCGTTGCGGCTCGTACTCTCCGCGGGTGGCCTGTCTCTACCATTAGAGAGACCGTCCTGGACCGTGTATAGAGCCGTTCTAGCGCTTAATTCGCGATTACCGGCGCACGACACTCATAGGGATACTACCTACACGTTAGTTATATTTTTATGAAAACTTACGATAATCATGCTTCGAATTTAATTAAATAATAACAATAACATAATTTTCTCCAGGCTAACTTACAAAGAGATCGAAGGCGTCGAAACTTTAGCTGCATCTAGTGATAGCGAAGAGGATGAACCTGGTGATCCAGGTATTTTATTCTTTAATTAGGTATTTACCTAAAGAATTACCACGTCATACGTAGAACATCCTCAAATCGAATACAATAGAACGAAGGTTGTTTTTAGACTGCATTTTAAGTTCGTTTAAAAATGAACAGAATGTTGCTTCGATGAAAAGTAAAATAAAAAACGTGTCCGTGTGTCCTCAGAGAGTAGTAGCGTGTTGGGGTCCGAGGGCGTGTCGTGGAGCGTGCGCGCTCTGCGCCGCCTGCGGGCCGCCGCGCCTGGCCTGCCGCCCGCCGCCTTCCTGTCCGCCAAGCTCACCAACAAGCTGCATCACCAGCTGCAGGACCCACTCACCCTGGCGGCGGGCGCTACGCCGCGCTGGTGCGAATCTGCTTTATTTATATTTATCTTCTTAAAAGCTAGTCAATTACATTTTTCTATTATAATATTCGATCGATCATATAATTCAAAATATATATTAATTTGGGTTTTGATCGTTTAGGTGTCGGCAACTAAACGACTGGTGTCCTTTCCTGTTTCCGTTGGAGACGAGACAGATGTTCTTTGCGTGTACTGCGTTCGGAACGTCGCGTACTATTGTATGGCTACAGGCCCAAAGAGATCGAGCTCTGGACAGACAGAGGTCAGTTATATAACATATTATATAGCGAAATCTACACATCGACGGATCGGTTAATCCACTGCTGGAAGCGGGAAACCTTTCCGATAATGGTGATGAATAAAATAATAGAAACAATAATATTGATAACAATTTTGCACCCAATTGACTCCCTCGGACGACATTGTGGTGACGAACCTTTGTGTTAACAGGACGGGCAGCGCTGCCTCCCCGCGGCGCGCCGAGCTGGAGGCGGGCGAGTTCAGGGCGGGCCGTCTGCGGCACGAGCGCGTCAGGGTGCCGCGACGTACGCACCTGCTGCGCTCCGCCATGCAGGTGACCACCACTTTAACAGCACTGAGCCGCACTAGACTGAACTGCAGCGGGCGATCTTTAGATGTATCTGATATACTGACGAGAAGTAGTCGTAGCAAATATGCCCGAGTTAGACTTTGTCTGGCTATTATAAAGCTATCCATCCAGTATGCACTCTTTCCAAGTTACCATCCAATGGGCAGATAATTTATGCTTAGTACCAGGTGTTAAACGAAGCCTTTTTAGCAGATTCTGCTCGTACCTCGAGCTTGTAGACGCCGGTGTATCCCAAGGTTGCAAGCGAGCCATCTCTCGTTATGTTCATTCTGCATAAGAATGATACATCGATATAAAGATTTAATTTTTCTTATTTTATTATTAATGTCATTACCATAACTCGTATACGCGACGAAAAATAACTCACAGAGGAATTCAGATAATGATTTATAAAAATGCAGTTAAAGCATTCATTCAAATTATTATATGTGTAAGAGAAACGACCATTATTAAATCTCAAATTATGAAAGACCTACTAAAGGTGCGTTATACTCGCTTAAGAGCTTACCTCAAACTCAATTTCATCATCATTGTGACAATTATATGATAGTCCTGGAAATTACTTCATAGGTTACTGAGTACATTTTTCTGTAGCAAAAGAAATTACTAGCATAAGTTCTTGTTATAACTTAATATTAGATATTAAATAATTGTGTCGTGTTTATCTAATTTAGTGGTTTTTTGTATTCAGTAATTTTATTTTTTTTCCATCTTCATTCTAAAAATGTTTTAAGATTTCCAGTCGATTGATAAATAAAAATAACAAATAATGTTAAATATTTCTAGTTTGTTAAAAATTTTCTTTTTTACAATAGGTTCGTTTGTTTACCACCACAATATTTTGTGAAAATTGATGGATTAATTAGAGGACTGCTTTTCTTTTGATGGTGGATTGTAGACGTCTATCGAGGGAATAAAAATCATTTAGTTGCAATAAAACAGCGGCAGTGACTATTGTTTATAAGTATAATCAAATTCTACAAACATGGTCCAAAATAATCCTTATACTAAGGTTTTTGGTAAAATTTAAAGTGTTCAAATTAAAATCAGGTAATGAAAGTACACGCGGCTCGCAAGTCGGTGCTGGAAGTAGAGTTCGCCGATGAGGAAGGCACCGGCCTGGGTCCCACACTGGAGTTCTACGCGCTGGTGGCGGCCGAGCTGCAGCGCGCCGACCTCGCCATGTGGCTCAGCGACGCGCCCGCGCCTGCAGCAGCTGACGCACACGCCGACACCGAGATGGCGCCACTGCCGCTCATTCTGCCCGACGGTGAGGAGCACAGCGAGCAAAACATTGCTGTGGCTGTTTTTGATATGGTGGTGTTATAAATCTGTTTATTTTCAGAGAAACCGCCGGGCTACTACGTGACGCGCGCCGGCGGTCTGTTTCCGGCGCCTCTGCAACAGGACTCTCCTCTCTGTGATAAAGTTTGCAAATATTTCTGGTTCCTAGGAGTATTTTTAGCTAAGGTATTGTAAAAATTTGGTATTTTAAAAACTTGAAGACATTATTATCATAATACATAAGTGCATATTTTACGCAGGTACTACAAGACGGGCGTCTAGTCGATCTACCTCTCTCCGAGCCCTTCTTGCGTATTATGTGCGGCGAGGAGTTGACAGTAGACGACTTGGAGGAAATCGATCCGATAAGACATAGGTAAAACCTGTACCTTGTGCGCTGTAGCATGGTGCGGGTGACACTGTCAGTAACTTTTTGTTTCTCTCTTGAGATTTGGTGCGATTTACAAATTATAATTTAGTATTTTAGTTATACCACATTCGTAATGTATAATACCTGTAGTAAATTAAAACAAGCACAATAATAATGTTCTAGACTACAAATAACATCTAAGAGAAAGGAAAATTAAGCAAAGTGTTATGCGTATAACATAACGCATGAGTGAGGGGACGTACTACTACGATGGGAAGTTTTTTTATCATAAAAAAGTATATTGTGCTTAAATAGTTAAATTTTTATTGTTAAAGAGCTTATATTTAAATTAATGAAACAACAGAACATATATAGGGTAGGATTGCTTAAAAGGATTGCGAAAAAATATATTTTATTCATCTAAACTTATATCAGAGTCGGCGCTAGCGCTCGTACTGACAGCAGCACACGGGTAAACAAAATGTCCGCCGCGCTGATGTGCTATACAGCAAAAATGTTGTCACGAAAAAAAATCATTTGCCTTATTTTGATTATTTTATATCACTAAGGATAAGTTCATACACGGATTTACACTGCACAACGGAATAACACATCAATTTCTATAACAATATTAAAGAGAACTAGATATATTCTCTGAGTATTGTAAGCGAAAAATATTAAATGCATAACGTCAATTAGTTATTTGGTACTGACAGACGTCACCCGCACCATGCTACAGCACACAAGGTGTAATTGTTATTAAAAATATTTCTAATAACAATATACAAAACTGCACCGAAAATTCTGAAATGTGCCATCAATACCGCAATCGACCTCTCCCAGGTTCCTGGCGAGCGTTCTAGAAGCGGCGGAAAAATACGACGCCCTGGCCCGGGATGCGGCTCTCTCCGAGGACGAGTTGCGGCAGCGGGCCTCCGAGCTGACGGTCGACGGCGCCACGTTCGAGCAGCTGGCGCTCACCATGACGCACGTGGGGGCCGACGGGGCGCAGCCCCTGTGCGAGGGCGGGGAGAACATCGAGGTGAGACCCCCGCGACCACTCGCGCTCCCCGGAGCCCGTCGAACACGTACTGTATCGTCTCGCCCGCAGGTGAGCGCCTCGTCGGCGCGGCAGTACGCGTCCCTGGCGGGGCGGCACGCCGTGCTGGGCGGCGTGGAGCGTCAGCTGCGCTCGTTCCTGGGCGGCTTCGCGCGCGTGTTCCCGCCGCGCCGCCTGAGGGCCTTCGCGCCGCCCGAGCTGCGCCTGCTGCTGTGCGGGGAGCGCGGGCCCGACTGGACCAGGGACCACCTGCTGCAGTACACCGAGCCCAAGCTGGGCTACACTCGGGACAGGTGGGGTCGGCCGCCGTCGAGAAATATGCTTCCGACGCGCGATCGCTTACCCTACTAATGTTTCCGTCCGCCGCAGTCCCGGCTTCCTGCGCCTGGTGGACGTGCTGGTGGAGATGTCGGTGCGCGAGCGCAAGGCTTTCCTGCAGTTCGCGACGGGATGCAGCAGCCTGCCGCCGGGCGGGCTCGCCAACCTACACCCCAGACTCACCGTCGTCAGGAAGGTGCGCCCCGACATGAAGATTTTTTTTTTTAAATCCCTTATTTTTATGTACTACTCTTATGTCGTAATCTTATTGATCAAACTCGCAATGATGTTCATATTTTATATTTCAAGGTTATAAGTTATTCGAATGTCATTTTTAAATATCAAACATAAACTAAATGTATCATGTGATAAAACGCGGGTCGTCGTATTCAGATAATCATCAGCAATGTACTATTATTATATTAATCAGTCTTCTTCTTGTAATTATATAAATAATACGATAGATCTTTTGGATGTTTACAATCAAGAAATCTTTTATTAAAATATATATATTGTATAATTCAATCCGGTATTGTTCTATAATCAAATGAATGATAAAAAACTTTTGGAAATTTTTATCGACTAGAAAATTAGAAATATATGAAAACTTAATCGCGTAAATAATTTAAACTCGACTCGGCGTCAGTCGACAGCCGATCTGTGACCGTGCAATTGGATCGATACGTCGGATAAATACAAGGTATTTTTTAAATTACTTACGCGATTAAGTCCCGATTTTTTTTAACATATATTGACTTCAAAATAATTAGGAAATCTAATATTAACATAAGTTTGCTCGAAACTTCAATTGTGTAATAAAAGTTTGCAATTAGTCGTCAAAACTGCGTTAGAATGTAGCCATTCGTGGCGGTTCCGTGAAATAATAATTTTTAATATTACGATTTGTGTGTCGCGTGAGTCCTGCATGTCTCTAAGTCTCTGGTGTGTTCCAGGTGGAGGCGGGCGACGGCTCATACCCGTCCGTGAACACGTGCGTGCACTACCTCAAGCTGCCGGAGTACTCCAGCCAGGCCGTGCTGCGGGAGCGCCTGCTGGCCGCCACGCACGAGAGGGGCTTCCATCTCAACTAGACTGCTGGATCTCAACGGCTCACTGGCGAATCGAATATATTTATATTGATTTCGTATTGTATTCCGAGCTGGTGAATGAAACTCGTCGTACGAATCTTAAATTAAGTTCTTAAATGTCGAAGTGAACTTATATGACAAAATAGTGATCGGAGAAAGAGTTTCTTCGTATTTTATTTTCAAAGTTCAAGGAATGATACGAAAAGACTTTTTCTCCGATTCAGTATAACGGATAAATAATTATTTCAAATTTATAAAATAGGCTGAAGTGTTAACACGATTGAGTTGTTCAGTTCGATTCTTGACCGCTATGTATAATATCTTACTACATTTTGCAATATAACGAGGAGGCTATGATGATTTAAATAAAATAATAAGAACAAAGAAAAAAAACTTTTTGTTCATAACGGTCACTAGATGTTATTTTTTTAACCAAATTTCTATTTCATATTACCAAATTTTTATTGTAAAATGAAATGAATTTTATATATTATGCCTTCGTATGTAATATCAGTATCGTTAATAATATGCCCTATTACAGCATATATTATTTTATAAACTACTAAAAAATGTGATCATTTCGAAGAGTCTAGTTTTTTACTAACTATAACAGTACGCGATTAACACAGTTCTCAATACCAACAAGATTGAATCTGAATCCTGTTGCAATTTGAATCAAGGAAAAAAATAATGAATCGGATGCAATATGAATCACACAATGTTAGGACTGAGATGTAATTTGTTTATTTGTTTTTTTGTGGTGTGTAACACGTGTGTGTGGAATGAGTTAGTATGTTCCTTTAGTTAAATATTTTTGTCAACTTAAAGTTGGTATTGTGATTTATGATATAAACATATATGAATGAAATATATTTAGTTTCAATTAAATAGGGTTCTAAAATATTAAAGGTTAGTATAATGTAGTATGTAATCAATTTTTTTTGTTGAGGATTCTATGAATAAAGTAAGGAAAATTGAGTTGTGTTTTATTAGAACATTTATTTACCCATGGCACCGCTTTAACTAATGAGGGGAAGTAGAAATACCTAAAAAAATATTCTCGCCTTGCCTTGTTTTGAGGAAATTTGTTTCTCTACTTTTTAATAACGATATTTTGGTCCAGTGGATATCCTGATTATTGGATCAAAGGTTATGGTTTTTTTTATAATAGATAATTCTAACCCCAGAAGTGATTCGTTTCTTTTTTGGATTCTGATTTATTAAAACGTTTAAACAATCGCCCTGATACTTATTCTTCAATGCTGGAGTTGTTTCGGCAAACCCAGAAGTAACTACGAGCTAACTAGCCAACATCAAATGGCAGCTGAATATTTTTTGTGCAAAACCTTATTTCTGAAGAGGCTTCTAACAGTAGGCATTTAACCTTATTTGATAAGTTTTAGAAAAAAAAAAACAATCTATAAATAATATTATTTGACTTATTCCGAGTATAGTAAAAAAAAAAAAATAAAATAGAATAAAAAAAAAACCTTTTACCGTCAATGAGTACATATGAGTAATAAATTTGAAAAAAAAAGAATATAATTTATTCAGAGAAACAAAATATTTAAATTTAAATACAGGTATGTTGACAATCTGAGTTGGAATATTTCAGGCATATGATAATTGTTTGTGCAATGATTCTCCGCATTTGACATACACACATGATATACATCCTCTGCGTGTGCAGTACGATAGTGAGTTCGTCGAAATGAGCAGCTTCAACACTCCAGCACTGAAGTTGCTAGAATGCGTGACGGCACTAGGTATTCTTTACTTAAATGTACGAACAGGATAAGTTTTGAAGTAAAACTACGGTAGAATGTTTGTGATTTGAAATTCGATAAAACGCAGATTACGAACGAAAATGAAACGAATGCATTAGAATACTAATACATATATATACAGAGTCAAATACAGTTTCTTCGGAACGAGTCCCACGTTCAATAGTAATATTCTAGATAAACTATTTAATTTCAGTTTAACTTTTAAGCCTGACAATGCTAAATATAGGGAAACCTTTTTTGTTCTTGTGAAAAAGTCCGTCACGAATTCCCCTCACGAATACCCCACGGATACGTCGGCTATAAAGGTGACCTGGGGTCCATGTAATAAACTATCCCGCAATACATAAGACGTTGCCATTTTCAAGGTCACACGCTATAATACAAACGTTTGCCCTCGTCTTAGTTTGACGCCACGGGCTCGTTTTAACACTCCGTGACGCCCCAGTGGTACCGCTTATATAAAACTGTCTCGAACAAAATATAGGTCAACCTTGGTAAGTCCCATCTAGAGATGAATAGTCATCTAAAGTTTTATTAAAAGTTACATATTAAAATTACGGTTTTAATCGTACCATCGTGTTTTAAATATCTACTTCACCAAATATGCTTAAAGTTAAGCTTAACGGTACAAAGACATTCTCTACCGGTCAACCTTACGACTCACAGGAGAGGTAGCGGTAGGTAGAGGTAGGCGTGCCAAAAATTAAAAATACAAAAAATAATAATAATAAAAAAAAACAATATATACATGAAGCCTAACATATAAAATCTATTATTAAATATAATAATACACAATTGTATATGGAATAACAATTCCGCGAAACTAGTCGGTCAAATTCCGATAGCATTAAATTGAGTACTTACAGCTTACGGATAATTAAAATAATTAATATCATAGTAATCATGGATCACGAAATACTGAACACAAAAAAGGTTAAACTTTACACAAACATACAGGTGTATTTTTAAGACCATTTAGCGTCTAAAATTCTAGTAAATGGTTTGCTTATAGTTTTGTTATTTTTTCCTATTTTCGTTACCATAAGCCTCTAATGACACATTTGATTAAGTAAAAACATGGATACTAAATTATATTATGCAACATAATATATATTGACTTAAATAAAATTTAATGTAATATTTTACTTCAAAATAAAATAATATTTTAAGCTTGGTCAAATTACAAAAATAAAAAACTCATATTCTACTTGTGTTACTCTATATTCACTTCTTTCTCTAGTAAGCGGCTTTTCTGAAGTTTTATTTCTGCCGTATGTTAATTGTAAACACCTATTTTACTACCAGTTTTTCGTATCGAAACCTTATACTTCAAGGGTAGAAATGTCCAAGGCTATCGATGTAGAAAAGTACAAAAACCTATTTATAATCATATATAGGAATCAGGAGATTGCGGCTATAAATGTTATTAAAATCTCACATTACCGGACGCATTACAAGTTTTGTATATTTTTGAGTATTGATTTTGTTGCATTTAAGATTCTTACTATCTAATGATGGAACCCAGCTTTGTTTATTTTTGAACAGAGAAAAATAAAAATAAAAGATTAAGTATTCTTATGTTATAATTTAGGAGAGTTGAGATGTTTAGTTAGTTTAATTACATGATGAAATAAGTACAGCTGCGTTAATATTATTTAAAAGTCGAATATTCACTTCGTAGGTTTCTATGATACCTACATAGGTAGGTATAGAATTGAAAACGGCATGTGCCTAGAAGCAGTAACTAGGTAATGATTATATCAAAGTAATTCGAAGATATAATATTTATTGTACAATAAGTTGTTGTTAACCTAACAAAAACAAAAAAGAAAACATAATTATAATAATATTAAGTCCAAATATTTTGATTTCGTTACTGTTTTTAGGAAGTTTTCTCAAGAGAAGTGGAAGGTAGTTTCTGCGACATAATGTAGTAACTTAGCGCTGTCGTTGCAACCTTGTCGCTTTGAGTTACACAAACTAAAGAAATACTAAAGAAATAATTTAGTATAAAAACATTATTTACATCAGCTAAGATATCAGTCACCTGCTTGGTTTCAACTGCTACAGTGGAAACATGAGGAGTTTATTTGTGTGCTGTGTTGTTCTAGCGGCGCTGGCTTACGTCAGCTGCCGGGACCTGACCAGAGAAAAGCGGGAAGCTGATTCAGAAGTAGCTGCCAGCGGCCACGGAGGAAAATGGGATAAAGGTGGTGGCAAGGAACATCATGAACATCATCATCACGACCATGGTGAGAAAGGTCACAAGGGATACAAGGGCCATCATCACGAGGAACACGGTAAAAAAGGCCACCATCATCATGAGGGTCATAAGGGTCATCACGATGAACATGGCGGTCACAAGAAGCACCATCACCACGACGATGGTCATCATCACGAACACCATCACGGAGAGAAAGGTCATAAAGGACATGGTCACCACGAAGAAGGACATTATCATAAAGGACACTCTACAAAGGGACATCACGGTGTGCACAAACATGATGAATTCAAAAAGGAAAAACATTTCCATGATCATCATCATGATGGTGGACATCATGAACACCATGGCGGACACCACGAAGAACATGGACATAAGAAGGGGGGTGAATTCCACAAAGGACACAAGCACGGAGGACATCATCATCACGAACACGGCAAGAAAGGTCACCATGAAAAGGGAGGACATCACCACGACCATAAAGATCATCACGATGAGGGCGGTCATCATGAACATCATCATCATCATCATGATCATGGCAAGAAGGGAGGTCACGAAGACCACAAGCACTGGGGTTACAAGAAGGGACACAAATAAAAACTTTTTGACGCTTGGCTGGTTTTATAAAAACAGTCACTTACTTAATTAGCTGTTGTTAAGTTTTTCTTAAATACTGTTAAATGTTGTTATAATAAAATTATTAAAAAAAATTTGATCATTTCCTTTTCTAAGACTAACTTTTTTTCTTGCTAGGCTAAACAACAACGCAATGTTTCGAATTCGGTATAGTTTCATTTGTAATTTTTGTTAAGAGCAGTTTAAATGTAATTAAAAGTCATCGACATTCCATTATTTACAAACATTCAATAACGAATTGCTTACTCTAATCTAGTAATTTCACAGTTTATTGATTTCAACAACAAACTTACATAAACATATCGACCGTCATTTCTAGCATTTCCGAGATACAAATAATAAAAAAGGTAACTGACATCGGCCTACATTTTATTTTAAAACAAATTGCTTTGACTTGCAATAAACCAAACAGTTTCTATAGAAAATATTTGCTTTCGACCTGAAAGTGATATTGTTTCTCAATAAGTATGGCACAAGTTATAGTCGCTGAGAGAAAAGACATAAATATAATAATATTAAATACATAGGCAATACGTGCCCCAGGATGTTGATACACGCTATCCTAAATAATTTTGATAAGAGAATGAGAACATTATTATATATATTTAAATTAAACATAAAATACCGCAGATTGGAATAAATAAACGTAATAATTATTTTTTATTTACTTAATACTATAAACATTATAACCTAACAAAATAATAGTATTATAGTCAATGTTTTATATGGAAGAACCGTTGTAAATATATAGATAGTTTATCGAAGATTAGTATTGAAAGTACGTAGTCAGGTCGTATTATTTAAAGTATTCTTATCCGCAGTCTCAAGCCCGCATGTGTATTGTGTAACAATATAAAAGATCTCTTTAACTATAGCAGTTTCTTAACATCACTTGTAGGAGATGTTAGCTATAATCAAATGTCTACTTAATTAAATATTAAAGACAGATATTGGTTTTCTTTAACTTCCTCAAACTTTAAAGTTTCACCGTGTTTGGTTGAAAATATTTTTTTATGACTGGTAAAAACAATAATTACATATAGATATAACTACTTAAATACAAAATAAACATAATACATTTAAGTATATTCAACAAAGCTAAAGTTGCGTTATTACTTTCGTCAATTAAGAAAAACCACAAACAGAAAACATACAGCAACAACCTGTTAAATTAAAATTATAAAATTGCGTTCAGCCAAATATGGTTAAGTGTTTCCTATTGTATCATTTTGTACAACATACTTATCTAGTTTTTAATTAGGTGCACTAGTAGCAGTTGTTTATAAGTTATTTCTTTTTAAGAGTGAAGTTAAAACTTCGAAGTTAGTTTGTAGAACTTCTTGGTTAATTTAGCTCTTTCTATGTGTCTGCAAATAAACTTTGAAAATTATGTAAGATGGACTTAGTAATAACTAGGAAGTTACGAGATATATTTGAGGTATCTTTTTATTTATAAAAGTAACAAGCAGTGATTTTTTCTTCGACGTGATCCACAGATTTCGAACTTAGGACGTTCTTTTAAATATATGATACTTTAATTGATGAAAGCTAGAAGTGTAATAGTAAAATATAAAATTAATATAGATTTATTATATTGGTTTGTTCGACCTGTTTATCTTGGTAAGTATATACATACATAGGAGTATAACAAGTAGGTCAAGTCGACTCCATATGTTTCTAACAGTGTGTGTATCTGCAGAAAAGTGGTTTCGTTTACTTGCTCTCTACTACGAGCCTGAACATCTCAAGAAATCTTATTTTACAGTTCCGTTGCATAATTTAGGTGTTCTTATGACTTATAAATTTACCTTGTTATTCTAGGTCGTCACTTGACATTACAACATTAGAAACTTAGTTTAATTAAATATTTTGAAACCAAATATTGTATATTTGTATTTATGTATTATTATCTCAAATAAAGAAATAGTTGTATTTTGAATTATTTTTTTTAACATAATTTTATTATGCGCTGAAAATGTTATCATGAAATTAGATTTTAGTTATGATTTAGGTAAGTGCCAATGAAAAGTTAGGTAACTTGTATTTTTTTTGTTAATTGAGCGATTTTCAAAGAGCAAAAATTACTGTCGAGGATAAACACCTTGTTAACACATTCATTTTTACCCAAATAAACAATATTTATTTAAAAGTTAAAAAACTATGCTAGATCTAAGTTACATATGATAAAAATATGCAAACAGCCAAAACAAAAATTACACATTTCTGATAAACAAGTATTAACGAACTGACTGGAATATTATATATTAATATTTTATTTATACGTAGAATGTAGAAGTTCCAGCGAGAGGAATTATAGCGAAATCTCAATAACTTACTTCCAGATCTTGGCCATTCTGGAACTAACATCAGTTCATTTTTGCAACGTTCTTTAAAGGCGGCATTAGTGGATTCGTTTCAAAAGTAGGGAGGAGAGCGTATGCAGTAAAGGTGATCACGTAATAAAGTGGACTTTTAAAAATATATCTGGGTTTCCAGTCTATCTTCCATCCCAGGTAGAGCGATGGATTCGGCACCCGCACAGTGAATTCTTGTAATACTAATAAGCTTTCTCACTCTAACCATAGTTATTGTCACGAAATAATGATAAATCTATTTAATTTTCAAAGCAATGTTTTTGTAATGATAAGAGTACGCTTTACAGATTTACTTAAATAACCTATATAATAAGTGCAGAAATGTAATACATATTCTGATAATATCGAACACGAGTGTTCGAAGCATTGCAGGTTAGATAATAATTTAATAAATTACGAATGACAATTGAGTTATAACATACAATAGTACCTACCGGTACAAAGTGCGACATCAGAGACTGGTCGATTTTCTTGCAGCAACAAACCGCTGAGACAGTCTAGTGGCGACGCGCCACTTGTTAAACTTACACAACTTCTTATATAAAACTACGGCGTCAGAAATAACTTTGCCAATTTGAAATAATAAGTGAACAGCATCGGGACATTAAAGCCGCAGTATGAGGTTAGTGTTAGTATTAGGTCTAGTAACGTTATTAGCTGTAGCAAACGCTAGGAGACTGTCATCAAAGCGAAATGAAGAAATTGACAAAACAGATGATCAAAAAGTAGAGGCTACAGAACATAAAAAGGAGAAGGAAGAAAGTAAAAATGAAGAATTTAAAAAGGGTGGTGGCAAAGATCACCATGCTCATCATCTAGACGAACATGGAGAAAAAGGTCACAAAGGTTACAAAGGTCATCATCATCACGAAGAAGGTAAGAAAGGTCATCATGACAAGGAAAACCACAAGGGTGAATACGATGATCATGGTGGTAAAAAGGAAGAACATCACCATGAAGATGGCCACTATGATGAGCATCACAAAGGTGATAAAGGTGAGAAAGGCCATAAATATGAAGAGAAAGGGCACTATAATAAAGGGCATTCAACCAAAGGCAATCACGAAGTTCATAAGCTCGATGAATTTAAGAAGGAAAAACACTTTTTTGATGAAGAAGGGGATTCTGGACATGAGGAAAAACATGGTGGCTTCCATGAGGAACATGGCCATAAGAAAGGTGGACATTTTAAGAAAGGGCATCATCATGGCGGACATCATGAAAAAGAACATGGCGAGAAAGGTCATCACGAAAAAGGGGGACATCATCACGTGCACAAGGGACATAAAGAATCCGCTGGTCATGACGAACATCATCATCATCATCACGACCACGCCAAGAAAGGTGGACACGAGCATCATAAGAAATTCGGCTATAAGAAAGGTCAATGAAGATTTAAAAACGGACACCTTAAAATCATTTGAACTGCTACATAACTTGCATGGTCTCTGGTCAGCTTTTTATTTATTGTTATTTTTAAGTAAATGTAAATCACCATAAGTGAAATATTAATTTACATTTTTATATGATTTGTTAATGTTACTGCTATTTTGTTGAAGTATTTAAAAATTTAGACAATTAAAAAGATGTAATTGAGTTGGTGTACACTATTCATTTTTTGAATCTTAGCATTTAAAGAACTTATTAAATAAAAATAATACGTCTGAAATAAATAAAAAATACGTCTGAAATAAATTATATATTTCAGACGTATTTTTAATGAGTACGAGTAGTATTCAAAGTCAAAAATGAATAAATAAATACATGGTAAAATAACTTTATATGAAAAACTCATTAACGTAAATACTCAAAACTTTTGCACACTCGTATATAAAATATTTTCATCTGTTTTATAATAAATTAGTAAACATATTAAATAGCAAAATTTTATTTAAAAGACAATTTCACTTTGTATTTACTGGAGATAAAATTTAGAATACAGAAATGTTTTTGAGGTAAAGGCATAAGCTACAACCTCAACATTCTTGTAATATTTTATCTGTGATGTTTATTTAACATATATTTATATAAATAGTTTATATATCTAAGTCATAAAACTGCAAGATACTCTAGGCATCTATAAAAGTACTATACATACTATTCATAGTAATAGATATACTGAAATGCTTGCAGGAAAATGTCTCTTGTTTTTAGCTGAATATGCGTTGTATTGTGGTAGGACAAAAGTCGCCCGGAGACTGGTCTTATCATCGTCCTCGCTACACTTAAGATAAAGACTTGCTTACATGTAAATTTAGAAAACCTGTTTTAGAGGAACAAATATTACAGAAAAGAAAATGCTTTATTTTAAAATGATAAAGTATATAAATTTACGTCTATATTGAATTTTTAAATATATATTTATAAATATGAATCTCGTGTCATTGTTTCATGGTGATGGACTGCGGAACTTCTTATCCGATTTTTTTTATAATGAATGCCGTCATGCTGTTTAAAAATAACAAATATTTAGTTTTTATTGCACATTTCTTTTCTTCGTTTATGTCAATTGAATGGAAATTTTGAAATATAAATAAGTGGTTGAAACTCGTAAAGCCATGTTCCTGAAAATGTATTTTTATAACGATCATGTATTTAGCTGGAGATTTATTTATTTAATTAATTATTAATCTGCAAATAGTGCTCTAATGATAATTTTCAATAGAGTAGAGGTTGTCAGTTGTTTTGGTTTTATAATTTCAAAAAGTATTTAAGTTGTATATAATTGCCAATATAATACGTTTCATGTTTCAAATATTATATCGAGCAGGTACAGATTTTGTGATGATATTATATATCTCATGGATCATTAAAAAATTTTAAGCGAAAGATGTTTTAAAACATTTTATAAGGCTAAGAATCTGCCTATTGGCGTCAATTTTCGTCACGTTACCACTGTTCACCATGATAAATTCCAGTTCCATATTGAATTTTATTTCATATCAAGATAAAAATTAGCTAAAGTTAATGCAGTAATAAATGTTTACAGCTAATAACAACAACAATAAAAAGAGTACGGATTGACGTAATGGTTTCTAGTAGGTGTTCATAGTCACATAAACGAAATTAAACTGATTTTAATATAAATTCAAACAATCATTTATTTTTATACAAAATGAATAATAATTACTTAAGCGAGATATTATTACAAAAGAAATAACCTGTTACTAAAAGTATAGTAAACATTACTAACATTAATTAGTAATCTGCTTTTGTAGGGAGATGAAATCCATTGATAAAGCTTTTACACTAATTAACGAGAGAGCAGGGGCTTAGCGATGTCACACCTCACACTAGATTTATGGCTTCATGTGACGTCACATTAAATCCTTCACCCAAAGCTAATGTGACATAAAGCCGAGGGATATTTTCACTAATTATCTTATCAGATAATAGTACCTTTTATTCTCACTTTGCTATATTCGACATTATACTGTCGTTAGGTCTTTTGTACTTTAACTATCAAACGAGAATCTGGGTGGATTTATTTTATACTATAATATATAAAAGTATGACTATTTAATGTAATATTGCAGATATTTTAATTTGAATTAATTATCATTTGATTAAAATATTCATCGAAATAAAAACATATTAATTGTAACAGTAGTTTTTAATTTTATATTTTTGTAAAAAAAAGTCATAGTAACAAATAAAAATAATGCAGACTTAATGCCCCTTCTTGAATCCCCAGTGCTTGTGGTTTTCGTGGCCATCCTTCTTGCCGTGACCACTGTGGTGGTGATGGTGTTCATGGTGGCCACCTTCATCGTGCCAGCCCTTGTGATCGTGATGGTGTCCACCTTTTTCGTGATGTCCCTTTTCACCATGATTGTGTTCGTGGTGTCCGCCATGCTTGTGTCCCTTGTGGAAGTGACCACCCTTTTTATGACCGTGCTCATGGTGATGTCCTCCATGACCTTCTTCAAATCCAGATTCTCCATGCTTTTCGTGGAAGTGCTTATCTTTCTTGAATTCATCTACTTTATGGACACCGTGATGACCCTTAGTAGAGTGTCCCTTATGATAATGCCCCTTTTCTTCAAATCCGTGTCCTTTTTCTCCCTTTTCACCGTGATGGTGCTTGTGGTGGTGTCCATCTTCATGATGATGATGTTTCTTGTGCCCACCATGGTGTTCATGATGCCCTTTGTCACCTGCTTTGTGGTGATGACCCTTCTTACCATGTTCGTGGGAATGGTGACCTTTGTGTCCCTTATGCCCTTTGTGGCCGTGGCTATGGTGGTGATGGCTATGGTGTTCCTTACCGCCACCCTTTTCATGGTGATGAGAGGCTGCTACTTCAAGATCTGCATCACGTTTTTCTCTGATATCTCGAGCATAGGACAACGCTATAAAAGCGACTAGACAACCTAAAACCAATACCACCTTCATATCGTTTGCTTCCGTCGCCGGGACCTGTTCGTCTACGGAAATAACTATTGCCACCCAGGTTTTATAAATACTGACAATCAATTTTCACAGTACACAATGAGGCAATCATTGCAGTTTGCTAATACTTGCATATTGTACTGTCAAGGTCAATCAATTGACAACATTGAAAAGCTAAGTCTTTATATTTCTATAGTTTTGGACTCGTTAAAAATTCTTTTATTTCAGTTTTTGTATTCATTTCATGCTAGGAATACGTATAATGTGGATATTAATAAAATTTTTAGTATTGTTAGCAAAAAATACTATTAGTGTTTGAACCGTTGTTAATTACAAAGTATATAATGACCGTTCTTTTCCATTTCCACGGTTTTGTTCTTTTAAAAAATAATAGCGTAACAAAAAAAGAGCCCACTCGTTTAGGACTCACAAAATTGAGCTAACGAAGTCAGCAAAAATAAAAGAAAAACAACGATTGCGGTTTTGCATAATATGTGCTTTAAATTTATTCCGCATCATATGAGATAATATGCTAAATAATTAATATAAGATACAAATTTTCAAAATGTGTTAGATTTACCGTAAGGTAGGTAACCTTATATAAATTATAGTATGTATTATACAGGTAGAATCGTTAGTAACATTTATAATATAATAGTCATTTTAGTAATACATTAATATATAAATTTAGATAGTACGTCGAACTTTGCTCTAGTCTAATCCCAATAATGTTGTAGTTTTGTGGTAACTGGTGCGACAACTGAGCAGTTATATACTACGTCGAATATCTGCGGAATTCTTGCATTGCATCGAGTTATGGATATTACAATGGTATAGCAAAACTGACGATATGTTACTCTTTAACTAATTATTTTAACTAAAAATTATTATGAGTTTTCAATAAAATATTGCAATAATTTATTTATTTGTTTATTATTTATTGCCCAAAAGGTACAAAAGACGGACTTAATGTTAACAAGCTTTCGCTACCAGTCAACCTGAGAATTCAGTAAAATATAAAACATATTGACAGATAGAAGTCACACCGTACTTGTAAATCATACATACATAAAATTTATCTGTCATTTTGACTCTATTTTATTTCCACGCATACACAAATAAATTGAAGGGTCACTGACTTTCATAATCACGGCATTAATCTCTCATTAAACGCTTTTCTAATTGCTAACCCTCTTCTATTTAGGACTTATTAAATATTTAAATTTTAATTTTCGTTTGATTCGAAATAGGATGTATATATACGATGATAATTATGTATACTTGTAGATGAACGAGATAACTGTTGAACTTTATGGTTCTCATCCCAGCGTGCCTCAACGGTAGGTTTAGCTTTATATACTCAAGAGAATAAAATACCTACTTGATATTTATGGTCGTAAGAATATAGTAATATTATTGTGTTCGATGTAATTAAAAATGTTATCTGTCCATTTACATTTAAAATTTATACTGTACCGATATAATATCGAATTAAAATTATCTACTGATATTGTTAGGTATTTATTTATTTATTTGTTTATGTGCCAGAAGAAAAAAAAACTTACATTAAGTAAGAAAAAAAATACATTGGATAAGCTTATCTCTAATAAGAAATCTCTACACACAAGTGTGACAAAGGTCATATCAAAGGTCAGAAATAGGTACATATTACAATACTTGTAGGTTATAAGAAGAATGTTTCATTTGACGTATAATGTTTGTTCACATTGTGACTCCAAAATCAGGGACCATATCTATTACTATTGATGTTAATTTTTGTAAAGGTTCACAAAAAAAACCAAATCCAACCTCATTTAGTCTGTCTGTCTTTTATTTACTTTATCTCTACTTTCTAAGAAAAGTTAATGTATAAATAATTAAATTCCTTTTTTAATAAAAAAAACTTCAACTTTAAATCCAGATTTCGTAGTACACATTACATCTACTATACATATTAGGATAACAAACTTTGTTGACTTTATTAATGTGTTTAAAGGCGTTGAAATAATTTTTTTATATATATTAATTTTATAATTTCTGTTTTTTGATAACTTGTGTGTCGGAAGGGGATCCAAACTATACGAAATTATGAGGCTGTACATAGCTGTATTATTTGTTTTAAGTAGAATAACAATTGAATTTGTTATTTTTCATTTTATCGAATCTAATCCATATGTTATCCTTGTTTATAAACCAGGTTTACATTAAAATGCTCGATTTTAGGATTTTCTAAGCAGAAACGAACAAAGTTGTAAGGCATGACTAGTATATATATTATGTGAAATCTAGTCAACAATTTGCAAAACCTACTGTGTTGAATTCTTTTTAATTTTATTCTTCTGGTACAAAGATTTTGTCATTTCCGAACAGTGAAATCCTATTACTTCATGGACAATGAGTTCTTTAATCGTTTCTTAAACGTATTTCTAAAATAATTATTAAATGTAGTGTTTGAATTACATTTCATTGTTATTTAATTATTATTAATTCTCTTAATATTTATTATATTTTGTCAATTTATAGTTTGTGTTGGTGTTGTCAAAACTTTCTACGTTTTACAGTTTTTTTTTCTGTAAGTTGAAATAATTTTATTTTATATAGGAATTGGTTGCGATAATAATTTACTATTTAGTAAGGTATATTTATATTTTATTTCTTGTAAAAAACATAACAAAAATAGAAAACTGTAATAAATCAACAACAATCAATAAATTCTTAGATTTTGATCTCCATTTAGTGACCGGATTTGTGACCCCAGTGTTTGTGGTCTTCGTGACCTCCCTTTTTGCCATGGTCATGGTGACCGTGCCAGTGTTCGTGGTGGCCCCCTTCACCGTGGTGACCCTTGTGGTGATGATGGTGTCCTCCATCCTCATGGTGTCCCTTTTTGCCATGATGGTGCTCATGGTGTCCGCCATGTTTGTGTCCTTTGTGGAAGTGACCTCCTTTTTTGTGCTCACCCTCATGATGATGCCCACCGTAGTGCTCGTGATGACCCTTGTCTCCATGATGATGGTGGAAGTGTTTATCCTTCTTGAATTCATCGTGCTTCTCAATACCGTGGTGTCCTTTGGTATCGTGGCCTTTGTGGAAGTGGCCGTGCTCTTCGTGACCATGACCATGTTCACCTTTCTCTCCGTGATGATGATGATGATGGTAGCCGTCGTCATGGTGGTGGTGTTTCTTGTGTCCACCGTGTTCACCGTGATGTCCCTTGTGCCCCTCATGGTGATGATGGCCTTTCTTTCCATGATGGTGCTCATGATGTCCTTTATGTCCTTTGTGATCATGGTCGCCATGTTCGTGGTGATGATGGCCATGGTGTTCATGGCCGCCACCTTTATCCCAATGGTGACCCGAGGCCGCAACTTCGAGATCAGCCTCTCGCTTTTCCCGGACTTCTCGAGATGAGACTGTGGCTACAAGAGCCACGAGGCCACACAAAACCAGAAGGCTTCTCATGGTTGATAAGACAAGACACTGCTGTTGAATGATGCCTGATTTGGTGGCGATGATATTTTATAGTTGGTAGCCGGTGCGGTTAAGAAATGTAGACTTTGTTCGATAGTGTCAAGGCTGCAAGTTTGTCTGATTTCCACTTCCAGGTTATAGAAATTGTATTGATATTTTGTATTAATTATTTTTGAAGTCAAAATATAATTAATTGTAAAACAAAAAACGTTATAGATTTATTTTAACATCACTCGTTAAAGACACGTACTAATTTGTTTTTGTGAAAATTTTGTGTAGTTTCTAAAGTCTGAAATTTATCTCTAGATATTTAAATATCTTCATAGCTATATCAATTAATAGATTATATCAATTAGATATTTAAAGTCAGGGTGCATATACACACAGTAAGATTAAAGGATTTATCATTTTCTAATTAATATAAAATTAAATAATATTTAAGATTCATAATATTTTTTTTCCTTACTGATGGTGTATGTACAGTCCGTTAATAAATGTAAAATAAATGAAAAAATAAATATGAATAAAAATATAATTAAAGCCTTTACAATTATAAAAATTATTATAAATTTTATCGCTTTTAATGAGAACTATATAGAGCACCCTCACGTTCAAACTAAACAAAACTAAGGAGAACTTTAAATACATAGGTATTTAAAGTTTTCTTTAGTTTAATTAAAAGACAGTCATCTAAGTCAAAATTTATACGTATTATTTAAAGAGGAGAGCAATTCCTACTGTTAGTGAGAAGATATTTATAAAGCGGGTTTCTTTTAATCTCCTAACCTGGAACTTTGCCATTTTCTTCCTATCGTAGACTCTTAAGAACAAGAATTAAAGGATTTACTTACTTCAGTGCTGAATTAATTTCTACCTATTTTATTTGATTACTTGGAGTTGGTTTCTTTTATTTCAAATTATATTTTTACTGAGATTTATAATTTTTTAACATATGATGGTTAATTTACAAGTTGTTTAATGCAGAATCATTTTATTTACTTATTTTAAGACGAAAAGCTGAGCTTACAAAAAAGATTACAGATTTTTCGTATTTATTAAAATAAGAAATTTTATTCATTAGAATAAGATGTTTATAATAATAATCAAAATCTATAAATTCCTAATTGCTATAGATTTAAACTATATTTTAGTAATACCCAAATGACGACATCTCTGATAATTAAAATATAAGGATGTGATTCAGAGCAATCAGACAAACAAATTGTTTATTTATGACGCATTTTAATATAATAAAGTAGCAACGAATGTGTGTTTGTTGGTATGCTTCACTCATTTCATGCGGTAGCTATTTCTTGAGCTTTTCAATTTTCCAATTGATTTACGTAAATTAAATTAAACTGAATTATTTTATCATTCACACTGAAACCCCCGCCAGCTTTAATGTGGTTTGTGTAATATAACTTTTTTTTCGTTATATTTCTGCAGCTTTTAAATAACAGCAGTTAAATTAGATTTTATATTATATATTAAGTTTTAATTTTGTGAATGAAAAATATAAATCATAAATGAAAAATATAAATCCTAGAAAAGAAATGAATCAAAACAGAGAAAACTGATCTTATGTTTCAAACAAAATTTAATTTATTTTTTCAAACCAAACGCCACATAGTTTAGAATAAAATTTATGAAAACTTTAATTTTGTAATATTCATATCATAATTAATTTATTAAGTATCTCAAGCAAATTATTTTTTAATGTATTGCTACAGTTAGTTACAGTTATAAAGTCAACGAAAAAAAAAAATCCATTTAAAACAAATATAAAACAAATTAAAACTAAATACAAAGAGTTAGAAATATAAAACTTATAAGTACTATATTAATCATTTATATATTCTATGAATTTTTACTCATATTTTTTTATAATACAACATATAATTATATCTTTTAAGTATAAACTATTCCTATATTGCAATTTTGCATACCGCAATTCTGCATTTTACATCTCCGCAATGACATAATACACATTTAGTTCGTATGACGGTAAATGATTATCAGCGATCCTCTTAGATGTCGATGCGACAGTCCAAATTATCATATCATTGATTTCTTTTGTGGATTCAATGAACTCAAATGTTTGTAAAATAGAAACACACGATGACATGATGTGAGAACATTATATAATGGTTTTAAAACAATAAAATAAAACAAAGCTAAAAATATTTTAGAAATAATTTATTAAGGTATCACAAAATAATCAACAATAACAAGAATAAACTTTTGTGCTGTTCATTCATTCATTTCTTTTAGTAGCCCTTGAAACCCCAGTCCTTGTGGTCTTCGTGGCCCCCTTTAGTAACGTGCCCGTTATCTTGGCTCCAGTATTCATCTTGGCCACCTTCATCATAATGGCCCTTATCGTCGTGGTGATTACCTCCCTTTTCGAAATGTCCCTTTTCATTATAGTCGTTTTCATAGAAATCTCCTTCTTTGTATCCCTTATGAAAGTCACCTCCTTTCTTGTAGCCTCCTTCTTGATCATGACCGCCATAACTTTCTTCAAAGCCGGATTCACCATGCTTATCATGGAAGTGTTTATCTTTCTTGAATTCATCTAATTTGTGAATTCCATGATGTCCTTTAGTCGAATGTCCTTTTTCGAAGTGTCCACTTTCTTCAAAACTCTGTCCCTTTTCACCCTTTTCTCCAAAATTATGCTCATCAAAGTAGCCATCATCATGATGGTGGTTTTCTTTGTGTCCACCGCTTTCATCGAAGTGACCTTTAGTTCCTTCATGGAGGGAGTGTCCTTTTTGACTTCCCTCATGTTCATGGTGTCCCTTATAACCTTTTTTGCCAAATTCGCCATGTTCCTTATGTTGGTCTCCATGGTGTTCACTACCGCCACCATGTCCCCAATCTGCTTCTCGTTTGTGACGTACTTCCCTTCCATTTACTACTGCTATGAGTACGAATAAACCAAATAAGATTGTGCTTCTCATCTTCCTGATTGCTTGATCTCCTGTTATCCTGGATGAAATATTGTTACCAAATGATGCCTGTTGCATATTTGTTACAGCTTATATAGTATTGCCAATACCTCTCGTCTCGTTGTATCTAATGTCAGGGTAACTAAAAAATGACGGTCACTACAATAATGACCTAAATTATTATAAAATTAATTTCATTGTTACTTCAATGTTTGACAATAATGTCAATGCTTAAAAAAATTAAGCTTTCTCATTGAATTTTCAATTCTTTTTATAACTTCATGAGACATTATCATAATACTATGGGTAATCTGATAAATACTGGTATATATCTATATCAGCTTCTTTCTCTTTTCTGTGATATAGATTGACTAATATAGTGATAAAAATTGCTATAAAAATCTGTTTTTCACATTTTATTGTTACAGAAACGTTTGTTACATAAAAAAAGCTATATATTTCAGCATATAATTGAATGCCCTGCATCGTAGGGATGACGCTGCATGGCGCTCGTTTTCTCCGAAGTCAAGGCCGTCCTGTGTCAAGGTGGAATTGCGAAGGCGTCGCCCTCGTTGCTTTTTTGTTTTATTTGAGTAAAATTCTTTTGATAGATTTCTTGCGTAATTCTTTACGGTAGAGGGCACACGACAGCGTAAGTCGGGCAATGCGATATCGCGAAATGAGAACTTTTTGATTATTATTTTTATATTATTAAATTAATTTATTAAAAGCACTTTAATTAATTTATTAAATAAATATTACACAAGTCTTACGCAAGTCCCGCAACGACCGACTTTAGTTTTAGATATCAAAACATCAAATCAAGCGAATGACAAAACTATATCAAAATCAAAAGAATATCAAAACTATATTTAATGAAACGGAATCTTGATTGTTTGTTTCGAAATCTCGTAGAAATTTGATTTTCTAAAACAAGAAGTTTAAGATTATACGTCCAGGGTACATACATTTTATAGAAAATAATTAAAATACACAAATGTTTATTTATTCCACTAAACGGATAACAAAAACGAATAAAGTTTGAGAGCAATATTTCATTATAAGAGAGTGCTGAATCAATATTGTAACACAATGTAGGACGGTTTTATTTGGCAATGAGGGTTGAGTTTTAGTGGTTGTAACTCATGTCTGTTGATAAATTTCGCTGATTTGGCTACATGTTATTAATTTTAGCGGCGAGCTCGTAACCACTAACTGCAATATAAATTTGTTAAATTTTATTTCAGAGCGGATAGCATTGTAATCATTATTTTGTCAGCTCTTTATTCTCGAATATAAAATTTTAATTTAAAATCGAAAACACAATGCGTTATCTTATTTACGATTATTACAAAATAATAATAAATAATAGACAGAGAAGTAAGAAATAGATTGTAGACTTCTTGGTCGTTGACAGGTTGGTTAGATGAACATAGCCGTTCTATAATCGGTTATAACTTTTAAACTGTAATCACGAAGGTAGACATATATAGCATGAAAAATAAAGATTTCATAAAGAATGCTAGAATTTAAAGTATAGATTCAAAACCTTTTAAAACTTCTGATTTTTTAAGAACAAAAAAAAACAATGTACGTAAAAGAATCAATTTTATATTTCTAAACTATATCTATTACTAATAAAAAAAAATAATAACTATTTTTCTCTTCCTCTTTTTTATGGTGCTGCTCGTTGTCGTATCGGAGATTCGTGATAATTTAATATTTAAAAATTCAAAGAACTTGTTGACATAATAATATTTAATGAAGATAAAGGTCAAGTCAAATTGTGATTAACAGAATTATAACTTCAAAATTTGTTAGTGTCGGGTTTTAATGTAATTAACTTCAGTCACAAATTACAGTTTAGTACTCTGTTATCTATTTTTCGCTCAGACAAATATGACAAAGGAAACCCATTAAAAAAAACTGTAGTATTTCAATCAATCCAGTTTGGATCTGATTTGATTGATTGATTGATTTCATTTTTAGATAAAAAAAATCTAGATCCATTTATGAATTTTATTTGTAGTTTTTAATAATTTTTACGAGTGCTTCTTAAATTTAATGATTCGGCTGTATCTGACTTTGTGATAATTTTTAAAACCGAGCTTGAAATATTCATTTTTTTTTTGCAACAAAATACAGACAATGAATGAAACGAGTACGTGTAGTATAGCTTATTGTAAATATGCAATGAAACCATTTATTGCGACCCGTCAGTACTGGAGCACCATTTTTATGTAGCTGACAAAATATTTCGGATAGGAATATCTTTCTCTTGAAATAAGTGCATGGTGTTAAAAATGAATTCTCACGTTGTATAGGTTCCCAAATTTTAGTTTTTAGCTTTTGTTATATTAAAAAACTTTAATAAAGTGAAATTTTTTATATTGATGTCATTTAATTGAAAAGATACCCAACGACTATCCTTTTGATGCTTATAGTCCCTCAACTTTTCAAATATTGTTTAAATATTAATATTAAATCTTTACAGTATATTTAAAATAATTAACAAGAGAGAAAAAACATATAGATTCACTTCCATTAATAAGTAATATGCTAATATTATATATACTAGTATATTCAAAGTAAGTAGTATACTTTAATATATGTACGTACATACCAATATAGTTAATGCGCCCAATTAACCCCAGTGTGGCACCTAACTGCCGACAGTACTTACACTCGTACGTGCGCGGATTCCGATATTAATACTAATTGCACTGTAATTATTTATGCATCATCTATTTAATAGTTATTATATCAAAATCAAATCAATTAAAAGAATCTGTTGCTCTCAATTAGTGCTATACCTCCGGATATATCTTTATACAAAGATGAAATTTGAAGAATTTCCACATGAAAGATCAAACTTTTGCGTTGCATACATTCAAATCAATTAATATGTGGTTCCGAGCCAGCGGGCTGAGAAATGTATGCTCGTGATCCGAGAGCCAACGATCCCAGTTAATATGATTCTGCTATGCCTAAATATATTTCTTGCCCGTTTTTATCTTAATATCTATTGATGGTTGAGTAAGCAAATACAAACAGATAAAAATACAATTGAATTTTTTTTTATACTATTAAAACCATTTTCTTTTAATTTTAATTTTGGCTCAATCATTATTATTAATGATTCATATCTAGTTTTGTTAGCAGATATTACATATATTATACATTTACAAATATCTATGTTATTTATTTTTCGATGTCATCATCAAAACAAATACAATTTAAAGCCGAGAAGATGTATAAAATTAATATCTTATTCTAATTTTATGAAACAAAACTGGAACGACTTTTGAATAAGGCACTTCTAAAAATCCGAGGGAAATTGGAGAGATAATTTAACCTTCGAGCTTGAGGGGGAATGAGATGATAACAAGACATTTAGTATTCCAGACGCGGAAGGTCGATCCACCTGCTTTCATATCACGACTATTGTCGACCGGAGGATTCGAATTCCTCTCCGGAATGACAATTTGCGTCTATGAAAATCAATTGACGTCTAACCAGTGACAGTTCCAATTTTAATATTGGTTTCCTTCACATTGCTTCGGTCTGGAGTTCGGAATTCCTAGAATCCATAGCATTGTTTGCCTTCGTAACATCAACAGTCGGTTTTAAGGACGTTTCTGACATTCAATCGATATTGATAAAGTTCTTATAACAAGAATATTTATGTATTCTTACAGAATACATTTAATAGAATATCGGGACTTAATCGCGTGAACATTTTTTAAGGTACCTTTTATTTATTACGAGTGTTGACATGTGACCACGATAGGTGCAAGTCGATCGAAACGTCGGGGTAAAAAATGGGCATCATACCTTAAAAAATATTCACGCAATTAAGTCTCGATATTATATTTCTTTTATGTGTAAAAATCGTGAAAGTTTAAAAACAATTATTGAGAATACAATTACTCGGACCATGAGTCCTGCTTTGAGTTGACGAAAAGATACAACAAAAATAAGTAATAATTTATTAAATGTTATTCAGAAACACATGTATTTAATATATTATAATTAAGTACATTTCTATATAAAGCTGCATTACATATTTAATATATGTATTGTTAATGAATTCGTAACAAAAGTTAGACTGTTCCACTAATAACAGACAACATTTAATGAATGTCCCAATGGCAGCTTATTTTGGAATATACTTAACTGAAATTTGCATATAAACTAGCTCAATAATAGCATGTGAATTTATATTTTATTGAAGCTGGATGGGGATATTAATAAATTCATCAATAATCATTATTGTCTCTAAGCCAATAGATATCTATATTAGTTTTAGAATCGATAGCTTTTGGATTGAATTTTAATGACGGTTAAATAAAACATTTTACCAAACCTTAACAACTTGATTGTACAATACGATATGTTATTATAAACATTATTTAGTTTTATAGAAAATAATAAAAGAGTAAAAAAAATATCACATCTCCCATTCATACCTTACGTTTATATAATGCAAAAATTCCCAACGAACATAAATCTAAGTTCACGTTAAATTTGACGCTAATTGAAGCGATGTTTGATGTCCGCGAGCACCTAAAAATGGCTAGCGCGGTGGGAATAACCAAGCGAGGTAGTCGGTATTAATGGAGGTGAAACTTCAGCAAAGTCCCGTTTCAGCGGCCATTTGTCAAACAAAAAATATTGCCTAACTTTCAGGTCAAAGGTGTTGTTCGACACGCATTATGAACATAACTGGAGTGTAAGTGTAACTCTATTTGATGGGACGTTTTACAAGCTTTTATGTAATTTTACCTGTGAGAATTAATGTGTTTAGTTTGAATCTGGGCAGACGTTTCAAAACGTTCGTTATAGTTTATATGTATTCTTAAATATATGACTTAGTATTTATGTGTATTAAATAATAAACGTTAGAGAAATTGATGAATCAAGCACGTCTTCTCCTTCATGCTGTTGAAGTTATATTAAGATGGTAAAAAGTGATAATGAAAATTGAGTACAACATATTTCTATGTGTGTTGAATGAATTGTAATCTAAGCACAAGTGGCCACAATATAGATATACTAATTAATAAAAATGTAACAAACGATTGTATACATACACAGAATGTATCGTTAATATCTTCTAGACTTTCGGTAGTAAAAATAAATAAATTTTTCTATTTAATCAAAAAATACAAATAATTGCTAACTTAAAAAAACTTGTTTAAGATGAAGTTCGTTGATGTCTGAAATTTCAAATCCCATTATTCAAAAATTACTTAATATAATTTTGTATGTTAGTTTAAGTATGTTATTGTAAGTTTAAAAATTGTAACAGAATAAGTGTTAGTCTATAAATAAAAAATATAAATAATCAGAGTTAATAATTGAATTATAAGAGACTTCTTATTCGAGAAAAACCTTTGCTATTTCTAAGAATTATATTAATCGTTTTTGTTATTGTATCCATAGCAATGGTAATAAAGTTAAGATGGATTATTTTCTCTTCTAATCATAAGATTTATTCTATCAGTCGTTTTATAAATAGGCAGAATTATGATGTATAATGTCTATGAAATAATTGACTTGATTGTATTACAATTGACGGAAGAAGATTTTTTAAGTGTGTCGCCAGAATATACGTTTTTTATTGTAGTGATGGACTTTAGAGATGCTGGACTTCTAGCTCCATGTGAAAGTGACTTGTTGAATAAGCCAGCATTAGTTTGTGTAAAATAAGCATGTCGAGCTGGGAGTGAAGTAAATCTAGCAATTCTGATTTTACATTTAGTAATTGATTTGATATCGTTGATTTGAACTGTAGTATATATTTTCTCATTTATAATCCTAGTTTTCCAAGTTAAAATTAAGTTTCATATCAATATAAAGTTCATAAACATTCTAAGAGTTCCTCAGCGATACTCGTAAAATATAACTAAAAGGGTTCAATACCTTATTTTATTTCTCGAGCACGTACAAGTTATTGTATAACTCAATTTATCAACTCATATATCTTGTGAAACTCAGAAAATAGTTGTATTTATTGCGGGCAAGTTCGCGCCATTGCAGAATAACCAATGCAAGATTAATACTATACTTATAACACACCCACAGTCATAAATATCATATAACTCTTAACTATTTATTCTTTCTGTGAATTTAGGTATCTTGTGAATATTTTTAAACATGTAAATTTTATTTTCAATAAAATTATATTCATATTCATACAATCGTGATTATAATTTATATAATATATATTAGGTGTACTTGACTCTACTTCATTTTTGATCGAATAATTTCTTTGCATTACTACAATGATTTAGCTTATATTGTTTATTTTTATTTCATTATTAATTTATTATCGCCTGAAATAGCTACAACAGGTGGACTTAACGCTAAAAAGCATTTTCTACCAGTCAACCTGAGAATGCAGTAAAAAAAATAAAACATTCGGGCGCTTAAAGTTAAGGAAAAAAAAAAATAAACATTAAAAAAAAAACAGCATAATTAATATTGTATACGTTTAAAATAGGGACAATACTACCTGATGAGATACCAAATAAATACGTCTATTTTAAACTTTAGTTGGCGTAATAACTCTTCCGTAAATCTCTGTCTCTTTAGAGGCCCTTTTGTCCCTTGTCTTTGATAGAAATCCTTTTCGATTGATGACTCCTATTTGCATGGAGTTCGAGCTTTTCCGACATGACTTTCAGTTTGATTTTAGTGCCACTGATCTGAATATAACTTATCTAGCGTATTTCTGTAAATGCGAATTTCTTTTATAAGATTTAAATAGAAACTTTTTGGCAATATTGTGGAAAATTATAAAACCAATGATGTCGAAAAGATATTACAGTTCAGATTACTTCTATGACATACATCAATTAAGCAATTGAAGACTTCGTTTACGACAATAATTATTACAAAAATCAGTGTTAGCATGTTCAGCTTCACTGGGTTAGATTGATTAGACAGAGAGAGGGCCGCCATCCATTCTCTTAGATTGATTAGCCTCGGTCATCTTGGTCACTGCAGCGCGTTTAGCTTTGCTCAAATTAATCGTTGTAAAATCAAGCTGCGTGAACCCTTTGTGGTTGTAATTGAGAATTTAATTATTATATTTAAAATGTCTTTTACCGTGTAGATTCCATGATCTTATCTAAAATCTTAGTAAATTTTAATTTATAAATTTTAATTAATATCCAAAGCAAAGTCAATTATGAGTCACATTTCCCGGTTTTTTATCAAAAGTAATTTAAAGTATAACATATATTTATAACCAAATTAGTTTGTTGTAAAATATCTGTAAATAAATTTATTATTATAATATAATTATATAATAATCTAATTATATTATAATAATAAACTGTGATATATGCAGTTTGAGCCAGACGGACAGAACAAAATACTTTAATAAACATTTTGAGAAGCGACTAAATTCTTCAGAAAACAATAAACGAAAAAAGAACATTTTATTATCTCGTGTCATATTTTGTTTTTCGGATATATTTAATTATATAAATTGCACTACTTTGTGCATAGAGAACCTAATTTAATATTTTTTTAGAATTATTAAAAATAATATATAAAAGCTTGTACGGAGATTATTTTAATTCGATCAGAAAGGCATAGCGAATACCTGATTAATTCCTGTTTTTTATTAAAGTATACTTACTTTTCAACAAGAAGCTGTAAAATAGCCTCAGAATTTAAGTCGCATTAAAAGTTTGCGTGAGCTGAGTTGGTAGTACAATGGAGCTGTTGGAAAAATTCTAATTACTTTAGCGAGTTGGTTTGGAATTTATAAAAGTTACGCTTAGGCCCTTGGATTTTTAAGGATATTTTTTTCGTTTCAATCCAATTACGAAAATATATTATCAACTAATGAGTTCTTAATGTATCGCCAGTTTTCAAGTTTAGTAATAAGTTTTCAGTACAAGTATAAAACAATATTTCGTATGAAATTATGTACAAAAATTTGACTTTGATTATGTACAAAAATATGACTAAATATTATATTATTACTTATATTTTAATGAATATAGGATTAAAAGTTTTTCTATATATAAAAAAATTAGGCAATGGGCAGTCAGGTTTCCCAGATTTCACAGGTTCGAGTCCTGTTCAATTTATTTTACTTTAATGTTTTCTAAGATTTACACGAGTACTACACATTTCAATAAAACTATTTTTCGGATATAACTCGCGTTTATTATTACATTTTTATATTTAACCCGATGTTTCGGATGCTTTGCAGCAAACGTGTTCGCGGTAAGACGAGATGATGGTGTCTGTCACAATCTGGTAATAATAAACGCGAGTTATATCCGAAAAATAGTTTTATTTTGCTTTAATTTAATAAATGTTTATATTATATCCTGTGCAAGAAACTGAAAATGTATTGTACAAGTTAAATAGGGTTACAACACATACGTATTGTTGAACTTTGGTTTAATTCTACAGAACTCTTTGATCTAAGGCAGACATATTCTAACAAATAATGAACCAGCTAACTCCAGTAAACGCCTGGAGCTCGGGAAGTTGGCAATTTGATACAGCCGGTGCCGCTTGTAGCCGTTTTTCTCTCCACTTTGCTCAATAAACGTATATCGAAAACCTTTTTATACTTTTGTATTGAGAACTTGATATTTTTATAATATTGGCACAGTAGTTTCTTTTATATTTAGATATATTTGATAAAGATGAAAAACTGTTCTTTGAAGGGCGTGCTAAGTGTGACGCACGTTTTTTAGGAAATATTGTTTGGCGAATAAATTCCAAAGCAAGTTTTAATTCGAATACATAAATTAGAGAATCATTATTAATCTAATTGCATATGTACTTGACACATTATACAAAATACAAAACTTCCGTGATTGCATATATTTAATTAATAAATAAGATTTATTTATTAACTAACATTTATTTTGATAAAGATTGAAAATTTAAATATTCGAACATTTATATATATTTAATAACATTAAGTAATAAAGTAAGTGTGCTGAAATATGCTCATCAAAGTGCTTTTGAACTCTATCGTTCGCTTAAGGCTCATTAACGAGAGTTTTGTTTTTAAAGTAGTAGAGCTTCGTTTCATCGACACTGTATCATCTTAAAATTAGTTTTTGACTTATTGGACGTTTTTGTTATTTAATTACTATAAAGTGGAATATATATTTTATATAGTAATCAATTTTATATTCAAATGATATAATATCCAAAACGGCGTGTAATCTCACGTTTATATAGCGTAATAATAATTGTGTTATAAAGCCTTGATAATAGTGTAACATCATTAGCGAAAGCTTTAAGTAAGTCATTACCTTGTATTTAAAAATGTATATGTATACTTGAAGTAGACGTCTCATTTTTTTTCTAACATTAGTTTGTAGGTTTTTGCTTGTTAAACTTGTGTATTTTGCTCGTTAAAATAACTCCGTGCTATCATTACCAGGCTACTTTCATGAAATATAATATTTTAAAACTTTCAATAATACATCTCTTCTGAAGAACATATAACATTGTATCCGAAATGAACGTTAAGGATGCGGTTCAGAATTCAAAAAAGGTGAAATTTATTAACATACTGTATATATACATATATATATATATATATATATATATTTGTACGGAATGAATTTTGATGGTATTGAATGTAAATAATTAAAGGAATAATTTATATATTTTTAGTTAAGTAACAGACAAATTTTTATTAATATGTAAATTAGTTTATATATATTTTGCATTGACTTTGTCCCAGATGCTATGGCGGTTAAACTAGTCGAACTAGTCCCTTACTCGTTCGCAACACTGCGCCGTGGCCTGACGGTATTCCAGTGTGTTTTCTGATCATCGCCCTGGAATATTTTAGAAGTAGGTTTCGGGAACTATTCACCTTCTGTTTGCGAGTTCCCGAAGGCCGTTAAAGTTCCCGAAGGCCTTAAAGAAAGGAAAATTGTCTGTTGCGGAAGAAGAATCCTTCTGCCTATTTTTATTCCCAATAGAATTGTTTGGTTTGGACAAGAAGGATGAACCTTCGAGAGAATCATAAGTCAGTCTACCACTATACTATAAAGCGCTACTTTAAACTGGATAGGGTTGTTGGGACTGAAGGTATTCGTCACCATCATAAATATTGAAGTTATCCGAGCCTCCATCCTTCCTTTGACGGAAAATGTTAATTTAAGTCAGTCACAGTCATCAACCACGCATAACAAACGCGTTTCAGTTTCGTATGGGAGATGTGATTTGGTCCATTCCACTACAAGAAGTGACTGTTCGCTTTACTTTCCAAAACGAAGTGCCGCAAGAGTCAAGTGACAACAGTGCGCCTTCCAAAATACTAACCCAATAGATTGAAAAACTTACATTAAAACAAAGTTGTTATCCACGAAACATGTTTTAATAATTATTATTAGTCTAGGTACGAAATACTGAAAAACTACCAATTTGGTTTCGGAGACTAAAAATCTGATAGGCTTTGCTCTCACTGACCGTTATGATTTATTAATCAATTGACAACAAAAACAATGATCAAGAATTTATCTTTATCTTGAAAAAAGTGTAGATAGAGTCTAAAATAACAATCTTCCAGGAAGAAGAAAAATTTAGGTGTATTTTGCAGGAATTTAATTTGTAGTCTAGTTATGAGTAAAGAAGAATCAACAAGTACGAGTATCAAATCATGAGAATGATAGTGATTAACACAAGAAACCAGAATGGAACTTAACATGTTTGGCGTTGACAATGTTCTAACGGCCATGTAAATACATGTCCAAAATCCATTTAAATACTACATAAGAAAGTATGAAAGTAACCAAGTAACAAATGAACTACAAAAGTGTTTGTTTCAGGTCACAGATTGGCTGGCGGGTACCTTCTATGTCTTTTAAACGAAATCATTTTAGGTAGCTCTAGTTTAAATTTTACCACTAAGGATTCCTATATGTCCTTGCAATATAAACTCAATACTGGGTAGCTTATGCTTCTGCAAAATATTATCTAAAGTCCACAATATTAAGAATATAAATGAATGATAATGTTTTCTAAAATTTACACGAGTACTACCACATTTCAATAAAACTATTCACCATCATCTCGTCTTACCGCGAATACGTTTGCTGCAAAGCATTCGAAACGGCAGGTTAAATTTAAATGAAAAGGAACATTAAATAAATATTGAGTGTAACTGTGATGTGATTAAAGGTTTCAAGAATTGATTAAATATTATCGCTTGCATTTTGAACAGTCTCGAGTTCAGGTCACTACTAAGAGGTTTTGTTAAAAATCAAGGTCATTCGACAAATACTTAAAAAATAAAAACAATTGATAATATGTACTGAAAATTTCTTCTTTTTTATAGATAGACTGATTTTTTTTTCTATACGAGTGGGATTCAAAACTGCGATCCCTGCGAAACCACCGTCGCTCTATCAATTAAGCTACGGTGTCTGCCCCCTCTATGTTGTGTCTATATATATATTTAGCAATATAGATAAAGCCGTCTATATCAGATATGATACAGGATAATATTGATGTGTTTTTAATTGTTCTTATGCGTATTTAATAATATTGAGAAAAAGAATATCTATATGAAATTATCTATAAATGTTAAGAATATTAAGTTTTTTTTTGTAATAAATATTTATTTTTACATTTAATTCAAAAGATTTTACGTATATTGATTAGTAAATAAATTAACTAAATCAGCAAAAGCAGTGGTATTCGTTTAAAATGGATAATATTTATTTACAACATTAATATTATTCAAAAGCTAAATTTGAATAATATGTATGGAACTGGTGAGTTCTGATACGAAAACCAGCTACATAAGGGACATTTAAGCCGATGAAAGGAAGATTTCATAAATGTGGATGCGAGACACAAATTAAATCTGAGTAACAAACGCGAGGGCAGGTGTTGTAGGCGTGTTGTTTTATAACCATTATCCGTTCTCTCGTACCTACTTTTAGATCGTTTCATCTTGCGCCCGAGCGGGTCAGCGTAATTTATTACCTATTGTGCGGATATTTCATTTATCATGGTGAATTCAATTTACAGAACAATTAATCATTCCACAATACCTACTTGTCGACAGCGGACTGGTAGCGCGCTGGAGATTAGTACTCTTAAAAATATACCTCATGTTCTAATATTTTTATTATACTATATCAGATGTTTTAACGTACACTTAAGAATGACTTCAGACTCAAGTTTTCAAGCTGCAAGTGTTATAAGAAATGGTGTTAATTTTACAACGATCCTCTTTTTTCATGTCTTACGCTGTGCGTGGAGGTATCATTGATAGTGTTACCGTACAATGCACTGTGTACATACATATGATGGTTCATATGTTTATGAGCTCAGCACAGAAACATATATACAAAAAATTCCCCTTATTTATTTGCAAAATTTTAGCAAATTTTGTAGTTTTAGTTAGTAATGTGTAATATAAAATAAAGATTTATTTTGTCAATATTATAAAAATGTAATTTTAAGATAAAGTACATGTACTAATTCATTCCGATTTAAAGTGTCCATTACTGGTGAAATAAGGTTGAACTTATTCTTACTTATAATAATAGTAATAATTAGTATAATGTAGATTACATTAGAATTCCACATTTTTTATAAATAATAAATATTTTTATATATTTTTTTATATATAAGAATATTCCTATAGAATTAAGATGTATGATTTAGACAGATTCATTGTACAAAATTTAATATAGGCACGGCAGGCCTATATTAATCAAGTGTATTGTAAAGTCTCAAGAGCGTGATTTTACACATTCTGCTTATCAATCGATTATCTCACAGATGTTTGACAAATATAAATGAGCAACGTGAGGCACAGCTTTATTCCACATGCGGTTGTCTCACAGGCGCCTGTCTCAACACGTGTTCATTTAAGAGCTCGTTAACATTCAGTTGAGTTGCTCGCAATTGAATTAGTTACCTCCTCCCATAATCCTGTACTACGACCTGTCGTATGTTAAATGTTTATTCCTGACTTGTTCTATAATTAAATATGGATTTGGGATTTAAATTCCGTCAATATCGTCAAGACTGCAGAGTTATTAATTAATCCTAAAACTAAACTACGTAGTATAAACTTTTGATCTTTAGAACTAATGCTACTTAGTAACTATTTCAGCTTACCTATAATCAGCAGCAGCTTATCAACGAGATTAGCTCGAAGGTGTTACACACCGACTTATAAGGTTGGCTCAAAGTAGCTATTATAACTACAACGAAAGATGGCAATACGGATCGCACGCGGTTATCGAACGTTGTCCTTTGAGGCGGCGACAATCCTAGCCCGTTTTCTGCCCCTGGATATCCTAGCCGAGATGGATGCGAGGGAGTCTCACCGGCACCGCTCCATCCGCCAGGAGGGCAGAGGCGATCGAAGGCTTTCGACGGTAGAAACGACAGGCCGCTCTCTCAGCGTGGCGTGCTCGGCTCTTAGAAGAGCACGTGGCGCGCAGACGCGTCGTGGGGGCATTGTCAGGTTTTAGTGGGTATTACCTCGGTCGAGTTCCATATACCCCAAGTATATATAATAAATAATATAAGTCAAGGATTATTTTCAAATATCTCTTTGTGTATCATGGGACTGGGCCTACACGCCCGCTGATTCGCAACTATTTATATTTACAGATGTGTATGGGACAGATATAACTTAAAATCAGGTCTTCTTGTTTATACGCCATCCCATAAAAATACTTATAATAAGCTTGCTTATAAGTAGGAGAACTTTGCTAGTAAATAAGTTACTTTTGATTAGTCCTCAGTATTTAGTTCCTGTATTAAACATTAAATTATTATCATGAATGTATGTTCAAATATTGTCATCATACATTGTATGATTCGTAAGTTAGTTCGTTCGTCAAGGTCTTCCTCTTGTCTTAATTGCTTTTACAATAAGCGTGGTAGTAGAAAGGATTTGTATTGTTTCCTTTGAGGATGCTTTCATTGAAATGTACATTCAAGTATAATTGTTTAAGATTAAGAGCAAAGACAGTGCATCCTTATTTATCAAAACTATTTCTATGTTTTTCTATGATTAAGAATATTTTCTGTTTTTCCTTTTTTTCTTGTTAACTTAAAGCTGATTTAATTCAATTTACATTTAAGTCATACATTGATAGCTGGATTGATGTGAATTCATTTAAATTATACGCAAGTATTGTTACATACAATACAATATACACTCATTTTTTTTCTAGAATTTTGGTCTTAAATTGTTTGTTTCTAAAATCTTTCAATATAAGAAATAAAAAGAAGAAAGAAAACAACAGTCTCAATTATATTTCAATGTCACACATGTATACGCAACCCTTAGACGAAAATTGGTGCACCACTCATCCCTTAGTAAATACATGGAAGGAAGTTTATTAGGAAAGCTTTTGCTATTATTAGTTTAACTCTATCAAATATCTATATAGGAATGTTCTCGCTCTATTTGCTTTCAAATCAAAGCTACCGCAAGTTTAAAGTGCAGTTACTTTCATATGCAGTCAGATGCTACTTTCTTTGAACTTAAAAACATAGGTGAGGTTTTATCCATTTAAAAAATATTATTACGTTATATTAATCTCATGTAATATTGTAAAATATTATATTACGCCAACTAATATTTATTTAAGTTATACAAGACTGGAATCCTTTGTAGGCTCAGAGTGTATCTCTCATGTTTATTAAGGCTTGTATAAAAAAATATATATGTTCTTTATATTAAAAATAAAAGGCTACATTTATTAAATACATATAAGAAGAGTCGAATAATAAATAAAAATTGCAAATAGTAAGTAGTAGTTATTCGCAATATAAATTATATTGTATGTCATTACTTATCCCTATCTGAGAATTTTGTGAACGAAAGACGGAATACGTAAGTAATATTCACCTAAATCAATAAAATGCCCTTTTGCTGGTGGGTCGGCGCGTGTTACGGTCCTTACCTACAGATATTTTATGTAAGTCGTAAAGGCACTTGATCTAATTCCAGTGAGTTTTATTTAAAATCCTGTCAACGTTTTCGTTGATGAATCGGTTGTGTCAATATTTATGTTTCGTTTTGAGCACCTGACCCTTCTTTAATACAATTTATATAGTGGGCATACTTTATTAGTCATTCTTTTTATACTCTGTTATCTACTTTATTTTATTTTGATTATAAATATTATTTCCAGATTTTTTCACATTGATATATATTTTTTTATTTTTTACCCTTTTAGAAAAAAACCTGAAAATGTTTGAAAATTTTACATCCCCCTCAAGTGTTATAATTTTGACATGTTTATTTACACTTAAGGTTATGTTATTTCTAATGTATTTTTTCGAAATTATTGACTTTGCGATGCGCTGGAGTTTATTCGCATATACTCGCGAATTAAGAAACCCTATTAGAAAAGTTCTTACGGAGTCAAATAGTACGATCTTGGTGCCAATTCACATCACTTTTGATCATGCCCCCAAATTAATCACGCAGAATATCCTATGTAGTTGTTTGCTCATATGCACTTTACTTGAACGCTATATTCATCCAATATTGAGTAAGAATCATATCAGCAGTCTTACTGAGATACTTAAATAATCGAGTTGTCTCCTGAACGGGTAACACAGGGATAAGCGACTCACAGTTCGCAAAACACTGTATTATATAATTTAGAAAAAGGGGTATGTATTAGGTGAAGATGCTGAAAATAGGAGAATTCGCAAAACATATACACAAACCCCGACCAGCGAGCCTAAGGTGTGCACCAACGTGTACCCAAGGTGCAGTACCCAAGGAATTCCAGGTGCTCCTCAATGCTCTAAAGACATGGTATCTGCGATTCCTTAAAAAAGTGATAGTGTACATATAGTTAGACGTTATGGTATGTAAGTCGAAAAATAAATTATGTTATCATTTTAAATTCAGAGATTTTAGACTTTATGTCCATAATTGCCTTTTAATCTGGTAATACCAAGGCATTTAGTATATGTATGTATGTCAAAAATGCGCAATTTTCACAACATAAATTTATCTTTGAAGCCACAGCGACATGATCTGTAGTCATATTTGATTTCATGTAACGACAGTTCAATATAAACAATATTGGAATGATACTTCACAATAGGTATTTTATCTGAAATTGCTACAGTTTCGCGATTTGGGAGGATGAGTGTTAGTGACAGTTAAATTGTGTTTGAACGATTTGAACCGAGTAACCCTAATTCAACAAAGCCGTTTTATTTATTTAGCTTTAGCGATGTTTTCAGTTGGTAAGCAGAAAAATATGTGTTTGTACTCAAAAAATACATAGTATATTATAAAAATAATACAGGTAATTTTCAGCGACCTAATTTCTTTCAGCCCTTTGCCCAAAATAATATGCCGTCTAAAAGTCTGTATATTTCTAGATTGGTTTTTACTATAGTTTAAAACTGGTTTCTGGTTACATTTTAATTCTAACCTTAATGATTTGCAGCAATCGTGTTCACGGGTAGACGAGATGTAAGTGTCTGTCAGTAAGTCAGTTAATTAATCATAAAAAAATTGTTTTTTTTCAAATGTGCACTAGTGAAAATCTAAGTAAATACTACATTTTCTACTTAAAATAAATAAAATTTGCTAGAAAAAACAATTTAAACATTTATTAACTTGAACAAATTTATTGACTTAATAAAAAAAAATTCTATAAATTTTGTCTTATTGTAATTATGTTTTGAATAAATCATTGAGTTGAACAGTTAAATAACTATAAACGTATCAAATTTCATGAAATCCACTCGAACGAATATAAAAGAATATAAACGAAGAAATTCGTTAAAAAGTTATCAATAAAGTTAACGAGAATTTATTAAAGATTCGTTATTAATGTAATAAAAAATGTGAACAATCTACACATTTTTATTAAGTTAAAAGAATTTTGAATAAACAACCTTGAACATTCACTTCAGGCGCTATGTCTAAAGGGGTATTAATAAAATTGTATTAGAAACAGGAAAAACAATTTGTTATGAAAATATATTAAAATATCTGTATGGTATATATTTTACAAAGAATGTCACTGAACAAAGTTTAACCGCACTAGAGAGAAAACTTACGATGATAAAAGTGGTTTTACTAGAGTCAATAATAAGCGCAGGGTGCTTTTAAAATGCAATGGAGAAATATTTTACGCAAATAAGATACATAATAACAAAATACTAAACGTTGTATATATGTATTGTCCTTACTTTTTCTATCCGTCAATGTTATAAATTCAAATGTTTACTGGGAGAGAATGCCGCTAGATATTATGTTCGCCTGTGGTAAATTTAAAATCAATAGAGCGTAAATAAATAAATAGAATTGTTGCTAGAAAAGATCAATATGTTGAAAATGAGCATTTAATATTTTTGATTTTATTTATATTTCATTGATTAAATATTAAAAAAAAAACAAATTTAGTAGCATGTCATAAAAACTCTTTTTTATAAAAAAAAGTTTTTTTAGTAATGTTACTTTATAATCATAAGTTATCACGTCTGCAATACTAAGAAATTAAATTATAAAAGCTGGTTCCTATCGTTGTATACCTCTTGAAGCTTTACAAAAGTTTCAAATGTGCTCTTTGTTGTTATAGAAGGTCTTTAAAACGGATTTAAGTTTCCCTGGTAGTTCCACATGCAGTTATAGAATATAAAAGAGTTCTGAAAATTACAATACCTTTTTACATTTGTCAAAAGAACAATGAGTCGTAGTTTAGGACATAACTTGCGACAAATCTTTAAGACATTGAGAATTTACTTTGTTACAATGGATCTTCATACCATGGGAGTTGAAAGATCTATTATTTTTTATGTGATATTGATATATACTTCTCATCTCAAGGGCGGCAGGACTTGCAGGTCATATGTTGCAGATGTTCAATGGCAATTGGAAACGCTAATGATCTGGTCGGTTGTTCACTCGTTTATCGAAGTTTAAATTAGTGGGTAGTATTTTAAGCATTACCTATTAATTAAACAATATTTTAACAAAATAAAAACTATTATTTTTTGGTTTTATTATGTATCCTTTGTATCAACGGCAACAGTAAAGATCTATTGTATAAAATGATTTCTATTATTAAATAAAATTTTATATTAAATAAATGATTGCAATGTAATTCACTAATGACAATAATAAATACAAAATATATTTTAATTTCAACATAAATTAACGAAGATATGGCTTCAAGTTCCTTTAAATTGTAATTTTAAAATATGACATATTTCGTAGAGAGTGCACATTTCTGAGTATAATGAGTGGAATTAATGTATACTTGAGGCGAGGGCACTGAGGACTTTTAATTAGTGGGACATAATATTAAATATTTAATCAAATTTGGTATACTAATAGTTAACATCGTATTAAAGTATCAATTAGATGGTTGCTTTTAATTTTATTAATTATTATAAAGAGAATCACTTCTTAGCTTCAATTCCTGAATTCTGTGATTATTATTCTCGCCTTCTACCTTTGAACAGCATAATAATTTAGGTCATGTTTTAAGCGAGCATTGTGTTAAATGATAATATATATGTATGATATAATTTAATCTTATCTCTATAGAATAGGTTACACATGGGAATTGCATAATTATGTCCTCTTAACATGTGTTTAAATGTTTAATGCCGTTTCCTTACTAAGTAGTGTACAGAAAATAAATAAATTGTGTAATAAATGTGTATATTTTTTAATCCGTTTAAGAATTTCAAATTCATACATTAATTACTTACTTTTATAGTACGTAACAATGGATCGAGGGTTGCCAAGATGAGGGTAATCTTAAAAGTACATCTACTACTATATACTATATGTACGTAGTTTAGTAAATTCGTGCCATTAGTAGTATGTTCTGTACAGCGAGTGGATAGGTCTCGCAACGGACGAAGCGGACGTCATCATAGTGACGTAATTGAGTGCTTCCGCTCTGACGATCCATTAGACTTGATTCAAGGAGCATTATATAATTCATATTAGACAAATTCTTGAAAGAAAATTGTGGTATAAAATGAATTTTTTATATGTTTTTTGATGTAGAGTTTTATCGCGAAATATATGAATGCTATAACAGTATTTAGAGCTTAATTTATAAATAAATAGAAGCATTATATACATTTATCAGACTATATACTATCGGAATTTGTTCTTTGAGCTTAGAGCTTTGAGCTTAGAGCACGACGGAATCGTGATGTGAACGAGTCATGTAAATTGGAATAATATTTACGTGAGTGCCACCGGGTAATTATATATAGTAATAATGGATCACGGAATATAAGTATTAGTAAATAAAAACGTATTACTTTTCTTTTACGGTTTTGATATTATATATGTAAATATAAGGAAACAATCATTTACGGTAACATTAAGAAATATAGGGCAATACAATTCAAACACTCATAAATATTTAATTTAGTCTTAACTTTATGTACAATTTTCATTTGAAGTACATAATTATGAACATGGATTATAAAAAAAATATATTATGAATAACAATATTTTTGATATGTTATAATTGCTTAATTGCTGGAACTATTTCCACGAATTTTATGATGACAGATCTAAATTAAGACACGGAGAAACACAAACTGCTATAGTATATCATTGCAATGTGACTAGTAGAAGGATTTCAATAAATTATTGTGAAATTAGCATCAAAGTCAATATTAAGTATGCGTTTTATTCCAAGAAACTTCCGGAAAACACAAATATTAGCATGTTTTTTAAAAATAATAAAACAAAACTAGAAAGCCTTTAATGAAATTTCATGCAAACCTCAAGCTATATATATTCAGTGATTTTATGGATTTAAATTAAATGATTTTAGAGAACTTTAAATAACTTCCTTATTAATATCTGTGTAACTCATAAATTATATGGAGTTTTCAATTTCCTTTAGTAATTAATATTATAATAATTATACAATAAATAATGTTGGTTTATTTTTATAAAAAACAACAATATTAATAAATGAATTGTAGTTAAATTATATTAAAATAGGTTTCAGCAGCCCTTCTGCGGGTGAAGAACTTCTCCGTAACCTTTCAGTTTTCTCTATTTGCTGCGGTGTCATGTTTTTGGCAGTTACCGACTATCTCATCTTTGAAGCACGTCTTTGGTCTTCCTGTTCGGCTTTACCTAACCATTTCGAGCTGTTCATGCTGTGACTGTCAGTCCTACCATCAGCGTTACTGGCCAATATCCATTACCTTGTGTTTATCTTAATGTAGTGTTCAATTTTGTCAACAAGTCTTATTTTCAACGTACTTCGCTCTATCGTCCTTTAAAATTATTGAAGTTTATCTGTGATATCGAATAACCATCTTTTAGCATTAAGTGAGACAGTTTATAATAGTCAAAATGAAAAAGACTAAAATAATGACATCAGATTACATGATCATGATAATCCACAATAATAATCAAAAGTATTTATTATTAACTAACTACCTGTGTTATCAAAATATCATATTCAGTAATATAATCATATGCAATCGTTGCGTACAATAAAAAGCTACTCTAATCTTCAACAATTATAATAATCAACAAAAGATAATAAATCTGTCTGAAATCTTCTTAAAGTGTTGAGCTTTATAAAATTATAAATTATAATACTGCTTACTCGCTTACAAACCGATATGGTTTAATATTTAACTGGCAACATGATCTCAACGGAAGATTACGGAGAGAAGCTAAGTAATTGAAATCCGTGAAAGTGAACTGAATCTTAATAACGTCTTAAATGTTCATGTATCAAGTATCGCACGTCTACAGTCACCTGTTTTATAAATGTAATATAACAAAGAATATTTAGGATTAAGTTCTTTTATATACAAGAATATCACGTAATTGGGATTTTGATATTGATTTTCTAATAATTGTTTTATATATGAAACATAATATAGTTGTTATTGTCATTACAAATGGGAAAGTAAACGCTATGTTTTTAAAATTATCATAAGTAATGTTGATATTTTATACTATTAAAAAAATAGAATAATTTAATTAACTTTATTCTGAATTATTCTAGATTTATTGATCTCTTCATAATTAATGAAAATGAATGTATTTGACAAAAACTAGTGTATTAACATAATATATAACATAGTAAGTGAAAGTGAAATCACGTAAATGCAAAGTGGCTTCATCCAGGGGGGAAGTACAATAGATGTTATATTTTATGCCAACTGCGCAAAGAATATGAATGTGAGCGAATAAACTTAAATATAGTGTTTATGTTAGACAATGCTCATTTCATAGTGTGTTTTCATTATTGATACCTTGATTCAGTTGTTAAACAATTCCAAATTTATGTTAAAGAAAGGTTAAAAAAAACAAATTTAAAGTAATTGAGTACAAGTTGATATTTCATTCCTATGATTTTTTTTTGTACAGTTCACCATATTTTTTTTCTTGGATAAAAATTCCAACAAAAATTAACAGGCAATGAGTTTTGTAGCTGTACTAAGAACGTTATATTCTAGTTTTGGAGAAAGTACATTTTATTTATATTAATATTAGTATTTTCTTAGATTTTCACAAGTATACATTTCAAATAAAACTATTTTTACGGATTAAAACGCGCGTATAATTTGGTTACATTTTTTATTACACTTTTCTGTTTTATATTTATGATAGATACTTACATCTCGTATAACCCGTGAACACGATTGCTGCAAAGTATTCGAAACGTCGGGTTAAAATAAAAAATGTAACGAAATTATACGCGAGTTTTAATCCGTAAAAATAGTATTATTTTAGTATTGTTTATATTTATAAAACTTCTAAATATCAAAACCAGTTTTTTATAAAACTATTTGTGTAACGTATGAGAGAGAGTTATCTGTAAATCTCAATACTAGTAATAGTTTTTATATGTTGTATCGAAGTTGATTTAAGTCCTCTGAACCATTAATTTGCATTAGAATTAAGATGTCCGTCTATTGCGGAACCTATCCAGTTACGGAGTGTACGGAGCTTACTGTTAATGGCATGAATTTACTAAACTACATAAGTGGTTCAGATATGGTATTTATGAGTGTGTTCTAGAGTTTATATACAACACTCAAACCTCTTCATTGTTAAACCAAAAATATTTTATTCACGATATATTTTAGTACATTAAACAGTATTTACAGCGATAATTGGCTTATTAAAAATTGTCTTATTGTAAATATTGACTTATATGCTATTAATAGTTTTATTTATTAACAATTAAGTCGTGTTACAATCATAACTGAGACGCATAAATATTGATCAAAAAAATGTGAAGGGTTGATAATAAAGCAATATATGAAAAATGTATGAAAATATTTTGTTTTCAGGACACCTGACTTTGTTAACTTTTTGGGTTTACTACTATTTGTTAAATTATAATAACAACTAACAATGTTAAGATCCTTTTATAAAAAACTTAACTTCAAGTCAAAATTATATTTATCAAGACATATAGTAATAGTGTATAACAGTTGGATATACACCATTTTATTTTAAGTTTAAATATGCATACAATATGAATAATAATGCCAATACCAATTTTAAGTCATTGTTTTCATCTTTGTTAAAACAAAAACATTATTCATAATGTTTATAATCACATTTGCAGTCGACACTTGATACACCAAAAGCACAAATATTATATAATATAAGTGATCAAAATTATTTCATCAAATTTAAATTTTGATGCAATATCGCTTAATTAAAATTTATGCTGATCGATTTTAAATATAAACCTGTTACTACCAAAACAAAATAATTATCTATCAGCCCTTTTTGACACCTCGTTTAGTGTTTAGGCACAAATTCATTTTAAATATTAGATGGGGTTGTTTTAGAATAATAAATCTTCAAGTTACATTTTTTGTTTTTACTAATTTTGTGTTTCTAGCCAAATGCTTAATGATTTCTTTAAATGCACTTGTAAATTTTGCCTTCAACACGAAAAAATACTTTCACCATATTAAACGTAAGTTGTATAATATATTATTAACTGAGTAATTATTTATAATTTGGATGACATCAATGATTATTGCAAACTAGATACAATATCATGCCTCTTCAGTTAATTTTAGGGGCTATTTTATGAGTTAAATACGAAAAATAGAATAAGCAAAAGAAAGTTTTATTACAAAAATAATAATTTTTACGGCATGTAGCTAATAATATAGTAGTCTATGTTTTTTCTTTTTTCTTTTATCTTTTATCTTTTATAGAAGGAGATAAGTACTTTCTCTTCATAATTCGTGTTCTTTATACTTTTGCTCTAAAATTAAAAAAAAAAACAAATAATTGACTTTTAAAGAGAACAAAATACAATATATAAATAATATCCATATAATAATTTCAATATTTAAGCTCAGACAGAATACTTGTTCTTCATCTAACAATTATAAGTCCTTACTCGGAACAATTTCAAACTTAATGCGAAATTGAACAGTAACTGTTGTCTAAGTTCTTAAGTGTCGGCTCGTTATGATGAGTACATACTACATGTTACATTATTATTAGAGCCGAAATATCGACACTATAATAAAACTTAATATTATTGAATGTAGTTAATTAAATAAAAATATTTCTTATAGCTTATAAATAAAAAATTTCATTATTTTTATGATATTCTTGTATTATCTTTAATTTTCTTTATAATGTTCGTCCTAGTTGAAGGCGTTTAAAATATATGAAATACAATGTATTTATAGTTTTTTATACGCTATCTTGATCCCCAAGTTATTTTATTACTAATCAAATAGGAACAAAGTTGCGATTAATTGATATTGACTAATATTTTTATGTATTTCAGACTGTAAAAGTTATTGGTCTTACAATTTTTGTTTTAAAAAGAGAGCTTGAGTATCGGACAACGACACCGAATGTGCCGGCATACTCTTAATTTAACCGCGGAACCACCGTAAGAATTGTCTGTACACGCTCATTATAGTCAGTACAAACAAGGAGTAGCGATAGGGAGTAGCAGTGAAACCAGATCTGTCTAATCAATTCGCGATACATTTTTTTGGTCTTAATTTTGATTGTATAATGTAAAACCTTTTCACAGAAAAAACTAGCTGGGTCAGTTTATATGACACTGTTTATACCTTCGATCTCGCCCGAAAGTTCGATCATCACGTCTTGGAAGATGTAGTCCTTTATACTACAGCAATACATAAAACATTATTAATGATAATAAGCATAAGCCAATGTTAATACAGAAGAACCTCCCCGGTTCTTCGATAGAAACATTAGATCTGCCTCTAAATGTAATTTTCTAATACATAATACATTTTATACGAAAACCTAGGTGAGCTTATGATTTACTTTGAACTATAAGTTAATGTAATAAAATGTATTTTAATTATTCCCTTAATGTTAAACTGTATAGTACGTTTTAAATAGAATAATACATTTTTATTGTGAAATATATTTAAAATGTTAATCAATAATTAAATAATTTTTTTTCAGGCGACAAAACTGAACAAAATTCATTGTAAGAGAATCAAATATTTTCATGTATTTTCTTAATCCTCTTATGTCGTAATATATAAGTAGTAGAAAACTACTAAAATCTACACTTGTACTGTCTTTTTATAAATATAGTTATATATTTAAGTTTTCAAAAATTTTTTTACATTCAGTAACTTTCTATTCAGTAACTTTAAATTTAAAATAATATAAATATCTTTATTATTGAATTTTATTGTTTCCTACAGTGTACCTATAAATGTTAAAAAATGCTTCCAAATTACTATTAAAAACTTACAAATATTGTATACATGGTATTATAAAAAAGTGGGTTCGTGTTTCCGTTAGTGAGGGCATATTATATCCCCGTAGTAAGCAAAATCTTCAATTTAAATATTAATTGTTTGGCCAACGATAACAGGAAAACATTTTTTTATTATTTTTATCCGAGAGCATTTTAATTGTTTACTTCGAGGGATGGTTATAGAAGTAATATTAAAAACGCATTCCCAACAAATTCCTCAAATAGGCTTTTGGTCTAGTCTACCTTTAGGCCAGATAAAGAAATATATAACGGATTGTCGGGGACCCGGTGCTCTGTGAACGGATGGACTCTTTGGCATTGCGTAGAGAAAGGACTTCTTTGTGCGTCTTCTATCGCATTTACAACGGGGAGTGTTCCGAAGAGCTATTTGATCTGATGCCTGCCGCCGAATTCCATCACCGCACAGCACGTCACCGCCTGCATTTCCATCCACACCACCTGGATTCGTGGCGATCTTCTACTGTGCGGTTTTCAAGGACTTTTCTTCCACGTACCACTAAGATGTGGAATGAACTTCCTTCGGCGGTGTTTCCAGATCGGTACGACATGGGCACCTTCAAAAAAGGCGTTTACTCTTATCTCCAAGGCCGGCAACCCTCTTTTGGCGTCCTATATCATAAAAAAAGAAAAAAAGAAAAAAAATATATATATATATATATATATATATATATATATATTAGTTACGTTCATCGTCTTTAAACGGTAACTTAAAAGATTTTATCTATTACGTATTTTATAAAATATATATAATAATAATAGATTTCGCTTTTGATAAAAACATTTGAAATGAGTTAAGTATTAAGTTAAGGTTATTAATATCAGTAAAGAAACCCAACTGTAGTCTAAGATGTATCACGCTTACCTAGAAAGTACTTATCTGCTTTATATTTGAAGACTCCTAGATTGAAAGTCCGGAAACACTGTCCCAAGTAGATAGTTGTAAAGTAAAGTAAATTTTTATTTGGGACATAAGAAAAATAATAAATAATAATACAAAAAAAAAATAATGATAAAAAACTAAAAAACAAAGATAATAGTTATACATCAAAAGGTATAGATAGATATACTATTACATAAAACCCAGTGTTTTGCTAGTTTGGACTGGCTTAAATAAAGATCTAACGCTGATTTTCAGTGACACCAACTGCTGCCGTGAGGAGTAGTGACCAGCATGTGTTTTAAAAAATTATGATTTAAATATAATTAAATATCGACTTGAAGTAAATAGATTGGTGGTCTTACAATAAATATAAGAGCAAAGGTGTTGTTCGAGATTTTGGAACTTCTAGCGTGAGTTGGTGTCTGTTCGCCGAATTTTTGGTTGTTTAGTGATGGAAGATTCAAGTCGTGTTATTCCATAGCAGACTCTGCAATGTATTCGATAAAAGACCGAGAGAATGCAAAATATGTTTATACATAACATAACATCTGTTCACTCCCGCATTATATTCCCTAATTATTCTCAGACTCATTCTTCCCCAAAAGAGTAAGCATAGCAGAATGCATCTTAGCACAGAATAGCATCACCACTTCTAAGTGGTTTAATAATATATTAAACAGTTTTGAAGAATACACGCGTAAAAGAGGAAGTCTGACAACTAAAATAACAGACAGAGATGGAAAATTTTTACTGTATTACCGATCTTTTTAGTACCGTGCCGATATTTTCTGTGTCAAAAATATAGAATTATATATTCTCTTCTCTTTAATATGATCTACAGATAATAGACGTATAATGAAAATGTATTAGTTTGCAAAAAATATATTATTAATGTTAGTTACGTTACATCGAACGTTGTTATATAAATAATTATTTTCTACTTCATCTTAATGGATGTTCGTGTAATGTCGGAAGTGATCAATTAGGTTATGACTGGTAGCTGCCGGCGTTCGAGGAACTTTAACTTATTGCATTAGGTATACGTAGCAAAGTCTCTCAAATATGTGAACTAGGTACATACTCGTAGATCGTGAGAAGTAGCCTATTTATTTAGTTTCAAAAATAATTTCTTTATGAATGGATAGTTATTTTAAAAACATCTCGACTATTAAATAATTTAAATAACAACAACAATTATCGGTTTAACAATGGAATCTTCAAAACCGTGAACGAGATCGTATTTATTATAACGATTGAGGTATCAAATACGTTTATCACTTCTGTTACTTTAATTTACTGCGGTCTTCTTATATCAGCGGAAGTACTCTATTACGTTACAATCAGCGACGTCTGATCTGAGACTATCTGAGACCGACCTATCGAGGTGCTAATAAATTAAATTTTAATTTTGTGATCCTGGATATTAAAAATTTAAGGATTTAGGTGTTTTTACTTATTTAGATATATTTTGGAATAATTGGATATAACTTAACTCCAATATTATTCTATTTCAATTCAATATGAAAGTAACTTGAATTAAAAAGCAATCAGTATGTAAGGAATATTACATGTAATACTTTAAATAAAATGAAATGAAACTGTTTATTAAAAATAAGTTTATTAAACCACTTGTTCATAGATAAAGCAACAAATCGAAGAGATACCTCACCTATACCTGTCCTGAGAAGAGTTGGCGACAGAAACTCAGTGCACTTGTCCCTTTTTTTTTCAAATCAAACTTAAAGTCTAAAACAATTTGTTATAATCTTGAAATATTTTGACAAAGATTCTTTATGTAAGATAAAATTATTTTGATTTATTTTCACTTAGTTAAAATAATTACTTCAACTTTGGTCATTACATTTAATATAGTATTTTATTTAATACTTACCGCATTTAAGGTTCCGTAATTCTTATAGTTACAATGGGAAGAAAAATCTCAATAGACAAAGCTTTCGATTGCAAAAAAACACTGAAGTCAATTGAACCGTTTGATATTCACAATCAGACACACAAATACACTGACACAAATCAAACTTTTAATACGTACGTCAAATGTGAAGGAATGTACACTGGCCCTATTTTGTTAATATATAGACTTTCGACTTACAAAGTTATGCTGAGCTTTATAATTTGAAACTCATTATTCGTGTGCGGCCAGAGTTGCCAGTACGAGGTATTTGCTGGTTGTAGCAATCGATATTCATTAACTACGTAAAATATTTTACAGAACATCAATGCTGAACATCGTAACATGTATTAAATGATTAAAACCCGTAGGAATTCTTAAGTAATTAACATTTTTAATGATAGGATCAATTACATAATGTACACTCTGAAATGAATGATAAAACTGAAATCGAATTAATTCTACAGCTGTTACAGGTTTCAGATAAATGTAACGATAACCACATACAGACAAACAATACTAAAAATAGAAAGTACAGAACCAATCTAATTAATTAAAACACTTTGACTTTGATTTGAATTATCAATATTGCTTAAGTATCCCTTTTCGCTTCAAAGCATTGGCATTCAACATATATTTGTACTGCAATTTCAACCTTAGTTGACGAATCAATATTCAATTCAAATACAACCTCTGGTTATTCGGAATTGCAAAGTAACGGTAAGTGGCGGTGGGGGGGGGGGAGAACTATCGTCTTTAGAGGATAGGTCTTCGTTACTCGTCAATTTAATGGGTTGTATTTACACTGTACGCTGTTGTCCCTACGGAATCTAGTGGTATAGTTTATTCTAGGACTGGAGAGATACACAAGAATACAATACGTATATAAACTCATTGATGAAGGTTAAAAAAATATATATTTTATAAAATACTTAATCTCGCGACATGCTTTTATACTTTCATGTTAATGTTAATAACTTTAATTTAAATTCAGTTTTTTTTTATTTTCTTTCTAAGACACTTAAACAAAAGCTGTGTTTATAAATATATTATACAATGTTTTTAATTCTTAATTTCATTTACAAAACTTGTAAAATACAGATTTGGCCAAATTAATACACATTGCAGGTTAAATTAAAGTTGATTAAAAATAAAATAATGTATACATTTAGGTATCTATTAAAATTAAGCCGAGATAAAATTTTGTTCTCAAAATGATATTATTAATTATATGAAAATATCTTCCGTATAATATATATAATATGAAACACTAAAACTCATTTGATAGCTATGTATTTATTACTCGTGTAATAAATCATGTGTGTACTGTACCGATGTGTTCGAGTTATATAAATAAACATATATTAATAAAGGATTCTAACAAGTCCTCGAACGGGTTTCAAGTTAAACCCTAACGATGCTGAAACAGATAAGTATCTGAAAACAAAACAAGTTATACAATGTTATATATTTATATAATTAGTATAAGAGGTAAATATAATGTTTTCTAAGATTTACACGAGTACTACACATTTCAATAAAACTATTTTTCGGATATAACTCGCCTTACCGCGAGACGACACCATCATCTCTTACCGCGAACACATTGCTGCAAAGCATCCGAAACGTCGGGTTAAATATAAAAATGTAATAATAAACGCGAGTTATATGCGAAAAATAGTTTTATTGAAAGGTTTTAAAATAACTACAATTTGACGTGATTTGACTGTATTCATATATTTATAAATAAAATGATTATACACATAAAGTAGTCATTTGGCTCGGTAATAAATAATCATTCTGTATTGATATTTAATGTCCTGTTACCTATATCTTAAGTAATATATTTCAAGTCCTATTATGTTAACAATGTCAGGAACTTGTAACGTTTTGATCACCTTTACTTAATCTGTTAACTTGCACTTGACATCCTTCACACTAACGTAGCCTGAGGCTCTGTCCACATGAATTGGCTTTTCGAGTTCGAGATAATTTGTATGTAGTATGTAGTAAAGTTGTTTTTATATAGCAATTCTTTATATAAAAAAATACAGCATGAACTGCTGATAAGTGTATTTTCTATAAACATTTTCTAGTCACAATTAAAAATAATGAATATGTTATATTTTTCTTTTTTTTTTTTTTACTTTTCTATGGGTTGACTGGTAGAGAAAGCTCTAAAGCATTAAGACCGCCTTTTGTATTTTTTGTATTTTTTTTTTTTTTGTATAAAAAGATTTAAATAAAATAAATAAATAAAATATATGTTATACTATTTTTTGTTTTTTTTCTGGTCAAGGTGGGGAAGGGACATCCAGAATAAATCTCTTCGTAGCTTAATTGTAGAACATTAAAGCTGAATGAATTTTATTACTATTTCAATATTATTTTTACTATATTTTTAATAACTAATAATGATTTCAGTTTCATTGATATTAAAAGAGGAGGAGCTTAGCCTTGAGCCTTGTTTTTTTTTTTTGGGTTCAATTTATATAATTACTTGGTAAATACCATTTATATTGGGAACAACTTTTTCCAAAGCCTTTATTTTAAGGTTTTTGTAAAGACTATTGAGGGTCAATAACAATATAGGTAAGCCTATTGAAACCAACAAATTTTTCATCTGTCAATAGAATTAAAATAAATTGAGCCCGTTTCTATGTAATGCAAAAAAAATGTCATGTTTATCATTGTTTGTTTGTTTGTTCTTTATTGTATACCAAAAAATATAATAAAAGTAATTAAGAAATCTAATTTATACACGAAGGTGGACTTATCCCATGAAGGTATCACTTCTAATCAACCTCTTATTATTCGAGCGGAAAAATATAACAACTTAGATAAATTATACAAATTAACATTTTTTTTATTTAAGTTATAATATATAATAATAATAATAAACATATAATAAAAACTTCTAAATTAAGAGAATAAAAATGTATCAGTTGATTACAGGAAAATGCTTAGAATATATAAATATTTATATCCACTTATATATCTCATATATATATATGAGATTTAAACCTAGCAGTATAATAAACTATTGATCGTTTCCGCAAAACCTGCTGAGATGTTTTAGAGATGTCTAATAACTCAAAAGTGTCATCTGTCTGTGTGTTTAATAAATAAAAATTTAAAAAGTAATTAAATGCGACCTCTTTGATAATAGATGTCGCACAAAATCTTGCCTAAATAAATACTTTTTTATATTAAGAAAAGGATCACGTTTACCGAAATCCACGTGTGCGAACCTGCAAGCGGGAGTTTTGTTTATATTCGTACGGGCATGTAATCTCATTTCAGAATTTTATGTGAAGTTAACACTTTGATTTAACATTTCCACTTTCGTAATTCTTGCAAAAATATTAATTCTTAATGAATATAATGTTTTTTTGAGGGATTGGGCGGGAAACGTACTTACGTATTTTAGTCTAAAATAATATAGATTAAAATGGAATATTAAACGATCTTCGAATACATTATTATAGTTGCTATTGTTATTATATGTTAAAATAATAATAAAAATAATATACTTTACTGCAACCCCAAAAAAATATTGTATCGTTAAAGAAAGAGGCATCATTATGATTATAATAAATTATGAATATTTGGATGTAATATAATGGACTTCTTATAACACACTTATATTGTAACACTATCCTATTTACGAGTAATTCCTTAGGGTTTTATATATTGAATAGAACTAAGGTTTAATTCAAGAATCCCTAAACGAGCAATATAACTTCACATTTTATTTAAACATCGTTTTCTACATGTCAGCTTACTTTATTAAATTCTTTTAAACACATTTAGTGAGAAATAATCGAATCGACTTTACATAAATTTATAAGTTTTATATATAAATAGATAGCGTCTGGAGTCTTGTCGCAGGAGTTAGTTTTAATTTTTTTTTAATTTTTTTTTTTATTTACCATAAATCTCTAACGACACTGATTTTTTAAAAATAAAAACGTCAAAATTAATTAATTGTAATATTATGTTTTCTAAGAGTTACACGAGTACTACACATTTCAATAAAACTATTTTTCGGATATAATTCGTGTTTATTATTACATTTTTATATTTAACCCGACGTTTCAGACGCTTTGCATGTATGGTGTCACTATCATCTCGTCTTACCGCGAACAGGTCGTCCGAAACGTCGGGTTAAATATAAAAATGTAATAATAAACACGAATTATATCCGAAAAATAGTTTTATTAATTGTAATATAATATATATTAACTGTTATATGAAATGTTATATTTTACTTTACAATATAAACCTTTCTATATTTAAAATATAAAATAAGGCTTAATTTTTTTTACTCCTAATACTCTATATTCTATAGTCTATATCTGTCCTTTTCTCTAGTAGCTACTTTTCCTGAAGTTTCAATTTTGCCGTATCTATATCTACTTTTTTAAATATTTTTTTTACAGTGGGTTTAATCATATGGTTTAATAAATTATTATTTTTTTTTTATGGAAAAGGAGGGCAAACGAGCATGCGGGTCACTGATAAAATGTGATTACCGCCACCCATGAACTCTTGCAACATCCGAAGACTCACAAGAGCGTTGCCGGCCTTGGAGATAGGAATGAACGCCTTTTTTGAAGGTACCCATGTCGTATCGATCTGGAAACACCGCCGAAGGAAGCTCATTCCACATCTTTGTGACACGTGGAAGAAAGGTACTTGCAAACCGCACAGTAGAAGAACGCCATGCATCCAGGTGGTAAGGATGGTAATGAAGGCGGTGACGTGCTGTGCGGTGATGAAATTCGGCGGCAGGCATCAGATTAAATAGCTCTTCGGAACACTCCCCGTTGTAAATGCGATAGACGAACGCACAAGGAAGCCACGTCTCTACGCAATGCCAAAGAGTCCAGCCGTTCACAGAGCACTGGGTTCCCGACAATCCGTACGGCTCTCCGCTGTACGCGGTCAAAAGGTAGAAGCTGATATTGGGGTGATCCGGACCAGAGATGAGAACAGTACTCCATATGTGGCCGGACCTGCGCCTTATAGAGCGCAAGTCTTTGGCCAGCATTGAAATACTGCCTCGCTCTATTGATCACACCCAATTTCATCGAGGCCAACTTGGCCTTGCTCTCCAAATGACCACGAAACCGACAGTCGCTCGAAATATCGAGTCCCAGTATTCTGATACTTGGCGAGGCGGTGAGGGGTGTGCTCTCGAAGAGTGGCGATACGACAAATGGGGTTTTCTTGGTGGTAAACGCGCAAACCTGTGTCTTTTGGGGATTAAACTGAACGAGGTTCAGTTCACCCCATTCTGAGACCATCCCCAGGGAGGTCTCTATAGAAGACACAAGTTTCTTTCGACACTCGTCCACGTTTTCCCGAGAGAGACTTGCACGGCCGGAATATACCGCATCCCCAGTGCTGTCATCCGCATAACAATGTATGTTGGAAATATCCAACATATCATTGATGTGCAGGAGAAACAGGGTTGGGGATAGCACACAGCCTTGGGGTACACCAGCGTTCACGGGCTTGAGTTCCGAGCAAAAACCGTCGAGAACGACCTCTATGCTCCGCCCAGTGAGAAAGCTGGTGATCCACTTGCAAAAACTCTCGGGAAGCCCATAGGAAGGAAGCTTCGAAAGAAGCCCCTTGTGCCATACACGATCGAAGGCTTTCGCCATGTCCAAACTAACTGCCAGACCCTCTCCCTTGCTTTCAATAACCGCAGTCCAACGGTGTGTGAGATATAACAGAAGATCACCAGCCGATCGACCATGGCGAAAGCCATATTGCCGGTCATTGATCAACTGGTGATCCTCGAGGTACGCCAGGAGCTGACGGTTTATGATATTCTCCATTATTTTGGAGAGAAGAGAGGTGATGGCGATAGGTCTGTAGTTAGCCGGATCTGAGCTATCACCTTTTTTAGGGATCGGATGGACAAAGGCACACTTCCACGAGACCGGGACTACGCCTTTGAGATAGGAGTGCCGAAATAAACGCGTTAGTGCTGGAGTCAACTCAGGGGCACACGTTCGTAGCACCAATGGGGAAATACCATCCGTCCCGCTCGACTTATGAACATCCAAGGAAAGTAGAGAACGACGAATGGTTTTTTGCCGGAAAATTATTTCCGGCAATGAACCTGACACCGTTGGATGGTAGGCGGTGTTTTCCCTTGGTCGTTCAAAGTCGAGTTTGAGGCAAAAAGAGTGCCCATGAGATCGGCTTTCTCTTTTGCCGTATGGGCCAGAGAATCATTTCCCGTGTGCAATGGCGGTAGGGACGGCTGGCAAAAGTTACCCAGAGTGGCTTTAGAAAGCGCCCAGAACTTACGCGTGCCTGGTTGGTACCTTGCCAACTGATCCCCAATTTTGACGACATGCTTGAACTTTGCTCTAGCGATTTGCCGTTTGAAGAATCTGGAGGCACGATTATATTTCCTCTTCAGAACTCTAGAGTTCGGATCCCTTGTGACTATCGATTTAGCCCAAGCCCGGTACGCCTGCCGTTTGCCGACTGCTGCAGCCTTGACAGACGCATCAAACCAAGGCCGCGATCTGCCACCAAGTGGTACCACAGAGCTTGGAACGAATAGTTCCATGCCCTGTAGTATCACATCAGCTACAGCCGCAGCGCAGTCACTGGGATCATCGGAAGAGAAATAAATCGGCCCCCATGGGTAGGATGCAAAGAAAGACCGCATTCCATCCCAATCTGCTGACTTGTAGTGCCAAACGCCACGGGTCGCAGGTGTTGTGCGAGCCGGACGTTGAAGTGGCACTACACTCCGTACCAGGCAATGATCGGAGGACCCAAGGGGTGCCTCAACAATAACTTGGTACTTTCCGGGATGTGTAGTCAGCAGAAGATCCAACAAAGAGGGCATGTGGCTGTCCACGTCTGGTAGACGGGTGTGCGTCTGAACCAACTGGGACAAACCATTTGCCAGAGCAAAGTTAAACACAGATCTCCCCGCGTAGTCAGTGGAACGCGACCCTAGCCACTCGGCTTTGTGCGCGTTGAAGTCCCCGAGGACTATGACTTCAGCTGAGGGAGTCTGTGAAAGCAGTTCGTCAATCTTCGCCTGAACATGGCCCAAGAGTTGCTCCGTTTCTGTATTACCACTGTGGGACCTGTAGAGGCACGCGTAGACTCTGACATGATCGTCCATGTCCACGTGCAGCCAAAGTAAAGACAGATTCCGACCTTCAAAAATCTGGAGGCGACCGTAGCAGATATCCTCCCTCACGAACACAGATACCCCGGCATGTGGTATAAAATGATGTTCAAGTTTATACCCGGGGTATGAAAGGTACGCTGTGTCGCTAGCTTGAGATATCTGCGTCTCCGTCAAAAACAACAAGGCCGGCTGCGCCGTCTCAAGGTGGTAGTGGACGGCGTTTAGGTTAGAGTGAAGTCCCCGGATGTTGCAAAAATCCACATTTAAAGTGGAGCGGGGTGCCGCTCTGTTTCCTCGTCGTTTGCCCTCTGTAAACACAAAATGCGATACTTTACTTTGTACGACGGGCTGCCCGAGCAAAATCAGAGAGTGGTTTCTCCGATTTTGCTTGGGGAGGGATTCTCCGGCTTCATGAAAGCCGGTACCCTCCTGGGGTATATTTATTTTAGTAATCGCATTCATGTTTTGGCGGAGGAGAGGGGAGGGGGGGGAGTTGGGCTTCCGGAAGCTCTCACTCACCGGACGGAACATAACCAAATAAGTTTGGTTACTTCACGCCGATCTTTTGTGAGAGGGTGGTCCTTCCCCGGACGAGCCAGCCCAATACGAGCTGTAGTCAGATGACTACAGCTAGGCTCTACCACCTAAATACCACAGCTAGGCTCTACCACCTATATTAGTAAATCAACTATGTTAATTATTTTATATTTGATAAAATAATTAACTAGTTGTTTTTCCTCAGAGGTTCTCAGACAGTCTCAGATCAGACGTCGCTGATTGTAACGTAATAGAGTACTTCTGCTGATATAAGAAGACCGCAGTAAATTAAAGTAACAGAAGTGATAAACGTATTTGATACCTCAATCATTATAATAATTACGATCTCGTTCACGGTTTTGAAATTTCACGGTATTTATCGCTGATATTATATATGCATTTTAAAATAATTATGGTTTTATACATTATTTGAAATATTCCTATATATAAAAATAGTTGCTACTTTTATGGCACGGTAAAAAATAAATTATTTTTAGTTTATACACTTAATATATTTTTAGTTATATACTTTAATATAAGTGGAGGGTAGTTTCTTAAAAGCTGCTATCAAATGGATACAGTAATTGATCGCTTCTGCCATTACATGAGCTCCAATTAAGATGACGTGGAAATAATAATATATTTAGGATATTAAATGCAGGATACAAAAGTTTACTAACTTTCTTGTACTCAGTTATCCTAGAACTGTTTAACTTCCATATAACTTGAATAAGAAATAATATTATACTGTTTTTTTTTTTAAATTTGTTAGTATTTTTATATTTCTAAATATCCTTAAATAGGTGCTCCTTATTCTCAGCTTCTATCATTTGACTGTATGATACGACAAACTGTTGGGATTGTAGATGACCCTGATGGTGATGCTAGATGAAATATGTCTACTTTATGCGTTTTCTACCTCATCTATCAAGAATGTTTCGAAGATGTTTTTAATCTGATTCAACGCTCTTCTGTATTGTCTAATAATACAAAATGCCGTAGGCAGCGGTAAACACTTTCCATCAGGTGACCCGCAAACTCGTTTGCTCAACTTTTAAAATTACAAAGGTGACATCTTTCGATTTCATCAGCCCCCACTTTTCTCCAGTTTTCCTTTAACACAAAACTTTTATATAGTCATAATTTTGGGAAGAAGTTAGTATCGCAATGGGTAGTGCTATTGGTATCCCGTTGTAACTATACCTATTTATAATATTAAACTTTTTATTTAATTCATATCAATTATTACAAATATAGTTAAGAATCAAATATACTACCTAGTACATGGCGGGTAAAACTTTAAGCTGTATTTGTATTATTTATGCTAATAAATAAAGTTTTTTGGACTTCAATTAAAACAGCAAGTAAAATTAAGGGATACTTAAAGTACTTAAAGGCCCGGTTGCAAATAATGATCATTAAGTCATTTTTACATTTAAATAGCAATATCATCGTCGAGGCAATCATTATTATTTAAATGGTTTGATGTTAAATGACCGCGATATATAATCTTTTAATTAATAGGATTTTAATAATTATGTATATACAAGGTTCATGTTCTTTATGAAAGGGTTCGAAAGTAATAGTCATCTGAATCGATGAAATACCATTGAAGGAGGGAGTACCTCTGCTCGATAAAATTAATGACTTAACGACTGCTTATAAAGAGAACCTTTATGCCTGCACATGAAAGTTGTTAGTCATATACCTATAATTGAGCGAAGCTCTCAATGGGGGACTTTTCTGAATCTTTTGCGCAATCATGAATCAAAAACGGTATATCCAAAAATTTCCAAATTTCTCACACTGATTGATGTCAGTCTGTTGGTGGCTGTAAAGAAAAATTAAAGTATTCGAAAAAAACTAAAATCTGATAGATTTAGAAATTTTAGCTTGGACAAAAAAAATGGTTGAGGACAGAATGCGTCGACGTTTTGTAAATGCATCTTCTGTGCTGTTTGCACCTCGCCTCGCTCAATATGCTAACACATACCAAGATTTTGCGTGCGAAGTCCAAATTAAGGTCTGGTTCGCGCTCCTTGTATGTATTCACAATAAAACAGAAATATTTATACTAAAATAAAAATGTTAAATACCTGCAACCTGAATACATTTTTTTAAAAGACGATTTCGAGATATATATAAGCAGCCAATCGTTGTAATGGTTAGTAGTTTGAAGAACATGAATGAAACTTCTTGAATAGTTTTGTGTCTGAGTATAGACCGGGCCTTGAGTCAGTTTTTATATAACTAACTTTTAAGGCTGAACATAAACACTTCATAACATTTGAGCAACAATATCATTTTGATGTTCACATTTGCCATACTTGTCCCGGGGCACGGGAAACCTATTTGAAGGCGATTTTTCATAATAGTGGCAATCTACCAATTTTTCAAAAGCTCTCCTATATATAAAAAAATGTAAAGTAAATGTAAAGTAATTGGATTTTGCGAGCATGTTCGTACGAATTTTAAATGCAACTCCTGTATTTTAAACGTGTCCGTTGTAAGGAGTCTGGACGAGTGCTCTCGTAAAGGAGTTCACTACAACGATTGGTAATCTCGGTTGTTACACAGCGAATGATAAGGATAGCAAGCTTCTCCTATACCATTTTCAGTTCACTTACTTTCAGATTTTAAACTCATTTTTTGTTTTAAGTCACGAGGTAGTTGCTTCTTCCTGGTCCACTTTACACGAACAATGTCCTTGATTATTATAGAATATATAAAAATATAATTTTGTATTTTATTATTATAGAAAAATCTTTTCAGGTATTGCCTCTTATCATTTTTCATCTATCAGAAGTACCGTACGTTTCGTTTCATCTTTTATGGATTTTTCTATTTTGGTTATTGTTACGAGCAGGACCTACGCAGAGCTACGCGGTGACCTCGCATAATCTTTAATATTATTTAGATGTATATAATTTTTAATGTAACAGATTTACTTAACAGTTATTGGGTGTGCTGAATATACTTTTTATACTTATCTATATTCGAGTCAATTTGTTCTTACTTAGTACATAATATTTTAAGTAAAGTAAAGTAAGGTGTATATATTATTGTTATAGATTATTTTAATTAATATTAATGCCGTTTTTCTCAACTGGTACTTTAGTAAAGAGCATGTCATGACACGAGTCCGTAATGGATAAGATAGTATTGTAAGCACGTAAGCCATATGAGCGTAATCCGGTCTAATTTACGCTACATTTTAGTTGAATATTGTCGTCTGGCAATAGATTTACGGAATGCTCTGTAGCCTGAAGGCCTTCCATTGTTACATTTGTATTTTGTTTTGGAAAATAAAGAAAAAATAAATACAGTCCATATATTGTATTATAAATAATATTTCTTCCGCTTCTACTAAACTACTCACCTATTGGTAAAAACGCAATTAGACGTTACACCTCATTATTTTCGGATGTGACTCACAACTGTAGCGTTTATAAGAAATAATTAATTCATTATTTACTGTCTTTTTTAACTTCCTGCTTAAGGAAGATATTGTAATCACATATTTATTCTAATATTTTTTACGTTTTAAGGTGTCCAGTGTCTAGTAATTCTAGATACTTCTTAAAAAAAAATATTAGATTTGTGTAATTGTTTGTTTTGTTTGGTTTACAATCACAGAAATAACGGATACAAAAAACACCTAGACTCGAAATGGCAACCACATAAATAATTTTTTGGTGTGGGATCGAACCCATGATCTTGTGCTCAGCTGTCGGAGCGCAATTCGCAAAGCGGCTTAAACCTGTCTTGACTTCATGAAACATACTTTTAGATTAACATTTTGTCGATAATAAAAAGAAATTGACAAAAGACCTCCATGTAGAGCAAAGGATTATTGCAATTTCTCTCTTTGTAGTTTCTAAACTATTCTTCGTCTTACTATTTCAATTTTTGAGGAATCTTGTGAAAAAAATTATACACGATTTAAAAAAGGATTGATATCACATACAAAAAATATTAAACATTAACAGACATTATCACTCGTCGACTAATTGTAATCCTCTATTCTGTAGGTCGAACTATTTACAACTTGATTCGAAACTGAATAGTAGGTCTTGAGTGTCGGCTTATTATAATGACTATATTATGTTTGTCGCGTTGTTCCAGAGACAACTCTGCCTACAACAACAACAACAACTCTGCCTACAACAATGCCTAAATGGCAGTAAATATATTGTTTCATTTGAGATCTAAATTATATAAACACATGTATATGTTGTACCATATATTGCAGAATAAAGTAATATTCAATTCTTTTTTGGTCTTACATTGTCGTTCTTATATGAATCAACGAAGATTGTATTTTTTTTTACCTAATATTTCTTAAATATAAAAAAGTTTTATTATAAATTCCAATCGAAGTAATAATTTTTATAAAATTTTAACCTGTTTATTTTTTCACTTTCTTTTAATCACTGTTCTGATCTTTTGTGTCGTAAAATTTATTTTTTGTTTGAAATTTATTTAAAAAAATGGAGCAATAATATAGTCTTTGTTTAAAATTTATCCTGCAGTTCGACTTTTTGCCATGTCCTAGTTGTATTGATTTATATATTTTAAGATTTTATATAATTAGATAATATATTGGTAATATTACTATTTTACTTTATCTACCGTATATGTTATACGAGTAATAGATCAAAATAGTTTATATTAAATTATTTTAGTTTAGTAAATTCATGCCATTGGTAGTAGGTTCCGTGTAGCGAGTGGATAGGTTTCGCAACGGACGAAGCGGACGACATCATAGTGACGTAATTGAGTGCTTCCGCTCTGAGGGTCCATTAGACTTCATTCAAGGAGCATTAAATAATTCATATTAGACAAATACTTGAAAGAAAATTGGTTTAAGAACTTTGCTATTTCTTATACTTTGATGTTGGTAATATTGTTAATAAATGTTAATAATATGTTAATATTGGTATAGCTATTTTAAGAACGAAGACGCATAGGATTAAATTATTATAAAAGTAATTGTCTTGAATTGCAAGTCAAAGCTTTGACTGTTTCTTTAAATCAAATCTATGGGTTTATCGAGAAGCTATCGACTTTCTTAAGTAGATCTGAGTACTTGTGAGAAGAATGGATGAGTAAAGCCAATAAAATAGGGAACGGATTGTAAGGAAGAAAAATATAATAATAATAGAAGTAAATAATAATATCATAAATTAGAAAAGTAGCCATGAGAGAAAATAAGGAAGAAAATGTAATCAAGTTCCAAATGCTATTGACTATAAAACGTGTTAGTTTAATGCTACATTATCATCTAGTCAACTGTAGCCTGTAGGAGTGTGGGGCCATGGACTACTTATTTTTATTTCCTTAAACAAAATTTAGAAATAGTTCTTGTTGTTACAATTTGTATTATTTTTAAATAGGAAAATTGTTTAATAAACGAAAGGAACTCTAATTATTCTTTAATTGGCCCTTATTTTATAACACAGAGATATATTAAAATTATTAATTTGTGTATCGACATAAAAGTAGCAATTCATTTTATTTGAAATATGAACAGAAAATAACAATAGAGGGATTGATGTCAACTTGAGTATCGTTTAAATCAGCTTAGTTGAGTACAAGATAAGATACAAATAGAAGGACGAGTTTATTCTGAATTATGTAAGATAATACCTATAAGTTTTTATCAAACAATATATATATATATTGGAAACAATAAAAAAGAGTAAGGTTTTATTATGGGAATTAACAATAAATGAACACGTGACTATAAAAATATATATCAGTATAATCTGATGGATAATTTTATTCTTTAGTCTTTTATTAATATTTTCATAAGTTTTGGCATTAGCATTAACTTTAATAACTAACAATTTACTCATAAATTCCTCATCTTCTAAGAATTGATTAGGTTTGCTACAAATTTGAATATTTTCAATTAAAAAAATAATACAAATATGTTACTCATTAGAAGGCTTAAACATATATGAAATGGTTACTAAAATATCGTAATTAAAGTTCATTTCAATGAAAACTCCAGAATACACCATGACGATAAATACCATATAATGTTGTCACATTTTTGATATTTTTAATTGTTATTTTATAGTCTAACATAATTATTCTTAATTAATTTATTATATCATTTGATTCGTTATAATATTGTCGCTTATAATTGTTTTGTTGAATATAATCTTGAGTCAAATGTTTTTCCAACTCTCTTGGTTGATACTTATCTCGGTATATCGGCTTTGTTTTGGTTGAGAGAGGTTCGAGGACTGCTTATATCCGATAACCTTTATTACATATTTAAACATGAATCACAAATATGTATTTACAAAGTAAAGGTTTTGAGATATTGCGAATGAGAGCTAATATCTCCTGAGAGAATTACACCGACAAGAATCTCATTAAAAATTGATTACCATAATGATATAATTAATCTTATATTAGCTTTCAAGCACTCTTATATTATCCAATATCAATTAAGGTATAGCACATAAAATATTTTTGGTTAACGGTGATATGTATAGTACCTACAATAATATACAAATACATACATAGACAAATTTCGTTGTCTTGTCAATTGTAATGTTTATTTTAAATGATTTTATATAGATCTTTTTGTAAAAGAGATCAATATAATATCAATAACATAAGGTAATATTAAAATAAGAAGTGTAAAGGAGAAATCTTTTATATTTAATTAAATTGGTTAAGACATAATTAGGTAATCTGAGTTCCTTAGTAATGTTTTTATAGATTACTATACGTACACGTGGTATTTTCTTAGATTTTCACGAGTACGCATTTCAAATGAAATTATTTTTTACGGATTAAAACTCGCGTATAATTTGGTTACATTTTTCTTTTAATCCGACGTTTCGAATGCTTTGCAGAAATCGTATTCACGTCTAGAGGGAATGTAAGTGTCTGTCAGAAAGTCTGTTAATTAGTCATCTACCTCCAACGGTTCCTTAGTTTGCGGGCATAGAGTTCTGAATGTAGACAAACTGTACTAATTGTATCTTTAGGTCGGACAGTGCGGTCACAGATAATAATTAGATTACAAATTTAAAAATATTTTACATATGGCAGTCACTTATTTACTTAATGCCTCACATATGAACGTTCTACTTTTAAACTTATATTATTATAAGATACTTCCGCTGTATGTATTTAAACCTTGTTTTAAATTTGTCTTCTTTCTAAACGATTTATTTAAATCATATATTAAAAAATATATAGGTTAATATTATTTACAGGATTACAAAATTAAAATTTAATCTATAAACACCTCGCGGGGATGGTCTAAGACAGTCTCAGATCAGACGTCGCTGATTGCAACGTAATAGAGTACTTCAGCTGATATAAGGAGACCAGTAAATTAAACTAACAGAAGTGATAAATGTATTTGATATCTCAATCATTATAATAAATACGATCTCGTTGACGGTTTTGAAGGTATTATTAACCTAACTCTATTAATTATTTTATATATCACAGCGATTATATAATAACTATATTTATGGAATACATAAATGTAGGCATAGATCCGTAAATTGTATTGGTATATAATAATTCTGAAAAAAGATTGTAGTCAAAAGAGAGTGTTCATAACTCAATAATTGTAAATAACATTATATACAACCGAAAAAATGCAATAATGGAAAAAAAAACTTAATTGTATAAAACAAATATATTTCTAATATATATAAAAAGTTTTCGTGCATCTTTAAATTAAAGTTTGTATCTGAAAACCATCGTAACATATTTGATCACTTCGACCTTAACTGTCATTACTATTAAGAAGAAAATTGTACTTAAAGAAAATTTTGCATTAAGTGTAAATTTCATAATATAAAAATTATTGTTCCATTTTATCTAATACGTGACAAACACCTTATTATTATATATAATACCTATTTTATTTGCAAACAAATATTGTAATGAAATAGCTGTAAAAGCATTTTTCTTTATTTGTGAAATATGAAACAAGAGCAACTATATTTAAAGTTTTAAAGTATTGGAATATATAAAAATGAATAATATTCATTCTAAAATAATATTCTTTAAATATTATTTTACGAATACATTATTTTGTATTTGCGTTGAAAATAACTTGTCAGTGTGTTCGATTTGTGATTTTATGTTGTACATTTATCCTTCTGAATTTCTGATTTTGGCTTAACGATAAAAGATTTATGATACTTAAGGAATTTATAATGTAAATATTTATTAACTTTCTTATCAGAATTCCACAAAAGTTCCTTAGATAATAAAATGATTAATATTTCTATTTTTTTAAAGTAATTTTTGAAAGTTATGTAGACAACATAACTTATGTGAAATTTATTTATATTAATGGAATAGTTTTCATTTTGATATTTTGTCTGCAATATTTTTAAGGATGAAAGAATTACATTTTAATATTTTTAATTAAATGTCGATTTTCATATAGTCGGATTATATAAATTGAACAGAACTTGAACTCAGTGTTATTTGTTTTATCTTTTATTAATTTAATTTTACATATCATATTTGATCCTTTTAGCTATGCTGGATATATGTAAGTGTTTTTTCCATAACCATCTGTTACGCAATACTAACGCTAACATCGCCTTGGACACCTGTCCTGTGAGGTACCATATCAGAGACATTGGTTTGAAACAGTTGGTCCATTAGTTTTCAACAGTTCCTGGTAGAATCTAGCCAGTTGATACCTAAAATGTTAAGATGGTTTCGCAGATGGAGTGTGTCAGCAACAGCACAGGAACCACTTCTAACATGAATTTAAAATACTCTTCAGAACTACTGCCACATAATCTTATAAGTTCGAAGTTTAATATTTTCGAAGTGAAATACTTCCTTGAGTTTAAAAAAAATAATGAAAATTTTTTCATGAAACCATATTTCAATAGATCACCGAGGAGAGACAAACAGATTTTTGTTATAACCTTAGAACCATGGTCATTTATTCCTGAGAGCAAAATTAACTACTCGTGGATTTTCCGGCACGGCTTGTAAATAATTGAGATGAGATCGATCGAGAGCAATCTATATAGAATTTTAATTTTGAAAATATTTTGTCCACCATTCAGGGTAGATTTGAATTTTGAATTTTGAATTTTTAACGAAGTAATTAAACCGTTAAGGAGCTTCGAAAAGCAGCTCACCCTGTGAGGAGCACCATCGCCAAATATATGTTTAAGCAAAAGAAGGAACCGTCAAATTTTTGTGAATGAATGAAGTGAACATGAAAATAGAAATATATCACAAATCAAGCGAATCTTAGTTTTGTTAGATATTTTTTAATTTAATTTGTAATTCGACATTTAAAGTAAACAAGACTTGATGAACTTATTAGTCATATATTGCACTCGTTTGAGATATTTTAGGACATGGATACTATTAATTAATAGTTGGTGATAATTAAAAAGTTAAATCTCACCAATAGTAAAATTTTAAAAATATTTATAAATGTTACTGAACATTATGTGCTTAAAGCCACACGTGTGTTATGTGGTGTAATTTACGCTACATTCGGTCCCAGCAACATTTTGTGGTTCTGGTTATACCACAATATAAAATCAAAGCTATGCAGACTCACACAACTCAACATAGAATATTATGTAAATTTATTGGTGTTTACCAGAATATAGTAAATAAATATAGTTTTTCTATTTAAAAGCTTATTTAAACATTGTAGTTTTCCGTTATTTCTGGACTTGAATAAAGCCACGTTCTTCGGCTATTCAAATAAGCTGTGCGTGACTTCATTTACGCTCTCTTGTTAACGGAAGGGTCGAATAATTGTTGTTTTGAAAAGCAGTAATTCTAAATGAGTGTATACTGTTTTCTATAAAAAAAACGGGGTTAATACTTATATAGAATTAGTTATAATTATAAAATAATAGTATTTTAATTTAGACTTATAAAAGAAAAAAATGGGCAATGAAATTTTTTTTACGCTAAATTTCACAAACCTATCACTGACCTATTAAAAAAATAACGTTATTACGAAACAAAGGATTATGTTAATAATACGGAAGCTTGGCAATGACATGACAACCAATAACTTATGTGTTAACAATTAAGATATCGAAAATCTCTTAAAAATTAAGCAAAATTGGGATTTGCATAATTGATCATAGAACTAACCGCCATAAAAAGAATAAAATTATCGATATTTTTATTCCGAGATTTTCTTGTTTTCACAGTTAAAAGTGGATTTGCTTCAAAATAAAACATAGCTTTTGCTTGATTTTGTCTTGAATCAAATCTAGTAATCGAAATTTTATGATGACTTGAAATTTGGTACGTACCTTCCGTTCTGATAATAATGCAATAATAAATAGTCAATACTATCACAAAGCCAATATGCCTTCAGCCACAAAATAGAAGACTTTTTTTTTTTAAAAGCCCCTTTAACATGAGAATAAAATGAAAAAGCTTAACTAGTGGAATGTAATATAGCTCGGTATAAGAAATGAAAATTCAAGGTGGCGGCCGTCGCAAATTTTCGATTTTATATTTTATTTTTACAACCCCGTCAATAGTTATCAAATGGCTTGACTAATAGAATATAGCACACCTAAAATAAAGATAAAATAGTGAAAATTAGCTATAATTTGCTATAGCTGAATGCTATTCAGATTCAAATATTAAAGTTATTTGAAGAGGGGGCAGGCTCACTCACTCATTCACTCAGTAGAAACATTGCAAGGAGGAGTTAGACTGCAACAAACTCGTAATAACGATAACTAAGTGTACTGAATACATTAATAAAAATCATAAAGTAACGGAATAAACACTAAAAGTAAGAAAATAATTAAATAAAAATTTAAATATGTTTAATAATGCCTATCATTTAAAGAACTAAGTCCGTATATTCCTTTCCGTGACTTCACAGCGCATTTCACCAACATGTTGAAGTTTTTAATTAGTTCGTATCTAAAATAAATATTTGAAAAGATTTACTCATGTTTAATTATTTAAAATAGTCTTTTTTTAATATAAGAAGATACTTCATACAAAAAATTGAGAAAATCCTTCGTATAGCTCTAAGTTATATTGATTCTGATATTCATTTAACGAGAAAAAATACAAGGCTACATTTAAAAAATACAATTATCATTCAACAAAAAATCCTTTATCTTAAGCCGATAATGATATTTTAGTTCCTCTGGTGTTACTTATTCATTTTAACCAGCTATCAAAAATTCTTATTCCATAATAAATTACTCCATAGTAATACTTCTGTCAATGCACTTTTAGAAAAGATTTTGATTGTTTTAGCAGTATTTTTATGATGAACAACTGATATAAATCCACGAAAATAGAAATTAAATATATTTAACGTAACATAAAATTAACTATTATAAAAACTGTAATAGTTTTGTATCTTTGATGACATAGTAATTTTGTAAAATTTTATAACGTTATTGCTTAAAATTTTCCAGAACATTTTAAATAAAAAAGGAGAAAAAAATTTGTTCAATAATCCCGTTGTGCAACAGATCACTGTAGCCCCATTCTTTGAAATTTCGCAATTATTTTTGCTTTATAACTTTGGTTTCACGAGTCTAGTAAAAACTCAGTCTATTCTGTTTTAACAAAGGTTTGTTAAAGATATAAAACTCAAAATTATTAAATATAATGCATTTTGGTTAAAAAATGTTACAAAACATAAATTCAACCATTCGTAACAGTATAAACGTCTAAGTGTTTGCAAACAACTTATGCTTAATCTATTAATTATAATCCTCTATTCTGTAGGTCGAACAATTTCAAACTTGATTCTAAACTGTACAGTAACTGTTTTCTAAGTTGTTGAGTGTCGACTTGTTATAACGAGTACATATGTCTAGCGTAGTTACATGATTTTCAGAGACAACTCTTAACAATGCCTAAATATGCAGTGAATATATTATTTAATGTGAGATCTAAATTATATCACACTTATACACTGATTGCTTGCACTATATTTAAATTGTGTTATTATTATGAGACATACGATATTGTATGTTTTTAAATTAATCCAAAATTAACTGTTACTTGAAATATAATTACTTTCGGAATTTGCAAGAACCCAGTCGACGTCCTTATTCAAGAGCTCTTAGCATGGCGGAATCGTATCGTGACCTGGTCGGTGTAATTCCGATAGTAATAACGTGAGTATAGACGCATAATTATATTTAATGGTAATGATGGGTCACGAAAGTTTACGTAAAAAAAATTACTTGAAAATTAATTTTGTAAATGATTTTAGTAAGAAAAAGTTATTGCGGTCTTAATATTTATATTCTAGCTTATCCATCTAAAGGATAACATATTTTTATTATCGTTAGGAACTAAAGTTAATACTAAAAAGAACTAAAAGTAAACAAATAAGATTACTGAAAGATGAAATGTTTAATTTATTAATGCGAGTAGTGCAATAAAGGTTGACAGAGCCTTTGGGATGTATACCAGAGATAATTTCTGTCTTTCGTCATGAACTTATATATCGTAACTTTTGCTTGCAATTCGTAGACAATGTTGAAAGTTTTGTTTCTTTTTTTAATTAACACAATTTCAAAAGAACGAAGTTATGCTCGAGATGATATTTTTTAATAATAGTGAGGGTATGTTACAATAAAATAATAATTAGCTCAATAATATGAGCGATTTAAAATATAACTGGTAGGATATATAAATTCGGTAATTTTAGAAAAGCAGAGTTTATAAAAACATATTTATTATTATATATTGGATATATGAATATGTTCATAAATGTGTTTAGATCAAGATTATTAAACATGTTTATTTCTTTTTATTTTATGAAGAAAACTCGCAGACAATCTTTAATCCATCTGCCCCAATAATTACTATAATGTTAGGCAATAATTACTGAATCCTAATTAATTTACGCTTGCCTCCAATAAATAGAAATTCGATATTGTGTCGATATATATTAAAATTCCACGTTATGATATTTTAATACAACTTGTAACTCTTGATAAAATTTACAACAGTCATTGTAACGATGGTATGGTTCTGCTAAGTATATATCTGCTAAGTATAGTTTTATATATTTCAGATCAATTTTTCGTGAAACATTATTATGGCGGTATATTTTTTTTTAACGGTATATGTTAATATAACAGAGAAATACTCTAAAGTACCGCTACGCGTCGCACCCGCGTCGCCCCTAACAATTACCGTGGAACTCCCCTAATGACCACAGACCCTTATTAAAACTTACTTTACCTTCAACAAGTTTTAAGTAATACGGCATATTAATTGTAACTTCAATAGCACGAATTGTGATCGTTAATGGATCCTGTCACTCCAAAGCAGTTTAACAACAAACCTTATTGTCTATTTCCGACTTGTAGTTTGTGAGTCTAATGGAAGTTGTCTATCTAGACATAATTTGGCCCATTGGATCTTTGCATGTGTAACTAATCACATTAAAATAGTGTTTTATTAAAAATATTTATTATTAGAATATGAAGTGATTCTTAACAAAAGGAGCAATGGATTAAATATTGGTATCATTAGGATAGAGTTCTAAGAGTAAATTGCATGCTAAGGTTATTCGAACAGTTTCAAACTTATCACTCCCAAATGAAATACGATACTTACTACATATAATTGTTTGCAAATTACTGATCACAGTCTGTGTTATTTGATCTGTAACTAATAGAATAACAACAATCGATACAAGCTATTTAATTCATTTATATTGCGTTTTTGGGTTTGACGTTCTTTATAGGTTCGTAACATTTCAAACCTTTGTACTATCGTACGGTGTATGGTTTTGAATTGAAAATAAAAATGATAGTTTTCCATGTGGAAGTTATTACTGACAGTAGCTTTAATATTTTTATGGTTGGTGAGAAAAAATATTTTAATAAAAGTATAGCATATAAAAGTAGGAAGTTTCCATATGTAAAATGTGACTACATTCTAGAAAATATCCTAATTTTGTTGTAACGTTTGTGAATCAATGGAAAAAAAGGATATATTTTTGTAGATTTTTGCAAACATTGTACATGCATTGAAATAAAACTATTTTAAAAAGATTTACGTCACAGCCTGTAAAAGGATTTCCATTCTTTGCAAATTGTATTTACGGGAAAACTAGGTGTATTAAAGTATTTTTAATTATAGTAAAATCCCAAATATTAAAGTCACATATTTGTCATTTGCGCATATCGTGAATATATCCTGAGGCCTAACGGGCTTTGGTAAAAAGGCTTTATGAAAAACTTGCCACAAAAGAATCTATTGATTTTGACGTCCTTGGATATCTTTAGCTCGGTTTTCTTTAATTATCCAAAGGTTCGGGATCCAGAGTGCTCAGCTCGGGTCAAGTACTTGTATTGTCAGTCTGTCTGGAAGTATGAGAACGGCTTTTGTTATTCACTTTAATAAAAGACGATCGACATACAATAACTTGTCAAATATATTGGAAATAACATTTAGTTGGCCGCAGGTATGAATTAAAGTTATAAATTCACATTTAGGTAAAATACTGAATAATTCGAATTTAAAAATTCAAATAAACATAATTCATATTAAAATCACAAGTTATACTATGAAAGTAAATAATTTGAAGATGGGGGTGAGTAAAACGTGGTATTTCTTTTAAGTTCAATTGCAATAAGAGAACAAATTAAAAAAAGAAAATAATGATTATAACCGTAATTGCTGAACGATAAAATTAAACATGATTTGGTTTGCTTTTAAACCTTTAGTTTTGCATATTGTTTTTATTATACTTCAAAATTATTTTCTAAATCAAATTTGATGATATAATATAATTATATTATGTTCTATTCATAAAAAAAAACATCACGGAATGTAATTGATAAGGAAAGTGGAGGAGCTAAAGAGATCAGGTGAAGAGATTTTAGAGAGACTTTAAATTAAATAAAGACTATAAACATTTTACACTGACTTTACTAACTTTGAAGTTACAACTGCTTTTGTAACTTTCTTCATCGGTATTCCAGTGACTAAAAATAAACTCTTCAACCGCTGCCGTTTTGACATTATTTGCAGAATAGGAAAATCTATGTTGTATTAATTTAAATTTTTAAAAAGTTAAAGAAATAAAAGTTTTCAATTAATTAGTTTTTAGCAGATAGATTATCTATGGGGAATATCTGTTAACATACTTAAACTACTAATATACATTATAGGTCAGACTTAAAATTAATATACTCGTATTAATATCAAAGAAATAACAGTTAAGATTGTGGTATATTTTCTGTATTACCCACATTTCGTCATACCTCAGAAAAATCAATGCTTAATCAACAAGTTGCTCATTTTAATAAAAGTAATCTTTTATAAACCGTTTGGTTTCACTCCTGGTCGTTCAACAACAGATGCTGGTTATTGCTGAATATGGGTTTTCTTGATGCTAGTTTGCATAAATAACTTCCATTTTCTTGTGAGGGTTAAAAATGGGATAATATTATATACTTCTTTTATTTTAGAAAATTATAGACTACAATCTAAAAACAGTATTCTTACAGGTGTTATCCAACAGTTTTTTGGTAAAAGTCTGTTATCAATGAGAAAAAGACCAAATATATTAAGTTTACACAATGCCAAATGTTACAAATGTCAGTTCAAATATAGAAGTAAATAATCAAGAATTTTATTTGTTAAAATTGCAATGGAGTTCTCATAAATTCAATTTATCGAATAGACTTAGTTTTGCGTTTTAAAGAATACACCTGTTGAGAAAAATTTGAAACTAGATTAGTTTACTCTAATTATTTTAATAATATCATGTCATGTTATAATAATGATGATGATGATTTTTCTGTCCGATTTTGGCCTTGGCGACTATTTTAACTTCTTAATGAGATTGGCGTTTATAGCTTACAATCTTAAAATGAAAGCCCAATAATTTTTCGAAAAACGTCTGGAAATATACGTCTAACGACGTCTTTTTGACATTGATTTTCAGGCGGAACTTGCAGCATGCTTGGTGGAATATTGACGTTGGTCAGAAAGCATAGGTTATCAGCACGCATGATATCGGTATTCAATGCATTCAAGAGCTTAGTTGGCGGCTTAAGTCTGGCCAGCCTACCTGAAAACCCTTCATCTGTGTGGAAACGGATGCGAACTCTTTTAGAAACCATTTGTGGCATCTCCTTGTCTTGACTGTCACCACAAAATTTATGGCGAGTACTGTGGGCTTTCGACGAAAATTTGTTTTACCTAATAGATAACGTGCAAAAAAACTGTTTGTTCGCCGTCTACGTTGAAGTGTGCTCCATATCCTAATGTAGGAGTCGCACAAGTCTCCCAAACTTTTCTGTTTGCGAACGATAAAGAAACTGACATACTGCCTAGAGTACTATTAATAAAATGATCCACAAGGGTTCAAAATGAGTCAGACACTTAATACGTTAAATTTCAAACGACCTATAAGAATGTCAATTTATGCTTCACTACCGTGAAGAATAACCGTCAATATTTTAGAATACCGTAGAAATTTCACTATTCATCTTAGTACTGTCTTATATGTAGATTACGGTATTAAGATTTAAGCATTAAGATTAAGATTTATTCAGTTGTTTTTTATTTACCAACAGCGTTAGTAAAATTTTACACGCATACTGCTTTGTTCAAATAATTATTAATATTTTTGTCATTTTAAGTATTTATCTTCAGGAAGACTATAATTTGAAGAGAAAAATATGAAATCTTTTTATTTTGTTGTAACATTATATGAAGAAACGAATTAAATATATATGGCGGTAATTTATATAGAAAAAAACAATCATCCATCACATCTTTCACAAGATTAATGGTATAACGTATTTCCAAATATTCTATTTCAGATATCTATTTACCAAATACTTCATTATTTAGGTTGTGACACGTTTTATTATTACAGCAGTAGAATTAAATTATAATTCTAATCTTAATAATTTAATTTAATTTCATATTTATGAATAAGACATTTATTAGTACATTTCAATTCCATTAATTAATAGTTTAAGTTAATACAAGTGTCAAATCGTATAAAACTTCTTATGTCTTTTTACTTATAAAAGGTATCAAATTCATTGTAAATAGTTGTAAATACTCGTGTAAATATTATCGAAATTTACCCGACTACTTTCGAACCTATACGGGTTTCTTAATTATTAGCTCGAAGCATGACAGAATCGCGACAGTATCAGATCACGTCGCGATGAATTAGGATCCAGAATGGATTAAACTAGTCGGGCAAAATATGACTGTATTTGAGTCGGTCAATTTCCGAGAGTATGTGTGTGAGTACAGTCGTATAATTATATATTATAATTCTAATTAAATACACTTATGTAATCGATTGGTATTTATATTCAAAATAAATATTTTACCAAAAAAAAAAAAATCGAGGTTTTTAGACTTTTCCATAGCATTTTTCGATGTTTTTTTTTTTTTAAATTTTTTGTTTATTTATTTTGTATGTTCACTTGTGACAGGAAAATTACTTGGCAGATTTTTATAAAATTTATTATAATTAAAGCCCATTGTATCGTTCAAAATATAGGATGCTTTTTATTTCGCGAAATTTACAAGCATGTGACAAAACATGAAAATTGGTTTAGGTTTTAATTATTAAATACCAAGACTGATTCAAAATATGATATTCTTTTCACTCGGCTATATTTTCGTATTGAAAATTTTTTCGTTGTTAATTATTATCTGAAGATTAAAGGCTCAAGACGTTATCACGACTATCCATTTACACATGTACGTTCCGTGAGATGCAATTTACTATTCAATACTTACCTAATTAGTCTTATCCAGGAAAATTTATATGCATTATTATGCCATACAAAGATATGCCTAGACTAAAGCAATTTGTATAATTGCCTGAGTTATAAAGCTAACTGCAATAATTAAATTGCATTTAGCTTTTAGAGTCGTCTAAAAATAAAAAATATGTTGCACGAAAATATTCCCGTAGATCATTTTTCTCATATACGTAATTCTTTATAATGCTTTTAAAAAAACTAAATACTAAATACTTTTAAAAAATTGAGTTTTGAAAACAATTTATAACTTACCAGCGTACATACCTATAAACTTTTTGACAAAGCTATATTGAAGCCATAGACGTACGTATAATAAATAAAATGCTGATTCTAAAGAAATTTAATTAGGTTAAAGTCTTATAATTTTAGTTATATTGAATGTAAGGTAGTAGATGTATATATCTGTATGTTTAAATATTGATTCCATAGGTCGTGTGGTTTTCAAATTCGTAATTTTATTGTCTGTGTAACTAAAAAGAAAAAAAATATTTTACATTGGATTAGAGTAAATTATGTACTCTAAAAAGTTTTCATTTTATTTAGTTATTTTATTATATTTATAAATAACAATTAATAAGGTTGCTATTAATTTATTTCGTAAATAAAATGTCATCATTGTTATTTGATTATAAATTTATTCAGTCACATTAATAAATAAATTTCTTAATAAGTTTTCGATGAAAAGCTAAGTCCCAAGTTTTGAAATTACAAATTATTATTAAAATTACAAGTTAAAATTATTGTGAAATATTTTATATTCATTGCTCTTTGCAATCAGGTGGATAAATACAAATATTGATTTGCATTATATTTTATTTAACTCTTTGTGTAATATTAAAACCGCAAACCTCGCCGCAAGTTCGTATAAATAGTAAATCATCATGTTCTATGAAAAACGTATGTTTACGTCACATTATACTTTTATATTGTACTATATTGTAAAGAGGGACAAATGACAAGAGTTAAAGTAAGTAGAAAGAATTGTCCGTTACTCGTCTGTTAAATAAAGACCTTTACACATCCTTATTTTTAATATATTTACTAAGTCATTATACTTTTGAATACTTTTTTATTTATAGAAAATTATTTTTGTTAAAGTAATAGGGTTTACAAATCTCAGTTGCTTAGATTAGTGTACCAAAAAAAAATCGTTCATTGTGAAAATCTTTATAGTCCAGATTTTATCATTATATAAAAACATAACAGTTATGGAAAACATATTAGCCTCAATAAGTGCTAAATTACTTTACATGGTATTTCTTTTCGTATCAACAGGTTGCTTGCTTAAAAAATATATATTTTTTAAATCAAAATCACGACTATAAGATTAGAGATTTTTTCAAAATTAACTTACAAAATAATACTTGCTCTCTATAGATATGAAAACAGTTAGAAGAACATTGAAATTTAAATGAATTTCTCAAAGTAAAATTCGTAGTCAATCGTTTTCTTCGAAGCGAGTTATTTTTAATACAGTGAAGTTCCGCAACTAGCACAATTAGCTACTCTTACCAGCACAGGAACACACTTTGTTCGGTTTTTATGTAGCTGTTTTAGATTTGTTTAATTATTTATTTTTCATAAATTATTTTTTTATGTAGTAAAAATTATATATATTACTTTAATCAGAGTTTGTGAAAATCGCATCTACACATGTCAATCTTTATCAAAGAGAATTTTAGTTTTATTCTGTTTTCTGTAACTAAAACTTATGTTTCATTTTCAATTTTATCAGTAAATCTCTGAAATCATATGAGTTATCATAACGATTATCCACCTGGAGATTCTTAAATATAATGCTTGGTAGGAGAAATGGCGGAAGTTTAAGACATTATATAGTACCTGTAAAAAATATTTTAATACAAAATTTTACAACTAATATTGCTAAAATCGTGAATACCGAAAAATGAATTATAATCCGTTTATCAAAACCATTTTCTTTTATTTCTTTCTAAATAAAGAAATTGTAGTGGCCTGGGTGATCTAGAAATATTACTAAAATAATTAGAATAATTTCATAGTTATAAAATTAGGAAACCTAAAATATCTACAATATTCTAGAGGCATTGTCTAAAATAAACGAATATATTAGAAATTGTTTTAATTTTTTAACAAAATGATAAGATAATTTATTAGTTATCATTATTAAAACCCTTTTACTTTTATATCAATGAAATGTGATCTCGTGAGAAGATGTATTTTAATACTTCCTCACACGACTGCTTGTAATGCAACAGCCATTGTTGGTGATTCCATTTAAGATGTGTTTTCCTTGTATTGTCTTTGAAAATCGTGTCCCATACTAACAAGACTCGTGTTATAAATCTATTTTACGACCGCGCTTTGAAGCCGTAAAGAACAATATCAGTTAAACAACAGTAAGAGAGGTTAAGTTGACGAAGTTGGAAAATTATATGTAGTTTTGTGGAAGAAGTTAAATAATATTAAGAACAGAAACTCGATTGTTATAAAGATTTGACACTAAATAATTTATTAGATCTATTTTAAAGAAAAATAATTAATGAGTTTATATTTTAAAATAACTGATCTAATGTTAACAAGGAAACATTTATCTGATTTCTTTTTTGAACGTATAAATTTTAAATCAGTTAAGATTTGTTGAGTTATTCTTTTAAAAGGATAATCCTTGATGATCGAGATATTGACAGGAAAAAGTTGAATAAAAATATTTAAAGAGGTTGTTCGTGTTATATTGAAGTGGTTTTCTGTGCTGTAATATTTAATATGATATATACAAGATTATATAATAAATAAAATATAAGGTTTAAAAAAATATGACTTTAAACTTTATGACTTCAAAGCCAGAAATGTGAAAAAAAAAAAAAACAAATGCAATTTATTATGATACTTATTTATAATTATTATAAGTTCTTTAATTTAATTGTTATATATTTTTTTGTTTTCTTTTTATTTAAGTTATATTGTTTTATGCAAACGTGAGCTAGCTACATACTGCATTGTTTAAAAAATATTAATTTAGTTTAATAATAGGGCGATTGAGGAGGAGAAATCAATTCTTGAACAGCTTAGCTCACTAATATTTTGAGTGTCGAGCTATTTTTGTTGATGACTTCAAAATGTGTCAGATTTCCAACACTGGCTTAGTGTAATGTATAGTAAGTCAAAACGATGCTTTATGCGTATGATTTATACGATCTTCTACAATAAGGACTTGCTTCTTAAAAATATATCTTCTCAAATATATTTTTAAGAAGCAATAATATTGTGTTCTTTGATAATTCATGTAATAATTTACATACTGGATGAATCACAACCCAGAGCAAAATTGCGTTTAAAGCGATACTACCTTTAGGTACCTTTCAATTCATGAAGCCTCTTAACTAAATAAATTAAGACTGAAAACTATAGTTATAAATGACTTTTTTCAAACTGTGAACTGTCCAATGAATACTTATATTTACAGTCATCCGTTGTAATCTAACTTTAATGACTCTCTCCCCCTTAAGATTATAATCCACACAAGTAGCTTTGCATTTGATTTCCCAAGGAACGGTTATTCCGTGAATATTATATTTTATTCTTCCAGTAATCCGCCTTCTCATTTATTACTTTACTAAATATAATCAACATTTACAGCAGCTTAAAAATCTCATTAAGCTAGTAGAATGAATGTGGCTTCATAAAGCTAATGTACAGTGTATTGACATTGTTAATCTGTAGCTAAATGTTAATCTCAGTTACCGCTGTGTATGATGTGCAGTTCGGTTATCGATGTATCTGACACCAGTAACCGCACTACACTGGTTTATACTCAATTAAATTCATTATGTTCTCTCAGATCTATTAGATTTTACATTTACTTGTTATTCACTAAACGTAGAATAATAGAAGTTGCAAAATGTACACTTCTTACAATTGTCACGAATAGTAGTCATACGTATTATGATTTTGCGTAAATTAATTGTATTTATTTAGTGACCACTTGTTTTATCAAGCAAGGACTCTAGAAGATCTCTTTAAAATTTTTATAATTACTTACTTCTGCAGACAATTAAAAGTCTTACATAAAAATAATTGAATTATTAATTAGTATACTTTATTCAAAATGTAATAAATATTTAAATTTATAATTCACATTGTAGTTACATTTCGTTGAGGTTAACTTTCTGAGGTTCTGTTTTGGTAACGTTTTCTTCTATGTTATTAGTCATCTTTTAGACCAGTGGATACCTCCTAGACATAAAGTTCAATTTGGTAGTTGAGCCCTGAGCCTCGTTCACTTTTGAGTCTGATATTGGCGTAAGATTGACCGACACCCCCCGCTGTGATCGTAGCTATAGCGTCCGTGTGGTCCAAGTCTCTGGCTATAATACCCTGTAAATAAATGATTACTCATTACTTTATATTTTATTTAAAGTGTCTATTGGTTTTGTTGATTAACATATATGAGGTAAATAGTACCTTATGTATTATATTCTTAATAGGTCATAGCTTCTGCAAATTCAAAACGAAATGTTAAATTACCAATGCGAAGTATATTTAACATACGTTCCTAATTAAATCAGAACAATAATACAGGCTTGTTTACATATAGAGAGGTAAATATAAAGGTGAATTCTCAGCAAAATATAATTAATTACCGAGGCCTCTGCGAGTGATGTTGGTTTTGATCATACCGTGTTTCGTACGTCGCGTCGTTTTAATATAAAGGAACGAAATCTATTCAATTCCGGAATACTCGTTTCTCGTGTTCGAGAAGCTTTGATATGCATTAATAAAATACAAAACAACGAGAAGTAAATCATTTAATCACACACCTCTCTCTAACTATCTCTCATACGACAAATATGTTATTTTGTTGTAATATGTGTTTTAAAACACTTTGATTAAATGATTAAAACTCTCAATTAAATCCATTTGTTAAATATTAATTACATTTACTTTAAATTAAGGTACTCTAGTAGTAGTATGTATGTAGAGATAAATCCTTCGTTATTTTCACAAAAGATTTGTGGTATGACACAAAGTAATCCGTAATGTTAGAGAAGTATTTTATTAAACAACCTGAGGCCGAGGTCGCATTCCTCACGTTGTGTTACACCCTCGTAAATGTCAAATGAACTATACTACCATCCGGAGGATCTGGTGGTTTATTAATTATAATTTTAATTAGCTTATCAGAGTTCATGTTTAGTGAATTTTTAATTAACCAAATTGTGAACTTGCGGCAAATCAACGAAGCCAATTTATAATTATCGCATTCTCTTTTCACAAACAATTTTTGAGTGTGTCCGGATAATCTCGATAGATGGTTATCTTTTGGGTGCTGGAGCTTCGTTATTTAAAAATAAATAAATTTAATTTATATAAAACCTTTTAAATACCAGTCGAAACGACAACATTCATAATACACATCAAAACATAAGTTTGTATTCCAGGAACAAATATAGAGCATACATACATATACAGTTATAAATACTTGTAATGTTTTGGTATTATTATAAATATTATATAAATAATCCGAAAATAATAATTATTATTACATAACTATGTGCTCTGATATCTTTTGTGATTTTTATGTTCTGAAGGCACTGATTATACATATTCTATGATTATGATTCTAGTAAACAATATAATTATGTGCTCTCTAGTTATATGCTTGTATAATCAATACCGTTTTTTTCTACTATTATTTATTTTATATCATATAATAAAGAAGCGACCTGAACTGTGCGTGTTACCTATTTCATATCTTGATATCTTTATTACCTACATATGTCTTGATCGTTAAATTTTTCGATTCTCGACAACTTTATCCAGGATAAGCCTACTTATTGAAGGTCCCTAATTTCCATTTAAAAACATTAAAGAAAGTAAGCAGTTTTTAAGATTTTCGAGGTCCTTTCCTAGATAAGAATACTTTGTTCGTTTACGAATGATTTTCATCTAATGTATTGTATACGTATCTATTTCTGTATTAGACTGTACTAACACAATCAATAAATACAACGTTTGCGGCTTCGTTTATATATGTATGTCATTCGTGTATAAAGTACCTATTGTTTAAAATAAATAATTTTATTTGCTTACCTCAGATATTAGATATCTTAAACCTTAGTGTAGCTATATTCAAGAATACATACTTTGACAGTTTTATGAAAATATTTTATTGAATTAATTAAAATATAATAGATTCTATATATTTATTCGTTATTCCTTTTGTTAAAAATATCAAAATGTAAACAGGAAATTGTGTCACCGCAAAAAGAGACTAAAAGGCCGACGGACATTGCTGACGAGAATAATTGCTTAAGGATGACGAGGTCTGACAATTCTATAAGAGGAAGGATGAAGGTCAGTCGATCGTGAGTCATAGATTAATATCACATAAAAACGGCCAACTGTACTAAATAGGCTTGACCAATAGGAATTGATTACAAAACCGAGTGGCACATATCAAGCCAATTAGTAACAATAATTATAGTTATTATACTGTTATATTTGCATTTAATTATAATTTATACAAAGTCTATGTCTAAATTATGTTTTATATTATGTATATTATGTATATGTTCATAAGTTTTTTTTATTCTTATAAAATAATAAACATACGTCATAAAATTTAATTTATTTCATCCTAATTGAACCTTGATTCAATTTATTCTCGACGCAATTTGTTTATTCACCATTTAAAGGAAAGCAAAATCTCATTTATAAAACACTAACAGTGGAATAATTTAATAACTTATAAAAGGAATATATCTACCATTACTATCAAAGGTTTAAACGTAAAAGGAACACTTATTATTTTATAATTTTCTTATAAGTTTTTTAGAATAATTTAATCCAAATGCTATTTCTCATTTTTAATATGTATTTACTTTATCCCCATGCTAATATTTTAATTAAAAATACCTTTATAATTTGCTGTCCTGGATCAGAATAGAAGACTTCCTTGACCCTCTTCTTGAGGGGAATGGCATTATATTCAGCTTTTTCTTGCCAATGCAATCGATTATTAAAACTAGTTCCAACTATGAGGTCCTTGCAATAGCTGACGCAAAGACACGAAGCAAGAACTACGAACAAAATTTGTGCAGTCTTCATTTTGTTAGTTGACGTATGAATTCAAACACGGATTCCGACTGACTGTTTTACTACGCGTTAATGTAACTCGAATAAGAACCAGTTTGTTTCAAAAGAGGAAAACTCTTATTAAATCGTTTAACCGGGCCAACGGTTACAGCACGTGTGAATCAAACGCGTTCTGTATACACTTATATATAATGTGCTGTGTTCGTTATTAGTACTTAATATTTTTACATCTCAGCATTACTATCTGCAGCTTACTATAATACATAGACACAACAACGAACAGAACACACTATGCTACAGGCTTATCTGATAATCCAATTTGCAGTTCCAACAGAGAAGATTCCGTGTATTCAGAGTAACGAATGAGGCGTGGACAGATTAATGCCTTTAGACATGTATGTAATACGGTCTTTGGTTTTATAAACTCAGATCTACAATAAATAATAGTAACTACACAAAATATGTAAAGAAGAGGAAACCAGCCAACACAAGTACATGTTTAAAACTTACGAGTAGTACAATAATATTAAGATAAATCTGTATGTTTAATATTGACATTATAATATTATTAATCTTTGATATATCTTTTAGTACAAAAGGAAAAAATCTTAACAATAATAACATTTTAAATAAGTAATGGATTTTTCTAATAATATCAACACATTACATTTATCTCTCAAAAACATAAATTCAAGGAAAAGATATATAAATTGTTTATATTATATATATTTAAATTAGAGCGATATCATATAGATAACCCCGGCAGAGTGTATCTCGTTGGAAAGAGTTATGATGCTGGTGTACTTTCCCCGGGTACAAATATACAATAAATTGATCCCATCTGTTCATACAATACTGTTAGTGAAATTAGTTTGAATATTAAATTGTGTATGATAATACTAATTTTACTTTACTGACATATTTCAAATAACTTCATAACATGTCTATATAATATACGGTCTTATTTCACAACCTTTATTGTGGTGACTTATTAAGTAAAAATGTGTGTTACTTTAAAAGTGCTAATGACAGAATGTGTTAAGTGAATCCCCGAGCAAAGTGTTCCATCACTTAAAAATGTCCGAGTATTTTCCTCGTTCACGAAATAAATTTTATTCTGTGAATATTGTAGCTGTTGGTAGTTTAAAACTAAATGTAAAAATAACTAACTTATCTGCAAGCGAATTCTTTGTAACGCGCCTGCCCGGCAACTGGGAGCATAATTTATTTTCTGCAAAAGAGTATTCCGCTGAAGCCAAAAGCGTTTGTACACATTAACAGTATAGCTCATGAAAAATCGCTTAAGGAAGAAGCAAGCGAACCCAGTCGGTGAGGCAATATAACGTGGAACCCATTTATCCTTTTTGTGTTCCTTCTCAGAAAACGGCGGTATATGTGTCGTTATGTAGCGCAATTCGTCTTCAAATGTAATTTTTATTGCTTATACTTTTTTTAGATTTCACGATCTTACATATTTTATATATAACAAAGTGCTTTTATAAGTTACATATATTATGTAATATTAATGTAGCTTACATCGGAATGTAGTTTAAATGAAGGATTTTCTGAATCCTACATGACTTCGTGATTCAATTACGACTTGATTTGCATTTGTGGACGAGTTGTTGTGAATTTAAAAGTTTAGTTTCAAGCTTGGCATAATAATTAACACTTAAAGTTCTTGAATTTAGTTAAAAATATGTTTTGAACTATTAAAATTCAATTCCAAAGTCTAGTATAGAAAAAGATGAATATAAAGTAATGGAAAGATAATAAGCTTCAATACGTTTAAATTTCAACCAAGCTCAATAATTGTTTTATATTTTGAAGTAGAATATTACATTGCATACATTAAAGACAATATATATTATATTATATATTATTCAGTTACTTTGTTTTTACTTTAAACAAATGCGTGTCACTAGAGGCTTGTGGTCATTGACTAAAATAGAAAACAACATAACAAGAATTACGCAAACCACAGCGACAAGACGTTAGATAGCGTTATAAATAAATGCATGTGTTTCTTTATAGTTAAAATTATAAAGTCTTAATTATATTATTAGTCAATGCGGTTAAACAAAGTCATCTTATATTTAGAACAGTGTTAAGATTGTTATTGAAGTTGTATAAGTTGTTTGTGGTTATTTAATTAAATCTCAGATTAACATTTTTCTAGACTTATATTTTGTTCAACCTGGTAAGATTTAATATAAAATTATATAAGTTGTTTGAGATTTTATGTTTTGTATGATGGCAGAAGATTTTTCGTGTTTTTCTTTGTTTATAGTACGTTCGGAAATGTATTTGTTTCTTTGCCATTCCCAGTTTTCGTTTCATCTTTTGAAATCACAACCATTCAGAAGAAATTCACTTCGATAAATAGTTCCACCAGATGTCTTATGACATATTATTATAGATATATAAAGTATATATATAGAAGTAGTTCCTATTACGCAAATGTACAATAACTAATTAAATACAACATATAATGGTTTTATATTAGGTATGACAATTATCAGTAAGTTATTGTAACAAGGAAAAAATAATTAATCACGTCTGATCACTTTGGATCTTGACAGAACTTTACTACTAATAAAATAGAAACATAATTTATTTCTATTTTTATTTATTTATTTACGTACACTTTAATCATTCAACATCAGTTAACATGGATCACTTGACATGGTTAAAATATACATTAAGTGTTTTATGTTAGGTCTACTCTCTTTTTTTAAGTATAATTTCGCTCATTTAATAAATAAAATAGAATCTGCTCATTTCTTTACAAATCCCTATTATGCATTTTCGTTGCACTAACACTTAAAAATAGAGTATTAGCAGATTTTTGAGGCATTAGCTTTAATAGACAAGTAGCAATACACAAGGTAATAAAAAATATTAGATAGTAAACTTTATATTGTAATAAATAATAATTAATAATAAAAAGAAAAACTAGATTCATCGCTAGAGTACTTGTGGTAAAAAATGTATATACTAATATTAAAAATTAAGGATTAAGATTTTAATTTATTTTGATATACTGCTAGGTGCTGCAGATAATAGACAAGTAAAGACATATACGCAGCCCCTTGTTTATCAGAACAAGAGTGTAATTATGGAGTGCTGTTTAAATATTATAAATTGTATGTAATAAAATAAGCAGGATGACACTCCGAAGATTAACACGAACACTAATTAATTCCTCAATATTTTATGTAAATAATAAATTATAATACCTCAAGGAAAAAAATATCGGAAGCAGTAAAAGGCGTGGGTCGACTCCTAATTGTCAAAACAGGACAAGCACTGAAATAATGTGACGTCATAACATTAAAGAACGTCAACAAACCAATCGATCCCCTATAATTAACAGTAATTCGAAGTTCAAATTACATATCAAATATTGTTCCAATAAACCTTGTTACTCCCTGGGAAGTGTCAGCGACAAAAATTATAATTATTCTTTAATATAAAATCAGGCCTGCAATTAAACACTTGAATGATTATGAGGATTACCGCTTTAAAAATTATGATCTGAACACTAATTACTAGAACATTCACCGAAGGCTAATTATAAAATGTGTTTTTTTTCGAACTCTCCAATTAAAATAATTTGTTGATTTCTGTGGATATTAATATCTTTCTTATAATATTCATTAAGTTTTGTAGAAAATTTTATGAATGTCTTGATATTAACTGCGGGAAAACCTTTTTTGGTATTAGAAATTTTTAGTCGATAGATGTTTATTAAACGATGCGATTGATATTACATTATATGTTGACCGTTTTACCATAAACACGTTTTCCGAATTAATTCATAGACAAACCTTTGATAAGCAAAGAAAAAAATTAAATTGTCACGTTTAAAAAAAATCTCACTTGACGATAGATCAATATCTATAATTTAGTGATTTTTTTTTATAGTAAAAAATCATAAGTTTTAATTTTCAGTATGCCGTTTGGATTTAGGACTCTGTCACATCCAGGTCACATTGGTGTCCATTTAAATGGTCAAAGGAAATTAATACAATTCGAAATTGAACTACATGATTTATTGATTATACAAGTTTAATCAAGAAATTATATCTAAGTAGAGTCAATAGAGTCAGACATTCAATATATAAAATCTCAAACGGCCTATAAAAATCGAGTCTAAATTTTATCAGCGTGATCTAAATTTGGTCAATCACATCTAAGAAAAACACTATTAAAAAACATAAATCACGTATATAATTTCAAAAAAATCTTAACACAGTGTTTTAAATATAAGCTTACTTTATTCAACACCATCTGGTGACGAATAATCGAACTTAGGTTTATAAAAATACAAACGACTTACAGAATTACAAAAAAATGTTGATACACCGTTCTTAATATAAGCTAATCTGGTGTCAAATAAACTAAATAATTCTTGATAATTTCAACGTTACACATAAATGTAATAATAAATTTAAAAAGATTAAATCGAATAATAGAAATAATTTTTGAGATAGGTGAAAATATACAAATAATAAACCTCACAATTATCTTAATACTCGTATTACTCTGTATCTCATTTTAATATGTAGTAGTTAACATTTATCTGTCCTTTCTCTGTGTTACTTCCTTAGTGTTTAAATGACGACCATTTTTTATGTTTTTGAAAATACAAATAAAAATTAAGAAAAATTATTAAATTCTAAACTAAACTATTTTTAATTTTTTCACAATTATCCCAAGAAATATTAGATAACACTTTTTGGTTCAATATCATTCTGATTGATGTCGTAGATATTAGACCTTAATTGACTTTTAATACACGTACTTAATACTAAACAACTTTCATTTCGTCATTTTTATTTACATGATATAAAGAAGTGCAGCACTTAAAATATTTATATTTTCTATAATGTAACCGACCGATCACTAGAAATATCGAATATATTTATTTTTCATTTCTTAGAATATCCGTATAATTACAACTGTAAAAATGCTACAAATATAAAACTTATGTCAATTGACATCAGTGACCACTTGTGTACGTCAAATAAAAATATCAGGATATATATTTTGATACCATACTTATCATTACTTGTGGAACATTACTCATGGAATTTACTCCCTGACGAATTTTATAAGTGTAAAAATTTGAAGTCTTTTAAGTATAAACTAAGACAGTACTATCACTCTCTTGAGTAATAGCAAATATTTATATATATTTTTTTTTATAGGCCATATTTATGTAATTCTTAATGTTTGTATTTTGTATGGAACATATATTTATATTGTATGTATTATGTATGTGTGTATGTATGCATATGTCAGTGTATATATATATATATATATATATATATGTATAGTAATTTGATATAATTTACTGTTTTATGAATGTTAATATTATCAATTACTTTAAGTTTATATTATTCAATGCACCACCTAATTGCCTTATGAACAACTTTCTCAAACTTAAGGGTAGTTGGAAGATATCTCTCTGTAGGGATAAGCTATCCTATGTACATATTTTTTAATTAAAATGTCTTTGTAAAATTAAGGTACATAAATAAATAAATAAATAAATATTTAAATAAATAAATAAAACAACCTTTAGAGTAAAGACTTTAAAATGAAAGTTAGTTATAGACCAATTTGAAATTAAAGCTACGAGGATTCCAAACGCGTTTTATTCGGAGAAAAATCACTCGCCTTGGTTTTTCTTCATTCTAATAAACTTCTACAAAAACGTGAATTAATTTATTAATTATTGCAACGAATTCGATAAGAAAAATAGTTATAACGTTGTAACGTTAATTGGATGTAATTTGATTATCTGGTTTAATGAAAATCTTAAAATGGTTATCCAATTTGCATATTGCTATCTTGTCATAGTTGTCACAGGCACCATGTTAGCTGCTGAGCTTTAATTGCATTTTAGAGTCTAGGCATTTTAGGAATGTACATTGTGACTCCAGAATCCAACCGGCGGTAATTTGTTAGACGAAAATTCTAAATACAATTTAAAATTACTCCTTGTTTGACTCTAGAATTTAATTGTGTAGTACAAGCTTAGAATTTTAGCATACTCTAAATAGCCCTTAAAAATAAAATGATTTAGGAGAAGTAATAGAATTTCTTATTTAACTAACTTGTAACAAATAAAACGATTACGTTTATATTTAAATATTTGGTTATTACAATTTTATTGTATATTGATAACATTATATTATTAAAGATATTATTAAAAAAATAACAAATAATACTAATTATGTAAAGAGATAAATAAAAAATAATTATATTGTCGTAACAGGTAAAGTGTTTTTCTTTATTATTTCACAGGTAATACAATTTATTTCTTTTCTACATTAAGTTATTCTTTTAATATTATAAATTATTTTTTTTTACATTATACTTTATAACTTTTCTTTAAGAGAAGTATTTTCGGTAAATGAATGAATTTACTTATAACGGAATCCACTCGCCGTAACCGCAGTGAGGTAATTCAGATCAGAGATACGTTGTCTTTTAATTTGCTATTGTCTTATGCAAATCGGACCCTTTTTGAGGCTTAGTCGGACTCGCTTACGATGACAAACGCCGACATTTTCATAGAGTGGATTTAAGTAAAATATAATTTTGTGAGCTGAAAGATATTCCCTTAGGATTTATGTAATCCTGTTTAAAAGTTCTGCAAACTGAGTGTATTAGATAATGATTATTTATCGCTTATAATAAAACAAATTGAGTATACTGAAGCCATTAAAATTGTACAATAAAGAAATGTTTTACGAAAGAACTCTTTTTATTTCTCAACATAATACACAATTGTCGTTATCGGTTAAAATTTAATAATTATATTGGAGATTAAGGGATGACAAATTTTTTAATATTTCGCATATTTTATTTAGCAGAAATTAATTTTTTTAATAAATTGTAATTTTTATTAGTTTTTTTTAAAATCTTAGATAGATAAAAAATATGTTTCAGAAACCTTTCCAAACCGACAGACTTTAAAGTTGGAGGGAAACAAATAAAAAAAGACTTTATAGGGCTATAAAATTCGGAATCACAAAGTCCTGTTTGAAATTTAATATCTATACTTATAATAAATTTGTAAATGATCTGTATCTATATAGAAGATATTTGGGACAAATCTTTAATAACAAATAGAACTTGAAACAGTGATTATCTGTTCATTTAGGTACATTTTTTTATCTGGACATTTAGGAAAATGCGATTTTCATTGATACTAATTAACTGTTTAAATGAATAATCTGAAACTTTAGCTAACTAAAAAGCTAAGGTCTATAAAATTTCGATGATTGAAATATTATATAAAGTTAAAAATGACCAATTTTGGAAACTTTTCATGGCTACATATGATTAAATTACAAAATAAAATTTAGCTTGTGCTGGACGGCGTTAGTTAGTGTAAAGTATAAAGTCTCGCTCCGCCGTCCACTTAAAGATGAGTACAGCAATACTCTTCTATACGGTTAGGTGCGTATGAGAACAGGCATTCTCTTCAAGGTTTAAATAGCGGATAATAGGTTTAACAGAGATTGATGTTCGATAGACGCTTATGTATTATGCCTCATATTAGAACAGTTAGAAGTTAGAAATACAGAGCAACTTATGTAATTCACCGCCCGTTTCCTCTTATAGTATGTAAGCGGAGTATAATGTCTCTTAGAAAAGTTGACGGTAGACAATACTCGTATATGCTCTGTGATGTCGTAATAGAGTGTTTATGCCTTTGCAAAAAACACCTAGTACACCACAATCGATAAATGTGTATCCTTCACATCGTCCATTAGGTTTGTTAGTATTAGCACAACTTACATACTAGGCCGTATTTTTGCTTTCATAAGTAACCGGAGTAAAACATATTACAAAGAAGTTGAACCTTAAGGCAATATTATATTTCATTTGCTCTGTAATATCATATGAGATTGTCGTCTTTATACTTATTGGTACATCCTCTGGTAATACTTTCAAAGAAAAAAAGAAACACCTCCATCAATAGTATTGATAAATTCGCAGCAGTGAACATAACCGTTTCAAAGAGGCTCAGTGCCTCCTGACAGCTAAATGCACAATGAAACTTATTACTTTGCGGCCTTACGTGTTTTTAAAATTATTAAATTTTTAATGTATTATTTTGTTATGAAAGCTAACAACTCAACAACATTCGCCTAGCAATTTCTTCTGGGTTGACAGAGAATAAAAAAGCCCATATGTAGTCATAACATTAAGATTTCCTCTAAACAAAAAAAGAACAATTTAGCACTTTTTGCGTGTATATTAATAGATCCATAGATGGATAAATTTAATACTTCCATTAACGTCTATAACCCCTTCTACTTTATTTCTTTTATTTTTAAGATATCTTTATTACTCAATCTTTGATGCAACCCAAAATCATTTGTTTAACAATATGTAGAAAAAAAAAAAAAAAAAAAAAATTCATGCAAACTGAGTTGCAGGCTCAGCTACAAATAATTAAGTTAACATTAACATTTTAAGTATCACAAATCTCCTTTTGGGCAAACATCGACTCATCAAGATGCAAAACACGTTGGACTTAATACTCTTATCAGTTTTATCTCCCAATTTCTTCCACAAAGTTTTGTTAAAGTCACTTTCCATGTATTAGCTTACCTTTTTTTTTTATTAACTCCTATTTTGTTATTTTGGTATGTATCTCAAGTCATTAACTAATTTTTCTGACCCTTCGTTTTACGTTTTGCGGCCATTTCCGTAATACTTTACAGTTTCCAAAAAAAAACCATTGATTTTTTTTCTACAATTTTAGTTGTTACTAAAAATCAGGATATTTTTGTTTATTCTAATTCAATTGACCAAATTCCATTTTTTAGTTAATTGTTTTCATTGTTATAGTTTCTCCATCATTATTTAAGTGACGTCCAAATTACTTTACGTTCTAGAAAGAAAAAAATATTGTTTTAATAAAGAAACACAGTACATGAAAAAAAAAAAAAATTCCGAATACAATTATTTTAAAGAAGATAGAATTTTTGTTTACTTGTTTGCATTGAATTGGCTCCGAAAGTACTGGATCAATTTGAAAAATTATTTTACCAATAAAATCTTACATTAATTTTAATGTACTTAGGCTATAGAACTTTTTCAAACATTTTAGAGATCCGTATGAAAACTTTGATAATGCAAACCTACGTGTGAAAGAAATTCCAATAACAATCTATACATCAAGTACGCTGCAGAAATCGTTAACAAAAGAGAGATTGATGTACTACTGTATTATAGAAGACGTCAATATCTATATGAAATTTCGCAATAGCATAACTGTAGTTATGACACAATAACTATTATTTTAAAATAACACAGTATTAACGCCGGCAAAAACTAGGCCACATTATTTATACCTGGATATTACTCCTTACTCAAATAAATTACTTCGTATTCAAGGTTATACCAGTGCCTGTACCTTATTTTGAATATCATTACTGGCCAAACAACTGGTTAACTAGCTCATATACCGAGGATAACAATAATTCCAAATGAAATCATTTAACGTCTACAATTTCCGATAAAAAATTCCTTTGCGTTAATTATCAACAAGTCCCAAGGCCAAACCTTTGATTAAAAGATATTGACCTCCAAAAAAAAATGTTTTACTCATGACCAATTGTATTTTAGCTAACGCAGGTCGGTCGTCCTGAAAAACAATTAATTTTGCTGCCAAAAAGTAAAACAATATTAAATTTTATTTACAGGGAACCTTTGACCCAATAAATTAATTGGCTTATGTTTTGTAGATATGAAAAAAAAATAACAAAGTAATAAAAAAATTCACTAAACATTAATTATTGAATATTCAAACTTTTATTACAATGTACTCTTCTTTTATCACCATAACGCAAAAAAAGGAGACTATACATGGTATAATATGTGTGTGTGTGTGTGTGTGTCCCCGAAATATATAATTTTTGAAAATTTTGTTCGATACCAAGCGAAGTCGGGGCGCTTCTCTAGTCATAAGACTAATATCGTATGCAGATTTTTGTTTAAGTGATTATGGAAGGATAGTAAATAAAAAATCGATTATTGTATAATAAGCTCCATCGTAAATGTACAGAAAAACAGAAGTAACAAAATAACAAAAAAATAAAAATTAAAAGGTGTCATCATTTTGTCGCCGATTATAGATGAGTGACTTGCAGCCGTCCGAATTTTCTAAAGTATCTTGAATAAACGCCAAATTTCGCGGACGACCCTCTAGTCTATGGATGTTTCTTTTAAAGGTTAAATGAGATATCTTATTATTGTTCATTTACTACAATTTTATTTATAAATGTTTGATGAAAATGCTTTTAAATTTTTGTTGGAGTATTTTTAAAGCAGACCAAAGGTTGAAATATATTTTAATATTCTGATGGTTTGCGATGACATGGAATGATGATAACCGTTACAGGCGACGTAAAATAAAGTATAGGTCATGAATTTATTACGAAAATGAAATAAAGATTTGTGAGAATATTTACAAAGAGCCTGACTTTTATTTGGGTAGTTTTGTGAAGATTTAATTAAATAAAGAAATATAATTTACAACTTTCTTTGCAGACAGATGTAGGTGGCTTCTACATTTGTCGTTCATAATTTAATTTATTTTTATTAACATTTATCATAACTATGAAATTAGCACATACATTTAATAATTCTTAATTTTTATTTATTTTCTTTTTACTTATTTGATATATTTTTTTTATTTTGATAATATTATAATAATAAACATTTTTTCTGCTCAAATTCATATCCATAGTAATGAAAAAGTTGTGGAGCAAAAGACTTGCTTCATAAGGGTGTTTAATACGTAGGAATGAATGTAATATATTAAAAGTATTTCATATGAGTCCATACTGATATCCATATGAATAAAAAATGTGACGATAAAAGTCGAAAAGAGTATCGATAGATTGTGTGAAAGATAATATGATAAAAATAGGAGTAAGCACAGAGATAAAGAACGAAAAGGTACGAAAGGAAGGAACGAAAAGGAGGTGACGTACATACTGTATCAACTCCAAATAGATGGAAATGGGTAAGCAGAAGAAGATTTTGTGGCCCTTGTACATACGTACATATTTGTACAATTTTACGATTCCAAGTAATTACAACCAAATACATTTTGTAGATATAACAAAGTTTAGTTTATAATTACAATCTAAGTACAATTTAAATAAGTTTCGCCTTATTCCTTTTTTATAACAGTCTCAGCATTAATGAATAAAAGTATCTTTAATGTCTACTTACATATAACTTATTCATCGCTTTCCCGACTGATATAATTTCAAGGGATATTTAAATTGGATAAATATTCCTTGCCCTTGAAAGTTATGCGATGTACGAGGAGGGAGGTCGAACCTCGCGACACCAGGATTAGCGTCAAACGAAGAAAAAGAGAGGCGGGAATAAGCCGTAATCCATGAGACGTGACCCAAATACTTTCTTAAACATCGAAGATTTGATCGCGAAAGCAATTCAATTTAAATTTACATTTTTTATCGCATTGCATGGTGTTATTCCTTTCAGTATTTATATTTGTGTCATTTTTATGTTGAGAAACCAAAAATATTAGATATTTTAAACAGTAAAATAAAGTTTATTTACTTTAGCTGATTTTTTTAAACTAATTAATTCATGACGTTGAATAGTAAGATTAATAATTTAGCAACAAAGAATAACTAGTTTAATAGGGCATAAAACTAGGTTTAATTGAGACCAGCACTGAAATATTTTCATCAGTGTTAATAGCCGCAGTCGTAACAGCTAAGTTGCGGGAATAATATAGTGATTGGGGTAAAGAGTATAAATTTTACGTAGTTTATTTAACAACTTGATGCTTATACAGATACTTAGAGCCTATATATTTTACGTTAAGTGTATTTTTATTACTGTGTTACAAAAAATGGTGTAAATATAGAAATATATCATTTGCTGGTGGTTTGTCAACGTGATCTTGAAATATTTTCCTTAAAATAACTTCGATATCAATCAATATTGAATAGACAGCAACTTATCAAACCAATTAAATTTATTTTTGAAATTGTAAAGGCTTCGTTCTTCCAATATTTTCCATACAAGTTTCAAAAAGTCTCAACAAAAAGTAAAAACAATATTTTATTAGATTCTATTAAAACGCAGGTTATATATATTAAATTAAGGTATTAAGTTAATACAATTTCATCTCTCATGTTTTTGATCTCTCATTTTCTTTAGTCTGTCTAGGAAAAAAATCGGATGATTCGAAACACTGAAGTGGACTGGGTGGATAAAAAAAACTACATTATACTATGACTACTAAGTCAGCATTAGTATTTTTTTGATTTTTTTTTTCTGCCGATCCTCATTCATTACCCATTTTCGGATAGGGGTAAAAGAGAAAAATTATCATTTAGATATTTTAGCATTAAACTAAAAGTGGCTCTATAGGCAAGACAAAACATAATTCAAAAAGTAAAAATAATTACAATAGTAAAATTCATAGATTATGTTTTTTGTAACAAAGTTAATTTCGATTTTCTAAGTTATTCTTGTACTGACACTACTGTAAAGATATTTTGAGCTTAATTTCCCTAAAAAAAGAAACCTCTTGAAAACTTGATAAGGAAGTTGGAAGACTTGAATATTGGTACTGAAATTTAAATACACTATAAAGAAAACTTTAAAGTTGTACAGCTTTCTACACTTTTATTAGACTTATATCATATTCATATTATTCATAGTTTCTTATCAACTTATGTTTTATCGAAAAATGAAACAAAAAAATACTGAAACGGTAACAACGTGTCGGCACATCACTTAAAATTACAAACAATCCAACTAATGCAATATCAAATCGACGTTTAATTTATCAATGAAATGAGGCTACAATGGCAATGGCTAAAACAAAGTCCTAGTAAATAAGATGGAGTTCGTACTATTGGAGGAGATATTTCCTAGTGAGTAGAATTTCCTTAGTTGCGAAGGTATGCTAAAGCTCTAGACTCTAGAGGTAGTGAACGTGAATAATAGCTGGGTTGACTGTTTGCTCCCCTGAGATACGGTGTTTGATTTCGGAAACTGTCGACAACCCCTATTATTTACGTGGCTCTCGGGGCTAATATACTTTTAGTATGTCGTTTAAAGTTTATGTAATCCTGCTTAAAACTAGTCTTAGTAGTATTAATATGCAACTGTTGTAATAAATTGTAGATGTTATATAAAAGAAAAACAAAAAAAAAATACTATAATGTCTCCTATCTATGTGCTAAATTGATAAATAATATGTTTTACATATTTGATTTCCTTACTTTGAAATAACTGTGTTCTAAATAGGTTTAATTTATTCGATTTTTCATTACTTGAACCTACGTAGTGGCGTAGGTCATATCTCTCTTTATTACCAATTAAGGAAAGCTATATATACGTTAATCCAATCAAAATTTTTATTTTAAAAAGATAATCAATACAGGAATGACATGCAATCATTTTGCCCGTCGCGTCGCCCTGTCATTTTATAAATACATTTTATTTGAATAGTTCATGTAAAGTGACAATATGGATTATTTTAAAAATCTTTTTACTGACGCGTGACTATAATGGCAGGATAATATCTATATCTAATACTATAAAGCGGAAATATTGTTAGTTTGTTTGTTTAAACGCGCTAATCTTTGAAACAACCTGATGGATTTAAATATTTCTGGTTTTAATAGGGAGCTGCATGAGGAAGGTTATATACAGGCAATATAGTATTATATACCGATTAATGAACCAGGTGGAATGCTGCATGCTGTTAAATGTCTAAACACATACAAACACACTTGAGTATACAATAATCACTCTGCATGCTACTCAAATGTTAAACAACATATTGAATCACACTCTTATATAGAAATCTGTAGGTAGGATAACTCGTCTTTAAAAAAATATTACTAACTATGCTGTTATATACATATATGTTTTGTATAACAATATTTTTTTTATTATTTTTCGTGAATACTTAGTAACAGGGCAAACGCAGTGACGTTTTCGGATTTGTAATGGCGGCATGTGAACAGAGTCGTTTTGGTAATTATGAATGAGGCAAAGGTCATGTCATTCGGAGGCACGAATCTGGTTTCTTCTATAATACAAATCTATCGGTTTGTATAGTGTCTAAACACACAAAATATATTTATCAGTGAGTGTAGATTATAATGGTGGGGCTGTAATTCTGAGCAATCTAAAAGCACAGTGAACAGTGTCAATGATATTGTTTTGCTACACGGATTGAACGAACCCTGTCCACCGAGTCCAAATGATGACGGCAACATAATTTATATAATAACATAATTTATCAACGTTAATATAAGGTAGAAAAGTCTTACTGGCTCTGTTTATTTTGTTAGGTTATTGATATCATTAACATTAACAATCACTATTGATAAGTTACATTTTTAAATTGTGACTCAGTACATTACTGAATGTTGATTTAGCGCATCCATATTGTTGCTAACCCTTACAAGTATTTATAATAATTGACCCTGAGACTAAATCGAAGCAAGCTTATTGATTCTCTGCTGTGGTATTCTACAGGGAGTCGAATCCACCCTGGAGTAACTGTCCATAATATATTTAGACATGTCGTAATTATAGACATAAATTCGAAAAATTATAAATGGTACACAATAAAAATAACTACAATTCAATAATTTAAATTTACATTTATTTCACATGAGCACTAAAAATTTATATTTAGTAAAAAGTTAAACTGCATTGAACTATAAAAAAATTATAATATTGTATAGTAAAATATAAATTAAAATTAAAACTCTTACTTTGATAAGTAAATAAATTCAAAACTACTATTACATTCTCACAAGGTTCGTATATGCGGGAAATTCCACCCATTAATTGACCCGTTCCTCTAATTGGCTTTTAGGAGCATTATACCGGAATACGAAGGTCGAAGCTAGGCGTCATGGTTTCTCCCCTAGGGTTGTGAGCTTTAGATGGAGCGAACACAAACTGAATATAGCAAAAAGCATGTATTAATTGTATATTTTATTATTTAATATCACTATTACTACTTCTACGAAATATTTATTAAAAAAAATATTTATTTAAAAAAATAAAAGTAAATATTTAAATTACACTTAAATTAAAAAAAATAACGACTTTAGAAAAAAAGAGCACTCTAATAAAGAAAATTTCAAACTACATGATATTTGAACTGCTTGTTTCATTGTACTATTAAATAGAATGAAGTGTCTCTTGTAGAATTTATATAAATTGGACATAAGCTATGGCTGTCTTGCCCCGGTTCAATAACCTTTATCCGGATTAAAGGTTTTTGGGCATAATCCTTTCTTATTCGTTACTAAATGGATATTGAAAATATTATACGGCCGCTCTTTATCGAAAGTACTTTTTCAAGGGCTCTATTTCGCCTTTACGAATGACGTAAATTTAAGGTGAATGAACGAGCTAAATCCGTCTACATGGAAGAGGCGGTCCTGAGGAGGTGATGAGTTTATACGAACTCATTTAGTCGACGGAGCACCTTTGAACCAAAACATTGGCATACTGAGTACCCCGTCCGTTATTCTTTCCGCTGACACATCAGCGTTGCTATGTTGTTTGATTAAGGGCACAATGAATTAGAATAAATAAGTAATATCGCATTTTCTTTCAAAATTATTAAATTATGTATTATTCTTTGGCTTTAATTCATTAAATTTATTTTTCAAAAAATTAAAAATAATTCTTTTTTATAATTTTTCCATTACATATTTAATTAGAGTTATGTGACGCGAAAAAAAAATGTTGATAGTGTGTGTGTTGCTTTCACTGTGTCTATATAAAAACATAAACAATAAAATGATTAGACTCTAAAGTAAACTTTTTGTTTCAACACACTAGTCTTTAATGATTTTGTTTTAATTAGTTGAAAGAAATAATAAAATATTAAACATAATATAAATACAGTTCATTGGCTTGCCGGGTCGTTTGCCACTTCCAAAAAAGAAACCGCTTTTAAACATTGTATTTGAATACAATATTGTTTTAACAATAAACATATTTAAATTACTTATAATATTTTTATAATGGTAATAAGTTTTTTTAGTTAAAAATTAAAGAAATGATCCCTAACTGTGAGGTTCAAGCGCGCGGTGTGGGTTGATATTGCACACTTTATTTGTGTTTAATTTAACATAGTTTTACGTAATTACGGTAACTTTGCAAACTTTGGCACTGTAGCCACTGGCATGTGGATGACGTACAATAATTATTTATCCATAGGCTCTACCAGGTACAAGTTCCTAACCCCTGAATTCTTGTCATAAATTTAAATGATTCTACATTATTAAACACTTCGAAAAACAAAATTGTTATAAAACTTTTAAAGGTACTTTCAATAAAAGGAATTAAGTTTTTATATAAATAAATTAATATTGTAAATCAAATTTAAATGATTTGTGATATCTAAACAAGGACTTCGATTGGTAATATCACTATTTTGTACCAAATTAAATCCCAACTAGGATTTTTGTCTGTCGTTCTGAGATATAAGATATAGAATTTATTTTTATCCAACAAAAGCTTGCAATTCATGCTTTCGCAAACAGGGGTCCTTGGGAGTTCCTTCAAAGTGTTTTCTAAAAGGCTACAATGCCTCCGCTTTAATTATTCTCTATTTTAGAAAATATTATGTAAGATCGGAAAGCGACTTACATAGTATAAATGCTATATATAATCACAAAATAACAAGACAGCAATTAACTAACTAAAGTAACGACACTAACTAAAATTAAACAATATTTAAAAATATATTGTAATTAACAAAAAAAAACCCTCCCCTAACGAATAAAAAAACGTTATAGATATCGAGTTCACATTCTTAAACAATTATTACAATACTAAGGAGTATGGAAAAGATATGGACAATAATCAATTAAAATTTTTATATAATATATATTAATATAAGGTGAATATAATTATTAATTTAAACAAATGATTTAACTTGATTTAATGATGTACCTAATTAATATGTTTTGATAAAGTTATTCTTCTGAAATGTTATTCAGAAAGAAAAAAGTTTTTTAACTGCCTTGTTTGTTGGCTTCTTATGCCAAGAGAAGTCTCTCGGGTATTTTATAGTAAGTTCCATTTAAGATACGCTCCTTAGCGGTTCATGCGTTGAATAAATTATTGAATTGTTATGCCGGCTTCAATTTATCCATATGCGCATAATGGGAGTACTAAACTGGGCGAAAATTTTCAATTAATGGGTCCCACAAGGATGAAAATGGTGTCTGAATTTTCTAGTCAGTGAACATTTATTTGGAGTATTAAAAACAACAATGAGGCTAACAGTTACATGTATTTCAAAAATTTATTTGATATCTCATTAAAACTTCTTTTAATTATTTATATTTTTTCCACCTTGAATCAATATCAGTGATCACGTGTGTACGTCAAATGGAAGTATTAGGAGAGCTGATTTTGACGTTATCGTTTACGAGTTCATTACAAACAGATGGCAAGGTACCAATTATTACGATAGCCTAGTCATATTTAAGAGATTGCAGAAATCACACCTAAACAATACTTGAATCTACTATCATACAAATAAATAAAAACATCACATAATAAGTGTTAGATATTTATGCACACATTTAGATACTTGCCATCACATATACTTTGAAGAGGGTCGCAATGTGACACTTTTTGTTCTTGACATATTCGGAGCTCACAAACAATAATGCTTAAAGAAAGCCAGTCTGGCGTTATAATGTCCTTCATTTAAAATACAGTGTTTCATAACATGGTGAAATATCATTCTGAAGCTAAACAGCAACTTAAATTACAGTCATAAAAAATCTGCTTTGAAAATAACCGCGAGGCCCGGCAATATCCACGTGTGTAAATGCGCAGTAACATTTTATAAGGGATCCGAATGTGAGCAGATGGCACCAGCGAATCGTTGATACCTCTCGCACGACCGCAATCTGCTATTACGTTTTATGCAAACACGGTAGAATGATTACGGTTATACGATATCTAAAGCCAAGTAACCCTTCCGATATTGTAAACAGTTAACCGTACCAAGTTTAGATAAGTAGCACGTTAAATAGATAATGTTATATTGTGGATATATTGTGTATGTACACGGTGATATACGGTTTCTTATATTGTGAAAATATGGTAATATTTTGTATGTTTATGGAACAATTTATAATAAAATATTATGACCTAACTTTTATATAAGCTGTTTTTAAATGATTTTGATTTTGATAGGTACTTTGTTTATTTTATATTTTAAAATAATATAATATTTGCTACGATTTGTATATAGATTGTTAGCTTATATACGTATTAAACCCATTTCCAAATAAAAGTGTTGTTGTATATTTTTTAAATGAGCGTACGTGATGTACATGACATTTGTCAAACATAATGCAGATTTAGGTTCTGGTACCTGGTTTCCATTGAGTTATCTTTTCAGTTATTCAGTACTTCAAAAAAAATTAATAGGTTGATAATGATTTTTAAATGAGAACTTATTAATATTGTCTTCTCTCCAATGTTATCGTCTTTACGATAATGCATAGAATACTTTATAAAACATTAGTTTTGATATGAAACAGTGGCTCAGTAAACAAAAATTTTGGTCAATATCGAAATATTAGAATCAGAGAAATTTACTTCAACGAGTTAATCCTACTTTCTGCCTATATTTTCAAGTTGTCTAAGCAATTCTTCATATTATTTAAGGTAAAACATTGATTGATAGCTTTTAAAAATGCCAATACAATTTGGGTATTTTCACTCTGAAACTAAAGATTTAAGATCCGCGGAAAACCACTCCCACGGGAGCCTTTTTAATGGGTAACCTTCTTTCTAGTTAGTATATCACCTGTAACTCCTTACTTTAGTTAAACCAGGCATCATAAGATCAGCCTTATGATAATAATTATTTTATATTCAGTTAAAGATAATTATATACTTTTGATATACAATTGAGATAGGGCGTTGAAGTGACCCACGTAAAATAGAAAAAATATACATAAATTAGAGAAATTTCGAAATATTACCAGTGCCAAATATGTTACTAAGACAAATATTTTGTAAATATGTATTTTCTATATATTCTTTTATAATATCTATTTTATTATTTTTATATTTTTTTTATCTACCCTTTTTTTCTAAACTAGTTAATAAATTTTCTAATCCTATGGTAGTCCGGAAGAAATCGCTGACTGGGCGATAAGACCGCCTTTTGTATTTTCCTAATTTGTTTTTTTATCGTTCTTTATGTATTATTTTCTTTTATTTTGGTGTACAATAAAGTATATAAATATATAAATAAATATTTTGCAGAAAAGTCAGTAATATTTAGTTATGTTTTGGTTTAATATATTTATTCACCAACGCTGTTCGGACACGACTGCTCAATAAAACCTAAGATTAGCGCGCTGCGGTGTCACACTTATCAAGTAAATCAACACACACAACACAAGTGTTAGTGGAGTGCAAGTTTTGTGAAATGTGAAGAAACTTTGTTGTCATATACTAAAAAGTTGTAGTGACTATATAAACCTTATTCTGGGTGTCCAAGAAGGAGTTTTGGTAAACGATACGTTGCAGCTTAAAATAAATTTAACCACTATTCAATAACAGGTTAGTCAACGATAAAATTTCAAATCCAACGACTTTTCAAAAGTAAACGTGAATAAAAGTTCTTAAAAATTAGCATTGTTTACCGATGAGAGTGTTGAAGAGCAGATATTTAATAAATTATATTCTTTGAAAATTGAAGAAGCACTTGGTAAGATCAAAAAGAACTTAGACGACAAAAAAAACCGGCTGACTAGCCTATTCCTAACACTCCTAATGGAGTCAAGATAATGTTATCGAGAAAATAAGAAACGAAATTAAATTTATTTGTTTACAGAAGTTGAGACGAAAATTAATAAAAGCTCATGAAAAAAAAAACATTAGGTACGGAGGCCTAGTATCTTAAAGAAATTTGCAAAGGCTAAGAAATTATTTTGATCCAAGAAAAGATCAATTTGTATTTTTTTAAACAAATATTTTTTATAAAATTAAATTTCAGCTACCTACCAGAGACCTGAATAAAAATATATATTTTAATTTTAAAATTATTGTATCGTCGTCTTCTATCCAAAATTTTGTTTAATCATCTCGAATAGCATCTAATATTATTTACTGTTTTTAACAAACACAATTAAAACCATAAATATTGTTACAATAAAAAAACCAGCATGATTAATTTTAATATCAATTTGAAATTGGTAGCGTAGGTTTATTGTGTATAAAATATAAATTGGCCTTCATTTAATATATGTTATAATACCCAATTTACTTAGTGCATAACACTAATAAAGTTATTATATGTAATAATTCGGATGTACACACTTAAATATTTTCGAATATTTCGAGAGCTTCTGAACTATTTGGCGTTTTTTGGAGCATGGCATGTACTATTTTAATTATCTAAATCACGAAGGCTTAAATACATAACCAAATAATTTATAAATATAAAATATTGATATCATTGTTGCACCAAATTTTAAACATAAACACTTAAATATTTAAAATATAAATGTTTAAAGTCACTGTATTAATAATCTTACGTAGTAAGTCTTTTTTTAAAAGTTATAACGTTAATATTTAGCGACACCATTGACATTTTCTAGTCATAAATCAAAGTCCAGTTACTACAGGATACAAAGTTGATTTAGCAAAAAATTTACTTGAAAAATGGTGCTTAGCCATAGAAAGATATAAATTGATAGTGATTATATTATTCGTTAATAAATATTTAAAAAGTATAATTTCTATTATATTATATATAATTGTTATGTTTTTCTTTTTTTTGCTTCTCTATGGATTGACTGGTAGATACTGCTCTACAGCTCTCTATAATGCTCTATATATATGAACAAATTTTAAATATATATTAATATATAACTTTCAATATATTATTACATTTTGCAAGGCAATAACGGGGATCTCCCAGTTTTGTGGTATAAAATATATATGGAATTGTGTACATAATATATACATAATCAAGTCATATAGTAATTCTTTTGAAAGTAATCAAGCAAGTCATAACCTAATTTAAAGTATTAAATCTTTTATGTAAACTTGGATGTTGATAATTGTTGAATAAAACTTAGTCGCCAATTTAGGGCATTGCGATCAATTATTAAATTAATCCACGGTATGGAAGTTAGAAACAAAAAAAATCTTTATAATTTTGACTTTGGTAAAAATCCAAAATATTTTTAAAGAAAAAAAAGGTGAATTTCTCTTGACCAACTAGCAAAGTTACGATCACTATACTGAAAGTAGGAAGTGCTAAAAGAAACACAAAAAACTTTGTAATGACCCAAACGAACAATACAAACAGAAAATCCTGGAATCGCTTACTCATAAACTTTCAACATTAATAAACTAATATAAAAATAAAAACATTTAATTCAGCAACCCATTCTGATCATTTTTATAGTATATAAAAATGTTGATTGGTTCTTTAATATATTTTAAATCAATATCTTAATACTTTTCTTATTTATACGACGTAATCGTTTATTAATAATTTGATATTTTGCTTTGGTTTTTCAAAATTATTTTCTACCCGGCTTTTCTGGACTAGCGAAAGGTATATTAACTAATTTAGGAAATGTTGCTAGAATTAGCGAAAGACAGTTCACGATTCTTTCAATAGCCTTAGAAAATAAACTTGGATTGGTAAAATTTTCCCATTGTAATTAGGGGCATAATTGTATCATATTTTCCAAATTAAATTTTCCATAACAGCTCATGAGAGCCACTTCATACCTCTTATTTATAACATACTCGTTCATTTTGCTGTAATTTTTCAACTATGTTTAATTCAGTAATTACCATTTTAATAGGTAAATTAATAGGTCATGAAAAAAAAAGAGAGAAAATGTGTTTAGCAATAAATCAAGCTGGTGGGGGTCATCGCAGTCCACCAGTCACTCGCCTCCTGTGACGGTTGATAGACATATTATTGTGAACATAAACACATTATTATTGTGTGGGTTAACATTAAAATGTAACCAAATTATACGCGAGTTTCCGTAAAAAATAGTTTTATATCAAATATTATTGTGATTTTAAAGTGTTGTCTCCATCATTATTATAGGTTTTATAGATTAGCCAGAACATCGGACTGGCAAAATTTTTGTTCGAATATTAATGAGTCGAATTCTTCGTCTGAAATGTGGGATAAAATGCGTTGGTTTAAGGGTTATGGGAAACATAAATTAATTACTCCAGTCGAAAAAGTAAAAGAATTATTGTATAACTTAACTCCCGATTCTGTAATTAATTGCACACCCATAATCAACTCTCGTAATACTTTATTACTATACAAGAACTGGAATGCTGTTTGAAAAAGAAGGATACTGCTCCAGGTATTGATGAAATAACTTATTCAATGATATTCAATTTACCTTTAAATGGTAAACTGTTTCTTCTAAATATTTACAATGCCATATTAAGGTTAGGTTTCGTACCAGCCCAATGGAGAAAAACTTTGATTATACCTATTGCTAAAATTAACTCTAATCTCAAACTTAGACCTATAGCACTCATTTCTTGTCTTTGCAAAACATTTCATATCATTTTGAATAAAAGGATTGAATGGTTTATTGAGAAAAATAAAATGTTAGCCCCATATACCATTGGTTTTAGAAGATCTCAATCCAGTCTGGACTGTCTAACAAAACTTGTAACTTATATACAAGATGGATTCACCAACAGACTACCTACAGTGGCTTGTTTTTTGGATATCGAGGACGCTTACAATAAAATATTAGTTGAAAAAGTAGTTACAATTTTAGATGAACTGGGGGTAGGAAAAAATATTTGTAAATGCCTATGGTCTTTTCTAAGCGATAGACAATTATTAATTAAATATGAAAATAATATTGATTCTACTGAAGTGAGACACACAAATAGGGGACTAGCACAGGGGGATCCTTTATCTCCATTACTTTTTAATATAACCACTCATAGAATTTGTAATCAAATTAACAATGTTTTCATCTCGCAATATGCCGATGACTTTGTTTTTTACCTTAGTAACAAAAACTTATTTATATGTCAACAAAACTTACAAGAAGCCTTAAATACGTTGGTCAAAAATTTAGATATCATAGGTCTTCAATTATCGCTCAGTAAAACCAAAGTTTGTATATTTCATAGAGGACATAGAACAAAAGAGATAAATCTAGTTATCAACAACAATAATAATAATAATAATAATACTGTATGCATAGAAGAAAATATATAATATTTAGGATTGTGGTTAGATAGATCGTTGCGTTGGAATACACATATTAAAACTTTAATTGAAAAATCACTGAAAATTTTAAATTTATTCAAGGTGTTGGCGGGTGGCAGTTGGGGTATTCACCCAAAGTACTTACGAAATTTGTATATTTCTTTAATTAGAAGCAAAATTGATTATGGCAGCTTTTTGTACGATGTTAGTGCAAAGACACATCTAGTAAAACTTGATCGAATACAGAACCAGTCACTTCGAATTATAGGTGGATTTATCAAAAGTACTCCCATCCATATAATGGAAAGCGAACTGTGTATCCAACCATTATTTCTAAGACGTCTATATTTAGCATACAAATATTTAGTTAAAAATATGAGCTGGTCTAACAATACAACTATTCATACGTTAAACGACCACGACTCTAATTTCCATAGAAGATATTGGCAATCAAAAAAGAAGCCACTTTTGCACACAATATACAATGAATGTAAAGAATATATGATATGATATATGATACTGACATATTACAAATGTATAAATTAGATGTTTGGGTATCTTATATAAATATAAATAAAGTAATTAGGACAAATTTGGACTGTATAATAACTTCAAAGAAAGAATTTCAACCTGACTATTTAAAATACTTAATAACAAATGAACTTAAAGATAAATATGATGGATGGGTGCAGATTTATACAGATGGCTCCAAAACTAAGATGGGGTCTGGAGCAGCATTTTGGCTTTTACGTGAAAGGGAATCCGCTATGTTTAAAACACAAAAACAACTGTCTATCATGGCGATGGAGCTCATAGCAATCTCAGAAGCCTTAACATACATTTGGGGTTTTGATTCACAAGATTTTGTTTTTTTAACGGATAGCAAAAGTGCTTTACAATATTTAGCTCGATGTGTCTCTGGGTATAGCAGAGGCTTACCGATTGCTTTTAAAATTTTAAAACAAATATATGATTATAATCATATAAATCTGAGATTGCAATGGGTTCCTTCTCATATCGGTCTAAGAGGAAATGAAGAGGCTGATAAATTAGCAAAATTAGCAATAACTGTAGGTACAGAGATATCTGACGTTCCTTACTATACAGAAATTTTATATAATTTTAAAATAAAATGTTGTTTTAAATTTAATGAATATTTTGACTTAAGAAGTAGAGAAAAAGGAATTTGGTACAACACCATTCAATGCCAGCCTCTTCGTTTCCCCTGGTTTCACAATATTAAATTAAGTAGAAAATATATAGTTTTAGCTCATAGATTACGTTCTGGACATTATCCCTCAAACAAGTTTTCATTCCTAATGAAAAAGACTGATTCCGCCAATTGTGATATCTGTGGTACGATGGATGATGGATCCAACATTTATTAGTAGAATGTAGTAAGTATAAATCACAGAGGGAAGCTCTTGTGCAGAAACATTACATTAATAGATATGATGTAGGTAGTTTTGCGAGCCTCCTCGGTCAACAGGCAACAGATAGTTTTAAATCTGTTATAGAAATGTTTCTGCACAGGAGCTAATGAAGTATTGAATTAAAAACTGTTTATATACACTTACATAAGTAGGTGTGCGTGTTTTTGTTTTTATTTTTTGTATTGTTTTCTTGTTTATTGTTGGATTTTAGTTATTTATATTTTTTGTTTTGATGATAATTAAATGTATTTCTAATTGTAATTTAGGATATGATGGGGCTGACATATCCGAATCGGATAAAAGTCCCATAAAAATAAAGAATTCAAAAATATATATATATATATATATCTCCCCAAAGGATAGTGTAGTACAAACTCGAAATGTACTTGATTGAGTAGATATTACTAACGTTGTAAACTACGATATTAAACATCTCTCAAAATATACTACAAACTATTATGCTATAAACGTTCGTTTCACGTCTCTAACACTTTTGATATATGGGTTTTCAGCTCGTTTTAGCTTCGCCTGTTATCGAAGTGCGATGGTTCAAATCAAAGAAGAAGTGAAGATATATTAGTTTTAAAATATTTTTTATGGGTTATTTTTAATTTCATCTCGTCTCGGAACAAAAATTTTGGGTGTTTGTGTTTGTAAATAATTTGTTTATATGCCTGCCTGCCTGCCATCGCCTAGTGCATGTTTACCAGTAAAAATTGCACATAGCTGGAGGCCAGTGTATTGATAATGCACAAGAATACAAACGTAGTTATGTTAGAAGACTCTACGAATCTATTTTTAAGTTTTGGTACGAAATATAAAGAAGAATTTCAAAGTAGGAGAAGAAAAAAATCTGATTTTATTTACTTGTAAGTATGTACCATGTTTTAAGTGGAATGTGCCCGAAAGGAATAAGGGAATTTGCACGTAGTTGTTGTGTTTTTTTATAATTTTTAAAGTCTATTTGTCCGATAACTATCTAAAATTGTCACTACTATAACAAAATTAAACTGAAACTTTTAAGTGGAACATGTTTGTCCAAGATCGAAGTCAAACAAAAACGAATTAATTAATCAATTATTATGTACTTTTTGTAATCATTATTCATCAAGTTCACATTCAACCTGGAAGTATGCATATGCGCTTAAAAAATACGAATGTATGTAAAACTAACGACGGTGTACTTTAACAGCTGAGAAAAATTTAAAAAATGTAAGTCTCAAAGCATTAGATAAAACTTTGAAAAAACTGCAATTAGATTTCAGAGACGTCAAAACAAAAGAATGTGAAAAATAAATCCCTAGGATCTCCTAGATAGTTCGGAAAATCAAGTAACGCAGTTAATAATATTTAATAAAGGACAACTGAATGGAAGAAATGAAAGAAAAAGGCTGAATAATATTAAAGTTTTTGAAATTACTCAATATTCTAACGAAAACTTAAGATTGATTGTGGTAAAATTGCCTAAATATGTTGATATCACTTTTTAAATATCTGAGAATGAGTGAGCTCACGAAAAAAAAAAGGAGTTGGAAAAGCTTCTAATTGAACAACATTCTTATCTTATAACACTGAAACCTTTGTCGTTATCTATTAATACAATTATTAAAGACTTTTTTTTCTCTCTGTCTCTGAATTAAGAATTATAACATGCAAAGTCTTAAATGAATATATTTTAAAATCATATTATTAACAATGAAATGAGAATGGATGTTTTAAACATGAGTAGTCGTTTCCTCTTTAAGATTTAATAAATCACTTTCCTCAAGATGTAAGGTACACCTAAGAAAAGGCTACAAAAATATTTAAATTTAAATTAAAAGTGTTTGCTTTTAGGATGCAAAGGTAGCGTTATTTTTGTTATATGTTATATGGATGAAAACAATAATGAATCGATTGCGTATTTGCGGTTTCAAAGCGATTTAAAAATTATTTTTAATTCGACAGATTTTATATTACTTTCAAGAGGATAACGGATGTGAGAAGTAGTAAGTAGAATATATTGAAATTTATATGCAAATTATAAATACATTTAAAATGTAATTTTTTGTTTGAATTATTTAATTAAAATATTGTGTTCTATTATGTCCTATATTCATAAATTGCATACCGACGTCCACTGTGTTTACTTCTCTGGAGTTTGGTTCCGGTTATTCCAGTAACTCCGTGCAGATTTTTTTTTAAGTTAAGCAGGAATATTGAAAAAGGGACATCTAGTTTGTATTTATTCTAGAAAACATTATATATTTCAAGACCTTTCAAAACTGGTGAGTTGGAGTCATATCTATTGTTTCTTTGTGGTACGACCATACATATATTAATTTACAACTTAAAATTTAGTTAAATTGTTGTGATCGTTAGAGGAAACGAGTATCACAACACAGTAAGAAAACTATTTCTATAAGATTTTTATAGTTTATATAATAAAAGGTTTATAATTTATTATTGATAATTTATTATTATTGGGGGAAGATTTTCATAGAATTTCTTTGCCAGGTATTGAGATAAAGAAATTGAAAATCGAGGCGTTTAGTCTTTTTTATTCTCCTTGAATTTAAAATAAAATAAATTAATTTTAAAAATAAATTCTTCTAAAATTTAATATATATAATTTAATCTCTTCAGCATAGATACTCACACAAACATTTTCTTTAATATATTTTTTGGTTATTTATATGGATTAAAATAACCAATAAATAAATTTTTCAAAAATAATAATATATATATTTTCGTTTTGTATGGTTTCAAATTCCAATTAAGACGTGTAACATGTCGTGACGTGGAACACGTTAGCGACCGCTTAGCGCCGGACCGTTACGACCCATAAATTTTATTTTATGTATGTTCCGCGATCGGAAAGCTTGAAAACTGTAGCTTTGCTATGCGACCAAAATAAAAGCTTACAGTTTACTCCATTAGTTTTGTGAAATATTTAGAAACAAATGGGCGATACATTTAAAGCATCTTAAGTGTTTTTTGTTTACTTAGTTATTTCATGAATATTTTTTTCAATTACATACAACATTTAATCCTGTACACGTTTTAGTTTAATATATAAACTATAGATCATCATTTTCTTTACTTATTCAAAATTTATTTATTCATTCCACTGGCTTTAATAAAGTCCTTTAAATGTTAAGGCCAATAGAAACACGCACTCTCTCAATAGGATAATTCTTTTCTGTTAGTCGTATGGTTGGTTTTAGGGACTTCAAATTATCATGACTTTTAAGGCATTCTATATATACTAAATCTTACCATAAATCATAATCCAAGTGATTGAGTTCGGGACTAGACGACAGACTGTCTTTAACTTTGATGAAGTCTGAGACATTTGTTTCCGACCGAAAGGACCAGTCTTGGATTTGGAAGATGGTGATGTAAAGAGTTATAACCATAGAGTTATAATCCTCAAGAATCGTATCTTGATATATATGTGCCGATGTTTTCACACAAAATAATAAATATTTATTTAAAAATGACAGATTCCAAATTGAAATGTAATATTATTCTTTTTATGACCATTCTAAGTAAATAATTTAGAAATATTGAAATTCGTATCTTGGAACAGCCCTTTAAATATAATTTAAAATTTTGAAATGATTATCATTATATTCAAAACAATAGACAAAATATGATAATAAATAATGTTGGTAGGTTTTATTTTCACATTTATATCAAAAGGATTTTCATTACATGTCAGACGAACGATCGGTTAGTTCAGCCAGAATAACTCTATTCAGTGACCCAAAAGTCCTAAGGCTTTCTACACGAGACCTCGGTGACCTCACGAACAAATTATTCTTCAATTGATTCATTATTTGAATACAAAAAAAAAGGAAATTTCTTCCTTAGAGCATAGGATTTAAATCTTAAATCAAAACAATATTTTGTTTCTTATTTACTCGTTTCAAAATAAATAAACGGAGTAAGAGAAAAGACATTGCATACACTCGTATATTGTGTAAGACTTAAAAAAAATTACAATGTATATAAGTTATTAAGTCGCATATTTCAATTTCTAATCGTAGATAATTGAATACTAGTGAGAATGTAAAAGCATGTTCATCAGTACTCCTAGTATTTATTAGCTTTTACTTTGGGGTCTCATATATATAGAGCTTTAATATAGAGCTTTCGCGAAACTATGTATTTTTGTATTATGTAATAAGAGTTAATAAGAGTTTAAACATATGGCTAACCTTCAACCAACGTATAAGATATCGACCGTCGTTCAGCTCACTGGCATCCAACTTCATAGATATTATTTCCATCGCCTCCGTACGTAGAAAACGAAAAAAATAAATATTATTATAATATGTTTATGGTCACATAAGAAGGAAAACGGAAACTTACAATCCTACATTTATAAAACATAACAAGATAAGTAGTCTGATAAAATAATATTAAATTAATAACTACATTAAAAAAAATATTTAAATTACAATTATAATAATGATAATTACTTTTTATTAAACTCTTACTATTCATAGTTAATGAGGAAGTATTGACTCTGATTGACAGAGTTCATATGGTTAAAAAATTTACAAGGACAAAGCAAATATGTGTAATGTCCAGCTAAGGGAGCTATCAATGTGAACATCAAAATATTTTTTTGTAAGTCATGGCTGAAAAAGTTTAGGTATCTAATAAGGGTATGTTAATTTTGTTTTCAACAGTTGTACTCTTTACTGTTTTCAAACTTCGAGAGAGTTCATATTTGCTACCAATAATGATTGCCTGATATTTATTTTGGGATTGGCATTTTTAACAATCTTAAAACACAAATTATGACTGTTCTTGGCAAGTGGTTGGTATTTGTGTCCATTATATCTATATTTGTATAATACCCCTCGACACAGCATCTCTATTAAGACATTGTATGAAAATAAAATATAAACAAAACTCCCGCTTATAGATTCACACACGTGGATTTCGGTAAACGTGATCCTTTTCTTAATATAAAAAAGTATTTATTTAGGCAAGATTTTGTGCGACATCTACTATCAAAGAGGTCGCACTTATTACTTTTTAAATTTTTATTTATTAAAACACACAGACAGATGACACTTTTGAGTTATAAGACATCTCTAAAACACCTCAGCAGGTTTTGCGGAAACGATCAATAGTTTATTATACTGCTAGGTTTAAATTTCATATATATATTTATATATGTGTAAAAAAATATAAAGTCCTTATTAATGTTAGCAATATCGGAATAAAGGATCTACTGTAATTCCAATTCCAATATTTATACATCAAGTTTATGAATTTCAAAATGAAATTCCAAAAAGTTCTAAATGTCCTCAATATTGTACACATATTTTTCTTTTGAAATAGACGTAATCGAATGTCATATGCGATCAGATGACAGAACTATTCACAAACTGCCAACTACCATATTCTTCTGCTGATTTATGTGATTCTGTTTTCCAACTTGATGCACACTGCTTGGTATTACGGGTCAGAATAACTTTAAGAAAATTATGAACACAAAACAGACCACAGCATCCAATTTGAAATTTTAAATTAGCTATCATTCGTATTATCGTACTTATTATATTCTATCGTAAATCGTAAAGATTACTATCATTTACTCAATATACCAAATTGGGTTATAATAGATATTAAAGGATGACTTTATTTTTCATATAATTATGAATTATTACGTATTATCTGTTTAATCGTTTATTTCCCATTTTATTTAAAAGATAAACAAAAACTAGAAGAAAAGTTAACCAGCTTCTTAATATAAGTTAGTTAAATGATATTTACATGCTAACTATATCTATTGGCATGCATATGGTTAGAATATTTTATTATCGAAATTCTGAAGTAAATTTTGCTTTTTCTCTAAAATTTTTCTATCGGTAGAATTTAATATTAAACATTAAGTTATCTGTAGTTATAACTCTTTTATATTTTATGAGCAGCAAAAAAACTACATTTATTAAATTTGTATTTTTTTGTTAATGATTTGGAAAACACTATAATAGTTTTCTCTGTTTCAATATGTAGGATGTAATAGAAACTTCAACACAAACTATATCCAGATACGTTTGTTTTAATCGTGATCGCCCCTAAGCCATAAAACGACTACATTATTGTCGAACTGGGATTGCTAAATGAAACTATGGACAAACAGTAACTTATTGAATTCTACCGAAACACTAATTATACTTTAACAGCCTTTGATAACATGTCCCTAAGTATAGTAATTAAATATCAATGAAATAATAAAATAAGAATAAGCGTTTTAAATTTGTTATATTCTTCTTTTATTTTTTTATGATATTAACGAGCAAGATCTCATATTGTTTATAATACTCTTTTTGTATCGAAGGGTACCTCAGAAAGATCTCTTTAAAAGATAAGTTAAACCTTTGTATAATTTTTTATCGATTGTATATGTTCTTGTCTTTGTAAATTATGCTGCAAATATAATAAACAAACAAATTTAATATAGTTTATAAAACATTAAATTAAAATTAATGCTTCAGAGAGGTATAAAGAACTGTTCTGTATTTTTAATGCTGTTATTAATATTCTGAGATCCAACTAGCCATAATCACAATACTATTCCGAGTTTGAAGTTCAAAGTCAGTCTTATAATTGATAGGTCTTTGGTATATTCTATCTGAAGCTATAGCCAACACTGCTCCGATTTCTCTAATTGGTGTCGCCGGTTTCCTTAAGCCGTCTCAAAATGACAATGAAAAACCAAGTAATCTCTGTTTATGTACATCACCGTAATATTCGTAGAAAATTTCATAACAAATAGAAGAGCAAAGCGCTGTGTTATATGAAGTTTGTTCAAGAAGGTGCACCTTCATATATATTGCAATTCTGAGTCCTTGCAAACTGCGCGTGGTTGTGCATATAATTAGTTTTGTACAATATATATTTCTTGAGAATTCAGATCCATAACCACAGTATATTTATTTCTTAAAATTTCTAAATATTTATGTAAGCAGTTAAAAATATTATAAAAAAACTACTGGAAGAGAAGTGACCTTTATTACCAGTTTTATTATATTTTTCTATTTTGATAAATACAGGTAATTAAACTTCTATTTTTGCTACTTGGCAAAACTGATATTTATCGAGCTTATTTGAGAAAACGATATAAAAAAGCTACCCGAAAACGATATAAGTTAAGAAGTTAAATCTTTATATTTTTGTAGACAATTATCCTAAATAGGTAAAAATAACCAAGAATTTTTTTATATTTCCTTGTAGCGAAATATTAAAAAAACTAAAGTTAAAAAATAATTGCATTTAAATATGTAAAGATTTAAAAACGACAAAACAGAGAATAGTTATTACATGATCAAACTATGAACTGGGTTTTATGTTTGTTAAATTTTCAAAATCGTAAATAAGAAATATTCTAAATATTTATTATGAATAAGTGTCTAAACAATTTCTAACTTTGCCAACGTTCTATGGTATTAAATAGGATTTAGCAATAGATGGTTTAAGACTTCTAGTTTTAACTTATTTGCATATTTTGATAGTGTTGTTTGAAAACTACTTTACTAAACTTATAAGTTTTATAATAAACTTAATAGCATTATTAATATATTATCGCTGCGGCCTTTATACGTATTTATAAATAAGCTGTGATTTGTTATCTTCGTTTTTGTAATCAACAATTTAGTGAACTTGGAGTGTTGATGAAAACCATCTATTCTTACCCGTGTAGTCCCAGCAAAGAATATGACTCCTGGTACACATAGGTATAATAAGAGGTGACTAAGGCTTTCTAGATGTGGTAGAACCAAGCCATTGCCGCGTGTCAGCATCATGAAATGTTTCGATCGGCATAGTTCTTAACTTGCTAGTTAAGAACTATAATAAAGATTAGTAGTAGTAGTTAAAGAATAGTATACCAGCGGCCCATTCTCACTATGTTTCGGATGGATAAATATAAAGAGCCAGCACCTCAGTCTCAACTAATCCCCTGAATATAATAAATGTCCTTCAAGAAAATTTAAAACAGTAGTACAAGGACTCTATAAAATTCGTAAAATTTATTCTCGAGCAATTTTGTGCGGGCCAATCTACTATTCTCGACATAAAATCATATAATTCCAAAGAGTAAACGAGGGAAAATGGAGCCGGGGTTTGAATAATACGTCCTCAGAATCTTGCTCCGCTCCCCTCAGAATCCGCTAATTTCGAGGCGGTACACCTGGCATTGCTAATTTTGTATGTATCTCTTCAACGTGGGAAAAGTAGGTACCTCGTCAACGTAGACAACCGTATCAGACTTTACATGTGCCTCGATAGGTCACTAAGGTCTCATGAACTATTTTAACACGATACTCGACGATATACTGCCCTTACAGACTTCAATGTGCATTTTATCAATTAGATTGGGTAACCTCCTATCGTCTACAGGAGATGATCTAAATTGAATTGTGTCATAGTGCCTAGGTGAGTAGGAAAAATGACACCTCTTATCTAATATACCTCTACACCGTAATGGTGCTCTAAGTTTTATTCCAGTGAGTACAGTCGAGACGTCATGGTGAGTGTAAAAGAGATTTAGTGGCATCCCATTGAGGTCAACTGTAAATTTTTTAGGAGGTGTTAAAAATGGCAGTTACTGGATAGCTCCATATAACGTTCTAGCCAAGAAGGTGATGGTCGGGGTACCATCACCTACTTGGCCGCAAGGATATCCTTAATGGGTTTCTTCATCGGGGCAAAATGGAATAACCGATTTCAATAAAAGTGAAATGGCTTTTGCTGGGGTTGAGTGGGATTATCGGAACACCTATCATATCGATGTCGCGGGTGCCTATTAAAGCAACATTTTTATAGTGCACCTATAGTTTTTATTTTAAGTTTGTATAATTTGTTTTTAACTTTTAAGTCTTTCCCGCTGTCTCAAATTTAGGTCGTGAGACATCTATTTACATTAGTTACCAAAAATGTTTGGAAGAAGAAACAACTCAAATTTGATATAAAAGCTTAATTGAGAAGAAAAAAAAAAGAAATATAAAAGGATATTTTTTCATTCAATAGCACATGATTTTTTGCTTTTTAGAAATATTTTTAATTTAATTGACCATTAAAACATTTGATAGTTTTCATAATAAATGATTTGTCCTTTCAAAAAGAGATTAGGCACAGACCTTCAATTTTCAGAAATGGTCTTACGTAGATAATCGAAACTAATTAAATAAAATCATTAGAGTTTATTCTATTGAAGAGGCGGTATGTTCAATCAGGCGGCAAAAAGAACCTCATTTACAATACCTATTAAAGACAATTCTCGTTCAGTCCACTAATAATAATAATTTACAGTGTTTACTTTTTAACTACAACCACAGTAATTTTAATAAATAATGATATCTAGATAAAATACAACAAGTCGTGAGTATCGTACAATCATTTCCAAACGATGTCTCATTGAATTTCAAAATAATTATTGACATAATGAATTATTTTTGTGTAATAAATTAAAAGTTTAAATTTAGAAGCTTTTAAAAATTTTAAATTTCTTTTTATACACTAATGATCTAACATACCAATATTTTTTTGCAAATAGGTTACTAATTTATTAAATTCATAATGTTAAATATATAGTAGTTTATCATTATTAAAACAAAATTGTAGTCACATAAAATCGAGTGAGATCGCTAGTTTTTAATGGAACTATTATTTTGTTTACTTTTTTAATTTAAAATTAATTATAACTTTCATAATAATAATATATGATTACTTTGATAATAATATTATATATATATATATATATATATATATATATATATATATATATATATATATATATATATATATATATATAATGTTAAGTCACTTCTGCTGAAATCCACACTACTTTATACGAACTAAGAACCATATCAAAAGTTGTTTTTCTTCTCAGCGTTTTTCGACTTTGATTTATGACATGAAAGTGTCAATTTTGCGTCGCTTAATATGATATATTATAAATGTAATGTAATAATACCTTAAATATTTTTCTAATTCCATTAAATATGTTTGATTTATTGTTTAAAAAATCTATGATTCGTTTTAATATCAGATATATTATTTTTATTTTTATTTGTGTATTTCTTACCAAATAATAAATTAATATATACTGGTGACAAGGGACGCGAAAGTCACTTTTATATATTAAAAAGTTACAAACAAAGACTCTTAAGATACACTTAATTATGTACGAGTTAACAGTATAGACAACATTTGTGCTTAATCCGATACGCCTTTATTTTCACCTTTAAGGTTCAGTAACATGATGACAATGGATGAATAGCCAAAAAATCAAATAAATAAATAGGAATGTGAGTTTGGCTCTTCTTCGCCGTTACATTTTAGATAGAATCAAAATGTTCAAACTTTTCTTTCGACCGCCAATTGTTATTGGTTTTTAAGCAAACAAATAATAATATAGCAAATCGTTACAAGAATAATTATTATTAGTTTTACTTTCTTATACTCGTACACTATTCTAGAAATTATAAAATCGAATATGACGGTTACAATAAAAATAAATGTACCTACATCTAAAAATTTAATGTATTTCGGGCATATTGTTCATTTCAAACAGTCGTAATCGAATGTCATTCGCGGTCGGGTGACGGAACTATTCACAAACTGCCAACCGAGACTCCTTCCGCTGATTTATGTTCCTCTACTGTATAACTTTAGCACCTTGCTTCGACGACATTTGTACATGACATACTTAATGTACGACCAGCACCACGGAAGGCGAAACATTATTTATGATTAAACTATTAAAACCTGAAACATGTTCTTAAATTATATTATTTTTGGTACAGTTTTATTCATGATTGTTATTTGTTTTATATTGGTTAGAAATATATATAATATTAAATATTATTCATAATTTAATATAGATATACAATATTTGACTTGTAAATTTAATTTAGTTACAGATCATTTATTTAGCAAAAATGTATAATTGTTTCTATATTTAAAATAATATCATCATCATTATAGACTTAGTGTTTTATAAAATTGCACTGCAATTGAACTACTCCAAATAACAAAGAAGAAGAAAATAATAATCAGACAATCGAAAAAAAATTGTATTAGATTATGTTATATTGTATTTTATATTAATTATTATTAAAAAGTATTTATTATGTTATATATTATATTCTAATTTTATTGGTATTGTTTTTCGTATTGTATTTTTTTTTTTATAAACGCCTACTACAATTTTTCACCTTCACAAAGGTTAACTGGTAGAGAATGCCACTAGGCATTAAGTTCGACTTGTGTTGTTTTAACAATAAAGGGTAAATAAATAAATAAATAAAAATAAAAAGACATTAAAAATCTGACTGACGTCATTTGTTATTTGTAGATGTCTTTCATTACTTTCATTTATTTCAAATAAGATATCTCTAAATTAGTTAGTTTAACCGTACTTTACGCAACGCCATTAAAAATTATGCCTCACATGAGAAAACTCATCCGGAGATGGTAGTTTTAATCGTGATTTCTCAAAGGCTCATTAAATAGGATTTGATTATTTCGGACCCTGGATTAGTGAATAAAACTTTTGGATAGAGGATGGCAATGTAATGAATTTATAGACGTATTAATATTAATTTTATTTATTTACTATATAATAATTATTTAACCTTTTTTTTACAATATTTGCTGGTTTTAACGGGCTATGGAGAATGTGTTTATATTATATAAACAATTTAACGCACATCCTGTTGATACAAAAAGACAATCTAAAACTTTAAAGTTATAAAAGACACAATCTATATAGAAGTTATTCTTTGAATTCACTACAATATTTACCTACCATATGAACATATATAGTCATGTATATGTTTTCATTAAAACAAAATTTTAAAAATATTTGGTCAGCAAATTTCCTGATTAAAGAAGTTTAGAAATATTATGATCATCCCAATTTCCGAAATCGGTTTTTTTGTATTTCCTTTACGCTTTGAAGTTCTTCTGAGTAAATTTAGGCGCTACGTAAGCGTTTTTTTGGCTCAGTTTGCTGGCAAGCTGATTATGCAATTGACTTCGTTATGGTCCCATTGATGTGTATATTCGTAACTTAAAGTTGATTATTTTTCTTGGTAAAATGACTGCAGTGTTTGTTTTTTTTTTATAATTCTGAAAACCTGATTTATAAAAAAATAATTGCAAAATTGGGGTAGTTTTAATACCGATATTTCTAAATGTCATTATCACAATAAGAAAACCTCTTGATATTTTTGTTTTAAAAACATGTGTGGTGTGGGGTTGGTACCATTACCGCATTTTTGAAATATGAATAAAATTATGTATTTTAGAGTTAAATCTTTATTACTATTATTTCGGATTAATTTTTAGATTGAAGTCGCACTATCCAGACTGGTTGTATTTTTATATCGATATGGTCATATTAACGTCAACCAAATATGAACCCTATAAATATATGAATTTTATTAAGTATCTATTGTAGTGAAAGTAACAGAGGTAAGCTATATATTCCATATAAACTAGTATAATAAAGAGAATCTTCAATAAGAAAATTTAAAAATAATTTTTCCCCAATATTTAAACTGAGTGTGTTCAGTTTTCAGTGTTCAGTATTTAATCTTTTGGAGACGAATTTTGCAAAGTAAGTCGTTGAGAAAACTGTTCTACAGAAAGCGTTTCTTAGGAAGTTTAGATTCTGTAATCAAACAGACGATTGTTTGCTGTCGGTTTTTTCAGCCGATTACAATGCGGGTGTTTTGAAGTCAAGAGTGAATAGGCTTTTACAAAGTTATTGCAATTTACCATCGACGACTCCACTAAATATCACGTGAAATGTAAATGTATTGAATACGATTGTTTATAAAAAAAAAAACAACGGCTAGCATTAGACATTATATAAACTTCATTGCCGAGAATATTAAACTGGTCGTTTATCATTGAGCAGATATTATCATTGTCTAGAGAATGAGTATAGACGATGATAAAATGGTTTGGAAGTTTATTTTAAACAGGTATTTGCAGTAAATTTGGAATCTATTTATTTTTAATGAAACCGTTTAAAATTTAAATTTAGTATTTTAATATATCTTTGTCTTTGTAAATATCTAATTGTCAAATATAACGTCTACAAGAGAAATAAATAACATACTTTTACTACAATCTTTCATTAAAAGAAGTACTTTTGAGAAATCAGACATTATTAACTTAGTAAATAACAATATATATACTACAAACGGCAAATTTGAATTAATGATAAAAAGCTTTATTTACATGCTTTAGAAATGAATTAAAAAGTATGTATATATAATGTGTCTTAAACATAATAAGAAAAAAGGATGTTATTCGTTTAAGAAAAAAAAAACTATTCATGAACAACTTTTTTTTATAATAGTTTAGAGAATATCTTAAGATTTTTAATGGAGTTATATATACTTGACTATCATCATAATTATTTCAATATTGAAACTATTATCAAAATTGTTTTAATATATTTTAAAATATGAAAAATTGAAATTTAAATGATCTCCACGAATCATCAATCGAAAGCAAAAGAACTGAAAGTCTCAATTTAAACTTCCCGATCCGTACGTACAAAGCTGAATTAATTTAAATAAAATCATCACAGTTTATTCTACTGAGATTGCGGAACGGGCGTTCAACCGACAAGAAAGCGCCTCAGGACTCATTTACAATTCCAATTAAGGACAATTCTCATTTACTTCTCTCTTGAAAGAGTAACAAATCAGAGTGTTGCCTTTCTAACTGCAACCACAGAACCATATATTGAGGAAGTAAATTAAAATTAATTACAACGAAGCGCTTTTCTCCTGTGTATGTTTAGAGTTACTTCCAAAGGACTTTTGAAACAATGCTACGATTGTGATCATGTTAATTAGTATTTACATTTACAAACATTGTTCAAAAAAATTTGTACATTTTGCTTTGATAATACTAAATAGCAATATTCATTTTGTTTCACTTCGTAAATAAACTGAAAAGGATATGTATTATATTATGAGATAGCTTTTGTTTGTAGATATATCTCTGATAATGAGAAGAGTTAAAGCATTAAAACTCGAATACAGTTTTCACTTTACAGATGCTATTCCCATAAACGTTTTATTAAATAACTCGTATAGAGATAAATACAGTAAATATTCTTAACCTATTAAATATTATCGCTGGTACTAGACTATCAGAAGACATGACTGACTAAGACCCACGTAAAAACTTGTTCACTTCTTTTTCTCTTTGATTTACGACTTCGATGTATCTCTTAATGTTTTAGTATTACGATTTATGTAGTCATTTATAAAATTTCGATATCAAGTAAAAATATACCATAACTTTATATATAGAAAAAAATGGACATCTTGCTGAGTACAAGCCAAGTGTAAAAATTTCGATAATTTTTGATGCCGCAAAGTGTCATAGTCTTAATAGGATTTTACCCTGTAATAGAACAAGAGCGTGAAATTCAGTCATTGGACAAGGTAGTGTGTTGCTCTTTTAAGTAAAACTGTTCAGGAAATTTTGAAACACGGAGACCAAGAACCCTGACGGAAAATTTAACAAATCCAGTTAAAATATTGTGTCAACAAAAATCTGAATCTATTGCATGATCCAGCTAAATATTAAAAGCAGCTTTTGTGTTTACTGCCCTTTTCGCCGCAATGTTATACCAGATGGATTGACCAGTGGTTGGTAATGAAAAAATACTGACTGACATTAATAACTATGATGAACAGGATGTTACTTTATTTTAACTTATTCGTTATAAAAAAGTGTCGTCTCAATAAATTTTCTTTCAAAAAGCTGCTACCAATACTATTTTCTAAAGCTCCTAAACCTCTTGTAACACGATAAAATAAGGCCATTTATTATAAATCTAATTTCATTCGGTTTTACTTCTACTCTTCAGGCGCCTGCAGATGAGACTAAATGGTTTTGGCTTTCGAGTGACTTTTATGCGTCAATGCAGAAAATGGTTGACACCGAATGAAGATTTTTTTTAACAATATATTTTTAAAGTATTCGTGCCAATAAAAATCTAATACAGCGATTAACTAAGTAAAATGGAAATCTTATCTTAAAATTAATAATAAAAATGTTCTAGATTAGGGCCTCATTATAGCGTTAAAAAAGACAATTGCTAGCAGATTAAAAAAAAAATATTATAAAACTTATAATGAAGTAATTTTTATTTGATATTTTTTCACATATTGATAAATGATATTGTGCATGTATACATATGGATCTTGTCAAGCCACGCGGTTATTTCGAAAGAATTTTTTCAATGGCAGTAACGTGAGTTACTTTTTAGCTTCCGTCTGATATTTCACCATATTATGAAACAATATTTAGTAGAAAAAGGACATAATAAGGTCGGACTGGCTATCTTTAAGTATTTTTATTTGTGAGCTCCGAATATGTCAATAACAAAAAGTGTCACAAAGCTACCCTCTTCAAAGTATAAGTGATTTTTTTTGCAAGAAAAAAAACAAAAAAAAATGTGTTACAGTATTTATATAACTTACTAAAAAGGTATTGTAAAACAATTAATTATAATAGAGCTAATAGTTAAAATGTAAGTAAAAGTTTTTATCTTTTATGAAATCAGAGTAAAGATTACAAATACTTAAAAACCTGCTATGAGATCGAACATTGTTTTTTCGAGAAATCATTCCCCGTGTTATGTACATTTTATGACTTTTTAAAAGATTCATTAGTTTAGGTAAAGTACCTACTTTACCTAAACTAATGAAAATTTATTATAGTAACTATTGTAATTGTTATAATTATATATTAAAAAAATCTTCGTCCCTACATAGTAAAAGGGTCACTTGATGTCCGCTATCTCATTACAAGTTAGGCCAAATAGTAAAAAACAAATCAAAATTGTAGTAACATCGCTTAAAATTCAAGAAAACTTAATCTTTTTGCTTGGATAATTTCATCTAGAGAAAAAATTAGCATAAAAGAAAATACCTAGATATTGTACTGTGATAATTTTTTATATTGTAATATTAAATTATCACTATTTATTTATTTATTTATTCTTTATTGTTCCAACATAAAAATGTTACAATGGGTGGACTTAATGCTAAATAGCATTCTCTAACAGTCAACCTTGAGGATGTTCAGAGATTTTAAAAGCGGTGCAATAAAGAGCGAAAATATAGAAAAGTTTGTAGAAAGTATTATAAATATGTAACATATAAGTAATGGGAAAAATGTAAGCACAAGGAAGAAAAATAATAATAATAAAGAATTATAATAGATATATTCATAAGAAATATTGTTAGTAATACATTTTAACCTAAAAGTTTATTCAAGAAGTGGCTATAAATTATTTTTTTTGAAAATAGGCTTTGTCTGTGATTTCCTAATGTCATTGGGGAGAGAATTCCAAAGTCGAATACACTGGAACGTGAAAGAATGGGATATAAAACCAGAGCGGTGCATAGGGAAAGCAAGGCGAAAAAAATTAGAAGAACGAAAAGATTTACCGTGAGAATCACTGGCTATTAAAATTACTTTTAAGGTAATCAGGGGAAACAGGATTAAATAATTTAGAAAAAAGAGAATTAAGTAAATGTAACTGTCTAATTGGGAGCCATTTGATCTGGCGGCGATAAGCTGAAATAAGGTCAAATTTACGGAGACAGAAGATGAACAGTATTTTATAATTAATAAGACGATCTAGTTTATTGAAAAGGTCCTCACTTATGTCAGAGTAGCACACATCAGCGTAATCAATAATAGGAAGAACAAGGGTTTCGATGAGATACTTTTTTGTAGTAATGGGTAAGAAATTTTTGAGACGATGTAAGGATTGCAACACTGCAAAGACCGACTGACTAACTTCGTTAACTTGTGTTGACCAAGAAAAAGTAGAGTCTAAATGTATGCCGAGGTTCTTCACCGTTGAGTAAAGGTATGATAATAGTACCAAGAATTACAGGGTGAACCAAGTTTAAGTCAATTTTACTTAATAGGCAAGAGCTACCGAAAATAATTGATTGACATTTGCACACATTGACGGAAATCCCAAATTTCTCGGACCATGAGTATATATTACGTAGGTTGTCGTTTAAGTTTTTCACTCCATTCTCAATGTCAGAAATTTTGACCTGTGTGTAGATTTGCAAGTCATCCGCGTACAAGTGGTAAGAGCAGTCAAGAGAAGTAACAATAAGATTGATAAAGATGGAAAAAAGTAATGGGGATAGAATGCCACCTTGTGGAACACCAGACTTTAATAGAGGAGGTGAATATTAAATCGAGGCATGTATCGTTTGTGTTAATATTATGATGAGTAGGGTGTGAGGAAATAAGAGACATATTGAGAGAATTAAATAATTTGATTAGATTTACTGATTTGATTGAGTTTCTGCAGATATCAGTATTAAAATCACCCAAAATTATGTGGTGTGAGTACTCCGAGCAATATAATTCTAGAATATTCTCAAGACTAGAGAAATAATCTGTGGATGGTGGACAGTAAACGACTCCAAGAAGGACTTTGACTCCTCCCAGAATAACATCAAGAATAATGTACTCGCACGTTGCAGAGTATAGATTCGGCGATAAAGCAAGAATACTATGAGGGATATCACTACGTAAATATATACCAGCACCACCTCCACCTTTTCCAACTCGGTCATTCCTAATCAAGGATAGCGTGTATAAGCGAGGTAGTTGGAAAAGCATCTTGCAGATCAGTGAAGTGTGAAAGGATACTTTGGGCATTTAAGTGGCAGACGTTAAAAGAGTTAGGCAAACTCCTTAATGCGCCACTCAGAGTTTCGGCAAGAGTAAAAGGTTCATTAATTGAGACGACACTCGATTGTGAGAGACGACTTTCACAAGTCAAATGTACTGAATCACTATCAGACATACTTATATGTGTAATATAATAATAATAATATATGAAATGAAAAGACAATAAGAAAATATAATATAAATAAAAATTAAATGTATAATTTTATGATATAAAATATTTTAATTAAAATGTTCTGACTGCACGTCCCGCCAGTATGAACAAGTAAAAAAATAAAATAAAAAGAAATTACAACTAAAGTTAATAAAATAAAAAAAATAAAATAAAAATAAAACAATTTTATGTAAAATATATTGTCACATTAGAAGATTTTGTAAAAATTTAAGAACTTTTTATTTAAGGAAATTATTAAATAGACCACAATTTTTACTATTAAGTTATATTAATAACTGACTTACAAATATTTTTGTATATTTAGATACCGGTTTCACCTTGTGGCAACCATTAATTGTAAATTTTCGTTACTTTAACACTCATTTTGATGATATGGATAAAAGCGAGCCGGCACTATGTAACAATTCAATAATTTATTCAACGCATGAACCGCTAAGGAGCATTTCTAAATTGAACTTACTATAAAATACTCGAGAGACATCTCTTTGCAAAGGAAGTCAACTAGAAAATAAAGACTTTTTGCATAAAACTAAAAATAACTTTAATTAAATCCAAGTGAATATTTTCGTCATAAATAATTATATCTAAGATTTGAATCTCGACTCGAAATTATACTGGTTTGGAACGTTAATTCACTACTTCTGCTCTAACTCAAGTAAGTAAAAGCAGTAGATTCGAATTCGATTTAATTCATTCAAATAATGTTCTATACATGTGTTAAATGCATTATTTTTCCACTAATCCATAATAGAATCGATTTAAGATTTATCGATCAAACCTGAAAGATCAAACTTAAAAAAATTTACATAAAGACTGGTTTTTTCTTGTTCTAGTAGAAATCATAGATTTTATTTCATTATTGAAATGTTTTTTTTTTTCATTATTGTTAACCAGAAAATAAATATAAAAATAATATAAAAACAATAAAAAGCATAAGTACAAGTGGCTGCCTTATACTTTTAGGGGCTGTTTCATGCAGAGAACAACAAAAAAATTGGATCGATTTTCTTATAAGTCGTGTATGTTAATATAAAATTATACATATACATAAGTAAAAACTACTATATATATATATATGATGGGGTAAAAAATGTTTAAATGTATATAAACCGTCACTCTTTTATACCGATTACCTCTTGGTGCTCGGACCGCTGTCTCAGTGGACTGTCTCCTACCTCCATCACTGCCATTAACTGGTTTAAATAGCTGCTTTGACGGTGTATTGGTTTATATAAAATCTATATGTTTTACTTTCGATATCAGGACCTTATTTGGACATATACATATATAACTAGTAAAATAAATATAATCAAAGAAACTGAATAAAATTTTAAATTTATAAATTATTAAGATAACATACTATAAATCGTTCGAAATATCTAAATAAAACATATAAATGAATATATAAATTTTGACTTCTATATATGAACAGACAATTTATTTCAAAAGTAAACGTCCGACATTATAATGGAGTGAATATAGAATTTTAAGTTATGTAAGAGTATGTCAAGGTAAGCAGTAATGATGAACGCAAGTCAGATGACGATCCCAGACACTTATATCTTCTTCAGGTGAACTTAAACAAAATAAAAAATATTTTAAAAGAGAAAGATAGTGTAAATCTCGATGTTGGCGAAGAGGAAGCCACATTCGGCAGCGAGATGTGCTGGGTCGCAATGGCCTCCATCTGCGAGCAAGTCATCGCCACAAAGGAGGCCTCGGAGCGAAACACGGAGTCATCCTCGTCCGCTGAGCCGGTAGGGGGAGACTGGGTAGAAGAAGGCGGGAATACGCCCGTCGCTTCCTTCCCCAGTTGTGGACCTGGTGAGGTGGGAGGTTGACCCGTCTTACCTAACATAGGCCTACGATGGGAGGGTGCTCTACATTGCTCGGGGCACCCTTATTCGGGAGGATTCGCCGGGGCGTCACGGTGTGTGTTAACGCGATCCCGTGACGTCCCATTACGGCGCAGAGGGCAACCGTTGGTTTTTTAGTGGGTAGCTTTAAAAATGGCAGCATCCTCTATGCTGCCGGGTAGTCCCACATCACCTCCCGGCCGTCACCCCCCTGGGCCGACAGGGTACTCGTAACGGGTTTTTCCAACGGAAAAGAAAAAAAAAGAGGTCAAATTTACGTATGTAATCATGTTAGAGTAGCCTGCATCGATATTAAAAAATAAAAAGAAAACAATATGGTGCTAAAATAGATTTGTAGGAATTAGAACAAAAAATCTGATTCATTTCCAAGAGTGCAATTCCACAAACATTTTTCTGCCGAACTTTAATATTGACAGATTGAATGTTCTGTATCTTCAACATATCTTTGAAATAGCAGCCAGATAATAGAGAAAACATATTTGAATATTATTGACATATATGTGGTAGAGGGAAGAAATACTTTGAGAGTTAATAATAATGCTAATAATATTAGAGAAATCATGCCACGCTGAAGTATCGCAGTCGAGACGTTACAGCAAAATGTGAAGAATCGTTAGTCTAAATGATTCACTATCTTTGCTTTAAACCAGTTTATAACAGACAGAGTTATGTTAATAAAGAAATTTAGTCAAGATTATTAAACACGTTTCTAAAGTCTAAAACGTAAAAATCTAATTTCCAAATCAGCCCAATGTTATCAGAAACCAGTACTATGATCAAGATGAAATCCAGACTGTAAAGCATTTAGAAGGAATTTTTGTTTGTTTTTTGTTGAAACTAGCGATAAAAAACCACCATACCAATGTCTTCTCAAAATCAGTATTATTATTCAATAAAAACAGCTAGCTCTAATATTTATTTACAACATTATTTCATATTTATATTTAATATTTGTATATATTCTTCTAAAACATATTAAATGCCTTGTATTAAGTGGTTTTCCAATAACGATTTCTGTTACCTTTCTCTTAATTTAATCCAAAATTTAATAATTAAAGTAGAGACTTTATTTTACTATTGTCTACAAAACCAAAAGTCACGTTTTTCAGTCATTGTTTATCTTTTGTAAATAGGCTTTTACTTATATGGTTCCAATTAAAATCTATTTAAAATACGTTACAATCTAATAACGCCAGACGATAAAAACTACCTATAAAAGTTTTATAAAATTTTTGGTGAACCTACTGTTTAATAATCAGTATCATAAAAGTTAATACCTGGTAGGGCCTATGTGAGAAATTATTGTACCTCATCCACATTGCAGGAGCTAAGCAGAGTTTTCAAGTCACCGTTATTATATAAACCTATGTTAAATTAAACACTATGTTGGCAATATCAAACCACAACGCGCGTTTGAGGGTCGCATTTACGGGGCATTTTTGTTTATTTTTAGTACATACTGTATAATTTTAAGGAAAAGAAGATTCCTATTTTAATTAAGTAAGTAGTTACTTCTTATAATTACATATAAACGAAATTTTAGTGCACCACAGCTTTTCATAATTTATTTTATGTGTTAGAATAATTTTATTTAGATTTTTTTTGTCTTTAAAGTCATGGATAGTATTAAAAATAGGAAACATCTTCATATATTCAAATTGATGAAGTTAAGCACCCGGGATCTGAGAGATGGTCTCTTCGTGTCCGTTTTAATGTATAATAAAACCAATCCAAAGAATAAACTTCAGTCAGGGACCTTGGTCTAAAGGGAGATAAATTAACAGCGATCAACGTCACCGAAAATTTCTCTTGTGAAAACAAAACACTACATGCAGCGAGGCTGCGAGGATGATAGCTAAACACAGCAAATGTTTGGATACGAGGCGGCAAGGTATATAAAGCTGAGTCCACTCCGCTCCGTCCACACTTTTAGATTTTACCTCACTAAATAATCTTATTCAATTTAATAACGTTACTATGAACGAAAAAATATTTTATATATATAGAATGTAAGGGAACCATATCATCCCGCCTTGCCGAATTAACCGCATCTTGTACTAAATTAATCACATTTCCCACATGCATACCAAGTGAGAAATATATTTTTTAAAGATCTCTAATTATCTAATCTCTATTTATTGTGCTTTCATCGTGTAGATATCGAGAAATTCCATGGTAGATATATTTTAATTATTAGAAAATATATCATTAGATTAGTTTTTAAAATAAAACCTAGTCAAAGTAAATTCTCCACTTCAGATAAAAAATCTAATCCGGCTTTTGCAAGAAAAACATAAATAGGGTATAAAATAGAGAAAATTTAAAAATCCTCGAGACGAAATCAGTTACTTATTAGTGAAGAAAATGAATTGAATTTACTAGTCAGGCTTACAAAGACTACTAAAACAACTTAGAAACCTCTTCGCGATTAAATTTCCGAATATATTAATAATTTCCGATTGAAATAAAGAACAAATTCAAATTCTATACTCTCCGCAATGAGTTTGTACGATGAGAGTGCAACTGATGGTAATCACGTCTGTAATAACTTTGCGAAGTTATATTTTCAGTAAAACTCAACCAGATTCGCCCTTACAATACCAACAATGTCAATATTTTCGACTCTTTCATTAGTTCTTTAAATGTCATTTCATTAAAAAAAAAACATATTTTGCAGAAATTCAGACGCTTAGATAGTCACAAAGGAGACGGAACTGACGGAATAACCCCTCTATTTGCTTTTAAGTGCTGCCACGGTCAATGTTTTTTATAAGCGATTTGCATATTATAAGTTTTTACATACTTTATTTTAAAACTAGGAATGAATTTTAAAAATATTAGTGACCTTATTTTACTCGAAAACGATTTAGATACTGGTGTAATTACAATCTCTTAATATAAATAAATGTATCTGTATTGTAATATTTTTTCATTTTATTTATATATACTGATTCAAATCTATATGTATAGACAAATATGTAAAGACAAAAAAATTCTAACCTTTGTCATAAAAAGTACAAAAGATTTTAAACGACATTATACCGAGGTAACGCTAAATTTTATTTAATTTTAAAAATACGCTCATGACTTGAATATTGTAGCACAGTTGGCTCCCCTTTTTTATAAAATTCAACTCAAAACACACTAAATGTGTTTTTCGTGCATCCTCCACACTATGCCCGTAAACTCAGGAACCGTTCGAGGTAGGTGGCAAATAAACTGACTGACTGACAGACATCATCATCTCGCCTTACCGCGAACACGTTTGGTGCAAAAGCACTCAAAACGCGGGTTTAAATTAAAAATTATAAAAATAAGCACGAGTTGATGAAGTTTTGAGGCTGTGCAAAATATTTTTGTCATCAAGTTATCTATCTAATTGTAAAATGTGTCAAGAGATGCCTCTGTAAAATATTTTCAAAAATAATATTCCAGTCGATCAGTCTTTTTTATTTAAAATGTCACGTTATTTATTTCATCATTTCAGCCACAAGACGTCCACTGCTGAACATAGGCCTCCCCCATAGACTTCCAAAGTGACCGATCTTCGGCAGCTTGCATCCAGCGGCTTCCTGCAGCCCTTTTCAGGTCATCCGTCCATCTAGTGGGGGGACGTCCTACGCTACGCTTTATTTAGTCTATTTAAAAATACATAAAAAGTTAAAATAACTATATTACGGTTTCCTTTTTGTGAAACCAATTGGCGCTTTTCCAGTAACCTTAATACTTAAAAAATAATTATATACTTTTTTAATTATGATTAAAACGTTTTTTTTTTATTGCCAGGATTCCAGACAGCAAATCAAAACTTTAGTGGGGAGAGTAACTGGTTCACTCAGTATGAAAATGTTTTGGTTGAAAGGTGCTCCGTTGACTAAATGAGTTCGTATAAACTCATCACCTCCTCAGGACCGCCTCTTCCATGTAGAGAGATTTAGCTCGTTCATTCACCTTAAATTTACGTCATTTCTAAAGGCGAAATAGAGCACTTGAAAAAGTACTTTCGATAAAGAGCGAAATATTTTCAATATCCATTTAGTAACGAATAAGAAAGGATTATGCCTATACCCAAAAACCTTTAATCTGGAAAAATGTTATTGAACGCACGACACCCATAGCTTATGTCCAATTTATATACATTTTATAAGAAATACTATATTACATATACAAGGACAGTAAAAATAAGTCAAGATACCATTTAGTTTATAACTTTTCCAATTAAAATATAACATTCTTTCCATAACAAAGGCATGTAGATGTAATTTTTATGAATATTCAATAAATAAAGGTACAGAATTATTGTATAAAATCATACTGATCGTGACTTTTAATAATATAACTTTTCATGTTTTTTGCTATATTCGGTTTATGTACGCTCCAACTAAAGCTCACAACCCTAGGGGAGAAATCATGACGCCTAGCTTCGACCTTCGTATTGCGATATAATGCTCTTAAAGCCAATTAGATAACGGGTCAATTAATGGGTGGAATTTGTGGCATGTCGAACCTTGCGAGAATATGATAGTATTTCTGAATTTACTTGACTTTTTATGGTAAATGTTTTATGATTTATATCTCACTATGCAATAGTTTTATCTCTTTTTTATAATTACAATCAGATTTACTATTTTACTAAATATACTTGAGAAACGTGAAATAAACATAAATTTTAATTTTTGAATTATTGCTATTTTTATTATTTAATGTATTGTTTAATCTGTAGGGATCTATGTATATATTAATTCTGTTTGCTGTACACCTATTCCATATAAAAATAAGAGTATAAATAAATATATTGCCGACAGTTATTTCACGTATAAGTCGACCCCTTACGAAAAACCCGTTACGGGTACCCCGTCGGCCCAGGGGGGTGACGGCCGGGGGGTTATGTGGGACTACCCGGCAGCATAGAGGATGCTGCCATTTTTAAGGCTACCCACTAAAAAACCAACGGTTGCCCTCTTTGCCGTAATGGGACGTCACGGGATCGCGTTAGCACACACCTGACGCCCCGGCGAGACCCCCCGAATGAGGGTGCCCCGAGCAACGTAGAGCACCCTCCCATCGCAGGCCTATGTTAGGTAAGAGGGGTCACCCTCCCCCCTCACCAGGCCTACAACTGGGGAAGGAAGCGGCGGGCGTATTCCCGCCTCCTTCTACCCAGTCTTCCCCGACGGAGCGGGTCAGCGGACGAGGCTGACTCCCTGACCCGCTCCGCGGCCTCCTTTGCGGCGATGACTTGCTCGCAGAAGGAGGCCATTGCGACCCAGCACCTCTCGCTGCTGACCATCGCGCTGATAACGCGCGGCAGCGAGAGGTCCCTGCCAATCACGCCCACCAGCTCAGTGCGCTGGTGGTCCCAGGCGGCGCACTCCGCCAAGGTGTGACGAGCCGAGTCGACGGACTCGTCACAGTGATGGCAGGAGGGGGTCGCCTCCCTTCGTGCTATCCTGTGCAGGTACCCACCGAAGCAACCATGCCCGGTCAGCACCTGCACAAGACGGAACGTAAGTGTTCCATGCCGCCGATTGATCCAGTGTTCGAAGTGAGGGCGGACCGCCTCCACTGTGATCATACCGGCGGCAGGGGACTCTAAGTCCCTGTTCCACCGTCGCATCAGGGCTCGGTGAGCTAGAGCCCAGATTCGCGCCACCTCGGGCCTTACCCCCGTGGCCAAGGCTTCTGCCCGGTGCCAGTACACGGCTGCGAGCACCTCCGCCTGTAGCTCCCAGGGCGGATCGCTCGCCAGGAGTGTAGCCGCCGTGAAGGACACCGTACGGTACCCCCTGATCATCCTCACCGCTAGGACCCTTTGCGTTCTTCGCAACAGGGTCCTTGAGTGAGCGGTGAGGGACTCCGACCATATGGGAGCACCGTATAGGGCCATGCTCCTCACGATGCCGGCATATAGGCGCCGGCATGGAGCCTGCGGCCCACCGACGTTAGGCAGAAGCCTTCCCAAGGCAGCTGCGGTGGAAACCAACTTCGGGGCGAGAAGGGAGAAGTGCGCCCCGAAGTTCCACCTTCCGTCCAGAGTGAGGCCCAGATACTTCATCTGGGCCTTCACCACCACCTCCGAACCCTGGACGGAGATGGACGCCCGACGAGGGGGACCTCGCCGAGGGCCGTGGAACAGGATGGCCTCCGTTTTAGTGACGGAGACCTCCAAACCCAGCAGCCCTATGCGGTCCGCAACGAGCGTTGCACCGACGGTAGCAAGACGGGCCGCTTCCGCAAAGCTCCCTCCCCGTGCTGTGACGAGGGTGTCATCAGCGTAACATAACACCCTCATCCGGGGAAGGAGAGGACAGCGGAGCAGCCAGTCATAGCCCAGGTTCCACAGGACCGGTCCCAAAACGGACCCCTGTGGAACCCCTCGGCTCACGGCACGTCGGTACATTCGCTGGTCGCCGCGCTCCCACAGGACCTCTCTGTCCTGCAGGTAGGCCCCCAACAGTCTCCGGAGATAGGGAGGCACTCCATGGTACCGGAGCGCCTCGACCAATGTCTCGAACGGAAGACTGTTGAAGGCGTTAGCGACGTCCAGCGAAACCGCCAAAACGACGTCCCCCTCGCGAAAAGCCTCTTGGGACACATCTCTCAGAGCTCTCAGGGCGTCTATCGTAGAACGACCCGCCCTGAAGCCGAACTGAGCCTCTGAGAGATCCGGACCCACCTCTTCGAGGTGACGGATGAGACGGGCAGAGAGAATTTTCTCGAAAAGTTTGCCCGTCTCATCCAGCAGCACGATCGGCCTGTATGCGGATGCAGAGACGGCAGAACGACCCTGCTTCCGCAACAGGCACAACCTGCCCCGCTTCCAGGCTTTCGGGAACTGTCCAGTGCGCAAGCAGAGGTTGAACAGTTCCCGAAGCCTGCCACCCAAATATTCCAGAGCGATGAACAGCACTCGCCCTGGAATACCGTCTGGCCCCGGCGCAGTGCTGCGGGCTCGTAGGCGATTCGATGCGACCTCCAGCTCGGCCTCCGTGATGTCTGGGACAGAGCCAACCCCCCCACTATGAAAAGGGGGAGCCATCACAGGAGGCGAGTGGCCGGTGGACTCCGGGAAAAGTTCCCCCACCAGCCTTTCGAGGAAATCCGGCTCCAGGGACTCCATGACCGGGGCGCACGCGGTGCGGAGTTTGTTCCGTGCCGCGCGATAGGTTCGCCCCCATGGGTCCCTGTCGAGACCTGCCAGGATTTCCTCCCGAGCCAGGTCCTTCGCCTTTCGAATCGCCAAGCGCAGAACTGTTCTCGCATCACGGTAACAGCTCCGCAGCTGGGCCTCCAGATCCGGGTCAAAGCCGTGACGTCGGCGACACCGGACGAAGGCCCTACGAGCCCTGCAGCAGGCCGCCCGAAGTTCGGCTATTTCGGGCGACCACCAATAGACACCTCTACGCCGCCGGGGCCTAGACCCCACCCTCGGCATGGCCGCATCACAAACCCGAGAGAGGGCTTCGCGCATGCGGCCCGCCATCGCCTCCACGTCGGTTTCCTCGCTGGGAGGATCGGGAAAAGCCCAGCCCTGTACGATGGCTGCCTCTGCAGCCATTTCCCGGTCTAGCCGTTGGACTGCCCAGCGAGGAAATCGACTTCCTCCCCGCGGTGGCTCGGCCAGATCCGGTCGGGCGGTGGAGATCTCAAACCGGATGTATTGGTGATCCGATAGAGTCTCCACCTCCTTCTCGACTCTCCAGTCGTGGACCAAACGTGCGACAGCTGGGGTGGCGAACGAAACGTCCACCACGGAACTCCCTTGCGGCCGCACGTAGGTCGGTTCGGTCCCCCTATTGAGGAGGGACAGACCGGAGAGGAGCGACCAGATCTGAACAGCCCTGCCCCTAGCGTCCGTGACGTGGTTCCCCCAGGCCGCGGATTTAGCGTTCAGGTCGCCGAGGACGATTGTTTTCCCCGACGCCTGTCTGCTGATCGCCTCCCTGACGGAGTCCAGGAAGATCTCGAACTCCGCCAGGCTTCGATTGGGAGAGAAGTACGTGCCAACAACCACGTACTCCCCCCACCGCGCCACTACTAAACCCGGGCCAGTCTCCAGGGTGGAGAGAGGGGGACCGGGACTAGATCCCACAACCAACGCCACGGAGCCGTTTATGTCCCCCGACCAATTTGGAATTGGGGGGACATAGTAGGGCTCACAGGCCACCGCGATATCTACCTCCCACTCCGCCATGGCCTGCAGGAAAAGGTCCTGAGCCGCGGGGGAGTGGTTGAGGTTCGCCTGAAGGAAGCCATGTCGCAGACTGTTCATTGCGACATGGCCTCAACAGGCGCCTGGGGGCGTACGTCCTTGGGAGCCGGCGGAGAGGGGCGGGCTGCTTTGCGTCCTTTGGACGGAGCCTTACATGCCCGGCTCCCCAGCTCGTGTCCCGCTGGCATACCTCGCTCTGCGCAGACCGCGCACCGCAGCACTCCGGTGCAGCTGGTACGATCGTGACCCATCAAGCCGCACCGGAAGCAGATCTTACTGCGGTCGATGTTGGAGGGGCAAACCGCACGCGTGTGCCCGAGCTCCATACACCCGAAACACCGCAGCGGTCGCTCCTCCAGGAGCTCCACTTTGGCCGGACTCCAGCCGACAAGCAGTCGCTCCGCCCCCAGCAGGATCCTCGCCGCATCGACCGTGCACCGGGCAAAGGTGGCGCCCCTGTGCATGACGCCCCAGCGAATCTCCCCAACGTGGAGAGACTCCCTGGAGCACCCAGTGATGCGGCAGACTGCGGCTGCCACCTTCTCTTTAGTTGCAGAGTCGTCCAAGCCCTTGATCCTGAGGCTTACCCTCTTCTGGGCCTGGGCGACGTCTGCAACCCCATCCAAGGCAGTGCGGAGGCTCGCCTCCAGCACCCCCGCCTTATCAGCTGCCGCCTTCGGCAGCTCCAGGAGCCTAGCTCCCGTGGCCGATCGCCGTATCACGAGACCGCCCTCGAGCCCTATCTCGCCAAGATCAATTTTCTCGGCGGCGCGCTCGAGGACGTGGGCATAAGTTACGCCTTTAGAAGCCGCCTCGTCATGCAGCCTGATAATAACTGCAGGTGACTGAGGCGGCGGCAACTTTGGCTTCGACCGGGAGTGGCCCTTGCGCCTTCTCGCCCTGGCCTTCCGCCTTCTGCGGCCTCTGCCTTTCTTCGACGGCTGCGAAGGCTCAGGAGCTGCCTGGCGGGCCGCGGGTTTGACCGCTGGAGCCGGGACCGGCGGGCGGGGAGCACTCTTCTTGCGCCTGCCCCGCCGCACGACCGTGGTCCAGGTCTCCTCTGTAACGGCTACCGTGTGTACAGGCGCCGGAGGAGGCCGTGGCACCACAGGCCACGCCACTAGGATGGGCGAGCCTGATCGCCTACTTGGAGCGGACTTTCGGGCAGCTGCTGCAGCTGCCTCACTTTTGCGGTCTGCCGCTAGGGGTGGCCGAAGGTTCTTCGCAGGGAGGAGGCGATCTTCGATACCTGCAAGGCGGGCGTTTAGCATAACGCCCACCGAGGTAATAAGAGATCGCCTCAGCTCCTCCAAGGTCTCCGAGTTAAGGGAGGGCATCTCAGGAGCCACGACTTTGGCCGTAGATGCCCTCATCTCGGAGAACTCCTTCCGGTGAGCCTTCAGCTCACCCTTGAGGGCCTCCACCTCCCTGTGGAGACGCGCATTGTCTGCACGGATGCGGCGCGTTTCCTCCGGCTCGCTGCGGCTGGCCAAGGCCTGCACGACTTCGAGTATGCCGCTCGAAGCCTCCCTCAGGGCCTTGACCATAGTCCCCTTGAGATTCAGGGACTTTTTGCTAACCTCTACTATAGAGGCAGCATGTCGCCCAGCGACCGCTCTCAACTCCTCCACTTCCAAGTGTGCGGGAGTGTATTCCGGTTGCGACTCCAAGGACAGGTCTTCCTCGGGTCCCGGCCTACACTCAACCGCAGCAGCAGGCTGCTTGCGGAAGGCCCGAGCGCTCAGTTGTCGCTCGAACTCGGCCTCCTCCGCCTCCATTCTGCGGGCTCGCAGCTCAGCCTTCGCCTGAGCGAGCCCACTCCTAGTAGTGGCGCGTCCACGACGAGCGGCGCTGCATTTAGCAGATGCAACACCACGCTCCGAGTCACTACCGGACGCGTCACTAAGAGTCGGAGCGACCTCGGAGAGAGGCCTCTTACGCCGACTATTGCCCTCGCGGTCGGACAACTGTTCGCTACCGCGAGAGCCCAGCTTAGTTCCCTTTAATAATGTTCCCGTATTCAGAACCGTTCGGAATCCCTTAGGCTTGCCAGGGTCCTTAGCAGAAGAGCCGACCAACGGGGTCGACTCCTCCGCATCCACATCAACAAAATCCATTCCGTAAGCAAAATCGATGTCAGTTGTTCGAATGCTAGGGTCGTGTTCACGAAGGCCGGCGGACTGCCGACCTACGAAGCGATTTGTGCCCCCCCCAGAGTACGTGGGGCAGCCGACGTCCGAAGACGCCGGGAGGGATTGCCTAGCTTGGCTGGCACCCTCCTGGGTAGTCCTATTCAAATCACTTTGGTCCATGGTCGTTAAGGCTCATTTTCGGGTGAGCTCCCCCGCCTTCTCAGCGCTTACCGGTTAACCCTACGCCGCAGCACGCTAGACTACGGTTTCGGGGTGATTTTTTATAGAGGTTTCCTTCCTCGCAGCACATCACGTGTGGTGTGCCCCCGGTCCCGACCGTAGTGCAATGGCCGGGTTACGGTATGATTTTGTGCCTTGCGGCTTTCGCCTGATTGCACCGGCTTTCCGGTGGGCGATGGTGTCGTCACATACCTACGCCTGGAGTGGCTGCTCTTAGTCTGGCCCCTCACCCTAAACCTCCCGGTATGAGTTACTCTGCCGGTATAGCTTCAGGGATCATTGGGACACGCAAGCCCCCCCACCACGCCAAGGTGGCAGCCTCGGGGGGGGCGTATAAGTCGACCCCTGAAGGAACTCCACAAGAGTAATTTACCTAGCATTACATAGTTTCGATTTACTTTTGATACTTGTAGTGTTTTTAGCAACTATATGCACACAATCAACATTGATTCTTTACAAAAGACAGCCAAATGCTAAAATGTTATACCGTGGGTACCGGAATTCCTTTCAACGGTATACTGGCACCAGGCGGAGGCCCTTGCCTGGTGAGAAGCCCCAGAGGCTGATGCAATGGGATGCGGTTATTCCGCACCTTCAAAAGTAGAAAAATCGACGTAACGTTCCGTCTTGTTCAGATACTCTGAAGGTACGACTGTTCCGGGCAATACCTGCATAAGATCGTAAGGAGAGAGTCGCACAACTGGTACCACTTCCATTGTGAAGGGCCGGTGACCTCATCACACCCTGGAATATGGGCATAGGACCATCAGCACGAAGAAGTTATGGTCACGGCTTGCAGCAGAGTCTCGCTGTCGAATATCACCATGCAGATACTCGGCAGCGGGGCCGTTTAGGTTTCTTGAGTTTGGACTCTTTCTGGCGGCCCACATACCTGTCTGACCATCTCTTAGATTTTGAGGGTAATATTAAAGGCACGGTCGTGCCACGTTCCCATCAACTTTTAAAAAATATTTACAATTATTATTGTAAGTACTTACGTTTTGTATGTATTTCTATTCATCGGAGATTTAAGGTAAGTAGGTAAGTAATTTTCTCAGGGTCATTTGTTGGCGATTTGGTTTTTCACGTACTCTGAATTGGTACGTAGAAAGATCAACCTATTTCAAGGTAATTCCTCTTAACGCTCGACGTAAAATAGCTTTCTTAATAACATTGCATAAAATAAGGAATCCCCTTTTGGATTGTGCTAATCTCTTAGCACATATTAATATTAACACTCAGCATCGATGCACGGCTCCAAAAGTGTTCAGATGGAACTTTTATAAAAACAACACAATCCCTTAGTTCGAATGTGTCGAATCTATGACAGTATTGCATTACGATTTCCCAATTTAGAGATTTTTGATTTTCGTTTTAAGAGTTATAAGTGAAGGGTGACTCGATGTGTTGTTTCGAACTCATGTGAGGCATAGGCAGATAACAATACTATGTATGTTAAATTTGTTATTATTATTTTGTTTTGTAACTAGTTTTTTTTTCTTTGTTTTTACTGTTTTTTTTTGTTTTTTTTATACATAACTATTAGTTTCTCAATATGTATTGTTTCATTATTGTCATTATTTTTAGAATTTAGATAGTTCAAAACATTAGTTATAAAAAAAATACCTCGGTCACAATTGTTTTTATAATGTTTTTTTTTTTTGTTAATTATTCACAACAGATTTCTGTGCTTAAAGTACACACTAGTTTTTATGGTGAGCGGCCTGAACTATGTTTTCGCTATTAAAAATTTGGTAACAAAATTCGCAAACTGTTAAGTGTGTCATATATATAATAAATAAATAAAAACATATAAATAAAAAGTAATAGTAACATCATAAAGATTAGGCATAAAGCAGATGACATGATAATATGTTGACAATTTTATTAGCCCCAAGAGCCACGTAAATAATAGGAGTTATCGACAGTTTCTAAAATCAAATTGTAGTCATTGGGAATTGTCCTCCAATAAATAGTACAAACTTCATCTTATTTACTTGGATTATGCTTTTGCCATTGCCATTGTAGCCTCGTTTCATTGATAAATCAAACGATGAATATTGAATAACTTGGATTGTTTGTAATAATCAGTGTTATGCAATTAGTTGTTATTATTTTAATTTAAAAGCATTATTGTTATGTGTTTATAGAACACACTTTGAACTCATCTTCAAATATATGAATTCATGAACATATAAAGAACAAAATTTTACAAAACTATTAAACAGCTTTATTTTAAAGTGAGCTTAAATTTACAATCTAGAAATTTTCCAACTTTCTTATAAAGTTGGCCAGACGGTTGTCGCTCGAGTAAATAAAGTCCAAATTATCTTCACAGTAGTCAGCATGAGTGTAATTGAAGATAAAGTTCGAAGTTAAAATTTTTACACATAAAAATTCTCTAGAAACCAATCGAATAATATACAACTAGCTTTTAGAGCTAAATTTCAATTTATTTTGTTATTTTTTTAGCCTTAATAAAATAATAAGTAACCAAATAGATAATTCTTTTAATCTAAGTTATATCTCTACTTATGTCGATAACCCTTTTTTTACAAAATAAAAAGTAAATTAAGTATTAACCTCAATTAAAACTGATAGTTTTTATTGAATTCTAAAAATACGTGCACACACTGCGATTAGTAGTCATTAACTTTTTTGATTTCTGTTAATAAAATAGTTACGAATGTATCATAATTATTAAATTCCCGAACTAAGTAATTCAAAAAAATACTTTTCAAATCTTATAGGATCATTAATATATATCCGTTTTTGGATTGAAATGTAAAAGTACATTTTTTGTTCACTTTTTAGAATTTAAGATCCAGCTCGGTACCACCAGCTCGGTAAGTTATTGTCTAAGATTTGAGAAAAGCTGGCAAAAGAAACTCAGTGGGCTTGTCTTACGGGCTTATATTTTTTATGGATATTAAAAAAAACTTAAGCTTAAAGTAATTTATATATTAGTACTGGAAGTGACCTGGCAGCAATCGCGTCACACTCAGGGTGCATCATCATCATCTGTTTGGAAATACTATAGTCTCCGCAAGCACACGAATGTTATTCAACAACTATTTTAAATTTGTTAAAAGGTAAAACTTGATCATTTTCTGGGAGCTTCTTGAATAACTGTTTTATTGCTCTATAAAAGAGTAATAATTGTACCACTTTGCTAGATGGTAGTTCGGTCAAGATTAAGAATTAAGGATTATTCTAATGTATAACTAAGTATATTTGTAAGTACCTATATCTTTTGTAGTAATAAGGATAATAAAAACTAATACAATACGTGGAATAATAAAAAATAATATAATACGTGTGCGTCGGCTAATATAATTACAAACTGTAAATAATTATTTTTAATAAAGATAACATACATACAATATTTATAAAAAGTGATATTTGAAGGTTGTTTTTTTAACTGAGATTATTGTTATAGTATAATATTATATAATTTAGTAATAACATCTGTTACTTATTACCAAAAGGACAGAGGTTTAAAACTGTACTCGGCTTAGATCACTGTTAATAATAATATATTTAAGTATATATTTACAGCGTAGCAACAGGCTCATTATTTGTTTAAAAGAATTTCATTGTACTAAAAAACACGCAGTTTTCACAACTCTCTATAGTGCACCCAAGAACTGTCAGTTAGCTTAACTAGTGTTAGGAAATTAAAAATGCTATTAATAATGTCCTGATTAAGGAAGATTTTGTTTTCACCTCGATTTTCAATCTCGGAATTTTTATAATATCTTTACATTTTAAAGTGTCCTTGATTTATTCTAGGCACTTTTTAAAACAATCTATGTGTTTGTGTATATATATGTGTGTATGTAAGTATTTTATTCGGTTCCATTTTCTCACGACCTTATTATACAATTGATTTCGTTTTGTTTCGAATCAAAGCGTTTCACGTCACTTAGAACTGATTCGTTTTTAGCGAAATCGACAAAGCAATGTTTTTATATTTTTTTAAATATCAAAAAGTTACTAATTGCCTGTTTAGAGTGGCTGAAGTACCAATCATTGCTTTAATGTCAACAAAATTTGATTACAACTCGATAAAAATATGCAGTTGTAAAAATATACTTGCAGTTTTTGTTTTTTAAAGAAAATGTAAAAAAGCTATCAAATTTATTTAATTTTAAATTATGAAAAAAGTTGTTTTAATGAGTTGGAAGCAAAAAATGATGAAAAGGATTTTATTATAAAAAATATGTATATTATATAATAATATGACATTTTTCCTCCCCAGGAAGTTATTGTGACGGGTGCTGGCGCTCTTTACCGCTTGTTTACTTTCTAAAGGATGCGGTAAAAAGTTACCTCTGTTGTTTTACTGTTTGTTTGTTTGGATTTTAATTTCGGAATGTAATTTAGTAAAGGAAACAAAAGTGTTTATGTTGTCTACTGATATCTATTCTCACTTTTATGATCACATATTTCGAAATTATCCGAATGTACTTGCGCTTGTAAATACTATCGGCACTTTCCTGACTAGTTTCGAATTCATTCTGGGTTCTTATTCAGGGGTAAAAAAATCAAAAACTAGTCCAGAAAACTCACCTGTTCACGTTCGTATTATCGGTAGCAGAATAATTATATATCAGTAATCATGGATGCCAAAAGCTTAAATAAAAAGAAATATAATCAATTCTTGTAACAGCGTAGTAAGCTTTAAATAATATTCTTTTCCTTATTTATAATAATTAAATTTAGCACTTTAATATAATTTTTTTCTATGCTTATGCAATAATATATTTTTTAAGGTTATCAGTTAGTACGGAAAATAAAAAATTGGTTTTTGAATAAAAATTAAATAATAAATCTTTATTATTTAATTGTCCATCGTCCGATCAAGATCTGAGAGTATCACATCGTCTTTTCTGTGGAAGTTGTCGACTGCATGTAAATTCCAACTTCTTACCCTAACAATATTTTTTACCGCAATTAAAAGACTATTAACACTATAATTAAAATTATTCAGTGCTGGTATAAATTAAACGTAGTTTTGTACTCTATTCAACTTGTTATTCTTTTGTTGCAAAATTAATAAAGTTAATATTATATTTAACGTTACGAATTAATTTGTTTTAAAGAATAATTAGATAAACTAATAAACCTAATTTTACCGTTAAAAAAATAAAAACTGTTTTTGTTTCTCAACATAAATACTGAGCTATAACATAAAACTGACACAAATAATAATACTGAAAGGAATAACACCGTGCAATGCGATATAAAATTTAAATTTAAATTGAATTGTTTCCGCGATCAAATGTTTAAGAAAGTATTTGGGGCACGTCTCATGGATTACGGCTTATTCCCGCCTCTCTTTTTCTTCGTTTGACGCTAATCCTGGTGTCGCGAGGTTCGACCTCCCTCCTCGTACATCGCATAACTTTCAAAGTCAAAGATATTTATCCAATTTAAATATTCCTTGCAATTATATTACACCTAAAAACCATAAATAATAAATGAATAATAAAGATTAATTGCAGCCTGTAATCTGTAACAAAATTAGAATTTACATAAAATAATTTTGGATCATTATAAATACTATATATAAGTAAAATGAAATTATCTATATATCTTAAGTTTAAAAACAATCAGAATGTAAAAAATAAAAACTAAATGTTATTCTTTTATTATATTTAATGTTTGATTAAACAAATAAAATAAATTATGCATGTTCAAAAGTTTCCTACGTCTGTCTGTGAATAAAGTTGGAAGGCTTTAGGTAATTAAATCTTCATAAAGCTACAGTCCTAATGAAATTCCTGATTTTTCAGTTTATTTACTCATATAACTTTTATGTATAAACTTTCTATATATTTATATATGTTAAAATAATATTATGCAATAAAGTGTTAAAGTAATTCGTATGGCATTGTGTTTCAAAAATAATCTCAACTAAATTTAGTTTAATTTTTAAAACGAATCCATTATTTAAAGTTACAATCTACCGCCACGCAGCCATTTAGCCATATTTCTGCATGAAGAGGGATAAAATAAAAGAAAATAAGATAAATATATAATATTTTATCTTATTAAATGGATACGAGAAAGTATTTAATAAGAGACAGATGTTGTGTTTTTATATTTGTGTATAACAAAATAATTGGAGATCAAATATTTCTCACTATATATTTTAGAGTTGATAAGGGGGTGGCCCAGTTTAGTATCATCACTTAATAGTACTGTATATGTCTATGTCTTATTGCATAGGCCTAATATGTGCTTTAAACAAAGCCGGCGTAAAGTATTGTGTCGCTTCATTGATAACTCTCATTTTATCAAAGCTAACTTGATCTCGTTCTTCATATGGCCTGCTAGATTTATGAACGTTCAAAAACGGAGAGTTTAATGAGAGATTTTTGCCGGAACACAAAGTGTAGATATAAGCTCTGATACCGTGGGATAGTCGGTGTTTTTACATGGTCGTCTATAGATCAGTTTGAGGAAAAATGAGTGCTAAGAGGGAAAAATGTTTTCTTCTTTTTCTTCTTTTGTAACCACAACGTCATTTAACATATGCATCAACGGAAAAGGACTGGTAGTATATAATAGCTAGTGACCAGAACTTTCCTGGATTGATAGCTTGACAGCTATTACCTAATATTGACGACATACTTTGATTTAGTGATTTTCCTTTTGAAGAATATGGTGCCTGGTTGTATTTTCTCTTTAGATTCCTAGTGTCCTCTTTAGTAATTAGCACCTCAGCCAGGAACAATACGCTTATTATTTAGAAGCAGCAGCTACTCTATCACCCGCATTTTCCACCAATCAAACTGTTAAACTTGAACTTTTAAACACAGAAAGGTTCTTGTATTAAGTGCTGAGTAATTAAAAATACAACAAAACAATCTAAAAATACACGTTGTTAAAGTAAGCTAATTAATATATTATATAACTTAGCTATCTATTTATATATATCTTCACAGTCTAGGTACAGAATTGGTAAAGAGAAGAAAGAGAGGATCGAGCGCTACGAGTGGCTGTCCTGACACTCGTTTGTTCTTCTGACATTAACTTCGGTACATAAACCCCTTTCCCTTCCTTTTATTAAATATAAGAGGTCGACGCGAGTTTTATTTTTCTTTTTGGGTCTTTTTCCAAGTTGGGTTTTTTAAATTTATAAACATTTTTATATACTTTTTATTGACATACAAAACTCGACTAAAATTTACTTTAGTATTTAAAAACGAATTATAGCAACGGTGAATTATCCAATTTGAAGCAGCCAACTGCGTTAGTTTATCTTTACACAGAAAAGGACAGCGTGAAATGTAATTCAGAAAGAAAGTTTTTCCGAACACTTAAGATTTTGACCGCTACTAATCCGTTGCTAAAGAATTTCTCAACCAAAAACTTTTTTCATAGCATATTAAGAAGAAACAGGTAACCATTGACCATGTAGACATTTAAGCAATGTAATTTTAAATGAAAATAATTCTACAAGCTGTGTTTAATTTTTAATATTGTCATCACAAAATTATTTTTAATATTATCTAGAAAACAACCTTTAAAAATAAAAGTCGTATTAGATTTCTTACAACCCTATATTCAAAGAAAACAGAACGCCAGCAGCAGCCAGCGAAGCAGCGCCACGTCGCAGCGCTGCACGCGTTGTTTTATTTTTATGTAAATTGCTTTACAAAAGATATTTGTACTTTGTTTTCTTTAATAGAACTAAAATATTTAAACACTGTAATATACTAAGATTAATTTAATGAAATAATTTTCTTGCTTCTTATTTAAAACGGAGCTCTGTAAAATATTTTTTATTATTTAGTAAAAAGGTTTTAGTTTTAAAAATAATGATGTTCAAGCTGAACGTTTATTATTTCCTGAGCGTTAATAAATTTAAACGAGGGAATGAGATCAGAATGTTTATTGTTAAGTAGGTGTATTATAAGACAATTAAGGTCAAAATTCACGTCAGCGTCCTTGTTTGCATAAAGTTGAATACTTGAATACTTTTATTAAATTACATATATAATATGTTTTGTATAAATATTTTAAAATATGATTAAATAAGTTTATTGTTTTTTATTTAATATTTAAATTAATTTCTATTTGCTACTTACTACAGACCTACTCAGATAATTTCTGATGTTTTCAATAAATATAGCTTGCATTAGAAATGGACGCTTCAGAGCTCGAACCTACGCCTGGAATACTATCCTGTCACTTTGCCATTGTATACTTGGACCTTGTATGAAGTTCACCTCTTTTAGAATTCTGTCAAAAATCTTAACTTGAAACTTGAAAACTTGCAACCCTTGCCCAAAATAAGATTCTCGCGCCGATCTTGACAAATTAACTGGCCCATAAAGAAGTACTGGCAGTTTTACAGAGGTACTGGTTTGAATATCATATTTGTGGTGAATCGATCAATAATCGTGGACATTGATGGCTGTTAGCGTGATCAAATTTCTCCTAATGCCGGTGTTCTTCAGGGATCAGTACTCTCCGCAACTTTCTTCTTGCTACACGAAGAATTTAAGAACAACTGCGCTACATAATGACAAATATACCGCCGTTTTTACAGAATAAACACAAAAAGGATAAATGGTTTCCAGGTCATTTGACTAATAAACAGGTCTGGTCTGCTTCTACCCTAAGCTATTTTCATGAGCTATACTGTCAATGTGTACAAACGCACTTGGCTTCATCGCCATACTCTTTTGCAGAAAATAAATTATGCTCCCAGTTGCCGGGCAGTCGCGTTACAAAGAATTCTCTTACAGATAAATTAGTTATTTTTACATTTAGTTTTAAACTACCAACTGCTACAATATTCACAGAATAAAATTTATATTGTGAACGAGGAAAATACTCGGATCTTTTTAAGTGATGGAACACTTTGCTCGGGGATTCACTAAACACATTCTGTCATTAGCACTTTTAAAGTAATACACATTTTTACTTAATAAGTCACCACAATAAAGCTTGTGAAATAAGACCGTATATTATATAGACATGTTATGAAATTATTTGAAATATGGAAAATTAGTATTATCATACACAATTTAATATTCAAACTAATTTCACTAACAGTATTGTATGAACAGATGGGATCAATTTATTGTATATTTGTACCCGGGGAAAGTACACCAGCATCATAACTCTTTGCAACGAGATACACTCTGCCGGGGTTATCTATATGATATCGCTCTAATTTAAATATATATAATATAAACAATTTATATAGGTTTGTTTGAATTTAGTTTTGAAGAGACAAATGTAACCTGTAGGTATTATTAGAAAAATACATTAGTTATTTGAATTATCTGTATGTTAAGATTTCTATCGTTTTGTACTAAAAGATCTTTATATACTTCAAAGTTCAATAATATTATAATGTCAATATTAAACATAAATAAATGGGACACATATTTTGTGTAGTTCCTATTATTTATTGTAGATCTGAGTTTATAAAACCAAAGACCGTATTACATACATGTCTCAAGGCATTAATCTATCCACGCCTCATTCGTTACTCTGAATACACGGAATCTTCTCTGTTGGAACTGCAAATTGGATTATCAGATAATCCTGTAGCATAGTGTGTTCTGTTCGTTGTTGTGTCTATGTATTATAGTAAGCTGAAGATAGTATGCTGAGATGTAAAAATATTAAGTACTAATAACGAACACAGTACATTATATATAAGTGTATACATAACTTTTGTTGATTCACACTTAAGGAAATAATTGGCCAAGAAAAGTTTTATGTCGTTGTTTTAAATTATCTAAGAATGAAATGAATCTCAAGTTTAAATTGTAATAAAATTATTTGAAGCGTTATAGAGATAAGACTTTCTGATATTTGAATTTAATCCTCTGTATAATAATAATTATTATTGTAACTAATTGATTTGATATGTGGTACTCGGTTTTGTAATCAATTTCTATTGGTCATACCTGTATAGTGCACTTAATCGTTTTTGTGTGATATTGTTAATATAATTTTAATATTATAATAATATATTGTTGATATAATTGACTCTATTAGTCACGATTGAATGATCTTCATCCTGCTATTTATCAACTCTTGTCATTCATAAGTAATTATTTTCGTAAGCAACGTCCGTCCTTTTAGTCTAGTTTTGCCGTGAAACAATTACCTGTCGATATTTTGTTTCTGTAACTATCTACATATCTTTTATTTATATGTTTATTTTTAAATTATGTATAGATGAATAACATAATTCCATGTAATTAACTTCAATTAATTAATCTATCTACTTATTATGTGTTTTTAATATTGATATCACGAATTGGAATTATTGTGCGAATACTTTTTTTACATAACATATGTTTTCTTTAGCGATCGCAGAAATCTTAAAACCGAACACCAGTCAAGATCTTAAATATAAGTAACTATCTTGAACATAAATAAAGATGTAAGAAGCTAATTGAGAATAGGGTATGTGCATTCCAAATTCAAGAAATATCTAATAAAAATAATTAACACAAAATGGTAAATTACGATACGATATTGAATTTTACAAAATATAAAACAAAAACATTTTAACGTATTATTTAGTTGTTTTATCAGTGTACTATCTACAAACCCACTTTTACGAATAAAGAACTTTATTAATTTCAGAATAATAGTGGTTTAATCCATATATACATATTATTTAATGAAGACCCCTGTAAGCATCTGTCTGGTAAAAAGTATAAACCTAAAAACTGTCAAATTTTAAAAAATGGCCTAGACGAGAGTAAGACCAGTCGCCATAGAAAAAAAAAACATCAAACAATACATTTTATAAGTCGATTTCGTAACGATGGTGCTTTTCTCTTGTTTTCTGTTAATCGTCGATATATACCTTCAGTATCTACAACCTTGAACTTCCTAACATAGCACATAACTTCGATTATAGTTATATCAAATATTGCCTGATTTTTAATATGACTGAAACTTTAACAAAATATAAACTTATATAAATATTCTTTATTAATTAATAATTCACTAAACATGAACTCTTATAAGCTAATTAAAATTATAATTAATAAACCACCAGATCCTCCGGATGGTAGTATAGTTCATTTGACATTTACGAGGGTGTAACACAACGTGAGGAATGCGACCTCGGCCTCAGGTTGTTTAATAAAATACTTCTCTAACATTACGGATTGCTTTGTGTTAAACCACAAATCTTTTGTGAAAATAACGAAGGATTTATCTCTAGATACATACTACAACTAGATTAGTTTAATCTAAAGTAAATTTATTTTCTATTTAACAAATGGATTTGCAAGTTTTAATCAAAGTGTTTTAAAACACATATTAGACCAAAAGATGTAAGTAAGTAATAGCGAGATAAATGAATTACAACAAAAGAACATATTTGTCGTATGATAGATAGTTAGAGAAAGGTGTGTGATTAAATGATTTACCTCTCGTTGTTTTGTATTTTATTAATGCGTATCAAAGCTTCACGAACACGAGGAACGAGTATTTCGGCATTGAATAGATTTCGTTCCTTTATATTAAAACGACGCGACGTACGAAACACGGTATGATCAAAACCAACATCACTCGCAGAGGCCTCGGTAATTAATTATATTTTGCTGAGAATTCACCTTTATATTTACCTCTCTATATGTAAACAAGCCTGTATTATTGTTCTGATTTAATTAGGAACGTATGTTAAATATACTTCGCATTAGTAATTTAACATTTCGTTTTGAATTTGCAGAAGCTATGACCTATTAAGAATATAATACATAAGGTCTATTTACCTCATATATGTGTCGATTAATGAACAAAACTGATAAAAATTTTAAATAAAATTAAAAGTTATGGGTAATCATTTATTTGCATGGTATTATGGCCAGAGACTTGGACCACACTACCGCTATAGCTACGATCACAGGGGGAGGTGTCGGTCAATCTCACGCCAACATCAGACTGAAGAGTAAACGAGTCTAAAAGTTATTTACAGTTCTTATAGGATGAGCAATTACGTCAAAAAACCTTACTAAAAGAGAGTAATCTCAACAAAAAAAAAATGTACATAAAAATTTGTAAATTTTATTTTGTCAAAGTAATTATACTTTACCTTAAAATAATTATTTGAAATCTTTTCAATGGCTTGTGACACACAAAGCGAAATATATTGAAGTAATCGAACTTTATCTACGGTTATTCAGATTATGAGATGACTAGACAGATATTTGCAACCATGCGACATTATTTAATAAATTAATAAATTTTCTATGATTATACTAAATTATCAAAGTTCAATGAAAATATAAATCTCTACCTTTCTCAATTTTAAACTATACCGATATATGCCAACCTGATCTAATAGATGATTAGCTAAATAGACGTGAGCCTCTAAAAAATATTTACCACAAGTTATTAGAACCTCATTCATCAAAACGGGTATAAATACGGTAGCTCAAAGCTCAATTGCTAGAGATCTTGAATTCGAATCCGGGTCATATCAATTTACCTGTCATCCTATATTTATATAAAACATAAATATATAAACAATGTCAAACTGCTCGTATGTATCGCTGCTTAGCAGTGGCTGTACTTTGCTTTAAAAGCAATAAAGCCGTCACGTAGTGTCACTTTTGGTGAATACCTACTTTTTTAATGGAATCGAAATACGTCGTAACATCAAAGGGCTAAAGAAACAATCACAAAATTAATATATTTTTTCCCTCACGTGATTTAAATGTTTATCTTTCTCAATTTTATTGTCTTTTTATTATTTTTTGGGCTACCTGAAGTTTAATTGGACCTTGTTTTATAATAAAAAATGGAATAATACTAGTTTCTATTCACTTTTAATTTTTCATAAAGTTATGATTTTAAACTTATTTTTTAGCTTATATATTTATATTATATAATATATTAAAATAGAGGAATCCACTCAATATAAAACGTCCAAATATTTTAAACATTTTTATTCCCTTTTATCCTTTCAATATCTCGATCATCAAGGATTATCCTTTCAAAAGGATAACTCAGCAATCTTAACTGATTTAAAATTTATTTGTACAAAAAAGAGATCAGATAGAAAGTTATCTTGATAACATTAGATAAGTTATTGTAAAAATCTATGAAATCATAAAGTATTAGTATTTATAAGCAAAGAAGTTTCTATTCTTAATATTATTTAGCTTCTTCTTCCACAAAAATACATATAATTTTCCAACTTCGTCAACTTAACCTCTCTTACTGTTGTTTAACTGATATTGTTCTTTACGGCTTCAAAGCGCGGTCGTAAAATAGATTTATAACACGAGTCTTGTTAGTATGGGACACGATTTTCAAAGACAATACAAGGAAAACACATCTTAAATGGAATCACTAACAATAGCTACTGCATTACAAATACTCGTAAAAGGTTGTGATTCAATACAAAATCTATATAATGTTATAGACAATTATAATGATGAAATATTAACAAAAAAATGTTTTGGATTATTAAAAAAAACACCCACGATAATTATTATAGTCGTCTTGTTTTAAATTCTATGTTCAAAATCAAAATTCCTTTAATAACTATTGGTTTCAGAACAAAAATACTGATTTTCGATATTGTTTAAACCGAGTATTTGTAAAATTGTAATACAAATGAAGTACCTACCTAAATCAGTATTCCCATTCGATGGAAATATATTTTTTGGATTACCTTTCGAAAAAACACGTAAACGAAGTATTTGTTTTATCTATACCGCGGTCTCTATAAAAAAAACTTTGGAACTCTTAACTATCAGTATTTATGGTTATTAATATTTGTCTATAAATCAGAACGTATTACACAAATATCAATGGTTTCCATAGTTTTATTTGTTTTGTTATAACTTTTATTTTAATGTTAATTTGGAAAATTAATATTGTATCCTTAAAAATTCAGCAATACTACAATACTATAAATACATTTATTGAGCGAGCAAAACTCGGTCTGGACTGAAATTCAGCCGAATCGTAATTGTAGTTTTAGAGATAATTGATAAAATGTGTCCCATAGGGTTAACATATAGAAAGTTTTTGTTTCGCGCCCGCTGACTTATGCTTCTTTACGAAACTTATTCAATCATAATTTTGATTCATAAATAAATACACAAATCATAATTTTTATCAATATTTAACTAAATATCAATATTTAACTCTAGCCATTGATGCGCTCGACTGCGTCGCGAGGCTGACCCCGCTTGCGTGGACCTATTAATATGCCACAAAACATTAAAAGATTATATTGTATTATAGGAAATTAACAAACATTAAAATAAATATAATGAATCGTAAATAGAAAAATCCTTTAAGAAATATGAATAAAAACAGCTTTGAAAAACTAGCTTTGTAATATTCCATATTTTTAGAGACCTTAAATGCTTTCTTTTTAGAAGCTGGTAACCTTGTAAAGAGAAATATTAAAAAATATAAAGACTACAGACGAGTAACGGACAGTTCTTTCTGTTGAAATATATCGCTTACTTTACCTCTTTGTCATTTACAAAGGGGAGTATATGTGTGAGACATAAAACATGCGTTTTTTGATAAAGAACCTTGTTAGAAGAATAAAATAACTATTTGTAACGGTGATTTATTTTGTTATTTTTATGTCTATTAATACTTATGGCATTGAAAGTGGCAGACACACGCTTCTATAAAAGTCAAATAATTTAGCACCTACAAATTAATGGATCGAATCAAATCTACAGTTTTAAAAATTATTATATAGCTAATATATTTTCAATTGAGCTCTCTGTAGCTCAACTGAAAATATAAATTATTCCAACTGTACAATTTCCCAACGATTGAATTTATTATAGTAAAATTAATTGATAAGCAGATTAGAATGATGTCAAAATTGATATTCACTATCACAAACATCATATTGGCAGATTAAAATTTAATTGTTGATGAAATTGATAATAGTGAAATAAAAAAATATATGGTAGTTCTTATTAAGATGTATTATGAAATTTATAATATCAGAAATAATTTTTGTTTTCTTTAATGTTTCGCACCTTTTTTTCTATACATTTCTGTTATGCTTTATGGGAAATGGTAGTTTTGGGATCGGATTGGATTTTAATTCATACTAAAATCTGTGTTAAGTAATTTATAATAATAGAAAAATCGTGTGCGTCTAGGGCCTCTCGACAGAAGTGATAACTTAAATTATTTTAAATTGAACTATTTAATATTGAAATCGCATAACTAAAAAAAAATATTTTATGTATATTAATATGATACTGTAATTATTATTGTTTATTTATTAATGATTTTTTTTATTCTCAGTTATAAGTGCTAATTATGTACGTTAGTATTTTGTGTGTGTACATTATAGTACCATTAATTTAATCCTACAAAATACGCCTATACTTTATACCGAAATATACCATATGTCGAAATAAGGTTAGTGTTGTAGGTTAGACTAAGAGAGGACTATGTTGCCTGCCGCTGCTGTATACGCAAATGAGCAAAATACACTGGCGCCGTCACGTATTACGTAACGAAGCGGCTTACCCTCCCATCATCACTTCAAAAAAAAAAAAGTTTGGCTTTGTATATTCGTGAAAACCGCCGTTAATATTGTTTCGATTTTGGAAAGTTGTTAGACGGGTATAAACAATATAAATTGTGCTTGAGTTGTATAGACTAAAATTTTTTAGTTTTTGATAGCATTATAATACAATTTGGAACGCCTTACATCGAAGTTATACCTCATTTAAACAGTTTTTATATTAAAAATTAAACAAATTTTATAAATATACAGTTTATTTCACTTGTATAAAACAAAAAGTTGCATTTAAATTTAAATTTCACGGCGATATGATGTGTTTTTAACATCATTTGATGGATTTGATGGAGTTAGTCAGAAGAAAAAAACCCGGGATAGTTTTGCTTTATCCAGTACGACAATAATAGGTAGAGGTAGATATGAGAGACGCAAGAGTAACTATACCTGTAACATAGGTCTATTGAAGGGAGAGCAAACGAATTCGCAGGCATCAGATTGTTATAAATATAATACTAATATTTTTATAGTTACTATCTGAAGAATACTATTGACAACTGGTGATAAAGTATTAACAATAGTTAAAAAAAGATACATTCTAAAAGTGTACTCACAACATCTTGTAAATTTAAGTAAAAATATGTCTGTACTACTGATTTAAACTAGTTTTATTCGCAATATACTTGGTTTTTGTGAAATGCAATCAATGATAAACAGATAAACAAGCAAAAAAAAATAGTTATATCTTCTATTACCTTAAAAAATATTTTTGATATATGTATATTTTTTTAATTTAATTTTTATCACTGCTTTCAAAAATTATAATTATAGCTTCCATATAGCCGATAGGTGTAGTAGCTATAAACCACATGTACCCATTGCCGGTAGACTAGATGGAACATGTTGTTGACGGTTTTGCAAAGCGCGCTTAATTTCCTACAGAACGTAATGAAAACGTAATAGCATCGGAACTTAACACGTTTCCGAAATTACATTCCAATTTCGTGGAAATTATGAGATCTCATCATTCATAGTTCTTTATATAATTTTAATAATTCTGTTATTAAAGTGTAGGCAGTCAGTTTTTCATTTTCAGAGTATATGAGAGTTGATTTTAAAATTTAAAATAGAACCTTTGTAAAAAATATAAGGCTGTCTTTTAGTTAAACTAAACTATACTTGTAAATAAAATCAATTTATTGGAAGGTTTCAAATATTATTTTGCAGGTTAGGAGCCGTCCACGACTCTTCTCCATCGACGTACTCTCTGAAAACATGCAAAAAGAGTGTTACATTTTATAAATGCATTGTATTGAAAACAAAAATAATCAAATTAAAAACTTTAACTTTGACTTTCAAAGTTGATATATTTTTCATTACAATTTAATAAGTGGAAGTGGAGTAATTAACGAAAAGCTATTTCTCTATCGTACATAAAGTAGATTCAAAGCCTAAAAGACTTTGCGAAGTGACATTTCCTTGTATCTCAAATGACAAGGAAAACAAAATGGTGGCTGCAAATATGTAGTAATATTAAGGCATATTAAAAGACACTAGTATAATTAGAATTAAGTAATGATAAGCGGCTATTGAAAGTATTCAAAGACTAAAGCTTCCTATTAAATTCAGCTTTCTTAAAACCTCTAATAATTTCGTATTGCAGAAACTGCAGTTACTTTCGGTGTTGTCTGTACAAAAACAAAAAAAAAATTATAATTGCATGTGTGTGTATGTATGTAGGCTGCTCGTATTTATGTGTGAGTGTTCAAACGTGCGTGTGTTAGAATAATGTAAATAAATGTATCAATGATATATTTATGAATTGATAGAAATATATATGTATTTGGCATAAGCTTATTTTTTAAATAAAATGTACATATCATTTATTTATTTGTAATTCATGATTGTATCACAGTAGCTCAGCACATTTATAATACTATAATCGTTGACTAGATATCAAGGCTACATTATCATTCATTTATTCTCATTTGTATGTAATATATTTTTTAAAGGTAATATAATAACATAATACACTTACCATTACAGCGACTGTATGTGTAGAGATGACGCAATGTTTTAAGGGTCTTACAAATCGATATTTACAAATATATACTTATTAAAAATAATATTTTATTAATTAATATCTTATTAATTAATATTCTTGTGAAATTAATATTCTTGTGAAATGTTAAAAAAAATAGATTACAAAATAACAATATTCTGAGCGTGTCTCTTTGCTAATTGGATGCGTATGTGTATTAAACGTTTTAATTAAAATCATGTCAGATGATAAATATTAACCTTTTATTTTTAAGTATTTTAAAAGGAAAACGAAATGAAAGTATACAGATTCTGGTTAAACTTTCTTTTACACTTACATAAGACTTAAACACTGCATAAGGCTAGTACATAAGCCTTATATACTACATAAGAGTAATACATAAAGCTTATAAACTACGTAAAACTTATACTTATGTATCGCTTATTATTTTTAACTTATCTAATCAGTTTTTGGCAGTAGTTTCTTTAAAGTGCGAATTGGAATGTGATTGGATTGAATTTTCGTATTAGTTAAAAATATTTTTAAGTTTAAGTGTAAACAACTAATTAATTATGAGAAATTGTCTAAGCCGCTAGTCACAATCAATTGTTTAAAATATATAGATAAAATAAATTATAATCTGCCAATCATAAATGCAAATGAAAATATAAATGAAAACAATATCGAAATTTTTAACATTTTTTTATAAAAATTCAGAATGTTCAGAATAGTCATTTTTAATATCCTTTCAAAATATTAGAGGTTTTTATGGAAAGTAATAAGACAAAGTATGTCTTAAAACGGTTGTGCAAATTCGTTTTATGTAAGGCTTAATCTTCTTTTTTTATTTATATATATATTATTGTTTAATGATTTACTATTCATTTGTTAATCAAGTTAATCTAGGTTTTTAAAATATCTAAATCTCTCGACTGTTTTAAGATTGAAATAAAATGAGTAATCATTTTCGTAAATTGAACTTAGTATTAGACATTAGTAGTAATTTTTTATTTTTTAGTGATCAATATGTTTTATTTCTTAATATTACTGTCTTTGGTCCAAAATAATTAAATTGATGTGTTAATATATTAATAAATTGACTAAATTGGTACAGCTGATTTAGCAGTAAAGTTGAAATCTTCTTAAAGTTAACGAGAGGCGATTTATCACTCTCGCAAACTTGAGGCTTTGATACTGGACTCTGTGATTAAGTGTGACAGCGTCGTATAGTTATATAGCTTTTATGATTATTACATTTTAAAACATTTATACAAAAATCTTTGAAAACTGCATCTACCAATCAGAATTCGAATTACTGTCTCTTAAAAACAATAGGCAGCAAAAACAACTAATTAAAAAAAAATACATTGAACATTCTCTTTAAGAAAATCTCATACAGATTTTTTTAAAAACCAATTTTTTTTATTTTTAGAAATGAAACTTCTTTAAAATGGTCTTAATTTGAAACTCGATGAAACGCAAATGCATACAATAAAGAAACAATCGCATTATCTAGAGCAATAAAGTAAAAATCAATATTTCTTCAGAACTAGTCAGACTCAAAACGAATACAAGAAATTTCCAATTACATCTCTAATTTTAGGTAAAATTTTAAAAAAATGATCTAAATATAACGCAACCTTTTTTTATCGTTAGGGAAGCGTGCCGCGACTGTGCCTTTATTACTATCTCCAAAACCCATTTATTCTTGGTTCACCCTATTTTAGTGTCGAATAGTTGAATTAAGATTCAATTAAGCAGTCACAAATGATCTATTTAATTCCAAAAAAATCCTAATTCCATGTTCTTGATATAAGTTAACTTTGATAACCCCATTTAATGATGCTTTACGAAAATATAATACCATCTTTCCGAATAACGTTAAGTAAAGAATGTACTACAAATAAATGAATTACACCAAATAGATTGATAGTGTTTAGTTCTGTTAGTAATGTGTCTTATGATACGGAAAAAATATATAATTTTGTATTATTATTACTGTCTTTGTTTATCTGTTACTGTCTGAGTGAGATGAAAACTAGAAGTAATAGCGAAAAGAAAAAACTTTAATTAAACCAGAACAAAATGAAGAAAATATTTTTTTACTAAGTCACACGTTAAAATAATAAATAATACAATTTAAAACAAAAAGACGTATTGATATAATTCAATTATTTCCAACGGCGTGAAGTTTTTGCAGCTATTTAATCCCGAAAATCTGCAGTAACTCGAACAAACTTATTCTTTGAGTGTTTTCATTGAATCAGGATGAGTTCGATAAATTCTGAATTCTATTCTCAATCATCAGGAAAAAAAAAGATTTTGTAATAAACTATGAATCAATATAATTTCAAATAAGGCAATGATATATTAGTAACATTGAAATGACATAAATGTGGTTTCTATAGACTGAGAAAATTATTTGTAATAAAGGCTGTATATTGTTTCTTATATTTATACAAAGGATAAATTAAATTCAATGTAATCTATTCTAGGTTATAATAATCCCTGCTTCAGATTTTAGTACCTTAGTGACAAATATAATAACCTAGATCATGTCGCCATTTTACTGAGCTAAGTGAAGTACCCTCCATCTGTTAAATAATTATAAAGGTTCTTAGGTACATGACTTATTCTATTAATCGTTTATTTAAATCTATACGTTTTATTATTATATATAGCCGCGTAAGACTCCATCACTTACATTAAGTTGGTACAGACACAGTCAAAGTCTAAAGGGAATACAACGTGAGAACCACATCCTTATTACTTGGCTAGAAGTTTGTATTAACAACGACAGTAAAAGTATGTGAGAAATATTTTTAACAATAACAAACAATTTACACAAGTGCCCTAAAATTTGTAATTTATTTGTTATTATCTTTAAAGCAACTTTAAAGATAATAAGAAATATACTTGACTGAATCGTGGTGATATTGTATTAATTAAAAATATACGTTTTTCACTTACACTTATAAACTTAAAATGAAAGTAGCTGAAACTAAAAAAAATAAAAATAATGATAATACCAAAACAATTATCAAAATATAGGTAACTAAGTAAGTTTTTAAAGAAGCAAAGCATTTTATATTCCAATACAGAAACCTTACAAAAAAAAATGTAAAACAAAACATAAAATAAAATTATAGGTAAAAGACACTTAGCAGGAAAATAGGACTTTTAATGAAACGTGTGCATAGATAATACGTAAAGATACTACAATCAAATATTTAAAAAAAACAATGTCACAAGCACAGGCATATTATTCTGTTGTAAGTCAATTAATTTGCTTATAAAATTATTATTTTTAAAGTATATTTTAGTATTTATTACAACAATTACGACTACATATGTATAGGTGTATGTATGTTGAAAAAATGCCCTTTCTGTATATGTGTAAGTGTCTATGGTGTTATCTATCTATCAGGATGCGCTCCAGACCGCGTCTTGTTTGCGACCGAGTGAGCAAACTCACTCGCGCCGAATTTGCAATTCGTTTGCGGACTACGGAATATTCCGCAACGACCATCTCTTTTGTGAATTTGGATCTGGCACTGCATATTTAGTTCGGTCACATAGCATTTTGTAGCTAAGCATTTATACGACTTTTTAGAAATATGACCTGGCGCGATGCAAACGTCTTACTAATATTGTAAATGCGAAAGTTTGTGATGGTATGATTGGTTAACTTTTCACACTAAAAAAACAAGATTTTGATCAAACTGTATAATATTGTAGCTTATATATTAGAATAACGAATAGGCTATAAAAATGTTATGAAAATGTAGGGTAGTTTTGCCATATAATAAACCATAATAATGATAAGTATTGATTTAATAGGAAATGGTCATAACCTCTGAAAGCTATCTTAACATGCGCTGCCTAAGGCGTACCATAGGATGATTTGTTAGATATATATTTATATATATTTAAAATAGCGACCTATAAATACAACAATTTTAATAAAAAAAAACACATTTCTGAGATTTCATTACATTGTTATAAAAAAATATACATTTATCGTTTTAGTATTTTATGTAGATAAACTTTAACTCTTATACAAACTTATTTGGATGGATGATTTCAAAGTTATCACTGCCTGCCTGCTGAGTTGACGCGTCTTCAGGTGGAGGTGAGGGAGCGGTGTAACTTGCTAATTGGCATTTTTATCAAGAAAACTACGTCGGCGAAGCCGCGGGCAGACGCTAGTTTATATTTTCCTCAACCCATGTAGTATTTTTCTTACAATAATTAATAAATACACATCCTAATAACCACGAATATGTATTATAATAATGTGTAATAATAAGTGTATTATGATATTATTTCATTGTTTGCAAGATAAAAACAAAAACAAAAATTAATTCTTAAAACATCTAACGAATTAAAATAATAATCCATATCATTTGTCTAATAGCAGAGACACAGAGATGTTCCAACTTTAATAACGCTCACAATTTTTCTATCCAAAGCTAGCTTCCTACACGAGCGAATTCAAGATTAACAATTGCCCTAAGTTGAGGAACGGGGAAATTAACTTTTAAATGTAAATTTTATGAGGAAGTCATAACGTGAAAGCTGCCGCGGTTAGCTCTGATTTATTACAGTTGGAATTGAAAGTGTTAAAGGAGTTGCAATCTGAAAAAAGTTTTAATAGGTACCTCTTTAAAGATATATAAATCAAGAGACTAAAGCGCGTTTAAGTTCGCAAACTGTCCAACATTTGGGATCATCTCCTCAAGTGTCTATTTAATGGCTATACTTAATTTCGTTAATCAAGACGGCATTTATTCACCCCAAGGTAGGTGCCAAATAGTTATATCCATCAGATTTACTCACCCTCACCTCCAAATTATCAGTAGTCATGTTAAAACTCGTAATTTTAATTGTAGATGATTTTAATAGGAATTGAATATTTATTTGAATTTCAACTCGATTTATTTATTTATTTATAATATACAACGAAATATCTCCAACCAACTAAATGTTGTTATTTCCAATATATTTACCAACTCATTCTTCACCGATCATATTTTATTAAAGTGAATAATAAAAGCCATAATAATGGTTCCAGACTGACAATACAAGTACTTGACCCGAGATGAACACTGGATCTCAGATCTTTGGATGATTAAGGTAAACGAAGCGATATGAGGTAGGGAAAGCAGTTTATTCTTTATCATATGCTCAAAAGTATATGCGAAGGGATATAAAGTCAAAAAGAAAAAATACATATTTCTGCTTACAAAGCTTTTACGATTGGCATGTGCCTTTAAAATTTAAAATTATTTTCAGCAAGAATAGTTTTCGTCTTGGTCACGTCATCTGCAAGAAATTTTCGATAAACCACAAAATGACAAAGTTTTAAGAATTTGGCATTTAATAATAAAGACTGAAAATAGTCCTATTTCATTTTCTGCAATAAAAATGTTGATGTAACACAAACATTTAAAATGTAACGAAGAAATCAAACACAACATCGTATATATTGTTGTTATTGTATCCATTAGTTATAGATCAAATAACAAGAACTCTACTCAGTAATTTGGCAACAGTTCTGTGTAGTTAGTATCGCGTTTCATTTGGGAGTAATAAGTTTTAAACTGTTCTAGTAAATTTTAAAACTCAATTTATCTTTTATAACTATACAAGGGAGACAATTTTGTATCCAATGAGTTGATAATTATCATAAGATTGATTATATTATTATAATATTTGGTAAATTATAGCATAGGAAGAGTCCTGAAGCCCAAATCTTCGTACGTCCTAGTCTGATAAATGTTTCTCCATTGCTCAGGAGTGACAACTAAATAAAATGGACAATTAACTTTATAAGATATTTAATAAAATAATTCTAGAACACATATGTATTGAATATCATCGATTAGAGTTTCTAAACTACGTGCCGGAAGTAGTCAACAGAGTCTTTGTATGAATTCTCTTAACTGACAGGATCCATTAACGATCATAACACTTGACATTAAAGTTACAATTAATATGCCTTATTACTTAAAACTTGTTGAAGGTAAAGTAACTTTTAATAAGAGTTTGTGGTCAGTAAGGGAGCTTTCATAACAGTTACAGGCTGCGCGGGTACGACGTGTAGTGTGACTTACATTAATATAAAAGAAAAATATCCTTCAGCTATAGTGTACAAGTCTCTATTAATGAAAATTACAAACGTGATAAAATTCGAAAAGGAATTGTTGGTTCTTTATTTTTGTCTTTATCGACGTCTTTATTGATATTTTTAATAATTGTATATAAAATGTCCATTTACCAACTTTCATTACAATAAATTTATCTTCAAAACATTAATGCACGAAAGACTACGAAGTAAATATAAATATTCCTAGTAAGAAATTACTAAGGAATAAGAACACGAAACTTGCTTATCCTATCGCTTTGATCTTAATGTGCTATGACTATTATTGTTTCTGTATAAGAAACGGTTCATTACAACTAAATAAAAAACTAAGATCTTGGAGACAAACAACTTTCAAGGAAACATTTTGTTTCGAAATTTATTCGTTAAAAAAAATACAACGCTCAATGCTGTTGTCTGAATGTTTATATAGACAGTAACAAGACTAAAGATTAGAAACATTATTAAAAGTAAGGTAAGGTATTTAAGATATTATTATAAAAAAATATAGTAGATCTTTATTTAAATTTAAAAGTTAGTAATTTGCAACAAAAGCGGATGTGCAAACGAAGCCAAAATTCAGATCATAATTCGAGATTGAAGGGGCTATCATCTTCGTCATCGTCAGTCTTATCATCATCAAGCTCGAGCTCCGATTCATATTCATATTCTTAGTCAGTAGAGAATAGGCTGGCTGGGGCCACAACAAATTCGCTGCAGTCATACACGCTTTTGAAAGTTATTGAAATTTCCATACCTATGTGTTCGTTTTGTCAATTTTGCGGGTAACCTATGGAGTTGTCACCTGATGTATAGACGATTTCATTTTTACGTTATAAAAGTACTGAGGGTTTTTCACTGTAATAATTAACATAAACACCTCAACCTTCACTTTGATGATGCGGTTCTTCTTGAGAAATACCACTTTATCACAGAAGTGACATAAATTCAATATCGTGGTTAGCGATTAGGGTTAACGATCTATTATTGTTTTCAAAAATAATATTTGGAATGCGAATATTTCGTACATATTTCACAAAAAACTCTATAAAATAACCAGCATATATTTTACAATCTCAGATTGCCAAATTAACCTCTTCCAGTAGTAAGAAATTAATGTCATTGGCACAAGTATCTTTAAATTACTCGAAAATTGCACTGGAACATATACACTTAATTTTATAACTTTAATTTTTATTATGCCGATTTTTAAATTGAGTTTTGTGTAATGGAATGTTTCAAGATGTAGCGTTTAAATTTCTGTTTATATTTTAGAAGCTTTATAAGATATAAAAACATATAGCTAAATTATTCTTAACGTGCGTGAATAATAAATTCTGTATGTTACTTGATATTTTTAAGAATACGTATATGTATTATTAAAGAATCAGAAAATCCAACTGATATATATTCTTTTATATGAATGTTTTATTATCTTAATAATTATTTTCGAACAATTTTAATATGAGCTTTATGTGCATGCCCTGAAATTACATACAATCAGTTGTAATCCGATTAAAAGTAGGAGTTTGTGTTAAAATCCAATAACCTACTAACGATGGTTTGTTAATATTTATTTACTATTTCAGAGAATGTAATACATGAATATCATTTATGAAAATTGTAGCCACAAATACCTATGACGTATATTTCGGGAAATTTAATAATGAAATTTATGACAAACTATTTTTTTGATAATATAGATAATATTGCATTTTAACCCTTTTTTAGACATATTATCATTGAAAACTTGTTTTGATTTCAACGTATATTTAATACTTTATATATATAATGTTGTTAGTATGTATTGCCTGTGTTAATTAGTCTATAAGCTTTTTATTGCAGTCAAAATCGAAATTAAACTAGTTCAGTTTATTTTAACCAATCTCAAATGGGATTGAACTAGTTATACGAACTGTTTCAAAAATAGATGTTTTAAATCAGAAGCATTTCTTTTTTCTGTGTCTAGGAATATGATATCTCAGAAAATAGAAATAAATTATAAATCTACTGTAATCTTATTCGCTACGGTACAAGAGATTTCTCGCAAATAATAAGTAACATGACAATATGCTTTAAAATTAAACGAGATTAATAAACGCTCCATGGTGTGTACTTGAAAAATTTTATTATGTATGCAATGAGGTTAGTTGTTTAAAATCTTAAAGAGAGTTTGTACATCTTTAACGTATACAAAGCACATAAATTCTTATATTTCCTTCAGACATATAAAAGTTTTAAAAGTATGAAACCAAATAAAAACTTCAAAGTAATATAGATGTGGGAGAATATAAATAATCCAAACCTAATTATAATAAGTGTAAACTATTTATTTAACAATAAACAAGAATGTTAACTTAATTTATAACAATTGTATAATTCAATAGTTAAGTATCAGTATTACAGCATTTAATCAAAACAATATATAGCTAATATTCATTATGTACCAAATTAATATATAAGATTGGCACATAGCTATAAGCATGAAAGTAATTAGAATATAACACTATAACAAATAATCATGATACCTGTATGAAGACAGTTCAGAGCACCAGCAAGGTGCCGTGTCCACAGACGAACAACTTCTGATCTGTCGATAGGGCGCACTTGGCCTTTTATCAACTAGTAAACCACTAACCGGCACAGTGGGAGACGAACACGTGATCAATAGATCACGTGATAATAATCTATACCAATGAAACTAGTAATCTCCCACATAGATGTAGATGATATTTTTATATAGTGCGTGTAAAGTTCATACAAGGGTATGAAAATAATAATCATCTTGATCAATAAAATACAACGAAGTTATTCGACGAAATTCTATCCTCGTCCGGGTGCGTATAGATGACTAAGGTTGTTACATAATATGATAACAATAGCTTTGTAATTTAAAACATCGAGGTTACACTCTTATTTAATTACTATGAATAATTGACTCTTGTAATTTTGTAGCATTCAAACACTATTTTTATTAATCATACTTGAAACTTTGTATAGTAAAGTATTTGGAGAATCGAAGGGAAAGGTTGTGATGTACTCTTGTACATCAACCTTGTACTCAACCTTCTTACTCCAACCTACCTTATGTATTCTTATACATAAGGTGGGTTGGAGTAAGAAGGTTGAGTAGGAAGGATAAAAAATACCGATGTGAGAAATGTGTATGGGGGGAAAATTAAGTTATATATGAAGAGTGAAAAGAGTCTTAGCAGATAGAAGTCGCCAGAGATGTTCTATAAAGAAAATTAAAGAAAATATTTCTTCGAAAATATATTATTTGGATACAGACAGATGGACGATGACAGGCGATGGTGACGCAAATACGTAAAATTCTTGATTTAATATATTATCATATATTACTATGTATTATAGTTACAGTTTTTATAAAAATAAAAAAGAGGTTGTGAACATTTAAAATATAATATAATTCAATATTTCACATTTTATTTTATGTTTATTTTGTAATTTATTCACACATTCATATTCAGTTCACGCCGCGATTTCCCCATGCTCAGAACTTATGAATAAGAACACAGAATGGGATCGAAACGAGTCGGTAAAATTCCGATAATATTTACGTGAGTCCATCCGGATAATTATATATAATAGTAATCGTGGATTACAAAAGTTTTAATACATTTATATGTAGAGTGAAAAGTTTAATAATTTCGAAGAAAGAATTTGAATTTTTTTTATTCCGAGTTTCATTTTATATTCTCGTCTTTGTGTTCATTTAATGTGTATTATGATCGTTAAAAAGTTTACTCATTTTTGTTGTTTCCAAGAAATTGAACTTTGTTTATCTTTTTTGCAAAAAAATAGAACATTACTGCCTCTTAATACGTAAACATGGAGGCTTTATAATAACATAATAAAAATATTGACTACGAAAAAGCATATAGTAGAGAATATAATAATATAATATGTACTTATTTTATTCTTAGTTCGATATTGGATATATTTTGTTTTATTATAATATCATTATTAAATTTTTATTTGTTATGTATTTCATTATCATGTCAACATAATTATTTATTATTAATTTATGTACACACGGAATATAAATAAGTAAAAAAAACACAAAGAGTAGTTCGTACAAAGGCACTGCTTATTTCATATTGAAATTTCTTCCAGCAGACCTGTTTTTTTATTGTTTTTTAATTATTATTCTTGCTTTTAAATTCATAAATGTCAGTATTATTATCAGATGAATCAAATGATTGATTTCATTCTAGCAAATCATTACTATATCATAAAAAAAAATTGGAGCCAATACATTTCCTTGTGGAATTCCACTGATATTATATCTCCAGTCTGAAGATATAATACTAGGTCCACGCAAGCGGGGTTAGCCTCGCGACGCAGACGAGCGTACCAATGTCTAGAGTTAAATATTGATATTTATTTATGGATAAAAATGATGATTTGATGTCAATACTTGTTTTGAGCAAATTTATAATTGCAAATAATATAAATAAAGGGAGAAATGGGGGAATAAGCGAAAAAAAATAGTTTAAAAAAATAAAAAATCGAGAGGAGTTGTTTACTGGTTGAAAGCACGTGAGACGCCTCTGAAGTAGTGTAGTAGGTATGGTCGCGCGCGCCAAACAAAAACATTCTATATGTTAACTATATGGGACACATTTTATCAATTATCTCAAAAACTACAATTACGATTTGGCTGATTTTTAATCCAGACCGGGTTTTGTTTATTATGCGCATATCTGCAAAATTTGGTGCGTGTAGCTCGTAAATTGAAGGAGGAGTAGGGTAATAAAGTGTTGAAAATTTGAGTAGTAAAGAGCTGTGTGTGAACATACTAGGTCCACGCAAGCGGGGTTAGCTTCGCGTTGCGTCGCGTTGTATATATTAACTCTATGGGGTACATTTTACTAGGTCCACGCAAGTGGGGTTGGCCTCGCGACGCACCGCGCGCGAAATAAAAACGTTCTATATGTTTACGATATGGGACACATTTTATCAATTATCTCAAAAACTACAATTACAATTCAGCTGATTTTCAATCCAGAACGAATTTTGCTCATTATGCGCATATGTGCAAAATTTCGTGCGTGTAGCTCGTAAATTAAAGGAGGAGTAGGGTAATAAAGAGTTGAAAATTTGAGTAGTAAAGAGCTTCGCTTCGCTCAGCTCAACCATACCCAAGCCCAAATATTATATTAGATTTGATAAACCACAAATCTTAGCTAAGAAACCCCACTACATACCAAGAATGAGTCGCGAGGCTATTGAAATTAAAAAAATTGCCTAATTTCAATAGAGATGATGGTTGGAGCCTTTCTAACACCTGGTACCCACTCATAAATACTGTAAAGTCTCACTTCTATGACCGCACTGTCAGACCTCAAGATACAGTTAGTGCGTTTTGTCTACTTCCCGAACTCTATGCCATCAAACTAAGGAACCGTTAGAAGTAGATGACTAATTAACTGACTTACTGACAGACACTTATATCTCGTCTTCCCGTGAACACGATTGCTCCAAAGCAATGCAACGAAATTATATGCGAGTTTTAATCTGTAAAAAACATTTTTATTTCAAATGTGTACTCGTGAAAATCTAAGAAGATACAAAATTTTATGGACCTTATTTTAAGGTAACCTAATAAAAACGAGTTAGTACATGGTAGATATGACAAACATGAAATTTTATTGACAATTTCAAATATAATATAATGCTAGTTGTTATCCTTATTTATATATTATTTAGGGCAGTCCTCCTACTACAATCACTACTAATACTACAAGGAATGAATCGTATACCTGTATTTGCATTTCATTATAGTTTGTATTTCATTATTCTTATCTTAATTTTTTTTATTATTATTATTATCATTATCATTTTCATTTCATTATTATAATTTTTTTGGTTCGCAAAGTACAGCAAATTAAAAATGCATCGGATTCGTTTTTAATTTTGTCCGTTTTAGAGATTCTACCACCAACTCTGTTTATTTATTTGAACTTTGCTTCGTCTACTCATTGAAGTTTCTTATGTAAGGTTAATTACAAGATATTATATATATTAAGATGTATTTATTTGTTATTAAAAACTATGTAATATACACTCATTGTTACATCATACATTAATATAAGAATTAGTTAGTTTCAGTTCATTATTTAAGTTTGGCAGAATAGGAATGGACAAGTGCTTATTGACATTTTAAAATGATGTGATAATGTGGGTATTTAATTCTATTCTTGACATTTGTACCGAACGGTTGTTTGTGAATAAAATAGTTGAATATCGTATCAATTGAAGTTTAATTGAAGAAAATAAGCATAGATCCTTTCATCGCAGAAGTGGGATAAGGCTATTGCGCCCACAATTTTTAGTAAATATTACCGATAGAAAAATAACCTTGTGTTATAAGTGTTACACAGGTATTGTCGGTAAGTTATCTGAATAGCAATGAATAAAGTCAGTGAGAAAAGCAAGTGCAAGCAGCGTAAACGTCGCCGTGACCGAAGCGGAATGCGTGAACAGCCTACCAGACGTCGTGATCAATCAAACCGAAGTCGCAGCCGTGGCCGATATCGCAGTCGAAGCAGCAGTTGTAAGCGACAGGATCGACGTTGCCTCAGCCGGGATTCGGATTGCAGATGCAAAAGGAACGGCCGCAGCGGACGCTTAGAATCTAGCAGCGAGCGTCATACACCTCCACTTTCTGGCCATCGACGTCAACGCCTTCGCCGGGGCTCTGATGGCAGAAACAGCAGGAGAGGCCGCAGTGAACGATTAGAGTCGAACAACGAGCGTCATACATCGCCACCTTCTGGCCATCGCTGTCGCCGCCAACGTCGGGGCTCTGATGGCAGACACAGCAGAGGAGACGGCAGTGGACGCTTAGACTCTAGCGCTGAGCGTCATACATCTCCAGCTTCCGATCATGTGAGTAATACAAATGTTCTTAAAAATGACACACAAACGTTTCTGGCCTCATTAGCAGAAGTTTTAACCAAAAGTCGACTACAGGGTAACAGATTTCCTTATGCTGGGTAATGTCATTCCCGATTTCGACCCTATGGTTAAGAGCCAGACCATATTTATGTGGATCAGTAAGGTTGAGGAGTGTGCGAGGCTTTACGATTGGAGGGATGATCAGATCATTCACTATGCTTTGCCTAAACTGACAGGGGTTGCGAAGACATGGTACAAAGCTCTCCCAACTATGTCGTATTCATGGTCTGAATGGAAAACCAAGTTAGAGGAATCATTTCCATGTAGCGAAGACGACGCTGAATTATTAACCGAGATGCTATCAAAACGTGTTAAATTTAACGATTCTTTATAACATTATTTTTATGAGAAAATTAATTTATTAAATAGATGTGAAATACAGGGTAAACGAGCGGTAGATTGTTTATTGTACGGTATTGAGGATCGATCCTTGAGATTAGGTGCTAAAGCTGCGAAGTGTCAGGAACCAGAAAAAGTTCTAATATATTTTCAATCAATTAGACAGCAACCCCGCGAACCTGAAAGAACGAAATTAACTACGAAAAACGTAACAACACTACCACCTCGTTGTCTATAAATAGTTCTAATAATAACAACGAAACTAGGACTAGGAATAATACGTCAATTGTATGTTTTAATTGTAATGAAGCTAGGCACTTCAGTTCTAGATGCACGAAAAAGATATTAAAATGTAATGTTTGTAATAGATTAGGTCACTTGTCTACTAATTGCCCTAGATTGCCTTCTAATTCTATTAATAAGGTCGACAAACCTACGGATAAAGACGTGATGCGTATCGAGACAAATATGACTGATGACAGTAAATATTTAATTCTATTAAAAATCAATGGTTATCTTATTCAAGGCTATGTAGATTTAGGTAGTCAATGTACATTAATTCGTAACAGTGAAGCAATTAGGTTAGGAATCGCGTGGATTGATAATAATTTACCAACCATGAGGGGTATAGGTAATAGTATAGTAATGCCTTTGGGTGTCTCTAACGTCATGATTGAAATTCAGGATATTGTAGAAGAAGTCAATGCGTATATTGTTGACGACAATATTATAAAATATTCGGTTCTTATTGGGCACAGTTTCACTGAGAAACCAGGTATAACCATTATTAAAGCTACAAATTCCTTAATGTTTACCCGAGATCGTACAGTTAAATTGCAATTAAGTTTGAAAACAGATGTTATTTTACCTCCTAAGAAAATGTTTACGTTATCATGTATTTCCGCAAATAAGTATTCGGGTTCGGTTCACGTTAGTGGGTCTATACGGGGTACGTTGAAAAATTAATATTATTTTATTCCGGGTGAGTATAATATAGATTGCGGCGAAGGTAAAATACTGGTGCAAAATTTTAGTGATAATACGATTTTTTTAAGGCAGGGTTCACTTGTTACACGGGCAGTTTGTATCGGAGATCACCTGAGCATAAATTTATTAGATGTTGATAATCCTGAGACAAGTTTAACAATTAATTACGGGAAGCAACTTAACGAGGATGAAATTAGCATACTTAAAGGGTTACTTAAAAGTTATGATACCTGTTTTTCAGAAAATTTCAAATGGAAATCGATTTGAATGATACGCATCCAGTAGTTTACCGCCCGTACAGACTCTCTTTTCCGGAACGCCGGATAGTTCAATCCATGATTAAGGTGATGATTGATGCGGACATAGTATGTGAGTCCAACTCACCTTATGCCAGCCCGGTATTATTAGTAAAGAAAAAGACAGGCGAAAGCAGATTATGTGTTGATTATCGTGCTTTGAATAACAAAACCAAAAAAGAACACTACCCATTACCGCTTATCGATGATCAGCTAGACAGATTAGCGGGTAATTCTTTATTCATAAGTCTCGATCTTGCATCAGGGTATTATCAGATCCCAGTAGTAGTAGAGCCACAGGATAAAACCGCGTTTGTGACACCCGATGGACAGTACCAATTTAAACGTATGCCTTTTGGGTTAGCTAACGCTCTGTCAGTTTTTCAACGGACTATGAATAAAATATGTTCAAAAGTTAATTACATAATAGTATAAATGGATGATGTGTTGATTCCTTCAGAATCTTTCGATCAAAGAATGAGAAGACTAAAGGAGGTACTTCAACTTTTAAAAGATGTAGGACTTACCTGAAAAATAAATAAATGCAGCTTCTTTTGTACTGAATTAGAATTTTTAGGATTCCATGTGAGTGGACAAGGGATACGTCCAGGAACGCGAAAGACGTTAGCTATTGATAACTTCCCAATTCCGCGGAACGTGCATAATGTTAGGCGGTTTATTGGGTTGGCTAGTTTCTTTCGCCGATTTGTTAAAGACTTTGCACTTATCGCCCGCACATTGACAGATCTACTAAGATCCAAATTTGATTGGAAATGGACGGTTGAGCAGTCAGAATCGTTTGAAACATTGAAAGCAAAGTTAGTTGAACGTCCAATATTGACTTTATATAATCCTGATTTAGAAACTGAAATGCACACAGATGCATCAAAATTAGGTATAGCTGGAATTCTTCTACAAAGGGGTACAGATGGTTTACTTAGGCCAGTAGCTTATTACAGTCGTAAAACTTCAGCCGACGAACAAAAGTTTCATTCTTTTGAATTGGAAACTTTAGCTGTTGTCGCATCATTGAATCGCTTTCGGGTTTATCTGTTAGGGATAAAATTCAAAATAGTCACTGACTGTAATGCGCTTCGTACTACGCTGACAAAAAGGGATCATATTCCACGAATTTCACGTTGGTGGATTTAATTTCAAGAGTATAACTGCGAAATCGAGTATAGACCGGGTTCGAATATGGCTCACGTAGATGCGCTTAGTCGTGGACCTGTCGATGAGCCCACCGATATGGACACTGAACACGTTCTTGATGTTTTAAATGTAGATGTTTGTGACTGGATTGCTACTGTGCAAGCTGACGATAGTGAGATAAAGCATGTGAGAGACATATTAGAGGATGAAAAGACGAAATTTGTAGCTGATGTGCGTAATAATTATCAGTTAAAGGGTAACTATGTGTACAAAATTTTAGATGAAGGATTGCGATGGGTAGTTCCAAGGTATTGTAGGTGGCAAGTCTTGCGAATGAACCATGATGATGTGGGTCATTTTGGTTTCGAAAAAACTTTGAATCGCATTAGAGCCACATTTTGGTTACCAAAAATGCGTAAATTTGTTAAGAAGTATGTCGCAGCTTGTTTAGAGTGCGCGCATCATAAGACGCCTGGGGGAGCCAAAGAAGGAATGCTTCACCCCATACCTAAATTGGACAAGCCATTTCATACACTTCATGCTGATTTTTTGGGCCCGTTTATTCGCTCAAAGGGGGGTAACGTGTACCTACTCGTTATTATAGACGCTTTTACGAAATTTATTAATATTCGAGCCGTAAGAGATACGAAATCGATTACGGCAATAAAAATATTTAAAGAGCATTTTAGCTATTTTGGAGTACCCACTCGTCTTATAACGGATCGCGGTACTTGTTTTACAAGTGCAAAATTTAAAGATTTTACTAATAAATTAAAAATGAAGCATATTCTGAATGCAACCCCAAGAGCTACCCCAAGAGCGAATGTACAGATCGAGAGATTTAATCGGACCATATCTGATGCGCTCAGTGCAAAATGTCATGGCGGAAATGATAATATATGGGACGACTATATCGGAGAAGTTCAGTTAGGTATTAATACAATTGTAAACAAAACAACAGGGAAAAGCCCATCAGAGTTACTATTTAGATGCCGATTGATGAATGCGGCTGAAAACCTTTTGGCAGACGCAATTATTGAAACAACTGAACGAATCGAGGGTGATGCATTAGATAGGTTAAGATCAGATGCTAGGGAGAGAATAGAAAAACAACAGGTATATGCTAAGAAACAGTTTGATAAACATAGAACTAGTCGGAGGCAATATAATGTAGGTGATTTGATTAGGATAGAAAGAACCATAATAGACAAAAATCACGTCGGGAAATCACAAAAACTCATCCCTAAATTTCAAGGTCCCTATAATATTGTTAAGATATTACCCAACGACAGATTTCTCGTTGAAGATACTCCATTAACAAAAAGAGGTAACAAGAGGTATGAGAATGTTGTCGCGTTAGATAAAATTCATCCCTGGATGACTTTTTTTTGTGAGGGTCCAGAGGGTTAGAAAGTTAGAGGAAGAATATTAAAAAATAAAACTAAATAGTAATAATAATAATAATAAAAAGATATAGATATTGAAATATACGTATGTTATGCAAGAAATAATGATTTGAATATTTACGCTGATTATTTTCTGTTGATGAAATTTCCCCGATAGTATTGATTACAAGTTGTGTGTGTCATTACTAAGAACATTGACTTTTTTTAATGTATACTTAAAAACATATGAGCAATCAATGCAGACCATGAATGATTGCAAGATAGTTAGTAAGACCTGAGCGTAAATTTGTCATGACTGGTCAGTGCAGACAATGAATGGCACCATGATAACGGTGTCGCACAGAAGACCTTAGACTGTGACTAATTGCGCAAGAAATAGAAATAGAATAAGATTGTTGAAGTTATTATGTTAATCAAATTGAATTATGATAAAGATTTGTGATCAAGACAATTATGTAATAAATATATTGAAATGAACATGATATATGTATATAATATAGTAAAATAATTAGAAATGATGTTATTGAACAATGATTAGCTTGAAGTGAAATATATTGATATAGACTATAATATTCACAGGCTATACTTAATATGAAATCAATTAATTTAAATGATTTTTTTTTTTGTATAAGTTTTCGGAAATTATTAATGTTGTGTCGAAAGCTGTGTTACGGGTTGTAATCTTGTTTTCTCGGCTTATTTTATGTATGTTCTATATATTATAATTGATTGTAAAGCTTGATTAAGTTAATATTGTTATACCGACTTTTGTTTTATATCTAACATAATACGGGCAAGTGGGAGGACCCACATAGATAGGATGGCCGAGCTGTAAGGTTAATTACAAGATATTATATATATTAAGATGTATTTATTTGTTATTAAATACTATGTAATATACACTCATTGTTACATCATACATTAATATAAGAATTAGTTAGTTTCAGTTCATTATTTAAGTTTGGCAGAATAGGAATGGACAAGTGCTTATTGACATTTTAAAATGATGTGATAATGTGGGTTTTTAATTCTATTCTTGACATTTGTACCGAACGGTTGTTTGTGAATAAAATAGTTGAATATCGTATCAATTGAAGTTTAATTGAAGAAAATAAGCATAGATCCTTTCACTTATTACTGAGAAACAAACAGCAAAAACATGTAATAAAGAGTATTTTTTAAATTTAGAATTTATTAATAGCATTAAAGAATAATATTCAAATTATTTATTTATTTTTCCGTCACATATACTTATTAACTTTTAAGGCGATGAGGGCAATCTTTGATATTTAGTGGGTAGATATAACTCCCCGGCCATCACCTTCTTGGCCGACGGGGTAAAGATTCCAAAAAGGTTCTATATTGAAGAGGTTCATTGTTTAAACCAGCTTTTAGAATTCAAAGATTATTCAGTCTTTGATTTTGTTAACTTAAGTTTAGATATCTCATTCATGATATAAAACTTAACAGAACAAATATTTTTCTTTTTAGTGTTCAGGTGATTCCATTTGCATTTTATTTAATTGATAATAAAAATATATTGATATATATTTGAGTTCGTTACAATACATTTTGTTAGTAACATCATAAGAGTTCACGTACAAATTAATATCATCGGGGATGTTTGTATTTCGTACACTATAAGCTTTTTATTTTCTTCGAAATCAACTAAAAACTTTTACATTTACTATATAGGATTCATTAATTTATTTAAACAAAAATCAAAATCTCATCTATAAAATACTGAGAGTAAGAAATAGTTTAAGAACTCTAAGGGGAATTTAATCAAAAGGATTTGGGATTATCGAAGTTACAATTTAATTAGAAGAATTTAATCTACCCAAAGATTATTGGGCATGGGCGTTAATAGGCTTTATATTTATTGACGTGAAATACCTTAATAATATACCGTAACGGAATTAAAGTTTATTTTCTTCAAGTTTCAATGATGAGATCTTTTTATAAAATGATATCTTCGATTTATTTTGATGAAGTCTGGATGCGTTTAACTAAAGTAAGGATATTATTTTAAACTATTCAATAAAACCATTTTTACTGGAGGTTTTTTAAGGTAATCGTGGCCGTAAGTCCTTATATAAACGTTGATGGTTTTGACAGTTTTTTTCACGCGTCGCTGTAATTCTGAAAATGTATTAATTATTATAATAAAACAAACTAATCATTGGTACAAAGAGATACCTCGAGATATGGATCAGATTATTTGCGAGCTAGATTCAAACAAATTGATGTACTCAGGCTCGCCAATCAATACATATTTGAAAAACTTATATGTGCTCATAAGAAAATCTATAAATTTGTTAAGGTGGTAGATGTAATTTTAATACAAGGATGAAACAATCAATTTAACTGTCAATACAATTAGCAAGAATTGAATAGTTCTTTTATTAGACAATGAATACCTTTTTACAACACGCACCCAGAAAACGAATTATTGACATATGAAAAGTAAAAAATATGTTAAAGAATTTTTATGTGCTAACAGATATTTTGATATATCGCAATATTTAGATCGTAATGCACTCTAGGAATGAAGCCTATTCTGGAAGGATTTTTCAATTTTATAACAAATTGTAATAATGTTCAAGTTTTGTAATAAAAGAGGACAAGCAAGTAGAATTTCTGTCGCCGACGTTTTTCAGGACTGAAACATATATCTCTTTGAGCCTGTGCTAGCTTTGATTATGGAAAAAAGTTATGAACTTATTTACAATGAAATATTTATTTCATTTTATTATATATAAGAAATAAAATTGGGATGTATAAGAGAATCTCTGTAATAAGCGAATAATACTATTTTTTATGGAAATGCCTGGGACTAAAATAATTTACAAAATTTATACAAAAAATTGAACAAATATTCAAGGGAAAAACAAACAAAAATATAGAACAAAGTGACTATAAATACTTTTAGTAATAATCATTATTAATGTCAAAATACCGTGCACATTGAGAGAAACTTATCTGTTAGTTTATGTTTAACATTATTAAATGCATTTTAATAAATTTGGTGTGCTCCATACTTACTATTCCAATCAACATATACAATAATTTTGATTCTGGAAAATTCTTTTATTATGATTGAAAAAAGAAGAACTAATTTAGAATATAATTCCAGTGCAAAAGGTTTTTGTTTTCGAATAAAAAAACACGACTGATTGTTTCCACGAGTCAATTAAAATCCGTAGAATTACCGTTGTTGTAATGTGAGCTTACAATTTGGGCCTCAAAAATTAACATGCATTGGTTTTTAAAACAATTTATATAAATATCATCATCATTGAACATTGAAATCATAAATATTAAAAAGATTCCACAATCAAATTGTCTATAATTATATTGAGCTAATTATATATTGATATATATATAGTAAGGAAGCAAAATTATACTTTAATGATAATTTAAACAAGATCGAACATCAACGATAAATAATTATAATTGCAATATATTTTAATAACTAAATATTTCTTTTGTTGAGAATCTCTTGAAGTTTCATTATTTTTTGTTCAAGTATATTAAACAATCTGGCAAATGATTGAGCTGAGCGAAGCGAAGCTCTTTACTACTCAATTTTTCAACTCTTTGTTAGCTTCAATTTACGACCTATAAGCATGAAATTTTGCACAGATACGCATAATGAGCAAAACTAGTTCTAGATTGAAAATCAGCCGAATCGTAACTGTAGTTTTTGAGATAATTGATAAAATGTGCCCCATATAGTTAACATATAGAACGTTTTTGTTTCACGCGCGCGACCATTCCTACTAAAGTACTTCAGAGGCGTTTCGCTTATTCTCCCATTTCTCTCTATCCTTTTCGATTAATTTGATTTGTAATTATAAATTTGCTCAAAACAAGTATTGACATCAAATCATCATTTTTATCCATAAATAAACATCAATATTTAACTCTAGACATTGATACGCTCGACTGCTTCGCGAGGCTAACCCCACTTGCGTGGACCTAGTGTGTTGAATTCTAGTAATGGACACCTTGTAGAACATCTTTCTTAAAATATTACTCATAAGTATTGATACTATATTCAAAAACATATTTTTGAATATAGTATCAATAAAAGAAACAGAAATATACCATCTATTTCAATTACATCCAATTTCAATTTACAACTATTTTTATAAGAATATTCTTAGTTCAAAAGTCATTATAACAACTTACTCGGATTTTCGCTTCTTGTACTAAAGATTAAAGCAGACGGTTTATCGTTATTAGAGGTTAAACCGTATTTAACACAGGATATCGTTATATGGCATCATCTTAAGTAAATACATTTGTAAAATATAAAATTCATTATAACGTCTTAATTTATATCTGAATGAAAAATAAATTCGTTAATATACATTGCATTATACATTCTTGGGTATGAAACCACAACCATCTGTGTTAGAAAGCTACTCTGTGATGATGGCTGCGAGCGACGAGTAGTAACCTTACGTTACGCCTTATTTTAATAGTACTACTTTAAAAATAATAACATCTTTTACGCTGTTGAGAATCTCACTTAATTACTTGATGTTTTGATTTTGCTCAGCGTCTAATAATACATTTTTCTGTCCGTGCTCGCTTATCGATACTAACTTACAATACTTATTATTAAAACCAAAAAGTTCAATTATCGAACTTAAAAGATTCTTTGATTATTAATGAAGTCATTTGATACCAAACTTGTCATTTGTAATTTTGACTGCTAATGGTATATATTTATTAAACTTTGTTTAATAGAATACAACTGTTACTATAATATCTTAAGCGGATACAGCAGCTTCAGACCGACCATCAGTATTTCCGTTAAGGCTTATTCGAGTTTCGCTTCACTATTTGCTGAACCAAGCTCTCAACTACACTGACATTCAATTAAACTAACTGCTCCACTAAGGTTTATACTATATATGTATTCAGTCCTGATACCTTAGAATAAATGATTATTCAGTTAACGACCCTGAGAATACTATTAATGTTTGCAAGGATCCTGTTTAATACCCTAAATTATTATTACTTTGATTGACTATTCATTTTAATTCGCATCGATTAATAAAAATATTATTGTTAAAAAAACACCTTTAAAAAATGCGCCAATATTCACCAAAAAAGGATTTTTTTTACAATCGTTTCACACCCTTTCCTTAAAAGGGCACTTCATTAATATCAGTGTACAGACCGATACACTGACTGACTATATATATTTATATAACTGACTATAGTATATTTAGTTCGAATTGTTAAAAAATGTTGACGGTGATATTGAGCAAGTAGTGAAAAAGAAACTCTTCCAACTTCCAACTGACTGTTAGGTCAAAATAGTCAAGATATACAAATTGTAATCGTGTCCCTATCAACTAAAAAAATTTTTAGAAACTTCTCTCGTTTGAACTCGTTTCACTAAATAAACATAATACTTTAAATACACCTGCAGTCAAGAGGTAAAAGTGCTTACGTAAGACCATGAAATGGTCATCAGCAAATGAACAAACGAAATGTCAAGCGAGTCTAGAATTTTTGTAGATTATAATGACGCTCCAGAATGCAGTATTTAGTAATTAAAATTTTAAATAAAACTAGATATTTAAAAAATAAATATAAAAAAGTGCACAACAATTGAAGTCAAAAGATTTGTAAAAAATTGTTTAATAAAATTGTTAAAACAAAAAAAATATGAATTTATTGATTTCATTGTTAAATTTTACGAATCTTTTATTATCTTAAATTGTAAAGAAAACAATTGAAAATTATAATCTAATACATTATAATCATAATTGCCGTCTGTGGTTAGGTGGTAAAGGAGTCTGATCATAAATAATGTTTCTCCTTCCGTCGGTCTCTGGTCGTACATTAAGTATGTCATGTACAAGTGTCGCCGGAGCAAGGTGAGAAAGTTACGCAGTAGAGGAACATAAATCAGCGGAAGGAGTCTCGGTTGGCAGTTTGGGAATAGTTCCGTCACCTGACAGCGAATGATATTCAATTACGAATGTTACAAAATAATAAAAAAATGATTTTTATACTTTATTGAGAATTATTGAGTTAAACTGTAACTGTAAGTTATCAAAAAACCTAATATGAAACATTATATTATAATACTAAATGATCATATTTATTTTTAACTAATCTCTCATTTGAACTTGTAAACTCACAAACTAAGTGATTAAATAATACCAGATATATGGAACTATGAATGGATATACAGATAGTAGATATGTAGAAGAATAGGTCAGATCGTTTAGGAGGAGTTGAGCTACAAATGCTGTAAATGAAAAATTTTATGTATCAGATATATACATAGAAGCATATGAACCAGTATCTTCAGATTTATAATTTGTAAAAAACTTAACGTAATTTTTTTTCATGAATATTTTGCATTTTAAAATTAAAATACATAGGTTATTTCTCATTTAAAATATATTGAAATATAGATTTTGGATATAGTTAAAATATTTAGATTATTTATTGCTGCAGTATTTAAAGTAATATTTTTCAATTTATATTTTCTCATACTTTCTCATAAAAGTAAACTCTTATTTCAAGAAAATATTTTACAAACGAACATACCTATTTTCACCACTAGCTAACCTGAATAGTTTTGTTTCAAATGAAATTTCTAAAATATTTTAGTTTTATCGCAAAAACAATTTTAAACCCACGTTCACGTATTTCTTGCTTTTCAAAACTAAGGCTGAAATATCGAGTCAACAATTAATCGAAATCATTTGAATTTGAATACCAAATATATTTATTTTAAGATGAAAAAGACAGACATACTGGCGTCCATAGAAATCCATATACAGAATGAACTCGTACGTAAAAATAATACTTACATATAAATAAGTAGAAGCTTAATACTTGTACCAATTAATTAATTTGTCAACTGGTTACAGAAATATAATCAATGGCTGATTGTAAAAATTTGGCTATAACGAAGAATATTTTGATAAACCATTTAAGTTCAATGTCTCAATTCTTAAAGAGCAGTTTTAGTTGCAGTTAACACAAAATCATAAAAAATTCAAACACTTTTTATTAAACAAAAAATCTTGCTAACTTCAAGTTTATCGTCCGTTCTCTAAATAGAATAGGTAAGCTCTTTATGATTTTCATTTGTTTTGCTTTATTTACAGTATAAAATCTTGAAGAGAACTGTATTTGGAATTATTTTTACTGAATTCTTTACATCGGAAAATTCAATAACTATGAGTATTACCCATATTAATAACTCAGTTGTAAAGTATTATAACATCAATACAGCCAAAAAAAGTTTCCTTTATTATAAAAATAATCACCCTCTTGTCAAAATTAATCTTAAATTTATATAAAAGGAATATTTAGCGAAAATGCTTCTAGCTGCTAATTTAGATTGACGTTTTTGTGCCAGAACTCAAGACAGGCGCTTCAGGTTTATTAAATATAAACGGTTTATATCATCGTATTTTTTTTTAAATAACAGTTATTTGTTTCCCCCATATATAAGTTAATATTCAGATCTCCATATATGATAAAAGTATTAAAAGCCTATAAGATTTTAGAATCTTCGGATAGCAAGTTTATTGTAGGAGTTAACTCTCTTTTCTACTATTTTGTAAATGTTGAATAGTTTAAATAGTTGGTAATTCTAAATTAGCCTACTGGCAACCAAGACCTAACGTTGTTCCATCTTAGAAAAGTTATTTTTGATTAAATAATAAAAAACATCATTGCAAAAATCAGATCCAGTTAGAAATGCCAAATTTTCGATCACCTAATAAACCTTTTTTGTAATACTTTCCGTCGTGCCTGGTGTATTAATCAAGTCATTAACTCAAAATATTCATCCAACCCATCCATCCAATTTTATGTGATGTCTAATTCTGATTCGATTTCTTTTTGTTTATATCATATTTAAAGTTCTTGTAAGTATTGAATATTCAGAATTTTCTTTGTTCCTGTCTGAAAGTAGTATACTTAGTCCTTTTGAATTTAGCTTTCTTTAGGAAACACTGCGTTCATGAAGTTATAATGATATTCGTTTTGCCATCGATAATACACAAACGAGATTCTTGACACTGCCAAGATTTTTTCAACGATAGTTCTCTTTGCCGTCTGTACAAATATTACACAAAGTGCTGTTTTATATTTTCTTTTTGTCTATCTTTATAAATTCTTTTACTATTATATTTACTTTTATAGTTACTATTATATTTACAATATAAATTCTGTTATATTACAATGTAATCTCTAAAGTGTCAAGATCAAGGAATATACTACTCTCTAACGAGAGGTCAAGATTGTCACACATAAGTATGACGATGTAAACAAGGATCACTCTAAAAATGTATATTTTAGATTTTAGTGTGTTATATTGCCATACTAATTGGAAATATTACAATATTTTAAACAAAGCAAGTAAACCTATTGAGCTTTACTTCAACATTCTTTTAAACATAACAAGTTTATTGGGTTTAAAAAATTAAGAGATTGTAATATTTCCATGATCCAATATATCAAATATAAGTCATCAAACTCATAGATGATTATAGGATATCGCAAACCGTAGTTTGTACAAATTGTTACTGTAATTATTGGTTTTTATTTATTAAGTTTCACATTCCCTCCAACTTGGAACAGGTGATATTTAGCTTTTTATAGTAGTAATAATTTGTTTTTAAAAAAAAAAGCTATATGTATATATTTTTAACAATCGTAATGAGTAATAACAACCTGTAAATTAATAATAAAAACAAGCAAAAACATTTCTTAAACTTTAAAACATTGTTAAGAAACTTTCTTTGGATCCCACAATATTTCTGAATATTTAGAGGATTCTGCGCCAAGGGTATGAAGTAATCATTGCCAGGCTACATCAGCTTTATAATAGAAAGTTTCATATAAAAGTAAATTACAATTAAGAATTGGATTTTGACCCTACTGCCTCTTGTATCTTTTTTACTACTTCTTTTTTATTAATATAGAATGTCACCATAATACTAGTTCCTAAAGGAGGACAGATATAACGAGAATCAAATGTCTATACATGTATTTTTATCAGACTCTGCACACGGCTTTGCCTGCATGGTATGGTGACAGAAAATAGAAGGTACCCTATATTCTATCCCAGGCTCCAGACTACTTGTATCAAAAATCATCATAGAACGGCTCGGCTTAGCCAAAAGACATACATTTACTATAAGTTTAATTAATATATAAATACAATTAATAAAAGTTACATAAGAGAAGATTTCATCAAATTTGTGTAACGGTTCAGCTTTTATAAAAAATATGTGGGTGAGTACGTAGATTGCGGTGGGTATTATTAAAAAACACCCACGAACACTCGCCGGTATTTGAGCTATATTTGTCCAAAGTTTCCGCTCGATCGTTGCTGTAAATAATATATATATAGATATATTGTAAAAGGAGCTAAAATAAGAGGAAACACAATGTTTTCGTTGGTACGTCGATGGTTAAGATCTGGTGCCTTGTTTGTGTGCGGAGACTCTGCAAGTGTGATTAGTAATTTACGGTGTGATATGAAAATATATATTTTTTTTTATGGAAAAGGAAGCAAACGAGCATGCTGGTCATTGATCAAATGTGGTCACCGCCGCCCATGAACTTGTTAGATTAATGGGGCTCTACTAATAAAGAAAACAAAAAATATTAAATAATACTGATTATTTAAACTATTCTGCACAACTAAGTAAATATCGCTAAATTATTTAAAGAAAAGACACGAAACAAAGATTACTTAGTATATATTTAATAAATGAAGAATATTGTTTATTAGAAAAACACAATATGAACATTAATATCAATTTAATGAATAATAATTATTAATGTACTAAAATACCCACAAAAGATATAACAGAAAACTTACACAAAATGTATAAAATTACTTAACTTGCCATCTCCATCTCCAGTACTAACAATGCCTCAATATTGGCTATAAGCCCTATTTATAACAAATTTTACGACAGCAGCGCTGTGATCAACTGAAGTTTAATCATATTCATAACTTTTAAACATAGTAAACAGTATTTAATTATAAACTATTTTACAGTATGATTCTTAATTCTTAAATGTAGCTGTAACAATATATTAATGGTATTTCTTTCTTATTAAATAAAGTATGTAAATACAATATCTTAATATGATAACAATAGCTTATGACAATTTATCAAATCAACAACTTTTATCACTTTAATGTTATATCAGTAATAAGAATAAAACATTGTTCTAAATAATACTAAATTCCCAAAAATAATAATTCTAATATATTACACTTTTATTGTGTCAACGAAATTAAATAGTTTTCTAATTGATTTTTTGTATGACCTACCTATTAAATTATTAAAATACTATACCATAATTCAATATGTAGGCCATAGTACAATAATATAATAAACTCTTACAACATCCGAAGACTAACAAGAGCGTTGCCGGCCTTGAAGGTACCCATGTCGTATCGATCTGATAATAACGTGATTATATTGTTTTCAAATTTTTAATTTTTTTCTCAGTTAGTACATTATTACAGTAAATATCTCTAATTTAATCATTTCTTTAATTTTATCAATAAGCATGATCTGAAATATTAAAAAATACAAGTATATAAATTCAGAAGACTTGCAATTTTTAAAATAACTATATTATATTTATTACTTTGGCATATGTAAATATTTTTATAAGTATCATATGCTTTCAATTACATCTTTAAAAGAAAACCCTTATCACAGAAGTTCTTTGACAATTTAATTATTATGCACAAATATTCAATATAGTAGTATAATATTATACGTTAAATTTTTTTTTGTAAATTGCAATAGTTTACGGTTACCCATCACCAATTTAATTAAGCCTCTGCGCGACTGTTATGTAGTTATTTTATACAGTTCTGGCGATCGCGATTAAAAGTAGTTTGAATAGGTTTCATTTAATAACTTAATGTTTCTAAACTGTTAAGTTGTACATATCTTTCTGGTGCAAAAAAAAAACCAATTGAGTAGTAGTTACGAACTGCCTAATAAGCTCTAAAGCTAATTGTATGATACTAAACTTTTAGTTTTAATAGATTGATAGAATGATTTACAGAATTAAACTGTAAAAATAATTATAGAAAATATAACAAAGTATCAAGAAGACACAAATTTATGTAAAAAACAAAAATTTCGTTTGTAATTGACTATAAGATTATTTTTTGGGATTAATAAATTAGATATCCATATATATTCTATTTTATTTCAATGAAATGTATGATGCCTGTATCCTTGAGGTGGTACCCCCAGTGTTCACACACTGTGTTTAATATTGTAATGCAATTTATTTTCACACGTCTTAGTAATTAAATTTATTGTCAAGTTTCAAACTCACTCGAGCTAGTGGAAAAATTTATAAACTGAACATGTATTATTGTTATTTATATCAGATTTGATTTTTATTAAAAATTTACTAAATTAATGATTAATGCTAACTTATATATTGTTTAATTTTATTTAGTTTCATTGAAATATTTTAAAGGAAACTAAAATAATTCTTTTTAATTAATCAATTTTACGGATAAAACTCGCGTTTATTTTTACATTTTTTAATTTAAACAAATTGTTAATGTTTTTATATTTGCACAGATGTTCAAATTTTGTAATAAGTTTACATTTTGAGGTGTTAATTTACTTTGCCAATTCCACAAACTTTTTAAGAAATTGTATGTGTGTATGCATGTAATATCTATTAATGTGATGGGCACCACGAACCCAATACCGCTTTTTTTATAGATATCCAACCAAAAGACGTAACGCATGTTGGTTGACGCTGAGCACGTGGTCGCTTAGCGCCGGACCGTTACGACCCATAAATTTTATTTTATGTATGTTCCGCGATCGGAAAGCTTGAAAACTGTAGCTTTGCTACGCGACCAAAATAATAGCTTACAATTTACTCCATTAGTTTTGTGAAATATTTAGAAACAAATATACCAGCCAATAGCAGTCTTCAATAATGTATAAGTATGAGCTTTGCGTAATTTCTTTAAAAATCCAAAAGTAACAAATACAAATGTGGAAATATTAAAAAAATATATTTAATTTAAGGTAATCATAAGATTCACAGATCTCAAATAATTGTAAACGAACGCTTTCTTTTCAATAATTAAAAACAGAAAACCTACTCACAGATCACACAGTCACTCACATTTGCAGAACTTTCACAAACAAAAGAGTCTTAACTAACAAGCTCTCAACTAATACCAATGTTATAATTTATAACAACAGAACGTTTTAAAGTAAATACGTTAACCTTAGAGCAATTGGCTATTTGACTAGACAAACAGGCAGTATCTTCTTGTGTTGTGATTTCTTCGAGAAATCTTACCCAAATAATTGCTTGTCTCAGTTTTTACGTATACATTTCGAATACCCCCCTTCGCGTGTCATCGCCTCTTCTGGCAGTCTATCTTTTGTTTATATATACATTAACTCTAAGTTTAAACTATTTCATAATCACATTGGTGGATCTTTCACCTGTGGTTATAAATATTAAAAGTATATATGTTTTCCATTTACAACAGCTACTTGATATACAGAAAATAAATCACACAAGACATATGTTATGCATACACACGCGCGGCGCCGGAATGCAATATTGCACTCTTCTCTCGCCTTGCAACGAACATACAGACAACTATGATAAATCAACTTTTTAAATGAAACCTTTCAAAATATTCTCTACTTAGAAGTATTTGTACTGATCTTTACTATAAATGACAACACTCGTTCTAGTTTTTGGTAATAATTTGCGGCAACAATAATTATATGGCACAACACATATCTACAACAAAGAAACATCTGTATTTATGGTTATATTATACTGTTATAATCATTAAATGTAAGTGTTATAAAATGTTACATTATATTTTTAATTGGTGAACATAAATAAGATACTATATCACATATAAAAATAAAAATAAATTGTTAAATAAAAGAAAATTAACATTAGGATTTTGAGTTGAAATAATGTTAGTTTCAAATAATACATACATGTTAAGCCCTAACCGTGTTCAAGAATATTTTTTAATAAATAAAATGGGTTTTACAAAGTCATGTATTTTAAATGTTGGTATAAGACAGTAGTTATGTTAATAGAAATAAGACGGAATTTGTCATCTGATCTCTTTTTACCCTGGTTGTAGATAATTATCTAAATCCCAAAACTCTTACCATCTGTTATCATCCGTCCGATCTCTAAAGCTATTGTTTGTATTCAACCATCTGCTTATAAAATCGGGTGCTAAATATGTATATGTAAATCCGACGAATCCACATTTTTAACACGAAACATTTTATAGCAGATGTTTTTATATCAGAGTTATTATATTGAGTACTATTATAATATATAGAGCACTTATTCTAAGAAATATGAGATACTTAACCTTCCGGTTTCTGGATCAATATCAATCAACATGGGTACTTTTAAAAAGAGCTTTACCTCCTTCTAAATTTTTGTTTCAATTGTGATCACTTTTTGCTTTTATTAACATATGTCTATTGTTACTACAACCACTCTAAATACACAATTAGTGTTTTTAGAAATCGCGAACACTCGGAGTTTAGATTTAAAAAAAATGGCCTCGTTGAATTCCCTGAAAAACTATTCAGTTCTATGTTACATGAATTCGCTTCGATTGGCACCAAAACGAAGTCAATTGCATACTCAGGTCGCAAGAAAATTAAGCCGCAAAAAACGCTAACGTACGTACTACACATAGTCGCACATATATATTAACATTCTCGTATATACAATTTTTTTAAAAATGTCTAGAATTACTCCTGAGAGCTCAAAACTTAAAAATATAACTAAAAGTCCGAATTCTAAAATTTTTATTTTTTACTAAGTGGTTAATAAATAATTTTCAGGTTATATTCACGTCTCAACCTGGTTTTTTAATATCTAAGTAAGATATATCATATTTAGCTTACCATTTATAAATATTAAACTAAATCTTGTACGGACGATTTTCTGAGTCTGATTGGGACTTATCGTAAAATATTACTATAATTACCAGTGACGTCTCAACTTATTGGATATATCCAGGACTTAAAAGTTGTTAAGGCAGGTGCACGTCGGCTCATCTCGCACGAAACATTTTTCTCGTTCAACTTCAATTCGTATTTTCGAGGAGAAAATTCGAATATTTATGACATTTAAGAAGTTATAAGAAGATCTATTTGTTTCAATATTTGCATTTTATGTTCAAATATTTTTTTATTATACTTACTTTTTACAATATACACATATGTTAGGTAAATTTTTTGTCTGGATCTTTTAAATGTGTTTCTGTCCTTTTCTTATATAGTAAAATATCTGAAAACTGACCATAGCGAAGTCCATAAATATCTTCGCATGAACAGTTGAAAATTAGATCAAATAAAATTACACAATATATAAAATAAAAATTCTCTAAATCATCTGAAAAAAATAAGTAGATTACCTAAAGATTAATTACATTACTTTCCGTATAGAAAAGGACAATTATAAAATCTTAAAACATTTCGAGCTATCGAAAATTTATGAAATATTTTACTATCATGCGAAAAACTTTAATAATCTATTAAAATATGAACGAGTAATGTATTTTTTATTGAGTTCTAATAGGGCCTTGGCCTTGGTTTGTCAGAAGTACTGCTGAAATACGAGCGCAAAAGGCTTACCTACTCTATCTTATCGCGGAGGCAGTTGGCTCACTTCGAAAACCCCGCCGGGAAACACTGCCCTGGGAGCGAGAAGACAAATGGATTTCTTCTCGACAGTCGAAGTAGTAATTGTAAAATAACATACTCTAATCTTTGCAAAGAAGAATAGTTTTGTTTGAGATTTATGTTATTTATACTTTTTTATTAAAGAAACACATTTTTAAAAGGCTTTGGAATAACTTTAAATATTTTTATAGAATATTTTATATTTACGACTTTGCATCTTAATTAGATTAGCTTTGAAGTAATGTTCAATAAACATAAGTCCTACTAGTCCCACTACAGTATTTTCATAAATGGTTCAATTTATCTTCTAGCGTAACAAAAAAAGGTCTTGCTACAAAAAGCTTGACGATGGATGAGCGTATTTGATCATCTGGGCCTTTACACATTTCACTGCAGTGGCGAGCGATTTCTCAGTTAACAGAAAATCGGTTTAAAATAAAATGGAATGCGTATTGCGTTCATTCCGGCTCTAACCGCGTCCGATGAATAAAAGCTCTCGTGTAAACGTACTCATGTTCAGGTTTAATTGAATCGCACGTAAATCGACACGGGTCGAGTCGTCATCATATGTCGCACGGGGTGTAGTAATTACCGTCAGCGCAGTCACCAGCAGAAATAGAGTGACGTCTAGTGGTTTTGGCCGATATGAGGTTACGAGCCATTATACCATATCAATTAACCACTTTAGCCCACTCCTGAAATAATTGACGTATGAACTCGATTTCCGTTTGATTTGGTGCTCGATATTTTTGGTACTCCATTGGATTTATTTATTAACATCTGTGCATCGACATATCAATTTAAAACATTTTGAATTGTGTAGCTTTTGTACAAAGAATATATTTATAGGTCACTGATTTTAGATACAATATTTTAAATTTTTTTATCGGTATTTTTTTATTAGAAATATTTATTCGTATTTATTATTTTAAAAACGAAATAGGTACCTTTTGTCGGCTGTCTGATGTTAAAAATGACTATCAGATTACATCTAAGATGTGGCATCTTATCTAGATTAGATTTTTTAACAATTTGATTCCGAGGTCATAATTGTCCGATAGCACCGCCCAGGTAGAGTTCCAAAGCGGTTCCGTCGTTGCAATAAATGTGGAAGCATAACGTTTTTTACCAGACTTTATGACTAATTATGCTACTTACATTCTTATGAATATTATCTGTGAAAGATCATTCTAAAATATAGAGTTTTATAAATAAGTATAGAGTGACTTTAAGACTTTATAATTGCAATCGTAATTAGTAAATTATTATGGCATAAATGACATTCTTTGCGAGAACTCTAGTTAATAAAAAATAACATGCTATGAATTTTTATATTAAATATAACTCAGAGGAAAAATATTAATAATCCCTCATTGAATGCCGGCGAAAGGAAATAAATGAACTAAAATAATAATATAAATATAGAATGTGTCGATACATTGCGCAAGTGTGAGGCCGAGGTTTGATCAATAGTCGCGAAATTTCCTTTGGGAATTTAATATATTTCTGTTCTTACATAATAATAAATATTACAGTATTTACTAATATCTCTTTAATTACGAATATTGGTAATAATAGCCTTTACTGCTTTGATAATAAAGATTACTAGTTTTTTTGGAATATATTTTCTTATATAGAAATAACGCTTTTAGTTCAAAACTTATTTTTTACGCACAGAGTAGCAGATGTTACAAATATTAAAAATATATATATTTTTAATTACAATTTACTCAAAATTAGGCTCTAAATAAATAGAATTCTAAATAAATTAAATGGAAACATGAACCAGCTAAATTCAAACAAAAAAATTATAGAAATAGAAATAAATGATATGACAGTTTACTTACATACCTTATAATTATTTAAATTACTACATAAAATAATGTACTTCATCATTAACCTTTCACAGACACTTATATATTATAAGCTCCAACTCATCTGAATGATAGCAATTGAAAGCGAATTGCTTTTCACAGTCTGTAAAGTATCTGTTTGTCCCGCGTAAAGTTTGATAAATTCAATTTTGAGCCGGGCAACTTCAGTGTCTGGGCGATTCAGGCTTAATACTTTTTGAATAAATTCACCCTGATTCCAATCGATGGGACGGAAAACTGGAAAAGTTATTTCACCAGTCTGGATGTTACATTTTTCTCATCATAAAGGAATTTAAAATACATAATTTTATATTCACTTCTATAATTATTGAAATAATATGTCCTATCGACATTAAATAAAAAATTATTCACTTGACTGATACGATAAATAGCGACGGTTAATTAACTATATCCTAATTAAAACTAACAACACGTGAGATCCGATTTTAAATATAATGAAATCTAAACAAAAAATATATGACAGGCTTATTGCGAATTAAGTATCGAAGTTTACTTCATAATTCATCAATAAGCAATCACTGAATCATATGACATTTATAAATGTATAAATTCGTAATCAAGCTTACCTAATGAATTCTTTACAATGAAATGATTATACCAACATCGAAGAAGTTTTCGGAAATTTGATATTGATTACAATTGTAATGTTCTTGTATTCCTAAAGCTCTGCGAAGCCATGTAGTAAACAGTCGTCAAAATAATATCATGTATCATGTTTAATAAAATGTTGCTGATATGTGTTTTTAGATGTTACATTAAACAGCTCAAAAAAATTGATACATTGAATTTACTGATTCACTGAATATATATCGTCGATGTTTTAATTCATAGTATGAACGCAATTACGTCGTAACCTATAAAATAATGTAGTAAAAACCAGACACGTGACACAGATGATGTATTCACATCTTCTCATGATTTATAAAATAAAATAAATCGATCTTCAATGAAGGATTAGTTTATGCGGCGCGACGCGTACCCTTTAAATCTGCTGTTGAGCAGAGACCAAGACTAATCACCCCGGATTGTTGCCCTTCCGCCAATCCACGCCCTGAATCAACTAAATGAGAAAACTTTTTAATTGGAATTTCAAATAGGCCGCCGTTTATCTAGACGAGAGCAGTTTGCGGATCTCCAGCCGTTATCATAGCCTTTTATATTATATATGTACCGACATAATTTAATCAATATAAAGATAGACATCGATTTAAACCAATTGTATTTGAAGTTTTGTATTTCTTATAAATCTATATAATGTTCGTCATTTTAGCCGTCATTTGCATTTAACTTTTAAATTGTTACTAACAAAACTATTTATATTTAGTATTATTATAATTCTCTATTTTGTAATTTTCTCAATAACAAGTTCTACTGGGTATATATATTTTAATTAGGAAGGTAGTTAATTCTTGGAAACGGTATATATGTCAAAAATAAACGACATATGGCAGATGAAGGTAAATTGATTTTTCAATTTACCTTTAGTATTGACATCAATGATTATAAGTTTCAATATTTATCGTTAAAAGAGTTTAATTATTTTATTAAAGAATAGTAGTTAGTACTAGAATAAAGATTATTTTAATAATATAAAGAAATTTTTAGACAAGACTTCGAACAGCTATACTCACTATAGCTATTATATTTATTACGTTGACGTGTTTGTAGCTCGTGATTTTAGTAGGAAATAGAATTTTTCTTTTAATTTGAAAAAGTTGCTATATTAAGAAGTGGGTAAGAATCCTCGACCTAAAACGACCTATTCACATTACAGTTTAGTAAACGATTTCAAAATAAAGTATCTGATACTTAACATAATATTTTAATTAGTTTATGAAGTGAAAATAAATGATACATTTTAAACTAATTTATTGTAAATAATAGTACTTCTAACACATTTTATTTTGTACTACTAATATATGATATTACAAGAATGATAACTGTAGAAACTCTGTGTAAGGTTTCAAAAAGTTTCGCTTGGAGTAAACCAAATAAATAAACAAGATAATGCGGTATGCATTTTTCATATTATGTTCTATGGAGTTCGCGATACATCAGAGATGTTGTAAAACTTGCTCAGTCGATGGTCGAGTAAGCTCGGAACGAAATTGCCAATCCCCTTTCACAATGGACCGTAAAATGGTTTTCGTTTTTGTCCGTCCGAGCGGAGCGGTGCTCGTTGATTCACCGGACACGTCGCACGGCGGGCTATCACTAGTTAGGGATTTTGTAGAATAACTCTTTTACCTCTCTCACCTGAACACTGTGAGCCTTGTAGATAATGGACTCGCTTTACATGTGCACTAACAATATTCATAAAACATTTTACTACTGCAAGAAATTATGGTATTGTGTCGTCGAATACTAGGCAGAACACGCACATTTGTCGGCTGCTACCATAAGACTGTCCTTGTCATTAGCTTGTATTGTAGCACTCGAGCACAATAGAATGAAATAAGTCAGTTGAATTCTCTGCTGGTGACGGTTACAAGCAATATCCTTGGTCTGTCCTGCAATATCAGTTCAGAACGAAGAAATATGTACTTACATACTTTCTTGAAGTTTAGTTATCGTAATTTATTTATTTCAATATTATAATTACAACTTATATATATTTATTAATTATTATATATGCCACAGTATTGGAACTTATGAAAGTTCGAATACTGATGCACTTTAATCTTCAAAAAGTTGGAAATGGAGAATGGCATTAATGGAGACTAAAGATTACGCTGACAAATATATAAAAATTTCATTGGTAATAGAAACCGAAACTTCCCAAAAACAAACACGATATGGTATAAATCAGTTTTTAGGGTCTGAAGTCAATGTTCTCACAAAATAACTAGTTCCTATACCCAGTCTCGTTATGCAATATTGCAATCAGCGATTTAATACTGCTCCTTGTCATGTGTCAAATATTATATAATATTTAACATCGTCGACATTTTATTAACAATAAGAAATTATAATTAATTAGGATTTAAGCTCAAAACATAATTGGACACTGGACATAATTTAACAATTAAAAAGTTTTTAAGGTGACTTTACATTATATTATATTTATACAAAATTTTATATATTTACGTCTATAAATGAAATGTTTAATAGAACTATAAAAAAAATACAAATTAAATTTTTAAAACTACCCTCATACCAATAGTTGATGACATTTAAGTGAATAAACAGATTTTCTTTAATTACATCTATAACCATTATTGTTTAAGTTACAGAATAAATAAACTAAAATTAAATTTAAACTACTCTATTCATATTGGGAAATAGAATGCCACAGACAAAAAGACCCAGATTTGAAATATAGTAAATGTATTTTTAACCCCACAACCAAATTACAATTACAAAGGGTCTAAACAGACTTCCAACTTTATTTTATATTAGATCCTTTCAATTTAGAGCAGATCCTGAATTCTGTCATGATTTTTTTAAAATAATTCATTCAAATTTATGAACAAATTCTTTCAGTCCAATCTGAGTCGAAACTCAGATTAGGTTTAAAATAAAATAAAACATACAACGAGGTTCTTAAAAGAGGAACTTTGTTACAAACAGCACAATTATAAAATTTAATAATGTCTATAAAATCACTAAAAGACTGCATGCCCTAAAAACCGTTTATACGATAAGTAAGAACGTGTTACGACAAAGGTCATGCAACTAGATCAAAATCAGGACGATAAAAAGAACCTTCGTCTGAATTCTTAAGCACATCGGACGGATATAATAAAGGTGATCGTATAGCTATTTACGTGTGTAGAGCGCATTCGGATAGGGAAAGATCGAGGAACGGAAACATTTTTGAAGTATCCACACCGTTTAGATTGTGGCAGTCGAGTCACGTGCGGGTAACAGCGGAACGACGCCGAGCACCTCGGGGTTTGTTGTGATATCGATGTTTTTTCACAATACCTGACCCAACTAGCCGTTTGAGATTTTCGTTTTTTGGCACTAAACTTTTACTCCTAACAAAAATACTAAATCCTAAATTGGTTATATATTCCAAACTGGGTCACGTTACGTTTTTATATTATGTATTATTTCTTTAGTTTTAGTTTTCAAATCAACAGCTTAAAGTTTTAGAATAAATATGACGCGAATATTATTCAATTTTGAAACGTTATTAAAAAATACCTATTCGGTCAAACATTTGTATACTTAATTATATTTTACTATATGATTTAAAGTAGTAGTTAAGACGTAATATCTTAATAATAATCACACAAAATTCGTTTATTACCTAAAACATCGTTCTAAGCTATTCAAGCTAACTCACAAATTTATTTTCTTAGAAAAACTATCAAAATAACAAAGGTACCAAACGAGAAAGATAAATCTTAACTTCGGAAGAAAATACGCAGCGATAAATAGTATTAGATTAAATACTTCATTTTGCTGAACAACAATGCCAGAACACCAGAATAGCAAAAGAAAATAATATTAACATTATATTTTCTTTAAGTAAATAATTGCTCAACTCATTTATTTATTGTTTTTGTGATAGATTACACGAAATAAACGATACATACGATATATATTAAATCCAAACTAATACTTGAAAAAAATAACACTTTAAATTTGAAAGCAATTTTTTTCAATGCTAGAGCTCGAAAACTTTACATAGACTGTTTCAATTTGCGTTAAACAAACCTGACTCAAAAATTCGAGTTTTTTTGTCCAAAAATCAAGAGCCTTTTTAATTGGAGTTATAGTTTCTGATATTTCCACTGCCCTTGTTAAAAAATAATCCTTAAAATATAAAACAACGTATCCGTTATAACAATATGAAAGTAGTAAGAGTTCTGAGTGTTATAACATATCATATCTTATAAATATTAAATAGTTCAGGTGCGTTACAATAACTAACTCCCAGTCATCATTAACAATGTAGTAATGGACTCAATTACTAGATTTAATCGAATCTGTAGTGCTCAATTATAATTGTGTGATTCTAAGTGTTACTTATAAACTGTCAATAGATATAACATTCAGTTCATTATGTTTAGATGTGATTTGTGGCGAATCGCATCTTTTATAACGAGTTGGCGAAAACCGGGCATACAATTCCAGCTTTATAAGTAGACCACCAATTTAAAGTATGTGACGTAGTATTTTCTTAGATTTTCACGAGTACACATTTCAAATAAAACTATTTTTATGAATTAAAACTCTCGTATAATTTGATTACATTGTTACTTTTCGCGTATAATTTGGAGACACATCTCGTCTACCCGTGAACACGATTACTGCAAAGTATTCGAAACGTCGGGTTAAAATCAAAAATGTAACCAAATTATACGCGAGTTTTAATCCGTAAAAATAGTTTTATTTGATATGTGATGTAGTTCTAAATGATGCAACACCTGACCGTATAGACTGTATAGGTCATTAGTTTCAAATAAAGTAAAGATTTGAGGGCATCAGCCGACTGAGCTAGACATGAAATGTAAAAATTGGAAACCCGACGATAAATTCGGCAGTCAATTATTATTTTCTACATTATGATCCCACGTTTACAAGTCACCATAGATAGCACAGACATGAACGACGTAACAATGAGAAACAGAAGTAGCCTTATATTTTTTATTATTAAAGCATATATAATAAAATTTACAAAAAATATTATAATATTTTATAAACACTTTGTTTTTATATAAAAGGTCACAACATTGTAAGACTGTTCTTTAAGTCACGCTTTCTTGCGTCAGCTGGCGAGGATAGCCTTGCCTTAATATATATTCTAGGCAGCTGTCAATATTAGAAGGAAATATTATGTTTATAAATTATGTGACACAACGACAGATACTATTTCAATTAAAACAATATTTCATACTTCATTCATTCACTTAAAAAACATCTATATAGAAAAGCAGACAAATATCATAAACAAAAAAAACATAGATAAACGTTATAAAAAAGAGCTAAATAAAAACTATTAAAAAAATATGTCTTTACAAGATATATGTTCGGTCTGTCTGTGTCTTCTTGAATTAACTTTTTAATGTTAATGATAATTAGTTAAAATGAAATAAGGTAGCATTCGTCACACGCCACATCACCTTCACCTTCTGATTTCTAACCCCTTTAACCTTTTTGTTTCTAGCATCACCTTTAAAAATAGCGTTACATTTCAACTACTATTATAAATAATTATGAAAAGACGTCGTATTGCGTAATTATTATTGTATATTTTCAAATACCACTAATTTTTAATTCCAATTCATTGATTGCGTCGCTTTAGATTTGGACATATTTTGAGTATTCAACAGCTATTATAGTAATATCCTTTTTTTTATAAAAAACGATTGTTACTTAGTAATTCAATTTTAATTTTCCGAGCTTGATGACTTAGAAACATTAATAGAATTGTATTGCCAAAACAACAAAACAATCTTAAAAACTCATTGAACAAATTGTATACAACAAAATATTAATATAAGATTCAAGCACTCTCTTATATTTTTTAACCCTAAGCTATTATTAGGGTATTAAAGGGTCCATAGTCCTATTACTATTATAAGAAGTAATAGGACTACGGCCCCTCACTGCCAACACTAACGAAAAGTTAATTTTTAGCAGTAATTTTAAACGGTTTCTTAATTAATTAACTAGAAAAGGTCTCTAAATTGTTTACAATATTAAATACATCATTTGTAAGTGACTATAACGTAAATGGCACATATAAGCAATACAATTAACTCTGAATTTATCACGAAACATTGGACAGTGTGCTCATCGCACCGCCCTCGCCGCCCCCGACACAAGTAATATTGTTGGCGATATTGCCAATCACGCTGTGGGGTCGCCATCGGATTGCTTCTTCTTCGAGACAAAAGTTACAGTTACTATTATTGGTGCACTTCTTAACAGAAAATATATTGTTCTTATAATTGTTCTATATATTATTATTTCATGCAACTCTCAGTGGATAGATTTTTTTTTAAATTATGTAAAAAAATCTAAGCAATTTATCTTCAATTCGTATAAATCTTATTAAACCTTACGTCCACGAGTCGTTCCAGAAGAATTTAAAAACGTAAATATTAATAATAATTTAAAGAACATTAATTGATTTATGGGACAAGTTAGATGTAAAAATAAAATGTTTCAGTATATTTTCTGTTCTCATCAGATTTTTAACGATTAATTACACTACTAAAATTAATATTAACTAAAGGGATTTTATTTCCGATTGACATTACGTTACATTGCGTTAAATTAAATTTAATTGCATTACATTGAATTGCAATAAATTGCATTGCATTGCATTACATGAGAAAGCAGTGACCTTAATAGAACATGGATCCTCGGGAGTCCCTACAACTTTTCAAAGAGGCTACTTATACTTTACTACTTCATATCTTAGAAAATATAAAGACTCAAAATATATAATATTATTTCGTGTAAAAAGCAACTTTTATAAACGCAAATTTGCTTATTTAGTTATATTTACTACGTTCATATTGAATGAAAAGTAGTAGAAATTTTTTATCCTGAATTAAATCACGTCCACTGGATTATATTCTTAATTGTAACATACGTTTCAATGCTACAGAGCAAATCTGTTCACGAGAAGAAATCAGAGAGTATGTAATTAGTTTACACTTGTCTTTCTATCAACAAGTCAGCTAATTTGTAATCTATCTGAGACAACAGTCTTAAAATGTCTATACAAAATTTATTTAAATACGTTTGTTCGTATAAGTAGAAGTTATTAATTGGAAATGAAATTACAAGTTATGTAACACATTGTTAAATGCTTGTATAAAGTACATATCTTGATATATTTTTAAAATTTGTTACGCTTGGCATTATTTCGTGTTTCATAGTCGGTCGTTTGTCAAAGCAGTTTCGAGGCGACCAGGAACGAGGATTTATTTTTCCAGCTGCTACCTATCTTCTTTTAACAAGAGCTTTTCTTGAATTTGTTATATTTTACTTATCCCAACTTCTAATACTTCAATATTTAGAAATGTTATAATAAAATATTTTCAAAAATATTATCATATATTTATTTCTATGTTCACTTTATACAGCTGTCAATTTTAAACGTGAGTGTAGGTGCTTAAACTCTATATAAAACATTTTATTAGATGATTCTATATATTTTGTGAAATATTATTTTTAATAATAATAAAATAATATGTTAAGCAATTAATGCCAACGAGCAGATGAGCGGTCGGTTGCTGTTCCTTCACAATGTTTCTTGCGAGCTTTACGAGCTCACGAATCATTATCTCATTGTTCCTGGGAGCTGGGCATACGTCGTTCACGAGGCTTTGTTCTGCAAAATTATGATCGTCCCCTCGGTTATCAGAACCATTAGTAACATTACGTCTCACTGTATTAGCAGCTTAGGAGCTTAATATCTTGTATGATTTAGGTTCTATGTATCGTGTTGTTTATGTATCGCCTCATATCATTTATTAGTTTATTTATTAATACCAGGCTTACGAATATAACTATTTTTTTTTTGTATTTAAGCTTTCTGCCATGCTAATTTTAATTATTAATAGCTCATCAGTAAGAACCCCGAATTATTTTGAAAGTAGTTGAGCAAATTCCGGTAGTGCATGCGGTATTACTGGGCTTGTTTAATATTACTGGGCTTCTTTAAAGACAATTTTTTTTTTAAATAACTTACATTAAACTTCTAAAGCTGTACTTATAGATGTTTATAGTCGGTGGCGAGGCTATACGGTCATCATTTAGGATCGTTGCTAAAGGGTCCCACATATCTAGCGTGGCAAAACATTAACAGAGATACTGTTACATTTGGCTTCCATACTGCACAAAACCACAATCTGACTTTTATAACACACACTCACCAACCACTCAAACCGACAATTTAGTTTTGGAGAAGTGACCAGGTCCGCGCCTCCAGAAGAAGTGACCGTCAGGCTATTAACATTTTTCTAAACAACGAAGTTTAATCAATTGACGACGATTTTAAATAAAACTATATTGTTAACCGCGACATATAAGTTTCTTTCAATTCGTTATTCGGAGATATAGAAAACATTACGAAATCCAATTAAAACTTATAAATGGGTTGTTACCTATAGCACCAGTATAGCATGATATGAACACTTTTTAAGGCGGCCAACCAAGGTCACGCGAGTGTTTCATGATGACCCCTCGTGCTAGCAATCGATAAATCTTGAGTCTTGGAAAATGAAATAAATATATTGAAACGAAAACAATATTTATGAATTTTTTTTTTTACTAGTTTATATTTTTATAGAGTTATAAGTTTTAGGAATGCTTTATTGCGAGAGAAGAAGAGACGAAAGGAGACTAGACCACATTTCTTTACTGTACTTATATATTCTGTGTAGAACACCTTTGTACTTTAACAATTTTGTAAAAAAATATTTGTTGTTTAAAGAGAATAAGTTTAGGAAATAAATTTATTGTTATTCCTATAATTTGAATGTTTTGAATTACCCTCATATATAAGTATTTTTTAGCTTGCAATTGACTTCGTTTCTGTGACAATCGATTTGTATTAATGTAATTTTGGCAGCGAAATCATCTCATCAGTTTTTTGGTTTATTTCAAAAATGAAAAATCGGTGTATTCAAAATGTCTAAACAACTAATTGCGCGTTCAAGAATTGGACTGGTTTTGGTGTGAACGAAGTGAACGTCCTAATATCACCAAAAAGTGATCACAACAGCAACAAAATTTATCGAGTAGAATTATATTGTTTTTGAAGAAAAAAAAAATCAAGTTTACTAGTATAAATAGTATTAAGGTATGTAATACATCCACAATGACATGTTTAACGAATTTAGTGAAAATAACGATGCATTTAATTTTAATAAAAAAATAAAAAAATAAATATTAACGAGAACAGCTGTACAGTTCTATTGTTCCAACATCTGTTCATATTTTAGGGTTATTAATCGTAAAAATTCATTGTCTCGTTGCAAAAATGGTCGTTTATGTTATAGCATAGAGTCTAAAAGGTTCTTTTAATAGAGCTGTAAATTTATTTTTCCTCATATATCGATTTGTGATCATTTTATTAGTTCAGGAGGTCATAGAGAATGAACAAGCATGTATGTGTATATAAGATTATATACATCCACCATGGATGCGGAGTTCCTGGATGGAGAGGAGGTGGTGCAAATGCACTTCTGAAAACATTATTTGAATCAAATTTTTTTTTATTAAATAAGTCAACTTATTTTAAAATTTAAAAACATATAATTTTTTTTTATGAGTTTTACTCGAGTATGTGTGTGTGTACGTTAATCAATTATCTTGCAACTAATTTGACATTCTCTTCATATACGGTGTCCGTTTATACGTATTGATGTAAAAAATAATAATTCTTCATATTTTTATAAATCTGGAAGTTTATGTGATGGGCCTCATAAACATTACTACTTGTTTTATAATCCTTAGAGTCGTAAAATTAGTATAATCGAATATCAATTTCATCGGCCGCCAATATATTAGTATACTTTCATGTTGATTCTGGCGTGTCCCTACGCAGAAAGATAGGTACAGTCGATTTCACACACTATTATTATTTTATTTTCTTACTTTAAGTCTTAATATTATTTATTTTTATTTGTCTGCCATTAAACTATCCCATTAAATAAGCATACATTTAATCTGTCATATATGTCCATCTCACAGAGTCGTAAGCAAGGGGCAGTCACGTATGGACCCTCTTCACGGTGGTTCATAAGATGTAAGGATTGGCCTTCCTAGTCACCAGTTCTAAATTACGGTGTACGATCTATCTTAGAAGCAACGGTCTGTGCGACTCCACACAGAAGAGACTAGGAATAAATTTCGCGATCAAGACGATTCGGCAGACATTTACGGGAATATACGAAGTATTGATTACCTTTCTATATTTACGCAATAATAAGACTTGCAAATATTTACTACGTGTAGATGGTATGAAAGTTTACAATCACTAGGGATAAAATATTTGAAGAGGATCTACGGAAAATCATTCAAAACTTCAGAAAACAATTAAGCCTTTATATTAAAGCTAATAAAAGTTATTTTGAAAATGAAATTATTTACGTATTTTAGAGCCACCGTGTATTTAAAACCAGTTTAGGAGTTTGTATACTGTAGCCTATTTACCAATACAAATCTCTTTTGTTTTTTATTTTGATTTGGCGTAAGTATGTAATTATTAAAGCTAAAATTAAACTTGTGTAGTAAGCTGTACCCTGACGTCAAACTAAGGTCAGTCATGTTATCGTTTACAAGTAAGTAACATGGTAATAGCATCTCAATTTAGGATATATTGGGTTCCTTTTATCAGGTATCGTATGTGTTTTTTTTTATAAAAAATAAAATGTATTTTTATAAAGATTTCTTTAGAACCATTACTTGGTACGTAACATAGTGATGTTAATATTAAAATATATCTATAATTTACTGTGATGTTGCGCAATCAAGTTTAAAGTTTTGCTAATTACAATTCCAAATGTATCTTCAAATTGGAAGTTTAAGTGTTAGTATGCGAGTCACGTAGTACTTAGCCCCGGGGTATTTCCCGTCGGAGCCTCTTGTTTTGACGCTTTACGCTCAAATAAAATCGCAAAATAAACCAACTTAATATAAAACGATACCAGATATTTAAACGGAAATTTCTTTGGGTTAGCCAGTAATTAATTTTAACAACTTAATAAATTTAAATGGTTCAATATATATGGTTGGGTATTAATAATTATTAATATAAATATTTAGACCGAGGGTGATTTGAAAAAAATATAACTGAATTTTTAAGTGGAATAACAGGTAAGAGGCAACCTCTACCGTGACGTCATTCAATAGTGAGGTCGAGCAAGTAATAGATTATAAAAATTTTGTATAAACGGGGAAGGTAAAATGCTTCAACATGACCTGATGATCATAACTGCTTAAGTTATACGATTTAATAATATCCACTACAATAACACATTTTTTTTTCCCTTTGGAAAAACCCGTTACGGGTACCCCGTCGGCCCAGCGGAGTGACGGCCGGGGGGTTATGTGGGACTACCCGGCAGCATAGAGGATGCTGCCATTGTTAAGGCTACCCACTAAAAAACCAACGGTTGCCCTCTTCGCCTTAGTGGGACGCCACGGGATCGCGTCAGCACACACCGTGACGCCCCGGCGAGACCCCCCGAATGATCCACTACAATAACATCTAGTAGAGTCTTAATCCAACGTCGATATTAAAATAATTAAATGAAATAAACCCTAAAAACACTTTCAAATTATAAGTTTATTGGATAAGAATTTTTATATTTGACGTAGAAGATTTTGAACCGTTAACTCTTATGAAACAGAAATCATTAAAATCATTTTCATTTCAAAACAATCTTTACCTCAATATGAATTAATAATGAAACTCAAATACTATAAATATGAACCTCATTCAGACACATATTCGGTATATATTTTTTGTTTTATACTTTGACGTGTTTCATATTTGGACGTCAGCTGACAAATTCAACTATGACAGTTAATATAATCAAAAAAGGTCCCACTTATTTTATATTTCCTATTGATATGTAATAAATATATTCACAACTATATTTTGAATGTTATCTTAATTGAGTAATCAAGATTATTGTTTGATAATGAACATTCCTAATAATAAAACTAAAATAAATTAAAAATAATGGAGATAAAAGTAAGAAAAACAATATTTTAAGAGAGGATTGCAATAAAATTAAAAGAGTTAGTATTTCACATATTACAGAACGGACCATAAACATAAAAAAATAAAAGTTAAAAAAATAAAAATCCTTCGGATGTTCACTATTGTTCACGATTTATTGTAAAGAACGAAAAAAAACAACTATTTTAAACAAGACTATATAAAACATAGGAAAAATAGCATAAATAAAAAAAAACATTGTTGTTCAAATAAATGCAAAGAATGCGTAATCATATTGACGTATACGTCATTATCGTTATATGTTCTTAAATATACTCACATATATGTGACAACTAAAACATATAAGACAACTAAAACAAAATTTAATAGTGTGAGATACAGTTTTATGATATAATCGAAAAAATATCAAATATTATAATTTAAACTATCTGTAAAAAAACTTTTTATGTCACTTAGGTGACAAAAGAGCAGACGGCTCCAGGGAACAGATGGTTAGCGGTAACCGTCACTTATACATGCCTATATTCTTGGTATCCCTGTAAAAAATTGTCACCGTTACATATAGAACATTTTCTTTTTTTTTTTTTTTTTTTTCCGTTGGTAAAACCCGTTACGGGCACCCCGTCGGCCCAGGGGGGTGACGGCCGGGGGGTTATGTGGGACTACCCGGCAGCATAGAGGATGCTGCCATTTTTAAGGCTACCCACTAAAAAACCAACGGTTGCCCTCTTTGCCGTAATGGGACGTCACGGGATCGCGTTAGTACACACCGTGACGCCCCGGCGAGACCCCCCGAATGAGGGTGCCCCGAGCAACGTAGAGCACCCTCCCATCCCAGGCCTATGTTAGGTAAGAGGGGTCACCCTCCCCCCTCACCAGGCCTACAACTGGGGAAGGAAGCGGCGGGCGTATTCCCGCTTCCTTCTACCCAGTCTTCCCCGACGGAGCGGGTCAGTGGAGGAGGCTGACTCCCTGACCCGCTCCGCGGCCTCCTTTACGGCTATGACTTGCTCGCAGAAGGCCATTGCGACCCAGCCCCTCTCGCTGCTGACCATCGCGCTGATAACGCGCGGCAGTGAGAGGTCCCTGCCAATCACGCCCACCAGCTCGGTGCGCTGGTGGTCCCAGGCGGCGCACTCCGCCAAGGTGTGACGAGCCGAGTCGACGGACTCGTCACAGTGATGGCAGGAGGGGGTCGCCTCCCTTCGTGCTATCCTGTGCAGGTACCCACCGAAGCAACCATGCCCGGTCAGCACCTGCACAAGACGGAACGTAAGCGTTCCGTGCCGCCGATTGATCCAGTGGTCGAAGTGAGGGCGGACCGCCCCCACTGTGATCATACCGGCGGCAGGGGACTCTAAGTCCCTGTTCCACCGTCGCATCAGGGCTCGGTGAGCTAGAGCCCTGATTCGCGCCACCTCGGGCCTTACCCCCGTGGCCAAGGCTTCTGCCCGGTGCCAGTACACGGCTGCGAGCACCTCCGCCTGTAGCTCCCAGGGCGGATCGCTCGCCAGGAGTGTAGCCGCCGTGAAGGACACCGTACGGTACCCCCTGATCATCCTCACCGCTAGGACCCTTTGCGTTCTTCGCAACAGGGTCCTTGAGTCAGCGGTGAGGGACTCCGACCATATGGGAGCACCGTATAAGGCCATGCTCCTCACGATGCCGGCATATAGGCGCCGGCATGGAGCCTGCGGCCCACCGACGTTAGGCAGAAGCCTTCCCAAGGCAGCTGCGCTGGAAACCAACTTCGGACTGAGAAGGGAGAAGTGCGCCCCGAAGTTCCACCTTCCGTCCAGGGTGAGGCCCAGATACTTCATCTGGGCCTTCACCACCACCTCCGAACCCTGGACGGAGATGGACGCCCGACGACGCACCGTTACATATAGAACATATAAACCCATAGCACCAAACAATATTTTCGCTTACATCCTTCCATTGTATAAAATAGGGTTAATTTTAACAGAAATCTAATTCTCAAAAAACCTAGATACTCTAATCGATGATATCAATGATGACACTAAGTATTTTATAGATTTCATTTTTAAAGCACGCGTCTACATATCACTTAAATAAATACAAGCTGATGTCCGCAACTTCGACTGCTCCTTCATCAATAAACCTTCGTTACAGGTTTATAGTCCAATGTATAGATAGACTATATGTTTATATAATTTCTATAAGCATATAATATATAGTATATAAGTATTTCAAGATAAATATTCAATTTGTATAGTATCAGAGTATTATCTAAGCATATACTGACACTGCAAGTCTTTACACTATGAACTATTCTCAGCAGTAGTCACAGACAATAACTATTTATAAAATCTTTTATATAATTATCCGGTTACATACACGTTATTTTATCGGAATTTGTCTGTCCAATTACGAACACGTCCGGGCACGTAGTCATGAGCTTGGAACACGGCGCAATTGAAACTAGCCGTGCAAATTCCTATAAAATTAAATTAAGTACAGTCGGATAATTATTGATCACCGAAGTCTTCACACATAAATTCTTTATAATATTAATTACATTTACACGAAAAATAATTAAATTTCATGTTCATTTCAGTATTAATGAAGTTGAAGATTAACATCACAGGCATTTTTATCTCACTTCCACCCATACTATATTTTATACTGTCATAAACAAACAGAGCGTTAAAGTAATAACTTAAATAGTTTCAATGACTTCAGCCAAAGTATCTGAACATAATATAACATTATTTTCATGAATAATTTTGTTTGTTTATTCATTAATATATTAATTAAATGTCTTGAAATAATCTGTTTATATTTTAATATACTCACTAAAACTACAGCCTTTCAGCTATCAAGTAATATTACTGCTTTTTCTAATCAACGTGAAAAGATTCTCTTCAAAGAAATTCTGATATAAATCTCTCTAAGGCCTATAAAGAGTCCTTAAGGACTGTGCTTATAACTTTCATGTTTTTTTTATCACAGAACCGACAAAAAAGAATAAAATTATAAAAATTAACATAATTATGTAAAATATACCTAAATATATGTCATAGTTATAAATAAATTGTAAGTAGTTATGGAGTTGCTATTCCCTATACACGAGATCATTTTATATTTATAATGGACAGATCGACAGAATTTACGTGAGTGAAGATTTTATCACAATTGGTGTAACGGTTTAGCAGTTGAAGGAAATGCGTGGGTGAATGCGGGGGAGGCGGTGGATTTCATTCAGATACACCCACGAACACTCGCCGGCATGTGATCTATTCAAAGTTTCAGCTCGATCGGTGCAGTAGTAGTATTTAGTATAAATTACTGTTACGTTTCATGTTAAATCTAAATGCATGTATATTTTTCTGTACAGAAATAAGTGTTCATTTTTCAAAAGTAACAAGGCAGCAATACGATAAGATGGAAACCTCCAGCGATATATTATTCGAACTGTTACCTTATATCTTATTGAATAAAGAATCTGTATCACCTTCCCCGTCTTCGATCAAATAATAAGTCACACATAATATTTACAAAATAACACAAATTATTAGCAGTAGACAAATATTTTGAATCGTTGGCTTACGATCTTTTCTTTTATTCATTTAAAAAAATATTTTTGTACACTCTTCCACATTATTTTATTAAAATATAATAAATAGAGATTTTATTTTAAGAATATTAATAAAATTTGATAAATTAGTCTTATAAAACTTGAAATTGTGTTTAAACATATATAACCATTTTTCAATTTTAAATAAACATATAAGATTAAAAATTTTATCGATACGTGCACGATTCGAACTATAGACCTCTGAAAAAACCGTCTTATTTTTGTATTTGACAACATAAAAAGATTTAATATCTGTAATTAAAGTTACCTTAAATTATGATTTCTAAGACTTCCACTGTCTACGATTTGTGTTACTTATTCTGATTTTACTAAAAAATATATACAAAAAGAAAAAACAAAAACATATGAGGTACAAGTGCGACGATTATAGACGATTCCTTCACCACAACCACAAAAAATATATATTACATGAAATATATTTAGGCTATTTGACCCACAAACGCTATATCTGATGTCACTTGTCAAGTTGACAGTGAAAGTTATTAACATATCTGTGTTAGTTTAGATTCTACTAAAAACAATTCAACATTTAGCCAAGCGGTTGATAATATTCTGTGCCGCTATTCATAAGGACTTACAACAACCCACAGACACATCAACTAAGCGTTGTCTGGCACAACAAATGCACCATGCTCAAGTCTTTCGACAAATCAGACAATGTTCTGCCAGTATTTTTTAGTAAACTAAACCACTTCTAATGGAAGACATTATTCAATTTTACAATAACAGTCATTAGTTTGATGAGAAGAGATGGCTCAAAGGATGAATTATATTTAAAAATTATAAAAAATAATATTAATAAATCCTTAGCAAACTATTGAAACCATATAGTAAATAGAACACGTTATTTAAATGAACTCCTTGAACTAATATATTTTTATCAATTAATATTGTTGTAAAAAGTCAAGCAACAAATACTCGTTTTATTTAACAGAAACTAATCCAAAATATTTAATTATTTCAAAAGCGTTTGTATGTATAAAAAATAGCTGTGGGAGAAGAAAGCATTCGTCAAATATATGCAAGCATCAACACAGGCAGCACTTTATCAAGTATTATATATTCAAGATGGATAGGCAGGGAGGAACAGTTTTATCACGTTCTAGCAGAGCAATCGACCTGTTTGTGACATCAATCTTTAGGCATTATGCCGTTACACGATAGAGAAGCCTTGGCAGATGGCGAATATTTCAAACACAATTTACATACACCAAATAAAAATGTTACCACTCAGAAAGAATATTGTGTTTTAACATTTCTCTTAATTTTATTTTATTGACTGTAACATTTCAGCAACGTTGTGTCATTTTTTATTAAAACTTTTCGTCTTATTCTGTTTCTTTACTGAAAACATGGTTTATGTAGTAGGATGAAGTTTAAGATCAAAATATAAAACAGATACGGGTACCAAATAGCGTTTCTTGTCTTTTTTATATTTCCTCTAGTCTATATGTACAAATACATATGTGGTTGTAAAATAAATAATAATGGTTCTGCTCTTATAAACAATCTTATACAGAACCCTTGTATTTTCAGCTTTTGATATGAAATATTATTTGTATTTAGGTCACGGATCTAAAAGTTTACAAAACAAAAATGCAGTGACTTAGAATTTTAAAAAATACATTCATAAGCTTATCACATTTCCTATAAAAAATAATGTGTTTTTTTTTTTATTTTTTATCATTTTGTTGTGTTAAACTTTAATTTAAAGCGACTATTTTATATACATTTTATATATATTAAAAATCACATCATAATAAATAAACAAACCAACGAACAAATTCAAATAATAACTCCAAAATCTATTCGTTAACTTATGAGCCGTGTTTTAAAAATATATATTAACATTTAGATTTAACCTTGTTTCTGTTTTATTATATTCTGGCGGGTGAAAGGTCATTTTATTTAAACGACTTTTGGACAATATTTGGTAATATACAGATTTAAAAACAGTTCTTTCATATGAACCCAGTTTTCTTTAATTATGAGCACTTTACTAAATACTAAATTGAACGGTGAAGTTGAATGTCGACTGAATAAAAGTTTAAATTGAGAACTCTGCTCAGAATTCTTGGTGAATAAACCTACAAAAATTTTGACCAATAATAATTCGCACGTGCCCAAAATTACAAAAGGTATACCCAAAAGTTTTCTGTTTTAATTGCCAACAAGGTTAACAAAACACTGAATCCTTAAAATGATGCAATTCATATAACGCTACTGTAAAATTAAACATATAGGAACAAGTTAATAATATTGTAACACAAAATAATTTTGAATCGATATTACGGATTAATAAAATAATAATAACAAATAGATTATTACTAGAAAATTATATAATTAAAGAAAATATTCCATTCCACTATTATGTGTACTTGCAATAGCCTGCAATATTTTTTATCATTTAATCCAAACTTCATTACAACAGCAAAAATGACGTCACAATCAATCTCTCGCTTACACCTGTTACCAAATATAATAAATATATATAGTTTAAATAATTAACTCATACCGTATGTAATTGTACAACATAATTGATAACGGCCGCAGAAGACGACCGCAATAACTCAGACTGTTAGGTCGGGTGACAAGTTAAGATACATACAGAATAGACACAGCATTCCTAATATTTACATAGCAACCAGCTAATGCCCAATTTAATAATCACGTACGGAATGGAATATAAATGAATAATTGAAGTATAAGTTATTCATGATTTTCGATTATAAATGAAGTTGTAAGAATTCCTTATATTTGACTTATTACTTACTTACTTTTTTATTCTTATTTCTACCATTGATGGAATTTTCATAAATGTTTAATATTAATAATCAACACACATGAAAGAAAAAGAAACGTAACCTTATGAGAATTTAATTATTAATTTATTATTGTTTTTTATTTCCCATTTTTCATTCAAATCTAATAAATTATGATACATACAATATTATTACAGTTTAAGCAACGTACTTTTCACATTTATCTTTATATTCGTAAATATCGTAATTGATTATCATAATTCTAAGAAACAGAATAAGGACATTAATGCTTTCTACAATAATATTTTTAATATTTTATAATTTTCTTATAATATACATTTTTAAAATAAATATAAGGTAAAATATTAGTAAATAATTTTAAGAAGAATGGTCAAGAGCTAAAGCAATGACCATAAACAAATTTTGAATACATCAAAACAAGTATACTTTATCGAGATAGACAAACTTCGAACCTGAGACCGTCCACCAATTTAGCACCGTGGCGATAGACGTTTCCATGAATTTAAAATTTTGTATATATATAAGAATAAAACGATAATTTGTCTGTGTCTAAACGGAGACAACATTTATTCTTCTTACTGAACAAATTTGTCTAACTTGGTAGTAGAGCATAACACAAAACAAAATGTAATTTTTTTCATTCTACTTAGTCTCTCCACAAATACTATTACAAAAAGAAAAACTTAATATTGGATTTTAATTGGGAATCTAATCATATTTACATGAATATCTTTTGTGGTTTCTAATGTTTGGACCAATCGGTCTTAAATATTTTTAGTATCAAGTCACGATTCTACAGAAAATCATTAAACCTTATAACAACACCATATTCCAAAACCTAGGTAAAATATAGCTTGATTCACTTAAATGTGGTTGGAAACGAACGTTTCAAACTTCATCAGAGCTGATGTCGGCCATCTCGTTCTGATCTCAATTCCCTCTATTATTATTTATGGACAATTTTAAAGACTACAGCTTTCTCTAAACTCTAAATTTTCCATTGAGAAACTGGTTAGTTCTATGGATAACTTGCATCAACCTTTAAAGAAGCTGTATTTATTAATATATTAATTAATAAACACACATTACTGGAATAAATATTTTATGCAATTAAGAAAAAGTTTCTTTTGTAAGAATATTTATAGCAAGACTAAATATAATTATTTAAAATATCAATTCAATCCCTGATCATTAATATATGTCTGTATACGGTCTAAGCGTATAAAGCTTAAAATAGCAAAGATCTTTCTAAGTACCACCCTTTAATGAAACCCCTTATGACTTGTATAATAATGTACAAAAGCTCATTTATTATATTAAATAATAATGTACTGTGCGGTTCATAGAGTCACTACGTCATCAAATAAACTTCAGGAAACTTCAACCATAACATCATTACAATTTTTATTATTTTTAGGTATGTTTTCTTTAATACCTGATAAATACACTATTATTATTTTATTATAAAATTAAGACTATAAACTCATATAAATATAATATTAATTCTTAGAAATTTTTTTATCTGGAGGTCATTTACATGAAACAATAACTTAGCGAAACTAATGTATATAAATGAATATATCTTTTTTTATTTAAAATTTTTGACCCATGATTACAATGATATATAATTATCCGGCTATACTCAATTCCGTCAATTGTATCAGAATTTTCCCGAATAGTTTCGAATCGTTGAACTGATCACATCGCGATTCCGCCATGCTTCGTGCTCATGAATAAGAGCCCCGAATGAGTTCGAAACTAGTCAGCCAAAATCCAATACTATTGACGTGAGTGTAGCTGAATTATAAAAATATATACCGATATCGATTTTGAAATAAATACATGTTTAAAACCAAAAAAAACAAGATTCTGTTAACTTCTTGCCACGCACTTGTCACCTTATGGAATCAGCTTTCTCATGCGGTGTTTCCGAACCAATACGACTTAGGGACCTTCAAGAAACGAGCATTCAAATTTTTAAAAGGCCGGCAACACACTTCAGACCCGTCTGGGCCTGCAAGTGCTCATGGGCGGCGATGATCACTTTCCATCAGACAACACAATATGCACAATTATGCCTTTTTATAAATATTTTAGAACACAGTAACTTTGTTAGAAATAAGTAATACATTTTTAATAAGTTAAGTAATACATTTTTAATAAGGTGGTCTAAAATTTATTAATGTTATGTTTGAAGCATAAAATAATTTATTATTTTATTTAATATTTATTTCATTGAATCAAAATTAACTCTCTATAGTTGTTACAAAACTTCATAAAATAGCAATACTTCATATACATATCATTTTAATATTTATAAACTAACTATATACAAATAAATTAAATCAAACAGTACTTGTTTGATTTAATTTATTTGTATTTGTAATTTATTTAATTTATTTGTATAAAACGGCCTACATTATATATTTTATCCAAAATGATATTAGCAGTGTCACCATGAGGTGACTCTTCTTCACAACATTGAGGAGCTTCGAACTATTGATATCAATTCTATTTGAGTTAATCCTTTTAAAAAAATAGTAATGAATTAAAACACTTTAAACTATAAAGTCTATACAACATTCTTAGAAAAATAATAGATTACACAGTTCTATATCAAAATAAAAACTCAAGATCAAAGTTCGGATTAATTTAATAATCTTAATGATCAATATTATCAATACAATATTATGAACAGGAGCTTACTGTATCTGTGGTGACATGAAACTACTAGCTTAATGTATCTTGTATGATTAACACAGCATTGCCTGCAATACACAGAAACCACACATTAAGCAGGTTATGTACAGATGTCGCAGCACACCATAAAGCAATATCCACTTATATTTACTGTATGTTTAATATATCAATATGGTTTAAATGACATGTTGTTCTAAATTTTAAAAATACCAAAATAACAAAATTACAAAATTTTTAAATGCCAGGTCAATAAATGTATTCCATTAAACACAAGCTAAAAAAATATATATAAAGAACAAATTTCATCAACGCTCGAAGGCAGTCTGTGATCAAAAAAACTAATAACAAAATTCAATTTCATGATTCTACTGATATTATAATAATACTGATTGGAATATGTCTAAAAATAAACTCCCATATTTATTATGACTTGTCTTATAAAACTTTATACCTACTAGAATATACAGTATGAAGAAATATTTACTAAGAAAATATAAAACCATTTCAAGTACCAAAGACTGTCACTTCAGTTTTCCTTATATATTTTATTCTCTGGTTTTAGTGTACGAGTATGAGTTGAGATTGCGAAGCGACGTCGTGAAATAAAAGAAAATGGCTATCCTCTTAAAAGACAGTCTTAGAAAAATCTTATTAGAGCTTTTAAAGAGTCACTGTTGTCTTTCAGCTGATAATGTAAATGTATTTCTATGTTTATTTGAAAGTATCAAAACATACCTAATTGTCAATTCTGATAAATTAATGAATCTTTGTACCCAAAAAATATTAAATTTTATTGCTCTTAGAATTAACACATTTTAAGGAAATAATAAGTATATGAACATTATTCAGTTTCCAAACGTTTACGCACGATGCGACGTCACCTAAAGAATATTTATAGAAACTGAAGAATGTATAAAAAGACAAACTTACAGTTTTTGTAAATATATACATTACCAATATCTAATGTTTGACCTTTAAGTTTTATCTTTCTATTGATATTAAAGATACAAGATTTTACAAACATAATTTCAGTATATCAAACCCTGCAATATAAATGATTTATTTCCACCACTGCACCAATGGGTCCTTAAGACATAATTGAATCATATTAATTGTGTCATATTTATATGTTACAACTTTATATAGGATCACCATGCAATAGCTATCTACAGTCAATACCGTACACAAAGATAACAATATAGCAAATTGATGAATTATTTAATACCAGTCATGAATTTTCTTTACTATTAATTGTTATGTACCCACCGACTGCCTAACACGACACTATATTGTTATATATTGGCTCTATTAAATAACAAAACTTATCATTTATTTTAATGTTTTTCATAATGACAAATGTAGTATACGAAACCTGTGAAAAGAACTGTTTTATAGTTGTAGTAAACCTTACAACTGAATTCGGTAAATTTTCAAGACAGAGGTTTTCAACTTTGAATTCTGCGAATCGATGAAGTTTTTATTCTCTGTATGTTTAAAAATCTTATAAATTCTTACTTCTAACCTACTAACAAATTTTTAGTTTTTCATTTTAGTTTTAAATCATAATAAAGAGGTTCAAAGCAGACACAATATGTAACACTATTTATAACAATGTAACATTTTAGAACAACAAGATATATTATGTTGTTTTATTATTTCACAGGCGTTTGTCGAGATTCTCATTTTTCAAAGCAGCGAGGTGATGCGTTCACCTTCACAGATCTATTTGTCAAACTGTTACTTCTTTTAAGTGAATATATATTTTTGTTATATTTGAAACATTATTAAAATAATTATAATTATTTTATTATCAATAAAAATTTAAAGAAAACAATCTATTATATAAAAATAACAAAGTTTTGTTGTTTTATATATATTGTAAACACCGGCGAGCACAAAAGAGTATAATATTGAAAAAGACTTGAGTATTCAGAAAACAAAAACATTTTGTTTGTTCTTATTTATATTATTTATGAAGCTGTTAAGTAAATATAATATACATAAAGCGCGGTCGTATTCAAAATATCCTAATAATGACATATTATCATCTCAAAAGTCAATGCAATTTATTTGAAAGACGATCCATTTTCGTAAAAATCCTTCAACATTGACAGAGAACTTGCGTCACTGATGACCGGTTTTCCGTGAAATATTACCTTCCGCTTCCGATTTTTCTTAAATGACCCAGAAGCATACCGCTTTCTTAAGGTAAGAGGTTCCTTAAGTATTTACAATTTGTAAGACTTAACAAGGGTGTAATTTTTATGGTTTTATTATTTTATTTTTAAGCAGTTATAATTATAAGTCTTTTTATTATTCGTGTGATTAATTACGACGTGAAGGAATTGGTTCGAGGTGTTATTTCAGATATTAGTTCTTTGAAATAACATTCCATTCCTTGGTATTTAATAAAATAAAAAGTGTCAAAATTTTATAAAAGTAGTGCTGCCATCATCCCCTTGAGAATAATAATTAATATAAAACAAAAACTATAAATATTATATTACTATATAAGGTAACTCAATCCAGACAAAAAAAAATTAATATACCTCCATTCAAAAAAAAATATACATATATACATCTTCCATCAATAAACATATTTATTTTATTTGTGAAACCTTTAAAGAAGTCAATAGGGCGAGAATGTGACAAACGTTATTAATTCTACTAATTAGTGAGGTATTAATATTTTCGAAAAACTCAGTTTTTCCTTCCGATCTGTCTGTCTGTACGTGTGTCTGTGTGTCTGTCGAATTTTATTTTTCGAATTTTGAAAAACTAAAGATATATTTGGAATCACCATCTAAATGTAAGATTCACTTTTCAAAATTATGTTGATTGTCCAACGGGAAGGTGGTCAGATCGGCCGCCGAAGTTACCGAAAAATGGAAAAAAATTTCGAATTTTTAAATTTTTTAAAATTTAAAAATTAATTAATTTATTAATTAATTTTTTTTTTTATTTTTATTTTTTTTTCTTTTGTTTGTTAATTAATTTGCGAGTTATAATTTGCCAATTAGGAGTTTTTCATAGCGGCAAGCACGATTGCCGCGTGTCGGATGTTTATATATATATATTTACTTTTAACATTTATTCCTTACTATGTTTCTCTAAATGCAATTAGTATTTGATCTTCTAAACTTACAGCTTACAATCTATCATTAATTTGATTCTTTACTATGTTGTTCTAAGTGGAATTGGTATTTGTTCTAACGTTACAGTCTAGTCTTCAATCCAATGTGTCAAGCGAATGTTGTTATATCGTTAACATCTCTAACTTATTACATATGTAGATAGACTTGAATTAAGTACACATTTGTCGTTTTTGTTATATCTGTATTAGAACTAATTAGGGTATTTAACTCCTTTGATTCTAATACAATACACACTCAGGCATCAAAAGGGGCAGAGAAACAATAGTGAACTTATGAACCATAACATATAAGCTTATATGATACGCATAGGTATTACACCGCGCGGTCATCCGAGCGTTTGATAATCCTGCGTCCATCATGTCGGTCCCTCAAAAGCTTTACACGCTACAAACTACCACATAATGTTCCCCAATCACAACGGAATACGGAATATTATTTCAAAGAAATGTGTATATGTTGGATTTCCTACAATATTTTATGATATTAGGTTTTATTCATTTCAAGGAATATTAAAATACATAAAATCCTCAAGTCGTATCGATCTCAATAGTCAGAAATTGTTATGAAAACAAGGAGAAAGGATATTAAATTGTGTTTATACTATAATAAAGACAGTCGTAAAATAACAATTACATTTTGTGTAGTACTCTGAATTCAATACTAACTTGTTAATGTTCTTGTGAACGAGAATGTTTGAAAACAATAACTATGTTTTAGAGGAAAAAATATATATTAAACTGGTATTCAATTCTATACAAAAAATTTTTAACGATGTATTTCTCAAATAAAAAAAAATATATTATTTTTGTGACATGATAATTTTATTCCTTTCTTTTAAAATATAGTCAGTTATTAAAGAAAAATAAAAATAAACAATTTTAAATACAAAATCTCTAAATAAAACTATTTACTAATAAAATATACGCCCACAGGCTCTCTTAACAGGCTTTAAAATTATATTTGAGATTGAATCGAATCCCAGTAATTACAAAAGCACAAAATACAAAATTAACACCCTTAATCAAGCTTCGGTAAAATAAAAATAGCAGAGACCGTTCCACTGATATTATCTCATTAAACTATTTTGTAACTGAAATGAACAGTTTATTTTTAGGTCATTAAATATATAATAATATATATAACATTATAGTATGGTACGTGATGATTATTGTTTACAAATGGTAGGCACTTTGTGTGTATGTTTGTACAGTCTATCAGATTGAGGTCAAAATTTAAAGGAATATTGTAAATTAATACTGTTTATGTTTGTTTTATCTTATTACAACATAGATACTTAACATATTTATGTATTTTAATTAGCATTATGACAAGAAGAGCCATAATAATATCATGTGAGGTTTTTTTTCTAATATTATAATATTAATTTTTATGTCACTTGTTTTCAAATAAGCATTTTAACCTGAAAGGCTGTGTCTTTATCATTAGGAAGACATTCAGTTCTAAAATATACTTATACCTACTATTATTTAATTGTCTGGCTGAATTAGTTTATATGTTATACAACATACGTACAATATACCTTCTAAATTATTCTTATTTAATTGGGAATTCGCTTTTAAATAAAAGTTAATTAAAAACTTCAAAAACTTTTTGCTTTTTATAATCTCCTTTTCAATAAATAACCAATACCTTTATTTGATTTTTAAAAAATAACTTTTATAACTGCTTCTAAAAGGCTTTTATTTATGACATTTTATAAAAATTATTTACGTAATGCTTCAAGAAACCAAGAAACAGACGAAACATACTCTTTATTTGATGACAGTAGTTAAGATGGTTTTAGTATTTTCCATTTATTTACGATTACATATATGTAAGAATTTTATTAGAACAATACATGTATATGTATATCCATCCATACATCTCTAATATTTTATCTAACCAATAAATCTTTGAATGAATCGTCAAGTTTCCTAACTCGAATTTTATAAGAAGTTGTTTTTATTATTGTGTTGTAATTTGCCGAAATCTATGCAATAGGGTATTGTAGTTTTAAGCCAAAATGGTTTAGATTTTAAATTCAAAAATTTTATTAAATTATTCTATAGACCCGAATCTTATACTTATTATTGCTCAAATCAGTCCTTATGTTGTAGTTCTTAAAACCCTTGTTTCATTTGCATTTAGAGAAGTAAAATTGTAAAATATAATTTAATATAAAACTAAACGCAATCCAGTTAAACAGTTTTATGTAAGAAAATAATATGTAATTACATTATTAAAATGCCATATCAGCATGTAATTTATTTATATAGAATAGCTGTAAGCTAAAAGACTTCTTGCAATACTTCTTAAACGAAAACTTATAAAAAGTAAACCAGTTCTTAAGCATACAATCAAAGTATATCTCCGATATATATCAAGATTAGTATCATTTAAATAATAAATATCAATTGAAACAAACTATAAATTAGAAAACTAATTCAATATTTCAAAAATAAGTATGATTTTAGTAAAATATAGAAAATTATGTCTGCCCTACGTGAATATATATTTGGCAAAATGCCAATCGCCTAACGAGGCTCTCGTGGTTAGTAACATGTTCCCAATTATGAAAGTTCAGGTATAATTGGCATAAAGACTGATGTTACTTTTATTGATTAAATACGTACGAATATAGAATTATAATCTGGATTACAGAGAATCACACACACAGTATTTGCTATATTAGTTTGCGATTAGGATTCAAAATGTAATAGTAGTTATAATTTAATCATACTGGGTTGCGGCTCGCAGCGTTTACTCGAAGGATTAATTTAGTTTTAATGAGAAAGTTAGAGAATGTTATATATAATGCATTTACGTGTTTATGAAAATTGTCATTAGTAGGTATATTACATATTAGTTATTTTAGAGGACACATAAAGAAACATACAGGCAACATAAAGGCTGATTGGTTGTTAAGAAATGAATTGATAAAAATTACAAATTTGTGTAATGTTGACAAATAAATCTGCTTCAGTGACCTTCAATCACCTCGTCTGATCTGACTCGTCTTTTGGATCTCAATAAGCACAAAGAAACTGATGCACGACCTACACTGGTCTCATTGCTTATGAACCCGAGTACGAATGAACAAATGTTTTTAATAAGAGAACTCTTTTATTATAGAAATTCTCAATGCTACTTTTTTCCTAAATTTTATTACTGTAGACTTTGGTGGTTTATTTCGCACCTACACTCACTCACACTCATTAATACTTCTTACACTTATTTTCATATTTATTCACAATAAGTAAATATTTTTCCTGCTGAAATATAATTTATTACGCTACTAATATTTCACTACATAGGAAAAATTGTACTGAATAAATTGTAACATCTTCTTTAAATATGTCACCTGCATACTATTTCAGTAAGTCGTAATATATGTTCCTTCACTAATTTCTGAGGTTATGAATATACCACATCTCACAACCTCAGTACAATCATACACCTATATTTTATAAAAACTTATATTATTGTATCCTAAATATATAATGAATATATGTTTACAAAATATTATTTACTTTTTGTAAAACATATTGTGTATGTATATTCATTGTCAGTAATTGAAATGTATATAAATACAAAGCAAACATTTTGATTTTTTCTGAAATGTAATTTCTTTTGGATATCCTTAATTTTTTTACGATAGCGTGTGTTTTAAATAAAAACATTGGTTTATGCATGTTTAATAGTAAAATACTATTTTTAATAGTAATAGTACTATTGATTTGTTCTTCAACGACTGTTAATCTTCATTATAAATAAATTTTATAATTATTTCTTGTTAGAAATATACATACAGCTGGAATTGTGTCAGTTTTACAAAGAATAGGTATTTAAGGCCGTTACATGCCAACCGCAAGTCATCTCCCTTCAAAACAATGTAGGATAGTGTATAAGAGACGAGCTCGACTCCTTGTTTACTTATTTAGTTTTAAAGGATTACTAATTTATTTTTATATCGATTTAATTAATTTTAAAAAGTTTCCACTAAATGATATATACTATATCATAATTATAAGTTTATCGAGTTACAGTCCATACCAACGATAAATAACATTATATTTATTTGATGAAATAGTGAGCAGTGATTGAGTTACAGTTACAAATACAAACAAGTTATAACAGTTATATCAAAGGGTAACTATGAAATACAGATAACGATATTGTCGTCAATACCAGTGGTTTTGATTTCTAGATATAGAACTCATGATTACACTACACTACACGACAGAGTCATCTATCATACAACATGTGAAACTTCCACCAACAAAACAAAGCTACTAATAACTTTGACGTTATAAATCTCATTATCTTTACATAATTACGTTATCTATTGTGTTATAATAATTAATTTATCATAATATATAACAATGATGGAATAATATTTTCATTGTTCGTTACATTTTAAAGAACCTTTAGCCTTATAGGTTCAGCAAAATGTAAATGAATAAATATGTATGTAATATATAAATCAAAATCCTTAAATGTTGCAGTCGAAACACAGGTGAGCGGGTGATGAGGGGAGGCCCCACTTGGCCTAATGGTACTGTCGCAAGTCAACAAGGGTACGTGCCCCGCGTTTAAATTATTACTTCTGAAACAAATAAACATCTTCAGATTGACTTTTCAATTCTGACAAGAATATATTTACTCCATCCTTCAAAAATCAGTTAAACCTGAATAGCTTTCATCGAAACCACAAATCGAGTAATATTATATATGTATATAATATTACTTATACGGTTACACTCCAGTTCCGTCACCTAAATGATATTTTTAAAACGCATTATATACAAAAGCTATTAACCGCAGTATATATTTTCTATTAACTAACATGTAATCTAACTGAAGGTGAACTAGGTACTGGGAAATTAATTAAAATGCATGGATTTACTGAGTTAATCTTAACTAAACAAATCCATCTAACATGAGTCCTTGACACGTTAGTCGTATTACAGTAACGTTACATGTAAATATGTAAATAAAAATTCTTCATTCACCTCTTATTATTTTTTCATGTATATTAAATATAAAAAGTATTGTTTAAATAAACATTTGTTTATCTTTAATACGCCCTATAAATGTAAATAGTTTTGCTGAAAAATCTATGTGGAAAATCGTCAAAGCTTAGGACGGATTTTAAGATCCTTAACAAATTATACAAGTAAAGAAGAGTTAAATTATTTTTTAGATAAAAAAGAATAAGGTATTTTATTAAAAACTTGTATTCATACATATGATAAAATGATGATGAATGAAGTGATAGTTCTGCCTGCTCGTGGCACGAACTGACTCGATCTCTATTGCAGTTAAATATTATTATAGTTACTTTCATTTCCATTGAGTAAGAGGCAGAAGCGAAAACATTACCCTGTTCTAGCTCCTTCGTCCTTCAACTGTTTTTTGTCCTTTATTTATAAAGAATATGAACAAGAAGATGGGTATAGCATCATTTCTATTTTATTTATTTATTTATTTATACACTTTATTGCACACAAAAAAACATATAAAGAAACAGATGATAAAACAAAAAAGAAAATTAAAACTATTTAAACTTTTGGTGCAAAGGCGGCCGTATCACTTATAGTGATCTCTGACAGGCAACCTATTATTAAAATGACATTTTTAAAGAAATAATTGGTGCATAAAATAATTAACTAAAATAAATCAACAAAATGATGTAATAGTATTACAAACATATGAACAACCTTAACAATACATAATAGTTTTTACATATACTACATGTGAATTCTCTCTCTATTATTATCAAACATCTTTGCATACCAACTCTTACCACCAAGTTGCTTCCTGTACTATAAAAATATATAGATACAAAAACATAATATTTTTACACATTCCAAAACTAATATTATGAAACTCCTTACTTCTTTCAAAGATTAAGATACTTTAAAAGCTTTATAAACTTAAAAATTCCTTCTTGCAGTGTATCAAAGGTCTAATCTTAAACGTTATTATGTGGATATGGGATTTTCTTAGCGAAGTTTCTTTAATAATATTTTATTGTTATAGACTCAGAAGCCTATTGCTGTAGGAAGCGAACCTTATACAGTGTGCTTCTTGGAAAAATCATGTGTGAATACACGATATAGATAACAAATTGCCAGTATTGCGCTCTGCGAAAACATAAATAGACAGCGCATTATACATTTGACTGGAACGATAAGCAGAGTACGTCTTATTAATTTTATTTCAAAAAAATAGTACGATTTTGTTTTGTCGAACTATAGAAATATACATTTTACATTTGGTACCAGCGGTAATAGTACTTTGAAGCATCCCTTCTCCATTATTCAAATTTGAGTTTGACATTCGACCTACATGACTTTATGAAAAATATCGGAAGTACACGTTATTCATCTTCATTTTTTAAAAATTAGGGATTAAAAAAGAAATAGTAGGAGTTATTAAATATAAGATATGAAACAGAAAATTTTAACAGCATAAAACATGACATTTCTTTCATACAACAGCCTACGGATATGACATCTATTTAATAAAATGGTAACGTTAAATACAAATTTATAACCCAACTAACAATCCTCACTAGCGAAAATGATACTCAAGAAAAAATTATAATATCTACAAAATTATATCTATTACCATAATCCTAAAGGATTAGAAAACTTTAATGACAGAACATTTTTAAGCTGCTAACGCACACGGGCTCAAGTCAGGTGATTGAAGCCTAAGTGGACTCTGTCCAAAACACTATTTACAACTAAAGTACATTTAAATAATGTTATTATAACCATTTCATGTTATAATTTAATTAACTATACACCTTAAAATCGTCATGCTTACAAAAAGAAATCATTTATTATTTTATGTGAAAACGATGAAAAAAATTAATTTATAAATATTCATAGGGTCAAAGGCATTCGGGATAACCGAGTTTGAAGTTTCCAAAGTCAACAACTATGTAGATATTTATATTAAATTATATTAAATTTGTCAAAGTTGTTCAATACAAACAAATTCGAGATTATTTTAAACAAATAAAACAATAGATTTAATAAAAATATTTCTAAGTACTCAAAAAGAGTTAAAAGAAGAAAAATATATACTTCGCTTGACCAACAAACGATCATTATAACGCACATATAGTGCCAAAAAAACAAAGACTGTGAGACAAAGAAAAACCTGAGTACCAAATTACAGTTTGTTAGATAGATTTACCCGCGTCACTGCAATATGATCTATTGATTTACGCGCTTGTGTTCGCGTGAAGACACCTACATCCACTTCAGGCTCAAGCTTGCTAACACGGGTTTAAATAAAAAAAGGCGAGTAAAATCCTTAAAACAGTGTAGTACTCGTATAAATCTTAGAAAATATTAGTTTTGATATGTTTACGCTTAGGTGATAGGTCTTTATCGCTGCATTTAGCGACATAACTTCATCATACTGTTAAAACAAATCATAAATTCTAATGAAATTCATAAAACCTCTGAGTTATAATAAAGGACAATGTCAGGTTTACATTAAGCACTGCTTTTACTACAAATAAAAAAATCTAACTACTCAATATATTAAATGATTCGAAAATTAGGAAAAATATCGTTTAAAAATATAAATACACTAACCGCAATACACTTTTAAAAACCGAAAAAAAAACGATCTGTGTATAATAGTTTCAGCGACACATATGTAATCCAACATATGAAGGTTGATATGGCAATAAAAATATATTAATGAAAATAATATATTATTGAGCTAAAAAAAGCTTTTAACACAGTTAGCCACAAAATACTTTTAAATTCAACGTCAGCATAAGAATCTTACTTAAAGATCTTACTAATAGATATCTAATCCACGAAATGAGTCTCAATTTATAATATCAGGAATACAGCAGAGTAAAGTATTGGGTGCGTTGCCATTTTTAATATACATTAATGACATATACGAAATTAGACTTAAAGGTGATGTTATTTTATATACTAACGATACCAGTGTATTTACTTATGATAATTTTACGCTATTTATTTATTTATTTTATGAATAACGTATAAAGTTAGAGTATAATTATCATAAGTAAGTGTCCTGGTATCGTCAGCATGTAGAATATATCACCTTTGAGTCAAATACCTTTAAGTTAATATGTATATAAATCAGATAAATTACATATATATAGTTTTACACTTTCATTTTATTTCATGATATTATAAATAAAAGTTTTATATTAACTAAAAATATTGCATATCATAATATTTCGTCTGTGAAACCTGACGAAGTACAGAAAATTTTATAAATGCATATGTATTAACCAATACTATATAGAAACCAAAATGGATTTTTTTTTTTTTTTTAAACCACAAAAGGTAAGCGTTTACAATATAGTTCATCATATATTCATACAAACAAAAAGCGTTCAATAATTTCAACTATTACTTACGAGACAACAAAGTCTTAACCATATTTCCAAAATAAAATAATATGTTGTTTATTTTTTTTGTTACATTTTATAGATTTCATTGTTATAGATTTAGTTTTAGCTAAAATAAACGATATATAAGTATATTATTGAATACTTAAGAATATAATAATAGGAAAATTTCTTAACTTTAGTATTAATAAAGGTCTGAACGACCTGTACTTATTTCCTGGATCAATTACAATTAACTTTAGAAAAGTATTTGCGATTTCTATATTCAAGAATAAAATGAAGTTTATTATGATTACTATATATTTACAATTTAAAAAAATATTTAAATCTTGTACATTTAGAAAGGTTTTAGGAAATAACTGAAAACCATTCTGTTTTCTCAGTCTTAAAATGTACATGTACGTTACATAATGAGGGAGTCAGGAGAGTTCATTTCAGACGTGCTCAATGGGATTCAGGACGGCATTGCAGGCCACAGAGAAATGATGACGTTAGCTTTGTATAGAGTTTCAGGAATTATCTGATTATAGTAACATTGTATACGTGTGTCTTATGAAACTACTACTTACTGCTTTCTTTTCAGTTAAATAAAAAAAAAATCTGTAATAAACATTTTAATTTCGGATGCTATTTATTAGTTGGGAAGGATTTTACTAACGAGAATCAAGTGGTGGTAAAAGTAATTTCATTTAATTAGTTTTTATCAAATTTAAGGATGGGTCAACGTGAGAATGTAATAAATTAATTAGATTAATATTTATTAATTGTATCATCTTTAATAAACATTGAAGTGAGGCCATTAATCTGTGTTACGGGAACTATAATCATCTATTCTTGTACGGTAAGATCCCCGACCGAGTTAGTCTGTTAATATTGAACATTTTCCCATAAGAGCAAAATAATCTTATTCGTTTTGTCTGCTTGTACAGCAGAAAGGATATTGTATTTTCTTTTATCGACAACATGTATGATTATTGGGTGATAATATCATAAAATAATGTAACAGTTTTAAAGTTATATTACTTATTTATACTATTAGTTTTTAAAAATCTCCATGAAGGTCATCATATATATTTCTTAATTATTTAATATTATGCTCACATCAACAGAGTATTGAATTTATTTACAAACAAAACAAAATATCCTATACTATTGTTAACATTTCAACAAATTGTATTTAAATTTTTCTTGTTTTTAAATCTTTATAAAATTAAAAATTTTTATAATAATAAAAATGAACATGAATTTTATAAATAATAATTTATTTACTAGGGCCACGCAAGCGGGGTTGGCCTCATTTTATCAATTATCTCGAAAACTACAATTACGATTCGGCTGCTTTTTAATCTATACCGAGTTTTGCTCATTATGCGCATGTGTGCAAAATTTCGTGCGTGTAACTCGTAAATTGAAGGTGTAGGGTAACAAAGAGTTGAAAATGTTGTTAGGAAAGAGCTTCGTTTCGCTCAGCTCATTTACTTTTCCACTTTGATACATTACCAGTGATTATTTGTGTATATCATATGGAAGGTTTAGAAGGGTCTAATTTCATACCATACTTATCGATATTAGGCCTTTCTGAGACACTCTACAACGTGCATTTATTAAGACTATTAGTGTCACAAACGAACGTTGGTCTGGGAAGAACCACACAAAAAAGTAATCCGGCAATTTTTTTTAACACTATCTAACAAACTTCAAAATATTGAATAAACAATTAGCCAAAAAATCACACCGTCGCAATCAATTCGCTATGAAAGATTATATTATAGTTATGTATTAACGTCTTGATCAAGGAAGTAATTGTAATCGCCCCGATTTTCGGAAAAGTAGTATCTGAGTTTTGAGATGTGCTGGGGAATTCTAGACGATTTAAAAAAGTATGAATGTTTGTCTGTATGAAAACATTTTTTTTGTTCCTGATTGACCTCAATTGACTTCGTTTTCGTAACAATCGATGCATATACACGTAACTTAGAGATCAGATTAGTTCTGATTATGATGAAAAAAAATTATCCATTTCTTTTTTGTGTTTTGAAATCCAATTTATAAAAATACTATCGAATTTTTTGAAAAAATTGACAAAGTTATAAATGAAACCTACTATATCTGCAATATATCATTTAATGTCTTGAATTAAAAGTAATAAAGAAATAGATTTTATTAACAAAATGTTAATAATAATAATAAAAATATAACATTTATCTTAACAAGGAAGTTAATATGACGGGACCCATTACCGCTTGTTTTATTGCTGTAATACCGAATTATTATTTTTTTCCTTACATATATTCTGAATATATATAAACATAGACAGAAATTATTTGTATGTTCAAAAGTATAACAAATTTTATTAAGAGAATAGTAAAACTATTCAACAAAAACATATAGAATGTAAAAACTTAAACTTTTTTCAAGTGTTCAAATTAAAATTAAACACGTACAATAGCTTTCTGCTGTTCTGTTCCATTCCTTGGTTGCAATGAAGTAATGGAAAATGTATTGAATAAAGTATTTGAAGTCCAGAACTAGAGACTATTTTAATATCTAATTAATTATTCTCTTTACTGATTAGTCTCGTATTCAACAACTTTGAACAGCTCCCTCTCAAATAGTCTGTCTACCAAAATGCTTGTACAAACAACGAAGATCAAAAGTATCAATGTTTTACTAAATAGTATATATGTCTGTAATAAATTAAGTTTAACGTCCTCCATCTTAAAACATGCCACCTACATGCAATTTCTCAAACAGTAATTCTCTGAAATATATTCCCGTAACGTTGCCCGAAACATTTAGATAACAACTAAAAGTTATATTGAACCATAATACATATAAGTATACATTTTAATTCGTACTACCTACATATATTCATTTATTAATAAAAGTTGATCTTATGATCTTAAGCAATTAACGTTATTAAATAAAGATTTAAAAAATTACAATTGCTACATATTCATGAATCGATATTTAAATGGAGAATTCGGAATACAGGTAAGCGGGTAATTAGGGGAAGGCCCTCTTTGCCTAATGATACTGTCGCAAGTCAACAGGGCGACGTGCCTCGCGTTTAAATTAACATCGACCTGAAGAAATATTCATGTTCAGATTGACTATTCAATTCAAAAGCAAATATTTAATGTATGCTCTTTGATCTCCAAGATTAAGAAATGCCTTACTCTATTTGAATTTTATCAAGATGAAACAATTGATTACGAGCACTTCAACTCGTTAATATTTGGATAACATTGTATAGCCTACATTTCACAAAAAGACAAGCTGTAAATAATTGCAATGCAGGTCACGAGAGTGGTTTTAAAAGATAGGAAGTAATTGACAACTCTGAGGTGATGTCTTGACTTTGAACACAGAAAGTACACCCAGGAATAGAGGTTAACCAATTTTTGAATAAAATTTCTATCACAGTAGTTATCCACAGTAGTTGCTTCTGACAGAAGCTTTCCACTGATCACTTGCAATTCACTGTTTTACTTGACTTTTATTTATTCTACTTCTTCGCGTTTAATTATTATAAAATATAAAACAGTTCCGTCACATACTCTATTTTCCTCTAACTGGTACCATTTACTGTCGCGTAGTTTCCTAACCATGTTCTTAAAAACTACAAAAACACAATACCTCAGTTGTTTTTGAATTGCGCCATAACCTTTCATGACTTTTCAAGTGACCGTATTTTAATGGGTGTATAAAAGTTAGTCTCGTTAGAGACGTATATTCTCAAATTTTATTAATTTTAACTTTTTCATTTGCAATTTTCAATATAAAAATAATAAATTACTTTAAAATATAACAAATCTGTTCTTAATATCGCTAAATGACGACAATTTCCACCAACAATTATACAAAGAATATATTTAATACTTTTGTGCCAGAAGAAATCTACAAATTGTGAAATATTAATAGCAAAAGAGATGTCAAATATTCCTTATAAATTGACTTTTCTAAATTTAGCATCTATAATTATTGGGAAATTAGATGAAAATAAAAAAAATATATAATCTTTGGTGGTTTTGACGATTAAAACTTAATGACCATCATATTCTAAGTTATTTCTATACTGTAGGCAAAATTTACTCTTAAAACTAGGTATTTTATAGGCTTTAAATATATACGTCGATTGCTAAATTTTGTTCATCAATCAGTGAGAGTCCATCTGTCAATTATTTGCTCTTTTTGAGTGAAGGTACTTTTAAACGTTTGGAGATTTAAGCTAACAGTTTATTTTTGAAACTAGTCTTTTAGATTCAATGCAAATAATACAATATTTTATTTACATTCAGACTGTATTTGGCGCATTGCTCAAATATTATTCAATGAAATTCAACCAGAGATTGCAGACCACAGAGAAATGATGGCATTACGTTTGGTCAGAGATCGAGAAATTATACGATTTTGTTGAGACATTTCCTACTCTCATTTCGTGTTAGATACTATATCATATTAATGTATATAGTATCTTTATTAAGATGATATAGTAAGTACGTAGTGAAAATATTAATATATTCATGAACATAAATAAACGACACTACCAAGAATAAGATAATAACAAAAAATACCTAAAACTTTAGTTTGCCACCATCATTTCATATTTAATAAGCATTCAAATAGCCAGTAAAATCATCTATATATATATTTTATACATAACATTTCTTTATAATATACTCGTACTATAAAATTGTCTTCGTTCCGGAAATTATTGGACTTAAAAATAAAAACTTCATTTCACGTAGTAAAATGGAATTTTTATTTAAATCGTCAATCTTAAAGTTCCCAGTGACTGTTCTTTCGAAATATATGAGAGCTCGGAGCAGGATATTGGAATTTATTTTTACGAAGCGAGATCGCGACCGAGTTAATCTGTTGATATTGAACATTTTTCCACAACGACAAACAACCTCCTCTGTAATATAACATACTATATAGTAGCAATCGCTTTTATGGACGAGGAAAGATATTTAATGGCCTTTTATTAATAATTAATATTATGCTATAGATGTAAGTTATTTCAATATTTCAAAAATGATATAGATATCTTTTTCAAGTTTAGTTAAAGCATTTCAAGATTTATATAAAATCTTTGAAATATTTATAAATCTGGTAAACAATACTATTTTTCAGTAGACATATATCATATTTATGTTTTATTTATATGTATGTAATTGATTTATTTGTGAAACTGATTCTATGTTTATTTTATTTAAATCAATCTGTATTTTATTCATATCAAATCTAATAGTTTATTAACCTAAGATAGTCATGACGAAATCGCATTTAGTACAATTTAACTCAGAATTATTTCATAGATATTGTAGTATGCGATAATGTTAATAAATTAATTAAATAAATTGAAGTCTTTATATTTTGAGTAATAAAATTCACAAATTTGTCGAGTAACAAAATGCTATATAACAAAGGTATTGAGAACTGAAATGTAAAAATATCAGAAAACAATATGCACATAATGGTTTAAGCCTCGAGAATGATCTGGATTATCCATTTTTTACTTTGTAATATCTTCATAAAATGAAGTTGAACTTTCATATTTGTACAAATTTTTAGAATGCGTTATAATATAATATATATATTTTTTAAATCACGCTATAATAATGTCGCAAAACATTACATTTCCTTCATAAAATACGTTACAGGTTTTAGGCGTAAGTTACTGCCCGTTGAAAAATAAGAGGAGTTCTGCGGGATTTTTATTATCGACTATAAAAAAAAGGTCGATGCCTGGGGAAGAGGTTTTATTGTCGGTCAGTACAAAGTGCAAAAACTGGTGTCATTGATAACGGATCTTACTTTTACGGCATTTTAATTAGTTATAAACTCGAAAGTTGGTTAAGTTTTTAATATTTTGAATTTAATTTTTTTATAACATATATTACAAACAATGAACTAATATTACATATCATTCAGACTCCATATTTTTACTTTTAACCAATGTTTTTGACTAAAGACTTACTATAAATAAAATAGGACACAAAATAAAAAGATCTATAAAAAACCCACTTCGACAAGGGTTTTAGACGCTAGATGGCGCTAAAAATTAACCTATACATTTAAGGTTATAAAATTAAAATCATAAAGACCTAATTCGATCATTCGTCTCTAAATGTGATTAAACAAAGTTAACAAAGTAAACTTTTATCTAGAACACGATGTTAACATAAAAACTGAAATTATATAGTATTTTTTTCGATTTTATTGAGCGAAGTTCTCTACGAGAGACTTTTCAGCATGCTTTATGCAAGCATCAATGAAAAACCGTAAATCCGAAAAATTCCAAATTTTACACACTGATACACATCAATCATTCTAATGATTTCTAAGATTTACACAAGTATTTCAATAAAACTATTTTACGTATATAACGCGCGTTTATTTTTACATTTATTTATATTATTATTTAGTTTCTTTGTCAAATAAACTGACTGACTGACAGACACCATCATCTCGTCTTACCGCAAACACGTTTGCTGCAAAGCATTCGAAACGTCGGGTTAAAGTTAAAAAAAATAAAAATAAACGCGAGTTATATCCGTAAAATAGTTTTATTGAAATCAATCATTCTGGTAATGGTTTTAAAAAAAATCAAATATTCTTAGTCGTTGAGGAATAACCACGGTAAAACTATGATCCCATAGACTGCAATGGGAAACATTTTTCGCGGAAATGTAGCTTGAAAAATAAAAAAAGTAATTAAAAATAATAAAAAAAATAAAAATTTTGAGGACAGGACAGAATGCGTCGACGTTTTGTACATGCAACTTCGGTGCTGTTTGCACCTCGCTTCGGTCAATATGCTAACACATACCGAGATTTTGCGAGCACAGCGAGTCAAAATTGAGGTCTCGTTCGCGCTCCTAGTATATTAACCTTAGTTTGGCAGTTTTTTACTATATGTGTTTGAGCAAAGAAGTCTTATTAAATATAAAGTACACTTAATAAGAACACTTAATAAGAACACGGTGTTTAGATGGAAACTAAAGTTAGTTAAAGTTATATAAGAAGCTTTTTTAATAAACCTAAGTTTGTCAAAACGTTACTAAATGGAGTTAACCAATTATTATTTAGTTTAGATCTTGAATACTCGTTTGGAAAAAACTTCTCGCTTAAATTTTATGGAAGTACTCTAAATGATGAGTTTGATTTTATATTGTTACTAATTTGTGTTTTATTGAGTTCCAAATCACTCACTTGTCACACCGCTAATCATAACTTTTGATAGTATGGTCAAATCATTTTCACATGATATTTTAACATTTACATTTTATCATCGCTTAAGTTAATTTACAATTTTATCTATGAGGTGACTTAAACTTATTATTTGTAATATTTATTAGCGCTTACATAGAACACAATACGTGTTTCAAATATACGAAAAAAAATTATAGCCATATCCATTAGCCACGAAAAACAGCAAGACTTCTTTATTTGTCCAGTTAACAGATGACCCTTTAACCCTTGTTTTGAAAAGATCTTTGTAATTAGTGAAGTAGAAACGGACAGTTTATCAAGGAACGCACGGGAAGGATGTTGAAGGGACGAGCAGTGGTCTAAGTAGTTCGTCCGGCGCTCGAGTGATGGATTGTGTGCCTCGTCTGTATGATCCCTTTTAACCTCACCCCAAAAATTGCGGTGCTAGTGTAAATGTCTGAATTTACTTTCCATTAGTTTGCCCTTTTCAGTTTTCTGAAGCGTTATCAGGATTTTGAAAGCCTATAGTCGATTATAACTATATACGAGCATAAAACTTCGCTTATTATACTGCTAATAGCAACATCGTATAATGTTTTCATTTAATAAATATTATAATATATTTAAAAGAAAAAGACAAAGAAAAATGTTTAATGAAAAATAAGCTATTGTACTGCAACAGGCGTTGGTAAGGCGGCCCTAGATATCAGCCGCAGACCTGTTCACTTGTAATGAATTACTCGCTCGTTTATATAATGTCCTGCGCGACTTTAATTAACTTCCATTGAAATTACAGGCTCCTATGGGACTCTTTAAAGATGAACTTCGTTTCACAAAACGATCAAAAGATATTTATAATGCAATATACGTAATAGATTTTAAGAAATTTATATAATAGATATATATATATACAATACATCTTACTAGAATCAATGTAAGCATAGTATAAAAATTATTTATCTTCCACCATTTATTTCAGCTAAGACTAAGCAAAGTTATTTAAAAGGTTTACTTCAACCATTTGTTATCCAGACGGAAGCTCATATATCCAACTATTCTTAATCAACTCTCCAGAATAGAAAGCTGCTACAATAATACTCCTTTTTGCTAAATTAACTCTGTTTATTGGCTTTGATACATAATCACATGAGGATATGTCATTAATTCAACTTACAGATATCAGATTAATGTCCCGAAACCCCTTAAAAAATTATTCTCGGATTTAGGTATTTTCCATGTAATAGCCAAAACCTCATATACCATTAATCGCTTTATGCGGCCTAATTTACTTAATATTTTGGATATAATATACGTGATGGAGAATTTTCCAGACGAGTGGATAGATGGATGAGGACTCGTTAGCGCTGTTGATTGAAATAGTGTGTACGGAACTCCATCCATCACTCACCCATTAGATTGACAATCCGTTTAAAGTGCAATTTACACTCAGGAAAACGAATACACGATAAACTCAACTTTCAATTTACACTTTACTGTGGCTTGTTAAATATATTGGGAAAACCCTAGTATAAATAAATACTAGAGACGTCGGACGAGCTCAATTTAAGTCGCTTAAATCATTCAACATCAATTTAAGTTGAATGGTCTGAATTTTTTTCTTTAAATCATATACATGTCTAATCATATATATATGATAATAACAAAAATACTAAAATAAGGAAAATTTCATTAACATAACACAAACGTGTTTATGAAACTAAATGTAAAAACCGAAGTTTTCTTGTCATAAATTCCCATCACGTAGTTTTATCAACATTGATTCAGATGTGACAGAATATTTAAATAGACAATGTTTCATGTTGGAAATATCGTGTAATATTAAAAGCTTTTCATTTGTCTCCGAAGACACGGAACCCTTTGTTTCCATTTTCTATTTATCATTTAAAGTCCAAGACGTTAAATTATATTTTGCTTCCAGAAATATTAATAATAGTTTGTAAGATAGGTAAGATTTACTTTTAATATAGAGCTTCTATCTAAAATTTGTATTATTAGATTCACTTTTGCAACCAGTTTTTTTTAAATTGAAGAAATATTATAACGAAGAAAGCAAGATATATACAAAAGCGTATCTACTAGGATAAGGTAAGTTGATTGAGAGAATACGATAACTGAATGTCAAGTGAGTGTCGAATAAACTTAAAAAATATAAAGTGACTATAAACCAATTATACAATAACTTTTCTGTGTGAAAAATACTATATTACACATTTTAACCGTTAGATCATGTCAAAGAGTAAAAGAGTATCGTGTTGATCCATTTAACACTTGGATTTTGTATTCACCGGTGAATAAAATTCAATTCCACTAACTGCTTTTTGTTAATATATAATGAATACATTCAACGTCACACGACCGCGACAAACAAACATATTGATTTAAAATATAAACAACCTCATCTCTAGTTTGAAATTCATGTTTATTTAACTTAGAAATAATAATTTCTAGACGATATGTATTTGATTATTTCTATTTACAATTTAATTGCCTTTGCCTTTCATTATATTCTGAACTATTGCTGCTTGCGGTGACTGACTGTCTTGCAATCCGTAATGCAATATAAATTGAATAAAATGTTTGGGCATTCATATCGAATTGGTTGCGATTGGTCGAAAAAAAAAACTATGTTTTGACGTTTCTGAAACTGTGATCGCAATTAAAAAATACCCGGTTGATATTGTTGTTTGGATCCTCTCACACTGGGCGCACACAGGGTGCGTTTGGAACGTTCGTATCCTTAACTTTAAGTTGGAGAGTGTCCAGAAGGGTTTATTTCGATAAGTATAATACCAAAATAGACCTTCCTTACTCCATTCATTGACATACACAAGTGAGCACTGATTTCAATAGTAGAAAATATATAAATAAATAAATGAAATTATAACAGTTGACATTTCAGTAAAAATGTTAAATACTATATTTATAACGGTGTTGTTTTAAAAATATAAGATAAAGCCTAACATTTCTCGTAGCAGAGAGTGCAGACTGGTAGTTGTCTGTCCGTCAGACTGCCTTTGTCTCGTAGCTATAGTAATCACATCCTTAGGTTTACAAAAGAATATTTCAAGCTTACACGTTTTGCATCTTAGTGTAGTCTACTATAAGAATACATATGATGATGGTAAATTGTTTTATAATTGTTACCTAATTTGAGAAGATAAAAAATTATACTCGATGGTTCCATAATTATAAACAGCTGTTATTCGCAGTCCAACTCCGGACAAAGGATTTTATTTCTTAGTAAGATAATCAGAAGTAGTAGCGTAGTTTCTCATGAACCTTATTATCATCAAAACGAATTTTTTAAATCCATCCAGCATTTTCGAAGATTAGCGCTTCAACCCAACAAACGAACAAACTCTTCAGCCCTACAATATTAGAATAGATATCTCCTTTATAACAAGAGAGAATTCACTGTGGCAAGCATTTATTGTGACACTAATGAAATTATCACACTCTAATTATAATTTTTGGATTAGTATATAAATTCTGTACGTTTATTGTATTTTTAAAGATATGTCTTTAAAATCGAATCAACTTTGCTACTATCGTTTATATCGAAGTTTTTATATACTTTTTGATAGTAAAGGTGAATAAACTATTGATTCAAATATATATTATATTAATAGAGAGAGAGAGATAGCGCATGGCAAGATGTAGAATGTTAGAGTAGTTTAAACAGTGATTTATAACCACAATTTTTCATGTCTGATACTCGCATATTGCGTAGCTAATGTAAAGGCATATTAAATACACTAACTACGAATACACAGAAGTTATGAAAGAAAAAGTAGCAATATTTAAATAACAGAACAAATAACCTCAGAACAGTACATAATACAAAAGTTTGAAGTTGGTTATATTGTGGTTTTGAATATAACGAGTAAACAAGCGAGGAGCGGGTTCGGCTGGAGGTTGCTAATCACGACGTCACTTTACGCCTTTCTGCGCCTTAAGTGATGCAAATGGGAAAACTTCGGGGTCGCAACCGGCTTTGACTTCGTCCAATGTCTTTGATCGACACTTCAAAGTCAAGCGGTGGTTTACTTAGCAAATACAGCTCGCTACTAGGTTGCAACCATTTAGAGAAGCTATTGATCGCAAAAATTTGCATCGTCCCAACTTTTGTCGACTTACAAAGGAAGGTTATAAAGTTTTCATAAAGGTAAAGTTACGAACTGCCACTAATTGTAAAAATTTTGAAAGAGATATTATCTCTTTGATGTGTAAAAATAATAGCTTATACCTTAATTTTAAAAGATTTTTTTAATTGTTATTTTAATAAATAAATGCCTACTCCACCACACTCTTGAAAAGTATATTTATAAATGTTACAAAAAACACTTAAAACCGAAATGTGAACTTTTATTATAAAATCAGGACTTTAAAACTCTTTTGATTTATTATATGAATATAATTATTTGATACTATTCGTTTCTTCCAATACTTCAAATATCTATTACATATTTTAACTATTCGTTTATAAAACTTGGCACTAGAGGGGATTCCATTTGATTAATGTCTACTCTTCGAGCCTCAACGGAAATTAAGCTCTCTAAGCGAAGTTTATTGCATTTTTTGTTCAATATTAATAAAGGCAACAAGTTCCCTTTTGTTAATAAAAGCTAAAAAATAAGGCACGGAGTGTTGATCGCTTAAATTATTCAATTCTTTTTCCTAAATCAGAGTTCTTTTTTCATTTCTGGAAATCACTGCGGTAATGTTTCTTTGATATTGCAGCGGTACTTTTCAAAGATAAAGCCGTTTTTTGTTGCCGGTCGTTTATTACTGAGCAACTTGGAAAATCATTCTTTTATGCTCTATATTTTATTTAAACATTTAAAGATAATGTATTTTTGAACATAATGGTTTTTATATGAATTACTCAAATTTGTATTTACGATGTTGTAGTATTTCGAATGTTTTTCTTTAGGGGTTTAATCTAAGTAAGTTTATGGCTATAATAATACAATCTTGGTACCGACATGTGTTAGAAGTTATTATAAACATGATATAAACAAGGCAACACTGAAGATTCAGCTTGATACCGAAGCTGTATTCGCTACAATAATAAAGCTGAAGAATTAGTATTTTTTTCTTTAATGGTGATATTTTTTAAATCTTTTGTAGTAATTTATCCCCGGCTGATTAGACCGAGAAAATACCTTGTAATCTTAAACTATTTCAGTGTAGTAGTTATTAAAAAATATTTTAATATTGTAGTTAATCTGTATCAGAATAGAACCGTCAATAAACATTATACTTTTATTTATTAAGAACTTAGATTCAAGCTCATTTATTTTAAGAATCAAGTTAAGGAGTATTTCCTATTAAAACTTGGTGAACATAGGTTATACTTATCGAGTTAAAACTCAGTGATGTTCAAGAACTCGTTAGCAATAAAATGTCGGGTTTAGTTAATTTAAACTTATGGACTAAGTTAGAATTAGGAGTTTTGATGTCATGTTATTAAGAATTTTGGAGCAGAAAGCTTCAGATATTGATAATTGTGTACGATATTTGTGTATTTTTGAAAGACGGAAATAAAAGTAATGTACTTGTTCGGAAAACGTTCTTAGAAGTATTTCCAAAGATCCATCATTTGACAGATATTGAGATGTACTTCAGTTTAGGAAAATACAAAGGTCTGATATCAAAAACCGTATGCGTTTGATGTATTTCAAAATATATTTTATAAAATGAATACTTATTTGTAATCACTTTGATCAGGGATAGAGATTTTTTGCTTTAGTTGCTCTTAAAAACATGTTGAACGTTAATAACTCTGTGATAATGAATTCATGAACTTTATGCCTTTTAAGATTGAAAAAATGCACGGGATCTCTGTTTAGGAAATCTGCCAATCTAAGAATGACAGTGAAATAGTGACTGTCAAGATACTGCTCGCTATAACTACCACAATTCGCATCCACCTTGCCACGAGGACTAAAGATGCACTAGTCTAGAGAGATATATAAAACAAAAAAAAACCGGATCTGGTATATTTTTAGACGTACTTAGCACGTAACCTGTATTAGTTGACATGTAAAACATAATACCTCCTAAGGCAAATTTTACACACTTTAAAATCAAGCTAGAAGCTTGGACAAAAACAATTTCTGATTTATAGCATAAAGCATATACAAGCTGTGTAATCAATATCATCAGGTTTATCCAACGTAAACATAAAGTGACGAAATAAAGTTACGTGAACTTCAGGCACTGAACTGAAACCAATGACCGGTAATTGTGTTAGGCGAGTGATTCAATTACATCACACACTTAAAAGATTGGCAGTTTCATAGCCACCACAGCAGAAAAGCTATCTTCTTAGATCAATCGAAAGGATGAACATAACTTTATGGTATTAAAAAAACAGGGTCTAATCTAACATCTCTTTATTTTAATACCCATCCGTCTCCTCTCCCCGGCTAAACAAAGATGTCGTTAGACAAAGTCTATTACGTTATATAGAGGAGCTTCAGTCATATTCATGCTGAGGACACGTATATGTGAAATGAAGCTGACGCGGATGGAGTTGAGAAGAACTTCTATTATCAAGGCTGACGTCCTCCATATTCTCGTGAATAATTTCATCTTGTTCAGTTTGAACTCAGTACGGTCTCAGTATCAAGATACATAATGGTTTAGATTTTTAAATTATTATTTTAAATATATATTTTTTTTTAATATTTCTATTTTTAGATAAGGTTATTATCAAAAGATGTACTCTTAGCGTAAATGATCTCTGCCAGGCCACTTCAATTGTTTAATAAAGCTTTTTCCGATAGGTTAACTTAGACAAGGAAATAATAAAAAACAACAACATTTTTAATAAAAAAATTTAGAGCCAAAGACTGATACTGTCAATTATATTAATTTATGTAAAATAATGTAATTAAAATAACTAACAAGCTGTTATAAAAATTTTAATCCCTAAACGTTATCCTTGACTTCGTCGGCAATGATAACACGATCCTAACATTATTTTAGTATAAGTTCAATACTGATCGAACCTGGAACTTATTAACACTAACTTTATATAGTTATCCTTTCTGTTATTTAGTTATCGAATTACGACTGTAACTTTATGTTATATGTGAGAACATAACTTTATAACCTGTTTAGTATTCACAGAGATTAGTGAGATTCAAATGCTCTTCATATATATAACACTAATAAATAATAGATTGAATAGATTTGAACTTAATGGATTGAAGCTAAAATTATACAATAGCCCTTATGTAAAACAAATTACTTTAGAAATAATTATATATCAACATTTTGTAACAATTGTAATGAAAAATGACACCATATTGAATTGTATAATAATAGTTTTTAAAGGTCTGTTTTAAAGTATTTTTTTAAAGTTTGATTTGCATTTTTTTTGTACTATTTTCTACATTTCTTGTACTTTATTATTTTACTTCTTTTTTTTTTCTTTTTTTTTCCATTGGAAAAACCCGTTACGGGTACCCCGTCGGCCCATGGGGGTAACGGACGGGGGGTAATGTGGGACTACCCGGCAGCATAGAGGATGCTGCCATTTTTAAAGCTACCCACTAAAAATCAACGGTTGCCCTCTGCGCCACAATGGGACGTCACGGGATCGCGTTAGCACACATCGTGACGCCCCGGCGCGACCCCCCAAATGAGGGTGCCCCGAGCAACGTAAAGCACCCTCTCATCATAGGCCTATGTTAGGTAAGGGGGGTCATCCTCCCCCCTCACCGGGCCTACAACTGGGGAAGGAAACGACGGGCGTATTCGCGCCTCCTTCTACCCAGTCTCCCCCTACGGAGCGGGTCAGCGGACGAGGCAAACTCCCTGTCCCGCTCCGAGGCCTCCTTTGCGGCGATGACTTGCTCGCAGAAGGAGGCCATTGCGACCCAGCACCTCTCGCTGCTGACCATCGCGCTGACAACGCGCGGCAGCTCGGTGCGCTGGTGGTCCCAGGCGGCGCACTCCGCCAAGGTGTAACGAGCCGAGTCGACGGACTCGTCACAGTGGTGGCAGGAGGGGGTCGCCTCCCTTCGTGCTATCCTGTGCAGGTACTCACCGAAGCAAACCATGCCCGGTCAGCACCTGCACAAGACGGAACGTAAGCGTTCCATGCCGCCGATTGATCCAGTGGTCGAAGTGAGGGCGGACCGCCCCCACTGTGATCATACCGGCGGTAGGGGACTCCAAGTCCCTATTCCACCGTCGCATCTGGGCTCGGTGAGCTAGAGCCCTGATTCGCGCCGCCTAGGGCCTTACCCCCGTGGCCAAAGCTTCTGCCCGGTGCCAGTACACGGCTCCGAGCACCTCCGCCTGTAGCTCCCAGGGCGGATCACTCGCCAGGAGTGTAGCCGCTGTGAAGGACACCGTACGGTACTTTCTTTAACTTTCTTGTGGAAATGTTATTGTTTTGATTTATGAAAATTACTGGAATGTGACTGTTCTTTTCTCAATATAAAGAATAAAAAAAAATAATAATAAAAATAAAAATATATATCAACAAAACTTACTAAACTGGAATAAAATTTCCCGATAATTTAAAAAGTATCCCAGGCAATGAGAGCAACGTCTACAACTATATTTCTTACGTAGTGTTTTATTTTCGTTGTTTTTGATATTAAAGTGTTTGTAGTTCCGTTGTACTCGCAATAACGTGAGATAACGATAATTGAAATAGCTTTTCGTTAATTGTAGACCTGCTGCTTTTTAGCTTAAGATTTTATATTTTATTATTAACCTTCTTTCAGTTGAAGCTCTCCAAATAAGAAAAATGTTTAATGCGTGCAGTCTTTAAGCGATGAGCAAACATCATCTGACGGGCTGAACAATTTTAAATTTGGATTGATAACACTTATTTTTCTTTGATTTATTTTTAATTTATAACAATTCCAGTGTTTTGCAGTTGCAGCATAATTATACTTATAGATTAGGCCACTTACTATTAGCTCCTAACTGCTACACACATGGATTTATTGAGTTAAAACAAAAATATATAAAATCTTTTAGAGTTGGATATTGTGGCTGGAGCCATTACGTTTAATTCGACCGATTGCAAAATGGGAGGTAATTTTACGCAATTTATTCTTAGCTAATGTTGGCAGCGTTAATTGCACCTATGCCTGCGTTCACCTAATTGCATTCTGAATTACATTTAGCTAATTACGAAACTTCCCCCCACATTAGTCTAGCGTCATGGCAGCCGAAAATAAATACACATGAATGAATATACGGCTTTAATTGACGTCAAATTATTATAATTTATCAAATAAAATGTTGATATTTAAATTTTATTTTGTATCCGTGAAATGCAAATGAAAATCTATAATATATACAAACGAGTAATTTGGATACACTAATTGTTACATATTCATTACATGACACATAAATCAAAGCAATTAAAATAGTATTTCAAGCTTGTGTCAATTGATCTGTTGTCTGTAGTCAGTACTCGGTGAATTTCAATGAAATGACTCTAGCAGAATCTCAATACAAGTTTTACCACTAATTGTCGTCGACAAGCGTGCGCGTTTCATCAATCATATCTTTTAATGTCGCGTGTGGAACGAGATCCATATTTTGAATGGAATCAAACCATTTTAAGAAACAAAAAACTAGGATCATGTCGTGAAGGTTTAAAAATAGGTACTGAATATTTTTTTGGAAATAAAGAAACAGACAAACGTGATTATTCTCTAAATGGCGAGGAGGTGATGGCTGTTTGTCTTGTAAGCCGAGTTTTCAATATTAATTTTATTAGAAACACTTGGACTTCATTTCGGATTAATTGCGGTGGTTCTAGTTGTTCACAATTTGTTATAAAATGTTTTCACAATGGATCAGTGACTACAATAAAATATGCAAGGCTGAATTTGTTGTGTAGTTCTTCTCAGACCAGGGATCGTTCGGAACCTTCTTAGCCTTAATTTTAAGTTTGAGAGTGTCTGCACAGAAAGGCCTATTTCAATAAGTATGCTGAAAATAGACCCTTCTATCACTTCCATTTGACGTACACAAGTGATCACTGGTATTGATTCAAAGTGGAAAATGAAGTTAATTGTTTTATTATTAATAATTTATACTCATAAATTTATTCCTAGAATCTTAATATATATTATATCTTTTTTATTATATATATTTATATGTAATAAAAAAGTCATAATATTAGATCACACAATTCACCAATGCTACAGCTACAAGAGCTATTAGAAGTAACACCTCGTGTCATATTTACAACAAAAAGCAAGTATCTGTATTAGTGTGTGTATATGTTTTTAAACAAAGATTATGAATGAATGTATAAAATTACCAATGTGTGTGTAAAAGATAGTTTACAAATAGCACTAAGTGGATGTAATAATAAGATAAGAACTAATCCTTAATCGTTCAATATATACGTAATACGGAGGGATAAAAATAATTTAAAGAAAACAGTTATAAGTTTAAATGTTACAATCCTTGTAACAAAGGAAAGGGGCGATAAAACCAGATGATTAACTCTATTTTTAGAAAAAAAGTAATTGTCACAGATAATTTATGTGTGCTTTGTCCTTTCACTACATTAAAACAAAAAACCGGCATTTATAAAAAAAAATATTTATTAATTAATTATTTGATTATATGACGAATTATGATTTTATTTTAAATGTTATGTTATTTTTATTTTATTTATTTTAATGTTGTATACGCCTGTTTTTTATACGCCTTTATCAATAGGTAATCAATTGCTTACATTCATTAACAATCTATCAAACTCTGGCAGGCGCCAAAATAATATTGTACAAAATTTACACAAAATACCATAGACTCTCGTATTTGTTTTTTAAATTTAAAATATTTTGAGTTTAACCATTGTTAAAACCAGCCAGTTTCACAACTAAAATATTTAAAAAGTCCTAAATTTTGAAATTGGAACTCGCGGATAGTTCAAACAGATACACTATATCTATTTGTCATTCCTATTTCAGTTTGGCTGCAATTTAAAAATTGTGTGTTCACGAAATTCAAAAAATATTTCAGTGTATGATTCTATGATGGTCACTAAAAATTCTCAAAAGTTTTGAGTCAAAAGTCAGCAACAAATGTACAATATTCTTTATCATGACGCACCAGCATTACGTACCATCTCCAATTACAGCTGTTTAAATAGTTTTCTTTGATGATTCCCATAAAGAATGTCATTCCAGTATTTAGGTATGATATATGTGAAATAAAATGCTTCTTTTCTTAATAAGACGGTTTTAAAAAAATACTTTGAAATTCGTAACAAGTATTTTATTTTATTTTAAATCTGTCAGTGTCAACCTCGTATCTTTTCATACATATAGCTTGTAAGTTGGACAATACACAAACTATTACAAAGACCGCTATTAAGAGCAGCTCGTGATCGATCTCCGTTACATTACAGATACTATAAATGACACAAGTATCAAAGGAACGGATTGTGATGCTGGTATCGCACCAAATATTTGCCAACTAACAAAGAACTTGCCTCGTGCATTCTTCGGACCATTAATCACTTCCATTATTACACAGGGTGCTACAAAGAGCAATATTGCTTTTCGTCCGTCGACGGCTCTTTACTCCAAAATACACTGCCATAATGACCCGTTTAAGAGCTAAATGAAAATCGATACTCATAAAATTATTACCGCGCTTTGCACCACAATTTATAAGAGCGGATTATTGTTGCGGAACCAATGAAATTTAGAAACAACTCGCTTTCCATACACCGATAAGTACTCGAAATAAGCAATACCAATGACGTTAACTTTAAATAAAGAAAAGCTGTAATTCAATACACGAAGGTAATATAATAATTTTATATATATAGGTAATATAATAATTTTACCTAATATTTACTTCTATTTAACTCATATGATCATCATATTTTTAATAATAAAATATTGAGCACAAACACAACACATTCAGCATGAAACTTAAAGTTTATCAACCTTGGTAACCTCCTTATAAAATATACTTTCGAGGTAAATAAGAGTGAAATAAGTAGAGCATGAAGCCATACAGAAAGTGCTAATACTCGCATGTTTTCTTGGCTTGAGCTCGTAACACTTCTTTTATAACAAGGTTAAAATATATTCTTAATACTCTTACCGAGCTGACCGACTATAATGTACGTCTCAAATGCGCTGTTTGCAAAGCGAACGAGAAACAATGGCCACCGCAGTGCTGGTAACCTATGAAATATTAAAGTCAATTCTGCATGCTTTATACAGCAACATTGCTGTAAACATGAATAATATTCTCCAATAAGGCTATCATTCACTCTTTCAACACAGTTGACGCGCTACGGACCCTTCAGAGGTCTTTATCGAGTCATAAACTTATTTAATGTTATACGAAAGTTTCAGGCTAACGGTAAGTTTGATGGTCTCAGTCGAAAATAATTTTCAAAGCCCCTATCGAATTTCCTGTTCCCTTTACGTCCTTGGTAGTAGCGATAAAATGTGTTCCTTATATTGAATAAATTCTGTTATAATCCCTTTTTTCTTTCGGGTACCAAGAATGTTCAAGAGCAATAACAGGATAATCCCAAAATGAATAAGTCGACCCTTTTCAACATTTTTTAAATAACGTACCATTTCCTTATAATTGAATTGAAAAATTTTTTATACGAAAAATTACTTGGTTTTAATGATTTATTGCATTTTGAAATAATACAAAAGAACTCTCTACCAGACAAAATTATTCTATATAGGTCTCATAAATAATAAATAATAAGTTAATCAATACGTCGAAAATAAAGCTTGATGTAAATATAGTTTAAGGTTATATGATATTGAACTGTAGGATTATTGTGATCGCTTTTAATATCTATTATAATTATAAGTCCCCCGGCTGGGTCTGTATGTCTGTAAGAACGATAAGTTCAAAAAATACCTAACTGATTTTTATACCGTTTTCATTAATAGATAATGTAATTCCTGATGACGCTTTAAATTTATAATTCATTATTGTAAAAATTAAATTGACTGAAATGTATAGATTATCATGTAATAAATAAATAATTATACAACAAACTGGGAATATCTAAAGAAGAAAAATTCACGCGGGTTAAGTTGCCACGTGCAACAGAATAAATATAATTTTGATATGTGAATCATATACGTATTAAAATATGTATTGGATAAATATTAAACATGAGGTCATTGTCGCTATTGTTTAAAATAAGAATTATGTATGATTCCACTTAAGATTACTGGGTAAGCGTTGAAGGTAGTGTCATTGTATAAGATTGTTAATTTTGTTTAAAAAAAAGCTAATTTATGACTATTGGACAAATGCTATACTTTAAACTATTAGAACAAACGGACATTGTATAAATCTGGTCCAATTCATAATTGATAGTTCCTGGCTGTGGACGGGTGTAAAAGCTAAGAAATACTGAGGTGTAGCTACAGTTATTATCCAAATATCGAAGCCGAAACCGAGTGACAATAATAGTAAAGTGTCAGAGAAACAGTGGGACTTCTGTTGAGGTAATGCCAACATTAATATTAATTTATGAGATATATGATTTATGCAAATGAAATAATAATTGTTAAATAAATAAATATATTATAAAGTTAATTTTTCGTTATTTATCTAGGTTCAATAAATAATTTTTAAAATGAACTTATTGCGTAATTTTTGTTTTTGATAGAATACTGACAACATAATAATAATATGTACATAAGACAAATACATATTTTTATTAATATCATATCATAGCAAATCTAACACGTGCTGAAGCAAGTTAAAACATAAAATGCAAAGACTCCATTTTGGAAATACACACACCTACGCACCATGTCCGATATCATTTTGTTTGTTGTTACGTCAATATATGTAAAATGGTGTTTTGGTGCGGATGAAATCTTTATATAATTTTTTTTTTTCCACCACCTTTATTAAATAATGAGGTGGCGCCATAACACCCGCAAACGACTTTTTTCGTAATGAAAGCGCATATATATCGAATTAATTCAATTAAACGTAAGTACAACAAAATAATAGACATCATGAAACTTTAATAGGCGTAATGACGAATGAGATATGTTTATTCTAAAAATTTGTTATCTGTTAAAAGAATCTGCTTTAAATAGTCACTCGGTGTTAGACTAATAATAACTTGTAGGTCTCCCGCGAAACTACGAGTTTATTCAACAGATATTTTAGGAAATATTAACTTCCTTGTTAAAAAAGTTTATATAATCACCCCGATTTTTGTAAATATTTTTTTTTTGTAATATATTTACGTTTTGAGGTGTCCCGAATAATTCTTGAGTATTCTTTTCAAAATGAAAACCATTTGACTCAATTTCTAAAAAGCTAATGATATTAGTATTTTCTTAGATTTTAGAGTACAAATTTCAAATAAAACTATTTACGGATTAACCCGACGTTTCGAATACTTTGCAGTAATCGTGTCCACGGGTAGACGAGATGTAAGTGTCTGTCAGTTAATTAGTCAGTCACTTAACTAATAATATTATTGGGATGGCTGTGATATCAAACGCGTTATTGCAAGTAAAGAATTATGATGGAATGGATTGTGTCAAAACAAAAATGATGAAACCTTTTCTTTATGTTGTTTTTGTTGTTTTTTCTTCAAAATTATTACTTAAAGATGAGAGCAAAACAAATTTATTTATGCAATTATCGTCTTTAGTCATAGTCACAAGACAAAAAATTGCTTTAGGTATTAATATATAATATTATTGGTGCACAGTCAATCATGAATATATAATGCTTACAAAGTCGGCAGAGTCTAATCATTTGCAAATATTATTTATCCTTACGTACACGAAACTGAAATAACGACTGAGACTTGTAAACTGTGAACACGCCGGGAAGACATTGTTTGAGAGACAGAGTCGCCTGTGGACAGGAGGCGCATTCATGTCTTTTATTCCTTGATTTTTGTTTTTAGTGAGCTGAACATGAAAGCTTCTGGCGAACAACTGGTACGGTGAACAGAAAACAAAAAAAAAAGTGAAACGGGACGTCAAGTTTCGCTTACAAAAATATCTAGCAAAATTCGTTGTGGACCAAACATTGAAAATAAATCCAAACGAAATGTAACGCTGGAACAATATTGATATTTAACGAGTTGACCTTGATTTTACCTAAATTTATCTACAGTTTAGCTTCGACACTTATATTATAACATAATATGAAGTTTATTAACTGGTACAAATTAATTAATTGGTACTTTATTATTAATACAAATCAAATTGTAATCAATATATATATTTTTTCATTGTTAACTATTGCGTCCTATAAATAATTCTGATATGGTGTTTGTTTTAAAATCAAAAAACCTTTTGATTTAAGAGACTTCTTTTGATGATTTTAGAAAAACAGATTTGTATTAATTAATTTTTTTTTTTTTTGGCAAAATTTTTATATAATACGTGAACATAAATTGATATTATTAAACAGCATTGTTAAAATAACTTCAATATTATAAGATAGATGCGGAACAAAAGAACTGTAGGTATTGACAAAGTTGCAAAACAATTTCCAATTTAATAGCCTTTTAAAATCGTAATATATATATTTCCCGAGGCCTGCTCGTCCTCGCTCCGTAGTTAAAGATATCTCTTGAGCGTCATTTACATTAATTGCTGAATCAAAATTATTGTTTCACTCATTAATTTAAAACCTTGAATCTTGGCGTTTATTTTTCTGTTAAAGTTGTGCCATCTGATTCGAAAGTATGATTCATGGACGTTGTTTGAGAAATATTAGGCAACACTAACATGTTTCTTCTATTTATAAAATAGTAAATAAATTTTCATGCACTTGTTGAGTACTTATATACTTTTAACATATTTGGGTCTTTCTAGCATATAGAACTTTTTAAAGCTTTAGACGCTATGTTAAGACTTTAATTTCTAAGTTAATATTTTTTTCCGATAGCAGAGCGACAAAGAAAATAGTATATTTCATAAAACTATTGCAACATTTTTATTAGCAAAAATTGTAATTCTGGGTCATCGGTACATCAATAGAAATATAATGTATGCATATAGATGGGGCGAGGAGAAAAGAATGAGATAGGAATAAGATATCCACACTAAATTTTATGTGTAAAATAATATAACAAAATAAAATATCGTAACTAAAAATTACTCTATTAAAGACATTTACATAAAAAAAATGCAAATGAACTTAAAATGTAAATCTTCGATAAAATTATTCAAGGACTTTTAAAAAAAGAGTTGGATACAAAGTTTAAATCGGCGTATCAATGTAAGTAAAAACCGCGCGAGTGCTGCAGCAGCGTGGCTGGGAACGATTTCGTGCTCCGCTGACCGCCACACGCCGCTGCCCAGCGACAATGGCATAGAGCACTGCCCTCGCATCCCCACCTAACTATTATTTTTCATGTTTTGTTATCTAAAACTAAAGCGTTCTAGTGACACAGTCCATAAAACTCATTTTATGTATTATTTTTTATCCAGTAAACTGGATGGTTTTCATTGTTATAAATTACTAACAGGTTCAGGTTAGACATAACATCTCATAGTGACACTTCTTTTTTAAGTATAATTTTTAGACCCAATGTAAAAACGTGTAAACGTTATGTGTGGATATTCGATTATATGTCTCTATCTGTGTCTGCATCAGAACTAACTGCATTTTAGTGCGTTTTTCAAATCAAAAACCTTGTTTGTAGACATGGTTCATACCAATGCTTTGATTTTAACTTTTAATTTTAAAAAGATGCCGTCTCTAAGAAAATCAACTTTCATTGGAACTAGTTACAGCATCTCAGGTAATATGCGAAATGAATCAAATGTCTTTTTATTTTCATAATAGTTATAATAATGATATTTATATTCTTTATTGCACCCTGTGTTTTCAATATCTATAATTCCCATCAACTTATAGATATGATTAAAATAATACAATTATAATGCAATAAAATTCTCACAGCTTTAGAATATTTATCTGATTTTGTTTCCTAATATTATTATTCTCTGTCAGAGAATTTTGCTTACGTTGCACGCCGCAACATCAGCTCATCAAATATTGACGGAAATATACTGCTTCATAATTTAACCAAATCATAAAAAACAAAATACAATACTTACAAATAATATAAAATTAATATTTTACATTATTAAAAATACTGTACTATATTAAATTAAGCTTCTTACTTACTTACTTACTTACTTACTTAGTATACGTGAATAAGTGAGTCTTAAGAGAGTAAATGCAAAAGGTTTCAACATGTAAATAATAGTTACAAAACTTGTACAATGAGACTTTCATCTTTAAACATTTCGTCTATTGTCGCCGTCGTGGAGTTACTTATTACTTGTAGACAATTGTTAACTAGTTTTGCAATTCAAGTGACTTCGGCCTACAACGTAGACGGTTCTAATTTAACTTAAACTATTTGAGATCGTACGAGTACTTCCATATCTATTTTATGTATATAATCAACAATTATTATAAACATAACTATTTTGTAAGAAAATTCATATGAGATTATCATTCACTTGACTTCACATCAAGTTTCAGATGAGAGGATAAGAAACCTTTGTTTAAAGTGAAAATTTACAATGTACAAGAATATGTTCTAGTAATATTCTATCATATTCATTTCTATCTTCTGTTAAAGAGTACTATTTTATTATCACATAACATTATGTTAGTATAGAATTCGGCGAATTGTTAAAATATATAAAAGCGGAATTAAGAGGGCCTCATTTATCAAAGTATTATAGAAAACATGAAAGAGGTACAATAACGTTATATTTAATATATAGCAAATTTGTACGTCCTTTTAATTGAGTAGAAATATTAAGGTTATTTGGCCCAATGAGGCTTTGATATTTTTGAAAAAGTTAAAGAATGTTTTCAGTATCAACCAAAACGGTACAATTCCTGTAATTAGTGGAATTTCGACAATGAAATTTTAAAACGGACTTCAAATCCTGCAAATTCCGACAAAAAGGCGTTAACAAAACTTATCCACTGAAAACAACGACAGAGCACTTAAAATGAAAGCGGCTTTTAGCGCTGAATTTCAAAGTTCTATTTTATAATTTACAAGATTCTTAATGTCTTTATAACAGAAGTAAAAGGAAAATAAACAAAGTAAGATACATTTGAATCTCAAAAGTTTTTTTTTATAAAATCTGTACATAAATATTTGTGTTTGAAATTGAAACGAATACAAAAAAGAATTAGAAACGGTAACAAGTTTAATTACGTTTTCTCCGTAGCTACTACAGCAAACCATCGCAGTACTCGAGTGCTATTTATATATTAAATGTTACCTTTAATTGAACAATATCTCTGAACCGTATCCTTATAAATTTCGATCGAGTTCCGTTTTTAATTTTAATTACAAGTATATTAACAATATAAATTTTTTTTTAATGACACATGACCAACAGCTATTTACTGTCGGTTATCACAATATAAAACTATTTAATTAAAGGTTAAGATATTTTTATAAAATACCTTGTAACTTTCATAAATTATTCACTGAAATATATCTTTTATATTTAAGTTACCAGGCGTAGATACGTCAGCACAACGTGATGACGACATCGCACCATTTATCAAATATTCTTAACGATCACCCACACGGTAAAGTAAACAGAGATATTACAAATATTACACCTTATTTACACTCAACAAGGCCTCGTCCTCAGAAAGTTCACTGGTAAATTTAATTAGTTAGCAGATTGCGCACAGACGTTAAGTTATCATTAGAAAGTCAGCGACTCGAATGTGCTGTTAGAAGTCTAATGAGTGATTTATGTTAACCAGTGTGTGTGATCACGAGACGTGTTCTGTATCGCATTAAATACACAATTAAACTACACACTACCGTTTATCAGAGAATAAACAATATGCTATTAAAAACTGTCATTAAGTTCTACTATTTAATAACGACCATAAAGCATTCACTAGTGAAAGCAGTTACATAATCAAATACTTCAACCACCATTCCATTAGAACAGACGACAGAGACAGGTTCCAGAAAATTTAAACAAAAATGGATCAATTTAATGCTTGAATCTTTTTCAGTTTAAAATGAACGTCTGAAGGAACGAGAATAGAACACAAAGGATGGCTTTAAAATTTACGCACTGCTGAAGAAGTTTCTACAGTATCGCATTGCTGGAAATAGTTTACAAAAAATGTGCAACTGAAATAAAACACAAATATAGCAAAATAATCCTCCAATTAATTACATCACAGAAGATTTGCGACGTAATCAATTATATCCGGGTCTTAAAATGTAATCACTAGTAGAGTATATTCCATCGCTATGAATATTTCTGATCCATATTAATTGGATGAGGCGCGATGGATTTCGGTCGTGAATCACGAGTCGAGGAATTGGATTGTAATGGTCACACGGCTGAGCGACTCCGGGGCCGGCGGGCCCGTAATGAGCAGCCTCGGATCAAAAATCACGAGACGTGCTTCTTCAACCGACTGAAAACCTTCTACAAAAAATATATATCAACTGTTTCGCTACACTGTTTTCTGTTTCAATTACACCATTGAGTTAAATAAGAATTGTTTTTATTCGTTTTATATGTAGATAAACACAGTATGTAGAACGCTAAATAGCATTAAAGTTTTTTAATTAAGTTAATATATAAATATTTAAGCGATTTATCGTTACATATACTTGTAAATGCTTAAATAAAAATTATTAATTTCTTATGAGAACAAGCAAGTCATGAAATTCTTTTAGAACAAAATCAAAATTAACTTTTAATATTCTATATAGTTATTATATTTGGGGAATAAAAAAAATATCCTCAAAAAAATATTTCTATATATCAATCGATGCGGATATTTATACTTAATCCAAAAAACCAACACTCATGAGCCAAAACTTTCCCTAGAAGTTATGAGGAAAAAACTATAAACTTAATAATACTATTAATGTAAGACTTTTGACACTAGTCAGATATAAGTGTGCAATAAAAATGATATTTAAAACAAAAATCTGTGGATCAAAAGTCAGTTCTGTGATTAATAAAATTCCAGTAAGTAAGTATTAAAAGTATATTAGTGTATTGATTTGATCGACGTCAATCAGTCTATCGACGAACAACAGAAGGGTGATGTTATCAAGAACTTTTATTTGTAATTTTCGGATATGATTGTTTTGTAAAATTTCAATACTTTTTAAAATTATTATATATAAAACTTTAGTCTACACTTTTAATGAATGGATACCATAGTAATATCATTAATATAATTTTCAACTTCCATTTTTACTTTTTCGTATTTTGCGATTTCGAACCATTTAATCTACATAATATTAAGGTTTTAATTTTAATACACTTTTATGACTTCTAAATTGATAAGAAAATCCTACACATTTCAATAACAATTTAAATTGGATTTGTCTTTCACCCAATTAGAAACTTTCAGTACTCACTTCAGTAATTGTCCCCAAAGACGAAGATTAACCGTTACCAAGTTTATTTTATATAATATATATATTATGAGGAGGTTGTTACAAAAACATTAAAATAATATACACAATCCTAACAAACCTTTTTTTTTTTTTTTTTTTTTTTCCGTTGGAAAAACCCGTTACGGGTACCCCGTCGGCCCAGGGGGGTGACGGCCGGGGGGTTATGTGGGACTACCCGGCAGCATAGAGGATGCTGCCATTTTTAAGGCTACCCACTAAAAAACTAACGGTTGCCCTCTTTGCCGTAATGGGACGTCACGGGATCGCGTTAGCACACACCGTGACGCCCCGGCGAGACCCCCCGAATGAGGGTGCCCCGAGCAACGTAGAGCACCCTCCCATCGCAGGCCTATGTTAGGTAAGAGGGGTCACCCTCCCCCCTCACCAGGCCTACAACAATCCTAACAAACCTAACAATTTATACAACTAAAACGTCGTCAGAAACCAATAAGATCGTAATATAAACATCAGTAGCAATGGTCTGATGAATGGCGTCGCAGTCCCAGCGCCACGCGAACACACCATTTTAATCACAATGAGGATCTCGCAACCTCACGCAACCGCAACCCTTGTAGTACCAGAGCTAAGACTTCATTATACTGCCTTATAGTCTCCCAAAACTGTACGATAATAGACAGGTTTACCAAAATCTTGTATTAACTCTGAGAAAATTACGTAACCTCTTAAATTAACCACAATTTAACTTATGGATTCTTTTTTCCTAAGCTTATTTCGATTTAGTTTAACATTTTTGTTTTGTAATTATAAAACAATAAATTAACCTGCAATATGACATGATGTGTTTTTAATCTTTAACAAATATTTTGATTCCCTTGTGTCGTGTCACCCGACGGCTCTGATTGCTCAAAATGATTATAACATTAATATAAAAACTATAGGTGTTGCCGTCAGCTCCTAGTCTATTATTATAACCCCTCGTAGTTACCAAAAGCGACGTGATTACTACAGTTTTCGATGAATAGAAGAATTTCTGGGGTTTGCCTTATTTAGCAACATATATATGTATATATAGGTAACCGTATATGTATAAATCTTTTGACATAAATTAGTGTTAATAAAGCATTTCTTTCATTTTTTATTTTCAGATGTATCACAATTAAAATCGGAACCCTTCACAGCTTTCCTGAAACCATTAAAAACAATTAATTCAAATCTAACTGAGATATAACTTGTAAATAACCTTCATCAATGTCTTGGAACTGCTATTTCATAATTAATATACGAGAGAGTTATTAGAATATTTCAGTACTCTAAATTTTTTCATAAAAAGTAACACCTACATTTATATGATATTAAACTTATAATTCTTACATAAAAATAATCAATCAATCAGCTTTTAGCTATTTATAAATATTGACAAATAATTAAGAATAGTTTTAAATGTCCAAACTTGATTTATCAAGTTAGGACATTTAAAACTATTCTTAATTATTTGTCAATAGATCGCAAGAACATAAAATTTATGGAACTACAGATATATATATATATATATATATATATATATATATATATTTACTTTTATTTGTATCGCTTACACTTTTAGTGAAACCTTTACCTTAGTTCCTAGAAAAGAACTATAAACAGTAGGTATTATCGAGTTTTCGTGATCAGAACATTGGATAACGTATAGTATTGTCGGACTGAAATGTGCTGTATTCTAGCACATTTATTTTTTGTTGATTATTTCATGACGGTTCATTAAATACTAAGGAAACGATAACATTTAATATCTATTATTAAAAAAATAATATGTAAAAAAAAAAAAAAATGCAATAAATGTTATAGTTTAATTGTGTAAGGCTGATTTGATAAATAATTGTTGTTGTGTGAGTCTATTTTTTTCGAATATATATTTTTTGAAACAAGCAACCGCAAAAACTAGTTTCTGCAATAGTAACATGTATAACATTTACAGAAACAGAAAAAATGGAAATTGGTGAAAAAATAGGTGATTATAAATGGTGATGGTAACAGCTACTACAGTTCACAACTACATTGAATAGTTCTGTTTATAAAAGTCTTGTCCAAAATTAGAACTAGTTAAATTAACAAATAGTACAAAATCCACAACAACAACAACAACTAGCACAATACATAAAACAATTGAGGAGTGTAGCATCAAGGTAGAGGTTACTAACTTATTAAAAGAGTATATTCCAAAGCTATATCGATTGTACGTGTTTTTATCATTTACATCACAATATAATTATGCATCAATAGACTTTGTTCCTTTATATTTTAATTGCACATGTCTTTGTGAAGTACAATTATTAATTTACTAATTGCTCAACTCCTATTCTTATTAATTAATGTACAGAATTTTATATATATACAGAATGATTTATTTCCGTTATTCAGCTATCCTCATCATCGACCTGAACAAATTGATTGAGGTATGTATGTTATGCAACATGTCAAATTCTTCAAGTGATGATTTTATTCGTTGCCTTATTATTTTTTAGGGAGTTCATCTTTATCCTCTTGGGGCTTTCTCTTCTAATTATCTTCATTCATAATTAAGAATTTATCATCTCGGGCTTTTTACACTTCCGCGAAACATAAATTTATTATGAGAAACCATTTATTAATTTCTGATATGCATTGATATATCAATTGATAGATCATTTATTAAGTTACTAACATCTCGTTAATTTTATCATATTCGAGTTCTAATAGAGCTCGTTGTAACAAAATAATAGATAAGACATTTTATTACAGTTCCTAAAACCTTTTCTGAAGTATTCTGTAGAGGGTTGGTGGATCGATACCGATTTACTTATGCATACCAGCTCGGACTCTCCGTATCATGCAACAAATTATTGATTTCTGTTAATTTATAAGCCTCGTAATACGTTTACGATAAATTTAATGAAATGACTGAGCTTCGACGGATTAAATCATCGAGTACACTACACTCTCGCTGTAGCAATATCGTAAATCTGTGTGATGTAGTGTCCATTTATCGACACCCCATTGCAGATTACACAACGAACTTCTAAATGTTTAAATAACCAGGACGTAATAATACAATTTTATTTACACGTATTGGAATAAATCGTTACAGACGATAACAAAGAAATGTAGTTGAATAAGGCCCTCCTTGTAAATTTAAGAATAACTTTTACGCAGAGTGAATCGTCGCCATCGATTTGTAAGGCCCGCGTAATAGGCCCAGTTCTGTTCGTAGACCGATATCTTGAGCGTCGGCCCAATGCTCGCGAGCAATCTGTTTACGTAACAGGCCGTTATGCTCGAAGAGGGTTCCCGTAGTAGACGTTAAACATATTGCCTCATAAATCGTAAGAATCCCAGCCAGCGCTATACATCTGTAAGGGTGTCGATCTAACTAGCTTTTCTTTACAATTTCAGGACGTTGAACAATACGGTATTTCTTGAATCTCTAATAAAATACTTTTATTTGTATGTTGTGGTGATTGTTCTTTAAAGAGGCGACAAATCTGGTTGTATATTGTCATAGCCACATCGAAAAGGTCATTCGGGTTTAACTGGGTTAAAGTTGTTTATGAGGAAGTTGGCTAAGATTAGCCATCTACACGAATACGCGCCCGCGCCATGCCAGCTCGACATCGCACGCGTTACAACACTTGCAAAATTGCTTTTGTTGTTCGATAAATTACAAATCCTTCATGGTCGTAAAAGTTTTCTTTTACTCCATTTCTGTTCTTGATTTCATTCAATTTATACAGAATAATATTTCATTTAAGTCGCTCCGTAGTCTTTAAGAAACATTAAGGTTTACAAAGTCTTCAAACACTTTATTACAATGAAAGTTATTTAATTTTTTCTTGCATTAAACGATACTTAAATAAGTTTGAATATAAACAAATTTAAATGCTTCTGAAGTGCCGTTAAAATGGAGGTTTATAACATAACTATGAAGTATTAGCTACAGTATTAGTAATTATTTATATGGAAACCTTTTGCAAAAAATAAAAACATGCTATTTATACAATAATAAAAAAGAACTGGATAGCTTTCGTGTACGCAAAGTAAAAGTTTTTACACGTCGCATTGTGTCCGTACCGATAGCCCTTTTATTGGAAATCGTTTAACGCCGTCGTCGAAGCGAGCTTTACCGAAGTCGTGTATATTTATGTAAAATGGAGCTCTTCCATTGAAATGTTTAACTGAAATAGAACATTAATAGACCGCTAGATACTATACTAGAGCCGGATCCGACCTGGCGAGATTTCAATCTAAGGAAGGATATTTTATTTCACTTTTCCACTCTAGGTGCAATCCTTGATCGCTCGTTATATCTGACAGCAATTTTCCAGGAAATCTGTCGGATTGCGACCTTATCCCTTTTTATTAAATGCTTTTTGAAAATAACATGTCTTTATTTTAATTACTGATAGGTGATCTAATAATGAGGCTTGATTATCAGATTGTTTAAAGATTATTATTAATTAATTTTTTAAATCAATAACGTAAACAAAATATATTTGTTATAAAATAGTCTTTTGATTTAACTCTTTTTTAATATAGGTTTTTCAATAGGTCATTTTATTTATTTTTTAAATTATTTTGATTTTCTTTCATTTTTAAGTTTATTTTAACATGATAAAAATGCTGTGTTTATTTTTAAATTCACCTTACTTAAAAATATTTCTAAGATTATTCAGTAAGAATTTTAAATAATAAATTATAAATAAAAAAATAAATACTGCAATTATTCATAAATTAACATACAAAAAGTCGCGTTATTCAATACGCGTAGAATAAAAAGGTCATCTATAAGAACAATGCGCAGGGAATTTCGTCAGTTTATTGTTCAGTCGTCAGAGCGTCGCCTTAATGAATTCTATTTTTATTTATAAGTATCGCAAAACAAGCCCAAAAAACGAATATTCTCGCACGTCACGGGATGTCTGTTTGAGAATACATTAAAGCTTGCAAAATATTATTAAGGAGAAAGAAACTTATAATATATAATTTATTAGATAATGTTTTCTAAGATCACCATCATCTCGTCTTATCGCGAACACGTTTGCTGCATTCGAAACGTCGGGTTAAATATAAAAATGTAATAATAAACGCGAGTTATATTCGAAAAATGGTTTCATTGAAATTTATCAGATTTTTTTTTAAACCAAAAATAGTCATTTTCATACTAGAATATGGTTTTCTAGACTAGTTGAAGTTAGAATTTAAAAGGCAGATGTAACGCAATGCAGCGACGGATTAAAGAAAAAGAATCACTTACCGCTTGCATTTTGCAATGTTACCAAAATAGAGTAAAGGGAAGTTTCAACCAAATATGGTTGAAATTTCATAATAATGAAATTATAAACGAATAAATCTATTATTTTTTAAAAAATATAGAACGAATAGTCTAATGACCCGTTTCCGAGAGATTGCGGATTCGAATCCTGCTCGTATCGATAATTACATATTCCTTTAAAACTTAATAAGGTCAACTATATGTTAAAAAGTTAACCTCAAATATCTTTTCTTATCTAAAAACTTCCCACCATGCAAAATAGGCTAAAATTTTTAAAAAAGTATAACATTAAGCAAATAACCGATAACAACTACGTACGTAGTTGATGTTATCTGATGTTATGGGAGTGTGACGCGAGGAAGGCAGGTGTTGTTTTATCAGGCACGGGACGTTGGCCTCACTTCCGCCCTTATCTAAGTTTACTTACAGCCTGAGAACTGCCAGCGGGAAGTCAGCTGTGCCTTCAACTAATACAAAAACACCGTGAAAGTCGGAACACTTTTCTCTGCACTGATTTCTCCGCTTTGGCTCTTGGCTATTCGATAATGATCTTAACTTACTAAATGCACATTTATATAAAGATTAAAAGATTTGAAATTAACATTTATGATTGGACGTTGAAAATAAATATTTGCATATTTTAGTTTTGGAGTTTTTTGTAAATCATTTTATGAATTACTTTACTGACTTCAAATTTAACAAATGTATAAAGAAAATATTTTATCCTTTCACTAATTAATATTAATAACTTTTGGCATTTTTATGTTGCTTTCGGAAATTATATAACCATAATAAAACTAATTATAATAGTATGATGTTTTCTATTATTTTCACGAGTACTTCACATTTGAATAAACCTATTTAATAGTATAAATTTAGTTAATACCGCGAACATGCGAGCTGCAAAACTAAAATGTATACTTAGTTATAATTAAAAATGTAATAAACGCGAGTTTATTTCAAATATAATACGAATCACTATGTCTGTTACAATATATAAATAATAAGTCTTGTTAGTACTCGGTTAATACCAATTATTATATCATCATAACAGGATATTGAACACACGTGAGTGTTGCTTGCAGTAAGCCACACGAATCTAAATTCTATATTCCTACAACTAAGCGGCAAATACCGAGGATTTTGCTGGATTTCTGTTACAAATCCGTTTATTTATTCCTTTGTTTATGTTTTTCTGATACATTTTCCTATTTCATTTCGCTGTAACGTTTAAAAACAACACTACACTTTTGTCACAGCTTTGTTGTTAGAGACATTCGAAATGACTAGAGGTAACAATGCATTAAATAATTAAGTTTTTATTGTAAAATTATTGTTTCATATAATAGAAGAATAAATTTATATATAATTTAAATCTTTAAAAATATAATTAAATTTTCTTATAATTAATCCTTAATTTAAATATAGCAACAAAAAAATTATACAAAAAATCCGTAAAACTTGTATACGGATACGGTCCGCAAATTCTAAATATTTGAAATTCAAGATGGGTATCAAAACAAAGTTAGCAGGTTGTTGTACTAAATATGTATTACGTAAAGTTGCTCGAGCTCGATCCATGGACGATCGATGGCTGGGAAGCTTCTACAGATTCCTGAGCCATTTACATATGGAACATTTTACTGAACGTTTGCTCCGCTTGTACTCTTATCCACGTTAGAACCCAGAAAATTCCGACTGAAAACAATTTTTCATACTTCAAACAATCTTTAGTTAGCCAAGTTTTTGAAATTATGTTCGTAATATATCTCCGAATAAGATTTTCTTGAAAACTTTATAAAAGTGCATTACCGCTTTCACATTCTATGCTGGATATAAATTCTATGAATTCGTTTACTTCATGCCATGCGCCTTGTTTAACTAGAGCAAATTAGACACATTCTTGTGTTGAGGAAAAGATTTTGATAATGTAAACAAAAATAGTAAATAATTCATTATATAAAATTCTTTTAAAATCAGTACTTCTCATGAATTTATATTCATAAGTTATTCCAATTACATTCTAAACACTTGGTACTAACGAATTAAAACACATTATTACTATTTCAATACATTGGAAAGAAGCGATAATGAATACGAGACCCATCACGTTAACTTCTTGGTTAAGAAAAATATTATTATTTATTTTTGTATATAAAATCCATTCTGTCATTACTTTCAATAAAGTCAGTAAAACAACATATTGCAGATTTAAGATTTTTAATGGCCTATAAATTTAACAATAAATACGATACTGATTACATTTCCATAAATAAAACAAAAAAAAATCCAAAATATATTTTTTTCATTTGTGAGGAATTTTTAACTTACATTAATGTGCATCGATTAATGCCACGACCACCAGGATCAATTTCTTATATATCTCATTTAGTTTCTTATATATAGCGAAAACACGATTTTCAGTTTTTTCGCTGGAAAACTAATCAGCTCTAAGTTACGAGAATACGCATCGATTGGTAAAAAACGAAGTCAATTACGAAATTGGATGCGAGAAAATTGAGAAGAAAAAACACATACATACAACACTTAGACACAGACATATATATTTTTTAAGTTTCTTGAATTACTCGGGAAACCTCAAAACGCAAACATATTACAAAAAAAAATTTCAAAATCAGGGTGATTTCAATATCTTCCTTACTTACAAAGTTAATAAATATTCGAATATTTTACGCACAACCAGACGGTTATCATAACCACGATAGCTCAGTCGTTAGAACGAGATCCGAACTAGAGATAGCAGGTTCGTGTCTATGGATTCTGTATTTATTCAAAGTGTAAAATGACTGACATGTTTGTAGAGAATTTTAAATAGGTAATAAGATATATAACATCAAAGCTTATCCATATAAATCAATGTCATATGAGATACATTTGTAGAAATCCTACTAATTTTATTTACAAAATCAAAAATAAAAAATTCCGACAGTAATAACATGAATATAGCCAGATAATACTAAATTATATTATATTATTATATTTAAATATATTTAATAATAATTATAATAATAATACTATTATATTTAATAATAATCATGGATCACGAAAATTTACATACAAAAAAACCAACACATCTAACAAGAATCAAAAATATTTTGTATCACATTGTACTATCACCCTACAAATATCAAATTGAACAAAATGGCTTTAGATATGTATATCGCATTCAATATGTACTTGAGAGTCGCGGCGTAAAAGCTACCAGTCACAAGTAGTACTTTTAACTCCCCTCCAGATCCTCTCAAAGCACATATTTTTTAAACGATCTCTTTGCACGAACGCGCTCTCATGATCATTGCTCTCTATATACTATTACTTAAAATACTTCAGATAAATAATATATGAAAAGCACTCTTATACATTATTTTTATATAATTACTTTTTTAATTATAACTCTAAATACTATTACTGTAATAAATTATTTTTAAAGTTAAGTCACAATAAAATAATAATTAAAAATTATTCTTGTTTTTAATTAAAGCTACTAATAACATATACTGATGAAAACATTTTAAAACTTTAAGTATGTCACACGAGTATCTTAACTTCTATTTATATTGTGTTCGATCAACGGCCTATCATTTTCATAAAATATTTATCGAAAAATTAAATTTGATATTTCGACGGATATAGTTTTTAATAACAGACGCCAGAATTTAAAAGGTAAATCTGTGGTTGGAGTTGACATTTATGTTAAAAAATATGTATGTATATTATTTGTAGAAAATATATATTTATAGAAAAACAGCTCCCGCAAAAGATAGGTTTCACAAATAATAATCCCCAGACTCGAAACACACAAGCAAATGTTCCGTGTGAGAATCGAATCCAGGTCCTTTGGATCAACAGGCACCAACCATTAGCCACTAGACCAATCGGGTATCCATATTCAGTTATTTTGTATGTTCTATACAATATTAAAGCGCGCATCGAGTACGTATTAAATATTCACGCAAATTAATGTGTTATTGTTAACGTTACTTATCTTGGCAATAAATTATCTCTTTTTTATTTTCTTCTGAATATTTTAGGTTTTTATAGATGTGGCAAATGACATGTCATGAATATTAATGATCTTAAGGAATTAGTTGACCTTAGAACTAGCACTTAGGATATTTTTCCTTTAACGTACAAACAAAAATGAATTAATAAATTAAATTATAAATGTGAATTCCAGTCTTCTTCAACCTTTACAATATTTTTAGCTAACTATTGTAATAATGTAGAGTAGTTACTGACAAACTCATTTTGATGTTGGTCTTAGCTTCCGCTCGGTCCATTTTCATTTAACTTTAGACTTCTTTGATAATTCAATAATAATAGGTTCCTTCTTTTGAGATGTAGTCCTGAATTCAAAGCTTCCATTATAAATATATTTATCAAAGTACAAGTACATATCTACTTTTTATTTAAATTAAAGAAATTTAGTGAATTATTAATATCAAGTATTTAATAACTTTAAGCTAAACCTAAGAAATATTTTGATAATCATTAGATACTAATGAAAAAAATACAAAAACAGTAACAATTATTTTAATTCCTTTGAGAGAAGCCTAAAACGAACATCATTCTCATAACGCTCGAGAAATTACAAACAAGAATCTGAGTAACATTATGAAACGCGAAAACTTACGGTAGATTTAACTTTGGGAATGATTTCTCCTCTTCCGGCTGTTTTTCAATGTATGAAGAGGAGAATGGGCTCATATTTTAGCCGTCGCTACTCCATTAGTGACGTGGGACCCCAACCAATATGGCGGGGCGAATCTGCAGTGACAGGGGCGTTCACCCCGCGTGCAACCGACCCTCGTTTTTGTTATAAAATCAATATATTTAGAGCAACGGGTGCTTCGAATAAGATACATTTCCAAAATATAGATTTTGTAAATTTCAAATGAACCGCCTTTTTTTTCTAACAAAAAATAATCGCTACAAATAACAATGCGATGAATAATAAAAAAAAGTAACGATTTCAATTTCATTTATTAAAAAATAACACATTAAGATGATAAAATTAAGTCCCGAGACTTAAGAAGCTTTAGATATATAAACCTCAATATTCATGAATGACATAATTGCATATTTCAAAGCTGTGTCGATTATTAGCAAGTAACATAACTAAACAGGGGACTTATTCACTATAACATACGAGATTCCTTGCAAATAACGAGTGACGACACAATACGCTTAAAATTAAACGAGAATCGTAGTCGCATCTTGGTGTGGTATTGATAAATCGTATTTGTAAGTGACACAGTAAGTAGTCTATGGACAGTTGTTGATTGCACAACGCAAGGCAACGTTGTTTAAATTTGTCATTTCGTCGTAACGCGGTACGTTAAGTGTCCCTCTGGTCATAGCGCATACGGGCCCAAATATTAACTATAACTAATATAGTTAATATAAAAAGTATATCAGAGCATCATATATAAAGAATAATATTAAATAATAATTGGCATACAACAATAAAAACAGTTATTACTCCGTATTGTTTAAAAATACAATTATAGCAACAACTCATAAAATTAGTACACGCTATGAAATAATCTTTACTAACTCAAAAGCCCAAACAATTATTCATTTATAAACAAAGTATCCAGCTTGTAAATACAAAGTTCTTTGTGTTTCAAGCTTGATGTGCTGTCTCAGCGCTGTCATGTTTATGATTCCGACTATCAAAGCTAAACTTAAGCTATAAATACTTTTTAGCTTCGAGCTCTCCGGCGAGAGACAATGCATTTATTTTTTGCTATTTACGTTCTTTGCATGTCAATTATGCAAAAGTAGTCTAGTCGCAATTAAACTATATAGAGATGCAAACTCAGAGTCATCTTTACTGGCTGTGCGCCAGACTAAATGAATTTTAATGCAAATCTCGACTTTGTACTCATGTGCTTCTAACTTCAAACGTCGCACCGATTTTAGCTAAAGTTCAATAACTTTGTTGAGAATAGCAAGCTTTATGTATTCTTGCAAATCCTCAAGTTTAGAAGTTATAATCCCGTATGCGCCACGAGGCGGTGTAATATAAGAATAATAGGACTTAATGTAACTAACTTCAATCGCTTATTTAGTTACTTTAATATTCATAGTATATAATATTTCTTACCATTATACAGAAGTTAGTAATGTTTAATATTTATAATATTACTACTAAATAAAGAAGATAAAATAGTACTAATGAGAATGTCGTTAAAAGTTCAACATTTATTTCAATGAAGAATTATTTATTGTGTTGTTTATTTTACAATAAAATTGTGTAATTTATCATTTTTACTTTTTTTGTTCACTGATCCTCGTCGAAGGTGAAGTCGAAGTATTTTCATTAGAGCTCGTAAATACAGTCTATAATATCGAACTCAATGCTAAATTATGAAAGTAATTAGGATTACAGAATAATTCGAGCCAATAATTAATTAAATGTACCTCTTGTAAATTATCTTCTTAATGTTTTTAAATTAGTATTATTTCACTCACACATACAAATTGAACATAATTTCAAACAACAATCGTCGAGTTAAATTCGAGTAACTGAAAACTTTCAAGTAAAGTTTTGAGATAAGTGTAAGTTTGAATTCTCATTGTCTTGTCATCAGCTGGTGTCAGACTGAAACTAAGTTGGAGCCTACTTGGAAACTTAGTGTAGATTGTACCAGTAATGTATGTCACTCCGAAATACAGTTTCAATAACTTGAATGTAGGATTAGTTACTCGATATAAGATACATCTGCGATGAGACCCGCACGACCACGAGGGTGGAACGGATAGGGTTACATTACTGTTCCACTTCCTTGACAATCACATTGTTTCATTTAATGATTATAATATATTTCAAAATGAAATAATGATCGGAAATAATGATGTTAATTTGTACAATAATTCCAGAAATTTAATCAATCATATTTTAATTCAAAATATTTATTTCTTTATAATGCGAGACAAGAATATATTTATAAATGATATATTGTTTAACAAATTTCTGTACATTAATTATATAAATTAAATTTTCAGTTATGCTATTATTAATAACGAGTAAATATTATATTTGGTAGTACAATGACTAATCCTAACTAAATGTCCACTCAAAAGCTTGTACACATAATCATTAACAGAAGTATATGTAACATACAAGTAATACAAGTAACATACTCTGCTACATTATTTATTTTCTATGAATCACCTCAAGTATATTAATGGCGGCCTGTGATCATTATATCTCCTTACATTTCTCCTTATTGTTATCTAACCATTGAACGATGAAGGCGATGACAAGAAGCGCCTACAAAATACCACAACTTAACGTGCGAAAGCCTATTTAATGCCTTCAGAGTAATTTTCCAATTTTCTTTTCAATTTCTACCAAAGTCTCGCTTTAACAACTTTGCTTTTGTAACCAAGTTAACCACTCTAGGGTAATTTTGTTTAAGCTTGCTTCTTAAAGGGTAATGCTAGGTCATAATGAAAAATGTTTATCATGAAATAGCTTTAAAAATGTTTTATAATTTTACAGAGATAATCAAGTTATATTAATATTTTTATTATTAGTATTAATGGTCTAGAGAGTAGGATACACTATTGTTACAGAAAGAAAAAAAAGTAAAAAGAAATCCTGCATTCACTTAGAGGTTAGCTCAAAAGATATATATAAAGGGGTTATTCTTGTTCTGAAGTAAGTAAACTTTTCCATTATAGTTTTCTAGTTGGACACTTTAAATAGATCGAGCATTCTAAAAGACTTTTACATTATTACTTATCAATTTATATAAATGATGAAATCGATACTTCCGGTACGTTACTTACAGAGGATTTAGTATCGTCTGGTAAAAACGAAACGTTAATTAAAAGAACTGAGACCGAAATAAGAGCAAAAAATAAAACACGAAGCGTTCGAGACTTGTCTAGGCCTCGCTTAGATACGACCTACCTTGGAGCTCTTCTTTTTAGTTTAATTAATTTTAAAACTAGCTGTAACTATTTAAACTACTTATATTCTTTAGAATAGAAAACTTTTAAATGTTTTTTTTTTATAAACTATAAAATATTATTAAAAATAATTATATAATTATTAATTAATAATGTTTTCAGGAACAACCACCTGGTCGAGGAAAATCATAGCATGTGATATATACAATGTTTTTTTCAGAGGCAACACAGTAGCTCAATTGGTAAACCCACGGTGATGGTATCCAAGGGTAACACGTTCAAATCCTCAACATGTTGAAGATTTCTAATTAAAACATTATAAACATTATAGTTTTATATGTATATAATAATTTTATAACTTAATTATCGAGTGGGCTGTTAGAATGTATGGTAATGAAACCTACATTTTAAAAATGCTCTCCCCTACGTTGTTATTAAGGTCGTTAGCCATTACTAACGTCGTTCAGGACATATTTATCCCAACCTTTATGGGAAGCACATTTTGGTACTTCGTTTATTTTATTAAGTACCGTCTGGAATATTATTATATCAATATATAGGATATTGCCTTTATAATAGCTGATATCATTATTATAAAAGGCTCTGTTTACCGATTCTGAATACAGGATGTTTCATCAATTCAATTTTGGTATGATATTTTTAATATAATAAGTATATAATACAAAAGAACAAATCATCTAAGAATGTGCCTAATAGCAAAAACGTTAATCTCCAAATAATAATTATATAATTCGGATCATTAAGTGAAAATTCAATATAAATAGGAGCGAGCCCTCATTAATCTCCCTTTACAACTCACCTGTGAGCATGTCCGCCATGACTCTATAACGTTAAAAGCCTATTAGCAGAAGTAAGAACAGCGTTTAATGAAATTTACTCCTGTCGGAAAGTACTACGTACAGGATGGAATTCATTACCAATAAAGTTATACAGATATACATATTGGTGTAGATAATTATAAAATAAATTTTGTGGTGGATTTTGTGAATATGTTATTGGTAAATGGTTTTAAGCTATTTCTGTTTTTTTAATAATAAAAAATTGTAATTCTAGGTAATGAGAATAAACGTATACGAAAATAAACGATAATCAACAACAAAAATAATAACTTATTGCAACAATAAGTTATTGTAAAAGTGAAGTGTATTGTTATATATAATATATATTATTATATATTGTATAACCCGCCTGTAATCATTTATACAATCTAAGGAGATGAAAGATTCAATAAACAAAAACAATAAACGTAAGGCTACAAAAGTCAACACTAAGTCAGTGCTAATTGGTGTTAAGGCGGCTCAGGGCTCAGGGCTCAGGGCTGACCGCGTGGCGTTCGATAAGAATATCCCGACATTATCCCCTCGGTATTTATTTATTTGGCCGACGCCGACATTACACCGACAGAAAAAGGCTATATTTATCAATTTAAGAGAAGATAAAAAGATATAACATGTTTTATTGCATTTTATTAATCTTATTAGAAATTATTGAAAATTATTCTTATTAAAAATTTTTACATTTATTTTCAATTTTGTAACAGAATCTTGGATTATAATCTCAGCTGATTTAGATGCAATGGAGATTGAAAATCCGGTGACATTTTATGATCAGACAATTTTGATTCAATTTTGTATTTTTCCAAAATGGCCGGCATTCCGAATTGGAAACCAAGATTATTAAATTGATAATCTTGTTTTCCAATTCCTTCACGAAATAAAATATAAAAGATTTAATAAAAAGAATCGAGTGAGTGAACTTCACAGATAAATTATATAATATATTGTATATTTAATTATATATAAGTGACGCTCAAAGCAGTTAACACCAAAGCTATAAATGAAGAAAATACTCGTATTAAAGTGTATATTTTAATATAGGATATTGCCTTTATAATAGCTGATATCATTATTATAAAAGGCTCTGTTTACCGATTCTGAATACAGGATGTTTCATCAATTCAATTTTGGTATGATATTTTTAATATAATAAGTATATAATACAAAAGAACAAATCATCTAAGAATGTGCCTAATAGCAAAAACGTTAATCTCCAAATAATAATTATATAATTCGGATCATTAAGTGAAAATTCAATATAAATAGGAGCGAGCCCTCATTAATCTCCCTTTACAACTCACCTGTGAGCATGTCCGCCATGACTCTATAACGTTAAAAGCCTATTAGCAGAAGTAAGAACAGCGTTTAATGAAATTTACTCCTGTCGGAAAGTACTACGTACAGGATGGAATTCATTACCAATAAAGTTATACAGATATACATATTGGTGTAGATAATTATAAAATAAATTTTGTGGTGGATTTTGTGAATATGTTATTGGTAAATGGTTTTAAGCTATTTCTGTTTTTTTAATAATAAAAAATTGTAATTCTAGGTAATGAGAATAAACGTATACGAAAATAAACGATAATCAACAACAAAAATAATAACTTATTGCAACAATAAGTTATTGTAAAAGTGAAGTGTATTGTTATATATAATATATATTATTATATATTGTATAACCCGCCTGTAATCATTTATACAATCTAAGGAGATGAAAGATTCAATAAACAAAAACAATAAACGTAAGGCTACAAAAGTCAACACTAAGTCAGTGCTAATTGGTGTTAAGGCGGCTCAGGGCTCAGGGCTCAGGGCTGACCGCGTGGCGTTCGATAAGAATATCCCGACATTATCCCCTCGGTATTTATTTATTTGGCCGACGCCGACATTACACCGACAGAAAAAGGCTATATTTATCAATTTAAGAGAAGATAAAAAGATATAACATGTTTTATTGCATTTTATTAATCTTATTAGAAATTATTGAAAATTATTCTTATTAAAAATTTTTACATTTATTTTCAATTTTGTAACAGAATCTTGGATTATAATCTCAGCTGATTTAGATGCAATGGAGATTGAAAATCCGGTGACATTTTATGATCAGACAATTTTGATTCAATTTTGTATTTTTCCAAAATGGCCGGCATTCCGAATTGGAAACCAAGATTATTAAATTGATAATCTTGTTTTCCAATTCCTTCACGAAATAAAATATAAAAGATTTAATAAAAAGAATCGAGTGAGTGAACTTCACAGATAAATTATATAATATATTGTATATTTAATTATATATAAGTGACGCTCAAAGCAGTTAACACCAAAGCTATAAATGAAGAAAATACTCGTATTAAAGTGTATATTTTAATATTATGATTCAATTTTATTTTTTGGACCCCACTTTGTGACTTGATATCTTGATGAAAAGAAAATAAAATGTCTAGACGACAAAGTCTCATACACTATATTTTTATAACGATCCCGCAGACAAATTTCTTTTATTTTTTATTTTTTTTTAAGTTTGTCTCTGCTGTTTGATATTAGATAAAAAATTATAATAAAGTTTAATTTTTAAATGTATTGATAAAGTATAATTTTTGTTAAGGTTTGATAATTTTATGTATATCTACTATATTAATTTCATTAATATTTATATGGTTTCCTAGAGTTGAGGTCATTAAAATAATTGAGCGAAGCTCTCTTTGAGAGACTTTTCTGTATCCTTTGTGCAAGCATCAATCAAAAACAGTATATCCGAAAATTTCCTAATTTTGAACACAAATAGATATCAGTCTGGAGATACTTTAAAAAAAAAGACAAAAAATTTGATAATGTGTGTACTTAATCATCTTGAATAATAGTTGAGGACAGAATCGACCTTTTGTTAATGCAACTTCGGCGCTGTTTGCACTTTGCTTCGCTCAATATGCTAACACATACCAAGATTTTGCGAGCGCTGTGAGTCAAAATTGAGGTCTGGTTCGCACTCCTAGTATTTATTTGGTTATCTTTTATTCGCGAATAAACAAATTCCAAAGTCTTGCTCCTCTTTCGATAATAATAAGTTTCAACTTAATGTTCTATGTAAATAGTGATCCACTTGAAACTACTAATACTTGGTATAAAGTAGCTCCGGTTGAGAGTAATTTTAAATTGCCCTTGTCTTGTAGATTACTTAAATTCTACATATTTAATAGATTCATTCAATCGAAAAGTTTGTCAATTAAAAAATTGGTAACGCGACGTTTTCTGAATATTTACTTAGAATCTTCTATGATCTAAACATTTATTAACAAATAATATAAATATCAACATTACTTAACAAATCTGAAAATTTATAGTTCTATCAACATAAAAGTAAAAAAGTGTAAGAAAAACAAAATAAAACATTAAATAAACAACCTTTAATATATAAGAACACTTTTATTTACATTTTTACCATCATTATATTTCAATTTCAATTTTTTCAAATTTCAAATATACTTTCAAGATTTCATAGTATATATATTAAAAAACTATACATTTTCTATACTATATATCCTGGTATCTTCATTCAAGTTTAAGAAATATATTTTCTTAAGCAAAGCTTTAAAGTCTAAGCTTCAGGCTGTTGCTTGCTATCTCGCGATATCTGAACACGTCTCTATCTACGATTGTTTTATTGCCATCTCTCCGTAGTTCAGATTCATTTTAACTTCGATGGTCCTTAAAATTCACATTTACTTTTCTAGAAAACAATTAAAAATCTATTTTCACGTCTTCTATGATCTTTGGTAGAGGAAGTTAAGCTATCAGTGAATATCTGATCCTATAAAATAGCAGCAATAGCTTAAAACTTTTCAATAACTCTCATAAGTATTATTTTTAATATTCATATATTAAATACTTTCAAATTTAAAAGGTATAACGTCACGGGTTATTACTGGCCTTTAACATTCGTTACTAAAATAGTTCTTCGTTGAAAAATACAATTAGAGTTATGAAATATATAATTAAATTAGAATATATCATACACTTTCTGGAGCTGATGTCTCTCAAAAAATCAATGAAACCGCCTCTTATTTCCATGTATCACAATTATCCATTAAATGATATTAAAACATGTCAAGATTATTTTATTGACAAAATGTTGTATAATTTTTTTGTTCAAACAAGGCAGACCATGTAAATACTTGGTGCATAGTAATGAAAAGTTTTGTTTTGATACCGTGGTGAAGTAATGAACGCGTTGCAGAGCACTTGTCACCAGCAGCATGCGATCACAAAGCACCCCCACTTATAATAAACACAAGTACAGCCTGTGTAAGTTTTACACTGATTGAAACTATGTGTTTGTTTTCATTTTGTTAGCCGCATGTGCTTTGCGATCATTTGACTGTCAATCCATGTTTATATTTGGTATGTCAATATGTATGTATCTATTTGTTTAACTTAGATTCAATAGTATAATAATATAAACGGGTCATCTAAATCCTATATCAAAATAACTTTAAGAATTTAATCATTATGTTAAATACATTATATTATAAAGCTGAAGTTTGTTTGTTTGTTTATTTGGTTTAATGAATCTTTTAAAGTACCGGATGGATTTGGGTTTTTTTCGGATTATGAGAGGCAGGTTCATGATATGCTACAGACTATCTAACATAACACTATTGCTCTTAATTAATAAATTAATAATAGTAAATAAAATCTTTCATTCGAAAGTGGAATCACGAGTAATATATGAGCTGATATAAATATATTTTTAATATCATGAACAAGTTCATGAAGTGACGGTAAATTGCTTAAAATGAAGTTTAATAAATATTGAAGTGCAGATACGGACGCCTAATTGAGTATATAATTTCCGTGTTGTAAATGCAAAATTATTTAAAAATGATTACGTCATCGTAGTCTTGTCGGAGTCTTATTTGTTTTACAGCACGTAAATTTAATTCACAGTATAATTATTCGGTCGGCCGACGTCGTCGAAATAATAAAACGAACAATAATAACTCAATTTACAATTTATTGCAATCAGCGACGTTGAGTAAACAGTATCCAGTGGCGACGTCCGATATGTTAAATTATATCAGAACCTTGCCGTGCAATAAATGCAAAATCAATAATAAATGCCATTCGCCACGGTTGGCTGGAGGTACGCGGTCTACAATTTACAATATTATTGAGTTTAAAATTTAAATACTTTATTTAAATCTGAGTTGGATTTAGTTAAGAGACCGCTGGCTTCGAATCACTTTTCCTTATACCACTTTCAAGTGTATGTGCAGAAACTACCGGCAGCTAATATTTTATTATCATTCCGTAATTCAGGCTAAAACCAACGCAAAGAGAATTCGCAACAGTTTCTCTAAATACAAATATAACATAAATGTCTTTATCACATAAATATTATCCATTAGAAGAGAAAGAAGATCATAATCTGAAAACATTTCTGAACATCGTGCCTTGTGATTATTCAAAAAATTGTAGGTACTTAAGTTATATATATTATTGTAAGAAAGGTTTTCACTTTGTTTCTCTTTTACAGCTTTATCCACAAGCTGAGGAGCTGGAATTGACGAGCAAAGTACCTTCCTCTCACAAAGGTCATGCAATATGTACAGACAACGTGTGCGTGTAATTTTTCACATGCAGCAACTATGTCTTCTTCGGTCGCTTCCTTTTTTATAACTATCCTCATTTATGAATAAAACTCTTAAGAATAGCTCAATTAATAATCTCAGTATATTTCAGTTATTTATAAAATATACATTATTAAGATTAATTCCTCATTTACAATCTAACATATAAACCAGATGACTTAACTCAAAACGATTTCTTATAAAAGTACTAACTAAATATCATCCTAATATCTAAATCTCGAAACCCATCGCAAGTCAAACGAAATATTGAATATACCTACTCATATTTAATACATTAAAAAAGAATTCTAAATCGGACCAGGTTTTTGTACAGGACTTCAAAAAATTCAGTAAAACCTAGACAGGTTTTAAATAAATAGATATTTAAGGAAGATATTCTATATATTCAATTACTTTTTAAAGGTATAACAAACAATTTTTTGTATGTAAACTTTCGCGATTCAAAGTTCGCGCCGCGAATCCGTTATGCTCCAAGCTTATGAATGGGTTCGAAAATAGTCGGTCAAATTCCAATAGTAATTACGTGAGCACAGGCGGATAATTATATGAAATATAACTAAGAGATTTAAACAATTGTCTATCAATTATTTTGATGCACTGAACACAGACTTCCAATATGGCGATTTCCATTTAGTTACTCCATGATTGTTGCTAAGCCTCTGAAGTTGCAAGCAAAGCACCAACGTGGCACAGAAAATGCATTTTGAATTCTTATGTTTTAGCTTTCCGTCACTTTCACAACTTAATCTGCCAATGTGTGCACAAAATATGTACTTACATTTCACATAAATATTTACATCAAACATCATTTCAATATTGACATTTTACCGCCAGTTGGTTTATTTTTGCAAATTTAATGACAAAGAATTTTTATTTTGTTCCTAAAAGTATACCGTTTGAAATTAAATAGACGTTTAAATAAATCGTTTGTGTATTTCCTGGATAATATATTATTTTGTAATTTGTCCGACTTACAAATAAGAAGGAAATTCTCAACTCTACTGTATTTATTTTTATTTGTTACCTCAGAACTTTAGACTGGTTGAACCGATTTCGATGTTTCTTTTTTATTTAAAAGCTGGGGCTTTTCGTTTGGTTTCCTTTTATTTTGGTGAAGATTTGATCATTAATTTCAAAATTATAAAATATAGAAGCCTTCAAAAATTACAGAAGATGTCTCACGATTTGTAAGTTACTGAAAAGGTAGCAATGAAAATATTTTAAGAAAAAAGTAAAACCGACTTCAAAATAAAAATAATTTGATGAAGGAAACTGTTCAAGAAGTCAATGCCAGTTTCTTTAATTGATCTAGACCAAAGGCACTCACTTTAAGAACCTTTTCTCTCATCAAACTATTTTATTCCGTTTTGAAGGTGGTTTTACTTTTCTGTTATTTTTTTTATTTGTACACATTAAACAAAAGCCACTGTAGCTAATAGAAATAACATTAATTGTATGCGGTCGCAGACAATTGTCGAATTATCAAGCTGAGTTACACTAAATCACTTAGTTAAATGCGTCATGAAATAATATATTAAAGCTATCATTATTTTTATATAATCCATAAATAACAGTAATCCATAAATAATAGTTCTTTTATTTTAATATCCATCGTTAATTGTAATGATTATGAAATACAAAATTCATTGACACGAGCAATTCTCTAACCTACGATCTCTGGGTGTCCAAAGTGACCATATAATAACTCATCTACATATATATACTAGATCTACATACATATATTATCTTTATTTAATAAAGAGGGTTTGATCAGACCTGATCATGCCACCCCCATTGCTACACAAAATATCTACATGAAATGGCTTGATCTATATTTACATTCAATGAATTTATCTTTCTACATTATATAGGATGACACAATTAAAAAATGTTTTTAAATCTATTATATTTCTTTAAAAATTTACCAATTGTTCAAAGTAAAATAATATAAAAAGATTCCAAAAGTCTCTTTAAATCCATCATTAATTATTCTTTACAAATATCCAATTCTTGAATTAAAATTTAAATAAACAATTAAATTTCCTCCTCTTTTATTGTACTTCCTAATAAATAATAATGAACGTATATTGCTCTCGAACCTTTTATGTTAAAAAGGATAAAATAATTATGAAAAGCGTTCCCATGAGTCTAATTATATTTAAGAATTACTAGCAAAAACCCCTTCCACGTTATTTTAATGTTCTCTCGCTACGAGCGATTTTAATTGAAATATGGTACTACTCTTAATTAAGTATGCAAATAATGTTTGTCCTCAGACAATCATAATATAAAAAATGTCAAATAAAAAGACGGTACATTAATATTTATTTTATAAGGTCATTCTTTTATTTTTATAATAAATCGTTGGCACGATTATATTCAATGACGTAGACGGTATCTCGCACTGGAGAGCACTTAACCCAGGAACGCCTCGGGGAATAACTATGTCCTATACGTAATTCAAGCTCACGTTGCTGGCTTATTGAGGTGTTTTAGCTAAAACAAGAATACTCATGCCAAAAAGAATATCAACGCTTTTTAGTAGCATTGAGTTCGTGTAATTCCAAAACCAGCAGTTAAGCATCGAGCCATATTAAGAACTTATATATTTCAAATAACTAGTCATATTTTTGTATTTAAATGTATTAATTACTTTTACTGACATAATAGACATATAATATATCTATTATGTCTACTAAATCCTATCTAGTTGTAAACTGTACAGTTCAGTTTAGCTAAAAATACACGTATAAAAGCGATCAAACGATGAGTTGGACGCAAACTGTCCAGACTTGGAGCATCGTAACAATTCACCCTGAATCGCTTGCACATTTTATATAGGCTATCGAATAAAGCTTACGATACAGATACGTTGCAATGCGGATTGCGAGGACTGACTAGACCTAACAACAAATGACTTTGATAACTATTAGGATTAAAAAAACATTTTTTAATTATTCTAGCCCTAATACTATATTTTAATCGAAATTCAATATGAATTATAAAAATATATTATTTTTATTATTATTATTGACAGAGTTTCTGACTCTTGACACTTAAATGAGTAATTGGTTATCTTCCATCTTCGTTGGAGTGCGTGAAAAGCCACCAGCCTGACAGTTCCTTTGGGAAGCTAATAAGTATCTAATAATAGGAGTAAAAATTGTAAGATAAAATATAAAATTTCAATTATAAAAAGTATGAAACTATAAGCATTTTAATTAAAACTTAAAACCGTTAAATATAAGACTACTTAAAGCTACTAAAATTGATTTATAAATATTAAATGTTGTTTGTTTTATTATTTATTTATTATTTTATTAATCTTAATATATAATAGTATTAACCTACTTGCTCAACCACAATTCCCATTAATTTAACACCTTGGCAGAACTGTCTCACTTATCGTGCCAAATATGTCAGGCGTATACAATGAGAGTGTACTGCTTGTTTTGAATAAAATAACAATATATTTAGTATACTTTATATATCATCTTTAAATTAAGAATCCCAGTATTAATTAATCATAAGGCGAGGAATGAAATGTCTTTTATTTTTATGTCCCGTAAATACATAATTCAGTATTCATACTAATTATCTCAAACTACGTGACAATAATAATAAGCATCATACTTATTTAAAAGAAACAATAAATAAAAGATAAGGAAGAGAAATTATTTAAATATAACTTTTCTTGATTATGGGCTCTCAGTATTTAAATGTAACTGTAGAAGTTGAGACTGAAGTTGTCAGTACGCTAATTGTGAAAATTCAGACATCCTAGTCTCAGACACTCCGAAAGTGATGGCGCAAAAGGATTATATATATAATACGAGAAGAAGGCCATTCAGTATGTAATTTAAAATTAAAATTAAAATAATAATAATATTAAAAACTTAAACAAAAGTAATCTCTTAATACTGATATGTTCTATCATAAGAGTCTTAATTATTTACACAAGAAATAGATGACTGTAGCAATAAAACAGCTCTAACATTAATAAATGTCGGTTGTGCTTGAACGAAGCACAGGATGGGATCAGTCATTGTGTTCAAGCAACAGGAAATACCAAGGCAGTAAAAAATACAGAACGCGAACCGATTATAATACGAAAACCTCATTCATTGTTCCTCCAGACGAGGGCTGGGCTCAGGCTAGGCTGTGGATTTACTAATTCATATTATATTTAGAAAGCGTACAAGCGTCGTGTCCAATCATATTGGTTATGATTCAAACATGTTAGTAATTGCAGAATATAAAATATTATTTGTAAGAATTGATTTAAGCTTACATACCTATTTGTTTAGGGCAAATAATTAAAATTTCAAGATGGTAAAAACAAGTGTCTAGAATCTAGATTTTAGTACTAGATCGCTTTTTAGAGAAAATTATTTGTCTGTTTATCTGTTTATCTGTCGAGTTATTGGCCTATGCACGTGAATAATACTGGAAATATTTTGATAGAATTTAGTTAAATTATAGCAATAGTAAATAAAGGATTATAAAGAATTTTATTCCTTATTTTCTTACATAAATAAAAATTTAAAATTTATAATTTTATAATTTCTAATAACAATAGTGTTTTGTTTAAAATTTATGTTAATAAAGATGGCCTATTTAAGCGAAGGGAACTGTTGAAATCGCTCCCAATATCTGGTTATAAATAAATAAAATAAAAATACTAAATGTATTTACTATAAAAAGTAATTTATTGTTTGTATCCGGGCAGAGAGGGTCATGTTAAGATAATATAGTGTGATAGAAAGTGGATAAAACAAAATTCACACGCTTTCCGGCGAAAGTATAATCAAACTAAACTTTAGTTCGGTTATATTTTGTGTATACTTTGTATAATGGCATAGTCATATTATTATCATAGTTGGTTACACGTGGAGTGTGTTAATGGTATTCCTACACCCCTAGTGTGTCAAGGACAAACCGCAATCACTCTCTGTATAGGTTATTAATTACCTGAGGGATTGCGTTCATTAAAAAAGTGAAATATTTCAACTCACTCTATTAATGCTCAAAATGTAGATAAAATTTGAAAAGAATACGTAGAAGTTGGCAAATGCAAAGTTTTTTAAATAATTGTTGTAGTTAAGTCGACTGGCACTGAACCAAGCAAGACAGGGAAGGAGCATTGGAAGGTTGAAATCAATTTATACTAAAGAGCCGATAGTGCCAAGTTGAAAGTACCGACGTAAATAATAGCGGGCTTTGTTCAATTAGGAGATGCTTGAAGATACTTTGATACATTTTATAAAAACTAAAATTCAATTGAATTTTGAAGTTACTTTTATATTATGAAAAATATTATTGTTATATTAAATTAAGAGTTTTAATGTATTGAAGTTAAATGACTAGAAATAATCGCTTTGGAGAAAATCACTTAACATGTAATAGCTCTTCAAAAAATGTTCTTCCAAAGTTAAACTATTTACTAAAAATTGTGTTCTGTTTTATTTTTTGTTTTTTTTTTATTAAATATAAACTTTCGTGATATTACTATTATATGTAATTATCAGGCTGTACTCACATAAGCACTATCGGAATTTGCTCGATTAGTTTGGACCCATTCGGGGTCCTTATTCACGAGCTCTGAGCATTATTTCACGCCGCGATTATGCCTTGCTCAGAGCTCATGAATAAAAACCCTAAATGGGTTCGAAACTAATCGAATAGAGTCCGATAGTAACTACGTGAGTATAGCCACATTATTACATAATGATATTGCATTTTTTAATTCAGTGTTTATGTGTACCTGTAATGGAATCTTATACGCCATCTTGCAGAAATGATTATTTGTCACAAAGACTCTATTTGCCATTTAATCTTACAATTTATACTCAGTATACATCTTAAAATAAATATTACCTAAGCACAATTGTCCGTTTGACCGCAGAATCGGAATTGTAGACAAGTATTCAAAATCGGTTTTGTTCCATTGTTACGACGAAATATTTTATTATTGTAAACCGCCTGTCCGAAAATACGTTTAACGCAATTGAGTTTAATAATTATGACCAAATATTGTTGTGTTTTTATATATATTTTTTTAAAACCTTCATTTATCCTTCATTTTACACAGTTTCTTCAAAATTATAAGCGTCTGAAGTTAGAATATTTGCTAAAAGTACATAATATGATATGATGGAGTAATTGTGTATAAAAATATTAGCTTTTGCTAGTGACTTTGTCTTCTTCCAATTAAAACCATTTCTTTGTATTATCATGAAAATTAGTGAGTTGTTCAGACCAACGAGAACACTGTGTGTTTACTTAGATAATAAGCTAATACCCATCGGGTATCCTCTAAATTCGCTCAGTAGTTTTGTTATTCTGTAATTATAGTCTACAACAGTGTTTGTATTTCCTCTTGAAAATAAGGGGATTTTCCGGAGTAAATGGTAGTCTTTGATAGTGAAAATAATATATGATCATATAAAAATCATAGTAGGCTTGATGTACTAACGATAAAACTATGAATGTGTGTTATTTTAAATACACAAAAATGATTTTTCCATAGCATAATTAATACTTTTACCTTTGTTACGTTTTTATTATCTATGAAGATAAACCGGTCCAATAGTAAAGATAGTTCTTAATTAAGAAAACAAACAAACAACGTTCCTCTCGTCTCTGGAGACTGTCATAACTAAGCACTAAGAGAAGATATATAATATATATGCATAAATGTATATTCAAATATAAGTAAATAATAACGTAACCAAGTTCTACTTTCCAGTAGGGATATATTATTAATTATTTGATATGATGAAATATATAAATTTGAAAAAAATACTTTTCCTATTTTAGAAATATATTTATTAAGAAAATTATATCATTTGTATATATTAATAGAACGAGTAAAATTATATAACCATTTATTTTGACGTATCGAAGATATAATTAAAAATAAAGATTTTTTTTATTTTAAGATAAATCTAATACAAGCCTTATTGATTTCGTAATACTGCTTTGATTAACACTTATGAGTCTCGTGGTTAATGACTATTACTGCTGAGGCACAGCTCCTAAGGCTGATTCCGACGCGGAGTATTTGTCTCATGATTCACAGACTGTAGATCCGATTCTTAGTTTACTTTTTCTGATATTTGTATAATTATCTTTTTTTAACTCACAATACTGAAATCATCTTATAATTATACCAAAATTACAGATAAGTAACAGCAATCGTATCATTAAATATATTTTTAATATGTTTTGTATTTAAACTTTCGTGATCGACAATTACTATTATATATAATTATTTGCCTGTGAGTACAGGTCTATCTGAATTTACCTGCCTGGTTTCGAACCTAGTCCTCATTCATCAGCTCTACCCATGGAGGAACCGCGGCGTGATCTGTGCTTAATATATTTCACAGGTAACATTAAGAAACGACATTAAATTAAATTAACATAATCCAGACATTTAACAAGGATTATACCGGATTTTATATCAATTATCCCACGACGGATGAACTCTAATTACTTCCGATGATCTTTATATTTAATTACAGCGACTTTCTATACTATAAATGAAGTTTATTTATACTTTATTTAAATTGAAACATATATTAAATTTCCCAGAGTAAGTCTACCTAACATTATTTAACCACTTTACGCTTCGGGGCCGATACCATTGAACCCGTTTAGGACCAATTCTAATAAAAAACAAAATTGAGCGGAAATGAAATAACGCCAACCGGTTTAGGTGAGCTTCACTTTTATACGACGACCAAACCACAGGAATAATACATTTTATATTATGATATACCAAGTTTTAAGAGTTTAAAATAAATTAGATTTACTTCAACCCTAATATATTAAAAGTACGTAAGTACAAGCCCAAAGTACCACCATCGGAGAAAATCTATTTAGCTTTGTAATAAAGATTTTAGGAATAACTTTACTGGACCATTCAGTTAACACTTACATATTATTTCCATAAACTTTCCATAAACTGTCCGGAAAATATGCGTCAATAGAAAATGATAACAAAAAATTAACTAATACTTAAAAATGTATTTTTGTGCCAAGTAAATAAAACATAATTGTTTTAAATTTAGGATCGTATTCAATATTATCACAGAAAGCTTAATTTAAAATATCTATAAAATATTCTGAGTACCATCGAAATAATTTTTCCTTATGGCTCGACAAAATTGCGAATCTTTGAATCAAATATTAAATTAACGGAAATAAAAAATATTAGTAAAAGCTAGCGTTCTTTTACAAAGCTTATCTTCTATACACTTGTCCATTCAGAAAATAATATTTAACTTTATGAACGTACAAAAACTGTCGACGTCTTTTGATGTGTGCTCGAACGGACGTCTTATCTACCTTAGCTTCCGGTCTCAATGTCATAGACCTTATTGAAGTTTACACGTCTGTAGACGTTATTATAATAGACACAAAGTCCATAATTCCATGAAGACGTTAAAGTACCTGTCGTAGAGAAAACCTTTTTACGGTATAGTAATTTCCTGCTTATAATAACTAATAATGATATTTGAAAGAATTGAATCTTAACGTCATGTGATTGTTTTAAAAAATATATAAAATTGATTTTTTTATTGACTAGAATTTTATTCTATAATATATGATGAGAAATAAAAACATACATCTTTTTAGTTTGTAATCGCCGTTTATTTCCCATATTTACGACTAAATCCTTATTTTTTCAACATAAAATAGTCATATACATTAAATTATCTTATATCAAATAACATTCAACTTGCCTTACAACAATAATACATAGTACACATTATTGTATCTGTTTAAAGGGAAATTTCTTTGGATATTTTGTTTTTATAGTTCTTATGACATTATTATTTATGTAACATCTATTCAGAATATCAACATCCACGTTATATTACATTCAGTATAATATTAATCATTTGGCGATCTTATTAAATACCGTTCTGTATCACTTTATAACTTACTTTCTTCAACTAATCAGTCGTAGATCCTTTACATTGGATCCAATGTAACTTTCCACTAATTAATTATTAATACTAAATAAATTATATAATACAAAATCTATTACATGACCTGTTTACACAAACTGCTTTCGATTTATTATTTACAATATAGACATTTGGTACAATAACTCAATTTAAACATCGGTAGCACAGCCATCCTGAAAGCCGTCTTCGGAGGGCCTTGTAATGGTAAGAACTCGCTTTAGTGCCGACACCGGGGGCAGGACCGGCGGCGCGCGCTGCCACACGCGTAGAGTGCGCGCACCGCCCACGGGCAATCCATAATCAGCAGGATATGGACCATCGGCTGGTGCAGTCGCTGCAGCCATTGCATGTGAGCGCGGGAATGTGCGGCTCATGTATCCAAGCTCTTCCTGAGATCCGTTTACACTGCTGTTTTCAATGATTGGTGTACGATCATTATAGTATGCTGGAATCGCAGAACTAATAGCCCTCGCCAAGTTGTTAGCTTGATTCATTTTTAATTGATCCCATAGACCTGATGGATACAGTGAATCCGATGCTTCTCGAGCATATTCTCCACTGCCTGGGCGGTTGACGCTATCGGGCCTTGTATCGTTAATGAGATCGGGATCGATACCTCCAGAAACAGTGGGAGATACCACCGGCGGCCCCGGTGCGCTGACTAAGCTACCTCGACCTTCATAGTGATTAGTTGTATACGGTATATCATTAGTTCGTGGTGGTTTCAAAACGGGATTGCATTTTACATCATCATAATTTGGGGATTCTTGTCTATTAGCCAGTACAGCTACATGTGGTCTATCTGTTACGGTAGGATGAACTTCATTGCCAGATACAACTCTATCTAGAGTGTTTGGTGTTTTACTTTCACAAACTGGAGCGGGACGGAATCTCACAAATGTAATTAATAATCCCAAAGAAATAACTATTATAACGAGAAACAATGCAGCTCCGAGACTCGCTATTTGGGCGCTTCCTAAAGATGCCATTCCAGCTGTCATTTGAGTGACATGAATTGTAAAGTTAGCTTCCGCATTACCCGCTTTGTTTTCGGCAACACAATAAAATTCAGAAAAATCAGATTCTTGTGAATTAGTAATAACAAGAGTTGATCTCTTTTTACGATCGCCGGCTTCATAAATAAAAACTCTTTGGTGTGAATTAAAATTACTCCCATTCTGCAAAAGGCGTCCGTTCCAGTACCAATTTATATTAGGACTTGGGGTAGCTTCTGTTCTACAAACAACCGTGGCATTTTCACCGACCGTTGCCTCTACATATCGATTGATAGGTAATATTTCTGGTTTACATGCAAACTCTTCAAGTGCCAATTCCGAAAATGGTTTATTTGCTAAGCGACTCGGCGAAGAACAACTTGGCGATGAAAATAATTTGTGCTTTGACAACCACATCTTTAAATCCCGAAGCCGACAATTACATGTCCATGGATTTTCTGCCAAATCAATAACTCTCAGTTTTTCTAGTTTTTCTAAAGAACTTAAAGGCAAATCACGCAAAGTGTTACCATTCAGCTTCAATGATTCTAAAGAATGTAAGTTTCTAAAAGCGTCTGCTGCTATGTCTCTAATGTCACATCTTGATAGATCAAGTTTAACGATACTTCCTAAGTTTTGGAGTGATTCTGAGTGTATTTTTAAAATAGGATTATTAGCAAGCATGAGATCTCTGAGAAAAGGCGCATCCTTGAAGCTATCTGAAGGTATCTGAGTAAGTAAGTTATGGGAGAGATCTAACTCCACTAAATTAGTGAGACCTTTAAACGCCTGATCGTTTATTTGCCCTATATTACAGTTGCGAAGGTAAACCCGTTGAAGATTAACGAGCCCTGTTTTCGCAAAAGCTTCCTGTGGAAGGATCTGTAAATTATTTCCTGAAAGGTCAAGTACTTGCGTAGCGGGATCTACCGGCTCGGGAATAGTGATAAGAGCTCGATCCACACATTCAACGGTCTGCTTTCCTCCTTTCCATTTGCATCCACAAACTGCAGGGCATGATCCAGGAGGAGCAATCCCGGCTAAAACTGTTTTCGTCACCATCACAGTCACTGCCACCACGAGCCACTTCATTTTTATAAAGTTTTTTGAACAAGTTTCACTATAACATTTCTTTAAAAGTTTATTTTATCACTTAAAGTCTCACTGTCTAAACAATTATACGTGTCTACAAAAATATTTTTTGTATATCGTGATACCGTATCACATCACTGCTCGAGAAAGTTAGTGAGCGACACATGACGATACGGCGCTCACTCGCGACGGCTATAAGTCAACTGAGAGGGAGGGATCGTCTGAGTGAAAAGAGCTCAACGCATGCGCGGTGATCCCCGCGCCCCTCTCTGCGGCTTATCCTCGGCCACCGAGTTGAGTAGCCCTACTCAGAGTGTTGAAAGAATTCCAAAAGTGTAATTTTCTACCTGGCTGTGACCGCGGCCGACAATCCTGCTCACCAGCCCGTCACGTTCATTCATAAATACCTGCGTCGGTATAGTCGCCGGAACGATATTCTCAATACGGGCCGGGAATGTAACAATGCCAGGCTCTACCACGCAAACCGTTTCGATTGTTGTTCCATACCATTTTTTGTTCAATTCACGCTGGGACGACTTAAAGTATGGGGTAATTTACAATGAAATATAGTATAGGCTTAGTCAGGTATAAGCTTTGACGGCACAGGATGTGTGACAAAGTAAAGCTTAGAGTTATCTTTATTTCATTCATGGTTTCCTACAACTTTTTTACCGTATTTCTAATTTCAATTTAACTTTGTTTACGTACTTGTTAGTATAGAACACTCAGGAAGATTGTTTCTTGTATAGTGCTTACGTTCATTGAGATTCATTCATTCGTCTTGTTCTTATTTGTCGTCTGTAGTTATATTCCATCGTTACTTACTGTTGAATTTCTTAAAGGATTATGTAATGTGGTATAATTGTTATGTAATATATTATATTGATATATTAAAATTCTTAATTAAAATTGATTACGTTGAATACTTATTTGTACTGTTTTAGGAGAATTATTCCATCGATAATATTTTTTAATTACATTTTTTATATGGATTACTTCAATATTACCTTCTTTAAATTCTATCTCGGTTTAACAATATGCTTTTTATTTAATTTTGAATTTATCTTCTACCAGCTATACGAGCAAATATCTTTATATACGAGCAGTAAAGGCATATATATCTTAGAATATACATTTTTATATGCCAATTCATCTGAGACCTATTTCCATTACCTACATCAATAAAACATATATAATACGAAGTATAAAAGTAAATAATTTACATATTGATCAGATGAGTTTATAATTAACTAGCCGTTACTCGCGGTTCCACCCGCGAACATATAGTTTTTTTTATTATTAAGATAATTAGAAACAGTAGTGTAGTGCTAGTCAGCATATACCCTTCCTCAGGACTGTGCCTCTCATAATCGTTTTTTATTAATTCCATCCAATTATTTCGAAGATTAGCGGGTTCAAACAAAAAAACAAATTCTTCACTTTATAATATTTAGAATAGAGTAAGTTATTCATGTTTACACGACAAGAACACTGAAGTGCATAAAACTGACAAACATATATCATAGCAATCAAGAATCAAGAAAAAAGAAATAAAAAATATAAAAAAAGTTACATCGGCTTATTTAGAAACTTGTGCTCATTATGGGTAATTATGTTTTCTAATAGACATTCTAAAGCGACATATGGTGGCACGCGTCTGGCACACTCCAGCCCCGCTGCCAGCCAGCTGTGTTAACACCTGGAGTTATGTCCACATGCGTCTGTAATATGGCTTCGAAGCGATGTATGTGCCAGTTTTTGCTCATGTCCTTTTGGTCCTGTAGGTCGATGAGTAGTTTATTTATAAAACAATATATCAACCACGTATTTCAACAAGTTTTAAATAGCTCTCATAATTATATACTAGTTATAACTAACATATTAAAGGACATATGTCTCAGACGTGTTACTTAAAGTATACAATTATAATATTTACTTCTTCACAGCGAAGTCTTGGTCGTGCGATAAAATATTTTATACAACTCAATTGTTATCGAGTACGACTGCAACCTCCCATCACATCATTAAACAATAATTGTAATCTAAGATGACGGCAATTAATTTTATTCAGTTTTAAATTAATATAATAAATTAAAAATGTTTACGACTTCTTTGTATGTAAACTTTCGTGATCCATGACTACTATTAAATATAATTATGTGGCTGTACTCACGTTATTGATATCGTAAACAGTTCACGCCGCGATTTTGACACGCTCAAAGCTCGAGAAAAGGACCCGGAATGGGTCCGAAGATAGTCGGGTAAATTACTATAGTAATAACGTGAGCACAGCCGGAAATAATTAGTAATGTTTCTTACATATGACAAATTAATTTTAGTATGAAAATTAAACTTATTCAAAGAGAGTAGTGTTTAAATTGGATTATTAATTTAAACATTGTGTAAATCCATACAGAACAATCCAACCTTCCAGATGAGCCAGGTGTTGGATGCGACGAGCCGCTAGTTATTACAGCTGTCAGTTAATCGCCACAAGCGTTTAGGTCTTCAATGAATCATTATTTATGAACAGCAGTTTGACTAAACTCTCCAATCAGGCGTCAAATCGTTTTGATTTATTTATCAAAACAGACAAACAGTTAACTAGTATAATTATAACATGTAATAATAAAACCAATCATACATATGACATATTGTATGTTCAGTAAACATCATATATTTTAGACGATTCAAATGACAGGAGCCCTGACGCGTGATGACATATTGTTATATGTAATGTAGCTGTAAATATAAACTAAACTGTAATTATTTTGCCGATTTATAAAACTTACTTTTATTATAAATAAATTTACAATGGATTTTTCATAGCATTCATTTTTATTACATTAATAGCACAGATGTTGAGAATCATTTCACGTTCAGTTAAAATACTTGAACAGTTTGTTTTAATAACATGTAAACGTGTTTATTTTAACATAAATCATAAAACAGCAGCTGATCTCAAGCTGTTATACAAATGTAATGATAACACCATTTCAAAATACGGAAGCTAAAGTATAAACTTAACCACACTTCAGAACATATTTAACATCTCATCCGTCACTAAATGCAATACATCTTGTCACAGATAACACATTTAATTAAATATTTTCTCATTATTTTATTCGCAGCGCTTTCACAAGCTTAAATAGCTTTAAAATGGCACGTAAATTTACATCAGTGCAATTATTTTTCTCAAGCACTTAAGCTAACGTCAGCTATAATTAACACATGGGCGCGAGGCCCCGATTTAATGGCTATGAGCTAGTTCCGGTCAGCGTTAGACGAATGCATTAATAAAACTAATTTAAACTGACCTACTAATATGAATGTGTCTGATGTACGGAATTATTCTGCATAATTTTATTTGCAAAGCAAATGGCCGGATAATGGAGAATTTCTAAGTAAATAATATTTAAGTTAATAAAACCTTACGCTTATTGTGACTTTTCTTAGAGGACCTTCATGAAAAAGGCTTTACGCGTAGGACCAAAAATTATCATATTATTTTTAAAATATTATAAAATTTCATAGTCATAATTTATACGTATTATTTGATTAAATATAATTAAATTAGGAGACAATATAAATAATATACCAATAAAGTTACATTGAAGTAAATTTTCTCAAAACTTTTGTAGTAAAATAATAATATTATTAATTATATATATTTGATATCCCTAAAGACCTCCCAACACCTCAATACCTAATAAAAAGGTGCTAACAGTTTTATTTAATGTCATCAATAAACCTTTTCATTTTAGGATCCCTTATAAGAGAGTTAGCTGTCGCCCCTAATAAATAATCTGGACACAATGACGCCCAAATTAATTTCTTTGTTTTTAACGACGAGCGAGCACGATAAGAATCGCCCGATAGTCGGAATCCTGACTCCATTAAAGCTTAATAACTATTCGAGATCGGAGTCGAGTGAAACATGCTATGTTAATCACAATAAGAAAATTATTCGAGAACCCCTGGTCTGGATGAAGTTCGAGATAAGACCGCTAATGGCGCCACTTGCTAAATTAAAATTGACTCAGCACGTTACATTCACCAACATGTGACGTTTCATAGCCAGTCATCGTTTTTTGAAAAGGTATTGAAAACCAACGAGTATGGTAATGTGCCTTATGATAATATGTTTAAACACACGTTACTTTTCATATAAATGCTAATTCAATTAAAACAAGTTTCTTTAAACTGTTGAATATATATTATTTTAAGAAAACATTTATAATTGAAGTGTTAAAGTGTATATTTTATTATTTATAATACTAAACAAATGTTACAAAAGTTATTTAATATGAAAAACCATGATATTTAACAAAAACTTAGTAAAACTTCGACTTTATAAAGTCTCGCAGGAGTTGTAATAGATGTAAAATAATAGCTGACGCGTTATAACCTCAGTTACAACATCTAGATTATGTTCATACTTTTAGATGGAGATATTTTTTAACTTTATTAAGGAAGGAAAAAAATTTGCGTTTGTGTGTACACACGTACATACACACACAACCATACATACACGTTTTTAAAAATTTTCTAGAGTTAATCAGGACACCTTAAAATCAGGGCTCTAGCTCACCGAGCCCTGATAAGACGGTGGAATAGGGACTTGGAGTCCCCTGCCGCCGGTATGATCACAGTGGGGGCGGTCCGCCCTCACTTCGACCACTGGATCAATCGGCGGCACGGAACGCTTACGTTCCGTCTTGTGCAGGTGCTGACCGGGCATGGTTGCTTCGGTGAGTACCTGCACAGGATAGCACGAAGGGAGGCGACCCCCTCCTGCCACCACTGTGACGAGTCCGTCGACTCGGCTCGTCACACCTTGGCGGAGTGCGCCGCCTGGGACCACCAGCGCACTGAACTGGTGGGCGTGATTGGCAGGGACCTCTCGCTGCCGCGCGTTATCAGCGCGATGGTCAGCAGCGAGAGGTGCTGGGTCGCAATGGCCTCCTTCTGCGAGCAAGTCATCGCCGCAAAGGAGGCCTCGGAGCGGGACAGGGAGTTTGCCTCGTCCGCTGACCCGCTCCGTAGGGGGAGACTGGGTAGAAGGAGGCGGGAATACGCCCGTCGCTTCCTTCCCCAGTTGTAGGCCTGGTGAGGGGGGAGGGTGACCCCCCTTACCTAACATAGGCCTACGATGAGAGGGTGCTCTACGTTGCTCGGGGCACCCTCATTTGGGGGGTCTCGCCGGGGCGTCACGGTGTGTGCTAACGCGATCCCGTGACGTCCCATTACGGCGCAGAGGGCAACCGTTGGTTTTTTAGTGGGTAGCCTTAAAAATGGCAGCATCCTCTATGCTGCCGGGTAGTCCCACATCACCCCCCGGCCGTCACCCCCATGGGCCGACGGGGTACCCGTAACGGGTTTTTCCAACGGAAAAAAAAAAAAAAAAAAAAAAAAAAGGACACCTTAAAATGTTAATATATTACAAAAAAACTGGTTTTAAAAATCGGGATTATGTCAATTATTTTTTTAATCAGAAGTTAAGAATAATAATAATATTAAATTTTTCTTAACCAATAAGGTAATATGATGAGTCTCGTATCCATCACCGCTTGTTTTAATTTGTTATCATTATTAATTTTGTAAACCAATAATTAATATAATAATGTGTAAAGGATATGAAAGGAATGCGGATCAATATTTTCATTTAAGAGGATTACGTCATAAAGCGGATATTGTTTAATGAATGAGTAAGCCCGATCACTTACGTCGTCTGACACCAAAAAATATATCCTCTGACACATTGAGAGCCGTCAGCTTGGCTTTTATGAATTAACAGCATTGAATTGTATGTCATCAAATAAAAACAAACTTATCTCGCTTATAACACTTTAATATCAACATATTTATATTAATATATTACATTTCGTCTTCTCGACAATCACGTTCTTTTTTTGGATGTAATATATTGGATGTACTGTAATATATAATTATGCGGCTGTACTCATGTAATTACTATCGGAATTTGTCCGACTAGATTCGAACCCATAGCGGAATCAATCCAAGCTCATGCAAATCACGTGAGTACAGACAGATAATTATATTTCATGATTTTTTTTCTGCGTGTACGTGACAATTAATGAAACATCAGACTTTATAAAAATTTAAAAGTTCTTATAGCTTGAAATTATTTGATTTATGTTTACAAGTTCGAAATGTTTTCTCGAACTCCTTGCGCTTAAACTAAAGAAGGGGTTACTCGTTTAGAACAAAAGTTTGGAACTACTGAGTGGACCCCGATACCAAACAACGACAGTAGAGACAAACTTTAAATGTTTAGCTATATATATATATATATATATATATATATATATATATATATATATATATATATATATATCTTTTTATAATAAATTGAATGGTTTTGATAACCGCTTTGTGATTTAAATATCTAGAATAAACATTTCTTAAATCCGATTCATATTTCCGCAGAGAAAAGGTTTTTGTATTAGGGACTTGTATATATTAAAAATATACTTAATAGTAATTATCTTAAATGCTTCTAATTCAAAATTTACTTCTTATGAATATATAAATAATATATCAAAGTACATTACATACATTTCTTTGAAATTTATTCGTAATATTATCTTTAAATGAATACTTTATTTGTAATAATATATTCTTTCAGTACGTATAAAACATTATAAATAAAATATTGAACGCTAAATATTAAAATAATACTAACATTGGCTTCCTTCATCGAAAAACATGAGATACTTAATTGTTACATTACAATAGTATATAATATTGTTTTACCATAAAATAAGAAGAAGAATAAGAATAATAAATATTTATTGTTATTTTATTCATAAAGTTGTTACAATATTTTAAAAACAACGGCACAAAACGGCTTATCTTATTTTATGCCTAATAAAATATGACAGGGATTAAACCTTCCGTCCGTATTGTTTTATTATTATATTAAAGCTATGAAAACTCTTATCAAAAGAGTATAATTATGTGGAAAATAAGACCCTTTTCAGGATTGTGCGTACAATAGTAGAGTTCTCTAGCGGAATTTTTAATTTACCGCTGACTCCCGAAGCGGTTTAAATTGCTGCTGCTGACATTTTTTCTCACATTCTTACATAACTCAGCGCTGTGGTTCCATGAGGGCTTAATAACTTTATAATTATACTTAATTATATAACATCAAAGTAGTGAAATTATATTTATTCATAGATCAAATTAAGAATACAAGAGTATTAGAAATTTGTATGTTAACTTTCGAGATCCATGATTACTATTATATATAATTATCTGGCTATTCTCATGTTATTACTATCGGAATTTCAATTCGTTATTACTATTGGAATTTGCCATTCAGGGTTCTTACTCATGAGCTCTGAGCAAGGCGGAGTCGCGGCGTGAACTAATAATCCAATAATCCGGATAATTATATTCAATAGTATTCAAAATGTAAGCATTAACAATATGTAAAGATATACAAAACTGGGAAATTGAAAATTGAAATTGCGTTTTTGTACACGAGTTATACTGCATTATGTCTAAATTATAAAGAAATTTCAAGTGAAATAGAATTATACACGTAGATAATGACACGAACGAACAAATGTGTATATATAATATATGTCGCACGGGAACAGCGCCAGGTTACACAGATATAATGGAAAGAAAACGTGAACATTGAAATGAAATTAGGCAAAATGAATTATCTTGAATTCGTCGACCGTTTTGGAGATGTTTGCAATTCTCAGCTAACAAAAGAACTGTACGAACCACGGCAGGGAACAAGATCAACATCCTTCGCCTCACGTCACGTATTTATAATACCTCATTCACTTCCTGGTTTTTGTCGCTTTTCGGTTGGGTTTATAAATATAATAAAAGAAATTATAGAATTTGAGAAAAAAAGCCTCCTAAGAATTCGCAGTAGCATAATACCTTTTTGAAAATGACGGCATATTTTTTTAATGTTTAATTTAAAAATTAAAGTCCTAGTTGCGAATTAAAATTGACATCTCAAATTTTCATTTTTTTAACTCACATTTACGTAGTTTGGTGTTTGTACAGCTCTGAATTTTCATATATGTTAGGTATTTTTTATAGTAAAGAGTAAAATACATATTGAAATTTTGTTGCAGCTTTTAAAAGCTCGTAAAAAATATTATTCAATTGGTTTGCTTTATTCCAAATTCAATATTATACTTTGTATCTTGACTCTCCTATGTATAAGAAATAAATATAGCATGCAATTATAAAGATAAATGAATCTAAACTCTATGACTTTACATCTAACTCCCAAATTACAATAAACGCACCGAATTAACAATTCTTAACTTATTTTAATATATAATAATTTGAAGAGCGTCTCGTATAAATAAAGTCCTTTTGTGTTGTCTATCTCAATGTATATTTTAACAATATTCTAAGAATGCGGAGACAATACCTTTAAGAACTGACTACGGTATTAATATTGCGTAAGTAGCGATACAATATTATTAAAATATATTTTATAAGGCATAAATATAATATTATTAGAACTTAAAAAGATTTGATTAAACTGATTTTAAAAAGCAGTAATATTTATTATAGTCAATAAAATTAAAAAATAATTAACACCAAAAGTAGAACTCTAATAAAAAATTATTTATCTAATAAAATGATTCATCAAAGAGGAGTATTATATTTCGCAACACTCCATATTAAATATCAAGTATATTGTGTCCAAGGTTATCTTTAGTTTGACGAGGTCTGGACATGTTACGACATGTTCATACTGTGACCGCATGTGAGCTGGGTTATGCAATAAGGACTCATAGGTAATAAGTCATTTTTGATATATATTCTAGTTATTTTTAATAATAAGTAGGTATGAATAAAACAATAATCTCTGTAATCATCGAATTTTGGTACCAAAGGACCAACGTAAGACAAATTTTCTTTTTAACTCCTACTGCCTGATATTGCTAAGAATCTCGATAACATGTTCATCAATGTTGGTTTTTTCAGTGATTATTATAAGACTCATTTTTATCGGATACCTCATTATTGCATAACGCAGCTTATATAATATAGTGAATTCTTTTTATTGCAGCCAGCTGTGTTAGACTATCTATAGCTGTGTACAGCTAGCGAGAATGCGGAGAGGCAATATAAAAATTGTATTCTTTGTGATCTCCTTAATTATTAATAATGCATTACTCACATCACCGACGATGGTTCCGTATATAATATTATACACTAAGAGCTGTATATTTTTATATTAAGGATTAAGTTTATGCAAAACTTTAAACCAGTAATATTTTACGTGATCTTTGTGCTTTTAGAGTGTTTATTTTATATCAGAGTATAAAAATCTTAGAATTTTATAGAGAAACCATGAGAGAGTGCATTCAATATACAAGTAGGTACTTCTATGATTTAACACCTCTACTTTACCAAATTTCAATTTAATATCTCATATGACAAAGAAATATACCGGTTCCATATATATTTTAGTTACTCATACAATATGAGTCATTGAAATTTACATACTAAGTTTGATAATATAATGCAGACAGTTCTACTTTAAAACTGGTTTTATTTCCACGCTGTGTCTCTGATAAGGAAACAAACCTTTATTCATCGATAAAACACACGACAAAGGAACTATGAGCGGACAGGTTAATACAAGTCGTAACAAGACTGGATGTGACTCAAAGCTCAAACCGATATTTATAGCAGGATGTCTCAATACAATTCATGTACATGTTATTCATTGGAATTGATTGCTCACTTATCCCCGTCGAACCGTAAAGCACCATTTCGGTTTATGAGCAATTTTGTTATAAATGCATTTAATATACATCGTAAATACTAAATCTCGTTAAAATATATATAAAATGGGTGGCATATAATAATCTTAAATAACGTTACATATAAGGAATGTACGGTAATTAATATAGTACAATAGAAATAGAAAAAAGGCAATATTTTTGTACTTTTCCTCGATGACCTTAATGTTCTCACTCAAAGGAACCGAAAAGAACATCAATAAAATTTAATTAGAGAAAGAGGACAACCAAATATACTTAGATCGATAAATACCGAGATCATTCCATTGATAAATGAAAGCCTCCCGAGCTACAAGTTAAAAGGGAAATTGTGTTGGAATGTCACTCGTAACGCTGGGACCTATTCACAGACTCATCGCTGACAGGAAACCGGGGCGTGAATTGAGTGGCATAACTTATGTTCGGTGGAGTCGCATACAAAATATTGCAGTTGTAGCGCACAGCGAGGAAAAGTCTCCATTGAAATGCTGAACTCACTTTGACTTTTTTTAATTAGCGAAAAACGGGTGCACATGAATCAAGTGGAACGAAATTTTAATATCAAAATTATCACATGATACTCTCGCGTATTGTATTACAAAAACTTTTCGGATACTCTAGTGACTTACACCGAAGCGTCATATGTAATTCATATAACACATACTAAATATAATTTTTACATTTATAACTTAAGTATATTAAAATGTGTCGCCGACAAGCGTTAGCAACAGTTTGTCACGTCCAAGTAACGGAAATAACATATCAGAGACGCCGCGCCGCCTCTTATATTATTCAGTATAGTCATTCTTGAGTCTGTCTTTTCCAATAAAAAACACTTACAGCTGGTCACGATATACCAGCCATCAGACTTTTGTCATCTGCGCGGTACAAAGACGGACCCGGATTATTCTTTATGCCAGGAACAGGTAATATTGATAGTGATGGAATACGCACATCCTTTATCGATAATTTGACAAATTATAGTACAAACTAACATGAACGTAGCCCTTGTTATTAATGAAACTCCTGTTTATATATTAGGAACATATATGTTAACAAAAAAACGACAGTTATATGTAATAATATCACTGTTTTTATAAAATAGTGTTTGATTAATAATTTATAGCTAATTTTATAATTAAAAGACATAAACAGAACAATATTTATATTGTGTAAATGGTAAGTATACAAATTTTAAATATACAACACTAATAAAATCTTTAAAAAAAAAAAAAATAACGCAATATTCTTGGATTATAAACATTACCCAAATTGTAATCAAAGTTAAAATCGCCGAGCAATAAATTGAATTGAAATATATCGATAAAAAGTTAAATCTCTAGCGAGTGAGCAATATCGCGGTGCTATGTGATTGGCGCGTGGAGTGGGCGGATGCATAATGAGCCGGGAGAGAAGGTAGGGAGGAGGCGAGGAGGGCGAGGGAGTCCTCCATCCCACCGTATTATGCTAGATTGGAATCCAAGAGCCATGCTATCAAAACTGTCAATATTATAGCTAAATATTTTATTTTTAAGATTTTATTATTAGCACCGTGTTGAAAATTTAAATTACTATTTATAAGATTATAGAATAAAATTATCATTAAAATGATTACTAAGTACAAGAACTTTTTTTTATAATGGTTCTGATTTTTTATTTGAATGTACAAATTCAGCATATACATTTGATACATTGATTATTATTAACCACTTTAGTGCTATTTGTTGATTGGCTGATAGTAGTTTTACTCGCACATTACCATATTACAAAATATAGCATCTGATTTATTGTACCTTTGCGTCGGATATCATAAATATCCTTATAGTCTTGATCTGTAACAAGGCGAGAGAGCTGACGACTTAGCAAACAAATTAGAATATATATATATATATATATAGTGTTTAATAACTACTTGCCATATATACTCAGTATTAGAATCATTAATTAGAGACTCTGTGGTCGGGAGTTGGGACGATCTTGTGGCAACTTGCATATTATAATACAATCCAATATTGTTTAACTAAATAACATTAAATTCTCTAATTTGAGGAATTGTATTTAAATCATTTAATTATTATGTTTCATATAACTTAGTTTAATATAATAAATGCACGACTTCAAAGGAATACTTGGAATATAAGTATCATAAAATATATTTTCGAGAAGTCGCAGTCATTTGAGTAACCAGTCAAAGAATTTTTCATCGAATAACTTTTGCCATACTTTTTCTCATCGGTTTCCGGGTTTTTATCAATATTCCTTTTTATCTTTGAATGCATCTTCCTTTCAATTGCAATACTTATTAAAGAATTGTAGACATTTGAAATAATTACTAGTAAGGAGTAGATTTCTTTTGAAAATATGACAAGAAAGTTATTAATATATACTCTGTATGTAACTCTGTAATTAATTTCTGATAAATACTTATAAATACTTAAATTGTAGACAAATGATGAATATTATTATAATAGATATATTATATTATAATAAAGTTTATATAACAAAATTAATTTCGTCTAATGAGGCACACTAGTTAAACCACTACAACATACGAGTGTGTGCGGTACTTTTAAAGTCTCTCGGATACAAAAATTAAAGCTACTCCGACAAATCCCAGTCTGCACGCTCGCGCCTCGCCCGAATACATAAATTTGCATTTAGGGACCTCTGCCGAAACAAGAAAACTTGCAATTATTTTCAGTTGCTTTTATTTGTTGCGGTGTAAATAAAAATAATAGGATATCCTGACTCCCGACCGGATATATTTTAACTTAATGTCTTTAAAGAAGATTAAATAAAATTTATAACATTGTAAATAATTAAATGATAAAACAAAAACCGCGAGTATTTTAAAGAGTTGAAACCGAATGACAAATTAAAATTAATAATTCGATATTAAGAGCTCTATTTGTAGAGACAAAGTTCAACACGTATTCGTTGAACTGCAAATATCTGTATTATGCCTTTGAGGTGTAAAGCACGCTCGGGGGTAAAAGAGGTAAATAACAGCCTCTTTATATTGACATTGAGGACGTCAAAGGAAATTGCAATATAAGAGTTTTGTGCTTTCATTTAAATTGTCCCTGTTTATGATTTAACCAATAAACACTTTATATTTTACAACTCTATCTTATAATTGACTGCAGAAAAATATGGTGACTCATTTTTTCTCTAACACAGTATTCTTAAACGATATTCTTGATAGCAAGGAGTATCACATGAGATAAGATTTCATTATGCGTTAAATTAGTACTAAAATTTTTGGGACATGATGTATATCAAAAGAATATTAAATAGTTTTGTAAAAAAGTCGAACAAACGTAATCATGATCATGCTGACTGTGAAATAAATATTCATAGATTAAAATGAAGTGATCTTCCTTAATTTTTTCCGGGCGGTTTATCAATGTAATCTATCCAGAGATAGAAAGTCAGAAGTTTCAGGAGAATTATATAAAAAGTTAAGTCATACATTTTAAATACCTAGAGTTGAAATACCCAGCGACTTTAAACTCCAACGGATCATAATTTACTCTATTTAAGTATTTTATATTTAAGCTTAAAGTCATCTCATTCTGAGATAATAAAGAATCAAACAAACTGCTGCTTAATTCTCAATTCCGTATTATAAGTAGACCGTTCATTGTTCCCTGCGGGGACCGTAGTCATTATGAATTTAACTTAACAAAAGACAGTGTCGTCCTCGCTAAAAGAAAACTGGGTAATCTTCACCCCGCAATTGCGTCGTAGTTGGCTTTTAGGTTTGTACTTTTAATCCGTTACTCCGTCGAGCGAAAGCCGAAACTGCAAATGTACGGGTAATAAAGCTAACTCTTATAAAGTAGAATCAAGCTTTTAAGTAGCACTTTTGGTATTTGTGGTAAGATATTAGAGCAAAAAATATCACTATTACATTATCCTATTGCGAGGGTCGTTTGTTAAAACCCCAAAATAAATTTGTAATAAATATCAAGTTTGTTATTATAATGAAATCGAAATAATATTATTTGGTTCAGATTCTGGTCTGAAGACCCGAGAGACTTATTTGCAGCAATCTCTGTTCACAAATACGATTACCATAGCTCCCGAGCACCTCGTACCGACGAGCTCCTATTATGAGGATATTTTGTAAGTTTTCATGCAAATTATCCGACGGAATACGGAAAATTATGATCACAATTTTTTTTTCTAAGCTCGTCTAACGGTACAGAGGAGTGAGGAAACGCCGTTTGGCGTTGGTTTTTATAAATTGTATTTTGAATGTAAAATAAGACTGAACTTTTAATAGCGATTTATAATGTTGTGTTCTTTTAACTTTTCATTGTCTTTCGAGATATTTCCTTTGTAGTTAAAAAGTATTCTCATTTTTAATTATAATAATGATTTTGAGAATTACAAGCCTGTGATAGTAAATTTTTTCAATAAAAGTTAAACCTCGAGATTTTCTTTATGTCATGGTATATGTGATTATATATTTATCTGTTTTTTTTAGAAACAATCAACAGACTTAGCGAAAGCTGAAGAATTTCCATTGCAATCTGGAGTGTTAACGGCCTCGAGGGTATGACTTTCATTTTCACTTACAACCACCGACTGCATCATAACCATTAAATCCTATTGTTTACTGTTTGTTCAAAGCTACGGTACCCCTACCCGCCCCCACCCCCACTTTCTAACTTATTCACGGAACAAACTAAACATTGAATCACGGGGTGTCCTACTGAAAACATTCCGCAGAAAACTTATTTATACATATATCAGATATGCAACGTGAATTATAATATCGCAATTTATAAACCAAGTTTAATATTAAAGATTAATAATTAAGCTTAGAAAATCCTTATTGATATCAGAGAAGTATTTCAACACACAACAATAATCTACGTTAAATAATCATTACACATTAAATTGGCGAGTCTTGAGAACTTGTCACGTCCAAAAACATCACAAGCGAACATGTGACTTTCATACTACTATATATATTATAATATTTACAAATAATCAGAGTATCGATATTGTTTCAATCGTTTCTCTATTCCCGGACGTTTTACAGCATATTCAACATGTTACAGCTAAACGTATGCTCAATATATCCTGTCATTTCTACTACATAATGTAATGGTTTTTCAATGTGTGTTAACTGGCAAACGCTGTTGGAATTATACGAATATTGAATTGATTGAATAGATAGGTTTGATACAGAGATATCGAACCTATCATGTTTAAACCATACAGTTTTATTTAAATTTATTTATAGTCGTTGAGAACGCGCGTCGTCTGGTGAAGCTCATACTCCATTTTTGTGATAACTTTCTTTATTAATAATTTTACTTTTACTCTTTTTAAGTAGTGAAAGCTAATAAATAAAACTGTCTGGGATGTCTGTCTGTCTGTCCGTCCGTCTGTGCACACGATAACTCCGCGACGGTACATAGATCAGGACCGAAACTTTGTATGTTGAATAGACTAGATAATCTAGAAGATTATATGTTAGAAATGTTGGCCTGCTAGCCTCGGGTTGAAGTTATGAGATGAAAGATCACAAAATGCATGCACTGCATATTTCCAAACATGAAAATATCAGACAGCCTTTCACAGTTAATTCAACAGCTGTTGCAATAGTTTTTGAACTACTAATTATTATTCCTTTTGCGCTTGACCCAATTTTTGCAGCCTAATTCATACTTCACAATCTTTTGCTACTTTATATATCGTGCTTTAACAACTGGTTATTTCACTAAAATCATTAGATCTCCATATCTAATTGATTGCGAGGGTTTCAGTTATTCGAAAATTGTTCGAATAACTTGTTTGAAACCCTTATAGCCTTAACTTTAACTTGTGAGTGTCTCTTAGAAAAAACATATTTCGATAAGTATGATATCAAAAAATTACCTCCTGACGTTCACAAGTGATCACTGATAACGATCTAAAGTTGAAAAGAAAATAAATAAAAATAAATTGAAGGTTAGATCAATAAAATTGTATGTTTGTCCAAAACCTATTTTTAACTGGTTTTGCTTAACTCAAATGCATTGCATATTTATAAGCAGTATATGTCAAATAAAAAAAATAAGACATTCGTCCTCACGCAACGTATAATATATTTAGTAATTGTGTCTTTTGCGACAAGAATAAACATAAAATGGTATCCTTATCTCATTTCCAACATCGGGCACGCGCCAAAGTCATAATTTCACGATGAAGTACCGCATGGGCAGAGCGCGCCCTTTGCACTGGTGATTCACTGTTCGTATTATTCGCGTGATTTCTAAACTTTGCCACATTTCTTCAAACAATAACAAGACGTAAGATAAAGCGACGATTTATATATACAAAGCCTCGAAGATAGCTTGCAACCTTCTTTAATTTTCCATAAAATAAATGACTTTTACTTCACAAAATATAACGTTGTTTTCAGCGTTGTAATTGAATAAATTAAATTAAACGAAAACAACTTAAGTAGCTTTTGTTAAAGATATGATTTTAACATTTATAAAACAAAATTCTATTACAATTCTCATTTTAACTTTATGTAAAAGAAACAATGGCGGCGTGAAATAGGCCTGTGGTGGAATGTAAAAATGTAGGGAAGTACTTTAGCCCTCTTGATTAGAGCAAGCTTTATCAAATTTAATGCTGGTCGTTTTTTGCCTTGTATAAATCCATTTTTACAAAGTAGGCAAAGAGCAGTTCCCAGAAGGAAAGTGTCCATAAATTAAAGCGTGCTCCAGAGGCGAGTCTCACTTTCCCGTCACAATGTAAATAATTGGGCGGTCGTTAAATTTATTACGAAGACAGATTTTGACAGATCGCTACCTAGGCTTATTACGTTTTAATTTGATTACAATGACTGTTCTGTGTTCAAGAAGTTGATTGAACTTTATTAATCAAATTGATTTGTTGAAATAACAACATTTTTGGCTGCTTGATAACTTTTTATATATAAATGAGTGAGTATCCGGTATCCACATATAATTAGCAAGCTTACAATTTTTGGGTTTCTTATAACATTTCATTTAAACCAATGTTCTCATAATGTGTTCTAAGATTTTCAAGTGCAAAACATTTGAATAAAACTATTTTAAAAATTTAACTCGCTTTTATTATTAAATTTTTAATTATAACTCGACACGTTGCTTCGAGCTTTGCAGCAAGTGTGTTCGTGAGAAGACAAGTTGTAGGAGTCTGTCAGTGAGTTAGTAGCCAGTTGACTTACTGACAGACACCAACATATTATACGAGTACATACAAAGTTAACCCTAAATAAAACTTTTATACGGATCAAAACTGTAAAATAATTTAACTGAAATCTGTGTCGATATTGTTCATTCGTAAGACAACTATAATAATAACTGTGCCCATATTTTATGATAAGAAACTAATTTTTAAATGTATTTTAACAATATTTCAATAAAAAATTGTAAACCTCTGCTTAATTTATATATTTTATACGATTTTTTATCCTAATTCTAATATTAAAATTGTGAAAAGTGTTTTTGTATCATTGTCTTTATAAAAGAAAAACTAAATATCAATATATATTTTCGAGCGAGTGACCTAATATAAGACTGAGAAGCTACAGAGAGTTCTTTTCACTGGCGAATTTATTTCTATAAGCACACGAGTAAAGAATCTTTTTCATCTTCCTCACAATTTTCTGCCATTATTGAAAAATTATTTTCTGAGAAACAATACTATCATCGCTGTGCTTAACCCTCATTTTAAATATTTCTCATAGCTTTCACATTTATTTTAAGTCTCTATTTCAATGTACCATTTCATTTTCAATGTTATTCTTTAAATTATTCTCAGTAAAGTAGTTGTAAACATGCGAACATAAATTAAACGAACACGGTAATATTCATCCCTCAGGATTCGTAACATAATGTTTGACGCGTGTACTCTGAAACACGGGTATTACACAGATACGAGGCTGGTACACTTTGTAGGATTAACAAAACAACATAACATATTTGTACTTCTATATAAACTTAATTAATTTTGTCTTAAAACACATTTTAAATAAATATATTTTATAATTTATAATTTTATTAACAGACAGGCTTCGAACCTGCTACCTCTATAACATACAATGCTAACTGTACTATCGCTTCTCTATTTTTTAGTTGATGTATTTAGAATTTTACATTTAATAATCATTTTATACCGAACTATATTAAAAATGTATTTAAAACAAAGTCATTTATAAAGATAAGAATATAAAAGTATTTAATTGTAGGTTAGTTTAAAATCCATAACATGTAAAGTGTAAGAAGGCATATAATTTATTTTGTTTTTACTTCTCCGCTGGCTTCAGCGGATATTTATTTTGTGCAAAATGGGAAATGCGAAAAGTTCATGACTGAGCACGATCAAGTTAACCGACAGAGTTTTAAATATTATACAACCATACAAATTTATAAACTTAAATATCTTTATTAGATTTTATATATTTTTACTTTTATTATCTTGAAACAAAATAATGTTTAAACAATTGTATAAACTGATTATTTCATTTAGTAGTATCAATTAAATAATCGAAGTAATATCCAACTGTATTTTTTTTTATTATGACATTTATAAGAAGTGTATTTTTTTTAATTAAAAGTAATAAAAATCAATAAAAAGTCCTAGATTTCTGCAGCGACAAGTTACTAAAGAGATCGTAGATAGCATGTTTATTTCGATGTAAAATACACAGTAAACAGCCTTTTAAGTAAGCTGTAAATAAAGTGAAGTAATATATTTTTTTCAATGAACCTTTGCTTTTCACATATAATTAATTATAAAATGTTTAAACCCTTTGTACTTTATAATGACGTCAGACTTGGAAAGAAGTTAATTAAGTTATAAAGCAACTTATTTCATAAAACTATGTGAATTATTTTCATACAAATAAAACTAACCTTAAAGTAGTTTTAATACAAAATGTAAACTAACTAAGCACATCCACTTAGTACTTTTATCAAGCTCGCGGTTGAATCCTTTAGCGTTTTAGTATTTTAGTAGCACCTCCATTAGGTGTGAGGCGTCCCTCGCCGCTCTTATTAATGCACTTTACGTTTTACCTTACCTTATATATTATATATACTTATATTATAAAGCTGACAAGTTTTTTTTTGGTTGAAGTGCTAAACTTTGAAACTACAGGATGGATTTGGAAAATTCTTTCTGAATATGATAGACAAGTTCATACGAAATACTGTATATTGTATTAGTTATCCTAATAGAAAATAGAATTATTCGTTCACGGGTGAAGCCGCGAGTAACAGCTAGTCTATATATATAACAACATTGTTATATATCACCATCATGCCTCATTAAATAATATCATGTCTGCGCTGTTCTATAACTCATTTTCCATCGACTGTGGTTCGAATCTTATTTTCGTAGTTCGATTTTCCTGTACAAAATGAATGTTGCCTTAGCTCTTTCAAAATGTGATATATTCAAATCAATTCTAAGATGTATGATGTATATTTACCCTAAGCCTTTGGGATCGCCACACGGTGTGACCGAACCCTTTGGTTATTAAGGTCCTCTTCCTCGTCAGTGCTATAAGGGTTTGTTACTTATTCAAACTATTTATGTTGACTCCACAATGAAAAGTTTAAAGTGAATTTATTCATCGCAGCATGACGCCACAATTATAACTTTTATGGCGGATATGGCTCCTGAAAATATCAAAATGTATTAATCTTATATATTAATGCAGGAAGCGATTTCGTTGGCACACTGTAGCTCGAGAACCACTAAAGGGAAAAATATCGTTGATGGCTCAAATCAAAGGTCTCGTTATGCTACACTGCTGAAAAATAGTGACAACTCTCAAATCTCATTAGCCTAATTGCAGTAATTAGTCAAAAAATTAATTTTTCACATAGACTTTGCATCTGGAAATTTTGCGCGCGCTTTTTTAGTAGCGATCTTTTGGCTTTGTTCCCAGCCGCACGCTGCTAACTAGTATTTGTTGAATTCATCATATTATATACCTTGAAGCTATTATTATATAAAATAGCAAAATAGTTATAAATAAACTATACTAATATAACAAATGGTAATAAGTGCGAACTCAATCACATTCATTTTCTGGTTAAGAAAATATGTTACTTCTATTATATTTTTTTATATACATTACAATAAGATCTTTCATCAAGAAGTTAATAATATAATAAAATCAGTATTACAATGTCCCGTCCAAAAAACACATATTGTCAAAGACAAACAAAAACCGAACAATGGTAAGTACCTATACGAATACAGAGATATCAGTTACGAAATCCGATACAAAATATAAAAAAATTTAAAGTATCGGTCTAAAAAATACGTACAACAAAAGTTAAGATGATCAAGTCAAACTTTTTTAAACAAAAAACAATCATAAATCAATCAATTAATCAATCAATCATCAATTATCATAATCAAGAAAATCAAAGCAATTTTGTACAAAATATCTGATATCTATGTACAAAATTTAACCAACGATGACATATTTAAAGAAATCATATAACTTATCATTAAAAGAAAACAATAACAAATAATTTTATGAACACACAAATAAATTCTGATTTTAAATAAATTCCTGAATGTTCAAAGTTTCCTTGCAATTTGCATATTTTGTTTTCTTCTCGTTTCGTCTAATTATTATTCTTGTTAACAGTGTCAATAAATAAACTCGCACGAGTGAACTTTTATCACTCTTATACATTTATCCTACACCAATTTCATCCCTTGGGAATCTCGTTTATAATTTATTAAGCACCCTTACTTTTACCTTACGTAATATGCCCTTGAGTTTATTTGTCTTCGCTTACAAAATACTTCATCGGGTCTTACATTATTTCAATATATTTTTTGAGAACTGTATACACACATCTCGCTAAGTATATAAGGTGACAAAAGATCAGCTTGAAGTGGTTATTTGATTCATCAGCATTATCCAGGAACGATGAGAAGACCGCAGTCATCTCCCTTTTAATGTATGTGGTATAATCATTCATCCTCATAAAGTTATTTAAAAAAATAAGGCATTAAAGATATTAAAATTATAAATATGTCAAGTTCTATAATGTTCCACTTAAATATGATATAATTAATAATTCCATGTGTAAGTTTGTTAGCAGGAGCTGGCTCGGCGCCCGCTCGTCCGCTCGCCCGCTCGCCCGCTGCGGCCGCCGACGCTCTCAACACATTTACACCGATTTATTTCACAATAAAATAACTTTATTTCAACCAATGCACTATCTTCTACTATTTATTTCAACATCTGCTTAATATATTGTATTAACATAAATGGAATTATATATTATTATTCTATGCTTTATTTTAAAAAATTCTAAACGGATTGATTTAAGTAATTCTAACTGCGACGATTCAATTATTAGGAAGTAAAAAATATCTAGTATAGTAATAATAACAAAAAACTTTATGTAATCTTTAATTCGATCAAACTTATCTTTCTGTTATTTATAACAAAATATACATTCATAATGATACTTCCAAAAACAAGCCAAAACAAAGTGTTCCCTTGTTGCAAAGATCTTTGCATATCACGATCAAAGTAAATGGAGACATTCGGTGTTGCTATATTATTATAAGCGGGTTTAGGGAAAATATAAACTGGCCGGTTGCCAGAGCAAGAAAATGCGTTTATTACAATAGGAACCGCAGGCGTACCAACACAGACAATTTAGACATTACACCAGCGGACCATGGCGACCGATTATAATTAGAAACTAGGGACATTCCCTTAACATTTGCGGATCCATAATATAAGTATAATACATCTGTATTCTATGTAAGTTTAAAATATTTACTATTAAATTTTTAAATCCCCAAATACCATCAAGACCCAAATTATGTAATAATAGAGCTGGATTTTATTTGATAATATAATTGATGGATGTTTCTTTGAACAGGTCCCAGAAAATTTTAAGCAAGTTTTATAAGAGTGTTGTAAGTTTTAATTCCGTCACCCGATATTGTTGAAGAACTTTTTTGAAGTGACGGTACAAAGTATAAATGTACTTAAATTGTATTTCTTGCACTAGTTGTTCACTCGGTTTCGGCCGCGTGACCTAAGAAGACAATGCTTAGAGAAATTCATCCGCTCGCCCATTTTTTCTTCGTTTTACGATACTCAGTTATCACCATCATCATGTCCTCAACGTAATTGCTTGATCGATGTCAACTCTCATTGGAACGCGTGTTGGTGGAAATACAGCCCCCGTTTGCAGAAGAGCTGTAGAATGGTATTCACTTTTTATCTCTTAACCGGTTTAGCAAAATCGATTCACTCTTTTTTTTATTTTAATTTATATATATTTTTTCTACTTCATATGTTTATGAGATTTGATTAAAATTTTTCTACCAAAACCGCAGCCGTAAAAGGATTGCTACTTTTAAGATGACTTATACTTATTACATTCATCTAGACCTTCCGAAACTTAATCATTTTAATAACAAGCCCAAAAAAAAATAAGACCTCCATATATTGTATTAATTATATCTATACTATATTAATTACATTAAAATGTTAATCCAATTAGCTCTCTATAATTCAGTTGTGTTATACCAATATTACAATATACGAAGCTCAACTTAATCCCAGCTTTCTTTTCCCAGATACAAAATATGCTATCCAGATACGAACAATAACATCTCGGCCTTGCACAGGTCCGGTCGTGAATATAAATAGAGGCATTGTCATAAAATATGAGTTAGTAGAGTCGCAATTGCTAAAGTGAGCTCGAAATACTATACAATACACGACCTTGCAGATGCAAATTAAAACAGAAAATAGGGCTTTTATTGAATAATCGATAAATATTGCATACTAGTTGTGAGTTGCGGGTTCTCATATAGTCTCATTAACCTGCCTATCATAATCAGAAGAAATCTTTAAATAAATAAACTTTTTGGCTTTATACGAATAGTATAGTATATATTACAGTAAACTTTGTCGCTAGTTTTCCTTATACCAATAGATACTATGATTTTGCGATAAAGAAATACCAGCAAGAAATAAATTTATTATAAAGAATATTTTTTAAGCTGCGCTGAAATTTAAAATTGTTATGAATATCCGCATTATGACTAATTTCATAAAGTGACTCCGAAACAATAGAAAATGAGTTTATATAAAGATAAACTAGTTACTTCCTTAGTATATTATTTGAATTAGATTATTAAACTACAACAGCCACGACTAGACTAGACGCTATAGTAAAGCGACTCGAGCCCTATTTTTACTCGAGCGAGTCGAGTTAGTTTGTCAAATTCATACTCGATTGAAAAAAAATACTCGAGTTACCGAATCAACTCGTTTTTAATATTTACTAGTTTGTAATTTTTTTACTCGAATGACTCGAAAACTCGAATATGATTCGAGCGAGGAAGTAAAATTGCTCGAGTGACTCGAGTCTCAAGATGTTATTCGAGTCGCATCACTAAGACGCTAATATTTATACACAACCATTTATTAAAATAACTTTACTGAATGAATCATAAAGATACAATACAAAAGATATGTATACTTGCCTTTATCCGACGCAATAATATGTAATTAAATGTGTCTCTTAAATCCGAGCAGTCCCTTTGTTTGCGATTGTTTGTCTGCTAATTGTGACGGCAGTGGCATTTACGGAACCAATAAACTTGTAGCTCGTAACTTTGACAATCATGAAAGACTTCTTATTACGTTTTTATTGTTATTAAAAGCCCTAATTAACGGTTAAAGAGATAAGCTTTAGTGAAATTATATGGAAATAAAGTTTATTTAATTTGAAATAAAATAGACAGGGTTGCATGTTGTTTGTGACAACAACCTACAACGGGATTCTTTCACAACAACAATGTAACGAAGATTTTTTATGTTATCTTAGTTATCTTTTTTAGATTTTGATTTCTTATTTTAGTCATTAGAAACATGCATAAAAGAAAAGTCTTTTAGTACCTTTAGTCAGTATTGTATTATATATTGTACTTAATAGTATATAATATAGTAATATAGAGAAGATTAATACAGCAAAAGTAAATAATGTCTTTATCCTAATGAGAATCTTATTTGCTATGTGTTTACAGAATAGCTATTATTAATGTTGTATTTACATTACTGAAACAGATATAGTTATTAACCAAGCGTAACTACTATGGGAAAAATTACAATTATATATATATATATAGTTACTTCACTTAAAGTAGTTTATAAGGGGAATATCTAAATATAAACTCTCTATCTGTAATTGAAATTTTATGTATAGAAGTTTATTTTATTAATAGCAGATCCGAATATTACCCAGACTCAAAACAGCAATCTAATAATAACAGGATAATACAAGCAACTGCCCCGTGTTTGAATCGAAGCTACGACCTTTGGCTAAGCAGGCGGGGTCGACATCCACTGAACACTAGACTACTACTAGATAAGAAGGTTTATATAATACGAGATAAAAATGCTATTCCGACAAATATAATTTACAATAATAATTTAAAAATAATATTTTAACATTTAGTGTATATAACTAAAGCAACTACAACAGTTACTTTACTAATTCTAAGAATCCAAAAGATCTTTTGAATGAATGAAGTAAATATCATGTAATGTATAAACTCAATGGCCATGAAGTATGACTGGTTTGTAAGTGACTACAAGAGCGCGCAGGCGTAACCGGACGCGCTATCGTCCGTAACTCATACAAAGTTCCGGCGCAAAAACGACGCAGCCGGACAACGCGACGAGATACCGTCTATAGTATTTATAACACACCGCTTCCGAGACTAAGTGAACATTAAATACATTATATTATTGCACTAAGGTTACTTAATTTAACACTTTTGTTTGCATTATTTAATTAAATCAATTATACATTAATTTTGTATCACTGATAATGTTTTCTTTAGTATAATATTATTGACTAAAGCGAAGCTCTTACTGGTCAAAAGTGTGTTTCATTGCTAACGCTACTCCTCTTAGACGAATAATGGTAGGATGTCGAAAACTGGCAGAGTTGTCGAGGACCGTGACCTTTCAGATCCTGAAGTTTTTGATGTAATTTGTGATTGTAGATTTTTATTAAATGGTGAAAGTGTGTCCCATAGAGTTAACATGTGGAACGTTTTGAAATCTCACGTGCGAGTTCTTATTATGCTTAAGATTATAGCCACTATTTACTCTGTTAAATTAACAAGTAAGCGAAACTCATTCAGCAACAATGCTTTGCTCAGCTCCCCCGCCGTGCAGTGACGGACCTAGTATTAGAGGCAAATTAAATATTGAAATAGTTTATTAAAACGCAACGCGACTATTTTTTAACTTACAAGTAAGTTAATATAATATAAGCCCGGAGCGATGCTAGATTAAATACAATTTATAAAAGAAATATTAAACATATTTTAGTGGGCACGCGCGAGTTGGTTGGTTTCTTTTCATATATTTTATTGGATCTTCTGAACTTTAATAAATTGAAGCGGTAGAGCGTAGCTAAAGTTATTAGACTGTCTCGATCGGAATAGTGCCGTCCTCTCAGAGAAGTTTTGCGTGAAACACTTATGACTTATAATAATATTATAATAATATATATGGTGGCTGATAGAGCTGCACCACCATAAGAAGTTCTTTTATTTATTTTTAAATAAATATACAATTAAAAATTTATCGATTTGAACAAGATTCAAACTCGCGACCACTGGGTAACTGTTTTGAAACTCTACCATTTGAGTTACTACTACTCCGTTCGATGAATTTGCCGTCTTCATTGGGACGGAAATGACATATATTTGGTTTTTTAAGATATTCGAAGAGGTCGTAGATCGTCCTCGTATCCATGAATTTCTCGTTCTGTATTTATTTAAACATTTTGTCAGCTTAACATAGCTATATATGTTTAAAAACAATTTTAAATAATTCCCTTTCTTTCAATGTTCTAGTCCCATGCAATCCACCAGATTCCTAAAATGTATCGAGTCTGCAACATATATTCGTGATGACACCACTTACATGCAGAAGTATCAGAAGCTCGTTTTTCAAACAATTCTATAAATAAAAAACGTCAAAAAAGTAAATATTAACAGTCTCATGGAAATATAGCACTATACTTTTTTCAGGCGATAAAACAATAAACCAGTAACTATATTAAAGTTCGCAACAACACAGAGTATATTAAAAATAAACATGTAAAACTGAACAGACCTCGTAACAAGAAATTTTAAACATTTTACCAGCTATGAAAATTATAACAAGATTAGGTTATCTTCTATCTGTTTTTTTAACTGAAATAAAGAAAAACTTGAAGCATTTTTAAGGTGATTCTGAAGTAAATATCCAGCGCGGGAGATACATTTTAAAACAATCATAATACTGAATATAAGAGTATTAATAAATGGTATCTGTTTTTGAGAATTTCATTAGTCAGCTTACTCTGGAAGCTATCAGTTATTTCATTGTTATATTCTAATAATTACTTCTGTAAATCTAGTAATAGATAGAATAATAGTAGATAGACAGAATGCACTCACATAAAAGCTCCAAATTCACTGGCTTTTCGTAAGTTAAAAAGAGCGCCAGTTATCAGATCCGTCCCCTTTCCCTCGATATTTTATAATATATATTATATCTACTATCCGACCAATCATCTCCTCATTGGTCTTGGCGTTATACTATTAGATATTAACTACAATATTATTAACTATTCTTCAGTTTTTTATATATAATTTTAACTATATCGAATATCAAAGACATAAATTTATGAATAATCCATTAAATTTAACTTCAAAACAGTTCTTGCATCATTAAATAGCAGAAATAAACTGAATATAAAACAAGTTGAAAATCGCTCGATAAATAATATTTTAGTTTGTGGAGGCAGATCTAATATCCTGTGTGGTGAGTTCCGCAGACGTTTCCTTTACTACACTGTATTAAATATAAGTATATAGCACTTGGTTCCTAGACTTAGTATTGTACACTGTGTATGTATTATTAACCTGGAAACACCTTTATTTTATATCTAACTTTCAGAAACATACTACAATTTTTATATATTAATAAGGTTAAATATAATTAGATTATTTATATACTTATATTTATTAAAATTAGTTAAATATTTATATTTATGACTACTTGCTCATGATAAGGACCCCGAATGGGTACAAAACTAGTCGGGTATATTGCGATAGTAGTAACATGAGTACAGACGGATAATTATATATAATAGATATGGATCACGAAAGTTTACATACAAAAATTATAAGGTTATCTAATTAAAAAAAAATTAAGCTGTTAAACTGTTATATATGCAAAACCACAAGAGAATTAAATCTATTTCGAAATAAGTACTAGACGTTTAGTTGTGTGTGTTGTATGTGTATATTGTATGTTATGTCGTAGTGAGTGCACTGAGGCAACAGATAATTAATTTGCGACCACGTGACCGATTTAGAGTGCTCATTAATTTAAATTTACATATTGATTTAAACCGTAATTAAGTACTTTAAGCACTTAATAGTAGTACAGTTTATATAATTGATTTAATTATAAACGAATTTAAAATAATTAACAATATAAACCTTATTCAATAATATTAAAAACGTACGTGAAATGATCAAGAGAACAACTCACCTCAAATGTTACTATTAAATTCTATTGGTCTAAACGTGCATACTGCATCAGAAGCAGGAGAGGTAACTCTAAGCTCTTTATCTGATCTTATTAAAGGCGTGAACTCCATTCCGATCACGTAGACAATTATTCGAGTAAAGTGTGCGGGCTTGAATCACTAACCTCAGCGAACGGCCAACTTTTACAATAAATCCGTCCTGGCCTCGACAGTTAATCAGAGCACCGATAAAAGCTCTAATCAGACCTACCTGCGCCCCGCGACTCCTTTTACATTAATATCTATCTTTTAAACCATAAAAACATCAATCCAAATCATATTAAATCCTGTAATTTGTAGTTAATTTATTTCAGTAGCTAGTTGAGTCTTATTTATCAAATATCTTTTGTTGCTTTCACTACGATACTTTAACTTGTGATGTTAAACAATTATTATATTATGTATTACATTTAGCTTTACTGAACAGAGTTACTATTATTAAATATTACTTAAAAATGTTATATAATTTTCATACTAATGTTATTCTAATATTGTATTAGATACTAAAATTATTATTATAATCTATTGTAACTAACAAATTACTCTCATTCAAAGCTCTTGAAAAAAACGAGTTCATTCAAAAATATTATAAGAAAAATAGTTAATAGTTACAATAAACTTTTTTTCAATTTAAAATGTTCAGATATACGACATCCAATATTAGGTAGCGGTAATATTATTCCCGGAGAGTTCGTCGCCGGCATCCATTTTTGAAATAAGTTTCATAGAGAGCCTTGTCCGTCGCACATTGTTTACGAACAAAGCGAAATCTCGTTCCTCTCGATACGAATTTGAACGCAGATCGAGTCCGCTGCTCGCCTCCAACTTACCCGTCTTTGTTCAAGAACTATTGATGCCTGATGAAACTTTCTGCGTCTACGTGTTCTTACAACAATATTTTATCATCCATTCTCAATAAGGATTTATATTATTTAGAACAATATTTGATATTAAGTTATAATTTATATTTACAAGAACATTTGTATATCATTTCACATTCCAATTTCTCTTCACATCAACCGTCATAAAAAGTATTATAAAAACTTATTTAAAGAAAGCACTAGAACATTTTATTTATAGAATCTTCTTGCACATTTAATATGTATCATATTTCCTAGTAAAAACCAATACCATCTTTTACTGCACAAAGTAATTGCTTCCGCGAAAAGATTCCTATAAAATGATTTGCGCTTGCAAGGGAGAGACACTCATGTGAGCCAATGAGACTCGTGATTCAATCTGCATCGCTCGATGGAGGAATTACCTGCCTCTATATAAAAATAAAAACTTGCAAACTTTAAAGTTATTAAATGACGAGCTCTGCAAAACATATCAATCCTTTTACCGATCGCCTGAGAGAATGAGAATGTGTGGTCCGGGGAAGAGGGATTTGGAGTCACTTTAATAGACGTTGATATATACCGGCCTTTACATATGTAGAGTTTGGTGAAAGAAATTGGTATATAAATATCGAAGACAAATTATGTACAATGATTGTTCATTACGAGTGTCAATCAAAACCTTTTTGCATAGCTGTCATTCACTACGCCAGTTGTTACCAATGGTATGGGCGATACGTAATGCTTTCTCCTGACGAAACAAGGCTTCTTAGATATATTGCCTTAATGATGATTCAGATTGCTTTAAATGTAAATGTATCTCTTTGTTAAAAAATGCTATTTATGTTCTTGACAACAATAATAGATAACATTTATTGCAGCAATGAGGTTTGATTAGCACTAATTTATTGTATTTTTATTATTTAATAATAAGAGATAACTACTTGATACAATTTCTTATTTATTTAAAGATTTAGTATAGATCCAATTGGTGTATGAAGAAACGCGTGCATTAACACCGGGATAACTTGGATGACCGCATTTATATCCCCAAGAAGTAATTCCGACTAGTACATCTCCATTGTGTATAATAGGTCCGCCGGAGTCCCGTTGACAGGCGTCCTTGCCGCCGACATCGAGAATACCCGTACACAACATCTCAGGAGTCACTTCAGGGATGTGAGACGTATTGGGTAATGTTTTGAGATATGCGTAACGTTCAGTACAAATTTTGTGGTTGATTACGTCAATCGCAACATGTTGAAGTACTTCAGATGGACTTCCTTCGTGCTAAAAACATTTAATGTAGTGATAAGTATATTTATACAATGTTTTACCAACGGAGATTTTGTACTTTACAATCATACTAATAATATAAGGCTAAGTAATAGAGCTCTCCCAATGGCATAATTTACGTGAAAACATTTGGATTTCGGTGCTTTGATATGTTGTTAACTTCCTAATTAAGGAAGCTATTGTAGTCACCCCGATTTTTGTTTTATCTTTACATTTTGATGTTTAGTTCTAGACATACAAACAAAAGTATCTACATACACAAATACATACATACATACTCGCTTACACACACAAATATGTGTGTTTGTGTATGTATGTAAGCGTTATTTTTCGGCTTCAATTTCTCGAGACATGAGTATGCAACTGATTTCTTTTTAATTCCAATCAATGCGTATTCACGTAACTTAGATATTATAAGTATCTAAGTCTATTTAACAAATTTTTTGTTTAATCTATACATAAGATTTTATGATATTTTGATACTTCCTTATTTCTTCTTGTAATGAACAATCCATCTAATATATCGATCATCATAACAATACAATTGTCGCGGAATATATTTTAATTCTGGATATTAAAAAGAAAATACTGACCTCAGTATCACCCCAACCAATAGCATGCACAGGAGTATCATCTGGTAAAATATAGCGAGGTCCTGCGATGCGTGCACTTTTAATTTTATTAGAATACACTGCAGGTTCACTTAGTTTGACTATCGCGACGTCATTTATTGCCAAATATGAGTCAAACTGCTCATGTGAGATAATTCTAGATGCGCTGTGCGTATTTCCCCCGGAAGAAGCGAGTGTGGATCCAAGACGCACTCTTACCAAAAATCGGGGAACAGCGCTAAAATAAAAATAAAATAATCGTAACCTAAGAATATACGTTAGTTACGAACTGATAATTATCTGCTGTTAATAGTAACAATAACAAACTGTTTAAAAACATAACTTACTAGAAACAGTGCGCAGCTGAGACTACGGATGTCTCAGTCACTAAAGTGCCACCACAGCCCTGAAGAAGCCTGCCTTCTGTTACCAATATAAACAACATGGAGGCCATAAAAGGATAGTTTTCAATCGTGGTTGATTCTCCGCCCACAATACGAGTTGATTGTCTTGGCACCGCTGAAAGGGATGAATTACAATCATTTAATACAATTGATAACTGAAATTTCTGAAATATATCATCTTCACACAGATAACAAAAAAATACTGTAACGTATTTTAAAACAATACAATTTTGTTACAAATTTAATATTTATAAAATATATAGTATAAATATGATATAATTATATGTGTGTGTAAACGCGCTGATTGTAGTTTAATTTTAATTATAGGTTACGTAATTATTACATCACAATTTGTTGTTAATCATAACTCAATTTATTAATATTTTTTTATTTATATGGATATTAATTTATTTCAACTTTATGCACAGAATATAAAGGCGGACTGCCATAGGCATGGTCTACCACTCAAACAAAGGTGATGCAGCGGTAAAGAGAAGTAGGTGCCAGTTAGGTAAAAGAAGAGAAAAAGAGATGCACATATAAGAGATGCATAGACGATACTGAATACATTGTATTATTAATAATAATAATAATAATAGATAGATAACCGGTATTTCCTTTAGGTATTTAAGAATTTGCTGTTTTTTAATGTCAGCTTTCATAAGTATTTCATGATGTATCATGAAAAAAAAGTAACATGAAAGCTACTAAAAAACTTAGATGATAAAATTAGAATTTTTTAGGTGGTAGAGCCTAGCTGTAGTCATCTGACTACAGCTCGTATTGGGCTGGCTCGTCCGGGGAAGGACCACCCTCTCACAAAAGATCGGCGTGAAGTAACCAAACTTATTTGGTTATGTTCCGTCCGGTGAGTGAGAGCTTCCGGAAGCCCAACTCCCCCCTCTCCCCTCTCCTCCGCCAAAACATGAATGCGGTTACTAAAATAAATATACCCCAGGAGGGTACCGGCTTTCATGAAGCCGGAGAATCCCTCCCCGAGCAAAATCGGGGAAACCACTCTCCGATTTTGCTCGGGCAGCCCGTCGTATCTGGGGCGGGCAAAGTATCGCATTTTGTGTTTACAGAGGGCAAACGACAAGGAAACAGAGCGGCACCCCGCTCCACTTTAAATGTGGATTTTTGCAACATCCGGGGACTTCACTCTAACCTAAACGCCGTTCACTACCACCTTGAGACGGCGCAGCCGGCCTTGTTGTTTTTGACGGAGACGCAGATATCTCCACCGAGCGACACAGCGTACCTTTCATACCCCGGGTATAAACTTGAACATCATTTTATACCACATGCCGGGGTATCTGTGTTCGTGAGGGAGGATATCTGCTACCGTCGCCTCCAGATTTTTGAAGGTCGGGATCTGTCTTTACTTTGGCTGCGCGTGGACATGGACGATCATGTCAGAGTCTACGCGTGCCTTTACAGGTCCCATAGTGGTAATGCAGAAACGGAGCAACTCTTGGGCCATGTTCAGGCGAAGATTGACGAACTGCTTTCACAGACTCCCTCAGCTGAAGTCATAGTCCTCGGGGACTTCAACGCGCACAATGCCGAGTGGCTAGGGTCGCGTTCCACTGACTACGCGGGGAGATCTGTGTTTAACTTTGCTCTGGCAAATGGTTTGTCCCAGTTGGTTCAGACGCACACCCGTCTACCAGACGTGGACAGCCACATGCCCTCTTTGTTGGATCTTCTGCTGACTACACATCCCGGAAAGTACCAGGTTATTGTTGAGGCCCCCCTTGGGTCCTCCGATCATTGCCTGGTACGGAGTGTAGTGCCACTTCAACGTCCGGCTCGCACAATACCTGCGACCCGTGGCGTTTGGCACTACAAGTCAGCAGATTGGGATGGAATGCGGTCTTTCTTTGCATCCTACCCATGGGGGCCGATTTGTTTCTCTTCCGATGATCCCAGTGACTGCGCTGCGGCTGTAGCTGATGTGATACTACAGGGCATGGAACTATTCGTTCCAAGCTCTGTGGTACCACTTGGTGGCAGATCGCGGTCTTGGTTTGATACGTCTGTCAGGGCTGCAGCAGCCGGCAAACGGCAGGCGTACCGGGCTTGGGCTAAATCGATAGTCACAAGGGATCCGAACTCTAGAGTTCTGAAGAGGAAATATAATCGTGCCTCCAGATTCTTCAAACGGCAAATCGCTAGAGCAAAGTTCAAGCATGTCGTCAAAATTGGGGATCAGTTGGCAAGGTACCCACCAGGCACGCGCAAGTTCTGGGCGCTTTCTAAAGCCACTCTGGGTAACTTTTGCCAGCCGTCCCTACCGCCATTGCACACGGGGAATGATTCTCTGGCCCATACGGCAAAAGAGAAAGCCGATCTCTTGGGCACTCTTTTTGCCTCAAACTCGACTTTGAACGACCAAGGGAAAACACCGCCTACCATCCAGCGGTGTCAGAGTTCATTGCCGGAAATAATTTTCCGGCAAAAAACCATTCGTCGTTCTCTACTTTCCTTGGATGTTCATAAGTCGAGTGGGCCGGATGGTATTTCCCCATTGGTGCTACGAACGTGTGCCCCTGAGTTGACTCCAGTGCTAACGCGTTTATTTCGGCACTCCTATCTCAAAGGCGTAGTCCCGGTCTCGTGGAAGTGTGCCTTTGTCCATCCGATCCCTAAAAAAGGTGATAGCTCGGATCCGGCTAACTACAGACCTATCGCCATCACCTCTCTTCTCTCCAAAATAATGGAGAATATCATAAACCGTCAGCTCCTCGCGTACCTCGAGGATCACCAGTTGATCAATGACCGGCAATATGGCTTTCGCCATGGTCGATCGGCTGGTGATCTTCTGTTATATCTCACACACCGTTGGGCTGCGGTTATTGAAAGCAAGGGAGAGGGTCTGGCAGTTGGTCTGGATATGGCGAAAGCCTTCGATCGTGTATGGCACAAGGGGCTTCTTTCGAAGCTTCCTTCCTATGGGCTTCCCGAGAGTTTATGCAAGTGGATCACCAGCTTTCTCACTGGGCGGAGCATACAGGTCGTTCTCGACGGTTTTTGCTCGGACCCCAAGCCCGTGAACGCTGGTGTACCCCAAGGCTGTGTGCTATCCCCAACCCTGTTTCTCCTGCACATCAATGATATGTTGGATATTTCCAACATACATTGTTATGCGGATGACAGCACTGGGGATGCGGTATATTCCGGCCGTGCAGGTCTCTCTCGGGAAAACGTCGACGAGTGTCGAAAGAAACTTGTGTCTTCTATAGAGACCTCCCTGGGGATGGTCTCAGAATGGGGTGAACTGAAACTCGTCCAGTTTAATCCCCAAAAGACACAGGTTTGCGCGTTTACCACCAAGAAAACCCCATTTGTCGTATCGCCACTCTTCGAGAGCACACCCCTCACCGCCTCGCCAAGTATCAGAATACTGGGACTCGACATTTCGAGCGACTGTCGGTTTCGTGGTCATTTGGAGAGCAAGGCCAAGTTGGCCTCGATGAAATTGGGTGTGATCAATAGAGCGAGGCAGTATTTCAATGCTGGCCAAAGACTTGCGCTCTATAAGGCGCAGGTCCGGCCACATATGGAGTACTGTTCTCATCTCTGGTCCGGATCACCCCAATATCAGCTTCTACCTTTTGACCGCGTACAACGGAGAGCCGTACGGATTGTCGGGGACCCGGTGCTCTGTGAACGGCTGGACTCTTTGGCACTGCGTAGAGACGTGGCTTCTTTGTGCGTCTTCTATCGCATTTACAACGGGGAGTGTTCCGAAGAGCTATTTAATCTGATGCCTGCCGCCGAATTTCATCACCGCACAGCACGTCACCGCCTTCACTACCATCCTTACCACCTGGATGCATGGCGTTCTTCTACTGTGCGGTTTGCAAGTACCTTTCTTCCACGTGTCACAAAGATGTGGAATGAGCTTCCTTCGGCGGTGTTTCCAGATCGATACGACATGGGTACCTTCAAAAAAGGCGTTCATTCCTATCTCCAAGGCCGGCAACGCTCTTGTGAGTCTTCGGATGTTGCAAGAGTTCATGGGCGGCGGTGATCACATTTTATCAGTGACCCGCATGCTCGTTTGCCCTCCTTTTCCATAAAAAAAAAAAAAAAAAAAAAAAAAAATTAGAAACCATATCGAGTGGTTTAGACAGTCATGACGTCAAAATCCATTCATCCATGACATTATAAAAAACGGAACTAGAAAAGAAAAAACGGAACCCTTATATTATCACTTTGTTTTCCGTCCATCCGTCTGTCAAGACTTTTTTTTGTCACAAACGCATAGAGGTATTAAACTGAAATTTATATCAAATATCCAGGTCTACTGTTCTTTAGAGCTGTAAATAAATCAAACTTCTAAGCTGACGCAATCAAAAGATAGAGAAGATCAGAGAAAACATCAAAATTCACTGTATGACATGAACTTTTCATTGACTTATTCACAAGTGAAGAATCATTGAGCATTTGTCACAGCAAATATAACGATGCTGGCAGCTTTCTTAATTATTGGTTTTCCTTCCCAGTAATAAGTACTCGTAGAATCCCTAATATCTGACAAGTGGGTCTCGGGTTATTTGCAATATAAAACCAAACAAAGCAGAGCAAGTCACTCGTAGTTAACGAAGATATATATAAGATATTACATCTTTATGAACTTCACTCTCCATTTATATTACAAAATTACATCATCTAGGAAATACTAATAAATAAATAAATATTTATCATACTGATATTTTGTTGAAATAAAACTATTTTTACGGATTAAAACTCGCGTATAATTTGGTTACATTTTGATTTTTACCCGACGTTTCGAATACTTTGCAGTGACCATGATTACTTTTACTTATTTTTATACCTGTGTCATATCGAAATGGAAAGGTCTTAAAAAGAAGTTCATCGGATCGAAGTTGTTTTAAATAAATAAACGGCATCTTTATTAAGATTAAGATTACCTTATTTAGTGATGAAGACGAATTACATCTAATAAGGCGACATTAATTAATTTAACCTTTACATGATTTCTTGTTAATTTTTTTTTTTATTTATAAAATTGATATTATAATATAATATCATTTATATTCACTAATATGTGCAAAGACGATAAGATCATATGCAAGTTTTGACGATAATTGAGGAGGAGCCAAAGGTAAGCGTCTATTAAATGTTAGTCTTAGGTATTTGTATTTTTTTTTTTTGCGAAGTAATCGAGTCGTTAAAATAGTAAATCTTCTTTTTTGAAATTATGGAAATTGGCAATAACTTTAAAGACTCTTAGCTGAAATAATAAGTAGTTAATACGGTAATAATTTTATGGAACTTAAAACAAAGATTAGACGCCGCAAAAAAAAGTAAAATAGTTTGTGGCAATAAAAAAGTTTGGTTCATTTAAAAAATTTAATGGACCAAACTTATTTATTTATTTACCTAAATAAATAAAACTAATAAAACAAACACTTAATTTTCAGTATAGTGACTATAAATTTGTTAAAATCGTTTTTAAATCGAAAAAGCTGATCCAGAGATTAGAGCATACGAACACACAAACTTAAAACGCACAAAATTCTTAAATCACTGTTTTAGGTACAATTCGTTTTTTACTTCACTTACTTACTCGTTACTTACGTTGAAGACTCAGTGATAATTTATTTTAAAAAGCTTCAATAGAAGTAAAATGTTACACAGAGCGATTACTTACAGATAATTGTATTTCTGATTATTCGTTAACGACTTTTGTGCTAAATTATTCATTTGCGTAAAAAAATAATAATTAATAAATAAATATACGTTCAAATTCCTTCCGTTGTGTTTAGAAAACTAAGCATGTTCTAATGGAATAAATAAATAGATTAAACTAATATATTAGTTCTATATACTCACCGCAAGTGGCACCAATGAGAGCCAATACTATATATAACCGCATTATAAATATCTAATAACCAGCAAAAATATAAATATAAATTGACGGAAGCCATTCGCTTTATATAACAATAATTAATCTTTATCAAAAACTAAATAATCTTATCGTATTAATTGTATCGTACCCAATTTTATATATTTTTATCTCTTTTTAAAAATTAACAAAAATTTATGAAATATAAACTAAGACTTTAAGGAAGTTCTTTTAATGAACACAACTTTTCGTAGTATTTTTTTTTTTGCTGGCTCGGCCAGGGAAGAGCAATTTGATCTGATGCCTGGTGCACAATTTCATCACCGCACAGCACGTCAGCTCCTGCATTTTTATCCATACCACCTGAATGCGTGGCGATTTTCTACTGTGCGGTTTTCAAGGACTTTTCTCCCACGTACCACAAAGATGTGGAATGAACTCCCTTCGGCGATGTTTCCAGACCGAAACGACATGGGTACCTTAATGCTATCTCCAAGGCCGGCAACGCTCTTGTGAGTCTTTGAATGTTGTATGAGTTCGTGGGCGGCGGTGATCACATTTGATCAGTGACCCGCATGCTCATTGGCCCTCCTTTTAAATAAAAAAATAATAACAGAAACAAATATCTCATGATGGTGTTTCGTACACACAATTATTTTGTAGGTGTGTATATTCAATTATTACAAATAATATTACTGTTTCTAAATACTGGAATACTCTAAATCAGCAAAAGATGTAGCGAACCTCCATCTATGGTTACAAATGTTCAATGGTTCTTCATCTTCAATATTTGAGTCAAGCGTTATCTAGGAAAGAACGGAAAGATACAAAGAAATAAAAAAAATTAGAAACTTTTATTAATAATTAATATATAATTTATTTTTAAATATATATATATATATATATATTTTAAATTTTATTTACACAGCTTGTCACTAGTTAAATTCCTGATTAAGTATATTGTAAATACCCCGTTTTTTATATATTTACGTTTAGAGGTGTCCCAAATAATTTTAGAAACTTTTAGTGTATCTATGTATATATAAGTTTTGCGGGTGGGTGTGTGTGTATGTATATAACGTATACTTTTTCAGTTCCAATTTTTTTGGCGACCTGTTTATGACTTTGTTTTCGTTTTCTTACTAATCTACGTATCTTTGCATAACTTGGAGATGATTAGTGAGCTAACGAAATCGAATAAGTAGTTTTTTAGTTTAAAAAATGAAAACCACGAATTCGCCATTTCTAAAAAACTAATTGTGAGATCGAGTTGCTTGTGGTACCAATCGAAGCACGTTAAGATCATCAAAAAATTGCCATAGTTTAAGAAAAAATATATCATACTTTCTTTTGTTTTAAGAAAAATGAAAACTGAGTTACTGTCAAATTTATTGTTAAAATTATGATATTCTATATAGGCAATAAGTGGTTAAATACTTTAAATGTGAAAGTAATAGTCGAATAGATTTGATTAATAAAAAAAAAATAATAAAACATTTTTCCTAACCAGGAAGATAATGTAATAGGAGTCGCACCCGATTTTTAAAAAACAGATTATCATTGCGCAAACAAATATTTCGGATTACTTATCTTAATATTCTCGGATTTTGATGCGATAACGTAACATTTGTAGTTAAAGGATTAGAAAAGATAAGTAAAGAGTAATAAAAGTATAGACAGTTGGAATTAGTGGTGTAAAATTTAACATGATTTGGATATATGTTTTTTTCAGCAATGCGGCATGCTATAGGTTATCTATCATTATGCTACTGCTCTGAGTCATCCTTATACTAACTACAATCGTTCATCCACGAGAGGTAACGCAGGTCATAGCTAGTAATATTATAAAAAGAAGAGCTTTGTATTTTTGAGTGTTTGTAACAAAATAACTCAAATAATAATAATCCTTGAGAAACATAGGTTATATTTATCTATATGTAACATATAAAAACCAAGTTATTCATAGATATCTCTTGTAATATTAGCACAGAGATTTCACGATATTCAAAGTAAGTTTCAAAAGCACCCATATCTCGGTAATGGAGGAATCTACAGAATTCTAATTCACCCCATACATAAATGGATATTCTAGCGAATATTAGCTTTAGATCTCGACTCCACCGACGGACAAACATATTCATAACTGAACCACAACCATTCGATGGAGCCTGCCATTTGTGAATATCTCAATTGGTCGAGTTGTTCAAAAGTTGCACAATGAATAACTAACAGACCGCAAAACTATTATAGATATATATATATATATATATCAAGAAACGTTTCGTCAGTATATAAAATGGACTCTATTAGCACTAACTACACTGTGCTATTAAAGATCTATAAAAATCCTCCTTAGTTCATTTTAAGAGCCTCTTCTTATTTTAACCTACTTTAAAATGAAAAATACGAGTCGAGTAGATTTGTTTCACTTATTTATCGACTTGGCACACGACTTCAGCTTTTGTGACAGAAACAGAAAATGGAACAGCTCTTGTCTAGAACTTTAATCGCTTTGAAAAAGTATCTATTCGGTTCTTACAGTGAACTGATTACAGCCACTTCAGAAAAATTCTTTTATTCACTCATATAATTGTTTTCTAAATTTCTTATTCAATTTTGGTAATTTATTACACGAGGTATTATTTGAAACAAATCCTTGATAATATTTTCTTTCACGTTCTCTTAGTCTGTTCAAGCCGCAGGGCTTTTTTCTGTTTGAAAATTAATGTAATGTTTCTAGCAATTTATTTCGTTGATCTCCAGATTACACCGGGGGTCATATTGTAAGCAAAAAATATTGCTTTCATAAAGCCTAAGCAAAAACTGTGTTCAGTAGAAAGCGGCTAAAATTATACAGAAATTTAGACACTTTTTTCTATTACAAACAAGATCTGTTCGTATATCGTGTTAAAAATTTCTTGTCTACATATTTCTTTATTATTACACACGTAATTTAATTTATTATTTATCTTAAATAGAAAATAAAAATCATCTGGGAATTATTTTTTTGTGTAAAATCTTTATGTATCTAGTACAATTCTTTTATTTGAGGACAAAAAAATGTTCCATAGTTAAAAGTCTGCCGCTCCCGCCGCTACTAATGAAGGGGCTACTCTATCATGACAGAGCTACATGCTGCCAAAGGACATATAAAAATGTATATTTATAAAAACAAATATTATTAATACTAATGATCCAAACATTACAGAAAAATAATGTATTTGTTCCTGTTCTATCTTTTTTCAAAAATAATTTAGTAGAAATGAAAGAAATTAAATCTAAATTAATCATAAAACCGGGGTGGTATATGTTTATAAACAACAACCTATTTAAGTAATAATTAAATTTTATATTCAGTTCAATACATCAATTTTATAAGGCGGAAAAGTTTGTTTAGTGAAACGTAAATCTTCCGGATTATTGGATGAAATTGAAAAATTCTGTCGAATTAATGAGTGAGGCTTATAGGCTATCTAGCTTTAGGGTACCGTTAAGATAGTATTAAGATAATAGTACCATCTTAATAAATAAAATCATCCTTCCACGAAAGGAACCGCAAGTAACAACAGAGTAGTAAATAAAAAAAATAACAGCTAGTTTAATATAAAACGAGTTTTCAGTTAGGTGTAAGCCGAGGATATAATTCAGGCGCTAATGAACCGCGCGATGAACATCGTAGTAAAGACTTTGGAGTGATCTTGGGGTGGATTTTTTAGCGCACCTTCTTCTCTTGTTCATTAGTGTAATTAACTTATGTACTCCTCCACAATTCGTTTTGGTGCCCCTCGTTATTAAATTGCTCTTTGCTCTCAGACATTAAGCAAATTTATGATTTAAAAAGAATCTGCCGCTAAAAATCGAATTACGGATTTTACATGAGGATATATTTAACACAGCAAAATACATTTTCATAAGGTTCACGTGAGTAAATTATAACATAAAAATATATTTCAGCTTTTTAAAATATATTTGAATGTATAATTTGTATTAATTTAAACCTTTATTTTTATTCGACAGAATATACAGCGGTTGTGGGTTCGATCACCGCTCTAGATATATAATTGTAATAAGAACTTGTATTTTTACAAGGTTTTGATTAGTTTTATATATCTTTATAAATCTAATATATAATCTAATATATATAGCACCTACAGTACAAGTTTGGTTGATATTTCACTATGGTCACTTTAAGGGTAATAATATAATTGTTAATAATAAAGAATACGAGAGTTAAAGTTGTTTTTTAATATACGTATATTTTACAGTAAGCTGAAAATTTGACCATTAAGTGTTCAATTAGTTACGTAATTCAATATAAATTTGTTATAAAAAATTAAAAACTTGTTCGAATTTTTTTTAATTCATAAGACTTTCAAATAGAAATTAATATAAATAACTAAATGGTTCTAATTCAAAACATTAAACATTTATAATAAGTAATGTAAGATGAGCCAGCGGTGATTGGTAAACTAACACAAAGACAAAGACGCACAAGTTGAATTCGTTTTTGTACGGAACGTCGGGTAGAGTTAGGAAGATAGGTACTAACCGACTGTCCCTTGACCTAAACGACGCATAAATACCATAAACAATACATTATAGCTTTAATGAGAAACGAAACAGTATACACTTTATAGCAACACAAGTTCAAAATACAAACACTTTTACATTTTTTATTGTAAAAACATCAGCTGCGTAGTCCCGGCTGTGTGATATCTTACTATATTCGTATTATTGATAAAAAACATATCATATAATCTAATACGACAAATACGTATTTTTTTGTAGAAACACGTTTGTGTGTTTTTTAAATTAGTATTTCTACATTTCTTCCAAAATATAAAAAAAAACGTAAAATTCTAAAAGAATCCTTGTCATGAAAATTGTGGTGCATTCTGCAAGTAGTTTACAGTAATGCGAGGTCACGCATGCAAGCGGAAGGTGGGATGTCGGAGCACACTTCGCGCTCGAGAGCGTGCTCTGGAGCGTGAGATGACCTACACTGTACACTGTACGAGAGATGTGGATTTACCGCTAATGAAATATGTTACTGAGTCATTATGAGTACATTTGAAATTTTATATTTTTAATTACGATAATTTAGAAATAAAAAGACACTCAATTGATTTTATTGTTTTATTGGTAGCGTGAACCCCATGACGTAACATGTCACAAGGCACAAAAGCGGAATCTTTTAGAGGGAAGTTTTTGACATTTTAAGTCTTAAATTAGGATAAATATCATTCTTGAACGAGCTATTCTAAAGTCTAAAAAAAAACTTCCAAACGGGACCCTTGTATTACTTTATCAGTATTCTGTTTATTCTAATTAGAATTAAAATTACAAACCGCATTTTGTTATTGCCTTAGACCTACGCCATTAAACATGTACCAAAAGACTTCATTGATAACGAGCGAGATGGCAATATATCGCTATCGCTATACATCTGTTTTCGATTTTACTGCACAATCAAAATATGAATTTAAAAAAACTGTCTTTTGATAATAATAACTATAGAAATAAAGCCCATTCACTTGTAATATTATAAGCAAATATAGTTGCTGTTATTAGGGATAAATAGAAAAAACAGCAAATATAATAAAATATAATTTATAACTACGATTTTTAAGATGTGATAAGATATCAAATTAGTTTGCATGGATTGAAATTTAAGAAGTGAAAACTTAGACAAGGTTTGGAAATGAGTTTTTATAAACTATCTAAAAAAGATGGAATAGCAATTCAAAAACAAAGTTTCTGAACATAGTTTGCAAACTCAACACTGAAATGTGGGAACAGCCGTTGATCAATCTAAAAAGTTGTTTCTTTATAAAATGTCTATTTCGATATAAATATATTAAAACCTGATTAACATCGACTCTTGGGAGCTTTAATTTGGATATTGAATTTATTATACATATTATAAAAAGAACAATTACTTGTTATACATTACAGAAAACAAACTCAGTGCGTGTCTGAATTCTGATTCTGAATTCCAAAAAAATATAATATTATTTATTACCATTTACAAAATAAAACCAATTAGTTGTATAACTGTAAGTGGTAAGTAATAAAATTAATGTGTTAGTTTTCCCACGACTCTATGGCGGCCATAATGTCTCTCATCTCTCTTTATATGTTTACCTTTTCCCACTTTATTATTTTTATTGGTAATTGGTGAATATCTCACGTTGGCACATTACTCTTTTCTTGAGAGATATAGGTGTATCAATAGGTCTTAAATAAATAATCACAAACAAGGGTGGAAGGGCCTAAGTGCGGGACATTAACAAGGGTCCAGTCCAATTTTCGTCCTGTCTACGTTGATATATTGAGGGCCGAAGTGAAGCCGCCGCGGACCCGACGCTGACCGAAGACACAATTCATTTAACTTTTTCTGTAACTGTCATTGTGATACAATAATTGTTGTATTTAATGCTGATTTCTTTCTTTTATAAAATATAAATATATTTTTGTTCTTTTTTTATATTATCCTTATAATTTTGAAAACAAAATACAATCAAACATTTAAATACAAACAGAAAGGCGATAAATTATTTTGTTTTTAAAAAAAGATGTGTCACGCACTATGTTGAAAGGCAAACATTTTAAAAGCAACAATGTTGCAATTATGTAGCTATAAACTAAAGAGGCGGGACGAAGCAGGAAAACATTCGGTGCGCCCAGCAGCAGCAGGCCCCGGCCACAAAACCAGCGTTTTAAATATTCAACATGTTCCCGCCCGCCAAGCTACCGCCATGCTTGCATTTTTCGAGTGTACTAAGGTCTGCTTCGTTTATATTAAAGACCTCTATCTATTCGTTTTATCCGCCAAGAAATGTGCTTTCACTCTCTCATCTCTTTACTTAGCTCGGGATCCACTAGCGTCATAAAGACGGAAGGATACCGTTCCTTAGGACAAATCTTATAACACTCAATTGCTTATATTTAGTAGTAAATTAATAAATAATCAATGCACATATACAAATGAGCCAAAACTTTTATCTGTTACATTTGTTTTTATTTATTCTTATTTGGTATTATTGGTTCTTATTTAGTATTTACCTTCACCTTAAACAAAGCAGTGGAAAACATTTAATTTAAACATATTCTATATATATATATATATATATATATATATATATATATATATATAAAAAGTTAAAAATTGTGACTTCATATGTACTCGATTTTGAAAATCTTTCATAGAATAAAGATTATATTATCCCTGAGTTCTATAGGCAAATATTTTGGTAAACCTTTTCAATGATTCTTGTTTGAAGTAGGTAAATAATATAGGTAGGTAATAGGGCGTGCGCTGCCTGAATCCTTGGAAAGAAAGGAATAAAATCTCTAGCTCAAGTATTCATTACTTAAAACTTTACAAAGAAACCAACGTATATCTAAATAAAGATTAATAAGTAGTGTTAACTGAGGTATTATTGATATAATTTTATAAAATTATATATAGACGCAGGCTTCCCGCTACACTACTTTACAAATTCTATTAAAAAACTCGTTGCACCCAAATGAAAATTTCATGGAGATAATGTCGCGTGCAGGAGCTAGCTTGTAATACTTTTACAAATACAGTTATACTTTATACTTTAAATGAGCTACTAATGAGACTACATAAATATGAAGTAATGTTGAAAATATATATATTAGGACTTTAAGGTTTTATTTAAAGGCTTGGTGTTATCAGGGTCACCCATATTAAACGAAAAGTATTAAGTTTTTTGTTATAATAATAGTGATAATTAATCGTCTTTTCAAAACACCGCAGGCTAATTTTTATTATTTTCATTTAAATAGTTATTATATTAACCAGAAAATTAAACTACAGAACAAAGTAGGGTTGGATACTTCAAAGTCGGCATTAGTAGGTAAGGTAGGGCGAGGAGCGTATTTGTAGGCCTGGTGAGGGGGGAGGGTGACCCCTCTTACCTAACATAGGCCTGCGATGGGAGGGTGCTCTACGTTGCTCGGGGCACCCTCATTCGGGGGGTCTCGCCGGGGCGTCACGGTGTGTGCTAACGCGATCCCGTGACGTCCCATTACGGCAAAGAGGGCAACCGTTGGTTTTTTAGTGGGTAGCCTTAAAAATGGCAGCATCCTCTATGCTGCCGGGTAGTCCCACATAACCCCCCGGCCGTCACCCCCCTGGGCCGACGGGGTACCCGTAACGGGTTTTTACAACGGAAAAAAAAAAAAAAAAAAAAAAAGGGCGAGGCGTATAAAGTGAAGGTGAGCGTGTATGAACCTTTTAAAAGACCCCCTTGAACCTATACTTTGGTCACAAGTCCCTGCAAGGCTGTGGCCCCGTGCTTGCACGGTGCACCGTGTTTCGAGGGAATACTAAGAAGCTTCATTTCCTGCTGCAATATCCACCTTTGGTTTATTATAATAATTATTAAAGCATTATAACACTTATATATTATATTATTTTGTGGTATTTATTAAGTTTATAACACCCTCGAATTTTCGAGGTTTCTGCAATTTATATATAAAACTTTATATTTGCTCCAAGTCTTTTCGTGGTGAGAATAAGCATTTATAAAAGAATTAGGCTCTGTCGGGAAATAGATAATTGTTATATTTTACTCCACTTTTTATCTACCTGAAAAGGTATTTTATTATCAAACATTTTACACTGCAAAGAAATTTGCATTATAACTGTTAAATAGCTTTTTGGGCATATTTCATAAATGGCTTAACACTGAACTAGCTCCAACAAAGCAGTAACTCAGTTAAATAATCTTAAATTAGGGTTAAACATTTTACGAGTCATAAAAACTTTTTAAACGTGAGTTGTTGCGACAAAATTTGTGTAAGACAGAATTATATTATAATAAATAGTGTTAATGTAAATGACATTACAACTCTGGTTTTTTACATATATCTATTAAAATTTATTAATAAAAAAAATGTGTAAAATACAGAAACTTTTGTCTCTAAACCTTTGAAGATCGTTTTGAAGTAACTGCAAATGAATTAGATTTAGATTTAGTTAGATTGCCCGGTAATTCAAATGGTTCGAGCATCATTCCATGTAATATTCCAGTGCAATAGCATATTTTAAATTATAATTGTGCATATTTAAATAGTACATCTACAGACAGACACGTACAACATGTGAATCGGACGTCTATTGCCAACTTTTCGGTCTCCACGTTCTCCGCTTCTCAACCCATTGGATTATTTTACTGAAGCTGCCTTAAAGAAGAGATGTATCGTGAGCCATATAAGATCTTGAGAAAAATTTATCAGCAATTACATATGTGTGTCTAGAGAGTTTTAAAATACTCAATCCCGAAAAAAGTAAACGTGTAAGTCTATGAATAATAGCAACGCCATCTAACGAAGTTTAAACTAAATTAGATCGGTATCATCATACTCGGCGCACTGTAGATGTCGAGCGCGAAGAAGAATGGAAAGAAAGCAATTTAAAGATTTTTTGTAAATTATTGTAAAAGTTAACATTATTAATGTTAAATGTTGATTTTTTTTAAAAAGTTCCATTCTTCCATTTCTTTTTCGATAACTTTTTCTCCTTTTCTATGTTAATAGCATTAATTCTCTGTTGATGGTGGATAACATTGTTAAATGTACCATTTTAAAGTGTACTTGAAACTTATTTTTTAATTATTGTCAATTAATATTTAATTCAAATAATATTCAATTATTTAAATGAAATATTAATTACCTATTTTAATGAAATTTTAAATTATATACTAAATAAATTCATATTTTTTATAGCCAAAATCAATTATTAAAAAAATAAATTAGCCTAATCATTCCAAATAAACAATCGACTGCACTCATTTAAAAATATATTTTACAATTATTTCGGATGAACCTAGGCGGTATATAATAATAATTAAAAAACCTAAAATATCCATATGAAAACTTCGATTATAAAACCCCTGTGAAGAAAAAAATGCAATAACAATCCTTAAATCGCTGCGCATTGCTTTCGATAAGAAAATTATTAAAATTTATTTTTTTGTAAACCTCATCAGAAATTTTTGGAACACCCATAGTATAAAGTATAAAGTATTAATGATAAAGTAAAAATTCAAAATAATTGTTTTATAATATTAAAAAACAATTGTCAAATCATCTAATCTTGATAGTTTCTACTTTAGTTCTAAATTCTTTCTAACTATCGTTCTGAGGTACCCACGCCAAATAAGTTGCTTGTCTTATTGTCTTATTAGACCTCCAAAAAAAATCCAAAATTATTATGTTTCTTTGTTACCGAATTTATTTTTGCTTAAAATCGTTGAATGAGTTTTGGTGATAAATACATTTTATAAAAAAAAAAACTTATTTCACGACAAAAAATAAAGGCTCTCTTGGACTATGATAAATATAAGGAACTGAATTAGACAGATTAGATGGGAAAATTATAACCACAGAGCACGCTGTCATTTTTAAAGCTACCCACTGCAAACAAACGATTACCTTTTTGAGATATCATGGGATCCCATTCGAACTCAACCGTGACAACAAGTAAGAGTAACAAAAGGAGAAATTGAAATGCTAGTGATTTTAGCCACAATAATTTACACTATTTTAATATACATTTTTTTTTTAAATTAATGTAAGTTTGCGGTATATATTTTATCAAAGTCTAGTTAACACTACACTACAAACAACAAACATTACACTATGTAATTCTACAATTTTCTGCGATAAAGGAATTAAATTGGCAGAAAAAAAACACATAAATATGGATAGGCTCTATAATCTAAAAACTTTGCTTTTCTTCCTCGGAGAAATTAAAAAAAAACAGGAATAATCAAATTGTCAAGTGACAGTTTGTTATTATTTTTCTTGGTATATTCATTACCAGAATAAGAGTTTTATAAATTCTCTAAATGATTTATTTATTACTATAAAAGTCATTAACTATGGAAGAATATCCAACATTAGTGGCTTATAAGCCTTTGAAAAGTGAATTTCACCATTTAAGGGAAATTCAGTTAGCATCCGAAACAGTAAATTTCGACAAATATAAATATATTTTTTATAATTTTTAATCTATCAATTAATGCGAAAATGCTTTTTCAGTTTACTATAGGCAGGGGTTTGAATAACATGGCAGTAATACCTTTCATAGCTATTTCGAGAAATCATTGTACCTTTAAAAAACACGAAAGCAATTGGATTTTGGAAGATAACAGCACATTTGGAATAGTTGTAAATGGGAATAAATTAGGGAAGGGCAACAAGAGAATTATAGACCATGAAGACGTTATAGAATTAGATCAATCTCAAGAGTTTATTTATAAATTTAATTGTGAAGACAGTGTCTTTTTACCCTCATCAAGAAAACGAATTAAGTTGGAAGAGTGTTCTCCAAATAATAACCTGCTAAGCAATGTAAAAATCAAATTTGAAGAATCACAAGATTATGAACAGAAACATATTGATGATAAAATTGTAAATGCAAAGCAAATGAAATCTACAATCTTGATGTTAAAAGAGCAATTAGAAACTGACATGCAGAGAAAAATTAGTTTACTTGAAAGTGAATTTACATGTCAGATAGAAAACTTAAAAGGTGAGAAAGATGAAATAGAAAAGCAAAAAGCCCATCTGATTGAAAAGAAACATGTACAATTATCTGCAATGAAAAATGGCATTAATGAAAAATTATCCGAGTTAAAGGTATTTATTCTATTTTACTATTTGTACTATAAAAATTGCTATATTTCAAATAATAAAGTGATATAAAATTAATTGATTACGATTTATTTCTAAATATTATTTATTTGTAATTAAAAAAAAATTGTTACAGGAACAAATCGAAATGCACAATGAAACCGAAACAAATCTTCTATTGGAAAATAGTTTACTTAAAAAAAAACTGGAAAAAGAAAGAAAAGATTTCCTGTCTGAACTCAATAGAGAAACATCGTCCAAACAGGAGATGTTAGAGAGGTTGACGGTGAAAATAAAAGAACAAGAAGAAGTGAGAAACAAAGCAAAACAGGAATTTGAAAAGTTATTGAGTAAAGAAACAGAGGCATTAAGACTTGCTAAAGATAAGGTATTTTATTATACACTTTTAATAAATATATATAAAGTTAGCAACTATTATATTTTAATTAAAGAATTTTATGTAAATATAATAAATAATAATTACATAAACTTAAAATTAATATAACATCAAATTCCCATTTTTTGCTGAGTGTATATTATAAAATACTTAAAAGAGTATATCTTATTTATTATTTTAAATTTAATAGGAATTATATGAGCTAGCGGAACAAAAAACCCAAAAGGAGTTACAACTTGTGGCCGAACTAAACAGCATGAAGAAGTCACTAGAGACTCAAGTAGAAAGCACAGAGAAGCAAAAGAATGATGCACTGCAACAACTTAATGATCAGATGGAACAGATGAAGAAGTTGAAAGATGAGGATAACATCAAAATGGAACAATTGGTAATACATTTTGATAGTTTGGTTTTTTGTGTTAGTTAATCTTTTATAAAAAAGTTTTTTATCAATATTCTCATTATTTGTAACTATAGTAATGTAAAATATACATTTCGTTTATCTTAAATATTTTTTTTATTTAAGATACATGAGAGAGAGGAAATCCAAAAGCGATTAAATGAAGCTCAACACAATGCAGAGGTCTCTATTGAGAAACTCAGGGTAGGGTTACTAAATATTTTATTGAATTATGTCGATTTTCATTTATGTTAGTTATATATGTAATTTAATTGTTGCCACAGACAAGAGTGACAAAGAGAGAAATAGAGCTGGCAGCACTTGCAGCTGAGAGAATACAAAAACAAGCGGATCAATCTTCGAAAGTTATAAATTCATTACAAGAACAGTTAGAGAGAGTATGTGTATTAATATTTTATATTTATAAGCTTTGATAAATGACGTTTGCAAAAGCTCTATGTATCTTAAAAATCTTGATTTTTATATTATTCTATCTTATTCTATCACAAAATAGTTTTTATTATTACTGTATGCATGCCTGTCTCTTTTCGATACTATAACAGTCACATCCCACTCTTTTGATATAGTTCACAATGATCTTCTGTTTTGGTTGTTTGAATCTTAAAAATATCATGATATGAAAACATAACATCTTTTAATGTCCTTACCACTTCCACTGAGTCTGATTGCTATAATTAATATAATGTTCTTCCTTATGTACTTCAAAAGTGTTTAATAAATTTTAAAATAAATATATAAAAAATTTCAGGTTCGTAATAAACTCCACAGTGTAGAAAATGAAAATAAAAAGCTTCTAGAACATACACCTGAGACACAAGGTGAAGGGTCTTCAAAGGGCCCAGTCGCAGTATTTGGTGAAATAATGGAGAGTGAACTGCAGTGCAGTATATGTGCAGAGTTGTTTGTATCTGCCACCACTCTTAACTGTTCTCATACATTCTGCAAGTATTGCATTACTAAGTGGAAGAAAAAGAAGAAAGAGTGCCCCATGTGCAGGTAGGAATTAAATTCCAGGGTGATTGAGACATTGATATATAGGATTATAAGATGTCCCAGCATTTCGAGAGAAAGTACTAGTAAATTAATATAGATGGAACTTTTTACTCACAGAAAACTTTATTTTTGTTTAAAAGACAATTTTAACCGCAAATAAACTGTATTTGTTTTTTAATATATTTTATTAACCGGGGATCTTTTTTTCTTTTTTTTTTTATTTATTCGAAAATATCTGCAATCAGTGCGTCACTTTTAGCAAATTTGTGGAAGGGCTTTGTTATGAAGAGTGTGTCCTCCAGTGAGAACATCTACTCATATTTTTCTACAGGATATCTTTCCTTTTGAGACGTTTTACATAGCTACGTATTGTTAGCTGCTGTGCTAGTTCGTTAGGATGGACTTCTAGTCTGTCCCTGTATCTCTCTGTGACTTTGCCTATTTCCTCCTTTACTGTAGGCATATTCAGGTTATGATGAAATTCTGCATTGGTGACATACCAAGGAACACCACTGATTGTTCGAAAGATTATGTTTTCCATTCTTTGCATGCGTGTGATGTTGGCGTTACTTGCACTACCCCACAGTTGAAGGCCGTACATCCATACAGGTTTAAGCATGGATTTGTATATAAGCAGTTTGTTATCTATGGATACTGTTCCGTCCTAGTAGCCAGAGTAGACACTTGTATTTGATATTCAGCTGATCTCTTTTCTTCCGAATGTGTTAATTCCATGTCATTCGCCGATTTAGATCCAGACCCAGGTATCGGACACTGTGCGAAAGAGGAAAAGTTGTATTCTCGAGGTTCACTGGAGGGCAGTTTTACGTAGTGTAAAAGTTATATGTGTCGATTTTGTTCCACTAGTCTTAATTCTCCAGTTTTGAAGCCATTCTGTTGTTTTGTCAAGCCCTTCTTGCAAGATCTTTGTTGCCGTTATAGAATTTTTATGACTAGCTAAAATGGCGGTATCATCGGCGTAAGTTGCAATCGTAGTGGCATTTGAGCTAGGAATATCAGATGTGAAGATAGTGTAGAGAACAGGGCCAAGCATCGATCCTTGAGGTACACCAGCTTGAATTGCCATGAACTTTGATGTTGATTCCCCCTCCTGGACTTGAAACAGTCGTTCTGTTAGATAAGACTTGAATATTAGGTAGTAGCTATGTGGTACAGGACTTGATTTTACAAAGAAGCCATTGTGCCAGACTTTGTCAAAGGCCTGCTGTACATCTAAAAATACCGCTGAACAGTATTCTTTTTCTTCAAGCGTATTTCTAATTCTGTCATAGACTCTATGAACCTGTTCCACCGTGGAACTGTCTGTCGAAACCCGAATTGGTGTGTTGGTATAGAGCAATTTTCTCTAAGTATAGGAAGTAACCGCCTCAGGAGTAGCTTCTCAAATATTTTGGATAGTATCGGAAGCAGACTGATAGGCCTATATGAGCTCACTTCGTGTGAGGGTTTGCCGTCTTTTAATACCATTATTATTTGAGATACTTTCTAAGTGTTGGACCCTGAGGATGGCATTGTATAAGTTAGTTAGATAGACTATGGCTTTCCTGGGAAGATGTTTAATGATTTCTTTGGTGAAGAGGTCGTAACCTGGCGCGTTTTTATCTTTGAGGTCCGTTGCGACTCTCCAAACTTCTCGTACAGTAACTGTTTTCGGTGGTAGATCCATTTGGAGGTCTTGGTTGAGAATTGTTTCCACATGCTCATCAAATACTAAATTGTTAGTAACGTTTGGATGAAATACTTTGGCTAGATATTCAACGAATTCATTAGCTTTCTCTAATGGTGTTCTCGCCCAGCCGTCAGGGTGTTTCAAAGGAGGTTTTGTGGCTTGTGGCCTATCATAGTATTTGGTAATTTTCCATAGGGAATAGCTTGTCGCTGGTGTTGCAGTAAGGTTTTCCATCTTTTTCTGCAGTGACTTTTCATGCCACTCTATTAATATATCTTTAAGATCTTTTGCAGCTCTATTGAGATTAGTCTTATCTTCAGGAATCCGGCTTTGGTGCCTCTTTTCCTCTTTTCCAAGACAGCCGCTTTAATATACAGTGGGTAGTTATTATACATATTATCATGAATGATTTGGACTTCAGGGGTGTTAGACCAGCATGCTTGTTATATTAGAGTCGTTATAAATTCACATCATCAGCTGTTTTAAGGGCCATTTTCCTGTTGATAGACTCTTCTATAAATTCCTTGAAGGCATTCCAGTCAGTATATTTGTTGCACAGCCTCAGTGGGTCTGATACCTCTATGATGTTTGTACTAACAGTCAGGAGCACTGGGGTATGATCGGAAGAGCTATCGTAGCAAGACTCAGGTTTTAAATATAGTTTAGAAACGCCTTTGGTAATAAAAAAGTCTATTAGATCTGGTAGTCTACTTTTCGGCCAGTTTGTAGGTTCCCCAGACGAATCAGTGTGTAAGTTGTTATGATCGACACTCAGTTTCAGTTGTCTGCCTCGAGTGCTAGTAAGTCTTGAACCCCAAGACGTATTTTTGGCGTTCCAATCACCCCCCGCAATGAGACGATATCCAAGGGTACTAAAGAACTCGGAGTACATGGATTCCGTAATCGTGTGTTTAGGAGGGCAATACACCGCAGCGACATTAATTGATCCTGTGGAGTCTTGTACAACAATTGTGGTTGTTTGGATGTGGTCAGCCTCATAATTTGGCATGTGATAGTGTTTAATAACTTTTCTTATTATTATATCTGTGCCTGCATGACTTGTGCCGTCAGGATGGCATGTGACGTAACATTGGTGATCCGAGAATTGCACTAATGATGTAGACTTACAGTGTGCCTTAGATATAAGTATTATATAAAGTTTATATTGGGCCATAAGCAGTTCTACTTCATGTTTCTTTGAGGTCAAGCCATTGATGTTCCAGGTTGCTAATCTTATCGAGGTCATTTTGCCAATTTGTCAATGAGTTGAGCTATGAGTCCCATAATACTGCCCATTTTTTGGAGGATGATATCAAAGTTCTCAGTTGGTTTTATGAGGATTTGTTCTAGGGTTTGACTTGTTTGCCCTGGGATGTAGGTGTTACGAGGGTCGCTTTGGGTGGGACCATTTATTGGGGTTTGTTTTAAAATATCTGCATACGATATTGGTAGACCTTGTCTTTTGGATTCTGTGTTTTCCTTGCTTTGGGAATCCTTTGGTGTTATCTTTCTCACTGTTTTGGATGTTGAGTTTTTTGTTTCCGAGCAAGTATCTCTTTATATATTTCACATCCTTTATAATTCGCAGTGTGAGATCCATTGCATAACGCGCATATAGCTGGTGTAGTGCGGTCACGTTTTGAGCATTCTGATGTTTTATGAGATTGGCCACATTTTACACATCTATACGGTCTCATACAGTAGTTTTTTGTGTGGCCATATTGTTGGCATCTCTGACATTGGACTATTATCTTCCTTCGTCTTGGTTCTTCTATTATTACGCTTTGATGATATATAAATTTCAAATCTTTAACTGCTTTATTGTTGGGGCCAGCAATTAGATTAACACAGAATGTCAAGGTAGCTTTTTTTTCAGGGCCATACTTTACATTTATTATCTCATTGGTTACTTTATTACCTGTTGCTTATATTTCTTCTTTTATTTCATTCAAAGGGGTGGTCGGGTGAAGGTTTTTAATGACTATTCGAAAACATCTATTTCCTTTTATATTAAAAGTATGCCCTAAGTATTTTAGTTGTTTGTACTGGTAGACTGGCCGATAGATTCCTTTTTTTATTCCTGATAGTAGGCATTTTTTGCCATGGAGGCGGAATCAGTGGATCTACTGATGTTGAAGGCTTGTCTTTAGTTTTCTGCACTTCCGTATCAGTTTGTGTTGTTTGTGTTGTCCGGTCGATTGCGACTGTGATCTTGGCCTCTGTTCCAATAGGACTTCGCAACCTGCTTTAGCGCCCTCACACATCCACCTTTGCCGGACAGCCGGACATGGAGAGCCTCCCGGCTCGGCGAGAGTGGACGTTTCGGGTCCACTCTTCAGTGTCGTTGTCGGCCTTAGCTTGCTTCTTAGCACGCTGGGGGGCACGTTCCTCCGCCTCAGCAGCACCCTTCAGTTTTGCAAGCTCCTTTCGAGCCTTGCCGATCCCAACATATTTTCCCATTCTCGGGTGTCCCCGGCCTCTGGAGGCTGATGAAATCTTAGGCAGCGCGCGAGCGCCGCCTTCGGTATCCGTAGACTCAGTGGACTCGTTTGTGTCCCTTCGTCTTTTGCGACCGGTCTCACTGTCGCTGAGACGTCCTAAAGACAGGGGTGTTGGCAAGCGTTCCAGAACCACTCTCAGACTCTTTTCGGAACCCGAGTACATCACCAAGGTGCGTCCGTCACTCGAATCTTCGTTATCCTTCTCCTTTCCTCGACTATCACTGCCGCTTCCATGTCCTGTTTCCTTTTCGCCACCTTGGCTTAACTTTTCCCTTCCCTTTTCCCTGATTTTACCTTCTCGGCATTCCACGTCACTCTTTTCACTTCCACTCCTACTTCTACTTCTACTTCTATTTCTCCCCCCTCCCTCATGTTCGAAACGGTAGTTGCCACCCACGTATATATGTGGTAGAGTGGTCCCATTGGGACCACTGTGGGATTTCCTGCCTGAGGCAGGACCCACCCGTGGAGTCTTTTCACTAGTCGTCCTTTGCATGGCTTGTTTATCTCCTCGATACGTCGTGTGATAGTGTGTGGTGTGTAATGTTGTATAAAATGTGGTGTGTATAAGTGTATGTAGAGTTTGCGGTGGCCTCCGTCGCCCCTTACGACCCCCGGGCCCGAGGGGGGGCGCAATTCTACTCTGCCGGCGCCCCACGGCGGATGTGGCGTAACCATGGGAATTTTTGTATATATATAACGAGTTACAGTTTACCTACCTGCCAAATTTCATTTTTATTGGCTCAATAGTTTTCGAGATTTCGTGATAAGTGTTGATGTAAAATATAGGACATATAGGTGTGATATAATATATAGGACATATAAAACTCTCGTGTCACAGCGATGTTACCCAACGACATGACCTTGTCATGAAATTTTTTGTATATATTTAGTATTTCTGAGAATAGGTCGTAAAATTTTAAACCCCTAAGTAATAAAATGGTCCATTTAATTCTTTAGATATTTTGTCATTTCTTTTTAAGATTCGACATTAAAAATACATCCAACCCTAAATTGACACCACTGACCCCATTCTTTTAATAGCGATATAGAAGAATAATTAATAAATTGTTTCTTTTAGGGCACCCATCGCATCAGAATGTAAAAGTCTAGTACTAGATTCTTTTATAGAGAAGATGTTATTGAATCTGTCCGAGGAGATGAAACAAAAGAGAAGAGATTTACTCAAAAGTCGGAATGGTATGTAATTTCTAATAGCGTGCAAGGCAGCTTCATGATGTTGTGTTAATATTTTATTTAAAACATTATTTTTGCATATTTTAAGTACGGGGAGAAATTATATACTAATCAATAATAATTACATAATGTACAGTACAATAGTACTTTTATTGTATATTTATACATCGTTATGAATATATATTATTCATAACTATTTTCATATTATATTATAATTTTCTTTATAATTGTTATTGCTAGTTTTATGAAGCTGTGTTGTCCGCAGAGCTTGAGTGTGAACTGGAGCGGCAAGAAAGCATGAAAAGAGACCGGTATGATTGATTTTTACACTTTATTCGTTTTAACATTCATTCTTTATGTTTTGCTTATTATTATTATTATTTAAATAACTATGGCAATATACTTGTGCTAATCCAAGGTCATGCAAATGATATTTATAGTAACTTATACCAGTTATATACTAGTGTCAGTATAAATATATTTGTTTCACAGAAGAAGAGAATGGCTTGACTCTGAAGAAGACAGCGACTTCCTCGAGGAAGAGGAGGAGGGGGACTACGAGGACGAGTGAGTTATATTTGTTTAGTTTCATGAAGTTTCTATAATATTCAATTAGTTTCTAGAATAACATGGAAAGGCAGTTATAATTTATTAAGTTCTTACATTAATATCGTTGATCTCAGTACGTACTGCTCCGGTAAAAAGAAATAAATGCCTTTAGTATTGTATTCTCTTTTATGCTATTTGTAGGTATTATTATTTATGTATGTTGCAGACCCTCAGACTACCTCGACTACGACGATATCTTTTCCAACAGTGGATCTGACTCGGACTACAACATTATTAATATAATAGGTGACTAATATACTATGAAATAATATATATTCATATTTATCTTTTACTAATTTAACACGGACACACACGCATTTACACACGCGTTGTTGCGTGTGTAAATATAGTACATAATTGACTACGCTCATAGAATGCTTGATTTTCTTTATGTACTAGTATGCCCTGGACAAGTGAGCCGTCAAGCCCTCGTGAGGTTTTTATTAAATTTAAATGTTATACAATTTTAATAATAAAATACTTTTTATGCGACCTGTTTTTATTTCGAGGTTATTACCAATATATTGCGTAATTAATGTTTTATTTACTTTAAAAATCAGTATATCTACATTTAGTACGTCTCGTCTTCTTCAGAGTCATCCGAGTCTCTTCTGTGAAACGAACGCTAGAATAGATCCATTATAAAAAATTTAAATATTAAAGCAATTGCATTTTGCAATTTTAAAGTGTTTTTCTTTTTTCCATTCCCAAATTATAGATTGGTAGTTCCGGGAAGTCTCTAGGCACATCTTGGATGAACATGAGGCGCCCGCGGCTGTAGGGAGATTGTAACATCCAGCGGAGGTCAAGGTCTTCGTACAGAAGTTATACAAAGCGCTGTAGCGCTTTTGGGCGCCTGGTTATGCGCATAGACTATAGTCTATGTTTATAGAATTATACTATTGTACATAGATAAAAAACTAAATGTTATTATTTACTAAATGTTTAAAAAATATCTGGACAATGTGATTTATTGTATGTCAGAGTATTTTTTTGATAATATTCTAACAATTAAAATGTGTCATTAATAAAAAGTTGTTATTGTAGTTGTGAATGTCATCTGTTCCAATAATTTTTACTTGATTTCAGAATTTATTTATTTTGCCTAAACGATATCAAACACTTTATACTTATTTTTTTTGGGTTTACTTTAACTATGAAAGTATAATGTACCGTAATATTAAAAATGATAATATAATAAGTAGTGTTAAAACGTATTAAAACCTCTCGTGGAGTGAACAAAATTTTTTTTTTAGAATATAAAATAAGCATTAAAAATCTCCATTAATTCTGACTATTTTTTAGGTATGTGGTTGAGATATTTTTTTGTAGATGTGACATCTTGGCTCTCTTAATGTTCTTCAACCTACCGGTCAACTGAATATTTAATATACAGCAGTTTCTTTGGGGTTACTCAGCTATAATTAATGTCTCTTCATTTATTGTATAATATATAACTATATTCAAATTATCCTAACGATAATGGTTTATCATACAAATTAATGCCAATATTCTAATGTATGTATTTCAAAAAGGTGTTTGATATTGTGTAAGATTAAGTTTTATGAATTAATAGTTGGTAAATAATAAATAATATTAAAACAGTGTATAATATATCTCTAAATAGTTTGTTTTCATTTCATTTATACTTCAGAAACTCAAAGACCAGATTATATCTTGCTTGAGTTTAGGTCGTTCTTGGTTTTAAACTAATACATCCAAGTAGTTTAAGAAATATTCAAAAATAAATACAAAACAAATTTGAAACAACATTTTATTAAAACTACATATGATGTAACATGATTTAATGAAAATTTAAAATAATATCCAGATTATGTTGAAAAAACTGTAATTTATTTAAAATATTTTTATAATTATAGAAATCTGATACTAATTGAAGAATTAAAATTTTTAATAGTATTCAAGTAATTTAAAAGCTGAATTATATGTTTATACAATTAATTTTATATTATCTAAGCACATTCACACAAACTATTTTTAAACAGCCATTATAAATTGCTTACAAACAGTAAAACGCAATATGAATAATAATTATACTATGGTAAAGCATGAAACTACACCATAATTTTTATAGAAAGCCATTTCAAATGAGGATCTGAATGTTAAGTAATCCATTACACTCACAAAATACCAAACACTAAGATATATTTCCTTATTAAGTATAATAAATAATTTTTTACATATTTAATGACAAATATGTAACAAATTAACTATTTTGAAACAATCCATAACAAAATATCAAATAATTTTACTTAAAATTTAATTATAATAAATTTACTACATTACTTTACGAAACATTTAAAATGTTTGTTAATTAATAAACTTTGCTCATAAAATACCAAGGTTCTGTTTACTTTAGTGTGCAATACACACACACACACACACATATATTTCCTCTTACTTTTATCACTAAACACACAAAGATATAAGGTGATAGCACAACTTCAACAAGTTAATTTAATATCCACAAGTAATATAATTCATTAAAATGCACAATGTAATAAAATGTTAATATATTTTTTTCTAACTACACAAAATGCAGCTTTGTTGGTCCGGTGATTATTTAAAGAATATATTATATAATAGAACAACATGTAATATTTTATTTTGTGCTAATTCATAATAAATAATATTGAATAAACTATTTCAAACTCTTTAAATATTACAGCAATAAGATATGCAAAGGCATTACATTTGTCCTCATTATTCATGATAATAAAACTTTACTTTAACTATTATGGTTATTATTTGTAATTTTAACACACTATACATTTAGCTAAGCAACATCCATTCTTTACATACTTTATATCTCACCTTTATTTATATTAGCTACAATTTTACTAATTCATAATTAATCATTCTTCTTATCAGCTGTTTCTTGTCCCTCGGTGATGGCAAGGCTACCATTTCCATCACTTAGTTTTTTCTGTTCTTCCATTTCTCCTGAGAAACCAAACTCATTGACTCTCTTGTGGTCTACTTTGTAGATCCAACGCTGATACAAAAATATAAAGAATACAATATCTGAAAGAAAAATTTGTTATAGTCATTATTTGTTAAAAATTATATAAAAATAATTGATTCCATATACACACCATCTCTGAAGCAACCCAAACGATACATTGTAGGCATTTTGATTACAAATGCAAAGATGTCATCAATAAATGTATTCAGGAACTTGTATGTCATCATGCGCCATGGCAAATGGGCTACTGACTTTAATTTGTAATTAATAAATAACTGAGGAGTCATCATAATGAATCCAAAGGTCAATAAATATCCATACATCATGTTAAGAATAAATGAATACCATCCCTTGTGCTCTAAGTACAGTAAAGAATACACCCCATACCCAATAAGCAGGGGGAAGCATCCCCAGCTCAGATATCTGAAAGCTAGTATATCATACTGCCTTGTACTTGACTCAACATAAGACCCTTTATCCTTGAATGTCAGTTTTGGAAATCCAAGTATTCTGTCCTCTCTGTTTAACTTAACATCCATTACCTTATTTATTTTCCATATCTCAATTAGGAGACCAATAAAGCATGAAATTCGCACCATAACATTTGTCTCATTATCTAATACATACAAGAGTACTACAGTTGATTGGAAAACATTGAAAAATACAGATCTGACAGATAAACCCTCAAGAGACTGTCTGTTATTCCAAAACTGAATGTCATTTTTGAAAGCAAGCAACTCAAATACTGAGTGAAGAATTGAGACAGAAATTGTCAAGCCCAGTAAATATGGTGATGTGTCTAGTAATAATTCTTTAACAGTATCTTGCTCCTCGTCTTGTTCTTCAGCTCCTAAAGCTGAAAACATGTTTAATTTGTCTCTCATAGCCTGAGCTGTATACAATTGCCATTTGAAGAGACTAAGAGGTTGGAATGTAAGTTGCAACTGGAGATTTGTAGTACTTTTATTTAAAGGGATATAATCTCTCATCATGTTCCAATAGTCATTCAAAAATACTGCAGGTTTATATTCTTTGCCATCAGGTAAGAAATAAATAAACTCATCAAGTGGAGGTGGAACACTACCCTGCATCCAGTTAGTTTGATCTGTCACCAGATTAATTGTAAGGTTGGGATGCCAGTGTGACACAATCTCCTCTTTCATTGTTTCAGCTTTTTTTATTTCTTCCTCAGACTTTTCAGTTTGACCAGTTAGCAGGTTATGAGTCTTCAGGTACTTTAATTTTTTGTATTTATTAACCATTTTCTTGCCATAGGTCATAAAGGGTCCAGCATAACTAATCTTGTCATTTGGGTCGGGAGACTTTCCCACTGGTACAACATATACATGGAGGTAAATGGATCCATTGTTTTTTAATACTTCTGGTGCTACAATGTCTGCGACATGAGTAAATGTACCATCATCATTTGGACCACCATTCCAATCTCCATAAATTAATCCAGGCAATTTCCATATTAATTTGGCATCTTCAAAATTATGTAAAAATTCTTTCTCTGACAAATATGAATACATATCTACAACTGTTCCATTTGAAAACATATTTACCGCAGGTGTCCGAACCACTCCTGAAGGACTGCTTATCTCGGTCTTAGGTGGTGAAGACTGCCGGAACATTGATGTAATAAAATAAACGACTAAAGCTCTTATAATCAAGGATTTTGTAATTGCAAAAAATGACTCCATTCTTGAAGGTTGCATTCTTTGTCGCTGCTCGTCAATTTGTGCATTAACCTAAAAATGTTATAGCAATTAAAAAAATAATTTAAGTCATAAAAAATGTCGCCCTTGACCCAATGAAATAAACGTAGTTGCTTTTAAAAATTATGCGTATTAATTGTGTATTGAAATAATATCAAAAAATTTAAATCTCATTATTATTTCTCACTTACATCGACATTTTCATTGGATGTCTCAATTTGTCCAGCAGCGGTATCACTGGGAATTAACTTATCAGATGTATCACCAGAAGAATGATCTTCGTTTGCCATCTTTAAAACTTAATTTGTTGGATAATTCAATCCAGATACAAGAGAATATATCAAAATAACTTCAATAAAAACCTCTAATCACAACGGATTTTCTATTTTACTGCAATAAAATATAGATTTCCAGCAGCATCATGGACGACTCATGACAATTTAGTAGACAATCTTTATATAAATGATTCTAGCTCTGACATCTGGGTGAGTAGCGTTATTTTTAATCAGCCATATAGATTGTACTAAGTGATAATGAAAAGAAGATTTGTTAAAACTTGTTACTCATAGTTATTTAAATATAATTTTAAAATAAAACTTAACTCAAGAGGTAGTAATGGTTTTATGCTTTAAAGGTGAACAGGGTGCCATTAATTTCAGAACGAATACTGATTTTGATGTTGTAGTATTTAAAAAATACAACGAAACGAATACGAACGAATGATGGGATAACTGTCCCGGCTAAACTAAAAATTTCATGAGCTCAATTTATGCAAAAATTATAGGGAGTTGCAGTACAGTTGAAAAAATATTTTCAACCTGAAGATCCATTGGGGTGTTTTAAAAAAAACTCTCATGAATCTAGAAAATTTAATTGTAATATCAATAAAGTAACGAAGTTCTCAAACAGATAATAACCCCATGACATCGTATCTTATATAATACAATTAAGACTGCTGAACTTGTATGTTTATACCAAAAATATGCTTATGGCGGGTGCCAATTTTATAAAACCTAATATCCTCTAAGTATTTTTACTAATTATACACTGCTATAATATATTGCGGCTTCCGTCTTTAAAAGAAAATATTGATTATGTTTAGAAATCAAATCTAGGGCTTTCAGAAAAATAAAGTTTTAAGATACAAGTAATCATTCACTACTATATTATACCTGTACATGCTAAGCATCGTGAGTTGTTTAAATGTCGTTAAAAAATTAAATGTAGTCTTGGTAATAGCAAATACGATTTCTGTTTTAAGGGATATGAATCCTGAAATGAGTCATGGCCAACAGCTTCATTCATATAGAATAGGGAAGATCAACCTTTTTGATTAATGGGCCGCATTCAGCTTACTTTTTTTATAGAGGGCCGCATGATAAAAAAAAATATAGTAAAATTCGAAATTTATGAGTCAGTACGACAAGACGATGGGTTTAAATACCTTAAAGTTATACAAATTTGATTTGGAAAATGATAAATTAAAATTTAATGCTTCGCGGGCCGCAAAAATATACTTCGAGGGCCGCAACGGCCCGCGGGCCGCGGATTGCTCATCCTTGATATAGAAGAACCCGAAATATGCTACGAGAATAAGTTTGAAAGTTTGCGGCCTGACCATTACAACAAAATAAAATATTTTTATATCGATGCATTCTCCATCTACAATTTTTTGCACATGCACATTTCATTTTTTATATCAATCTCTCAAAAAACTGTTTACTTTTAAGACCTTACAGAACGAAACTGACAATTCGAAAACATAACCTACTCTTGAGAAGGAACGTCCAGAATATCTAGCCGGTCTTACACTTGACCGGCCTTTTTACCGGATCGCCTAGGATCTGTATTTGAATCAATTAGGCCCCTAAAGTAGTAGTATTAATTAGCACTATATATTTACTATCGCTTCGACCTTTACAGAACCCATATTCACAGTGACTTATTTAGGATTCTTCCAGATAACCTGTCCCTTTTATACCTCGTGTTTTCCTTCTGCAATAAACTCAAACCATTGATGCAATTAACTAATAGTTTGATAATTTCCTATGAATTGTTCCAATTTCAATAATGTCGTTTAGAGGATGATAAAAGTTCCACATGGAACCCTCGTTGGCAAGTTTTGAAATAAAAACAAAAATTGATAGTTCTTATTTTGTCAAGAATGTTAATTTTTTGTTATTGTAAGTTTAACATTAAAACGTGTACTAACGTTTTAAATATTGTCTATAGCTTGCCCAACTCTGAAATAACGTCGATGCCTACTGTTTCCAAATCGGGATCGCCATATTAAATTCATAATTTCAACTATTAAATTCAAACAAGGTCAGTGCTGATTAGTGAAGTCAATTAAAAAATAATTTGCAGTTTTCCATGATCCTCTCATAACCTGTGTTCCAACCATATTAATCATATAAAAATGTCTATAAGCGACGGTGAACTAATTGATCACCGTCGCGAATATTGAATTTTTATCTTAGGGTATAAATTTCTATTTAAACATTTCAATCTACTACAAGGAGGACGATAAAGGAGCTTCGCTCGTTACTTATTTATTTTATCTTCATTACTGGTACAAAATAGCTACTGCTTTAGAGTACTATAAGAATACTACTTAATTATCATTGTTATGGTAATCTAACTTATAACTAACAAATTAATTTAAATATTTTCATATAAACCTCTTAATTTTTTTTTTATATATTATTTTGATGCTATTATTATCATAACCATGTGGTTTACAAACAAAGTGATTTATTCTAAACACTATACTAAAAAAATAGAAAAAATAAGTTTCTAATTGAATTACTGAAGTGTATAATAATGGTATGGTGCATACTATCACTGTAAAACAAGGCTATAGCAAACAGATGCAAGATAAACACCTATTACAATTATCCATTTATTTCAAACACAAATTGAAAGATTCGACAGTTTATCGGACACAAAACTCAATCAGTAATTGTGAAAGTGACCGTTATAAAGTTAGTTTTGACAACATTAAACAAAACATAAAAAAAAAACGTTACTAATAGCAATCCACATCATAAAGTTTCTCCTAGAATCTACACACATAACTCAGATTCTATAGCACATACAGCTGGAACGTCCCTCACTGGATCCATCACAGAGATTTAGTTACCTACCGTCCAAAGTTAACTTATTTCTGCAATTATTCTCTAGCAATGTAGATGGTTGCATGATTTTCTCCCTATAAATAATTAAAAAGGCCGTAACACTATGTCTTGTGCTTGAAAACAAACCATTTTAAATAGGTTTTTAATTATAAGCTTGCCGCTAGCATTCATCATCTTCCATTGTTCCAGGCGACCCTTTGTACATCCTGACAGAGCAAGATATAATTTTTACAAGCACAAGAACCCTAGCCCTAATGATAACAGTACACTTGAACAGGACTTTTTTACATTACAATAAATGCTAACATTGAATTGCATAGTACGGTAAACATAAAAAAGATATTTCTAATATAATTGCATTAAATGAAATTATTTAGAATAAGAGTCTTACTATTCCTAAAACAATAAGATTAAAATACGTTTATTTCATTAGTAATTTCGTATATTAACTACTGGAAAGAAATGCCCTAGCCGTCGGCTAAATAAGCTCAATTGAAGTGAACTGTTACCATTTATAACCTTTATTACTAAACTACATTAATCTTGCATCTCTTCGGGCAGATCGTGGGGGTTGATAATGCCTGGTACAGCTAACTGGACCCTTCTCTTCTCCTCCTGTGCCTTGCTGAGAGCAAACAGCCGCTCTTCTAAATATAAATCGCTATCGTCTTCGCCCGTGTACTCCTGAAATATTTATTGATTTATTTGTATTGTGTTGTCATAACAACAAATTTGTATAAAAATATACTTCTACTTTTTTATTTGAATGTTCGCTGTTTAAAAAAAAAACGACATTTTTATTATAATATAGAACCTGTATTTGAAATTGACTTTTAAACATATTTAGCCATGTATTTATTAAATTTTTTAAAGATATATAAAAAGAAAAATGCATCAATACGACTTGGTTCGAACCTCTGGGAAACCGTCCCGTCACTCTACAAATTGGGCTACCGTATCGCTCGGTTTTGCAATATAAAATCTGTTTTAAATTTTGTTTAAAAATTTGTAATTTCAAGAAGACCGAATACAGTAATTCTTACTTTACGAAAATGAAAAAAATAAATTTTTAATACATATGAATAGCTGATACTAACCCTAATTTGAACTAAGAAGTCTCTCAAATGATCTTTAAAGGCAGGAATGTCTTGATCCAAATTAAACAGCCCTTGAACTGTTATCTTCACTTGATTATCCGTCAGATGAGGGAAGGCTGTTTTAAGAAGACGGGCAACATATTCCTGTAACATTATTACACATCCCCAGTTACTGGAAAAGCATGTATTAGCCAATTATAAGAAACGAAAAATTGTATAATATATAATAACTACCTGTATATAAAGAATATTGTCTGGAGAAGCACCAAGAGGCACTGAGACTTTTCCAGTTTCCACTAAAGAAAATATGTGTGCCAAAATGGTAGCATGCATTGTGAGTCCTGCACCATGGGAAGTGTCTGTCACCACACTGAAAACATGCTCCAGGATATCACATAAATACGTCTGGTAGAAGCTTTGAGCGGCCTGGGGATGCAGCTCGACATTTTGTAACAATCGATACAAGATTTGGAGGCCAGTATCAGCCACATTTCTCATAGTGTGTTTAAATGCCCAAATAATGGAATCCAGTACTAATTTAAATTGTGCTGGAGGTATGCTTAGGAATGCTTTGAAACAATGTGTATTCACTGCCTGTAACAACAAAAAGAATTCAGTTCTGTGCTCTGGATACTCTTCAAAATCTTTATTGATCATTTCCAAAGTGCATTCAAAGACGGCATCAAATATCTTTGGTACTTCAGATGTTATGTGACCTCCAAGTTTATACACAATAGCCGCCATGCAGGATAGAACCTCTGGTTCTCTTGCATCAGGCACTGCAGTTCTTTGGTAATCCAATAAAACAGCATCAAGTAATGGAGGAATAAAATTCTCTAATACCATACTGTTATCTGTGGAACGGGAAACCCAACTTGCTATTAATTTTAGAGTTTCTTTCTTAATTATCCTCATATTTTTTATAAGAGGCTGCTTTGTCACTATCACTCCATTTAGAGAAATAGCTTGACTGATATTTTCCGACATTACCTTATAAACATTCAACATATCTAGGTATATTCGGCCAAGTTGGACAACATAAGGATGGCCTAACGCACGACAAGCTCGGCCATTTGTTTTCAGTATACTTACAAGTTGTTTTACAGCTTCTGGATCTTTTAAAATATCAACATTGTGGGAAGCCTGTGATATTATATCATCCCATACCTGATTGGGGAGTAGCATATATTTCTCAATAAGTTGTTCTTGTGCAACCTGATCTACTTGAGCACTTATCATGTATCCAACTGCCTCATAAAAGGTATGTACTTGTAGTGTTTGCAAGTCACAGATGATAGAACTGATTGTACTTAATATTTCCTCAATGAAAGGACAAGCTTCTCCCACCTGTGTGGTTACAAAATGACGGCGACATTTTAAAGCAATCTTTATAAATGTGTCACAGGCCATATCTTGAACTCCATCATGGGTTTCGTGCATAAATTCGAAAAGTTTATTAACAACAGTTTTTAAGAACTTCCAATGAGCTCTCAGGAAACGTGGATACTGACCAACCACATACATAATGTTACTAGCTATAATAGCCTTATTATCTTTTCCTTTCTTTTGCTCACACAATCCAAGTAACTCTTTAATAACAATGACTAAAAATCGCTTCTCATCTTCTTCCATTAATGCACCTGATATTGAACCAATTGCCCAGCAAAGTGTGTTAAGATTTTTCCATGACCATTCAGCCCCATTCACTTGATTTTGAAGTTTCTCAGTCATAATCCTTTCAGTATCTTGATAATCCAAATGTGTTAGATATACTAATGTTTCTCTCATATTTTTATACAAATTAATAGAGTCTGTATCCTTCATAAATTCGCGAACAACTTCACCATTTTCATTTTCAACAACTAAAACCTCTTCCGGTTTTGCCATTCTAGAGATCATGATGTAACGTACTCCACTCAGCACATCAGCATATAATGCTTTTCGTCCAACATTTTTGCCTAAACTATAAAAGCCTACCGAATGGGAACACGGTGTAATTTTATATAAATCCGCTGCTAATGCATTCCAAAACTCTAAACAAATTTTAAAAATCTCTACTTCTTCTACTTCAGATATTAATACAAGATATCGCAGAGCATTCATAAGAGTGTTAGTGAGGCCTTTTCGTTCAATTAACTGTCCATGCTCTTTTAAATAAGTACATAGAAATAGTGCAAGATTCTGAATGAACACTTGTTCCTGGTCTCGACCTGCTGCATAAGCCTCTCTAATATTGGTTGATAGTGGTAGCATTACTTCCAATTGCTCCATAGTTTGCACAAGCAGTGCAACAAACTGTTCTTCATAATTACTAACTGTAACACCAGCTATTTCAGTAAGGCAGCTAAGGGTAACATTACGAAACATGGGAACATTTAAAAACTTAAATATAAGAGTGCTTATTAGCTTCATTTCAAATATGTAACCAAGAGGAATCCAATTTAAAAATCTCAAAAGTGTATGAAGTGTTGCATCAACAAGAGGTGCATTTTGTGAATTCTCTAATACAAACTGACAGAGATTGAATATTTGGCTGAATTCAGAACACATAGTATCTTTAAGATGTTTAGCTTTTGTCTGGGTAAGCTGACCTGTGCTAAATACAAAAACTTCTTCGCTCAGAAGCTTCAGGATAACCATATTGTTTTGACACAGACTCTCATTAGTTTTAGAGGCTCCCACAATGTCACTAATAAATGTCTCCCAGTTATGGGGCCATTCTCTTTTTAATACTTGGATTAATATCATGTTTAATTTCTTTAAATAAACTTTATTACTCTCCATAGTAGCAGGATCTGATGAGTTCTTTATAATCAAACCCACTATGTATTTTTTAATACCTTCACACTGGTTTCTTGGTAAAACCTTCCACCTGGTTTGAATCACTTGTTCCAAAATTTGTAAGGCATAATATTTTGTTTCTTGGTTCTGTGAATACTCAAGTATGGTATCAACTCGGGTCCATGCATCTGGATGTTCTTTGAGTGCTGTTAAAATATCTTGTGCGACACGCTGTTGCTCTCCTACCGTTGAGTATAAACATCCAACGATATTATCGAGAAGTGTTATGTCCAATTTCTGGTTAAAGTCTAGAAGTTTAGAAGCTTGCTGCTCTAGAGTTGCCATTCTGACAGTTGACTTATTTAATGTTTATATTAATAATCTTAATTAAAACCAGGCACGTAGCTCTTTATTTTCATTCATTCCTCATCACATGCCACTCTGAAAGAAATTAAGACATAATTAGAAAGGTATAGGCTCTAACCTCTTGTAAGTATATAAACACATTAGACTTAACAACACGTAAATAAGATGTATCATCTAATTTTGCTAAATATGTCTAATATTTAGTTATAAAGAGCTTAGTTCTACAACAATACTTGCGTTCTTATGAATTAAAATATATATGTGCACACCCCGTACCACTAACAATGACAATTTCATAATAAAAGATAATGTTTTTAAAGTAATATCAATAACACTTATTCCTATTAATGAAATAATTCAAGCAATTGCTTTTACATACCCGAAAAAATGAAATGCGGCGCAATCGGTCAAATCCACTTCCATACACACTAGCCCGTTGTTTTCGTCGTTTTCGTGATGCTTGAAAAAGCTAGTGTACATGTCGTTATGTCTATGCTTCAAAAGGAGTCTGAAAGTAGAACAAATAATATGGATACCAAAAACAATATTTTATATTTAATGAGTATAATAAAAACTATTTTGTTGTTAGAGTGTAATACTTTTTAAATAATAGATAAATAAATCAGTTTTATCAATTTCATAAATTGCGTAGATGGAGAATATTTAATGTTAAATTGATATGCCGAAGTCTGTAACACAGAATAAAAAACACACAAAGTTTCTATAAAGTAGCTATTATGTGCTCTGTGATATTACATTTATTTTTCATATTATTTAAATATTTAAATTTAAAATGACCTTTCTATAATTTCTAAAGGATTATTCTTTCGCCATTTCAAATACTTATTTGTTTTATTAAAAAAATTTTAAATACATTTTTCGTGGCTTCTAATTTTAAAAAAAATTAAAAACTGTTTTCAAAGTACTCTAGTTTTATTGTTCAATCGTATGTTAAAAATACTGAAACAGGATTCAAAATTATCATTTAGCCAAAAATATTAATATAAATTACAATGAAGAGATCACGATACAATCAAGGCGCTATTTAGAACTGTCAAGATTTTGATCCTAAATGTTCATTCGTTTCGGAACTCTTTTAAGTACCTGAATGTAGGATACATGTAACAGCTTGGGCGAAACAAAGAAATGTCCAAATAAACCTCTCTCATATTATTTGAAATAGAATAGTTCGTTCCTCCGTGTGAAGTATGATTCCAATATGTCATATCTATGACTGTTATTCCAGTGTCAATGTCAGTATACAATTATGTCAAGGAAGTAAAATGGAGAATTGAATTTGATTATGTATTACTGAAAGTATAAACCTTAAGTATTAAATTCCATTTTTAGAAGATAATAAACGTTTCACTTTAATAAGGCAGTAATTTAAAACATTTTATTTCTGAATTTATCTTGATTTATTAAAAAGCATTTGAAAACAATATAATACATAAAGAAAAATAATTATAACAACCACGCAAATGCTAGCGCGAAAAAAATAGAATATATTCATATAAATATAATCAAGATGAACAGAAAAAGAAATGTTAATTTTATAAAACCTGACGATCCTCCTTTTTTAAAAATTCTTAAGAAGGAAGCTGGATATGACAATACCAACCATAAATTTGATAAACTTGAAAATAATGAAGAGGACTTTGTAGACGATGAAGATAGTGAGTTACCACAAGTGGTTGTACTTAAAAAAGGAGACTTAACTGCTGAGGAATATGATTTAGAAAAGGAGAGATTAAAAAAAGTAGAATTAGAAACGAAAGCTGATCTTACACAAAAGGTTGTTTTTAAAGCTAAAAATAAATCTAATTCTCCAGCAAACAAACAAAAAAGTGACAAAAAATCAAGTAAAAGTTTGAGAGAACAAAAGAGCAGTCAGCTTCTATCTTTTGCTGAAGATGATATTGAAGATTCAGATTAATTTTAAGCAACAAATAACTTTTCTTGTAAAAATTGTCATAATATCTAATTTTATAAAAAAATAAATAATGTTGTTAAGTACTACATTTTGATGATGAGATAACTTCTAATCCTTGACTGTTATTTTCACAGTGTAGCTTTATTTTGAAACCAATTTGTATATTTTTATAATATTATACTTTATATTAGGAAAACAAAAAAAATATTTTCAATAGTTAAAATAATCTTTATTTTTCATTATTCTCTTTCTTTACAAAATTGAAAATTAAAGTTAAATTGTATAAGAGTTGATTTCATTAAATTGAATTAAATTGCATTAATGAAAATTGTTTTTTAAATATTTTAATTTTTTTAATATATTGCCAATTTAAAATTTAAGCAATCAATGAAATCCAAACAATACAACTTCAATTAAAATGATAATGATATTGTCAACCTTCTTTAACACTTTGGATCTTTTTAGTCTTACTTCGGGAGCCATTTGAAACTGCTCCAGATTCATTTGCATAACTATGTACTATATCAGAACCATTTTCATGTTCAAGAAGTTTTCTAAGCAGAAATTTTCTCTCTTCTTTAACTATTTGTATATTTTCTTGTACTTTGGCAACTTCGTCACATAGAGCTGCATTTTCCTGAAAATATTATTTCCTATAGTAGATTTTTATAGCCAAGCCAAGCCACCCCCTTCTCAAATAAATTTTACTTACAATTATTAAACTTTTAACTTTCAGTTTCATATAATTATATTTATTTCTGTATCTTTTATTTTGATTTTCATTGTGTATATTATTCATAACTAAATTGGAAGCAGATTTCATTGGAGTATTTTAGTAGAGAAAATAAAATATGAGTAATTTGTATTTTAAAATTATAAGAAATAGTTATAAATGCAGCAAACCATCAATGCCTTAATTCACCTCAATAAATCTAACTAGGTGATGAATTTTATATTCTAAAACTTAGTTAAGCTATTTTTATAATTGTTTTTATATCTTGAGCTTTATAAATAGCGTCTTATATAACTCAAAATATATATATATATTAATACTTATAAGAAATAAATTCGACACTTCCTAGTTCCTGTAAATGCTGCTATTTATTTACTAACTATTTTTCTTATTTGTCTGACAATTGACAGTTGACAAACGACTGTTAAACTCTTATCAACTATTATGCAGTAAACGTCAAGTATTAATTCTTAAATTGATAAAAAATATAATTGGAGTTAATACGTTACTGAAATCTGCATATATGATTGCTTGTCTCTTGCTTGTCTTTTGAGAAATTATAACTTTTTAGATAACAATTTATAATGCTTTACAAATCTTGTTTAATAATTAATACATATCAGTGATTCAGAGAAAAGACATAAAAAATGTTTCTACTGCTTTCTTTTCACATACGAGAGAGAAGGAAATAGATAGTATTCTATTTCCAACAATAATAATTTGATATCGTCTTTATTTCTTTTCGATATATTTGTCAGTGGAATACTGAATAAAATACTAACCTACCGAAACTTTCTTTTTATCTACTAGAAAAAGGGAAACAGTTTATCAATTTGAAAGTATTTTCAAAGTTAATTTTAAAAATGTAACGGAATTATATTTTAGTACTCTAATTAAGTGTCACAATGGGTCAAAATTTAATGCGATGGCTTTGACAGCTACAATATTCATTCAGTTTAGAAAAAAATATTTTTTCTGTATTTAAAACGCAATAATAACAATGTAAAATGTAAGAAATTCTTTCTTTTGTAGTAGCATAGTTCTTATTTCTTTATTTTTGCTTAAAGTTTTTAAAAATATACGTCACAATATAATAGATAGTATTAGAAAGCATATATATAAGAATCACAGTAATTTTGATAGCATCTCATTAACCTAGTATAATCCACCTCATAATTCAATATATGGTCATGATCATCTATCGAACGTTACTTCATCTGTCAATTTTGCTTGACAGCCGGCTCCTTTCGGGCATAACTAAATGTTTTTGTTTATTTATAAGATATAAATAATGTGAAATTGGAAAACATGTCAGGATTTTCCGAATTTAAACATTTTTTTCCTATAGACAGTATTCAAAAAGTATGTGATCTCTTTGAAGAGCAATTGCGCAGCAGTAAAGAACCAGATCTAGCATTGTTTTCGATTATAGTGGGAGCAGTCGAGAACAACTTAACAAACATAAAAAACAGCGATAAAGATGTGAATCTTGCGTCAAATAAATTGGTTAAAATGAAATTTCCATCTGTGGAATGGGAAAAAGTGAAAACACTTTATGATCGATTTGTTGCTCTAATGCGAAGTGGCGTCGATGTCAAATTGGTAGCCGGCGAATATGCTACTCGAGATTTAGTGAAACGTGTTGCTGATGTAGTTTGGAATTCATTAACTCGCAGTTATTATAAGGACCGAGCACATTTGCAGTCAATATATAGCTTTCTGACTGGAAATAAGTTAGATTGTTTTGGAGTTGCATTTGCAGTGACAGCAGGATGTCAAGTTTTGGGAAAACAAGATGTTCATCTTGCGTTGTCGGAAGATCACGCTTGGGTAGTGTTTGGGAAAGATGGAACAAACACAGCAGAAGTGAGATTCATACTTTTTAGTTTGGTATAAATATTAATAAATAGATTGTATTATAAATAGTTTGACTTTTATATTATATTTCAGGTAACATGGCATGGCAAAGGGAATGAAGATAAAAGAGGAAGATCAGTGGGTGAGGGTGTGTCAGCCAGGTCTTGGCTGTATGTAGCAGGCAAACCTGTTGTGTGCTCAAGAGTAATGGAGCTGGCAGCATTGGTATCTTCCATAAACCCCACATTAACACCAACTATTGATGTTCATGAGGTAGCACAGATGCAACATAGGCTACTATGGTTGTTGTATGATAAAGGTAAACAACAAAATATATTAAATTACACATACACAAAAAGTCTCATAAATAATTTATAATTTCAATATAATGTTTTTTGTAAAAAATATATTTTTTATCTTTGTTTATGCTAAGACTATATAAGAAAGGTTAAACTCTTATTGAATTTTATCAGATATTTACTTTTTTATATGATTAACCTGTAAATAACCAAAACATATATTGTATTGTTATAACAAACTTATATGTAAACTTATATTTTCCATCATTATGGTGAAAATGTTAGTTTAGATGAAAAGAATTCAGTATTTTAAAAATAATAAATTAATTAAGGCAATATTATAACTCTTTTAGGTCACCTAGATGCCTATCCAATGGCTTTGGGAAATCTTGGAGATTTAGATGAGTACATGAAGATGTCAAACTGCACAGAGGAACCGAAAAACTCATCATTAAACGAAGAAGCAGGTAATGCTAAATCAGATAATACAACTCGGCCAGATTCTGCTGGGTTATATGTGCAAGCAATAAGATCTTCAAGAACATACTATGAAGACAGGCATGTGTATCCATACACCTTCCAAGGAGGTTATCATCACAGACATAAAATGTATAAAGAGGCATTTCATGCTTGGGCCTGTGCTGGAGATGTTATAAGGCAGTAAGTATTTGTCTTAATAATGTCATATTGACAATATAATATATCATTTAATATAAGAGGAATGAAGGTATTATCTTATCCAAGTAATAGTGTATTGGAATGCTGATTTGCATTACTATCATTATTTGATTAGATAGGTTAAAAGTATGGTATTTATTAACTAAATTATTTGCATATATATTTTAGGGCTATGAGACAATCTAGATTTCTCTGTTTTTACTATTATAAATTTTGTCAAAACCTTTTAACTGATATCTCTTTTCCATAAAATATATAATATGTATTTAACAATGTCTTAAACGTTTGACATGCCTTATCAAAATGTATTATACACAATATATTATAAAGCTAATATAAAATACAAAATCTCTGTAAATATATTTTATAATTAATGTTATTACTGTTTTTCACAGTCAATTCAATCATTCAATCAGTCATTCAACCTTCAAAAATCCTGATTAAATTTTTTTAATAAAGTGTATATTCATGTCAATTGCAGCTATAATTATTCAAGAGATGATGAAGAAATATATAAAGAGTTTTCTGAAATTGCTAATGAACTAATACCTCAACTTATGAAAGCAGAAAGTTCAGGCCATTCAGCCAGGTCTATCTTGAAGGATCCAGAATGTTTTGCTTCCCTATTAAGGTAATTCTGCTTATCTCAAAAGCATACTTAAAAAAGCTTCTTAAACTAATGTTTAAAAAAATAAAATCTTAACCAGAGATAAAACAACATAATTTTTAGAATATCACATTATTGCAATAAATCTATTGGTTTTTAATAAAACATTATAATTTCTACTTTATTTAAATTTATATATATTTATTTCAGGTTTTATGATGGGATCTGTAAATGGGAGGAAGGAAGTCAGACTCCAATCTTGCACATTGGATGGGCAAAACCTTTAGTGAGTACCATATCAAAATTTGATGCAGAGGTAAGGGCTCAAGTAAATATTATATGTAGCCCGGACGGCGACGAAACAATAGATACACCTCCAAAATCTGAAGAATCCGATGATCCTGAAAACAAAGAAAAGGACAATGATATATGGAATAACAATTCTGAAAATACAGAAATGACAGTTCGGGAACAATTGACAGCAGCTGTCAATAGTCGGCCGCGTGTCACACTGTATAGTCACAAAATGGCGGCTCTAAAACCTCTGCTATTGGCTGAACGTTTAAACACGCACGCATTACAACTTCAACTTACAGCTCAAAGTCAGTTACAAAGACCGCAGGCTCCCGCCAAGAGGCGAGATGACGATGAACTGACGCCCCCGGCGCCTACAGCACGTGCGAAGAGAGCTCGCCGTGAACGTTAAAATTTATACATTATATAGTTATTTTATTTAAAAGTCTCCATTCAAAACATCTCTTAGAATACATTCAATCATTTTTCTTTTAAACTTTAGCTCAATTCCAGTTCCGCTATGGCCTACAATAAAAGTAGCAAAAAAATTTAGTAAACTCGCGAACCTTTTAGCTTTTAACGTTTAATAAATAAAACGTTTATTTTACCTTCTGTATCATATTAATTTATATAACTTGTTGATACGGGTATTTAAAATAAAGTGACTCACTACCCCATAGCATGCGGTATATTGTCTTAAAGTATCTTTACTTTTATCATTCCACAGAAGTAGTGTAACTGTGTATTAGATCAGTAGTTCGTGACACTATTTATAAATTATAATAACGCAGTACCTGCGAAGTTCTCACATTGAAGTGATCAAGATAAATGAATAGTTGCTTTTATTTTTTTATTTAGATACTTGTTTATGCAGCTATTAATGTATATAGATATAATGTTACATTTTACTATTTGCTATTGTTATTATTTGTTATACATAATATAATTAACTTCCGGTTTCTTGAAGGTGGATTTAAATAAAAATGGCAGTCGCAGGTCTAGACAGTGCTGTCAAACTTTAATTTAATCATTCCCACATCGGGCTATAATTTAGAAAAAGTATTTTAAGCTTTTTAAATTACCTAAGTGTCACAATGTAATATAATTTCTGGTAAAACGCAATTTATATCGGGAAGAGTACGTACTTTGAGTGTTAAATATTTTAAATATATTTTAAATACTTTTTTTTATAATAATTTGTTATAAGTAATGCTAAGCATTGGAGGTAAACTCTAGCCGTTGAAGCTTTTATTAATTTATAATAAATTAATCACAATGTGTGATTCTTTGGGTTATAAATAAGTTGAGGAAGATGCTTTAGTAAGTCTAAGTTTAATTTTATGGCTTTTTGATGTAATTTTAATATTGACTGAGACTTTGAAGAGTGATGGCTGGTCCTGGTCAATGGTTATGTTAAATAAGAAATTAAATGAAACATGAAATGAAATATGCAATGCTCTTTACATTTAAAGGAGATAAAAATGTTTAATTAACTTATAAGGTAACTTATTTTATGATTATTGACTTCATGATATTAACTTTGTTCTAAGAAATATATGACTTGTTGCAATGTACAAACTACTTAATACCTTTAAGGATTCCAAAATATTTGTAGACAAAAGTATACCAACGGTATATCATTTTTAATTAGATATTTTATATATTACAATGTTTCTATGTGAATGATATCTACAAATTATTTTATTGTTAAATCATTTAATCTATTTGTTGTTTAACAAGTATGACAATCATACCTTCGAACTGAAAGTATTAATAAGGTTTATGACAAATTCTATCTCACTGATCAATGAAGTAAAAAAGTGCCTTTGAAGTTTCAGGAATTTTTAATATTGAAAAGGCACATTTAGTAACCTGCTATAAAAACAATAGTCTCTAACTATTGAGAAATAGTTATTGATATAACCTCCGTTGGTAGGATTTTGTTTCACTATTAGAATCAGATCTTGTAATCCTCAATATTACGTTATTTTTTTAAATAAATATTAAGATAAATATTTTCTGTACAGTTAGTTTAGTGAAATTTCATGAAGAACTTACAAGATGAGAAGTATTATTTTTATAGCTATGTAAGTAGTGTTTCTATATATGCCTATAAATGAAATTTTCTATCCTTGTCTATATTAGCCTGTGAGGGGTAAATGTACTTATTGATCTTTAATGGTTGTACTTATTAGGCATAGGAGATGTTCTTCAATTACATTTGACATGTTCAATAAACCCGCTGTTAGAGCAGTTTTACAACTTAAGAGCTCATTAATGTTTTATTATCTGGTCCATCAGAAGTATAACTCTCTGCAAAACTCTGGTAAATATTTTAAATCCTTTCCTCAGTCCTCTAAGTATAAAGATTTATGCCTTTATATACCATATATGCTTAAAATATATACTTTTGGTTAAGTTATTTTTATTACAGTATTATGAAATAATTGATTAAATTAGGCTTATTTGTATTAGTTATTATATATTTATTAGAAAACAATATTTATTAAACTGAATTTATTTTTCTAAGACATTAATTGAAGATATTTATACAAATATCAATATTTTTGTTTAACTTAAAAAAGATATATCTGAAAAAAAAAGGGACAGTTTTAATAAGTTATGTAATCTAAGACTTTCAATCGCAATAAAGACAACGGTATAGTCTTGAGACATTAAACATTGTTTGTTTAAGTGTGTGTGTATATACACAGGTATACATTATGTAACACACACTTATGTATTTTCACTTATTTCATATTTTTTATAACACAAATATGTGTTCTGATGTTTTATATGTTTTTAAGAAAAATCATCTTAAATTAGATATTTATCATGCTTGTTAACATTTATTTTTTATATCATGTTTTTGCAATAGTTACATGTGTATATAAAGTGACAGTTTTGTTAATATTTTAATGCTGTGGTCATCTTGTATCTAACACTAGTTTACATTTCTGTAATGTGATAGCAACTGCATTTATAGATTAAAATATAATGCCTACATTTTGTGTTTATTCATTGTGCATTATCCTTTTTAGAACCCTTTGAAACTTTACAATAATCAGTAGTAGTAAAATATATAGGGGGGATAGAAAGAAAGAAAACGCTTTACTGAGTTTAATTACAGACATTATTGTAAGCAGATCGTTTATTCATCATTTATAGACGTTTTAAAGAAATAAAAAGGTAGCATATTTAATTTAAGTTCTATATACAGTTTAGGTTTAGAGTAGATATTTTAAACAATTATTGACTAATTATTAACTACTTATTGAATAATGTTTAAATATATTTGTCAGTTGTTCTTACTTAAAATAGCAGTCTAATTGCAAATTATTAGACTGTATCAATGGGATAAGGTATGACAAAACTAAAAAACATATTTTCTGAAGTCCGAACGCTATTGTGAAATGGTTGTTGTGCAGTTGTGTACTTATATAAGTAATACTTTATTAATTAAATTATCGTAAAAATGTTTTTATCAATACTATTAGTTGCATTTTTTATAAATAAATAAGACGCGTATACCTATATATGCGACATTTCAAATTGTAGCAGCCGTGCTATTTTTCTGAAAACATCTAATTTACAAACAAAACATTTTTCTCATAAGAATAGTTTGAGCTTTAAACTATTGTTCTCAAAAGAATATTTTATAATAAAATCATTGAAGTAGGCGACTCGTAAACGATGCTTGAGCGCTATGCACTATACATAGTACGAAAAAAAGGCGGGAACGTTTGACCGAATAGGCGCGCTTTTTAAATAATTTAATTTTAAATTAGTTTAAGTTAAAAATTCCACTTCTTGAGTGTTTAAAGTTGAATTATTTTTGAGTTCCCCAGTATGAGAAACTCTAAAGAGAAAAGAAAGCGAAAAAAAGACACATCTCTAAGCAGCATTTCCAGATCCTCAGACGAAATAATAAATGAGGGAAACAAATTTATTTCCTTTAAAGTTCCAGACTACATTCGAAGATACCCTGAAAATAGCACAGCCAATGAGTATATAGTGTTCATAAACAAAGTTGAAATCCAGGACCCTTTCTCAGAGAAAGAGAAATTATCTATTTCTACAGCCATAAGGCAACAATGCGTTACAGGAGTAAAACATTTACAATCTATAAACAGATATAAAGTAGGGATTATCTTCGATATCCCCAATAATGCAAATGTCTTCTTACAAAATTTTAAATTGCATAAGCAATTAAACATTAAAACAAGCATACCTGCTGCAGCCACAGAAATTACTGGTGTTTTGAGAGGAGTTTCCATAGATTTAGGTAATAAAGAAATCTTTAATTTATTAGGCAGTTCTAAAAATATAGTTCAAGTTCGAAGACTAATGACACGGCTCATCACTGAAGATGGGTCTTCATTTAGACCTACACCTACAGTAGCTGTAACTTTTGCAGCTACAGAATTACCTCAATATGTGTACTTAGATTCATGGCGACATGAGGTAAGTATATACATCCCTCCTGTTAAACAATGTCTTAACTGTTTGCGATATGGCCATATAGCAAAGTATTGTAAGAATAGCACAAAATGCTCATTTTGTGGTGATAACCAAAATTATAAAAACTGTAATATACCCAAAGAAAATGCCAAATGCATTAACTGTAAAGGTAGTCATATTGCAGTATCTTCAGATTGTCCAATAAAAAAGCAAAAAATAGAAGAAAATAAAATAAAAGCCAAAGCAGTTATGTATTCGGAATTATTTGGAGATAAAGCGTTTTCTACACTACCACCTAAAGATCCCCACAATCAAATTCAATTTTTCCTAAAATCTGAAATTTTTATGAATTTATTGATTGAAGCTTTAGTCAAAATTGTTTCAACAAAAACTGATGATTCGCCAGTTAGCTCGATGAAAATTAAAAACATTATCTTGGAGACGTTTAGTAAAAAAGATCCTAATCCTAAAAAAAATGGACCACATTAATATAGCAGGCGATTTTAATGCTAACCACAGTCTGTGGGGCAGTAATAATATAAATAAGCGGGGAAAAGAAATTTTTGAATTCATTGATAATAACAATCTGGTTTTGTTAAATAATGGTCAACCTACTACAGTAGGGTCCTCAACATGGCGTCCAAATGCTCTAGATCTGACAATAGTGTCTCCATCAATTGCTCTTTGTTGTGATTGGTGGGTTCATGATAACCCTCTTGGCAGTTACCATTTACCAGTTATAATTAAATTTGTAATTAATAAGAATACTATGGATAATTCTAATTGTTCTTTAATGGGACAAAATATTCCTAAATATCCCAATATTAAGTGTTTGAACTGGGACATATATGACAAAGTAATAACTGAATTATTTTCAAATTTTGTTTTTGACTCAATAAATCCACTAAATTCATATTCAAAATTCATTAATACACTGCATGTAGGTATTAAAAAATGTATGCCTAATCTTAAACCATCCAAAGGTACTACAGAGAATAATAGGAGGAAAAAAAAAACCTTGCCATCCCTGGTGGAATAGTAAATGCACACTTGCAGTCAAAAATAGTAAACAGGCATACTTAGAATTTAAAAACAACCCTAACGAAACTAATTATATAACTTTTAAAAAACTTCAAGCATTTAAGAAAATAACATTAAAAAGAGAAAGGCAGAAAAGCTGGGTAGATCTCTGTACATCGTTTAATCGTTGTACTCCTATGACATTGATATGGAAATATATGAAAAAGTTTAATAATACACATATAAAAGATTTTAATCAATATGACAATGACAAGTGGATTCATAACTTTTTAAAGAAATACACACCAGACTATGCTAAAGATAACAAAATATTACAGTTTAAACATAATGTAAACGAAAAAAATAAATATCTTGTTATGCCATTTTCATGTTCAGAACTAAATTCAGCAATAACAAGCAGAAAAGATACAACAGTTGGATTGGATGGTATTTCCTATTTGCTTTTAAAAAAAATGAATAGTGGAATTTTGAATATATTTCTTAACACTATCAATAGTCTTTGGAAACAAGGAATAATTCCTGAAGACTGGAAAACCGATTGTATTGTACCAATAATAAAACCTGAAAAGATAAAATATAATGAAAACTCATATCGTCCCATAACCTTAACAAGTTGTGTAACAACTTTTGAAACCAACGCATTGAATTTTTCATTGAGCAAAATAATATTTTACCACATAATCAATTTGGTTTCCGTAAAGGGAAATCTGCCCAAGAGAGTATAAGTATCTTACAACTGCAAATTCAAAAATCGATTCAGCAAAAAGAAAATCTTGTTTGTGTTTTCTTGGACATAGAAGGTGCGTATACAACGTAAATTTGGAAATATTAAACGAAGAATTACAACAAATTGGATTACCTGGCAAACTTTTAAACTGGATTTTTAATTTCTTATATGAAAGAAAAGTATATGTTAAATATGGTAATATTTTCGGACCTAGATATTCATATAGAGGTGTTTGCCAAGGGGGAATTCTGAACCCTTTAATGTACTTACTGTATATACGTAAATTAAACTTACACCTAGGTTCTCAAGTTAACAATTTACAATACGCCGATGATTTAGTTATCTATTTCTCCGGGAAATGTGTTTCTGAAACTGTAAATATAATTAATAAGTCTTTAGTGAACTTAAGTATTTTTTTAATTACCTTAATTTGAATATTAACATCAGTAAATCTAAAGTTGTTGTCTTTGAGAAAAAACACATTTCTCCTGTAAGAATCTTTTATAAAAACACTTGTCTGACGGTTGGAACTGAGGTTAAATTCTTAGGTGTCAGTTTTAGTAGTAATCTTTCTTGGACAAAATATGTCGATGATATAGTAATTAGAGCTTCTCAATCTCTAAATGTTACTAAATCTTTAGCTAAAACTTATTGGGGAGCAGACCCAAAGATACTATTGTTGCTATATAAATCATTGGTTCGCAGCCATTTCGAATATGGTTTCTTTTGTTTTGCTTCTAAGAATCAACTGATTCATAAGCTTGAAGTAATCCAAAATTCTAGCATGCGCATTATTACAGGTGCATTTAAAACTACTCCGATTATCTCAATGCAAGTTGAATGTAGTCTTCCTCCTCTAAAAATCAGTTTTGAATACTTAAAAAAGAAGTTTCTCTTAAAACTATATTCTGTTAGAAATAACTATCTGATTAATTGTCTTTTAAAAGAGTCTTCTTCTAATCATAAATCCCTATATCTCCTAAATGGTTTTACCGAATTTTCTGATTTCTTAACGTCAATGAATATCCATAGAACTGAGAATAGCTGGCCGTGCTTCAAAGATACTTACGTAAGTAAATATGCATGTCGACTGCCACTACGAACACTCTAGAAACTGCAAAATGCATACTTTACAGTAGAGCAGTTTAAAGTTATATTTTGGTCCAGAATATTCAATTTTTAAATTACCACCGAAGTTAGCATTTGATTTGATGAATAATGTTGTACGTTTTTCTACTGAGTGATCGCGATTAAAGTATTTTCTATATTTTCTTTAATTTTTCATATTCAATGTTTTATGTCGTCAAAACTAAACAGAATTTTGTCGAAAGTGGCAGTTTTGATAGTATTCAATGATGTCAAATAAACTTCAAATGTCGAATCTGCCAATTTCGATATTATTATATGAAGATTTGTTAGAAAATACAACAGATTCGATTTATATACATACTCTGCAAGATTATGGAGCGTGTATTGAACTCGCGCCTTTTAGCATACCTAGAAGGTAACGATCTCCTCAGTGACCGACAGTACGGGTTTCGCCGAAATAGGTCCACTGGGGACCTTTTAGTGTATGCTACTCACATTTTAGGCGAGGCTATCGAGAAGAACGGAGAAGCGGTCGCCGTCTCTCTGGACGTCTCGAAGGCTTTTGACAGGGTCTGGCATGCGAGCCTTATAAGCAAGCTTTCAGCGTACGGTATTTCTCCTGGTCTGATCGGCTAGGTTACGGACTTCCTGAACCTTAGAACTATCCGAGTTATTGTTGAAGGGTGCTCGTCGGAGCCCTTAACAATAAATGCCGGGGTTCCTCAGGGGTCCGTTCTTTCTGCAACTCTTTTCCTGCTGCATATAAACGATCTGCTGAAGCCCGGAATCTATGGGTACGCAGACGACAGCACAGTTGTAGAAAGATATCTGCCAAGCACTCGTGCTAGTAGAGAACAAGTACAGTCAGAAAGAGAAGCCATGGTGCAACGTTTGAGTGACAAACTTCAGGCAGTCTTTGCATGGGGCAGTGCCAATCTTGTCACATTCAACGCCACCAAAACGCAGACGTGTTTGTTCACCGCCAAAAGGAGCCCTTTCGCCTTGGCTCCTTCTTTTCAGAATGTATCTTTGGAATACAGTGACCGGCTTCAGTTGTTAGGCTTAGAGATTTCCTCGAACCTCAACTATGGTCGGTGCATTGAGTCCAGAGCAAGAGCAGCTGCAGGAAAGCTTGCCATTCTTGCGAAGGTCCGACAGTACTTTACACCGGGACAGCTACTTGTATTATACAAAGCACAGATCCGGTCGTGTGTGGAGTACTGTGGTCACATATTTGCTGGTGCCGCAAAGTTTCATCTAGCGGTTCTGGACTCAATCGAGAGGTGAGCAAAAAGGCTTATTGGCGACCAAGACTTGGTTGACGCCAATCTTCAAAGCCTTGAACACAGGCGGAGAATTGCTGGCCTCTCAGTATTCTATAGGATACATTTTGGAGAGTGTGCACAGGAATTACATGACGTAATTCCCCCATCCCCCTTCTACCAACGGACATCCCGACGCACGGCGAGTATCCATCCATACGTTGTGGACATTCCACCTGTCCGAACGAAGCGCTTTGCTTCATCTTTCTTTATTCGCACGGCGAAGGACTGGAACAGCTTGCCTGCGTCGGTATTTCCATCTGAATACAATGTGGGTGTCTTCAAGAGAAGAGTGAATAGGTTACTGAGTTAATGCGCCTTACCATCTATGACTACATTTCCACTTTCCATCAGGTGGAATGTAGTCAAGCGTTAACTCGAGACAGTGTAAAAAATATACTTGTTATTATGTAACTACTTATACAATTATTATTTTACTGATAGATTACTCAAAAAGACGTGGGACTGAAATAAAACGTGATCTAGTTTAAAAAACAGTCTTATTACTTTTATTGTAACATAACAATCATCTTAATCTGAGATCTATCACAAGTAAAACTTTCAAAAAGATTCTTAAAACAAATATTTTGTTCAATACCAATGTCAAATCATCCTCATCGCTCCCTAAATCATTGTTATAAATTGGTGTCCTTTTAAGATTTTTGCTTAGGAATAGGCCCTGTTTCACAGAGATACATTAAGTTATTGTATTTTGCTTCAGTAATAGGCAAACTATCTGAATAAAGTGGTTTTAACGCATCATTATTAGTTGCAATAATTGTTTTCTGATTGCGACGGTTCTGTACTAACGTATTCAACTTCAAATAATCGGATGTCAAATCATATTTATACAAAATTATATTTGGTTCTATTCTCTCTATACAGATTTCTTTAATATTGTTCCACTTAACATCTTGATAAAAAGGTGTTTTTCTTAAAATTTCTATTTTGCAAAAGTTCTTTTAAATCGTTCAACATATTTTGAGATACTTCTATGACTTTATATGGTTTGCCATTAATTTTTGCCCTTCTAACTAAAGCGTACCACTGATCTGGAGTATAAATTATTTTACCTTTGGCAGTTCGTTCAGTAAGAGCATGGAGGCTATCTGCTTCTTGCTGGGTATGACCAGACTCTAGAAATCTATGGGTTATATTAATATTGTACTTGTTACTTGCATACATATAAAGACTATACACTACTGTATTTCTGTTTTGCCTTGTACAATTATCAAAACCTTATGTCTTCTGTACGATTTTCTCTATGAAGAAGCTACCTTTTTCTCTATGAAGTCCAACAAACAGCTACCAACTTCGTTGGCTCCTCGTTTACTAACATTTTGAGGCCATAAATACCAAGAAGCTTTCTTAACTCCAGTGTCAAAAACTGTGAAATGCATCAATGACAATTTTTGTTTATAACAAAATTGAGAGACTTCTCCAGAAGGGCAGCTAAATAATTTTTGAAAGTCGTATATTGCGCACACAATTTTTAACGCACTTGTAATAGCCTCTTTTTATCTTTATCTTTAAATTTCCTTGCTGTTTCCTTGTTTGAAATATGATTGTTAAAAGCTAATATTTGTTCCTCATTGGGGTTTTCATTATTAGAAAATGAATGACACTTGTCACATATATCTTTTTTTGGAATGAAGAATGCAATGTTCAAATGTTCGTTAACTATATCTCGATATTGTCTTTCAGTTTCAGCAGTATTGTTATAGTTGTAGAGTTCTGACCATTGTTTGTACCATTTAAACATTTTGTGGAAACTGAGTGAATTATCTAAGTACCATTTGCTAGTATCAATTGTTCATCTATTTTTCTTGAATGGTTTGAGTGTTTACCTCTATTGTCACTACAAGTTACACCGCAGGTATCTAATTTACGGTGTGCTGTTCGTATTGTTTGATCAGTAATACTAAGAGTTCCAGAAAACATCTTTCAACATACCTGCTTAGCCTCGTAGATAGAATCATTTGTTGCTAAAGGTAAGTCATATTTTGTAGTGTATTTTCTTCTTGATGGCGCTTCTGTTGTCCTTCTTCTTTTATAAAATCTTTTAGTAAATTTGTTTATATATTACCATTGCTTAGTATGATCAGCCATTTTCCAAAACTCATCAAATATTAGCTTTCGATTGCCGTCTGTAAAATGACTTGAACATTTTTGCTTGCAGGTTGGAGGACACGGTGATTTCATAGATTTACCTGGAATGACCTTTCCTCTTTTAGAAACGTACTTTTTTCCGGTATTGGATAACGACCAAAATCAGTTTTGTATTTTTTTTTACGTAATCGCGTAGTGGACGAATTAGGAGTAACAGGATTTTCAATGTTAGATGTTGAAATCAAGGAACTAATACTTGAGATATTTTAAAAGTCATTAGCAGTTTGCGATAAGGCTGCCATTCCTTATACTGATGTTGTAATAAAAATCAGAAATGACAGTAGGAATGTTTGGCTTAAGTCATGGAACTCTTGCACCAGCATTGAGAAGAAAGGCTTTTGGTATGCACATATACAGGATAATATTTTTACTACACCCTGGTTTTCGAAAGCTAAAATATTTAAAAATAGAAAATTTTACACGACTATATTCCGTCTACGCCTTGGTCACTGTCGGATTAATTATCATCTATTTAGAATGAAAATGGCTGAATCTGAAACTTGTATGTTTTGTCAAACTGAATCGCAAACATTACAACACATATTCTTCAATTGCTCGTCTTTCGGTATTCAGCGCCTAGTGCTGATTGACGAATTGCTTGACAATTACGAAACAATAGAAAATGTACCGCGCTCTTTGAAGATTCTTTTAAAAAACTGTGACAATTATCCATATTTGTATAAATATATACAAAATACGATACAAGAATTATAAAAGTGAATAAAATATAAAACAAAACATAAATAAAAATGAAAATTATCGAACAAGACGTAAACAATAAAAAAAAAGAGAAAAAAACGAGTGAGCATTAAACCAAGAAAATACCCTCTTAAATTGATAGTGTATATCTTTATGAATTAAATTCTTTAAAATACGATTGAATAGGGTTGCTTTTTTAATATACTAAAGAAATGACAAGAATTAATTTTTTTTTTTTTATATTCATAAAACAACGAATGAATAGGCATTGCCTTAAAATGGAAAAGAAATGAGAAAAGAAGAAAAACGTTAGAATAGGCTGTATGGCCTCCGATCTTTGCCTGGTCCGAATTGATATTGGACAAATTGAAAAACAACACAACAACAACTATACATAGTACTCTGTGCTATGGACCTAGGTAGGTACGTCTATGCCACTCGAGCCTCGTGCGCTCACTATATTGTTCTCTGTGGTGCTCCCTAAGTTTATAGTATTGAGTACTACTACTCTGAGTGTTATTTACCCTGCATAATTTCCATTGTACATATTATATTTATTATTAATCTTGAGAGTTGGTAATAAAATAATTATTAAGAAATATAGTGTAATCTTTTTAAATAACCTCTTCTAATCTTTGATCTGATGAATCTAGATGTTCGCAAAATTTACATTCACAAGAAATAACCAGGCGTCAGAACTCTGAAATTATATTCAGACTCAGAATTAGATTGCCGTTTTTATTTCGTGTTTCCGACCCTGAGAGATAGAAGAACTCCGCTACGGGTTAATATTATAGCCAAAGTTTAAAAAACAATAAATAGAGGCCTGATCTTTTAAAAACTTTTGGGATCAAAATTTTAAATATAACAATAGTGATCGCAATTATTAAACAAATGTCACTTTGACAGATAGTTGTTTGATGACATACTGGTAATTTGTCAGTAAATAACAGGTTCAGTTGGAGATTTCTTTGAACTGCAGAAAAGCTTTACCGTTAATCGTTATACAATCTTAACTTTGTTATTTTAGCATGTTCTCATTAGTTGTTTATAAACATTAATTAAACTGAAGAAGGTCTAAAATGGTCGGTTATAATGTATATTTGTAACTTGGATGACGCAGTTACAAATATTAGAACAATTGTTGAAAACAATCGATGTGTCTTTTGGTGAGATGGTGTCCTGATTTCTAAAATCTATATAAAGTAATATATTATGATAAAATAATATATCATATTTTTAGTGATGAATTAAATGCGCCCTTCGTAAGATACCCCTGTGGACACTCCACTTGTAGTAACTGTGTTAAAACTGCTGAAGACTGTTTACTCTGCCTAACGCCACCAGATGCTTCTGCTTACTTTGTTGATGAGCCTTCAAGCCAACGTGTAAAAAATGCTTCTGAATTGTTAATTGCATTTCAAGAATTATTTCAAATTGATGGTATTACAATTTCAATCTTCTATAATCACTAACGTGTTCAATTACTCATATAATTTTTTTAAAACTTACAGTATATAAAAGACATCGAGTATCAGAGAAACTAAAATTGGAAAAACAGTTATTTCCGGAATGTATTCAGGCTTCAACAAAATATTGCAATAAAAGAAAAAGCTATAATACAAAAGGAAAGGAAAACAAAAGAATTTCAAGTTTACCAGGAGAAAATATCTCAATAAATAAACTATCAATAATGGAAAATACTGTTAACTATGTTGAAAACTGGTTGAAAAAAAATGATGCAGTTCAAGTGAATCTTAACAAAAATCTACCTCGTAAACCATTTACAGATTTAAATGTCAATCAAACCAATAATAAAGATGCTAAAAATTTAGGTTTTCAAACTAGTATTAAAAAATCTCATGGTAGAAAAAGAACACATTTAAAAATTATCAAAACTACCTCAAATGTACCCAAAGTTTCATCTAAAAGAGTTAAAACCAATACAAATATCAAAGAATATGAAATACAATCAAATAAAAAAAAAAAGAAATATGAAAATAATGAGAGTGGTATATATGATATAGATGATGAAACAATAGTTATAGATGACAGTCAAAATGATGTAATTGATAAAGACGAACTTGCCTTCCTAGAGGTGCATCAGGCTGAAAAAAATGATAATTCCATTGACTGTGGTATTGAATCTTCAATGAATGAGAATGATATGAAATCTAGAGATAATTTTGATGAACCAAATAAAAACCAAGTATTAAAAACGTATAAAGTACCCTTCTTTAAGAAAAGTGCTCTTGTTAATGTTTGTAATGTAAAAACTGATAATATTAAGGATATCACAAAGAAGACACAGACCTCACAAAATATAACTGTTACTATTGATAATGAGAGTTTTGTAACAACTATTAAGTTGTCCAATTTAGCACAAGGTGGTACAAGTTCAAACAAAAAATCCACTGCTGCTCAGACTGATGACAACATATCAGATCCTGTAATACTTTCAGACAAAATAGTATCAAATCTGATAAAAGAGCCTGAAGATAATCTTATAGAAGACAAATCTAATAAATCAGTATTTAATAACTTTGATAGCGGTATAAGCAATAAACGTAAATGTTTAATAATAGAAGAATCTGATAGTGACAGCGACTTAACGGATGACAATGTTAATTCTCTTGAAGTTACGGCAGAAGTTCACCAATCTGATACCTATTTGTAAGAATGATCAGAATTGTTGCATTTCTTGTCTTATATGATGAAACACATTTTATATTTTTAAAGTTAATAAATATGATTATAATGCATGATAAATTGTTAAAAGACTTATTTATTTTTTAATTGGTTGCAGTGACAAAGGGGTTCTTTGTGAATTAGAACAAAATGAATTAAAACACAGAGCAAAACATGCTGTGCGGGAACTTACCCCTCTTAGCAGTGACTCTTCTGACAAAGAAAACTATGATCCAAACAGAATAAAGAGGCAGAAACCCGAGAAAAAGAATTTTCCTAAAAAATAAATCGATATTTACACATAATCCTTTCTAAGATTTACACCAGTACTACACATTTCAATAAAACTATTTTACTGATATAACTCGCGTTTATTTTTAAATTTTTTAAACCCAAAGGTTAAATTAAAAAATGTAAAAATAAACGCGAGTTATATCCGTAAAATAGTTTTATTGAAATGATATTAACACAATTGCTAGTAAAGTTTGTGTATATTTTTATATATTAAAAAAGTTTTATTGAACTGTTTTTTATTTTAAACCATTTAGGATTTTTTTTTATAACTTAGATGTTTTTTGTTATTGAAACATCTCTAAAAGTTTGGTTTATTATACTTACATTGTTGCTTTACCACTTGCTATTTATTGTATTTGGCTGTTATCCCTTTTGTAAAAAAAGTATAATATGATGGTATAATTATTATTGAATTGACATTTATAAATGTTAGAAGATATCGTTTCTTTTTTTTTTTAAGTCCTTATTTATATTATAAAAGAAATGCAATGTACTATTCATTCTTATATCAATTACCTGCTATTATTCGATTATATATTTCAATGTTTCTTAAATTTACAAAAAATATTACTAGAAGTTAAACATTCCTGATCTTTTAAACAAAATCGGAAATTGTTTAGGATAAGGTTTAAATAAAATAGAATAGTTTTGAGGTACGCGTGTATTGTCATAATTTACTATATTTCGTTATCACCACCAGCCGGAAGATCCTCCGCCGCTGGACCAACCACCGCTACCGCCTCCAAGGTTCCAGCCACCGCCACCGCCGCCGCCGCCGCCGCCACCACCACCGCCGTATTTCTAGCCACCTCCGCTACCACCGTTGGACCAACCGCCACTTCCGCCTCCTCCTCCGAGTTTCCAGCCACCTCCAAGACCACCGCCGGACCAGCCACCGCTTCCGCCACCAGATTTCCAGCCACCGCCGCCGCCTCCACCTCCGAGTTTCCAGCCACCGCCGTGTCCGCCACTGGACCATCCACCGCCTCCTCCTCCAGACTTCCAGCCGCCGCCTCCGTAACCGCCGCCATAACCACCTCCTATATAAAAAAATAAGTAAATAAATTATCCAAGCCAGAGGTCCTTGATTAACTGCTTCTTATCTTTACAATTAAATAAAACAAGTGTATGTAAGATATCGACAAATTTAACGGGTAGCCGAAATATCTAAAATTTTGTGGTCTTTGAGGGTTGCTATTATTGAGAATTATTCGTATAAACCTGTAACTTAATAATTCTCGACCAGACAATATTGAATGAAAATTATTTAAAATGTTTTTTTTTAATGAAATGAACCTTCATTCTTCAACTGTATCTTTAACAATATAGCATCCATAATATAGCCGTTATCAAAATGACAAATTTCGGAAAACTGATATACTAGTGACTGAAAGACCATGTAGTTATCCATCGTATGATAAAATAGTTTCCAAAGGCCTATCCATATACCTATCCATAAGAAGTTTGAGAGACTGCTGCCAAAGCTTGCTTTTACATTAACCTTACCATATTATAATGAGTAGCGGCGAAATTAAATGTTTATTTGATTATAGATATGAATCGTGACTACGTATAACATAAAAGTGATTTGATTTACACAACTTCTTCATCTGCAGTTTCAAAGATTATAACATGAGTAGGTACATAATGATTACGAAATTCATTTTGTTCAAACTAACTATCAAGTGAACGGATGACCCTCTTATGCAGTCTTTTGACCTCACGAGAATGAAAATGTTTTTATTAATCACAACAACCACCGATGCGCTGTTGTTGTCATTATGATACAATAGTTCTAACAAGAAACCTTAAGATTTATAATTATGCAGATATATTTATAATAATAAGTTCTTTTATGTATTTAAACTTACCGCCGCCGCCGCCGCCTCCGCCAGATGTAATTATTTTGATGATCTTCACTTCTGTTACATAAATTAGAATATTATAATAATTCTTACATAATTTAAGATAATTTATTTGGTTTGATCTTAGGAGTCGTTTATATATATTTTGATATATATTTGATACTCACGACCACCGCCGCCGCCGCCGGACCAGCCACCACCACCACCACCTCCAGACCAGCCGCCGCCACCACCTCCTCCGGACCAGCCGCCGCCACCACCACCAATGTAGCCGGCCTGGACTGCCGCTGCCACGGCAAGTATACAAATGAAGACCTGGAATATAACATGTATAATGAGGACACAGTCACAGATGTTCAATTTTATAAATTTTTTGTAATATTTACTTCATGGCAGTTTTAATTGGGAATAAGATAGATATTTGGGATAAGTTTGTAATTCTTTTATTTACTTTTGATAGAGTTAACATGTTTTGCCTGGCCTGGATGGTCGATTTATCCTTTCCTTTTCTTACCTTTTCTACTCTTATCCATCCTTCATCTTCGCTTGCTCTCTTTCGAAGTTGCATCATTATGTCATCACTTGTGTTCATAAAGTCAGCGGATGATATCACCATAGAGTGAAGAGCTTTTTGAGGGGGCCTGACATTTTCAGATTCTTTGTCCGTTGTCGTTGTGGCTTTTTCTTCTATTATTTTCCTAAGATGTTCCAACTTTTCGCTATTTTCTTTTATTAGTTCTGTTTGGTTTTTGATTAAGCCTTCCAGCTCTTTTTCTCTCTTGTCTCTTTCTTCATCTTTACTTTTAAGTTCTTCGTGCTTTCCAGATACTACTTTTAGTGCTTGCAATGCTGTTTCCTGCTTCTGGTCACCTTGGCCTATCTCCCCGCCTAACTGTTTCAGAATTTGATATAATCGTTCGGTGGCTTCCAGAACTCCTTTCTTTATTTCTCCCTTTATGTTTCTGGAGTCCCGCATGTGTTGCTTTACTCGGATCAATAGCTGCCGAGTTTCTGCTACAGGGTCTGAAGAGGTTTTGCTAGCCAGCTTTGGTGGACTAACAGCTTTTTCGGCCGAAAGCCTACGAATGGCTGGGATCTTCTTTGTGGGAGCCGCCGCTTGAGGTCTTTTAGGAGGGGTCACACTTTTCTAAAATAATCTAATAGTTTGCGGAAGGCCCGAGAGCTCAGTTGGCGCTCGAACTCGGCCTCCTCCGCCTCCATTCTGAGGGCTCGCAGCTCAGCCTTCGCCTGAGTGAGCCCACTCCTAGTAGTGGCGCGTCCACGACGAGCGGCACTGCATTAGGCAGATGCAGCACCACGCTCCGAGTCGCTACCGGACGCGTCACTAAGAGTCGGAGCGACCTCGGAGAGAGGCCTCTTACGCCGACTATTGCCCTCGCGGGTGGACAACTGTTCGCTACCGCGAGAGCCCAGCTTCGTTCCCTTTGATAATATTTCCGTATCAAAAACCGTTCGGAAGTACCACTTCCTCCTAGTCCATCTGTCGAGACTGCACTTTCGATATTTCTGATTGAATACTTATAACAATATTACGGTATATTTCATATTACTCATTGTGATATATTATCATTAATATATAACAGTTAGTTTTTCTAGCAAGTTTATAACAGAAAGAAGGATAACTACTAATTCTATATCTGACTATATACTAATTAGACACATACTATTAATAAGACAATAAGTATTATATACTTGATTTCTATTAAATAACATTCATTTCCCAGAGTTGGTTAGTATTAAATGTATATTATTATTCAAGATATTTATGTAATAATTTACTAGGGTTATATTACAATTTAGTTATGTATTAGTATTTAATCCATTAATATTTAAAATTATATAATATGTCTAAAATTATATAAAAAAACATTTTTAGTTTTAAAATTAAGAAATTAATGCTCTAACGGATATGAACTGTGAAAGACAACATAGCTTCAGCTAACCGCAATGAAAACTGAAAAAAATAATAAAATAACAGAGCTTTTGCAAGCTCAGCTCCCATTTTTTGTTTACGATAATAAGCCTGAAAAAATGTAGTAATTTCAATTACTAAATTCCTGCAGAAAGTATTTTATTTTTGTTTTTAAGATTTTTAATTAAGTATTATTATTACTATGACTGTGATAAATTTTTTGCATTTCAACATTATATAATAAAATTTATTATTGCATTCAAAGAGGTACGTTTAAAATTAATAAATAAAAATAAAATAAAAATAAAATAATATTTAAAAATAAAATTTATGTTTTTACAGTCATTCAACTAAATCTTAAAAGCTCTGAAATCTATTCAGAAAATATAATTGAGGGAGTCGTTCTTTGTGAAGGGTCGTTTCATGAAACCACATTGTTAGCCTTTGAAACCTTCTCGTGGTTAGGAATAGTATTTATTATGTTCATTAAAACCACCATGTATCAGTAAATACGTTTAATGTGCTATGTAGCATGTGTAGTACAAAAGTCGTCGAGAGAAAACTAAACTACCTACTACTTAGTTAATCTTATTATTACAAGAAGATTTAACAAGTACCCACTTAAATACATAACATACCTTTCCCTCAAGTATTTGAACTATACTTAAAATAAATCTATACTAATGGTAGCTACAACTCACTATAAGAACCTTAAATATAACTATTATGAATTAGAACAATAATTACATCAGGACTTGAAAAGTGACTTACAACAAATAATTACAGTTACCAGTTGATCTAGTGTAGGGAGTCTTACTGTGTATAGATGTCTTACTTTTAATTTTACCGCCAGAGGAGCTCGGCTCTACACCTACTGGTATACCTAACATCTCAGCCCATTTGTCAGAACTAGGTATTTCAATGATTTGATCACTATCTTTATTAGGAACAATCTCTTCCATTACCTGATCTTCTCCTTCCTCATTACTCTGTTCTATCATTATCGTCGACCCATTCTTATCTTGTTCCTCATCACCTTGCTCAGTCGTGTCCCGAGTGGATTTCTTAATCAATTGGTCAATGTGTCTATTGACAACCACTCCATCTTTAGTTTCCACCTTATAACTAGATGGGCCATCTTTATTAATCACTGTACCAGGTAATCAACGTGGTTCAGTCCTAAAATTTCTGTACATTACTTTCTGTCCTACCTCTGTCTGTCTGTTTTTCCTGTTATTTTCCACCACCTGATTCTCTCTCTTAGTAGATTGTTTGTTATGAGGATTGACTGTGTCTGTTGAAAGTACGAATTCTTCTGTTAAACAGAAGCTCTGCAGGACTTTTACCAGTTGATGTACATGGTGTTGCTCTAAGTCCTAAAAGCATGTTCGGAATTTTAATATCCCAAGACATTCCGTCCATTTTGCGAAGTTTATCTTTGACAGTCTGCACCATACGTTCAGCTAGACCGTTGGTAGATGGATGAAAAGGTGCTGACTTAATGTGCCTGATTTTATTAGCATCTAAGAATTGTTTCATCTCAACCGAAACGAAAGCTGTGCCATTCATCACCATCAGAGATCAAGGTTTCACACAAACCATGGATTGCAAAAATCATTCGTAAATGCCTAATTATATTAGCTGAAGTCATATTATTAACAATAAATACCTCAGGCCACTTAGAATATGCATCGACCATTATCAAAAATGTTTTATTTTGAAATGGACCTGCAAAGTCAATATTTAGTCGAGACCACGGTTTTGCGGGCATAACCCATTCATAATTAGTTCTTGGTGGCATATGCCTATTTTCTAAGCACCTATTGCAATTTTTAACTAAAGACTCTATATCATTGTTCAATTGTGGCCACCAAACGTAACTTCTAGCCAGTGCTTTTGTTTGAACAATACCACTGTGTGCTTTATGTAAAGCGCGCAAAATAGGATCCCGCAGTGATGATGGCACCACAACCCGACAGCCTAGAAGGATACAATCCTCATGTAATGATAGCTCAGTACGATGCAACCAGTATGGACGTAGCTGACGGTCTGATTCCTTAGCTGGCCAGCCACATAAAATGTGATGACTTACCCGGCTGAGAACTTTGTCACGCTTTGTAGCATCCGCTACTTTCTCCACGTCAACAGGAAAATCTTCAGGTGTTTCGGCCATTAGCAATATGTCACATAGCTGTTGCTCAGGCTGCTCAGGCACAGGCTGCGGCATACGACTTAACCCGTCAGCATTCCCTATCTGAGGACCTGGCTTGTATATAATGTCGTAGCTATAGGAAGTGAGTAATAATGCCATTCTGGTTAAGCGAGGTGACAAAATATTAGGGATAGGTTTTTTTGGATCAAAGATGCCCAATAAAGGTTTATGATCCGTTATTATCGTAAAAGACCTGCCCATTAAATAGTTATGGAATTTACTCACTCCGAACATGATAGCGGTTGCTTCCTTATCGAGTTGGGAGTATCGTCTCTCGTGCGTGTGTCACATCACTAGATTTCCGTGGTGTTATTAATGCGAGAACAGTCTCAAACACTTCAGCACCACAAATCGTAAAAAAGTTAGCTTTTTTAAGTGAATCATCTATGATTCCACTTGCTTCGAAACAATAATTGAGCCGCGTTATGTAACTGTCCCAATTGTCATTTTTCACAATAAATTCACGAAACTTTACTAATTTACGCTCCATAGTGTATTTTAAACCTTCGTCGCCACTATTATGTTCATTAAAACCACCATGTATCAGTAAATACGTTTAATGTGCTATGTAGCATGTGTAGTACAAAAGTCGTCGAGAGAAAACTAAACTACCTACTACTTAGTTAATCTTATTATTACAAGAAGATTTAACAAGTACCCACTTAAATACATAACAGTATTGAAATTAAACTAGCCACAGCCTGTTACTTTCTATTCCGTAACTGTGGTCAACTGTTCCATTTTTATTATATTATATGTCGGTTCAGGGTACCGTTCACAGTTATGATCTCCACCAGAAAACATATTTGTAGGCTTGATTAGGGAAACAAAATATCTTCTTACAATGTTTTATTAACTATGATTATATTACACAACTTTGCAATCAAAAAGTATGTACGTGTCACAACGAGTCGTAAGACAGTTCCCGGACTTGTTATTCGCACGGTGGCTGAAGGTAAAGTGAGTCCCGCTGGTGATTCGAAATATATCTTCAACTCGGCCCGCACGAACTTAAGACCGGACTCTGCCGAAGCGATGACGTATCGCTTGCGCCTCGTTATCAATTAGCTCCCGTACTAATGACTTCCCGACACGGCCATCCTACGGGACACACGTCCCTGTGTGTTATTCTGTAACAATATTTAGCACACAGTATCATATAGTTCGGTCACTCCTGACCTATCATTAGTTCCCATTGACCAATCGAGAGAAAATAATTTACAATAACCCTTCCGATTAAATTTACAATTAGAATGCTCAAAGTATTAAACATTTGAGTATTAAATTACCCTCAGAGAATAACTGACTTAATTTTTGCGGTCCAAATTCACTGAAAAACTTAAGCTCTACATGTGATTCCTGACTAAACATAGTCCAGTAACCTCCAGTTACAAATCTTTTATGCGAACAACCTAATTGAACGCCGAGTCTCTCCTAGACTCCATGGTTCCTGAACTGAACTGAACCTGACCTCCGCCAGAGTTGATTGCTTACCGCGTACTCACGGACTACAACTAGTAGACACCGATTTCCACTGAGCTACGGCTACACGACAACCTCTGGTACGGTCCAATCACCATGCAAGCTTAAGTACTCTGTTCGTTTTCATCATTACTTTGATCTACATCGATCTCATCAGTTATACCCTGGTGGTCTGGTATTTTTCGCAACCTATCGTGAGCGTATTTGTAGGTACGATTACAATTAAGTGCCTTCAAATTATAACGGTCACCCTCCAGAACTTCTATGACCTCGTACGGACCTTTAAATTTTGGATCCAACTTTGTCTGATTTCTTTCCTCATTCATAATTAAAACAAAATCACCTACCGAGAATTTATTTAGTTTTGCCTTTGTATGATCAAACCTACGTTTTTCATATGTCGCTGCTTTCTCAATATTATGTAATGCATCTTCCCTTATAGCATCTAAATCAATGTCATCTCTCAACGGCTCTACGTCATCTGTAGCCATCAACGATAGAGGTCGCGCTACCTTACCGATTAGCAATTCTAACGGACTAGCTTTTGTCGTTCGGTTGACCGTGCAGTTAATCGCAAGTTGTACATCGCCTAAACAGTCCTACCATAAACAATCCTTTACCTCTGCCGCAGTTAACATTGACTTTAATATCGACATTACTCGCTCTACCTGTCCATTTGCTCGCGAAGAACCAGTCGCGACCAAATGCAAATTGATGTTGCTAGTAACACAGAACTCTTTAAATTCTTTGCTCGCGAAACAACGACCTTGATCAGCAATGATTCGAGTCGGGGTACCAAACAGAGCTACACTATCTCTTACCGCTTTAATACTACTTTTGGAATCGATACTAGCCGTGTGAAATAGCAATACGTATTTAGTGAACGCGTCAATAATAACAAAAACGTATTCTTTATGATCGCTCTTACCGCTTAATTTCCCCGTCACGTCTATGTGTATGGTATGCCAGGGTGAGCCTACTTTAGGTATGGGGTGTAATTGAGCTTGTACCTTACCCGAGTGTGATTTCGCTACCTTACACGTAACACAAGTGTCAATAAATTTCTTAACGTAACGAGACATTCCCTCAAACCAATAGAAATCGTATAGCTTTTCTAAAGTTTTATCGTAACCGAGATGAACGAGTGATTCGTGAACGTTACTAACTACTGACCACCTGATAGCTTTAGGAAGTATTGGTAGACACTTAGAACGCCCGTTGCGCTGAATCTTTCGATTAAGGACACCTTTACGAATCTCATACGTCTTAGCTACGTCATCGTTTAACCGTCTATTATTTAAGTTCGATATAAGCTTCGAAATATCAGAATCTCGCTTTTTAACTAAAAGAGCTGGACTCAATATTCGCACGTAATAACTCGTCTACACGTTCGCGCATTATTCGTCTTTCTTCTGCGCTCAGCCGATAGGGACGCCTTTGTACGGTTAAATTAGGATCAACTAAACGAATAACAAGTTCACCCGTTGTAACGCGCGTTCGCGGCATACCAGTAATAAAGTAGTCCGAATATCGAGTTAGCACATTAATGATTAACAACTTATGTTCTGCAGTAACATCCGTATCAATTAGTGTTAGATTATTTGTCGGGGGCAGATCTAAATTACAGTTGTTTACATTATGCACTTTTGAAATTTTAAAATATGTCGCTGTCATATTAATACTGAACCCTTCCGACAGTATTTCACGAACTATCATTATATCACATCGTAAATAAAAATCAGGCAAAACATGAAATAAAATCTCGATTAAATGATTATCGATTTCAACAACAGCAGAAATCTGAATAGTAGAAATTGACTGACTAATTCCTTTCAAATTTATTACATTTTGTTCTCGTTTACCACAAATTTTACTTGATATACTCTCTTTAATAATAACACTCGGAACCAGAATCATAATGAAATGTAAAAGACTGACCTTGATGTTTTAGAGTTCCTGCCGGGGGAGAGACAACGCACATGTTCACCTGTCGATCGTTGTTTAGACTATGTGGCTCTTGTGCGCTGCCGTCTCTATTAGGACATCTGGTGGAAATATGTCCTTGTTTTCCACATTTGTAGCAGATAACGGAACTAGTACTAGCAACTGGCCTTTGAGGATTGGGTCTAGAGGCTTGAACGCGGTGTGGTTTCGTCGAATTTCCTTTGGCATGTGTCCTATGCAAGCAGTCGGCTAGTCTATGGCCAACCTTCCCGCAGTGTAAGCACTTAATTGATGAAATTTTAGATACCTTCATGCGTTTGGGATCAAAGGTTTGTTGATCCGGTACTGTACTTGATTTACGCTTCAGGTAGGTAAAAGCTTGCAATTCTTGTTGTAATTTATTTCCGATTTAAAAGCCATTCTTTGTAATTTTTAATCGAACTGAGAAATGTGTGCCACTGTTGTTGCCACCACAATCTGTTCAATGGTTAGATTCTTCCAACGATTAAATAACAGTTACATAATACGATTACCGTACGCCGCCAAGGTTTCACCCTCTTTGGGTTTGTCAGTATTTAATTTTAATAAAGTGCCCGCAGGTGTTTCCGTACTAACAAATCTTGCAGTAAATAATTCTTTAAAGTCCGACCATGTCATGCCGGGGTAGGTAATTGAAGACAGCCACGTTGATGCCACTCCTTTAAGAGCCTTACTGATAGTGACAATAAGTTGGCCCCCTTCCATAGGGTTATCAGCGAAACACAGGTCCGAAGTTGCACACCATGACCGTGCATCGGCATCATTCTTATCTGGGTCAAATTCCGGTAGATTCACATACTGAGAATAACGTTGAGGTTTGCTTAGGGCTTCGATTAGGGCTTTCATATTCGAATTTTGCATTTCGAATAATAACTTCCAGTTATCTTCATTCCCTCTATTTCTTTCACAATGCGCCGTGTTCTCAGTATGGTTTCCGTTTACCTGCTCGGATCCCACTTCTGATGTCGGTTCAGGGTACCGTTCACAGTTATGATCTCCACCAGAAAACATATTTGTAGGCTTGATGAGGGTAACAAGCAGAAAACAAAATATCTTCTTACAATGTTTTATTAACTATGATTATATTACACAACTTTGCAATCAAAAAGTATGTACGTGTCACAACGAGTCGTAAGACAGTTCCCGGACTTGTTATTCGCACGGTGGCTGAAGGTAAAGTGAGTCCCGCTGGTGACTCGAAATATATTTTCAACTCGGCCCGCACGAACTTAAGACCGGACTCTGCCGAAGCGATGACGTATCGCTTGCGCCTCGTTATCAATTAGCTCCCGTACTAATTACTTCCCGACATATATATGTTTTCCTTGAAAATTAGTTATTTACGCCAAATTAAGTAATTTAAGTAGAACTTAGTTTCATCTTCCAAAACCGATGAGCTAACCGTAATCCAACCATTAGCCAACCAAAATATTAGGACAAAAACAATAACGACACCTCCTTTGTGTGGTCGATTGATTTGGAATGATATATTAGAATGAGTATTAAGATTAGTTTAAGGTAGTTTAAGTGAGTACTTATAAATCTAGTATCATTTTTAATTAAGGTAAATGTTTTTAAAAGCCCTTCGCCGTGCACAGAACAAGATTATATACTATTACAATAATGTCATAAATTATAAGCAATATCCTTACTTATATATAAATATTGTTTTTTTCTCGTATAATAATGTTGAAACTCGTGAGATGTGTGCGGTAGTAATATCCGCTTGTCTAGCTTCTCTACGCCAGCAGCTGTTGTATTTACATCTACATGATGTTCTAGCACTTATTAAATAGTATTTTTTTATCAAATACATTTTTGTATTCTAATTAAATTATAAGTGATAAAATAAGCTAAAACTATTTCCTTAATCTTCTTACTCTCAATGCTATATACATCCTAAAATATAATTTAATATATATATATATATATATATATATATATATATATATGTTAACATAATTTATAGTCATTGTAACCCAAAAATTCATTTGAAAAAAAAATAAAACTTAAATTGTATAATATATATTGAAATGTGAAGTCAGTTATTACGTAAATGAGTTGATGAGACATCTGAATGACGATAGATCTGTTAAATGCGTGGCTGGAAATGAATGTAAATAAATGAATGGCTGTAAATTAAGCAGTGAGCATTTAATAAATGTAAATGTTTTGTTAAACGGGTCGTAAATAACTTCACGATAAATATATCATCCTGTCCTTGTAAATAAATATATCCACTCCAGTCGCTGTGATATAAAATATCACGCTATGACTTTACTTATTTGTGTCAAAACTTTACCAAAATCGATTATAATTCTTTTTAATTAAAAAGTCAAGTTTTGAAAAATTACTTTTTCAACATAATATAAAAGAAAATTTTAAAACCATGTAAATATATTTTATTAATACATTACAACTACATGTATTTTTATTTTATGTATTTTAATATATTTTAGAAACAATAAACTCACTTTCTGTCTCAAGACTTGCAAACAAAATTATGATAGGGTAATATAACTCATTAACACCCATAAATAGCACACCCATAAATGTGAACGCAAACCGACAGCTGTGGGAAAATTTTCTGTAATTATGATTGAGCAGTATTATAATGTTACTGTATAAAAGTATACAATTTTCTACTTTTTTTCTTTTTCCTTACTTTTGTTCTCAACCTCATCCAATAAATACTAGGAACGTCACCAGACCCTCAATTTCGACTCGCTGCGATCGCGAAATCTCGGGTGCCGTTTGCATGTTGAGCGAAGCGAGCCAAGTCGAAGGCTTCGTCTTGGTGTGGGAAAAAAAAATTAACAGGGGGACAGTACAATTCGATTAAAAAAATTCGGCACGCGCATCCACAATGAGACTTTTTCGCGCTAATTTTTTTACATTGAAGCCTATGGGAGTTTGACATTATTCCTCAACGACAATGAATTTTTTTGATTTTTTTTTTACAAACTACCACACATATCAGCATGGTAGGTGTGCAAAATTTGAAACCGAACCGTTAAGCCGTTTTAATACCAACTTTCTAAAACCAATGCAAATTCTCTCCAGTAGAGCCCTCCGCTCGCTTCGCTCAATTATATACCATTTGCAGAGAACGTGTATAATATTATGGAGTATACTGTTTAAAAGAGTTGTTAGTTTAAGTAATAAAGAGTTTTAAAAGATAAAACAGATGCTAGAAACGTTCTACGTTCACATCCTGCTCACGTTTTAGTCGAGCAGTTCTTAAATTTAGGAACTACATCGTAAAATACGCTAATAGTTTTTCTAACATTTAAAAATATAGATAAAAAATACTTTTACTGTTTCGTCTTAAAAATTTAAGTGAAATACAAGTGTTACCGACTTTTTACCGACTTTATTTACATCCAAAACCAACATAAAATTGTTTAAATAGGTTATATAAATGAATTCAAAAGTACATTATTATATCTACTAACTACTTTAGTAATCAATATGTTTTCGTAAATTATTTAGTATTTAAGAATACGGATTTTGTTTTGATTCCGACACAACTTAAAAAATAAAATCGGTACGTTGGACGATTCGTCCGAAAATTTTGTTTGGACAGGTCGTATTTAAAAATAAAGTCAATAATAAGTGAAGTTGTTGTTATTATTTCAATATAGTTGTTAAAACTAATATTCTACAAAGAGAAGTGTATAAATTTACAAGTGGGGAATTAGAATTGACCCCGGGCGTATTGCCTACGCTGCAAACCACCACCACCACCACCACCACCACCACCACCACCGAACCCCGGACGTTACCGATGTTTCTTTCGTAATTTAATAATTAAGTAAATCACTTTATCGAACAATTGTGAACTCTTAGTAATAATTAATATATTGTAATAATTTAATTAAATATAATTAAAAGTAATCTTGGTTTTTTTTTTGCATTCTTCGGCTGTGACTTACATGTTATATATTCTAAGATTTTTTTATACAATAAATTAAATACTGCATATGTCGATATAAAATATAATTTAACCGTAATAGTCTCCACGGGTACGAGAAAATCTTCAAACATTATTTATGAAGAAAAATTGTATTTCTCATCTATTTTATTGCCTCCGATACATCATTGTATACGCTTCCTATATTGAGCATTTATGTATAGAATTCATATTACGAGACTTGTACCAACACATGTATGTCTGAAGACTTAAACCTTTGAGTAATTGACAGCTTTATGTACGTTTGTATAAGTTACCCTTGTCGTCATATGTTTTTCTCAAAAAGAAATTTGGTAGTCAAAATACTGCAATTAAAGTTATAAAAGAAAAAGCCAATATTGTGACAATTTAACTGAATTACTAGAATAAACGACGCAGATTCTTTGGAGTGATTGATATTGAACTGGTTACTGAGGCACATTTCATAGACTTGTGGATTTTGCAATTCTTCAACAAATCCATATACAATTACAAACATAATATTCAAAGAAACCACCTTATTACAAATTCATGTAAGTTATAATTATTTTACATTTTAAGTTTTATTTATAAGGTTCTATTTAACATGTTTTAATAAAATTTGGTCTATTGTTTTCATTTAATTAGTCATTTTCTTGTAGTTACCTCTTTGTGCTATCGTAGCTATAGTGTTTTATCTCTTGTTGTTGGAACTTGATAACGCCATCTCTCTGGTTACTCATGTTCTAGTTGTTCGCTATCATTCTTTACTAGTGCGAGAGTAATGTCAATCCCCAGCCTCGCACCTGGCGCTGTCAAATCTTTTAGATATATCCAATATAAAAAGTATCATTCGAATTGAAATACGCATTCATTTCGCAGAAAATTCCTAAATACAAAAGAATAAGAGCGAATTTTTCATGAACAGTGACTTTTCTTCGACCATACCGTGACTAATTATGTTCTCAGTCACTATCTTATTACCTCTCATATATCTTTTTACATTGTTATATTTTGATAACTATAATATTAATATATTAAAGGGTTATATAATAATAAAAAAACTGGTTAGGGAAGTTCTATAAACATAAAAATAACTGTAACTCAAAGTATTTAATGTAACAAGTAATCGTTATTACAAAATTTATATTTACCGTACCAGACCGCATCGCACCGCACCGCATCGCACCGTACCGTTATACTTTACGGGGGTTAAATTCTTTTCTATTCATCGGTGAGGGAGCGTACATTTTTTATTACAGGCTATTTCATCATATAAAAGAGTCGGGGATTTGTTGGAAAAACCTCCGTCAAATAACCCTGCTCATATTCAATATTAAATTGATCTCCGCCGCAGGTCAGCCTCTGATTAGAAGCAGACCGGGCTTTGTGAATATTTATCATTTATCTATATGCCACAAATTTGACCATCAGACATATTCTGATTGTATTGAGGTGAGTACAGTCAAATAATTATATGTAATAAAATAAATTGTATTAGAAATATAACTTTCCTAGGTAAGTCTAAATATAAAAATCACAAACTATGTAAGTTAATATAAATTAAAAAGTTAAATTCTCATTTTCAGAACGACAAAAGTTTAATTCAATGTCTTAAAACTATTCGAGATAAATTCTCATTGAGCTAATACAAATAAATATGGGCAGGTATTCTATCTACTCCCATAATCACGACCGTGTTCCCACATATTAGATTTATCGGTAACTCATTCATTGGGCCATATATTTTTCATACTCTATAAAAATAATACTGAAATAATTAACATATATAATATCAAAAGGATTTCACCACAACCAAGTTAATGGTTCGTTATTATGGACTATTCATGGCCAGTAGCTACCTGAACGATAGTTTTAGGTTTTCCAATATAGTGATATTGGAAAACCTTTGCATACAAATGAACCTAATGGAAATCAATGGAAATTATATGTTTATTGATAAAAATATTAAACTGAAAAAAGAGGAATTATTGTCTTCGGAATGGATAAATATTGTACGTAGCCGACAAACAAATGTTAATGACCCATACAATTACTCCCTTAAATTTTAACCAGATTTACCAGATTTACATGTCAAATGACTGGCGTGTAGATCTCAATTTTTAAGTGTTTTATTAATACAAATAACTAACCGAAATATAGGAGTCTGTGCAATGAAAAACTTCAGAAAGAATATGTTAAAGGAAACATTATAGGAATATAGATGAGAAAATTTATTTCCAGGGGTTTTAATACTGAAAATACTTTCTATGACTCACTATTCACTGGTTTTTTTTGACTGACTCACAGGTAGAATGTATTAATTATTTAATTTAAACATTTAGTAATGTAACGATAAATGAGAATGTTGTACATTATTGGTTATTAGAATTTTCTCAGTTTGAGACTGAAATTTAAAATAAATTTCAACCTATTTCTAAACTTCATATTGATCATTTTTAAATTTATTATAGAACTAAGATATTTTATTTATAATGTAACTTCAATTAATCACATAAGTATGCCTAAGTAATAACTTTATTGTAACATACTTTTTAAAAAAAAAATATTTATTTATTCCTTACTATCTTGAGCGTTGGATTTTTGAAAATCACTAAATTTCACAGCAACAATAAAAATAAAAGCAATACTTGCAACACTTCTGGCTCTGAAAAACTACCGAATAAATTCGTACCAACTCTGACAAAGGTGAACAATTATATATAAGTATAACCTTTAGGCTTTATAATTAAATGATGATGTAAAAAACTTAATTCTCTCAGTTAGTTTCTGTCAAATAAAGATTCATTTGATTAAAACTTTTTAATAATCATAACTGAAATAAAATGTTTTTTGTAAGTTAATTTCTTGTGTGTAGAACTATTTATTATATTTTTTATTTTAAGATGCACATCAAAGTATTTTTTTCAAACAAACGTTTGAGATAAAACGTATGAAAAGTAAGACTATTTCATGGTTGCAATGTGTAGATCCCTGAAATCAAACAAAATAAAACTCAAAGATTGGTTGTCTTTAAAGAGTCTTTTAAATAAGAAGCTCTAACATGATTTGATTTTTGTACTTTAAGTTATACTTGACAATTCGTCACTCCTATGTTTTCTGTGCTAAATTTGATCAGTCTCTTTAAATGTCATTTGATATTGACATTATTTCTGTTTGTTTTGAAGTACTATCGTATTTACTTAGTTTGAAAGTTTATTTTTTTATTTTAGATAGATTATGATTGCGTTTAATTAAAATAACAGCACAATATCTTGATAATTGCTTTTTTGGTGGACATATTGTATATAATTTTTTTAAGTTATATAACTTTAAAAAAATCAGTTCCGTTAATTTAAATTTAATGCTAAAATGGTAATGAATAGTAAAGAATATTGTATAAAACTCGTGTTTATGGCAGACCATAAACACGAGTTTTATACAAAATCAGAATTTAAGAACTTAATGAAAGAAATTTAATTGAAATTGAAATACCAGTTTTAATTGAAATACCAGATGGTTTCCATTCTGATAAAAAAAAAATACTATTACTGCATCTCGTACATCAAAGAAACTATGTACTTTCCAAGACTCTGCATTTTAAACAGTCTGTGAATATCAAATCAGTTATATGGTGAAGAAATAAATGGTTAGAATTTTGTTAAGAATTAAACACAACACAAAATTGCCTCAATCAATATTTTATTTTGATTCGTAAGTATATGATTGATTCATTAAAAAAAAAGCCAGAAATTGTTCATTTTATAGTGTTATGATTTAATTAATAACTTTCCTCATGTGAGTTATCTGGGTGTAGATCATCGCACATTACATTAATACCATATTTTAATAAGTGCCAGATAGCCATCACCAATGGAGAAACAATTTTAAAATGTATTTCTTATATAAGTTTGTAGATTCAGAAAAATGTATTACACCTTTTAACATCTGATAAAATATTTTAAATGTCTGGCAAAAGTTTTATTTTATTTCAGAACAAATCAAGAAATTGACTCTTTAGATTTGGAACATAATTCTGCTGACATTCGCCGATATAAAACTGTACAGCCATTTATAATAAAATAATTCTATGTCAAGAATATGCCTTATATTACCATGGTAACTCTCAATGCAGTACTATCTAAATCTATAACTATATTTATTTTGCCATAGCCTTAAGTGAATTGTATTTTTATTATAGTTACCTCACTGGTAGACATTTTTATAATTTTATTTTTTAGACATTCTGCATGTTTGTAACCGTTACGGTTCAGTGGCTAATATTATAAAACCAAAACTTATATTTTTCTATAATATGATTCTTCCTGATTCTAATTTTGCAAACCCTGTGCTTATAGAGTTGTTCAGAAATGCAGAACCTTTTACAAAGTTCTTATTATTTGGTCTAAAATATAAGCAAGGTTAAGCTATTAGACTAAAGTTTTTTGTTTTTATTTTAGTTTATTTATTACTTACAGGTGCGAATAGACCCAGCTACCTAGTGAGCAAGGACAGTATCACCTACACCAAAATAAATATTAAACTGTCTTTGGAATATAATTTAGAGATAGAGATGTTTCAGTAATCATTATTACGGTGCTTTGGAGATTTAAATTTGGATAGTGAAAATTTGGAAGACCACATTGTGTTTGTTTGAATTAGGCGGCCTACCATAAACTCTAAAACTATATTTAGTTTAAAAAAGGTTTGTTTCAATATGACAATAATTTTTATTTATTTGGTCCCAATTATAAGAAATATTACCTTAATGTTTCAAATTGTCATGTGAAGATAATTGGAGTCCCTTAAGCATAAAACTTTTAAGAGTAGGTCCAGGGTTCCTGTTATTTAGAATTAGGAATTTAGTCAGATGGATCTGTCTATGTCTTTAGTCTATATTCCCAGTCACTATGAGATCCTGGGTAATAACAGAGTGGATTTTCTCAACTTCGCTTCGTTATCTCTCTATCTCATTTGGAAGTTCCCTTGCTAAGGACTGTATCAAAGAGCTAGAATCATTTATGTTAAACTTTATTCCATGTTACATTTAAATATTCTAAGACCCTGACTTTTTTTTTTTAAACACTGAGTAGAGGAATATTTCTGCTATACCACAATTGCATCATTGATGCACTCTGAGATATCTTCTTCTTGTCTTTTTGGTCTTGATAAAGGCACTGTATCCCAACCTCTCTTTAGTTGTCCTAAACTTCTTCATTTCATATATGATATCCTTGCTTCTACCATCCTTTGTCCCTTAAATGTTAAATATTTGTATTTATTGTAAACTTCGTTATAAATATATAACTAAATAGAATTAGATTGTAATTAGTTCATTATAGTATTTGTCGTATTTCAAGCTACTATTCATTATTTCTATTGTATTGTTGTTTTAGTATCTTGTTTTTATTCTACTAACCAATAATTCTACTATTTGACTACTCTCAAAGAAAATGCAACCGACTAATCTCTTCTCAGGGGGAAGGAGGAGCCGTTTATATGGAAGCCCCGGCACCATAGATGATGCTGCCTTTTTTAAGGTTGCCAACTAAACCAGACGATTACCGAGGCCATAGAAGTGGAACATCACGATATTGGTGTTGCTTTCAATCGCGATGTCCCGAAGAAATCACCGCGAAGAAGGTTGTCCAACAACGCAGGCACCCTCCATGAGTCGTAGGCTTGTTATAATGGGAGGATCTTCCCTGATCAGCACCCAAACCAGCTAATAAAAGGATCCGGGATCAGTACCAGGACCTACCTACGCTGGCGGTAATCACCTCGAAAGCACACCACCGTTGAGGCCTCCAAACTGGATAGGAAGGTCAAACACTACCCAGCTGTTTTGTTACGACGGGCATTTCGTTAGGCTGCTAAACTACCACACGTTAATTCAAGCATTCTAATATTTCTTTTGAGTTTGACTGGATTCATAATAAGATTTATTATATAATATATATCTAAATTTATATTTAAATTATGTACATATAAAATAAAACATACCGATTGCTTTTATTATCAATTCTTACATTTATTTACCTACATTTGCTGTATGATAATAATTGTAACAAAAATAATTATTAGGGAAACAAGTTTTATTTAAAACTTTATATTAATTTATTTTACCGCTTAGAGTTCATAATACTTTAGACAAATAAGTCAAATTTATAAGTCAAAAGCTTGGACATCAAAGTTGGACCTGAGAAAGTGTATAATCTAGATTCGAATGCTCTTTAAAAGGAATTATTTAATATTTTAGCAAAGGCACCGACGAATCATTTAGAATATAAGCTTACCTACTGATACAATCAACTTCAGATGTTTTAAAATTTGAAAAGATGTTTAAATATACCAAGTTATACCAAGTTATACGAAGTTATACCAAGTTATAAGTATAAAGGAGCTTACAGATTAATTACAATTTCGTTTTTTGATATAGTAAGTATTGCACTGAGTGATTGATACAGTCTGTATCGATTCGCCTTTTTTTATGACCTTCCAATGTTGTTAAAGCGTTCCTTACCACCCTTGTATAAATATGACGACACACAAACACATTTCGATACAAAAAACCGATCTTAGTTCTCTCTTTTTACCTCAAAAAATCTAGAGAAATGAATGCACCTATGTATGGTAATCGCCATATGTATGGTTACAGTGTATGTAACACTTCAAATTGGTGTTTTAGTATAGAAAAAATGAAACTGATAGAAAAGATAGAATGAAATTTAAATAAAATAAAAGAAATATTTATTAGCCATACAAGACAAGAAATAAAATATCTAGTACAGTAAGGTTACGTCTCTTATCATCGTGGTACAGATCACGGTGGCATAAGTTACAATTACCTTTGATGAAAACACTCCTACTAAGTATTAAGCTACTAACGAAATATATTAGTGAATGTATTAGTATTTTAAAAAACTAAATTTGAATGTTTGTGTTTTTACACATAACTGTCTAATTTGTATTCTGTGTCCTAGAATATCTCAATCAATCGGACAGGACAAGTCGTTTTAAATGTTAGAATAGATAGAAAAAATACTTCACTAATATAAATAAATATACCAATGCATGTATATATTAGGTATATGTGATAACTGATTTTGATTCAAATTGAAAAAGTATAAACTGTAACTGGGTTTCGTTGGACAATATAGAGAGAAAGAAGCCTGTAGTTGACTAGGTCGAACCTTGCGCCTTTTTTAAGGATCAGGTGGACAAGGGCGGTTTTCCATGATTCTGGTACTACATCTTTAAATAAACGCGTTAGAATAGGGTTTAATTCCGAAGCACATGTTTGAAACACGACTGGGGATATGCCATTCGGCGCGCTCGACTTAAAACGTATAAGGAAAGTGGAGTACATCGCACAAATTTCTGTCGGAACACAAAATCCAGTACTAGAAGATGGTGGAACCGTGGAAACATCTTTCAGATGGTCATCCATGGATAAGTTTGAGTCAAAAGGAATGGCCAATAGTACAGCGTCCTTCTTTGCTGTGTTGTCCAGGATGTCATTCCCCATATGCAACGTCAAAAGATTAGCAGAAGTTGCCAAGGTCAGCTTTTGATAGTACCCAGGACTGACATGTCATGTGGACAGCTTACTAGCTATTTCCCAATTTTGACAACATACATGGAGTTTGCTCTAGTTATTTGTCTTTTTAAGAATCTAGAGGCACGAGACTAATTAGCAAGTTAACAGAGGTATTTTGTAGCATAGACTTACTAAGATAACTTTTTATTCAAGAAATAAAAAATAACATAAAAAGGACGGTTGATCTGACGACAACCACTGCACTTATAAGTAAGGACAAATAGGCAATAGATACCTACTAGTAAGTACCTAAAGAATTTACAACAATGTAATATATGTAGTAAACGTTACATGAATCAATGAAATTAGGGTATGTCTCTGTCATTGAAGAACATAATAGATGTTTGCATTCATGATATTTCCTGTAATTGTGTTCAAAAGAATTTGAAACTATACACCATTTGAACAAATAGAGGACGGTATGCGAGATATGCCTTGTTTTGCTTTTTAAATCTTAAGTTTGTTTAGTTGTTTGAAGCCACATGTGTCTATCTACGATTCTTAAGAATTTATTAAAACAAATCCATCAAAAGTACAATCTGAATTATGCTGAACTATAGTAATGCATAACTGCCACTCTAAATCTATTATTCAAAGTGTTTTTATAAATTGTACCCCCATATTGAAACTGCTCATGGAAAGTAATGAACAACAATTACCAAATAGTAAGCAAATTAAATAATATTTGCCATGATTTCTCGATTGTATATTTTATTGTATTAGTTTATTTTAATATATAGGTTGCATGTAAATAGTATTGGAATTAGCCAGACTAGTTTCGAATCCATCCGGGTCCTTATTGATGAGCTCTAAGCTGGAATCGTGGCCTGAAGTAGGACTAAAAAACAAACTACTTGGACAAGTTCCGATAGTGAGAACAACTGGATCTTGTTTAGCCTTATGAAAATTCATCTGCAATGGTTGTTATTACGAAAATTGCTTAAAACATTTGAAAATCAAAAAGGATTATAGTCTTTTTACGTTATAGTAAAAAGATCCTACTTGACTTATGCAAACTGAACGATTATTAGTAGGTTTTCAAACTAATTAAGGTGTTCCGTTAAAATTGGGAAAGAAGTAGTATATACTCATACAGACGAGGTGGGTATAAATAAAAGTTATTTTACGGCCAAAATTAATCTGCATTCTAGGATTAAAATCAACCTTAATTTTCTTCCCATAAATTCACCAATAAGTCAATTATTTCACTGATAACTTAATAACAGATTGAAACATCTAAATTTTGTAGATAAAATTATGGAAGCAAAAAATATATAAAGTATACATAAATTTACGTAATTGATTGTACTTAACTCTTGGTCTAGGTCCTAAAGTGTCTGTCGTATAAGATTCCTTTATCTATAAAAGATTATCTCACAATAAATAGTAATTTGATCTAAATGAAAGCCAATAAGGTATTTGGTGTATTTTAATACATTTTTGTGTCATGCATCTCATTTTCAAGGTTAAAATATAAACTGGCTTTACAGTAATACAATATAAATAAAATAAGGCGAAACTCATATAAACTTTTCATTATATTATTTTTTACCTTTAAATACACTACAGTCTGCATGACGTTAAGAATGTTAAAAACTTATTTACCATGAATTTGACGGACCCTAGATTGTTATTACCAAGAAACACCGACCCTGGCAGAGAGTTCGAAAGTTGTGTACGTAACTTGAACTTGAAGGAGCTGGAAAATTTGGTTCTTTAGCTCCGTTTCACACTCCCCATAGTGGTAACGCCTGCGAGCCTTTTAATTCGTCTCTCAATCGATTCAAACGCCTCTAGCTTGTAATTTGACGTTTTATCTCAAAAATTCGAACGGAATTCCATACACAACCGAATTTATTACTTTAAATACCAGCCAAAGTACCGACTTATCTTCGAGTAAGCACCTTCGAAAGAATAATAAACTTTTTAGCAGTCGATTGAACGTTCAACACAATGTAGGAATAGAATTTGAAAGACGAGTTTATCAAGGTCTAGATGATTTGTGATCTTAAAGAAAATTTTCCGACAAGTAGAGGCCAGAATCTACAGAAAACAGGGGGTCTTATGTATAAATTGATATAAATTAATAAGATTAATAGTTTTAACCGTTTTCAATTAAACAAACATAAGATAGGCTATAAAATAAGAGAAAAACTAAATGATAGACCCTTCTAACGCTTGGAATGATTTATAATATTAGAGGCGTATCGTCGAGCGGTGTCGCAACTGATTCTAAAAGGATTATACCATTTATAAGATGATGTCGCATTTTGAGTCACAAGTTACTCTTTTGTAAAGTGTGAAGTACCTTGACCGATTTAATTGAATCCTGGCCGACGTCATTACACGTTGTATGATTCAAAAGAAAGCTGTTGACAACCACAACTATTTATATTATTATACTCTCTTTATCTCATATTTGATAGTATTTTTAAATTTATGATGTTAATATATTTTTATTATATTATGTTTTAAATTGTTATTATTTTTGGTTATTTAGTAAAAGTAAGATAAGGTGTAAGGATAAGTTATTGTTACTTACCAACATTATAATGTTCTTTTCTTCTTATAATAAACGTAAGCTAAAACACATAGATAAGGAATAGGGAAAGACGATAGAGATTAGAAGAGGAAGGGATTAGTTAAAAAACCTATCAAAGAAAGATCTTTTAATACTACTATAATACTAATAATAATACTTTTAGATTTACTAGGTATTCTAAAGAAATGCGAAATGGATGGATTATTTGTTTAAATCTTATCTGTGGATAAATAAATCTGCATATATTGTAATTAAATCTAAATTTTCAGATTGTAATTTAAGTAGAATAAATGTATATCGTGAATTAATAGTAGGGTATCGACTGTAGTAGTGTGTTTCGTCACAAATCAAAGAAAGGCTTGAAGGCTCACTTTCGTTACTTGGAGAAATCTTAGACCGGCTCACTTAATGCAGTCAGTACCACGCCACGCGTCTTCACGGCACTACGTCTCAACGCGGTTAAATTTTAATAACTTTAATCCAACCTTTCCAACAATCGTAGATACTAAACTGTGTTTATCCGTGAATGTGCTGTGTTAAGTGATATAAAGAATTCTGTGGATTTCCTGAGGAATACCGGTATGTTTTGTTATATACTCATGGTGTTAGAAAGGAAGCTTCACAATTGGCATCTCGACGGATTCATGCTTTTTTACTTGTTATACAAACGTAAAAAGTTAACACGTACGCTGATTTTACATCTGTATAGGTTTAAATTTTATTGATAACAATATTTATTTCATTATATAATTTTTTTTGTTTGTAAATTTTCGTGATCCATGATTATTATATAATAAATACAATTATTTAGCTGTACTCACGTTATTAATGTCGGAATTAGCCCGACTACTTTCGAACCTATTCGAACTTTCGGGGTCCTTATTCATGAGCTCTGAGCATGTCGGAATCGCGGCGTGAACAATGTTATTTATTGTATCAAAACATTTTATTAATTAGACGAAATCAAACTATATTAAAACTTTATAAATTATATTCACATCTAAAACATGTTTGATTATTTTTGTAGGTAGAGATCACGAAACGCGAAACTCTTGCTTGCATATGATAGAGTTCAACGAATACTTTAGATACAAATGTAATAAATTAACAAATATTTTAAGATACTAGCTTATTTTAACGATTCCTCTTACTTTTCATATTATTTTTTTAAATATTAAATAATTATTTGTACTATAAAAAAATAGTGAGAAACAACTTTAAATATTTTTTTAAAACTAATTGTTAAAAAACTAGACTGTCTTGCACTCAAATAAAACTATTTTTACGGATTAAAACTCGCGTATAATTTGGTTACATTTTTGATTTTAACCCGACCTAACCCTATGAAGTATTCGAAACGTCGGGTTAAAATCGAAAATATAAACAAATTATACGCGAGTTTTAATCCGTAAAAATGGTTTTATTTGAAATGTGTACTCGTGAAAATCTAAGAAAATACTATGTCTTGCACTCAACTGTTAGTGCAGTACTTTTTTATTTGTTTGTCTGTTTATTCATCAAGTCAATACTGTACTGATTTTGATTTATATATATATTTTTGTTATATCGACTTATTATGTATGACAATATAACAAAAAATATTTATATAAATTTTACGTTTTAATAAATAACATTTATTTGGGAAAGAGGACAAAGTCATTTGTAACTACTAGTAATACATAAAGTCTTACATTTACCGCAATAAAAACAGATACTCTAATGTTTGAACCGATTTTAAACCAGATAGTCCGGTAAAAACCGCACTACTTGAGATGAAAACCGATATGTCATGAATATTTCATTAGATAAATTACATCTAAACTATAAAAAATATGTCCTATGTTTAATTAATTTGAAAAAAATTATTGTTATTTAAATAAAAACAAACTTAAGCAATGTATACGCCGCAAAAATATTTTTTTCGAAAAAATCATCATATCAACTATTATTCTTCATTCAAAACTACGGTATAATTAGAAAAAATATATTTTATTAAAAGGTAGCCACACAAATTTACAGCCAAATTGTATAACCTATACTTTATATGTACTATCTACTATACTGTATATATAAAATATATGCTATGCCTTGATCCAGCCAGGACAAGTTATATGATATATAAATACTTCACCTTAACGGTTTATGCGTTTCACGTCCCAAGAACTACTGGATTTAATATATAATAATATATACTCTATTCCTATACATTTAAGAGCTATATTAATATTGTGACCATGTAACAATTTATTCCACCTGTGCCTGAGGTATGTGGTTTACATAACGTGTGTTTACATTCAAAAAACTGTTAGCAGACTTTAGTATTGCGTGTGACAAATTATTTTAAATATATAGGCTGCGATTTAAATATCTTACTGTTTAGTTTACTGTATTATCTTTTACTTAACTTGTTCCAGTGTTCATAATAACTGTATCTTTGCTTGGATATACAACTAGTAGCTTCCTTCGGGTTCGCACGTCTTCACATGACATGGGAAAAAAATATTATTTGACGTTATGATTTAACAAAACGAAGAGGTGGGTTTATCAAAATATGTGACAGCAGTACTGTATGACTGAACTCATTTGGTGTGAGATTTTCTTCAAAAATTATTAATTATTCAAACGTCAAGTATAATTTTAATATTTCACTAATATAAGATTAAATCAAACTAATAAAAATGTTTTAAATATACCAATTATTGATATCTAATCAATTTTTAATAATTTCTAAATTGTTTCAAGCTATAACAAATATTATTACTGTGATGTCATAAGTACCAAAAATATTGTAAATAAATGTATAATCTGTATTATTATACAATAATCTGAGTTTTTTAAATAAATTTTGTAACTTGTTTTTTATGTAACCTGTTTCATATATAACATATGCTATTTTTAAATAAATATTGATAATACAATATACAACATTGATCAATTGGACATCAAAAAACTTTTTGTTAATTCTAATGATTATATCAATTCAAATAAGTAAAAAAAACTAATCATTAATTTAGCTGGTAACTCTAAACATACATCAGTATTCCAGTCATTATTGTAGGTGAGCGGCAACCGGTCAACAAATTCAAATGCTAATTTCAAGTTTTTAAATGGTACAACTATAATACAACCTTGAGGTAATGTATAGAACAATATTCATTAATAACATTAATAATTATAACAAGAAATATTGTTAAATGCTCTACTACGGACAATATTTAAGAGTATTTAATACTAGGTTCACGCAAGCGGGGTTGGCTTCGCGGCGCAGCGCGCGCGAAACAAAACCGTTCGATATGTTTACTATATGGGACACATTTTATCAAATATCTCGAAAACTACAATTACGATTCGGCTGATTTTCAATCCAGACCGGGTTTTGCTCATTATGCACATGTGTGCAAAATTTCGTGCGCGTAGCTCGTAAATTGAAGGAGGAGTAGGGTAACAAAGAGTTGAAAATTTGGATAGTAAAGAGCTTCGCTTCACTTAGCTCAATTATTTGTTAATTCAATTTGAGTAAAATATTGAGTATTTAAATACAGGCGATCAAAAAATAAAAATTTATATATTATTAATTTTATATATTATATAATTCTCCGATAAAAAACATATCCTCACACTTTAACTAATAGTAGACATATTCATAAATGGCAACATTGACAGTAATTCAAAATTGCTAATAATATTCGTTGTTAGAACTTTTAGTTGTGGAGAGGTTTTAATTAGATATTTCAAAGTTTGTCACTTTTGGTTATTACTACTTCAAATCTTACAACACAAAAAGGTGATTAAATTTGAGTTTTAATGTAAAATAATATTGCCAGGTTTTTTAAAATTCGACATTATTTTTGACGTTATCATATTTTATTCCAATTTAAATGAAAAAACGTTTCCGAGGAATTGACTTTGAACTTGAATAGCTTACTTTTTTGTTATATGATTTTGGTGGAGTCAAGCTTAAAAACATACATATAATTCTTGATTTAAAACCAAGTGATGGCAAGAAGAAGTTGTCTAACACAGAAAATAACTTTAAAAGAGGATGGAAGACTCAGAGAGGAAATAAAGTCCGATTCTGAATTAAGAAAACTTCTAAAAAGAGACAAATACTTAAATATGCTTATTAAGTTTTATTCCTATGACAAGTTCCGTAAATAGAAGACCGAAACAAAAAATAGAAGTGTAACAGAGATCCAAGAATTTAAGTACCTAAGAACTTTTAAAACTCTTAGGTTAACGACAATTATCTATCTGAATTCCAACTCAAGTTGCTCAAAAGAAAATTGAGTTTCAAGGCATGGTAGCAGTATAGAGAAGAGGGCGACTAAGAAGGGGAAGGATTTCTTTTTATGTGGAAATTACCAGCTTACCCAAAATATGAAGGGTGTCAAACTAAACAAAAAAGGTTTTTCATAACATATGTCAGAGGTTAACTAAAAATTCTTGGTTGGTATTCTTGGTCGCTTTAGTTTCTAAGATAATGAAGAAACACGGTGAGAAGAAAAATACCTCAAGTTTCTCAATTCTATATCTTGTAGAAGCAAATGATAACACGTAAATCATTTTTGAATTATTTATAATTGATTTAAAAATGTCATGGCGCTAAAAGATAGCTAAGAAAAACAGACCTTGCCTAATATTGAAATTCATGTAAAAATATATAAATAACATTATGGTTGCATATATAAAGAAAGATACAATATATTTTGGAGAAGTCAGACGGCATTCTTCACGTATTCGTTTTATATTTTTGTGGAAAGTACACCGTTAGAGGTTACTCTTTATGTAAAACAACAGATGTAAGAACATGACTTTTATGGTGGTATAGGTTTCCTTTGTACATTTTCAATAATATAAAAGACGTCACTGACAAAATATACATTCTGAATATAACAACAATTAAATGTTTAATAAATGAATCATACTGAATGATGTCGACTTATCCAATATGCATTTTTTGGTCGCGCCTAAACAAAAATTTACGACAAATATTTTGACTGAGTGGATAAATAACATGGATTTAAGTATGTTTTATTGTTGAGATGTCATATATTATATAAGTAAAATTGAAAATAAGATATTATTAAGCATAAATACTATTCTCCAATTTCAATATCTAATTATATCTTTCTATTTTACTTACGATATAATTCGCGATGTATTGAGACCCTTGTTTGAATATCCCAGTTATTACAAACTGAATACACAGTTTGATTACATGAAGCAAGGTTATTGACACGAAATATTGTTACAGGCTGTTAAATAAATAAATATTATTGTTTATTTTTAATTTCTCTCATAATAAGGAAGAAATACAACATTCATGTGAAAGTATTTACATTATAATAATATAATAGAGTAAACAAATGTAACTGTTATATTTACATTATTTACAAATAAAAATGTACGGTACAAATCGCGATTCCGCAACGCTCAGAGCTCATGAATAAGGACCCCGAATGGGTTTTAAACTAGTCGGGCAAATTTCGATAGTAAATACGTACACCCAAATAATTGTATAAAAAAACAAATATACAATAATCTTATTATTGTATATTTGTTTTTTTAGACATGACAATGTCTTGAAACCGCAGACTTTTAAATACATATAAATGTTTGAAGCGAACGGTCTTACCTCACAAATAGCTAGATATCCCACGCTTCTTCACATTATTAACTAAAATTTCAAGGACACTACCATAAGTGGAAAGCGAATAATAATTGATTACAAATTTTATCCCACGCTTATATTAATATCCATAAATATAATAAAATTGGTAAGAGGATTAACGAAGTTTAAAAAATATTTGAACATAATATAAGTTAAAAATACCAACATACCTCGTAACGTGTTACGTTGTTGTTATTTCAATATTAATGAATATTTAAATAATAGATATATAACATACAGTATTTCTGTGAACGGACTGGTATTCGTAACTTATTTTAATTCGATATATCAATCCCTTTATACAAAAACCTACCTACAAATAAATACTCAACATTAAAAGAGCAAGGAGTAGAGGGTAGTTTGAAATAAGTACGTTCGGAGCGTCAAAATAACAAATTATATGTACAAAAAATATTTTTCCATGTAAGTCCATTCATTCATTTTTTTATCGGTCTTATAAAGAAAGCCTTACAAATTAATTATAAAAATTAAAAACAATAAAGACATACACACAATTCGGTATTATATTTCTCACACATTGCTAACATAAACATACGATTGAACTGTGAATGGGGTTCAGGCCATTATTAGGTTCTATGACGTATTTTGAACAGCAGTTATTGTACTTCATGACTTTGAATGTACGACGCCTTGACATTTTGAGGGTTAAATATTTCATTGTAAAACTAAAATTATTAATTATTATGCAAGTATTATTATATTATTAAACCAATCAAAACTTTTGCAACAGGAACGCATGGTAATAACAAAGTTGCTAACAATTTTTTTCCTCTTGCTTCACTGTATCTATTTCTAAGCTATTGACTATTAACATTATTACTTTTAAAATAAGGTATTATATCAATTGAATCTTTAAAGTTCTTGTGAATGTGGGAGTTTCATAGAATTAGTGGCGTGGTTAGCTGTTCTAGTCTTCTTTTTACTCTTCTAGTCTGTTCTTAATAAAAAATAAGTGTATATATATAAAAAAAGAGTATCCATGGAATTTCCTAGAGTATAACTTAATAATATTTGAATAATATAGCTTCTTGATTTTTAAAATATGTAAGATAGCTCTTATAAACATTCTTATGAATCTGTAGTCTCCAAATCTTGTCTTAGTAGACAGATTTTTTTAATATCGTTTAAATATCATATAAATTTAACTTGTTTCAGTGTAATATCTTAATTAATGGAAATGATACTTAATTTTTAAGTATAAATTTCCGCAGACATTTTACGTCTTTGAATATTTTATTTATATATACATTTTATATTAACACACTTGGAATTAACCAATACTTTAGAAATAATCTACAAATAGTTCAACGACTTCATTCCTAACATATTTTTTAAATCACAAAATCTTTACATTCCTAAACAAAGACGTAAGGCATATTTAGGACGATTTTTGAATGCGACTGTCTACTGCCGTCTTTAATATGAGAGACGATGAGTAAGAAATGAGTAACACTGCCCTTTCATACTCTTCTAACTAACAGGCTTTTACACAATATTAATACCCTATTTGTGGTAGTACTTAGTAAAATGTATAATGTAAATACTGCTTTATATTATATTTATATATCTATTATGTAGTTATATGTCTAGCAGGCAGTTGCTCAAAATTCAAACAAGCCTCTGTTTCGTCGTTTTCAATATACGTTAAAAAAAAACACGCCGGTGTGTTAAGCCGCAGTCTTCAAACACAAAAAATTACACAAGCGTCGTGCGGCTGCAGTGAACGTGTTAAGTCAATTTTATATAAACATGTGTACACACCGCTTCACAGTGCGTTATTTTACAGCTCTAATTCAGATACAAATCGTTATTTAGGTCCTTATCTGTGAATGTATGGTATTGTAGTTAATAATTAATAAAAACGTGTATTCACTCTTTGTGGATTACAATGCTCACCAGCATAATATGATCCGTCAGCTCGATTATAAACTTTGTGGGTACAGACCTTAACATTTATATTAAAAATAAATAATAATTATCGTCTTCCAAGGATGCAATAAATACTGGCGCAATACGACTTAATGGTCGTAAATGGCATTCCGATTCTCAGTAAAAGGATTCAATAATCTTCAGAAAGACTAAAATGGTTATTTTCTTAGAAACTGGTTTGACTGAATAGATTTGTGTTTGCCCAAATTCAACATCTGAAGCGTGAATGGCAAACCAATGTCTGAACATTTATTCGATACCATAATAAAAAAAAGCAATTATAATAAATATTATTTGGTTTAAGAACAAAAACTAAAAAGCTTAAATAAAAAAATATTTCAATACTTTTACATTTATTTTATATTTATGTATGTACCAGAAATTGTAAAATAACTCATCTCTATCAATATCTCTTTTAGTTACCCATAACAGTGAAAGTAGATCAGCAAACAAGAACAATAATGTACCCATTGTTAAAATATAACATTTTACTAAAAACAACAGCAAAAAATAAAACAACAATAAAATATTGCTTATAATAAATTAAAAATATCATAAATATATATAAGCTTTTATATATTGAATGATTTTTTGAATCCACAACAGTAATCGTAAGATTGTTTGATCACAATAGGTTACGAAACCTATGGTGACCGATTGAGAAAAGCCTCGGTTCTATTTACGTGGGAATACGCGAGTTCTCAGCGTGGCAACATCGCCACAATTATAATTACGTTTCAACAAATACGTATTTAATTGTTCTTGAGTTTAAATGTCACATATTTTTAATATAATAGATAAATGATTACGGACATTCTTAAAGTATTTTAAATTATTAGGTTAATTAAAAAAAAACGACGTCTAAAAAAACGAAATTAAAAGAATAATAATGATATAAGGACAGTGATATAAACATATTATTAAATTAGGGAGTTTGTTACATTTGCATATATTTTATATAACTATTAATAAAAATCTATATGCTATACCTACTATATGTTATTTTATAAACATTAATTTGAACCGTAAGCATATTATAGAACTTAGTAATGACTTAAATAATTTATAAAAACACTTAAAAATGTGTACTATGTACAGTATCGATACTCAAATGACATATTTCAAATATCTTAAAACAATAGCATTCATGTGTAATGATATCTTGTGGGAAGATTAAGTTAAAGAAATCGACCCAATTTAAAAAAGAATGGCAGCACTGTGAAGTAGTCAAAACTATAAAACGTCAAAGTCAAACCGATAAAACAATTGTTAAAGTTATTTTGAGATAAAAAAGCGGATTTATTTTAATTTGTCAACTTCCAAATAGTTTTTATTTCAGTTTGCTTAGAATATTTTTATATATTAATCTATAAAATCTAATGTAGTGCATCGATAAATATACTTTTCTTAGAAGTATGCTTTCATCCTATAAGAACTTTCTCACTTATACGTAGAAATCGCTTTACAAGTAATGAGAATAAACCGTAATATCTATGTAAAAGTATACTTTTATATTTTTGTAAACTATTCATTAACAAATTAACAACTTTCACGTTCTTTGTGTTGTTTTACTGTCTTTGTGTGAACTTTGAAAAAAGTTGTTTTCTATGAAATAGAAAGGTTATTTTTTAAAACACAATAGTGTTAAATTTTAAAAATATAATTATACTATTTCTAAATACATAAGTACTATCTACTATTAGAAATATCCTAATATAAATTAAAAAAAAATAAAAGTAGATTTGAAGTTTTTTTTTTTAATATAAAGGAATTAAATATTTATTTTATATCTAAATAAATTAATACCTCAGTAAGAATTAAAACAATAATTAACAGTAAAAATAAAAAAAAACAATTCAAATTCAAATCGTACTTATTAAATTTATACTATACTATCTATAGTATATTAGCATTAGCATTTGACTTATTTGACTTTTGATATGAGATATCATATTATACATCATTATGTAATAAGATACATTTATCTTATATACTATTACGTGGAATAATTTATTCATTTAAACGAGCTAATCTTCAAAACCATAGGATGGATAACGTCATGCGGAAAGCTATAAGTTCTTTTAGTAGGTTTATATGGGAGTAAAACGCGGGGCACTTCTATATAGTTATTGTATTTGGGGAATAAAAAACCTTTTATCTTCAAAAAAAAAATTTATATATCAATCGACGCGGAATTTTATACTGAATATAAAAAAAACAACACATCCGACGAACCAAAAATTTCCCTAGAAGTTATGATAGAAAAACTACAAATAAAATGTGCAATAAGTATTACTAGAAAACATATTTTTTAAATAATATGACGTAAATAGTTTAAGATTCAAAAATCATATAATCTTATATTTATTGACAGAGTTGTATATATGACGTCATAATATATTTAGATGATATCAACGTTTTCACTATTCAACTCAAGCATATTATACTCAGCCTCCTACGAAAGTGACAATATGATTTTTAAACAGGCTAAGAATAAAAAATAGACACTTTGTATAATTATCATTAATACAAGATGAAGTACTCAGTGCAGACGTAAATATTTTAGTTTTATATATTTTTAAATAAATAATAATGTTGATATTTAAATAAATACTTTTTTGATTTCTGGCTCAAAAAACTGAAATAGTACTACCAACATCCGAAAATAAATCTTTTTTTTTTTTTGCAAATGCCATACATAGCATAGTTATACTCGAACTGTATTTATAGTAGTAGTAGAATATGAGTATACAATTTTTAATTGCAATGGTACCAGTTGCTTATATGTTACTATGTAAAATAAAAAGCAGATAGTTTCAAATCTCCCACGCCGGTGTGTGGCACAAAGTATGGCTGAGCAGGTGTCCTACATAACCCCGTAACTGTTCCGCACTTTCACGCCTCGGAGAAACGAAACAGCATGAGCTCATAACATCATGTTTATATCACATATTAACTTTTTTAAAATTAAAACGAATATGTTCCGTTTTACACAATTATAAAAGGACCTACATTATTTTTGTTTTTACGATACAAGATTTACAATAAATTAAGTTAACCTATACAATCAATCGAAAACTTCAGAGATCATTTTATTTTTAGCAATTTTTACTACTGAAATTTAGATTGAACGAAGAAATAAAAATTATAATCATAATGTAATCAAACTATACGTGAGTTTTAATCCGTAAAAATAGTTTTGATTGAACGAAGATCGTTTTGATATTTTGCCTATAAATATTAATATCCATATTTACCAAATCAGTAAACTAATTCCATATAAGTGTCCTAATTTAATCATCATCACTTATCACCTGTTCGCAGATCATCAATATCACCTGTGCGCAGATGGGTCGGTGATGGCGCGCGGCGCATGCGCGGTGGCGCTTTTGTGCGCGCTGGTCGTCGCCGGCGGGGCCGCTTACACCGTCGACTGCAACCATGAGTACACGGACTGTGACACTGAACTAAGTACGTTTAATGTCAAATTAGATTTATTAATAAAATGAGCGAAAGAGAAATTAAATTTCTTAATAAAAAGAGTGAAAGAGAAGAGGCGAAGTTACTAATCCTTGGATTTCCCGTGCATGTGATTGGTCATTCGCGTCGTAGGAAGAATATTACAAACAGTGCCTGGAACTGTGACCCATGGGTACATTCAAGAGGCTCCTTTGAAATGCGTATAAACCTTCACGCTATACGCTCCTCTCCCTCTCAAATAAAATTTGAACGAACTGACAAATGCAAGAAGTACGTACGAATTACGTTCTATAAAAAACTAATAAGTTCAAGAAAGGCCAAAGTCGTTAACAATATACAGTAACATGTGTTTTATAAGTAATACAGATTGTGTGCTTAAACCTTTACTTATATATTTACTAAATATACTAAATCCATTAAACAATTTACTAATAATTTTACCAAATATAAATAACCGTAACCTAAAATTATAGTCAGTTTATTCGCATTTAGTAAACGTTCTGTTTTTTAGTCGCTCTAACAGTTTCGCCTTGTGATTCCGAATAGGCGTAGAAAATACATGTTGAGTGGAGTTAATTAACGTTTAAATAATATGGATAAGACTTATAACTATAATTGACTCCTACACTGTGTATTGCAAGAGTTTAAAGTAAATAAACATAATAGAGAATGAAGTTGGTATGTATTTATATCTTGTTGGATTTTGCAATAGAGGATATATAAAATATTTTCCTATAATAACTGTAGGAAAATATTTTAAATATTGAGGTAGTTATATACTAAGGTATATATATCTTATATAAATCTAGCTATTATAAATCTTTTATAACCAAGAAACCAGTTTAGAAACATGTAAGTATATTTAAATAAATGTGATTCATGTCTACCTACCTAATATAGTGGTTATGTATTATATCTATATATTTTATAAAAAGAAATCAGCCGCGTCTGTCTGTATGAACGCGATAAACTCAACTGCTGAACGTATTTTTGTATTATTTTCACGTATAGACAGTGTGATACCCGGGGAAAGTTTTGGAGTATAATTTATTACAATTTATGGTCAATTTACTGCAGTATAATAATTATTGTTAAAGAAGTCAATCATACTGTAAATCAAGAGTCCTCAAACCTCAGTTATCGAAATCAAAGCAAAGCAAAGCTGCAAGCTCAAAGTTACTAGTTTTATATATATATACATAACTTCATAAAAAAATATAAAATTTTGTTTTTTATAATTCAAAATATTTCTTCGTTTGTTTTACTATTAAGCTGTTTATATTTCGTATTTTACTTTATTTATTGTAGTTTGTTTAATTAATTATTTTTTATTATTATTTTCTACACTAGTAATATTGAAATTTAAGTTATTTATTTATTAAAATTAAAAAGGCCTATCTACACTATTGCAAATAGCCTTCAAATATAAAACTAAATCGTCGGAACCGGAGGGATCGTGAGTTCATCGCCGCCTTTTAAAAATAAGATCAACATTCCACGATATTTTTTGTTCTTATTTAAACGCTTTATTAGTTTTTTGGAGGCAGGTAAGTTCAGCCGTGCGTAAATCCTGATGTTATATGGTTTATAAGTTGAATTATTTCCTTCTCTTTCTAATGTTGCAATAACTAATAAAATTTCACATTTAAAAAATAAGATTTATTCATCTACAGAATTGTTTGATTTTTTCAGTTAAAAATTAAAACTATAGTACTTTTATTTTTGATTATTTAACTTAAAAACTAAAGTTTGAACTTTTTATTTAATGGCAACATTTATTTAAATGTGTCTATTTTGTATATATTAAAACTCGAGAATTAAACAACAAATTAGGTTTTTGTTCATATTACCAACACATAAAACTGTTATTAGTTACATAGGGATAGACTGATATAAAGAAAGACATGGATGTATAACTCAACAAATCTTGGAAATACGTATTTTTTAAAACATTTAAATGCTTCTAAATTAGTTTAAATATTATGAAATTCTAGAACGAAACAACAAATTAGTTTTTTGTTCATATTAGGAACAGTTCAAACCGCAATTGGTAACAGAAAGAGATAGATGAATGTAAAGAGAAAGATAGATACTTAACCAAACGAATCACGAAATATATATTTTCTTTTTAACTTTATATAAAATCGGTCAAAACAATGATTATCGAAGTAAGTACGTAACCAAGTCGTTGACATAACCGTACGTAGACCGTGACGGCGCGAGACTGCGCGAGACTGCGCGAGACTACGTAGGTTTCATTGAAATAAAAATTAATAGGAAATTTATAACAAATGATGTTTATTTAATTATTTATTTACATAAATAATATAAGATACAAAATTAAAAGCACAAATATACGTAGAAAAGTTTACGACTTTATAATTTAAATATTTATATTTCAAAAGTGAGTATTTATTTCTTCTTTTTTTATAATACTATAAAAATACAATAATTTCACCATACTATACTACTATATTTTTTACGTAATAAATCAATAGGTTTCAAAAATACAATGTATTTTATACCTTGATACATTCATATAAGATTGAATTTGCTAAAGCAAGATATATTCGTGTCATCATATATCAACGTCAGAGCCCCATTGTGTTTGAACCTTGTTCCATTTAATGGAGTTAAAGCTATTGACCGATTTAAACAATCTTGAGACAAAGTGAAAGTATTTGCAACTAATTCCTTAACGGATTAAATAATCTTGAGACAAAATTTACATATTTGTAGCTAATTCCTTTACTGTAACTTTAAATTATTTCTTTACTAATGCTACTCCTCCTAGACGAATAAGGGTAGGAAATTAAAAATTGGCAGAGTTGTCGAGGACAGTGACTTATAGGTCCTGAAGTTTTTTGGCGGCATTTGTGATTGCAGTTTTTTATTGAATGGTCAAAGTTTCCCATGGAGATATATCATAAGAAACACAACTGACTGTGGTACATTTAATAATCCAATCATTTTCATAAATATGGTTTAGAATTCTCATTCAGTGGCGAACCTAGTAATTTTTTTTTACAAGATATTTTCACAAACCTGATTAACAACAAGGACATAACATTCAGAGGATGTAAAACGCATTTTACATCCTCTATTATAAGGATTCTCTCCGCGGATGTGCATTTATTGAACTCGAGATATTCGCGGATTTCCGTATAGCCTTAACCAATGAGCTGTTAGCTAAGTCACGCATATGAACCGGACACTGCGTTTACGCAACATTGCTTTGCTCACGAATTACTCATTGGTGGATAGGATATTTACGTTTTTTAATTTGAAATTGGAATTTCTATTTAAAAATAATCATGATTGAAATTATACATATAAATTTCAAATGTTAAAGGAAATTCTTTTGTCTTAGATTTAGTTGTAATAAAACATTACCCACGGATACTTCAAATAACTATGAAATCGGGTTCTGTTAATCTTTTCATTGGTTGATTACAGCCAATCACAACTCTTGACGGTGCTGTCAAATGACTTTTGTTTTTTTTTTAAACATTATGTAGGTTATAACCCACATATAATATAAGGATACAGTAAATTCAAATATTAGGTAAATAATAGATAATATTAATAAGCAAATACTAATAATCAGGATATCTGCTTTCAATGTAATTAATATCACTTGAAACTTCAATAATGTGTTAATAATTATTGGCAATTAGAAACATCATTTAATGTATTTTTTAATTTAACTTAACTGTCGATTATTAAACGTTTATTAAAGATTTAATTGTCGGGCTACTTTTTATCTGTTTCCTTCGTGAAGTAGCAAAAGCTACTTCATAAGATTGTCTGGGATGTCTGTTTGTCCATCCGTCCATTTACTCCTAGACGGTATATAGTTCAGGGCTGAAACTTTCTATGTTTAATACTCTTATGTAGAGGATTATATGTTAGAAATTTTGGCCTCCTATCTGCTTTGAGGTGGAACTTATGAGGTGAAAGGTCACGACACATGCACGTCATATGTGCAAATGTGCAATTTTCAGTCGACTTTCACAATTAACGCGAAAACTGTTGCAGTTATTTTTTGAACTACAACTTTTTTTTGCACTTGACTAAATATTTGCAGACTCATACTTGACAATTTTTCGCTAGGTTAGGCTTTCGTGCTTTAGCGATTTATTTTGTTTTGAACAAAATGGTTTTATTTAACTCTTAATAATTATAGAAAGAATCAGATTATTATGTATTAGAAAGGTCGTTGTTATTAGGTCGGTTGAATGTCGGTCAATATCGCATTGTGAACGGTGCTATCGTATAGAGATCAACCGGTTGGTGCAGTTTGAGATTCGACGTCCTTTACGACGTACTTCATAATTAATTGAGGTAATTGAATTGATTAAATGGATAAATAAAGGAATAAAAATAATCATTGTCGTGAAATGTCATATTTACTTTTTTGATTTTTTTTCAGTAATTTTTCAGAAATTTCAATTTGAGATAGTTACTATTATGTGGTCAGTTTCAATAATATATCCAGCCATTTCAGTGTTAATGTCCATACAAGTCCATAGAAAACATTAGTGAACGTTAAACAATAATTTAAAATTAAATTAATTATATATATAGAATGTCTCTTAAAATAAATAATAAACATTGTATGAATTTATAAAATCTTCGTTCATATTCATATCAAAGATTCATTATTTTATGTATATTTATAATGTCTGTGCATATTTATATAATATATTAAATCGTTATAAATCTATGTAACAAAATCGTGATGAAGACATCTAGGGAACATCACATTTCCGTGAGACTAAGTGTAAAGAGCAAGGTTATGATAATACTTATAAATATATATATGTACTGTATATGAGTCGTGAAATAATTATATTTTTTTATTAGACCTACTGTTATTTTTGACTTGATTCTTGAGTATATTTAAATACCTATCAAACTATTATTCCTTAGATTAAAATCCAACATTTTTATTATTTTATCTCAATTACATCGACAGTTATACCGATTTCGATAACGGGGTACGACGATTGACCAAGATTCGATTCTTTCACTGAATTATTCTATTACAGACATTAAAACAATTGTTACAGTCCGTTTACGAGGCAACAGTAAAGATATGCATTTTCTATTTGATGATTTCTTACTGACCGCATCCAATATTTAAACTGCAAAATATTTAAAATGTATCCAAAAAACGGAATTAAAAATGGAAGAAGAAGTAAAATTACATGGTATACCTTTATACGTTGTATTTTTCCTTCGAAAATAATCTATTTGTCGCACTAGAAAAATTATTTATGGGTCCCAGGGACTTTCACAAATAGACACAAATGGACACAAATAAGACTTAGACTCAAAGCAGAAACCTGTAGATCGCACAAACAATTGTCGTGTAAGAATCGAACCCATGACTTTTGGCTGAGCAGAAAGTTCTAGGAACCCCTAAGCACTAGACTACTCGCCGTCAAATATATATCTCATATGATTGTACTATGAAATATAATGTTTATACAAACTATTTTAAATTGCTACAGGTAAACTAACCAATGAAGATGACGATCCAACTGCTGCATTACCATCAATGACACCTTCGATTGTTGAAGTTACAACTACAACAACAACTACAACGACATCAACTACAACAATAGCCCCAACAAGATCTACACCTACAATCAAAGAAATTAGTAATAAAACAGAGGAACCCTCTACGACTGAGGCTAATGATAACAAAGATGCTTTTAAACCGAAGCCTAGGCTTCTAAATTTAAGTGTAAATGATTTACAAAACTTTGCTAATGCCTTGCACAATCAAACCAAAGGACCAAAGAAACTGCTAGGAGATCTAAGTGATGTAAATTTGGATGGAGATGACGAGGATGAACCTCCAAGGTTGATAAACAATGAACCGAAGAATAAACTAATAACCGATAAGTTCTACACAAATTTGCAAGCACCATTCAATCCGTTGTTAACGGTGGACAGATCTGAAGAAATTGAAACTTGTAAAGATAATGAAGTGACGTATAAGGTACTAATTATTACTATTAAGCAGTTTTAAGCATAATTTTTAAATATTTTTAATATAAAATAATATTCGCATTACAGATTGGTGAACGCATAGATCGTGGTTGTGAAGAAACGTGCGAATGTACACCAGGAGGAAGTTTTGAATGTTCGTTAAGATGCAAACACCCCTACATACGACGGGGAAGAAGATTAGATGATCCTCTATGCTTTGAGTCCCCTGTTGATGAATGCTGTTCTATTGTTACTTGCGCTACGGGTAATGGAGGTCAGTAAAATATATACCACTAAAGTTTTTCCCTTTTGTAGGCGGCGTTAATTAATTTATTATGTTGTCAGGAAGCATATAAATTACATTTTAAACATTTCAGAACCAAAACCATCTAGCTTCGAAGTATGTCGATATGGCAATGATAGCTATGCAGTTGGCGCTAAATGGAATATTGGGTGTGAACAGACCTGCACCTGCGATCCAAACTCTATTGTCACTTGCAAGCCAAGGTTAACATAAAAAAAACAATCTTAATCAATAATTAATTAGAAACACCTGAAATAAGAACCTCCTTCATTTAGATATTAAAGATTACAAATATGTATAATTATATTTAATATAGATGTGAGCGTCTACAACATTCGGAAAAATGCATCAACGTACAGGATCCGAATGATGAGTGCTGTGAAGTTCAAGTCTGTGATGTGTCTCAAGATATACATGAGGAACCCGCTGAAAATATGACTAGTTCAATGTCAACTAACACGACAGTAAGTTCAAAAACATTTCCTTGTCTTAGAATTATTTAACAAAAGAATTATTTAACAAAATTATTATCGTTTTTCTGTAATATAACACTGTTATATTACAGAAAAACGATAATTTCCATAAAAAATATTGTAACGTTCGATACATAAGATAATATAACAATACAACGATTGTTTGTTTTTAGATACCAAAAGAATTACATGATTTGATCAACTTGCCGCTCTCAACAATGAGGCCATTAGTTCTAGCTGAACCCATTGGATCTATTAAAGTGTTACAAAACAATAGCGTACAGGTTAATCTTATGCATTTGAATAATAGTGAAGATCCTATTCATCTATTACTTAGCAGTGATGGAGGAAGAACATACTCTGATGTAGAATTGAAGTATTCCAATTTAATATTAAATTTAGAAGGAGGAAAGGACTATATATTGAAGACAAAAGAAACTGGAACAAATTTCAATTTTACCGTAACAGCTCTTGATGACGGCAACGAAGTTCAAGTAGGAGAAAGATTCAATGAAACTAAGATTGGTTGCTTTCATGAAGGACGATTTTATGAAGTTGGTAAGAAAAATTTTGCATATTAGTAATTGTGAGATAATAATTGCAAAATCTATCTCCGTTTGCATAACAAGCTATCGGAATGAAAACGTACAAAAAATATACATAATGTCTATCGATTTCTAAGTAGGTAGTAGTGTTAACAATAAATAATACACATAATATTGAGATTGTAAATCAAACAGGGGAAGAATTTAAGATTCAGTGCTCAGAAGTATGCGAGTGTACCGGCGACCGCACCCGCGAGTGCGCTCCGCTGGTGTGTCCGTCGCACGTGGGGCTGGAGCTGGTGTCGAGGAGCTGTGTGGAGTGGGAGCAGAGCCCGCCGCCGCAACCACCCAACTGTTGCCCGCGGACTGCACGTTGCCTGAGCGATGGCACCTGTCATTACAAGGGACATTAGTAAGTTTTAGCACCGTTACTTTTTAAATTTTTAGCTTATCGAAAGCCGGAGGAGAGAAGCTGGAACAGTTATCCTCGACATCATAAAAAGCGGTCGCTTTCGCATGCTACCGTGACCCCCGAAATTATTATTTTATTTTAGCCTAAGGTTTCTTCTAAAATCTATTAAATTCTATAATATATTCTATTATTCATTTACAGTATACCAAACTGGAGCGAAGTACCGCTTTCTGTATCGGGTTGTGAGCAACGTTGTTTCTGCGAAAACAGCGTAGTTGACTGTCAAGAGGCTTGCAATCCCCTTCCTCCATTACCACCACAAACTTTGAGGTGTCCCCCTATGCATCGGCCAGCTCCTGTCAATATATCTGATGAGGATTGCTGTAAGCAATGGGGTTGTATTCCTCACGGTGAGTCTAAATATTAAGGTATTAAACACAAATGATTTAAAATGCCATGCTTTACATTATACGCAGATATGAAACCCTTATTTTATATAACTTCCACTAAATCAACCATGATGATTATCATTATAAATTATAACGCTACATCATCTATCTTTTACTTAACATAAGGATACATTTTTCATAAAAGCTTACAATTACATGCATGATAAATAATAATACCATTATACATTATTACTTACAGTTGGAAACATCAATGCATCGACTTTTCAAACTTATGGCTTGCCAACATACGAACAGACTATAATGAACTATGTGACGCCCATGACATACGAAATACCACCTACTTCATATTATTTAGCCAAACCATTTGCTACTACAGAAACAAATTTCTACAAACGTCCCAATCCAGTCATAAGTAACTTTCCTAAATTCCTTAAAACTTTAATACCAAGCACAAAAATCAATGAAACCTTCAAATTTGGGTTAGAGAAATCAGAAAAACATACACTAGGTAACAATATAACTGTATTTACTCCAGGCGATTTACATAGTCCCTTTAAAACTATTCACCCAGAACCTCCTCTGGTCACTAAACATTGGGACACATCCTCCCATTCTAAAAGACCTTTATTAGCTAACCACTATAAAAATCTTAACACAGCGTTAAACTATGATAGAAATAAACATCGTAACCCTATTAACGTTATTATACCAGACAGTAAAATGCATGATATTATTGACCAAGAAAATCATAATAATGTAAAAGGTTACAGTCCCCACGATGCGTTTATTAAGCAAATGTATAGTAATCCTAATGTTAAAAAAGTTCCTTTATCACAATCTGATAACTTTAATTTCTTTATTCCTGTTTATGATAAAAAAAATCTAGGAAAAACTTCTAATAAATATGAAGATAGGAAAAGCATAAATGGACCTTTACTTCCTAGTCCAACATATTTTGAAGCTATTTCTGATATTAATAATACTTTTTCTAATTCAAACATACCCCAACCTGTAACGTATCATCCCAATAGCAATGACTACATGAAGCAAAATTATACCTTTGATAATAAGAAAGTAACTGTAATGAAAAGCAGTGGTAAGGCGAATTTATTACCTGCCGCATGGAGTAAAAATACTGCTACTCATATTTTAAAAAAAGAACCAAACCCTTACGAGACTGTTTTACTCAAACCTATACCCAATGCTAAGACCGAAATAAAGTCCACATATATCCCTAACGTGAAAAATGTACCAAGAATTCCAAGCAAAACATATTCATCTCTCGACTTAGAACACCTACTCAACCAAATGGAAGTAGAATCTGAAGTAAATAGAAATCTTGGACGTTCTGCGGATAAAAGCCACGGTTCATCCGCGGCAGGTCAGTGACCTTGCCATGGAATTAATCTTATTGTATGGCCTGAATACCTTAATTTTTCTGACCCACAGACTTTCTTTAGTACTGATCGACTTCTTACCCGTTTAAACTGGAGTGACGAATTAACCGCAAATCTTTCATGCTCCGCTTTTTCATACTAATCGTAATTTTATTTACTAACCCAAAAAAATAAATTGTATTGTTTATGTATTGTATAAAATTGTATTGTTGTTGTAATAATTAAAATAAGTATTATCTTGCAGCAAACATTCCATCAAACGGACAGTCGCCTTCCTTCCTTCCAACAGTGCCTCCTGAAAACCAATATCCGCAAGAAGATATTCCTGATTATGATCAAAATAACATTCATCGGCCAGATTATCCGATTCCATTTGGAGCGTCTGGGCTGCCTATAGGTTTCCCGGTACCTGGAATCGATAATGAAAATAAAAAGCTATCAGTGCTCTCGTTACAAGGAGATTCACCAACTAGTATCAAAATGCTGTTTGGTCTTGCATCAGTCCTAGTCGGTCTTCGAGGCAGTGTCGATTTAAGATACACTGATACAGCGTAAGTTATAGTATATTATTGCAGCGGTTGGCAAAAGAGCCCTTAATGAACAATCGTGGAAATGTGAGCCAAGGCGATGTCGAGGCACAGATACGTAAGTCCATCCAAGTCCAGTTGCAGCCAAAGTGTGTATAGTGCTTTTCTCAACTGAATCACGGAAATTAAAACAAAGTAAAATTTAAAATTTTCATTCGTTTTCTTATATATTTTTACGATCTTGATGGCAAAAGTTTTCCATTAGGGATCTTGTGACCTTTACAATTTCATAAAACGTTAAACTAAGTTCATTATACTCATTGTGTTCACTCGAACTTGACATGTTTCGCAATAAAAGCTCGTTTCATTTCTATATTACACGACAAATAGGTGTTTACATAATAATTTATTTTGACGCTAAAACTCGACAAATATGGATTTTTACACAAGTTTTGCCGGTCACTGCCTGCATGTATTTGTTCAGTATAGCAATAGCAATTTATCTCGCAAAAGATTGTCAAAGTCAAAATAATGATCTAATTTCCAAGCATACTTAAGAAATATTTTGTAAAATACTTAATAAAAAATATAAGTAGTCATTTGCTTATCTTTCTTTTAAAGAGACGAAGATGTATCACATTGGCATTCACAAGTGTTTGCTCCAGCTGATGAAATTTTGACCACGCCGCGTTTAGAATTCCGCCTAACTGGTTTGAAACCTTCCACTACTTACAAAATTAGAGGCAAATTGTATTTGCATAATCTGAAGATGGAACCAGAAAGTGAAATTTACACAGTGCGCACACAAGATTTGACTACTGTAAGTTCATTTGTATTAGATTTTATGTAGAACCTGGAAGAATGATAACTATTATAGAAGTGTAATGTTATGTTTTTTTTGCAGATATTACCTCTAGAAGAAAAACGTAGAGAAATTGATGCAAAATTAACTGTACTAGAAGTAAACGATACTACTGCTCAAGTAAGCTGGCGGCATTTTAGTGAAGACGAGCTACAACTTATTGACGGCATCCAAGTAAGGTAAGATAAAATGCTGACGTGAATACTTTTTGGTACAAGCTGATTATTTCCTGCATGATTTTATTGCCAAATTAAGTTTATAAAAATATGACCGATAAATTAAGAAATAAGCGTGTTATGTTATCTTAGTTAGAGTTAATATTTTATATATTTTTATTATATCTACGTATAATTTGCAGTTACTATATTTATTTATTTTTAAATAAATTCGCGATATGTATTTACCATTTGACAGATACCGCCCCACGGGTACTCCAATCTATAGCATGACGGAGTTGCTACACCACAGTAGGTCTCACGCAGAGTTGCGAGAACTACGGCCGGGAAGTCGGTACGAAGCCTCGCTAGTACTAATACCACCACCGAAAGGAACCACCGAACTGATAGATCATGGAAAGGTGGAATTCAGTACTGCTCCGTTTATAGGTCAGTCATAGAGTTCGATTTTAATATATAATGTACAAATCTGATAAATATAGCACAAAAACAATATATGTATATTATATAAACTTATAATACCTGATTGGGGATTCAACCCTCTGGGTTTGTCACACATTCTATGGAATTCATAGAATGTGCGACGTCTGCGTCGACACTAAGAATTCCATACTTATTTTTTAAAACTAAAAATGGCATTCATCTATGTTCCAGACCCATACGACTGGTCGGTGGTGGTAGAGGCGGCTGCAGTGGGTTCCTCGGCGGCTGAGGTGTCATGGCGCGGCGTGCCCTCTCCGGCGGCGCGCTGGGTGCGAGTGTACCGCGCCGCGCACGCCTGCGCCGCCTCCGCCAGGGAACACGACGCATTGAAGCTAGCGGCCAGGGATGAACCCTCCACCATCACACTCACTGGACTCACACCGGATTCAAAGTGAGGACGCTTAATTATTTCATTTGATATTTCAAAATTCGTATTCTTTGGACCATTATTTTATGTATTATATATAAGTATTCGACTCATATAAGCACTAGAAAAGCTCAACTTCTTCATTATTATGATGAATAGTACACGCCGCGAATCGACCATGCTCCGATCTCACGAAAAAGGACCTCGAATGGGTTCGCAACTATTTAGCCAATATCCATGATTATTTACAATATATTTATATATATTAGTAATAATGGGTCACGAAAGTTTAAATATAATTTTTAACGTATTGGATAATCTTAAAACCTCCTATTTGATATTTAGATTGTAATAAACTTTTATAATTGTAAATAATTGTTTTATTATTTTTTGTTCTAGATGTCGTGTCTGGTTGGAGCTTTTCCTTACCAACGGAAAAGTTAAAACTAGTAATGTATTGGAAATTCATACCAAGTCACTGGACTCTGCAGAACCAATTGATAGTAGGTATCCCGTGGATAAACGAGACCTTCTAAATCATGACAATACCATTAACTGTGCCTATTTATATCCAGATATCGTGGAAGCGTCATCAATAGCAGGTCGCCATAAAGGAGATTACTACGGAGCCCTAGTAGTTGTGGGGGTGATCGCGGCTCTAGCGGCTATGACTACTGTACTGCTTCTACTCGTAGTAGTCCGAAGACATCGACCACGATCTGTTCCAATTACGTGTGAGTAATTTGTAAAAATCCTGACATAAAAGTTCGAACTGCACATTAGTCTAATCATAAAATTTGTATCTATTAAATAAGTATCATATAAACAAAAATTTCTATTAACTTGCTGTGTATACTAAATAAAGTCTATCTTGTATTATAGTCATTTAACATTTTAAAGTAGATTTGAAGTTGAACTCTGTTTGAAGTTCACTTACTATATGGTATCGTTTCAGCTGTGCCATCAGCGCCCCGAGAGTCGTCTCTACCGCCATATGATAACCCAGCCTATAAACTAGAACTGCAACAAGAGACTATGGGTATGAATTTATCTTATAAAAATACTTATTTTATAAATTAAACTGAACCGGTGAATATGAAATAAGAGAATATTTTGTTTTTTGTTTGTTGACTCATGAACATAACAAATTAGTTACATGTCACCAAATTTAAGGCACTTGTTCTTATTCATGACTTTATGATCGGCGATCATGACCGATCATTTACATGTCAAGCAATTTTAGGCAAAAATTATTATATACTATCAAATTTAAATAAAATGTTTAAAAATAATATGTATTCCAATAAAACTTACTCCTACTAGGCTCATAAAATTATTTATTTTTCGAAAAAACATATTTAATTTAATCTAATGTTCCTTTAATCAAGGAAAGCAATACCACCCAGGCACATCCTCCTACAATATAATAAGTATTAATAGATAAATAGTGACTATAATGTTAAAACTGCTTATTTTTCAGATCTCTGACAATTAAATTCCCGTGGGCCGACAAATGGCCTTAACGGGAATGCCCAGCAAAGTGTCGACTTCCAAAACGGTCGATCATACAATGAAATGGGCGTTTAAATTGAAAAGCAACCCAAGACAAAGATAACTTATTCTCGCTTAATGCTCTACTGTTTTAATTTTTAATATTATCATTGCTAGAAAAAATAATTATTTAAATTAAAAAAGATTTCAAAATAACGGCAGAAAAATTATTAAAATAATTATTTATCTTAAAAAACTACGAAATACTTTCGTACCTTACAATGTTAGTGATTAAAATACTAATATCAGATACGGTTGTTACGAGTGCCTTATGTCAAATTTGTATATAGTGTTGATATTATAATATAAGAATGGGTACTTATATATAAGACTGTTCTGTCCAGTAGGGATTTAATAAGAGTTCTTCTAGTATGAAATATGAGTAGATTTCTTAGATATGTTATTTGTATCTTTGTGTAAATTTTAATTCTTGAAATTCTAAAAATAACATCAAATATTAATCTTATTAGTTACCTAGTTGCGATTTCTTCGGATTTCTGTTTTAAGTTGTTAATACTAGGATAAATTACATTTGTTATAATAATTTGTAATAAAATAAAGTTTTTATTTATAATCTTGTTTTATTAAATATTATATAATGAGGTGATTACTCTCACCTAAGTCTTGAGGCCTTAAGTTTTTTGGAACTCCTCGTACCATCAACCGTGAGTTGTAGTAAAAATGGCAGCATAAGTTAAAAAAATATAAACACCTCAACTCGACTACCGAGCCATATTTAATTTTTCAACTTAGCCTAGATGGGTAAGTAGAAAAACTAAACTTTAATGACTCAATATAATTTGTGACATTACGTAGCTGTTGTTCCTTTGAATGCTTATTAAAATTTGTGAAGATAAAAAACAAATGCACTTAGTAATGCATACAGGGCACAAGTGAAACCTCATAGAAGTGGCCTACGAGAGAAAGAGATGCATATAGATAATAGAGTATTTGGTAAGGTAGTCAAAATATTTTTTTTATATTTAGTCCAAACTCAAAAACTATTTTATATTTTATAGTAACAATTTACATTACATATATTACATATTTATTGTTACACATTCAGTTCCTATGTTTTATTTTAAACAAATTCTTGTCAGTATTATACGCAAACCACTGCTATAACACTTCTAAACGCTAGATGGCGTTAAACGTAAACCTTTACATTTATCTTTGTCAAGTTCTCCGGTCAGCCTCCTCAAGTATATTTCAACAAGCATATTCAAGTGCCTAATTTAGCCATTACCATTAGTAGGCTTACCGATTTTAATATTTAGCGTTCGTCAATTAAGAAATAACCCTATAGTAATTTCAGCTTCCTTGTCGTTTCTAAAGCAGAAAAACAAAACTACTGAAAAGCATTTATTTTGTAACTCACCTAGGATATGGAATGAAGAAAACAAATTCTGACCCGCTTTTAAAAGAGGTGCAGAAATTTTACAAGTAAGTTGCTTCAGTGACCAAACCTACAGGAAAACTAAAAAAATAAATATAGCTTAAAAACTTTTAATTTATAAAAAATATAGTGTGCTATTGGGCCTTTTTAAGAAAGATTTTTTCTTGAAATATTTAACAAGTAGAATCCTATAATGACCATACTAACTAAAACAATGAAAAAGTTCAATACAAACTTAAAAAATGTATAAAAACTGCAAGATTGCTGCCATTGGTGGGATATCATTGGATGAGTCTGTTTTTCTGAAACTACATCTACATATGATAAAAAATAATTATACAGCTACCTATCTAAATAACATACAGCTTAAAAATATTCTTATTGCAAAAATAATAATGTTCACATTTTCATTGTACTCGTCTTAGCATTTAGTTAAAATACCGACTAGTTTAAGCTAGAAGACCTTTGAAAATAAAGTCAGTATCGTTTGATGTTACGAGCTACATCATGAATCTGGGTTTCCTTACCCCTCGGTTTTAATCATAGCATATGCTAAAAATGTGGGCTCTCCTTAGCCTTTATGCCTTTTCCCTCAATTTCAAAAGAATCAGTCAGTCCAATTGTCTCTTACTTAGAAATCTACAAGTGATCTTGCTACTACAATGCGTCTTCGACTAACAAAACGAGATTGAAGAAACTGTATCCTAGTATATTGTAGTTATATAGGATTTTTATTTATTTTCTTTGATTATAATTTAATATGTATATTACTTTCATGCAGTAGGAAATAATTAGTGCTATGTTGGATGAAGGGAACTGCTTGTTTTGCACCGTCACATATCATATTTGCGTTCCAATTTCATGTACTTTCCTGAAGAACTTGGTTCATTCTTAATATCACAGTATAGACAGGCCGGCGAGCTTGGTTAGCCTTCACACAGAGTATTTGGTTTGGAAATAACCCGCTACTAAAATATCTTTTATGACTGCATTATACCTATTTACACACTTTTTAATTATTTTAAAGAAAGTATTCAAATAAAGGTATACTCGTAAAAGCTATATCGTTGTATATTGTATTTTCAATATAGGCAATGGTATTATATATCATATTTGTATTATAACATATAAGTGTGATTAATTGGAATATGTGTTTATTATATTTTTATTTTTTCTCGTATGCAATAAATAGTCTCTCTCACGATTATGTAAAAGTACTATATAGCATAATTAGCTGCTGGCTTTGTCTACATAACATAATAAAGAATTCCATTTAAATGGATTTACGAAAGCAAGTGTCACCCTACCGTTAAAATAATAGACTTAATTTTTCTGTACCACCAGATGGGATTGATCAAGATAGAATTATATTTAGATAACGGTGTTATGATTTAAACTAAAATTATAAATATCATTTGTTATTTTTGTATCGTTCTGAAGACACTGTGTGTAGCCTTAATGTGTTTATTTCTTTACCGTGTGCATTTTCGTTTCATCCGGTTTTAAAACACAGCTATTAAAAGGTTTCATTTAAAATAGTATTGTGATAGAAAGTGAAGCTGTACACTTTATTTACCAATACGAAAGGGAAAGGATGGTCAGTTACAAAAACTTCGTTTAATTCAAGTACAACATCAAATCACATTATATTTTCTATAATAGTAATACATAATATTTTTTCTCTTTATATGATTTCACTTAAACTATTATTAGTAATAAAACTACTTTTTATGCCGTTACAAAACTATAATAGAACTATTTATTGAACAAAATTGAAGTACATTTTTTAATATTCATGTTAAGAAAATATAAAGAGACTTTTTAATTCCATATTAAAAAGGTTTTTAATATTTACCTTTAATATCTTAAATTTAAACGATACCTTTGGTTATTTGAAAATCTTTTATATACATATTTTATTATGTGACATGAAAAAAAAAATTCAAATGACTTTACATTAGCTGGGATAATGAAAGCCATTTGAAGTTTATATTAATAAATGCAATTCAAGAAAATAAATAATTAATGTAATTTTTTCTATTACTAATATAAATCTTGTTCAGCTTCCACTTACTTTTTAGGTATGCATTTAATTTCTTCTAATATGTTTCTTTGGAAAATGTTTCATCTTGATATGTTTCAGATAGTATAAGTGATAATATTCAAAGAAGATGAACAAAATCTATCATAAAATGTATAATAACATAATATTTGTGTTAACTGACTAGAAATAAATGCGAGACTAGTCTAGACTAGACTGAAAAAAAAATAAGGCGCTCTGAATTTTACTGTAAAATATGAGTTTCACGAAATTAATTAGCATCAATAACATATTTTATTTAAATAATTCAAAATGGCCCCTGCGTATATTGTTTTTGAAATTATTATACGTTATTATTATTAAAAATTATCAAACGATTTTATATTTCTTTTATTTTATAACATACACCAACCTTGTACGTAATAAAATTTTATATATTAAACAGATTATATGATTTCGAGATCGGGAGGGGTACATAGACATAGATATCGTTTAGGTTCCGGGTGAATAATGTTTTAAATCCGAAATAGTTTAAAATAATAATTTAATTGGAAGTAAATATTTTAGCGATCGACTCGTTAAGTTTATGAGAGGGTTTTTATAATCGATTATATAATAAAAATATATCCAATATATATCGAAAAGAATAGTATAGCTGAAAAAAAAATAGAAGTATCTAAAAATAAAAAAGTGATGCAAGAAGACGGTGGCAGCGCGCCTAGTCGTCGATGGCGTTGTCCTCGTGCGCCTTCTTGACGACGGCCAGCTTGGAGTGAGGGTCCTGCGGCTGCAGCAGCGCGTAGGGCGGCGCGCGCGAGCCGTGCAGCACCAGCGACCAGCCGCGGAGCCAGCCCGCCGACGAGCCGCCCGACCAACGCGCCTACACACGTGCTCACGCTCGTACGTACGTTCTTACAGACTAACTTTTTCGTATTGCATTTTATTTTTTTTTAATCCTGAGTAACTTCACAAATAACTCCCTTTTTTAATTTATGCGGCTATTTTTAATTCTTAATTTTTTTTTATTGGATTATGTACACCAATTTTTTATGTGCAATAACTTGTAAATCTTTTATTTCCGATATTTCTATTAAAAAGCAGTGTATTATGGATCGTACTGATTATCACTGTGTATTTTTTTTAGTAATGAACTACAGTGTGCTGGATATCTATAATTTCGTTTTTTGGTGTAATAATAATTGGCTTTGAAACATCGACTGATTAAACAAACCTGAACATGTAAATATACCAATACGTAAAAAGAACTGTCTGAATAATATCCAAAAAATTATTACTTCAACGATTAAACTAAGTATATTAACTGATGGTAATAAAACTATTTTAATATCTTCACTAGAATATACTACTGACTACTATTATCACATTAATTTAAATTTCAATAAAACTATTTTAAGAATATACCTCGCGTTTATTATTACATTTTTTATTTAACGACACCATCATCTCGTCTTACCGCGAACACGTTTGTTGCAAAGCATTCGAAAATTCGGGTTAAATTTAAAAATGATAATAATAAACGCGAGTTATATCCGTAAAATAGTTTTATTGAAATGTGTAGTACTCGTGTAAATCTTAGAAAACATTAATTTAAATTGTTATTAATATACCTCAAACTTAATGTACTCCACAAACCTCCAAAGTCCAGATTCCTTGCGGATACTCGCCCCACGTGTGAGTGGTCATGAAGGGCCACTTGGTGAACCCATCACGACTGTCATCATCATTCGCACGCCTGCTCAGGATCATTGATCTGAATTTAGAAAAACATACTAAGTCCCAAAATAAATCATATATAACTAAAACTAGAAAAAAGATTAGTTGGCAGAGCGATGGCAAAGTATTCAGAAAGTTGCAGGTTCAATTCCTGTGTATTGAGTACTGTTACACTATATACTTATAAATAGAATTAAAATAAATGTTTCTAAAGGTTTTGCGCAATACTATTGAACACAATAGTGTCAAAATCTTGAGAAACCTTCATGGACGATGCCACTTAGATGGTTTTTGGTAGTGATGGTTTTTATTCGTTGGAAAAATCCATTACGGATTCCCCTAGGTAAAGATGGCCGGAAACTTATATAGGTCTACCCGGTAGCATAGATAACACTGAAATTTTAAGGATATCCACAAAAAAATAAATAGTTGCCTTCAAAGCCTTAGTGGGACGCCACGAGATCAGCTTGCAGGACTACCTTGCCAGTGTTCTAAAAAAGTAATGAGCAAAATTGAGTATACTCCTACTTGGTCCCCATAGGGCTGGTGAGAAACAGCTCCAGGTCTCCGCGGCGGGTCGCGTTGGCGCTGACCACGGCCTGCACGTGCTCCAAGTAGCGCACCTCGCTGGGGGAGCCCGCGCACGCTGGCGTCTCTATCTGCAGCGTGATGCTGCCTTCTGATGGAATCTCGCTGGAATGGAAAAATACATCATTGTAACACATTTTTTTTACTATTTAAAAGATAATGCATAATATGTTCATGGATAAAAAACAAATTTCCGTAAAAGCAGAAGGGGCTTTTTGAATTTAATTTTTTTTTTTATATATATTATATATAACTAATAATCCTTACGTATGAGTATTAACAGAACCCGCCTCGCAGTGGTACCGCGGCGGCACGGAGCGCCAGTTCGCGGCCAACGCTGTCATAGCACCAGCATCGAGTACACCAAACCCAAAGAGGTGGTTGAACTCCAACCCAACCCCGTTCATCGTCCAGTGGAACCGACCCTGGAATACGGAGATATGATTACACTTGATTGTAATATACAAGTAATTGGCTTTGTGAGTTGTATCAATGTTATTCTTTTACGCATACATTTTAAACTTTTTTTTAAATAAAATTTGTTTATTAGTAATTACAATTATATATGATATGAACTTATATTTGCGTTCGTTTTATCAAATATATCCCGATTAGTGTCGAATTACTTTTTCTAAAAAATTGGCAAAAACGCGCGTTACCTTGACTCGAGATTATGAATATAGACCCCAAATGGGTTAAAAAGTAGTCGGGCAAAATCGGATCTGATTAACGAGAGTCTATCAAGATAAAAATATTCAATCATTTAATATTTATTGTCAATGAATGAGGCACAATGGGCGGACTGAACGCTACAAAGCAATCTATACTAGTTAAATAGAAAGAGAAATCAACATAAGACGGTAAAGTCAAGAAAAGTTTATAACAACTTTACAACAAAAGACACTAAGATATTTACAAAATATTCATTATAAAGTTTTTGTAACTCTATATGTATATGTCTATAACATTTGTACGAAAAGTAACTTCATTAATAAATACAACGAACGGCAATGGTTTGCATCCCATTACTTTATCTTTCTTTTTTACATTTTCTACCAAAACAACGTGATATTTTTTCCAATTGTTATCACTTTTTACACGAGTCGATTGGTACCACAACCTCTTCGATTGCGAAATTAGTTTTTTTGGAATCGCGAATAAGCTTGTTTTTAAAAATAACTAAAAAACCGCTTCCTCTATTTCGCTCGTAGGAACCTGAACTTATCAACTCTACGTAACAGAACTACGCATCATGTGGTACAAAAATAAAGTCAATTATATAATAAGGTAGAAAAAAAAAACACATACACACACGTATATACAGATACACACATACATAAATGTTTTTCAAAAGTATCTAGAATGACTCGGAACACCTCTAACTTAAAGATATTACAAAAAAAAAAGATTTTGACACTGGGGGCGAATACAATAACTTCCTTAATCAAAAGTTTCAAAATATTTATAAAGTCGTCCACTAATTGGACATCTTAGAATATTAACAACAGAAACGTGTATCTCTTAATTCCAAACGCTAAATTAAAATGTTATTTATAAATTTAATTAAAAATTATTGTCGGTTTTCTCGAAAACATTTCCTTCAAATCTGACATTAGATATCAAAGAAACGAGATATCTCGGGCACAATAATATAAAGTAATTTTGTCAAGTCGCAAAACTTAAACAAAACATTATTTAATTAAAAATGGAATAAATTATGATATTGATACGGATATTATTACAAACTGACTGTTTTTAGTATATAAATGTCTGACTTTACAATGTAGTACATATATTCAAACTGTGTGATATCATCATATATATATCAAACATGATGTCAAAGCTACGACTAGAGTTGTAAATAATTTAATTTGATTTTATTTACGTTATTTTATTTAAATTACTTGCGAGATATTATTACTATTGGTTTATAAGAATAAAAATTGTTACTAAGAACTGGATAAAAGTTGTGAATAAAATATTTATTATTATTGTCATTAATATTATTACCTTGAAAGGTATGGTTACAAAATGTACCAAGGTGGATTTTTTTTCATAAATTTAAATAGATAAATTTTTGACCAGAACAAAACAAGTTGTATATAATACGATATCATAATAATAGCAATCTATTACTATATAATAGCATTCGTTATTTTTTTATGTTTGTAACATGTTGCCGCCGCACTATCATCCAAGCGCAGTGCGTAAAACACACCATGTGCGGTATTGCATTACTATGCATCGCCGACAAAATCAAATTTTATTTGCGGTTAATAAGGTAGGTATGGTTACAAAATGTACCAAGGTGGATTTTTATTCATTAATTTAAATAGATAAATTTTTGACCAGAACAAAACAAGTTGTATATAATACGATATCATAATAATAGCAATCTATTACTATATAATAGCATTAGTTAATTTTTTATGTTTGTAACATGTTGCCGCCGCACTATCATCCAAGCGCAGTGCGTAAAACACACCATGTGCGGTATTGCATTACTATGCATCGCCGACAAATTCAAATTTTATTTGCGGTTGATAAGGTCGGTATGACAAATTGCGATTACTTTATTATAAATTATATATTCCTTAATGTATATTAGAATGATATATTGCCGTAATGGCGTAATGGCTCTCAGGTACGAGCATGAATATCAATTTTATATGAATTTTTTTGGAGAAATATATCGACTTCAATTCTCTTGGAATAAAACTATTTTTTTGGGATTAAACTCACGTATAATTTGGTTACATTTTATTTTCAACCTGAGGTTTTGAATGCTTTGCAGCAATCGCGTTCATGGGTAGACGAGATGTAAGTATCAATTCTCTTATTGTATTCGCCAGTTATTTCATCTTGGGACAAACGGAATAGAGCGAAATCAATACTATTTGAAAGTCCGAACTCCTACATTTTTGTGTTGTTCTATATTAAAAATCTTTGAGAATATGTCTTTTATTATATATGTAACTTAGTTTTATTGTATACTTAATCGGATAAATTATATAAACTTTTTTTACTAACGCGATAAAAATATATGAGGCAATTGTTAAAAGGCAACGAGTGGTTGTTGTCTGGTCGTACGTCATCAATACTCCATTGATAACGATATAAGGATAAGTGTTCGTTCGTCATAGTTGTTCATTAATATAATACTAATATCCAGGATTTTCCTACAGTTTATTACATTATTTAACTATTGTGTGTACTTACCTTTGCATCGTATAATGAATTTCTCTTTGACGTTAAAACAGTCAGATGTTGAATATCACGCCATGTCAGATTGGGACTGTAAGAAAATATTTTATATAATATTTATAAAAAATATCCTAAAAAAATAAAAATTGATCAAAACAACAAATTACTGATACATGTGAAAGCTATAATATGAAAGATTTACTACACGTAAATTCATTTCCAAAAAAATGTATAGACATATTTTTGTGTAGTCAATTAAATGAAGTATCAAAAAATTTTATTACTTTCTGTATTTTATTCCAATGGTTAACACGCCTATCGTGTTATACTTATAGTTACAGATGCATTATTAAGAGGCAGGTAACGAGATATGAAGAAGTTTTTATTCTAATAAACATGTATACATATTATAAAATGAAGTCCCGTGATCAAGTCTGTCATCATGATTAAAAACTACTTAACGGATTTCCGTTCGATTCTCACTAATAAATGGTGTCATTCCTAATATGTTAATTTACTGCGATGTAAATATTATTTTGTCGAGGGCGAAAATTTTGATTAATACATAAAAAAAATAATAAATTTAAATAAATAAATAATACAGTAAATGAAGAATGTCCTACTAGCAATAACTCTCTTTTCAATGTTAATAAGGTTTATACGTTCGATGCTGCGGGCGGAAGCTAGTTCAATATAAACCATCAAGCAGGTAATAAGAGCTTGTTATAGAAAATACTAAATCAAAATTTGTTCACCTATTTCGAAGGTAGCTTCGTAGGAAGATGTCATAGACCAATACAGATACATGGAACAACAATAATTGTTGGTTAAAATACACTTACTTAGCGTGTAAAGCCAAAGCGAAAACTCCAGCTGCCTCCGGTGCAGCGGCCGAGGTGCCTGAATGTGTCGCTGTACACTTCCCGTATAAGTCAGTAGTAGCAACTCCTGTGCTAGGATCCCGGGCGCCATTACTGAACGTGCTCGCCAGTGTTGATGAACATGATTCATCGTAGTGTGCGTTTTGACCGTCGTTTATTGCACTGGAATAAAATTTATATATTTTATATGATTCAAACATGATTACCGCAATATATAAAAAAATAATGTATCAATAGTTAAAAAGTTCCCAATAAGCAAGTGTGCTTTTTTGGTGACGGTACAACTCTTTTATACACGTAAACATCAATTTGTATGGAATAAGAACAAAGCCATCTGGTGAACTAAAAGTGATGCTGTTCTTTTTGAAGTACAAGTATAAGTAATAGAACTTTACAAATTAACTGTATTAAACTTCAAAATTGAAGTTGTCAAAAAAAAAGGCACTCGGCACACAGGACTCGAATATACCACATCTGGGCGTTTGCCATTCTGACACTCTCTCTGAAAAAGTCTTCATAATAATGTTTATTTTAACTATCTAAGTGATTTGAAATATTTTTAAGAGATTGTTCTATATTGACCTGTTGATGGATACGGTCCACATGGATGCTGCATATCCATCACAGTTGCAGTCGTCATCTTCTCCTCCGTCACCACTTGCCCACACGTAGATATTGCCCAGACCGTTGCGACCCTGGCATTAATTCAATAAAGATCTTTAAGAAACAACTCTGTACCAAACGTTATAAGCTCTAAAAAACATATTAAATCTTTATATATATTAATAAAAGGCAAAATCTGTGCAATTACTTAAAAAACGAATAGCTGCTTTTTAAAAACATGATACGGAACTGGACTTAAAATATTTATATATTTTTCCTCGTTTTTTTCTATTAATAGTCGCCCAACACCACATAACAACTGCACTGATTTTGATAAAAATTGATATAATCAAAGGTTCTGAAGGTCCATATATATGATACTTTATGCAGAATTCTCTCTCTCACATATACATCTAATTTTTGTTATATTATTTCATAAAACTAACAAAAATGTTATATAATTTATTAAATATCTATAAAATAAAAATAAAACTTTGTAATCAGTAAACAAGGAGTAAACTAATATATTTACCAACATACATATTTTATATAATTCCACTTGTTTAAACAAACATATTTAACAAATCTCCCAACCCTTTTAGGTGCTTTGGTTACTTCCATTATATGTTAATAAAGCTATATCTAAAAAATATTCTATAGGTATTCTATAGGTAACTCGTACAACTTTTCCCAAACATTGAACCTTTAAAGTTTATAATTGAACAGACCTCAAGTTAACATTTTGGGTTACTAAATGTTAGGATAAACTTTCTATTACTTCGACTACTAGCCAAATTGAATAGCTAAGTTAAGTTTAAAATTATGTATATGTAAACTAATTCAGGTTAAATATATATATTTTATAACTTAACGATTCCTCATTCATCCCCTTATAACTTGTGCGCTGTAGTATGGTGCGGGTGACACTGTCAGTAACGTTTCGTTTCTCTCTTGAGAGTTGACGCGATTTACAAATTATATTTTAGTATTTTAGTTATACCACAGTATAGTAACATAAATGTAGTAAATTAAATTAAGCCCAATCAGAATGTTCTAGTCTACAAATAAAATGTAATAGAAAGAAAAATTAAGCAAATTTTTATGCGTATAACATAACGCCCTAGACAAATTTAGTGAGGAGATATAGTACATAACGATGGAGAGTCGATATTTTTACATAATAAAAAAGTATATTGTGAATAATCAATTTTTATTGTTAAAGAGCTTATAAATATATTAAGGAAACAACAGAACATATATAGGGTAAGATATCTTAAAAAGATGGCCAGAAAAAATATATTTTATTCATCTAAACTTATATCAGGGTCGGTGATAGCACTCGTACTGACAGCATCACACGGTTAAACAAAATGTCCGCCGCTCTGATGCGCTATAGAGCAAAAATGTTGTCACGAATAAAAATCATTAGCCCTATTTTAATTATTTTATATATGTAAATACAAGTTCATACGCGGAATTACACTACACAACTGAATAACATGTTAATTTTCATAACCATATTAAAGAGAACTGGATTTATGCTCTGAGTATCGTAAGCGAATAAAATGAAATGCATAACGTCCATCCCTAGTCATGTAGTACGTCAGTACTACATGACTAGGGATCAGACGACACCCGCACCATGCTACAGCGCACAAGGTATAATATTATATATTATTAACGATTACTCAATCCTTTCATTAATAATACATATTTTAATAACATTATTTTAAATTTTATATCCCAACGGTATAAGTCAACCACAGCTGAGCTGAGACAACATTAGCATGGAATTAGAATTTATTTAAACAAGGTAGGTTTTTACGTAGTTACAGTGAGAATACAGAAACAATTCTGATTTTCACTTACTCTACTTTGAATTCTACCAGTAGACTCAACAAACAAGTAACTTAGACAAAAATACCAAATATATATATTCAGCTTATGATAACGCGCAATCTGATCAAAAAATATTTCAATTAAAAAACTAAAATACATATTTCCTATAATTTAGACTCAGTATTTTGCTATATCAATCAACTAGACTATTAATAAAATCAAATCAAATCAAAACTCTTTATTTGGATAACACAACAGATAACAGTACATACAAAAAAAAAAAGAAACTTAATATAAACACATTTATATCGAACAGAAAAAGAATATAAACAAAAACAGTAAAATGGACTGAACTTAAAAATAATAATAATAATAAAATGATAAAGTTTGTCCTTATTTTATTACATATATATTATAATAATGTTGTCCAAATTGGTGGACCACTCAGCTTATGTTGAGAATAGTAAACATTCTCAACGCTGGTATTCTGTGGTTGTCATTCGTTGAGCGACTTCGCACTTTGCAAGCATTTACCGATTAAAGTCCCTAATTTCTAATATTTTAAATAAGTTGCCGGTAAATTTACAACACCTTTATGAAAAAAATAATAAATACACTGCTTTAAAAAAGCACTACTTAGATCAACCATATTTAAATAAATAAAAAGTAAATAAGTATTACAGCTTTTAGTTAACTATTATATGTAATTTGCAATTTAGTACTAAAACATGTATATATGCCTGTATATATAAATAAGTATAGACGTATTTAATATGTGTGTTCTTTTTTTCTGTTTTTAATTTATAATTATTGTATGTTTTATATATAATATATATTTATTTATTTATATAAGTGGCATCATGTTTTAAGACAACCTGTCCAGATACACCCGAAGAGATTTTCGAGTCAATTACTTTGTACTATTTCTAAAATGTATACTTTTAAATTCTTTAAAAAATAAAAAAAAACTTAACACTAATTATTTCTCTGATTATTCCTTTAACTGAGAATTATCAAAAATATTGTATTTATGATCACGATTACCCTTCATAATTGAAATGTTTCTCTCATAACCGTCTACAGCCTTCAAACCAGACCCGTGGGAAATTTAGAACCTTAGGAAATGATGAGTCTGTACTCTCGGGGAAAATGATATTAATATTTTTGTTATTTGTTATAAATTTTGTTAAATTGATAACGAACGATGATCCACTTGACTGTAAGTGGGTTTCGAGCAGTAATCAAATTTCATCTATCAGTACTTTTTCAGTAATAAATGCTCTATATTTTTTTATAACTAATTAGTATATGAATCCCTATTTCCTGAGTTACGACTTAATTTGAGAACCACTTGACCATAATAACAATTTGTAATATTTTTCTTGCGGCTTTCTGATGTCAAAACACAAAATTGCCACAAAAAACGTTGATATTTTAAGGTATTCCCAAATTTAATAAAAGATAAGACGTCGATTGCTCGGCTTATTAATTAAGATTTACTTATCAGTACAAATGTATAAATCAGATGTCAGAAGTATATCTCGTATTTTTGTCTTATATTATATACGGAGACTATAATTTTCTTAAAAGTATAGTTACAAATAAATATATTTTCACCAAGTCTATATATACAGCGGCATTTTTAGTCCCGTTTTTGTACTAAATAAATCGACTACTTTTTATGAAGCGACTATTCAGAGGACTTTTATAATTTTAAAATCTTATATTATATACTTTAAAAACTTGCACAACCATTCAACTAAAAACTAGGATTCGAATTCATCATCACTGGGGCTTCACTTCATTGAAAGATCGCAAATAATTCCCTTGACATAAATAAAAGAACTTGTTTTTAATTTCCAGTTCGTTTTATAATTCAAAGCGTTCAGTTTGTTTAATATTTTTTTGACCATTTTACTTTGTAATTTTAACGTTCATTTATTCTTACTCTGAAAAGATTTTAGAAAATTGAAATATACATTTATAGCTACAGAAACTTTTTTTTTTGTTAATTTGTCAATTTATACATTTCTGAAAGATATTGCAATGGATTAGTCATTTAATATAATCACCCAATCGACAACATTAACACACACACATACACTCAAACACATCCGCTCAACAAGAGCACAACATATTATACTCACATACACCCACACAAACATCCATATACACATATTCACACATACACACACACACCGACATGCTAAACGAGAATATCAACTCAAATAATCCTAAACACAATTCATTCACATTTTTATTCACTCGTTCACTTCCAAGTGGCATGTCTATATGCGGACAAAATAATGTGTGTTTAGAGGGAATGAGGTGGACCGGAGAAAGCAATTTCCTTTCGTAAACAAACCTTCTTCACCTACCTATTCGTCTAGACTTAATAGCTATAAACTGTATCAATTTTATCATAAAAAATAACGAATAGATTGTCAGGATTGATTACCACTACCATAATATTTCTATGCTAACAGTATTTTACATACTTTATAAATATATCTCAGCTTTCAAATACCTGTGTTGGAATGATGACCTATCGGTCTAGCTAGTGACCCCAACTTTGCCAAAATGGATGTGAGTGGGTTGGTTTTCAACACGAAGTTGATTTTACGTGAATTGATTTTTTTTTTTTTTTATTTATTAATTTTAATTTCTTGCACACAATAATATATAAAATAAACAACAGATGAAAATAAACATTAAAAATTTGGTATAAAGGCAGCCTTATCACTCAGAGTAAATATATAAGTATAAATTGTAACAGCCTCAAAAATAAGGTACCAGCACGCTGAGTTTCTTTCGCCTATTTTACTCACTACTGAGACATATATCTTTTCGAGCCGGTAGCTTTGACTATAAAAATTTTTTTATTAACTTATTTTCAATAAACATTTTCAACAGGCAACCTATTATTAAATTAACATTTTTATAAAGCGAGTTTGTTTGTAAAAAAAAATCAACAAATCTACTTTAAATTTTATACGTTTGTCTAGAAAATATTTAAAGTTTGTGACTAATTATTTTAAGACTTTAGAACTGTAAAAATCCCAAAAAAATCTCCTTAAAAATGACAAATTCCAGTAATAATTAAAATGAACATTAAGAACAAAAAAATTGTTATCTCAAGCTTTCTTTTTATTTCTTATTATCTTAAAAATAACTTGTTATTTCGTAGTGTAAAAATATAATCTATATTTATTTTATCCAAACACATTATTATTCAACATTCCTTGCGTCTTCTGAATTTAAGCAACATGTTTATTCCAAAATAATATTGTAATCCTGTTATAGCTCAAATTGTTTTGAATAGCGACTGAATACCAGAGTACCAAGGGAGACCCTTTCTTTTTGTAATTTTAATTGAACAACAGTTAGTTTCATTTATTTAGAAGATAGAAACATCTTTAACTTGTAAGTAAATAATCCAAAAAAAAGAAATTGATCAAATGTATTTCTGGTATCCAGTCTTTTGGAAAGCAGAGGTAAAATAGATTCAGCTAGTTTCGTTTTATATAACATGTATTAGTGATGTTTAAGGAATTAATAAAAAAGAGTACTTTTATTAATTGGGTTGCAGAGCTAGGTTCGATCTTATTTCGACTCTCACAACAATTTATTTCTACCATTGGAACATCCTTCTAATATAATTTATGAGAAATACAGAGACAGACTTTAAAAAGATCTACAATTTATTAATAATTTGACTAAAAATAATTTGAAAACACTTTACCCTCTAAAGACCATTACAGAACTTCAAAAGATACTTCAATATTTGGCCTTGTAGGTCGAAATTTTCCTTAATAAACTGCTTATATCCATTCCCATAATTGCTATTAAAATGTCGTTAAATGAACGACCAGCAATTAACTTTATTACTTCATGCGATATTTAATTTATCAGAGACAAACATACGAACATCGGAACACATCGGAAATATTCGTAATAGTATTGGAAGCAAGAAGCACAAGTGGTAGAGTTTTGTAGAACTATATAGAGCTGCTAAAACTTTCCATTACGTAGTTTTTATAAAAATTAAAAGCCCCATTTAGTATAAAGTAATTGAAATTATTATTATTATAATGATTGGGTTTTTTTCGTAAAATCAGCTCTATATCATTATAATGCCTAGAAGTGTCGGCCATCTTCGGAAACACGAAGCTAGCCGATGATTATTTACCTTATAAACTGTACAGTTGCTGAAAAATAGGCATCATTCTAATGAATACATCACATGAATTAATTTCACAGTTAAATTTTTCGTGGTAAGTATATTATTTAGTACATCAAGACAAATATTTAATTAACATAAACCTTTTTCAGAAGTAAAGCAGTAAATAAATATATAACAATATTTTCGTAGAATTATATTTAAGGTCGTAAAATAATTTGTGTACTAAAAATAACTGTTAAAGTAAAGGGCCGCTATAAAGGCTTTGATATCAAAACGTGATCAGAATTTATATCAACTTGAGGGTTTCTAACATTTTTGGACCATACATAGTAAATATTAAATTAAATTATTTTCTTTCCGAGTGTTTTAATGGCTAAAATCTAATTAGTACATTTTTAGTCCGTTACTTACATCTTGTAATATTTTGTTAACCTTCATTAAATTCTGCTTTTTGAGTAACAATAACATTATTATTAATGTTTTTTATATTTTCAATTGTTTTACTATTAATTTCTCTAAATATTATATATATTTCTACTCGTCGTATTTTATACTGTTTTTTTTTATTTTTGTTATTTTTTATTATTCTTTTTTGTTTTGTTTTTTTTGTATTCTCTTTGCACCATTACATTTTTTTTACTGTTTATCTCTTGGGCTTGCTGGTAGAGAATGCCTGTAGCATTATGCTTGCCTTTGCATGTTTAGTGCAAATAAATAAATAAATAAATATACATATTTGAGACTTTAGCTATAAAGATAGGACCTATACAGAACTTTTAGTGGACGGCCTATTGGTCTAGTAGTAAGTGGTTGGTGGCCTGCCTGCTTAGCCAAAGGACGGGGGTTCGATTCCCATACGGGGCAGTTGTTTTAATTCTTATAACCTATATTGTTAGTATTCAATTATTCTTTTGAAAATTATGTAATACAACAAAATAAAATTAATTAAATAATCCTATTATTAGTCTATTAACTATATAACATTCAAATCGAATATGTTTGCAAACATTTTCAATATTCTATTTGAACTACTTCGAATTCTGTCAAGTGAAGCCATTTTGATTCTTTACTTCAGAGAAATCCTTTGTATGATGTGCAAATATACTTCATTCTGAATTCCATTCTGAGTGCGTTGTTACAAAATATATTATGTATTCTGAGCATTTTTAATCTATATGTTCCATTTAAAAACGGAAAGGGATTTACATTTAGGCTTTAACATTTTGCAGTTGTGCTCATTCTTGTCAAGACAATTAACAAATAGTATTGATTGTATAAAAAAATATATGAAAAAATTATATAATTTACTAACATTTATGGCCTTTATGATTAAAATATTACCCCCTTATATCTTGTACGTTAAATAGAACTAGATATATGCTCTGAGTATTGTAACCGAAATAAAAATTAAATGCATTACGTCAATCCCTAGTAATACAAATTTAATATCCAGTATAAGATATTTCTGTTTTGTCACTTTTGACGTAAATCATTAGAGAGAAATTAACAGCTGGGAGTAAATTCCACTGATTATATATTTATTTTTATTAGTAAGACAATTGAATTAGATAGAGCCGCTTATTATTCAAAAACTCAAAATTAGAAGACTAATTATTCGGTATTATTACAAAGTAATATTTTAAAATAAAACATATATGAGATAGAATAAATATAATTTCTATACTTTTTATATGTTTATGAAATAAAAAATTTGTGAATGTACCGTTGCGAGATATCACATCATTATACTCTTGATGTATCTTTATTACATAATCTTTTATAATAATTAACAAATCATTTTGAAATATACACAAAAATGTCTGCCATGTGCAGTTTCCTATAAATAAAATAGGAGTCTCACTGACCTCATTCACTCCTCTGACTATTGCCCTCATGGTAGCGTTCCTGGGTCCGTCGACAGTTCTACCATCATCAGTAGGACCCCACGAAGCGCTGTAAATGTGTATCTTATGCGGCTCGTGACCCATGGAGTTGGCTTCTATCAAATCCGTCATGTACGGCTGGTCCAGCATTCTAATACCTGGTAGACAAACATATTATGTTGCAACTTAACAAAAGGTATATTGTAAATATTGAACTATAAAGATCTATGTTACATATATATATATATTTAAATAATAAATATATATTTATTTAAATAAATATCAGAACCATTTTGTTTAATAAATATCAGAACAAACTCGTTAAAATGATGAAATTAAATTGAAAATAAGTTTTCTTCAACCATTTGAGTCTGAAGCCGTAATTCTCGACCCAATACAGTTGGAAGCCACAATTTTAAACAAATTAATTCGTGACCATTTAAAACAATCTTCCATGTTTAATTTAATACCATCGATAATTGAATACAGCCACAGTCGCAATAACTACAACTGAACTGAACTGTTTGAAGATTATGTTTTCTAAGATCTGCACGATTACTACATATATTAGTACATATTTAATTATAACCTGACATTTCGAATGCTTTGCAGCAAGCGTACTATTGGTAAAACTCGCGGTAAGACGAGATGTCGGTATCTGTCAGTGAGTCAGTTAATTTGTCATCTACCTCCAAATGTGTCTAAGTTTACGGCTCTGGCATCTGGCATCTGGCAGTGGATCTGGCATTGTATATAGACCATCATGAAGTTGTGAAAGAGATTTATTCAAATGCTTGAACATTATATATCGAAGACGGAGGTCTCTACAGAGATCACGTATGATAAAAGAGAATGTAATAAATTAACATATACCGACCACGAAAAAATCCAATAATTATTGCAGGAGGACCAGACTTTTGATGATACATACACATTTCTTGGCAATAATACTAAGTGTTAATTATTTATAACTAGACTCCGTCCGCAGTTTCGCGCGCGTGCTTTTTCCATATTACTATTATATGTAGTAAAGATGACAATAATAATATTAAATAAAAAAAAAATGTTCCGTCTGTGTACGCATTTAGATGTTTAAGACAAAAGTCTTGGGGTTTGTAATGGTTGGTCGTAAAAATATTTTTCCTAATGCTCTATATTTTATTTATTTATTTTGTTATTTAGTAAATTCTTGTATTAAATGAAAAAAGAACTTTGTCACTAGAGTAATTTTATATAAACTAATCGGCAAGTATAACTTATTCGTTACATTGTATGTAACGTTATTTGTATAACTGTTAACTTTTATCTATATAAGTGAAAATTTGTCTTTTTTCGCTGTTTAAACTGCTGCACCGGTCGAGCTGCAACTTTGCACACAGAAAGATCTATTTCCGGCGGGTGTTCATGGCTGTGTTTGATTGATACCCACGGCCACACCCACGCATTTTTAATATCTACTGAACCGTTACACCGATTTCGATGAAATCTTCATTAATATAACTTCTGTCTACCTGTCTGTTTAATTGTTTAATTTAAAAAAAACATATAATAAATTTATGTTTTTTGCCTGAGATGAACCATTTTGTTATGAAATTTGATATACATAGACTGCAGCCTGGGATAAGACATAAAGAACTTTTTATCAACGTCCCACGCGGGTGAAGCCGCGTGCGAATTCTAGTATTTAATAAAAGGTACCTGTATTACAATTACATTCAACGTTGCTTTAAACAAACGGGACACTTCAGAAAAACTTCAGTTCAAAGCTTAAAATAAAAGTTTTAAAATAGAACATTTAAAAAAAAGTTTTAAATGTCAATGCCATTTATTAACTATAACTTGCACAGCAGAAGTACATTTCAAACTTTGTATTTATTCGAGTACCTGGAATTATTCATGGACTTCAAGATCAGAGAAAGGTAAATTTTATTTCACATTACACTTAAATATTCCAAGCCGTCACTGACACTGACACTTTTTTTTTCTTGAAATCATACTGAGCGGAATTTTTCAACTATTTCATGATTGCCAATCTATCAGCAAAGTTCTTCGGGACATCTTAACAAAATTAAGGTTAGGATACACTCATTTCGCGATTGTGGTCTTCACGAAATGGTCTTATTTGTGTTTATTTCTTATTGGAAATTTATTTCTAAATGTAATAAATTAAGGTTAGATTGTGTTTGGTCCTTTGTAATTTGTGTCATATGTAATGTTAGTTTTTATTTTATCGATGTATATTTATTTTACAATTTCTATTGTGTTACATCCTAATAACAAAATATTCTACTATGTTAGTGTAATCTTCTTTATGTCTTCTCTTTATGAAATATATCGTGCACTATAGCGCAGATGGAAGACACATTTTGAAGATATTAATTTATTTCGATTTAAACATTTATTCGATAGCCACAATCCATGTTGACTACAATTCTAGTATAAGCCACAAAATACCCTTTGAACATTTATCTAATAGCCACAATCCGAATTGACCACAATTCTACTACAAGCCACAAAACATCCCTCAATATCCATTCATCATTCGAACATAATTTACAATATATTATTAATATATAGTCTGTTATTTATTAGGTATATCTGAAAACCCAATGGTTCCCAAAGTTAAATTTAATTTACATATCTTAATAAAACTCGTAAAATTGTGAATATAAGTTTTTTTATCACATCGAAAACTTTAATAAAATAACTTTTATAATTTAAAAATTCTTAGTGCTTAAAGATTTGTAAACGAAATGAAATGGACGTTTCAAAGTTTTGAGAAAAGACGGCCATGTTTTAATATGTCATTTAGAAGACATTGATCGAGCATAACGACAATTTGATTAATTCTAAATTCTTATACCTTAAACCGAGAAAACGAAGATGAATAACGGCTTTCACAGATTTTTAGTTATTATTTCTAAGTTCTATCTCGTCTGTTTTTAATAGTTTTTTATGTTTTCTCTAGTATAAATTTTAATTCTAAATTGACGACTTTTAAGTATAGTTTGGCTAGTTAAGTATAAATTAATTTAGTTTTACAAAAAATTATGTTTATTTTGATGATTATAGTTTATATAGATCAATTTATAAACCATAATAATAAAATTAGATAAATAAAAAGTATTTAAAAGAACTTCTAATAGTATATAATAAATAACAGTAATATTTCATTGTGCTCTCATTTATAATCCATTCGAAAATTTGTATTAATATTAATGAATGAAAAGGTCGAGCGTTATTTACTACAGGAATGTGTTTGATATATCACCCATTCATAATTTGATAAAAATTTATTACTGTGTTTAGCATTAAGAGTAATGTTTATAAGAGAAACGCATATGAATATAGAAATTCGATTAGTGTCTTAATTCAAAATATAGCCTAAAAATATTATAAACTAACTAAAAATAAATCAGAATATAAAAACTTTATATAACCTTCATGCTAGCGAGTCATTCAATATTTTATACATCATAAATATTCAAATAACTCAAAACAACTCCCAAGTGCTAAGCCTTTGAAATAATATCTTATTTTGTATTTCAATTGTTTGTTTATTTTGGTATAAAATTCATGTCTTTTGAGTTCACAGCATCTGAAGCAAATCTTCATAATTTAAAGATCATATACACAAAAAAGTTCAACTACTAAGAAATAGGACGAAGTGTTAAATATTACTAAACTTAAACCACACTCTATTAAAATTAAAAAAAATAATAAACTGTATACATAATTATCCATAACCTCGTTAATTAATTTATTCCCTTCTTATAAAGTTAAGGAAATTAATTTAGTCAGGCAAATATTAATCATGAAAATCATGGCGCACGAAAGTATTACTAACAAAACTTCTTAACAGAATGGTGATAGGGAATCTTTACTACATATAATAGCAGGATGGGGAAAGCTATCGTTTTCTATTTCGTGTGCAGTATATGTCAAAGTTGGTTGCTATATTGGGTCCAATATTGGTTCAAATATACACCATTGGACTGGATAGTAACGACTCTTGACTTAATAAGATCGAAACTTTGTGCGGTCCAATATTAATAATAATAACTCACTTGTTAAGTAAAAAAGACTCGCTACGGGAGAATCTAGTAAATATAAATATAGAATTTACTTTGATTGATTAATTTTTTTTGCTTTTTTAAAAGAATATTGAGATGAAATACTTAAATTTAAAAATAGTTACTACAAAAGATCGTTCAATTAATACATTAAGTAGAACAGGTTTTCTTCAAGATTTTTATTTTATTATCAACATTAAACCTGTAAAAGATGTGACACAGACTTTTTATTTCAGCAAATTATGAGAGAGAAAAATGGTGTCTTATGTTTAAAACCATAAAAAAAAATTAAGTTTTCTGTACTTAAACTTAAATTATAAGACTATAATACTTAGAAGGAATGACGGGTAATTCTTTAATAACTATTCTCAAGACACAACTTTACAACAAAAAAATAAACAGATATATAGTTTGAAAAAAAATATATTAATGTTTTTTTAGTATCTGGTTGCAAATGTGAATGTTGCTCATAACATACAAATGCGTTGCCATTTGTAAAGAATAGAAATTGATAAAAATCAGTAAAATTAATGAAGAAAGAAGAAGGAAGATGTTTTGGGATTCCTTCTCTCTCTCTCATCGTACGAACCGTAACGAAAATAGCTGCTTTAAACCGATTTTCTATGACAGGGTGATACTACCCCGTTCAAGCCACACATACGTTTCAATCAGATTCTACAGGTAGGTAGGTACACTTAAGATATGTTTACCACTTAATGAAATAAATCAAATCACGTGAAGGCAAAAAAAGCGTTTAATAGCTAGTAATAAGAAATACTTAATATAATTATTATATATATATGCCATAGCATTAAATAAGTTTAAAAATTGAAACGTTATACAAATAATTAGTCTATTTATAGAACAGTGTTGATAAAATAAAATTGCTTGAAATTATAAAACCGTTATAATATCAGAGATTATATATAAATAATGAAAGTGAGGTGAGATGGGAAGACTTTTATGAAAAGGAATTCATCATTTGAGTCAGTGGAGCAAAAGTAATTTGGGCATGGGGGTGATTAAGAATCAAGGACCTCAACCCTCGGACAGATTGGATTTATAATGATAGAAGTTAAATATGGTCTTAATATTGAAACATATATTACATATATCATTATTTTTTATTACGAATGATTGTAAGTCTATTTCTTAATTATTCTTAAAACTAGATTCAATCCACAACTTTTGCCTCGTGACTTATTAGAAGTAAAAAATATCCGTACATTTGTATTTCTCTTAAATATTTATAAAATTCATTCTGCTTTCTTTAACTTTCGGGGCAATACGAATTGTAAAGATTTAAAATCATTATTCTAACCAATCGACGAAAGATAAGCCAAATAAAAAAAAATATAGTGATATTTTTTTTTTGTTATGCTTATATTATTACGTAACAAAAAATATGTTCATTAACTTACTACAACTTTGAATTATATTGAACTTTATTACTGTGATCTTACCACAGTAGTTATTGTTAGAGTCAGCGCGTAAAATATATTTATATTAGAACGAACAGAATTATAGTAGTAAACTCACCAGCTACTTTCGAGTGGTAGGCGACTCCAACACCACAGACGCCATTGTCGCGAGCGGCTGCAACTTCCCCAGCGCACCTCGTGCCATGACTGACGAAATAATTAGTAATTATGGACATTGATTTTAAACATAATTTATATTTACAAAAGACCAATTTCAACAATAAGTCCTAATTAAGTCTAATGTAACAATAATTATAAAAAACAAATAATTTTTAATTATAGGTTAGATCATTCTTTGACATTTCTAAATTCGCGGTAAAACTTTAGCTATAAGATTGATACCACTTGACAGATTATATTAAACTCAGTCAAATAAACAGATACAGAGTAAATATAATGTAGGACGAAGGTCGTTAGCAATTTCACTTCGGCGGTTTACACATTCATGATATTTCGTAAGATATTAAGTTATGTGTAAATTGACATGACATATTTAATATAGAGCATATAATGTATTATATATTTATTTGTTTTTAAACTTAACATAAGTAAAAAAAGTTATATAAGAATAAAAATGATAAGTAAAGTATTCGTAATATATATTTTGTATTTTATTATATATATATATATATACTCTATGTGGTATTCGAACCTGTAAACTCTAGAATACCGTTTCTTGACTTTAGAAACTGAGGTATACCGTGTGGTATTTATATATTTAAAATTTAAAGTATAGACCAAACAAACCAACAAACATACAAATATTGTTATATATATATTCCAATTAATATCACAATTTATCATCGTTTATTTATTAAACGTCCTAAAATATGGCGTAGCATTTGACCTCGAGGGTTACGAGGCTACGAGAGTGCTACGAGCTACGTCGTTATTGTTATCAATTTACTATGACAAAACACCCTAATTTGAAACCATGTTATGTTATAGTATAATTAAACATGACCATTGTTTATAACAATTTAATCATATATTTTGATTTGTTTAACTTAGTGTTTCTTTTTTAAAAAATATATTTATTTAATTATTTAATCTTTAGTGTCCAAAAATAAGACACAATGGACGGACTTCATGCTACCAGCAATCTCTACCAGACATCCGGAGAAATAATAGAAAAAGAAATAAAATAAGGCGATAAAATTAAATAACAAACGTTTGTAACTGCTAGAAACAAAAATTCACTAAGCTATTTACTAAATATATATAATGAACACATACATACTTATCCATACCTAAATATATACAATATATGTAATATAAATATTAAATATAAAAATTTAGATAACATCAAAATTAACAAATACATACAATTTACATAATATATACGATACAAATGTTAATACTAAATATTATATATTTTATTATTATTTTTTTTTTTTTTTTTTTTTAATTATGATAAACATGTAGTCAAGATAGAATTTTTCATTTTGTATTACGAAAATTTTATTTAAATATAGGTTCACAAATATATTAATAGCAAATCTTTGTTCTTGTCATAACAAAATAGACTATATTATTTTATAGTTACAAAATAGTAATTAACGTTGTACTAATATTTGTTTTCAGCAAATTTTCAGGCAACATTTCAGGACAGGCTAATTTGGTTAGATAATTAATGATAAATTAATTTACTTTCAGTTTATCTTTGTAGACTAAGTTATGAACTACTAAATAAATTACATCATTTTGAAGAGCTTTTCGTAAATGTGCAGAAAGAGAAAATAAAAAAGAAATTAACAAAAATAAGACTTTTATCATTTTGACACCAAAATATAGATGAGTGACTTGAAGTTTACAATGAAATAAAATATCTTAATATTTTGAACAGTATATATCATCTCATATACATATTTCTACATTTTCACAAATAAGGTATGGATATATGTATGTATATATGTATGTGTGTGTATGTATGTATGTATGTATTTTATTATAACAATCATGAATGTACAATGTGTAACTTAAATGACTACCAGCATCAAATGATAAGAAACATTCAAAACGAAATTCCAATTAAGTTATGATGGAATTTGAGACCAAATTAAAGAGTGAGTGAGATAGCAATAAAGTAACGAATCCGAACAGATTCATAATGATTAACTTTATAACGAGCGGGTCGTTCGCGAAACTTCGCGTTTATTCGACAATTTTTTTCATTTTGACACATTTTATTTTGATTTAATTTCGTTATAAACTACAAACATTTGGCGCCAAAATGATGGAACTTTTTGTTTTTTTTTTATTTTTCTGCACTTCTACGACAAGTGGTCTTCAAAATGATACCACAACCGACATTTTATACACAACTGTCGTCAAAAAAGGCATGAGTTCATATCGTCATGAATTAATATGATATTAACTGGAACAAAAATCGACTTACGATATTAATTTATAAGATGCATATTATATAAATATATGAAATCAATTACTATTTAGAATAGTTTTTACACACCAATTAATATAGATTTTGAATTTTAATTTTCTGGCAACAAAAAAAAATCAGGAGCTTGTGATATTGCTTCTTTTGATATTTTATAATTAATATAAGTTATAACTAATATTATAAAGAGCACACTTTCTTCATGAATCGATTTTTATAATTCCTTTGCTATTGAAAAAATACATTATTTATGATTAACACATGCTGCAGTTACTTTTTTTTTTTGTTCGAAACCTCGATATTAGTGAAAAATAGTGAAAGAAATGCATTTTTTTACTGTTACTTTGAGATATTGCTATATAAAAATATATTTTCAAAAAGTTTAACCCGAAATATATACAAATAATAAAACAATATTTGTCCTGAAGCAAGAGTTTATGAGTATGGTTTGAAGGTTTCTAGTTATAGGCTAAATTATAACTTTAAAAACAAAATAAACGAAGATAAAAAAAAACAATCATATAATCTATTTGTGTCAAAACAATAAATAGACATGTGTACTAACATCTTTGAACAGTCTTTGCATGTGTGCGTAAACAATACAGACACATATATCATAATATCAATGAATAGTCTACGTCTGTGTATGTGTGCGTAAGTAACACATATAATAATATCAATACACAGTCTAAGTTGAAGTTTTAGGTTTTGTACTAACAATTTATCTCAAATTTACCGCTCATTTTTATTAGAATAAAAGGTAGTAACATTAAATGTACGAGAGACCTAAAAGGAATTAATCTTATTTTTTTGCTTACGGTATACATTTTAATTACCTTGGTATTATAATTATTATTTTAAAATATTAACTTCTTGAGGTTTTTTTATACCGCCTTAATGGAATGAATTGTATCTTAATTAAATTCATTTCCAATAAACGTCACAATAATTATCACAATTTCGTTTTCGTTCATTTCAGTTTCATTTACTAATTGGAGTAAGAAAAATAGAATTTCTTATTTCTGCTTACGAAATTATACCTACATAACCAAAATAATTGATCTACAATCTGAGATTGAAAACAACCTTAGAAGGCTTCACACAAACTCTGGTAATTCAATAAAAATATAATTTGAATCATAAATAACCATGGATTGGATTGGATGTTATTAATATATAAATTCTACGTAGTATCCCTATATATTTATATTATATGAATCACTCGTGAACGGGTGCTGCTTGCGGTGACTGGTCGTCTTGCTGGCTCAGTTTCATAATTATAGTTTTATTTTATTTGCTTAATTGGCTTTTATAATTTAGCCTCCACAAGGAATTGATTGCGATGGTTCTAGTTGTTCGTAAATTGTTTACTATATATGGACGTTTGTGAAACAGTGATCGCAATACAAAAAAAAAAAACCCGGCTGAGTTTGTTTTGTGGTTCTTCTCAGACCAGGGCGCGCTTGGAACCCTCGTCGCTTTAGTTATAAGTTGGACAGTGACTCTACAGAAGGGCTTATTTCGATATGTAAGGCATCGAAATAGGCCCTCCTGGCACTTCCATTTGACGTACACAAGTGATCATTGGTATTGATTGAAAGTGGAAAATATAAAAATAAATAAATAAGTAAATAAATAAATATGTATATTTTAATATGTCATACCTGTTAAACCAGTCGTCGGTATATCTTGGATACGGAAATGGATCGTTGCTGCTAAAGTCATAAGAAGCTTCAGGGTTCTGTAAGCAATGTCCTGAATTAAAATAATTCAACATAAATAACTCTTATTTCGAACAATTTAAGAATAAGATGTGCCTTAAGCACAGCAAATTATAAAGTCAAATGTATGTTACACCGAAATATATATATGTAAATATGTGATATATGTATTTATATGTCGCAGATAGCATTATTGTAATAATTAGTATTCGTTAATTGATAACTTAGTAAGACAAACGCTGTAACGTCAACTGATTTGTAACAGCGAAATGGACAGAACCATTTTTGTGAATAAGGTCACTTCTTGGAGGCAAAGACCTGGACACAGATTTTTTGTCGTGGTTGGTGAATATGTGTTATAGAGGTGAGATTGTAGTTATGTACCGTATGGTAGCGAAATGTAAAAGGGTCGAAGTTATTGTTTTGACAAACTGACAATGCAAGCCCTGTACCACGGAGTCAAATATTTATGTACATTTTTAAATTTCATAGAAAAACACGATTTTAGTATCACATTTGTTATTGTTAAAGGATAATAATAAATGTTATCCATCTTCTGGATCTAAAAATTATCTGTAAATACATATTATATTTATATAAGTATTAAACTTTACATAAATCGGCCATTATTACCCATGTCATACTGTGTTAATATATTATATACTTCCTGATAACAGCGCCCATTTACAATAAAATATGCAAGTAAGCGTTACGTCATAATAAGGTCACAGAGACATCATTATGACGTACTCACGTAATACCACTTGTACATTTACCATACAGTTGAACCCATACAGTTTATAAATTTATAATATATATCTTTTAGCTCTTTAATACAGAACCATTTCATTTTAAAAGTCATACCAAAGGTAAACTAAGTTATGCAAAAAAGGTTCATGAAATTAATTACACAAAGTTTTAGCTTCGCTGCTGTCTGTTAATTGTTTAAAATTAATATTACTGTTCTAATAGACTTTATAATAATAATTTTAACTTTAAATACCTTTAGTTTTATAACCAAAATTATTTTTTCTCATGAGTTCTTTGATGTATAGTAAGAGATATCTCAGATGACAAGACTTTTGGACTTTGTTAGGTAGTTTTTATGTTATAAAGATTCTACATAACGTTATAACGTATCTGTCTGTTATAAAGATAGTAGAAAGCGTAGAAAGATGTATATTCTTCACTATATTCAACATGAATCTGGTAAAGTACACAAACAGAACAGTATAGGTATATCCGCGAACAAAACCGTAGAAAAAGCTAGTTAAAATTAAAGTTAAATCTAAAACGATAACAATAAACTTTATTAAATATCAAATAAAATAAACGATAATTACTAATAAATGAGCAATCATTTTCCTTTTTTCATAGCAATTTTCTCTTAAATAATTTTCCTCCCCAACACTAACCCCTAACACCTTTTTATAATGAATCATCCCGCTTATAAATAAAACATTTTCATTAATATTAAAGAAAAGAATTCTTCAAAGAATAATTTTTTTCAAATTAATATAGAAAATATTCAAATGAAGGTATTTTTTTGTTTATTTAATAACATTCAAGCACTTTCCGTATTTTTGAATATTTTCAAATGAATAAGAATATATAGTAAATATTTTACTTACATAGTTATATTTTAGATCCGGATGCATATAATCAACACCTGCAAAAAAATAATTTAATTATTAAAAAATTGATGTATTTCTATACATATACATTATTTTAGGCGTTAAGGATGGTTATAAAAAATATATATAAGACAAGCCAGCCGAGTTTCTCTCGCCAGCTCTTATCAGGTTTGAGGCAATATCTTTTGAAATGACAGCTTTGAACAAAGTTTTCAATAAAATTTTTGATTTTGTATGTTTGATTATTATTTGCACATTGAATAATATATAAAATAAAAGCAATACCACTGAGAGTCATATCTTACAGGCAACCTATTATTAAAAGGACATTTTTATACAGTGAGTAGTTGCTACATCAAAAAATTAACTAATAATAGTATTACAAACATATAGATAACATATACAATATCAATTCAATTTTACATACTAAACAAAAAAAAACATGACAAAATATATATATATAAAAAATATATAATAAAAATAATAAACATTTTTTTAGTATGTATTAATAAATATATGTATGTGTATAGTATACGTAAATGTATTATGTATGTAATATTAATATAAAATTGTTGTATAATTATATATAAATATTACAAAAATATTCAAAGTGAAGTCAGGGGACAAATAATTCCTTTTATCCCGTATTTAAATAAGCTTGAAATATTTACAAATTGCTTTTATAATTTTATCTCAGAAAATGAGGTATTAGAGTTATATTTTGTTTAATGAACAATTTATATTTTGAGTTCCAAAAATAATTGAGCTAAGTTCTCTATGAGAGACTTTTCAGCATCATTTGTGCAAGCATCAATAAAGAACGGTATATCAAAATTTCCAAATTTTGCACACTGATAGATATCAGTCTGGTAATGGTTTAAAAATAATCTAAAAATTATTTTTTTTAACTTAAAAAATAGTTGAGGACAGAATGTGTCGACATTTTCTTAGCGTAACCTCGGTGGTGGTTACGAGCGCAGGGACTCAAAATTGAATTCTGGTCCGCGCTCCTAGTTTATACATTTTCTGTTAAAATGTTATCAAATAAAACATAGTTATATTAATTATATATTATATATTTATTTATTTAAATTATTTATTTCACAACAATGGTATAATAGGGCTTAATGCTAAAGCATTTTCTACCAGCCAATATTTTTATATATATTACAATAATAATAAAAATAGGTAAAATAAGAGAATCTCACCATCATCCATAATAGCAGTGGTCACATTTACCCCAGTGTACCCTTGAGCCCAAGCGGCTTCGACATTCAAGTCGAGTTTAGGTTTACCCCCATTTTGTCCAGTATTCTTCAAGTACCACTGGAGAGGAAAATAAGGGTCACGAGGCTCAGATGGTGCTGGTGCTGTTTCAGGTAATCGGAGTGGACGAAAACCACGTTTGACTCTCTTGAATCCAGTCTGCTGGACTGCAGTATGTACCTAATACAGAGTAAATATATAAAACCTCTTTGATATCGAAATATCGAATAAATAAGGTTAATAAAAATAATTTTATTTTTAATTTATTTAATGTAACGTTAATAGCATACTATTAAGTAATTAATTCAGTTGGAAAATAATTCAATCAGTTGTAATGTGCATTCCCGTCATGAAGGCTTCATTATACAGACACGCCCTAGATATAAATAGAATTACAGATAATAAATTTATTATGCTTTCGGTATGGCAAATATTTTGTAAATAAGATATATAATTATCCGGCTGTACTCACGTAATTACTATCGAGATTTGCCGGACTAGTTTTGAACCCATTCGGGGTATTTATTGCTTTGAACATGGCGGAATCGCTTCGTGAACTGTAACGGCGGAGTCACGGCGTGAATTAATGTGGGGGAAGCGTGGCGTGGCAATTCGCGTTGGGATTTTGCCACGCTTAGAGCCCATAAATAAATCGGTTCGAAAACAGTCGGGCAAATGTCGATAGTAATTAAGTGAGTACAACGGAATAATTTTATATAATATTGTAATAAAGTTGTCATTAAAATTTCTTATCCAAATATATCAAACAAACTTTATAAAATGCCTGGAATTTAATAAGAGCTAACTTATTCATAAAATAATTCCTGGGAATCATCTATTAATATTATGAGTTTGTTTATATATTTAAATGCTAATTTTCGAGACATCCGGATGGATTTGAAATTCTCTCTGATTATGAGCAAAAGTATAGGCTATAGAAGATACACAAATGATACCGCGGGGCACAGCTAGTTTACTATATTTATTTATTAAATACAAAACCCTAATAATAATTAAATAACAAGTTATATAAGGTATAAATAAGTGTTAAAATATTGAAGATTTAATGTCTTTCAAATTAATACGTATTCATAAATAATGATATATTCTGTAGGTCGATATCTGAATAATTCAGAGGGTAACGAGAATCAGTGAAGGAGAAAAATATATTACAGACACCTACACGTTAACTTTAATATAAAGTGCTTTTTCTTATCCTCTTGAAACGTTTATTTAAACATGTCCATAAAATCGGTTTAAGACATCGTAACATTACAAAGTAAAATTTCTCTGTTATATTGTTATAGCAATTTTGTTTGAACATTACATTATTGGTTAACAGTTATTTTTTTGTTTTTCGTATAAATATAAATTAACACGTTAACCGCCATGGAGGTCACCGGTGACCCCCAGCAAAAAAAATGTCTAACTCTTCTTTTATAGTGTTAAAGACTTTTTTAACACTTTTAATGCCGTGTGTGTCACTTATAACTCTAATTAAAAAAAACTGTCTAAACCTCCTATTATGATGTAATAGACCTTTTTAAAAATGTATTTAAAAACTATTAATTTAACAGAACAAAAACCTGCGACGGCGTGTAGGTCAATTTTAGTCAAAAATGCGCGGCGTTTTACGTGTTCAAATACTTACATATTACAAAGTAACATAGTTGCGTGTTAAATTGTTACAACAATTTAGTTTGAATATTACGATCTTATTTAATATTAATTCTTTTGTTTTTCTTATAAATCTAAAATAAAATACTTAGACATTACAAAGTAACATAGTTGCGTGTTAAATTGTTACAACAATTTTGTTTGAACATTACATTATTATTTAATAGTTATTTCCTTGTGTTTGTTATAAATATAAAAAATATATTTACCAATATAATAGAGTAATAAAAAAGTGAAATGTTATTTACAGATTTAATCTACATTCTTTAGATATTTGGTAATCAAACTGTTTTTGTTTCGTAACATTGTTTTTCTAATTTATAGTTAAATTTTCTTAGTCTCGTTAGTCTAGAGACAAGATTCTGTCAGTTTAATAAAATGCCATGCGGATCATATCGTTCCAGTAAACTTAGTATTTCAATGATTTTAAAATGATTTCACCCTTCATAATACCATTTATGAACAATGCAAAGAACGTGCATACAATGTATCACCTAACAACAGGTCTTTTGAGCGACCAATTAAAACCACAATAACTTTTTTGTTGCCAAATTTCAAAAGACATTTCACGGTTTTGCACCCCGAAAAAGATAATATTTTAGTTTAAAATAAATAGACGTTTTCAACTACTACTTAATATGAAATAATGACATAAAAAGAAGTCAGCACATCCGTTACCTAAATTTTTAAAACTATATTTTAAAATTTTATTTAAAATATACCATATTTATAAGAAAACAATTTTTTTTCATGAATTTTCTTGTTGTTTTATAGGTCAAACGTTCACACATTTTACTTATGAAACATCAGATGTTATAAATATATTATTATGGAACTCACAAGCGGATGTCTCTTCAGTAGGCGCGCGTGGGCAATGGATCTTCGTGGACGCGCCTGCGGTAACCCACGATGGGCGAAGTGCCATTCCGTATCAGAGCCAAGAACCTGTGTAAATAATTAATTAAATTAAAAAATTAATTAAATAATTAATTTAGGCGTCATACTCTAAAGATACTGCGAGAACAAAATGGAGAAGTATTTGCAAAATTTCCTCAACTCAGTTTCTACTTCTCATTCTAAGCTGAATTAGTTTTTAAGATAACATAATATGTATTAGTTTTTAAGACTACATATGTATTGTATGTAAACTTTCGTAATCCATGATTTCTATTATATATAATTATTCGGTGGTACTTTAAATACTATCAGAATTTCCTGTTTAATTTTGAACACATTCGGGGTACGTATTCGTGAGTTCTAAGCATGGCGGAAAAGCGGCGTGAACTGTTCACGATCGCTCGGACCAATTCCGGTAGTATTAACATGAGTACAACAAAATATATATAATAGTAATCTACATTAATATAAATAATGTATAATTAAACAGTATATATTGACTAGAAGAGACTTCGGAGTCGAAGTACAATTGTGTTTAAATTCAACATTTTAATACCAAGAAAATGTTCAATTGTAAAATAGGTATCTTTATCAAATGTAAATGCCGAGATTCCGTACATATCGTTTATTGAATATTGTAAGAAATAAAATGTTTTCCCAGATGTGTGAATTCCAACGGGAAATGTTGTCGTATTTTCCGATATTTCCGTTCAACTAACAATGATATCTCTTTCTTCATTGGAACAATATACAGTTGCAGATATAATATGATATGGTGTTATATATCAAATGCAAACAATTTTATTATATATACATATACAGTCATATGTATGTCATATCTTGTATATATATGAAAATAAGCATTTTTCTAGATATTCTTAATAAAAACAACTAATCAAATACGAAACTATATAAATAATAAATTAAAAAAACATATACCTAAATTTCAAAGAAAATCTGAGTAGAAAGTAAGAAAATAATGATAATATATATAATGCTCATAGAAGAATAATAAAATAAAAAATATAGGTCTGTTCTAACAACGTATCTAACTTTAAACTGGTGCCGGCACTTCCGAAGAACAACGAATAAGAAACAAACTCAATTTTCTCTGAAGGAGCGAAGTTCTCAAGCACTGCTCACTCTTTTCAAAGTTCAAACTATGTTAATCAAATACAAACTTATATGAAATATACGGAGACAATCTTCAAGTAATTATCAAGAGCTTGACGTGAAATATATTCATTGCTTTCTATATATTTATACTATATATATAAACAGAGTTTAAAAAAATTATTTCCTAGACTAAGTCCGTAACTACGATCAGATTAAAAATAATTATTCGAATCAAGTATAAACCAACCAAACAAGAACAAAAAAGAAAAAATATAAATAAAAAGATAATAATTTCACGTCTAAATTCAATAAAATTATACAGTACATTTACATTTATCTTATTTTCATTTACTTTCATTCATAACAATATAATAATCACATTTAATATATGTTATAAAATAAAATGAAGCATATTGTCAGCAAAGCTAAATATAGAGGTTTCACAGACAGATAGCATTACGTCCAATGTCTACTACAGTTGTTATGTGTTCAGTACTCATATATGTTATTCCAACTAGAGATGAAGATTATATAAATATTGTAATTAGAAAAACAACATATCTCTTTTATATTTCATATACTACTAAAAACGTTAGTAAGGGTTTAAAGGTTTCCAAATTTTATTAAACTAAGTACATTTCTTCACGTTTATTTAGATTTTTATTAACCGACTAGTCGGTTAAAATGTTTTTGATGGAACTTTTAAGTCAAAGATATTTATTTAAAATGGTTAGTTCATTGTGAAGTGTCACCTCTAGATACATCAGCCGCCATCTTTTATAATAATTATTAAGACAACAAAATGTTTAAAATAAGCTTTATAATATTACATAAAGCTTAAAAAATGATTATTTTGCTACACGACGTCAAAAAAAGACAAATAAAATCCAGTGTTACATATATAGCAAAAATGTATTTTTTTTAAATGTAAACTTTCGTGATCCATGTATACTGTTATATATTATTATCTGGTTGTACTCACGAACTAGTTCACGCCGCGATTCCACCAAGCTCAGAGCTAATAAAAAAGAATCCCAAATGGATTCAAAACTAGTCGGGCAAATTCTGATAGTGATTACAACCGGATAAATATATATAATAAAATGTGATATATTTGAAATTTTATTTAAACATATTACTATACTAGTAAACCCCCCGTTAATTCTTAACGGTCTTTATAAGAAATTCCATTTAAAACACATATTTTGTAGTATATTAGGGCTTAACAACATAGGAGTTTTCTATAACATCTTAAACTACAACATATGCCAAAACTGCAAGGAATAAAAGTTACAGATATATAATCCTATAAACCTACTTTTTCATGTAAATTAGATATAAACTAAAATTTATCAACACCGGCAATCGAACCTGCTACCTCTTTGATAACGTCGTCTCCTTTGATCTGCCATATAACGTTTACAAGTACCAATTTTATGTCTTGACATTATAAGAGAAAATAAACAGTCCTGGGGCGAAAGCCTACAATGTTCTCGATGCTTCCACGTTATTATAATTACAAAGTTACAAACGAAAATCAACTTTAACTTCCAGTAATAAGGCATAATATTTCGTGTCGTATAGCTAATGCTGAACATCAAATCTCTTGGTAACGTTATTTTGACGAATATTTTTACATGACCTGAATACAAAATAAGGGTCTCAACAACTGGGATTTTTGCGACCCACTGACCTTCTATCATTAAAATAAACGATACGAGAACGATTAGGACTTATTTTAATGTAAGTTATTATTTTATAATTAACATAATATTTATTTATTTATAACTTTTCCATTTTGAATCCATGTAAATAATCACTTGTGTACGTCAATTTCAAGAGTTAGCAGGGCCCATATTGATGCTATACTTATCGAAATAATCCGTTCTGGAAACGCTCCAACTTAAGAGTTAACTATTTAAGCAAATTAATATATTGTCTAATATTGATTGAGTTCAGATGGTTCATCTCCATACCCTAATACTCAATGTGTGGAGGCGATAGAAAACAGTACGTCTCTTTCACTCATCTCTATCAATCATCTTAGTACTCATTTCATTCTTAACAAATCATCCCTCATTCAACCCTACGGTACTTTTTCTGGCTTCTTTTGAAGATGAATCTTCAATGTTATCATAAACTTGATTCCAAATAATTTTTGCTTCAACAACTAAATAATAATATATATAAATATGTAACATAGTCATAACATTCATTAGTCTTCTTAAAAGTTATTATTAAATCATAAATTTTGATTCAGATAATATCTTTGTTCAACGAATAAACAATATATAAATATATAAAATGTTCATAGTATTTACTAGTTTTTAGTTTATATTAAACACCAAAGAAGAGATAAAATACGAAACTACATTTCTTTTAAACTAAATTGAAAACGAAAGAGCAATAGAGCGGAAAAGCACACGATTCGTTTATCCTTTTACGTTCAGTGTTTTATGACTTACAAAAAATACCGTTACATTTTTAAACTTATATAAAATTTTAATTACTATTATAACATATAGTTATAAGTCATTAATTTTAAACAGTATATATGTGTTTATAAAATTCGTATATTTGACAGTTGAGACAAAAGTAGCGGGTTTGATTCCCACTCGGATCAGTTGTATGTGTGATCTACAGATTGCTGTTCTGAGCATTGTGTTCTGAATCCATTATTTCTGTTTGTGACACAGATATCATTTCTCTAGTGCGGAAATCTTTTTTATATCATTGCTAGCAGTATCATTTCAAGTTCCTTTTCATCTTGATGTTAGTAACTTGACTATTTAACAGATTAACATTATACTTCTGGACTAAAGTTATTTGTTAGTCCCGTTTAAGGCTAGGACTTAAATTTATCAAAATGAAGATAATATTCAGTTCACTGAGATCGTGTGTTAACCATTTTAAAAACAAAACGTTTCATTTAATGCGTAATCACAAAATATCTGTGAACTATAAGTGAAAATGTATATTTTTTATGTATGTATTGATATAGGATAAAAGAGAGCCCGTCAGCTCTTAAATTCCAAAACACTTGCTGCTTAAGATTTGGGATAGAAGTCTTCAGATCTTACATATTCCGGAACATAGTGTTTGAATTTTGTATTATAGGTTATGTTTTTATAAGGTGCAGTATTCTGATAGTAGTATTCTTAAAAGCAATGTTAGTACGTTTACAAATCAATGACATTTGGTATCAGCCATTTTGAAGTTTCACAAATAATTGACAGCAATACCTGTTATGGAAGACAAGAATTTTTTTACACTTATTTGGATATCGTTATTTAATAATGAAAACTAAGAAACTAATAAAACTAATATTGGAAAAGACTGGAAATTAATTGAAAATAAAAAACACGCGTCGAAATTCAGGACAAAGATTCTTTCAATTGATACAATATTTATTTCCTAATTTTATAAATAAAATTTTTAATATTTACTATGTAAAAAAAAATTATAAAAAACTATTTTTTAAAAGGTTATTTATCTAAACGCTCTTTTTTATTTTCGTCCTAAGCAATTGTACAGAGCAAGAAGTGCAGAGCAAGTAATTTATGTTTAAAAATAAACTACCAAAAACAGATAACAATATTTAGGGTTCTAAATTTGGACGACACAGTTCTCCAATCTAGATATTTCAATATTAAACCTTTCATAAAACGATATTAATTTCATGGAAATCAGGATAAAGGTTTCCGTTTTAAAATATCGAAAAACAATTTAGGAAAATAAATTAGCAAAATTTAGTAAAAAATAATTTAGAATTTAGAATTGTGTTTTTTATTATTTAATTTATATAATAATCGGCTATTATATTACCACAAAACATTGTCCAATCACAAGATGACCATGACAGCATGTGACTAAATGAAAGTTCTTAGTGTCAAGAATAATAGACATCCAATTAAAGCTTTGGGTACACAAGGGACCAGCCATTTTCTTTTACTTTTATTTAAGCTGAGACGTAAAATGTGTCGGGTTCGAAATCGTTTCAAGTTATAGCGACCTATCCAGCAGATATTGAATTACAGAACGGATTTATTTACACAGATGAGAAATACGAATACCCGCATGTCTTAAACACAATTTCTGACAAGTTTTATTTAAAAAAAAAAAAATTATATTATATAAAAATAAATATTATTAATATTCCTTGATCTAGGAATAAACTTAACTTAATTTTATGAAAAAGTCTTTATAAGAATAACCTAAATGATAGACTATTAAAAAATATATAATTTTGAAATTTGGTTTGTAAACTTTCATGATCCATGATTACTATTAAATATCATATATAATTATCCGGCTGTACTCACGTTATTACTATCGGAATTTGCACGATTTGCGTGAACTTCCCGCCGCCATTCCCCCGTGCTTAAGCTCATGTATAGGGACCCCAAATGGGTTCGATATTAGACAGACAAATTCCGATACTAATAATTTGTATACAGCCAGATAATTATATATAATTTTGAAGTCTAAAAATATCATATTTTTTTAATTATAAAAGCTAAATAAGTTAATCTCGAGGATGAGATAACAGATTATATTTCAAGTTCAGAGTCAAATGTCAGCTGACAAAGGACGGAGGACGAGATGTAATATCCCTTGACGTTGATGTGAACAATATGAGGGTGAAGATATTTATAGGAATATCCCGTGTTAGATATACGTATATAAGTCTTTTTAATCTATGTATGTTTATAAAAATAATACTTTAATCTGACACATTTTTTTTCTACATTCATATAAATACAGTTAAAAAAATTACTGGCTACTAATGGATGTACAATAAATATATATAAGAAATGCCTTCTAAAATAAGTATGTGAAAATTATTAACAATACACTTTTTTTTATCTTCTTAATCTATGTATGTTTAAAGAGACTATTATGGCAGACATTTTTATTTCTGTGTTGAAAAATACAGATAAAAAAAATTCTAGCTGCTAATTCTAATTCTACAATAAATATATAATAAAATACCTTTTCAAATAGAATTTCAAAATTATTAACAATACACTTTTTTTTCTTACGATAAATAGGCATCAAGAGAAAAGATACTAAAATATTTTTATTTGGCTTATATATTTGGTTGGTTCAAAAAATTATGTTCAAATAAGAAATGTATATAATGCGTGAAAAATAATATAGTAGAGAAGTAAGCCTCCCTTGAAATGATTGTTATTATATAGAAGAGCGTGGAACGAATTGACGTACTGCGGCTACCCTCAATTAAGGAAAAAGGCGGTTGGATGTAACGTCTTTTTTTTCTTTGCGAATATAAAATATGTATCACAAAGATGTTCCAAGGATAACCAAGGGGGAAGTTTGAGGCGTTTTTGTTACCAAGATATAAATAATTGAAATCTGTTGAGCTTTGATGTAAATATCACTAAAAGGTAACACAAATAAAGCTTATGAAATATGATTACTATATTTTTATCGTCAAGATATGACTTAAAAATTTATATTATAGTTTTGACTTTAATATAAAAACATCTTTCATATTTGACATCTTACATTCTAACAAACGTCACTTCAAATAAAAAAATACATTCTTAACAATTATAAAACAATTAAAATTGTAAAAAAAATATTATTAAGTTAAAAGCACAACTCATATCTTAAGCAAGTGGCAATGGGTGCAAGTCCCTTCACATTAACTTCTTGGTTAAGAAGAATATTTTTTATTTATTTTCTGTTTCAATGAAATCCACTCCATCATTTGAGTATTAGATAATATGATACTGTTTATTTTTTACATTTACTTGAAAAACACATAAAACAACGAGATATTTCTTTTTCCAATTGTGATCACTTTTAACTGACATTAACAATCGTCGATTGGTACTACTCCATTCACACCATTCGTTTTTTAGAAATAACGAACGAGCGGTTTCTCAAAGAAACGTGGAAATCGCTCGGTGGGTTTCTCTGGAAAACTAATTGTTGTTTAAAATGGAGCCGAAAATGCTTACACACATAAACACATTCATACACAAACAAACACTTTTATTTTCGAGATTTAGTCATAGGTACCTTATGTACGTACTAACGAAATCATATACAAATTTCGTAGAAATCAACATTGTACTGTACTGTACTGGGATGTACTGTATTGTATTGTACTGAGATTTTCCTTTTTGCCACAATATCATCACTTCTTATACATATTTACTTTAAGATACATAATGGATATCGAAAAACATAGGAAACATTCGTATTAGTATTGAAAGTAAGAACAAGCGCGTTTGTTATAGAAAAATATAGAGCTGTATAAAACTCCATTGCATTTTGTTATAAAAAAACAATTATTATATATATTATAGTAATTGCAATTACATAATAATATGTTTTTTAAATTAATTTATTGATAATTGAAATTATTTTTCTTATATTAATATATTATTATTTCAATCATAGTACGAACTTAATAATGTTGACAGATATTAACAATTTTATACTTGCTCTATTATTAATTGTTTAAATTTGATTGATCTAAATACGTTTTCAGTTTTAGAAGCAAGGTTTTTACATAAGATCAGCTCTAGACGTCTCTTTCATCTTCGGAAACACGAAGGTAGCCGATGACCATTGTTTATCTTAAAGAACTGTAGAATTTTCATGTAAATAACTTAGTTTAATGTTCTTATAAGCTAGGTTTCTGCCAGCGGCTCAATCTATCACATAAAATAATAATCTCTACATACTTTTAATACATTTTTATGTAATTAAGGACAGTTATGAACAAACTTTTATTCCCTAATTAAATCTCTCAGCTTTAGAAATTGTCAAAGTTTCATCCTTCTGCCTCAAAAGAGGTCAACATAACATACCGACGTAGCTTTTGTCAATCAAGATATTCAGAGAATGTTGTTTCAAAATTATATACCTCTTACATATATCCAGGAGGTTGCCCAACACCGTGTAGGTGAAAAACAGTATTGTTATGCCAGAGGGCCCACTAAAATAACGTATCTAAAGCAGTGGCGTATATAGTGTGAGGGCCATTACAAATTCACCAATGGGGCCCTTATTAAACTTTTTCTCGCGGTTGTTCAGATCAAAGGCCCCTTTCGAATGAGGGCCCGTGTCATTTTGCCGTTTCGCAATTTTATACGCTACTGTCTAAAATTTTTATATAGTTATTCTAACAATACCCTTTTAGGGATGAAAAGTTCCCTATATCTTATTATGTACCTCTGACAAAGTTTTTATGAAGTTTATAAAATATTTTAATGGTAAAAGTGTGAAAGTGAAACAAAAAAACAAACATATCTTTATATATAACATTAGTATAAGAGATAGACAGTCCAAAAAGACTAATTTGTTTATATTTTTATTACCTAAGTGCTAATATTAATAATATTACTAATATCGGATATAAAACACAGGCCTAAATAATATGTTTTTACTTAGCTCCTAGTAAGCAGCGTACTTAGTACTAAGAGCTGTTCGTATTTAATATTAAGTAAAAGGTTTTCATGAACACTAATGTTACTCACCATACTCTACTTGCCCTGTACTTCGTGGACCAATTAATATATATGTAATTGTTATAAAGAACTATTAAAATATATTAGACTAAATTATAATACGAAATTTTTAAATGTTTGCAATTCTGAAACCAATATTCAATCTTTTCATTCAGAGGTGTAATGATACACTAGTGTCTATATATACTAGCTCTTACTCGCGGGTTCACCCACGAACGAACGAATTTCTTTACTTATAACTAAGATTAGTAGCATAATGATAGATAGACTGTAGCATTTCTAATGAACCAGCCTCTTATAATCAGTTTTTTAATCTATCCAGAACTTTTAGAGATTAGCGGGTATAAACAAACAAACTCTTCAGCTTTATAATATTGTATAGAATGAAGAAAAAGATATTAATATTCAGAAACTGTCTCAATTACAGTAAAATAATACTAATAATAATATTATAATAACATTCTAAATATTATATAAAAAAATATATTAATATTAATTCAGAAATGAAAAAGTATATTTCTAGATAAAAGAATCTTCGCTTTTTTTCATATTTAAGTTGAAAAGTAGAGGTTTATAAAATATTATCATTTTTTTAAACTTGTTCGACTTAAATAGATTTTCTCAATTGGTTTTCTAAAGTTTCTATATTTTTATAATTACTGCAGAATGTCAACATTTCTTTAGTATAAATTAACTTTTGAACTTAACTATGACATTAAAGGTTAAATTAATTTGATATATTAATAATATTGCGTATTTGAAATGTCAGTCCGTTTGTAAAATTATATTTTAATGAACTACACTAAATATTAATGATTTAAATATTGAACTATAATTAATCATATTAACTTCGTCTGCTTATACTTACTATCACTTTTATTCATTAATAAATCTTATTTGCACTAAAGTTATTAAAACAATTTATAGCAAATATATCATATTTTAATAAAAATTTTACAATAGCTGTAATTTTTTACGTTTTTTTAACATTGTCATCACTTTGCTGACATTAACACACATCGATTTAAACCACAACAACCCACCCCCGATCATAAAATTATTTTTAAAAAAAATCCGAAATCAGTTTCGCGTTTTTAGTTTTCTTTCCTAAATAAACGATTAATTCATTTCGCTGTAAAACTAGTCATCCTCAAGTGACGTGAATACACATCAATTGCTACCATAATGACGTCAATTGCATATGCAGGTCGCGAGAAAATGGGTAAAAGAATAATTTTCTATAACTACCCACCTCAAAACGAGATATTTTATATATTAATCTGTAAAAAGCTTCTTACTATATATATATAAATCCCTGAAAACAGATTTTTTTATATATATACGTTAAATCCTACAATAAACGCAAGCTAAGCCAGATTTCACGAGCGAGAGTAAAAGCGTAAAGTACAAAATGGACGATAAAGTTTTTATAGTGCCAACATGACGGCAGCAGATACGGTATTGCCATCCATAAATATTTCCATTAGATCTATATGTAATTTTAAAAAAAAATCCTGGTATATCCTGGTATCCTGGTATATAGTATTTTCTACTGCAAGAGACTGACATTTATTTTTTTCTCATATTGAGTTCGAATCGTAATTTCGTAACATTTTTGTAAATAAATATTTATTATTTTTTGGTTTTTAATGTCACAGTGAAGATTATCTTTTTAATTTGACCTTTTATAAATATGCATATAGTATTCTGTTAAGTTTGATTACATAAGTACATACAAACTTATAAAAAATCAAACTCAAAAGAAGTGTCAAGAAATTCTGCTATTCTTTTATTTATTTATATAACTTTTTTTACAGTATTGGTTAAATCATATATAAGAACAGATTAGAACTCAAGTAATGCGTACCAAAGATAAGACTAGAACAACTAACCATACCACTAATTCTATGAAACTCTCACATTCACAAGAACTTTAAAGATTCAGTTGATATAATACCTTATTTTAAATGTAATAATGTTAATAGTCAATAGCTTAGAAGTAGATACAGTGAAGCAACAGAAACAAAATTGTGAGCAACTTTGTTATTACCATGCCTCTTGCAAAAGTTTTGATTGTTTTAATAATATAATAATATTTGCATTAATAATTAATAATTATAATATTACAATGAAATAACCCTCAAAATGTCAAGGCGTCGTACATTCAAAGTCATGAAGTACAATAACTGCTGTTCAAAATACGCCATAGAACCTAATAATGGCCTGAACCCCATTCACAGTTCAATGGTTAACCATAAATTCGTTTATGTTAGCAATGTAACATGTTAGTAAAAGAAGATTGGAATAATAACATATTTAATTTGCTGCCATTTTAATAATGATAATTCATTTTGAAATCATTATTCAATCTTGTTAAAATTATTTTATCATATAAGTAATTTTGACCAATGAAATATTATTAGAATAATAATATTTTTAATTTGTTGCTATTTCAACATTGATAAATTATTTTATCATTATGTGTAATTTTGGCCAAAGAAATATCTAAAAAAATTAAGAGTAGTTTAAATACCCAAGTATCTCTAAAGGGGTCTTTGGGGTAATGGTTGGTGGCCCTGCCGACTGAGCCGAAGGTCATACATTCGATTCCAACACGGAACAGTTGTTTATGTGATCCACATATTGCTGCTTCGAGTCTCGATATTATATATGTAAATAATTTCTGTTTGATATATTTTTAATTATTTTATATATTTAACTTTATAATGAGATATAATTCAAATTCTATGATACTTTTACATTCACAAGGGTTTAAAAGATTTTAAATTGAAACAGTCAAAATGATAATAATTTTATGTTTGTTTTGACCAGCAGCGGATCTACATAATGCCTGTAGCGGTGATACAAGCACGTATGTTCAGTATCCGACTATTGTTGATATTGTAGCCGCAAATTGTAAGTTCACACATATGGTTAATAATCTAAATACTACTAAACAAATATTGTTAAAAAATGTAATGAAAAATTATATTAAAAACCCTTGAAATTATAATTAATATTTAGATATTCTTTTTTTATTTCTTTTCAACTAAGTATCTTAATCATCTTTTTGCAACTAAGTTAATACTAAATGCAAAGAGTCGTTTGAAGCAGCTCTTCAATTATTCATGAAATTAGAACTACACTACGATGGAATAGAAAATAGCGTAACTTATAAGTTTGTAGGAATTTTAAATATCTTTCTTAAGGTGTCCTGAATATTTCATTAGATGTAATATGATAGTAATCAAAATAAAATATAAAAATCAAAACAACTTATTCAAATAACTATTTTTTTTATTATTCATTTAGTACAAAAAACCAAACTCAATAAAATAATTTTTATAATATTTGTCGGTTAGGTTTTAAATATCACAAAAATCTACTGAATGGATTTTGATAAAATTTTCACTTACTAACTTACATTTTTTACTTACATTTCATAAATTTCAAAATATGAATGCTTTTCATTCTATAAAATTCTTACATTTTCATTTGTTAAAAATGATGAATTTGAATACATTTCTAAATAAAAAATCTGAATATAATAATCCAAAATGAATAAAATTGGAGTGTCTGTTTGAAACATGAAAATGTTCTCTTTTTACTAAGTGCATATGTATGTATACACGATATATGTACCAAAATATAATTTTCCAATTTTTGTATATCCGTCTGTTTGTTCCGGCTAATATCTGGAACGGCAGAACCGATTTTGACGGGACTTTCACTGGTAGATAGCTGATATAATAAGGAGTAACTTAGGCTACTTTTATTTTACAACTATTTTAATTTCAAATATTTCGCCGTCGAAGTCGCGGGTACATCTAGTATTCATATATATATTTAATAAATTATTATTATTTTACTAAAAAAAATTAATGCATCACGAAATAGGTAATATATACCCCTTCATTGCCTAACGTTTCAATCAGGTTGCACCAGCCGTTGTCATAAACTGACTCATCAGACAGATGTGACAACGGCCGGCCGGAAATTAAGATTCATGTGACACCTATATCGAGAAATTTAATTACCAATAATAAAATAATAATACATTATGCAACTAAATTAACTATACCTAAATACGCCTAAAAACAAAACAAAATGCTTAATTATAAACGTTATTTCTAAACTGCTTCGTTAATTGACAAAATAATCTTATTAATATATCATATATTTGACAACATAAGCTCATTAATATGTCTAGCTTTCTCCAATTAGGTAATATCATAACGTTTGTATTATCTTTTTTTGTCGTGAAACTGTTTTTTCACGTTTTTTATACGTCTAGACGTATGAGTCAATAATCATTATTAAGAAATAAATTGTTTGATATTTTGAGATATATCTTTTCCATGTCTTTATACAGAATATTTATAATATCTTTCTTAGTTAGGATTTTAGTTACGAATTGTTATTATTATAATATTAATTATAAGACTGTACTCACTTTATTACTATCGGAATTTGCCCAGCTAGTTTTTTACCTATTCGGGGTCCTTATTCATGAGCTCTGTGTCTGGCAGAATCGCGGCGTGAACGTGAGTATAATGAGTAATTATATATAATTGTAATCATGGATCACGAAACTTTACATACTATATTACTGTTTTGTTAAAAAATGGAATAATAAATATCAGTTTAACATTCAACACATAGATATACCTATTATACTATACTAGCTTTGTGACCCGATTTTAACGCAACGAAATTCTAGAAAGTGATGTTTTTGATTTGGCAAAAAAACTTTATTAGGGGATCTAGGACGTCTAAAACACCCACTACTGGTTACCGGGGGAAGATAAGATGAATGTATTTGAAGTCCTCTCTTTCAGTTTTATCAAATAAGTTCATAATTTCTTTTTACACTAGGCGACCTTTGGAGATCCAAATTGTTACCATTCATCTTCAGATTAGAAAGAGCTTTCAACTGACGTATTACACGTGTCGCAACGACGTTTCGTTGATTTTCAAATAAACTTACAAACTGTAAGTATAGAACGATTATATAATTGGGTGTATGTGTGTGGGTATCTTATGTATTTATAATCAGGTCTTGATTTGAGACCCACGCGTATCTATCATAACAGCCAGCAGGGAAGGTCAGTAATTGTGTCAAATAGGTTTCATGGCGTCATTGTATATATAATAATTCTTATATACCTCAAGGTGCTTGAAATAGATTTAACGCACGGAATCATTCTGTTAACAATACGAAATAGTTTATTTAATAGTTACAAAAGTTTTTTAATATTCAATACTATTCATTGAATAGTTAACCAATTCTGTTTTTATTATAAGTCAACTAATAATCATGTTATATCAAATACCTAAATAAATAATGTTTTTTTTTTTAGAAAAATGCAAGAGGAAAAAATAAAAAAAAAGAGAGAAGAGTCTCTTTTTTTTACAAATTTTTATTATAATAATACTTATCATTTATACTTGGAATCAATATCAGTGATCATTTGTGTACGTCAATTAGAAGAATCAGGAGTGCCTATTTTTATATCATGCTTATCGAAATAAGACCTTCTGAACACTCTCCGACTTAGAAGTTAAGGCTACGAGGGTTCCAAAAGCGCCCTGGTCTAAGAAGAAGCATACGAAAAACATAGTCGGGTGTTTCTTATTTTAGAATAAAAACAGAGATTAGTTTCTGTTTCACAAAAGTAAAAACATTTGTTTTTTGTGAACAAATATAGCCATTTAAACAATTCGCTAAATACAATAACCAAATTCGAAAATCAATTAGATAACCAAAGGTCTTGAATTCGATTCGAGACAATTCTTAATATCATCCACAGATTTTTGTTCCGATTGAAACAATATTTATTCTGACACTACTGATTCTACAGAATATAATAATTCATTAATTTATAATAGAAATATATATATTAATAATTTTAGAAATTCTAAACCACATTTTTGAGTCACCTGGGATGCCAGATCCGTAAGCCTCTGATGCTTTGAGAAATTCCGTTGTTTTAATTAAAATTTTAATTAAATAGTTGTATGGAGATTAACATTAAGACTCAAATAATTTGTATGTCTGTCTGTAGACTCCGCGAATATATATATTTATGTAACTTTTGTGAAGTAATTCCGGTTTAATGCTATTATACTCTACAAAAACTTTTAATTTTATGTTAGAGTTGAGAAAGACGTAATACTATTATTTTTGGCGTTCATGTTACGTTTTCTCATAATATTTATTTGTGATTATACTCTATAAAACTTTAAATGTTGTTGTAGAGTAGGTAGGAACACATTTTGTTGTACAAGAAGTATTATAAGTAACAGTAGTGTCGTCGAGTAGAGAGATGTACCTCTATTATTTATGACGTTTACGTCACTTTATTACAGCTTATTTATTTTTTAGGTTACACCATCGTGCAAAACAAGAATTACTGGTTATACAACCTAAACCGATGGGGTTAGAAATTTTTACTAGTAAGTTTTTTTTCTTATTCTGCCCCAAATAAATATGGGAAAAATGACGATTTGAATATTTTATAAGATTTTCAGGCGACTTAAAGCCTTCAAAAACTGATTATTTAAGTACGAATATTTAAAAAAATATATGAACTTAAATCAGAAAACCAAGACTTAAAAAAAGAGAATATAAATAAAAATTACAGTAATTTTATTAAAAAACGATTCGGTTTTGAATAATTAATTTAATGTAACAGATTATAAATTGACTTCAACTTGCAGAGAGACCAAGTTCCAAGATGAACTAAAAGGGGGTATTTGTTTAAGTGCCCCCCCCCCAAAGCTTTCAGGAAGTTTGTGTATAACTTACTACGCTTCCTGTAACACTAAAATCTAGAACAAAGCAAATTAGTTTAGACTAGCAATTATATGAAACCTGAAATAGTTCAAACATTTAAAACTTGTACATAAAATATACAAAATGGTTAACAATATAATAACTAATCATAAAATTAATAAATAATGTTATTATACAAATACTTATATGTATAGATATACAATTTAAAAAAAAGGAAGTAAATAAATTAAATAGATTTATCAATTACCGCATATATGTCTTTATTAATAAATTATTATTTTCAGGAGTGAAGCAGGATTTAAATGTTCTTATCTATGAAAAAACTTGAAGACTTCACTTCGTTTGAAGTATTTTTCATTATCACTATACAACTCTAATAAAATAAACGAAGTGTTCTCACTTAGTTCAAAGTTTTATCTTCTTTGTTGTCAGGGACATAAAAATAATATCGACATTAAAAAGTTTAAAATTGAACAAACGAACATTTTAGTACCTATAAAAAAACTGTAAAATTTTTTGTCTACTAATATATTTAATTTAATTTAATACATAAGTAGTTATTATTTCAATTTCTACTTGATCACGGTAGATAATAAATTTAAGTTTAGTTCACAAAATCTATATGTACATATATTTTTTGGTCTATTAAATAATATCTACTGAACATATCTGCGTATCGTCTTCTATTGAAATGGATTCCAATTCGTCTACTCTCTTTACTATTCTTAAATTCTCCTCTTCTCTATTCTATTTCACTTCCTATTTCAATTTCTTTTGAAAAAACTATACCCATTAAAAACCTTCGATCAACTAATTTCCTTCTTCTCTTATGTCTTTGCACTTCTACTCGATGGGTTGAGACTTTCTTTTGAGTTGTCTGTTCTTTTTTGATATGAACTCCTTAGAAATCAAAAAGTCTAACAGTTGTTACGTGTTTAGAAAGAAAGTAAAGGAACTATTGTTTAAAGGGTAAGTGGATTCGTCTTAACGTTAACTTAGAGTATTTTTTTATATTATTAAAATATATATTTATATTTAGTATTGTATGTATGTACATTTAAGTTTGCAATAACATCTCTCTTCTCTTATTTTACTCAACATGCATCTACTTTTTTTTATTAACTTCACCCTTAATCCACTATAATTTGTGCAAAAAATAATTATTATTATAGTTCGATTCAAAATTTTAGTACTATATATTTAAATAAATAGTTTATTTCCTTGAAAAAGTCAAGTCTTCGTTCGGAAACACAATTACGATATCCATTAATAAACTGTTTCAACTTCTGTCTACCCTTTTATCTCAATAAAAAGTTTTTAAGTAAACTGGAATCCAATTAAAAACTAAATGAATGTACTGAGAGAGAAAGAGTGAAGCTATAAATACATTTATACAACTATTATATTTCAGTATTATAATAAAACTTTAAACTATTTTATTTTATAACTTTATTTCCAAGTAATTTCGAACTTTTCTTGAATATTGAAATTATTTTTGAATATATTATCCATGGTGGTGAAGCCTCATATAAATCACTTCTTAATATAGCTGAAAAAAAAATCAAACAGCCAGGATTTTATAGTATGTCAAAATATTATATTATATATTAATATTTATTAATATTTTTTCAAAATTTCACTTATAATGTTTCTTAGACTAGACTAGACTACGCTAGATATAAATATATTTTTCTGATTATCAAATTTTGGTCTTTTATTTAATATTTTAATATATAACTCCGAAAATAAATTGATTTTCAATTAAACCTCATAAAAATCTTTTTTTTTAAATTGTGCCAACTAATGAGAATGTGTCAATATATTGTAAATATTTAATGTTATAGAAAATGTTCGCAGTTTTAATAACGTTCTTTCCATACAAAGATTTTAGTTTTTTCATGTTAACAGCTTTTACACAAATACAATATCAACCTACTTTATAAACACAATAACACGAGCGTGACAGTTAAACAATCCTCAGTTAAACTACAACTCGTGTTGAAACAATGTTATTGAGGTCAAAAAATACATCAACCCATTGACCAGTTTTTTTAATTTATTTATGTCTTTATTTATTTCTTTTCCACTTTGAATTAATACCAGTGAAGTTGTGTACGTCAAATTGAAGCGACAGAAGGGTCTATTGTGACACCATACTTATTGAAATACGCCCTTCTGTTGAGATACTTCTCGACTTTAAGCTAAGGATACGAGGGTTCGAAACACAACCTGGTCTTATAAGAACTGCACAACAAACTCAGCCGGGTTTTTTTTTGTGATCACTGTTTCACCAACGTCAAAATATTTAATAAACAATATGCGAAAAATTAGAACTACAGCAATGTATCCGACGTGAAGTCCAAATGTTTCTAGTAAAATTAATATTGCAAACTCGGACTGCAACACCAAGCGTCACCGAAAGCAGCACCCGTTCACAAGTAGAAGTTATATACGTTGTATAAGTTGTGAATCTATTGAATATTATTAATCTCAAATTCCGTTAGACCAAACTTGATCTTTCAAGACATTGATGGAAATAGTTTTACAGCAATCTTATTTTTATATTCGTATTCAACTATAAAAGCCGTTAGGACATCGCTTTAAAAACAAGTTTCTTTTAAGAAGATATCACGAAAATGTTTACTACCACGCAATTTGCTTAATAACGTCATATCTTGTCAATAGTAACGTCTAAATAATCATTTGAAAATATTGAAAATAACAACCAGTGGGATGATATATAGTAGGTACTTATTTGGTACATACCTAGACGTGTCAAAAATAAAATCACAACGAAAAATCATTTTATAAATATTAAAACATTTATTCCTGTAATATGTGATATTTTATACATTAATATAATAAATTAACTCATTCAAATTTTATTGGTTTCAATACATTCCTTTGAATTTTGTGATCAGTCAATATAAACTGGACCTCCCCTCATGGAAAAATTCTTTACTGCTGTTCTTAGGATTGTTTTAGGGATTCCAAATTATCATGACATTTACAGCATACCATACTTTCTAAAACTGACTTTAAATCAAATCCAGGGGTTTAAGATTGCGACTATGCCGCCATTCTTCAGCTCTGATGATGTCTGAAACGGTCGTTTCTAACCACATTTTTGTGTATCAAACTTTGAGACCTAAAACTGAGTCTTGTTGAAAAGACCAGCCTCGGTTATTAAACATGGTGTTGTTTAAAGAGTGAACCACTCGAAAATCGTATATTGCGCTGATATCTTGACACCATTTTTACCAAGATATGACTCAATCACCTCTTAACAGCTAACAGCTTGATGGGGACCACTCCATCTCTGAATTTGAACAGTGTCCACGTCGTGCTCTGCTGACTACATGGAAGGCAGAGGCTTCCTTTGAGCTTTCCATTTCAGAATTCTCCTTGCTCTGAAGAAACAGAGCAATCAGCTTAAACTCGGATACGCAACTTGTTCAGAAATTGCACAATAGTAAAAAAACTCTCATCAGTTAATAAAATTCTTTCGGGAACGTACCGATTAAGAAGTTTTTAAGATTTTACCACCCTATTCGTATTTAAGCTATACGTTAAATAATGTCCAATGCGTCTTTTATAGGCTCCAAGTCCTAAGTCATTTTTCAAAATATTCGACATGGTGCTAGGTGACATTTTTTTTTTTTGACATTATATCTTTCTTCTGGACAGGATTTCTTCGAGTTTTTTCCATCGCTGTTCGATAACGGTGATCAACAGTGTTATCGTACGAAAACCGCGCATACGGTCAGATCTTTTTCTGACACAAATAGAGGACGTTTCACCTCCAATACTGCGTACAGAAACATTCGACTAATACCAAGCTAATGGAGTTTCGAAAATTGCATTTAACTCTAAACCTACTCTGTTTAATGCTATCAAAGCAATTCGATTTTCTTGATCACCCTAGCACATTTTGATTTTTAACATCGATTGGCGCCAAAACACGAAAACACTACGGACATCCATTTAAGAATGACAGATTCCAAATTCAAATGTAATATTTCTTTTTTATTATAGTACCTATTTATGTCCAGTCTAAGTATATATTGACAATTTGGTGTCACTTATATTTTTTAGATAAAACATTTATTTTTTAATAATAGACAAGACTTGAATCTTTAATTAAATTCAAGTCGTACATTGAACTAACCCGCATGTCTGTTTCATTGTGTTTTAATCAATGTCAGGGGTATTTCTCTTATCTACGGTATCAGTATTAGTATTGTTAAGCGTAGTTAGGCTAAAGCCGTTGGAAGGATTGTATCAAATGTTTTACGTATCCCCAAAATTATTTAGTTCTGAACGATTGTAATTTGATTATTATAAAAGTGACATAGAAAAAACACTTTAGTAACTATAGATTCGTATAAGCGGGTATAAGTATAAGCGGGTAGTTCTAAAATTCATTTTTAGTTGTAAAAAAGGATTTTATTATTTGTATAAATGAATAGAAAAAACAAACCGATAGTAAGATTTTTTTATATATCAAATATGTAATATCTTGTTATAACATAGCTTTCAATAAGTGAAATAAAAAATAAATAAAAATTGTATTTAATTATAAAATGTAAATTATAAATATATATTAAGCTGTGAACCTAAAAGCTGACCTGTTTTCTAAATATGGATCCTTTGTTATAAATAAGATAAATATAAATTCTCTTGATATCATTTATGTATTAGCTAACTTTACCTACGACTTTTCATTCAATAAACTGTTGTTACATTACAGGTACTAAAACAAAACCAACCTCAAAAAAACACACTAATGATTATTTAGAAATTCGTGACTTTACTTTGACGCTATCGATTTAGCACTTCAAATTAAAAATATTATTTGCGGATTAAAACTCGCGTTTAATTTGGTTACATTTTAATTTTAACCCGACGCTTCGAATGCTTTGCAGCAATCATGTTCACGGGTAGACGAGATGTCTCACTTACATCTCGTCTACCAAATTAAACGCAAGTTTTAATCCGTAAAAAATAGTTTTATTTCAAATGTATACTCGTGAAAATCTAAGAAAATAAAATTCAAATTAAATCTAAATTATACAAAAATAGATGTTAATATTCATAACAACATCTATTATTTTAATAGCTTCATTATTTTAAAAATTGTTAACTGTATGCGAGTTGCAACTTTCTAAATAAATAGTTTGTATTTTATAACAATAGTTAAGTTGACGTCTTTAAAAACTTCTCTCTGTCTGACGAACACTCGTAAGTTTTGTAGAAACAATATTTATTATTGTTAAACCTAAAATATGTTACGTTAAATATAAAACATATGTTGAATATAAAAATTAGTAACTCCACGCGAAATCATATTACAATCATAAATATGACAAGACTATGCTTATGTTTACTTATAATCACGTGGCCTCACCGAGCCGAGGTTGTCAAAGCCATGCTGCAATGCGAGATCGTGGACCTCTTCGTGACCGAGAGACCTCTTGAAGCGAACGAGAAAGGAGTTCGTGAAGACCTCCGACGCGGCCGCGGCAACCAGCACCGTCGCAGCCAAACATTGCAACCACATGTTCACTCTGTGGCAACCGGCGGCTGACTGAAGCTTAACTTCTACTGACGTCACCATATATCGACCCGGTGACCACGCATGCGCTAATGCCCCAAACCCTCGAGCCTTTCACAGATTGCGACAGGACGGCACACTCATGAGCATAGTTCTTGAATGTAACAACCTATATATTTCTCTTAATGACCTTGTTTTGCATGAAAATGCTTTTGAAAATCCAACTCTTCAACTGCTGCAATATTACAACTTGTGAGCGTTATTTTTGAAGAATTTCCGATAGAAACCTTATGATTACGTCCGAACTAGATACTTACCAAAAACTGAACTTCAAATATAGTAAACAGAATGACTATTCCGGAAATCATATAAGTATGTCATTCACGTTATAAAAGCAATAAGTACAAATCGCTACAACTTAAAGTAAACTAATAAATCATCAACTTCTATCGAATTAATCAGCAAATCATAATCTTTACGAGCGTAAATTAATTTCAGTAAATTAAATGTATAACATTATTGATCTCTCTTGATATTACAAATTTATGATTGTGTTATGAACATACCCATGCGATGTATTTATTCAGCGTTTTGATTTTTACTCTTGTGTGGTTCAGTTTCAAGTTAGCAATATCTGGAAACAAAAAAACTTTAGACGGAAAGATCCTTGGTGGAAAAAATGCATCAATACTTGATCACGCACACGCTGTGCTTTTACAAATAACTAAAAAAAAAGATTCGTCATCTCATATTTGTGGTGCATCAATACTGAATCAAAAAATCTTGTTAACGGCTGCACATTGTTTTATGATTGACGGTCACTCCAAAACAATAGCATTCGCTGGTCATGAAGATATACGAAAGGTGAGATAATCTATGTGATTACAGCATTTAAACAGACAGTCTCATGGTTAAGTGTTCTAACCGGAAGAGAACTGCAAATGTACGTTGCAAGTGAATTTCAAGTATTCGAAGAATACGGAATATTAGTACACCCACAAACGAAACTACTTTGAGTATACGTTTCTCTGATGTATCACAGTAAATGTAGATTTAATAGCCCCTAACTTCCTACTAATATATAAGCTGCAGTCAAAATACTACTGTTAGTTCATACCACCTAAATTCGAAAATATTGCATAGCTAAAAATATAGAAAAATATAATATATATATGTTATATATATTTACTTTACGCTGTTATGAGTGGGGCATTATTCTGGTTAATTCAACCAAAAAACGTGCTGCAGTCAAGTATATCTATATATATAAGTAGTCTTATATATAAAAAATGTAATGTACCTACCTATTTAAAAAGTGATCCGTATAACATTAGAGAAAAGTTATCTTCCCATCCCAGAGATGTTCTTCTAAATTTATAAAAAAAAACTGTACTGATATAGAACTACGTGCGTTTAAAACTTCTTAACTAGTTAAATGTTAAATTAAAGATGAAATGGTTACTTTAGTAAATTTTATTTCATTTCAGTCACTGGCATCTAGAACAGCTTTAAAAACAATGCTACACGAACATTTTAAGAATGCAAAATCTGTTAAAAATGATATCGCTTTAATAGTTTTGATAAAAGAATTACCTTTAAGTGCAAAAATAAAAAGAGTCATTATAAGAAGGAGTTTTCCGCTTGGCGTTACAGGCACATTAGCTGGATGGGGTTTAATTGACGTAAGTAGGTAATTTGTTTATATTTAAATAAATATGGAATGAAAAATTAGTTATAATTTATTATCAATTGAGCTACCGTAACGCTAGTCGCTTCGCTACAGAGTGACAGAACGTTTGTCCAGTGCCGCGGTTTCGAATCTGTCCGTATCGATAAATTTTAAATTCTGTTGCAAATTTATTAAAAAACAATAGAAAAAAAATTGTAGTAAGGAAGTAAATAATGTTGCTTGTTTTCTTTAAAGCTTGACTTTTGTAATAAACAATTGAAATAAATTATCAATATTATAGGAAGAAACTTTAGAAGGGACGGAGTTATTAAAACTAGTAAAGCAAAAAGTTCGTATTAAGGAATGTGAACTAATTCATTTAAAAAAAGGTATGTTCTGCGCTGGAAGCATGAAATCTTCGAATCCAGCACCATCGTTGTAAGTATTAAAACTACGTACTATGTTTGTACAATCAATGAGTTAAAATGTGATACTATCTATAGCCACTTGAAACAGCAAGTTCTTTGGCTAAATTCCTCAGGATATTTCCCCACTTTATCAGAAGATCAGCGTGAAGTAGTTATCTTTAATACACTTTCCTTATTCTTCGAGAATGTCAATTTTGCAAAAATTTATTATATTGAATTGAAACCACTCTCCACTAGTTGAGCTTGCCAAAATGATAATCGCACAATTACAAAGGCCCTCATAACAGAACCTCGCGAACTTTGTGCGACAATTCATTGTTTTTATCTAGATTTATTATAAAAGAGTCGATGAAAGTAAAAAAAGATAGTATTTCAACAGATTTATTGCATCTTAATTACAAAATTGAGAACAGAAACGTTAGACTCTCAATTATTTACTAGTTTACTCATCATTTGTTTAAAAATTTTGGACAAAATGGAAGAAACTGAATTTTTACAATTAAAATTTTTATATCTTTTAAAAACATGCAAGCTTTAGAAGACTTGCAAAATACCCATCAATACCATGGCAAGTTGGACAGTCATAAATTGTAAATGGGAGTTACGTACCCGAACTTCAACTTTTCAATGCTGTAAAGCGTTCAATGTTATAATACGGTTTACAAAAGAATGCGATTATGACATCTGTCACTGGGACTTGACTAGTGGTGGGAAATGATAAATACTATTATTTACGTTTTAATTGACCCGGTAAAACGAAACCTCAGTTGCCAATACATTTATATTATAGTATTTACTTTCGGGCTTTGTGTTGGACGCCGTTTCATAACATTATTAATTTTACTACATATTTTATTATAAAATAAATCAAAAGATGCCGCATTTTTTAAAATATGTCAAATAAAGAATTAGTTAAATATAATATTTAATTCAATATCACTTAAAAGTTATGTCCACCCTTCGATGTTGAAATCACAGTTTCTCGTTGGTCGCACGGTAATAGTGGTTAATTTATAGAAACATCTTTGTTAAATAAGTCATTTATTATCTGTTTAGCTGTTTTATAAAATATTTCTTACCTAGACACAGCACATTTTTTATTTGCATAAAGCTTATACAAGTTTTTTTTATGATTTTAATATATTTTGTTTCAGTGGTGATTCTGGAAGCGGTCTGGTTACAAAAAATTACCAAATAATTGGCATTCTATCTTACAAAATACATGATTTTCCTGCTTTACCTGCTTACACTAATGTTTCATACTTTTATCCATGGATAACGAATTTATCTCGACATATTTATTGCAATAAATAATAAGTGAATCAAATTATTACACAATTCAAAATCAATTACAAAAATGTTAAAAAGCAGCTAGAATTAGAATAAAATTATTTTTATATAAAAAAATTATAATTTTGAATTTAATTCTTACTACTTAATAATTAAAGTAAGGAATAATAAAAATCATGTATAAGTATAACATGTGTATATTTTTGACACCATAACAATTATGAGATTTATTGGAATAAAAATTTATTACATTATGTGGGAATATTGTTAACCGGAGCTGAAGAAGCTGTGCATTCACTTTCCACTGCATGAGATGGAGGATGTTCTAGAACATTATCAATCAAGCCAAAACTTTTTGCTTCTGTAGGAGACATGAAGTAATCCCGCTCCATGGAAGACTGCACACGTTCAACTGGAAGACCAGTGTGACGGACATATAAATTGTTTATTTGAGCCTTTAACTTTAAAATTTCTTCTGCTTGTATTTGAATATCTGTTGCTTGACCTCGCACACCACCAGAGGGCTGGTGGATCATTATGCGGGAGTTAGGAAGAGCATGTCGCATGCCGGGAGCGCCAGCGGCTAACAGAAGAGATGCCATGCTGCAGGCTTGCCCGACACACCAAGTAGCTACAGGTGGAGTTATATATTGCATTGTATCATATATACCAAGTCCAGCTGTGACATTTCCACCTGGAGAATTTATATATAGATGAACAGGTTTTTTACTAGATTCAGATTGAAGGAACAATAACTGTGCAACAACTAAGGAACTGATATCATCGTTTATCGGCCCCATTAGGCAAATTATGCGTTCTCGTAGTAGCCTAGAATAAATATCATATGCTCGTTCTCCTCTTCCGGTCTGTTCAACCACTATCGGTATCATACCAATCCTGGTTGGTAAACTTGTACTTATTGTTCTATAAACTGTTTTTTTCACTTGCACACCGCTGACGGTTCTTGTAAGCTGGCGAATATAATTAAGTGCCATGATTAAATTGTTAATTGTTTAAATGGGATATCAACACTTAGTCTTGATATTAATTTAAATTTATAGTCATTTATCAATCTTAGCTATTCAAGTTTCAATTTATTTTGATGAAAATATCAAGACATTTCTATCAAACACGACATTGACATTTAAAATAAACAAACGTCAATCTTTTACAATTTTGCAACGGCACATGTAATAGACAATGTAGAGCTGTATAAATAACTAATTGACAGATCTTTGGTTTATTTTAAATAAATATAAAAATAAATGAAAAATCTAAATTTGGATATATTACATTGAAAATACAATTTTTATTACAAAGAATAGTCTTACCACATACTAAAATCAAAATTTGTTCTTTAATATTTTTTCTAACTAGTTAAGTTACCAGTTTAAAAACTTATTACGGTTTTTTAAAAGTTAACAAAAATACATTTCCTTTAAAGAATCTCAAAAACGTCCATAATTTACTCCTGACGAACCTTACCTTAAGAGCAACTATGATGAAGATTTATTTAAAAAGAAGCAGGGCCACAAATAGCAGGACCAAGTGGCTAAGTAGCTTTTTATTAACGACGGTCTGACCCGTAATTAATGCAATAACAATAGATTTTTATAAATATAGTTTTTTTTATTGATATTTCAATTATTAAATTTGTAAAAAGATCTTTTTTCAAATACTCGAAATTTATTATATTATAAATTTATATTTAGTATCGACATAAGCAGCCAATTTTCAGTCGATTCACCTTAAACCTTTTAAGAATAAAAAGAACTTTAAAATTCCCGAAATAACAACTGACTCACATAAATATACTTATTGTGTCGACGATGCCGCTGCTAAAAAATAGGTTTCTGACGAGTACTTCGCTTTAGTAGGATTAATAAAAATACTTTTAAAAAGTTATAATTTAGTTATGATATCACACTTTAAATTAATGCATATAAATATTCATATCATTAGAGTATATGATTATTTTAGAATAAAAAACAAAAATGATAAAAATGTATTCCATAACACCAATTACAACTTAATTATTAAAATAAGTTTGAATATGTTATACTACAAGCATGACAAATTATTACACATAAATATGAAAGTATCATCTACATTGCGCCTGTCTTTTTCTTAGTTTCATTAATGCTTCTTGTCTCTTTTTTTCAATTATCAATTTCATATCTGAATCTGAACTAGACTTTTGGCTTGTTAAAATTATTTTTTTATCAGTTACAGTATTTTGTGTGTTATCAACGTGCAACTGAGAATTATAAGTTGGTTGCATTTGTGATGGTAGCCTTTGCTGTTTTGAAGATCGCAGCATGCCTTTTGCGAGAAGTTTTTCTCTGGCTTGTTGACGTTTCTTACTTATTTCATCTTGAGTGTACCTTATCTGAGAAACATCTGAAAATAAAATTCATTATTTAATACCGTTTGAATATATCTGACATGTAAAAAAACACCTAGTTAGACTTGTTTTATATTATCTCAGTGTGATTCAAATTAATAATATATATCTTTTTTTTTAAATGTTTGTAAGTGCAATTGACATTATTACTAAAAGAAAACTTAGTAAAGATGTAAATAAACCACAAAATCTTATCTTTAGATGATTTTAACTCTATTGGGATATCTAAAATTAATAAGTATTTACAATAATGTGCTAAAATATAAGATCATAAGAAAAAAAATGATAAAAAACTGAAACATGTACGTACCATGAATATCTTCACTACTTTGATTGAATGGCATTGATTTAAATCTTCCAAATGTCATACCACTGGTTGATGGTTTGTTATTTGTACTTGGTGACACTGGCATTGAGTTGTGTCTAACAAAACTGTTAAAAAACATACTGTCATTATTTGATTCTTCCGACTTCACTTTTGCGAAATCTCTTGTCTTCATGGCATTTTTGAGTGGCACTTGGGAAAGCCTATCAAAGGTACTGTCATTTAAATTTTCTAATAAACTATCAAAGGAATCGTTATGATACTTAGGTGAATCACTATGTTTCAATTTTTTAACGTGAGGTGATTCTAACTTTATATTACTAAGTATATCATCCATTGAATCTCTATCTATGTCGTTATCTGGAGCTGTTTTCTGGATATTCCTTTTAAACATATCAAAACACTGAGATTTTGCATTTTTTTTCTCACAATTCAATTTCTCTTCAACAGCTTGACTCACTTGTATCAAAACCTCATTTATAGAATCATCTGACTCAAGACCACACTCAGATTCTGGTTTTATAAATTTTGAACTTAAAACATTTTTTCTTAAACATCTATTTCTATATTTAATTCCACCTCTTGGTGAAATGTCACTGGTATCACTGAACATATCTTCTTCTGACTGTATGTTTTGAACTGAATCAATTGAAGACTTTTTTACAAGTTCATGCACATTTTGATTAAGTTCCCTTAACTCTTGCAGCAGATTATTTCTTTGTTGTGAGGACTTTATAATCTTTCGCTTCGGTAATTGTTTTTCTGTTTGTAATCTGACAGGTTTTTTAATCTTTCTGCTGACTGGGGTAGTTTTAAATTGTGTTTTTTCAGTTTCGGACTTCGGTGTATAAAAATTATAAAAAATATCTGCATCATCTTGTGTACACAAAAATTGTATAGGGCTGGCTGTCTCTGAATCACATATCGAGTCATTATCTATTGTTGGTGAATCTATTTGCCGCTCCGGAGTAGAACATACTGAAATCAATATTAAAAAATATATACAACAATTAAAAACACCACGCTTACACTTTTTGTAAATATAGTCTAATTGCAAACCTTTGATTTTAGTTTTAGCTCGCATATCCACTTTAGACAACTTTTTATTACTCATATGCATCCCTCTACAAGATTAAACATATATAAATTGTTATTTAATTGTATCAAAGAACATAATATTTGATTGTTCAATATTTTCTATTATGAATATAAGGTTCACACTTAGAAACCGCACAAAAATATTGTATTTTGAAGTCAAAAGTGAGTAATGTCAAAATAATCAAATTTGTCTCTTGACACATGACAGCCACTAAACACGTTTAACTCCAAACTATTACTATATAGTACTCAATATTACTTTGAAGTCTGTGCATCTAGCCACTGGTTAATAAATATTCAATGGTTAGGTGAAATAATAATTATATTATGGTGAAATAATAGTATTATTCTCAATGTAAGGTACACGGCACGGATAAACTCCACATACTCGGGCCATTTCATTTCTCAAGGCCTTATTTAAATTTTATTTACATTTCATATTTCTATACTACTATATTTTACTCAATTCTCTATTCTTGCACTATTTAACTGTAATTGTAACTATAACTTATTCTTTTTTTATTACTTCATCACCATGTATTTTTCTTTATTACATTATACTTTTCTATACGTCAAATTTATTCGCTACTTATTTATCTTATACAAAGTATACTAACAATATGTTTTTAAACATACTCGCATATTCACTATTTAAGAATCGGTCAAAAGCATGAATTTCAAAAAAAGCAGTTGAAAGTCTATACTGAAGGCTAGCTGGACAAAGACTTCCTTGGGCATAATTTGTAAATTTTTAAAACACTTTTTTTTTCTCCTTATTGTTAAAAAGTAACGCGTTCTTTTAGTGACCATTTATGAAATAGTACACCTTATTTAGCATTGTGAGATCGTGGAGGCCACGAAGGCCGAGGTGGGAAAAGAGGCCGTAGAAACGTCGCTGGATATATTTTTACTTAAATAGTTTTTTTTTAAATTAAATTTAAAAAAAACATTAAAATTTACATGGAAAAAAGTACTTAAGTAGTTTTTATTTCTTTATGTACGTCTGTATATTATTTCAAATTACTAAAAAATTTCACATCAATAACAAAATTTTTTATCTTTTCATTTGCTTACATTTGAAACTGTAAGAGATTAAAACATTTTCTAATAAACATAGTAGTTAATAATGATTTTATCACATGCATTAACAACTTTATCGAGTTATATCATACCTTGTGCGCTGTAGCATGATGCGGGTGACGTTATGCATTTCATATTTTTCGTTTACGATACTCACAGCATATATCTAGTTCTCTTTAATATTGTTATACAAATTGATGTGTTATTCCGTTGTGCAGAGTAATTCCGTGTATGAACTTATACTTTTCTTTTCTTTACTAATATAAAATAATCAAAATAAGGCTCATGATTTTTTTTTTCGTGACAACATTTTTTGCTCTAACACGTGGCAGAAATTTTTGTTGTATTATTTAATATTTTTTGTTTTCTTTATTAGTAGAGCCCCATTAATCTAACAAGCGCTAGTACCAACTCTGAGATGAGTTCAGATGAAAAAAAATATTTTTTCTTAGCAACCTTTTAAGCAATCTTAGCCCATATACATTTTCTATTGTTTCATTAATAAATTTATAAGCTCTTTAACAATAAAAATTTAACTATTTGCTCACAATATACTTTTTTATTATAAAAAAACATCGACTCTCATATCGTAGCAGTACGTCCCTTACAAAATTCGTCTAGACGTTATGTTATACGCATAACATTTTGATTGGGCTTAATTTAATTTACTACAGTTATTATACATTACGAATGTGGTATAACTAAAAAACTGGAATATTGTTTGTAAATCAATCATCGCCTCAAGTTTCAAAAAAGAAATGAATCGTAAATGACAGTGTCACCCGCACCGTCCTACAGCGCACAAGGTATAATAACTTTTGTAAATAACGTGCGATGATGCTTACTTGAAATGAATTAAGTACCACTATATATATAAGGGTACTAGCTAATAAATAATAATAATTTTATTTACTTTTAATATATTTAGTAAATATTGCAGCTTGACAAAGAAAGTCTGGGAGGCTGTCCACAAAATCTCAGTGAAAAGAAACTCACTATAATAATTTTCATATACTTGCCATTTTGCAATTTTGCAAATTTTGGTAATACGTGGCTATGGTTTCTTATACAACAGTAATACCCTTAACATTGAAAAAAGTATGAATGAAGTTGAAAAATATAATACAAAAAAAATCGCAATAGTCTGTCTAATCTAATGTCTCATTACTAAATATAATGTAATATTATTGAAATATTTTTTAATTTAAATAATTTTTTATATTTTATTTAACTTTTAAATTTTCGCGTTGCATAATTTCTTATTATTATATTAACAGGAATTAACGCGCGAAATAAGTATTACATACCTCTCAATTGCCTGACGTTTCACCGGTCGTGGTAACAGTGACTACCTATTTCGCGCGTTAATTCCCCTTAATAAAATAATAATAAGTTTAAAAATTTGTTAGTCAGTATAACATGTTAAATGTATGTAGAAACCTAGACGAATAATGGAAGGATATCGAAAATTTACAGTTCTCGAGGACAGTGAAGTTTTTTGGTGATATTTGTGATTGTAGTTTTTTATTAAATGGTCAAAGTGTGTCCCATAGAATTTATATGTGTCATAAGAAACACAACTGATTGAGTTACGTTTAATAATCCAATCATTTTCATAAACATGGTTTTATTTTTTGTTGATTACCTTTGGAATTCACATTCAGCATCAATTCTTCACTGAGCTACACCCGCCGTGTACATAGTGGCGGATCTAGTACTAAGTACTTGTTTCTTTCTCACTGTCGGAAGGCCTTCAAAAAACTTTTAAAACTGACTTACTATTAAAAATATTTATAACCAATTTCTATTGGTTATAAATATTATTATTCTGTTTTTTACTTTCTGACTAACAATTTACGTAAAACACGTGAAAGTGACAAAACAAAGAATATAGTGTGTTCGTTATGTCAATTAGGTTGTAGGTTAGGTTAGGTTGTCGTAAATAGATTTTTATGATTACTAATTACTAACTGCATTTCATGTTTCGTATAGAACTATTACTAGGAAAAATTTTGACTCGTCATAAGTGTTGGTTTTTTAGATTCAGTATAAAATTCCGCATCGATTTATATACAACATGTGATCTGAAAATCAGACAGACAAATTTTCATAATTTAATTTGTAGTTTTTCTCTCGTAACTTCTAGGGACATTGGCTCGTCATGAGTGTTTTTTTTTAGATTCAGTATAAAATTCCAAATCGATTGATATATAGATATTTATTTTGAAGGTAATTTTTTTTTTATTCCCCGAATACTAACACTATATAGAAATAATGTGTCTAGACTCCATACAAAATACAAGGGCGGTAAAGATTCAAGAACTTCCTATAAGCATACGCAAGTATATGACAACATCTACAGAAGAAGATAGCATACTTATCTTGCTTCTAATAGTGCGTAATATTTTACAACTACTGGCAAATGCATATAATTTTTTAGTATTTGCGATATCTGTTGATCCACGTAAGAAACATTTGTATTTTTGTTTAATATATTTAGTGTGCACATTCTCAAGGTTGGCCTTTAGAGAATGCTATTTAGCTTTAACTCCATGCATTGTTTATTTTTTTTATGGAAGTATAAATATTAAATAAATTAATCGAAAAAAAATCATTTTTCAATGATCATTTAATTTTTTCAGGTGAATTTGATTCATATTTAATAACGCAGGTGTTTTGGATTATTCTTTAGTTTTTAGATATTTTTCTCGGAACCCATCCACAAAACGAAGTTGGAGGTATTTGGAAAAAATATTTATTTAATTGATTCTGTAATTGTTTTTATACATATTTTTCTTAAAATTAGTGTTTTTTTTAGGTGACTTCAGAAGTACTTAAACTGTTATTTAAAAACTTACTAAAATAATATTATGATTTAAAGATGTTAATAAATTTATCAAACTAAATTTGACCATAATTTTAACATTAATAACGTTGTTTTGAATAACAAAGATAGAAAGGCTTCAGTTGCTTCTTACGTCCCTTAACTGGAAAAATTTTGACAAACTGCAACGAACTGCACTGAACTACATTTGTTTAGTCAAGTCATCAGTCTTAACAAAACCGGCACTCTCCTTTGGGATTGTTTATTATCAACAGATCACTCATTGTGAAGGTATTTCTTTTTTCAATTAAAAGTTATATCTTCGTCTTGTCTGTCGAAAAATATGAGTAAAGATCTCAATAACAAACTTTCAGACCTACTGTTTTTATTTATCAATTACATGTACAAATCGACATAATGCAAAAAATTCAGTTGATTAATACTTACGAAAACTAATATGTTTATTTATCTGGCTGTATTCAATGTTATCGTAATTTACCTACACTAGTTTCAGTCAGGCTTCTTACCTAATAGGGCTCCTTACGCTTGAGTTCGGAGCATGGCGGAATCGGGACTCAGGCGTGGTACTGAAATTCCTAAACAGTTGTGAGTACGGCCGAATAAATCTATCTAATAATATCTAATATTTATTTTGGATCATAAAAAATTAAAAAAATAATATTTAGTGATCAAAGATTTGGTAATCAGATATTATTACCTACTAAATGGTATTTTTTATTATGTCAGATTTTTGGATCTATGGTTACATACCTGGTTATTGTAGTCACTTATGGACCTGAAATGAACAAACATTCTCGGTTATCTAAAAATATTCAAAATAATATGATTTGACTATGATACAAGTAAATTAAAAGAAAAAGTTTACATTTTTTACTAATTAGAAGTGTTTTTAGATTATTCCACAAGGTATAATGTTAGAGTGAACTCTGATGTGTTTTTGACGTGATAAATACCATTAAATTTATTTACTTTACATAATCTATTACAAGCTTATGAAGCCTACTAGAACCAATACCACTAGCGCCATCTGTATGTATAACACCTTTACTAATATAAACTGAAATTACAAATATTTACTCATGTCACTTTGATCATTTTATAAAGTTCAGTTCAAAAATTTTTAAAATAACTTTTCATACTTTTGGCAGATCGTATGTTATTAAAAATGATTTATTTTATTTGGATTAATTTAAAAAATATTAAAGCTGTTTTATTTGGATTTATTTTATTTGGATTAATTAAAAAAATATTAAAGCTTAACGTTTTTTTTTTACTTTCATAAAATTTAACTCAGTTTGAATTTTTTATATCATATCAAGAACCATTGTAACCCTCTAAGTTATAACATAGGTTTATTTGAAGGTTGCTTGCTTTAGGTATTTGTCCCAACACATTTAATATATTAAAATTTTAATATATAAATTAAAGTCATGACATTTTTTTTTATCGGTTTAAATTTAACAACAAATACACAGAATACATAAGCAGAGGCAGACGATATGGCAATACTGACACGTAATTCAAAACAATGTCAGGTACTTTTAAATGAAGTACAGGATTTCTGTACGTGGACTGATGGATTGAGGACAAAACTCAGTAAACTGTCTGTGGAGACGGAACCACATACCTCTTACGACCCGGGATTTTTAACAGACGGTCAGTGCTGCTACCATTATAGAGGCAGCCTCTTTAAAATTATTCGATAATAAACAATTACGATGAACCTAATACCTAGTACTCGTAGTAGTAGATAATAAGAGAGCTTTTCCATTAATATACTTACTCTATTTTCTATTACAGTATACCCTCATTTAAAAAATAACAAATAAGTTGAAGACGTAACATGAATTCCATGATGAAAAACGTTTTTAGGGCATTATTAAAGAATTAACTAAAAACTAGCTAAACTAAACATTTAAAGGACACCGAACAGGCAAAATATATGTAGTATGCACATTTAGATTTAAGCATTCCTTAAGTCATAAAAAATTGATTCCGTGGTAGTAATATACAAAAAAATAAATAAAAGTTCTCTTCTTTAGCAAGACTATTTGAAAATATTGTACTTGAATTAAACTATCCAAAATTGGGCTATTTTCTCTATAAATGTTACACCTTCCACTAGTTCTTTCTTCCATTATTACTTGTCTACGTCGAAAACGAACATAGAGTAATAAATCAACTGTCTTATAAAATATATGATAGATTAAATCACCTTGCTCAAAAGGTTACACCAATATTACAGATTAATTATCATAGATGAGTATAATTTTAACCATATTGGTATTTATAAATATTAAACATGACCTTTTGTTTCCGTTTAATATTTAAACAATGAGATATCTTGTAAGGCATTAACAACGATCAGCCAATGATTATCTGTGGCATCGGATTATGAATACGATTTATTCTTTTACTTTTTTAAGGCGTTTATTCCTACCTCCAGGGCCAGCAACGCTCTTGTGAGTCTTCGGATGTTGCAAAAGTTGATGGGCGGCGGTGATCACATTTTATCAGTGACCCGCATGCTCGTTTGCCCTCCTTTTCCATAAAAAAAAAACTACCAATACTATACAATACTATAATAATATCATGGGAAATATCTTTTTGTATCTTTCCTTGACTTGTCAAAGTGAAATGCGACAAAACATTTTTCTGAAGTAATATTATAAATAAAATATAAAAACACAAATAATGAATAATTATTTGCATATATGTATTTTTTTAATTATTCGATGTGTTTTATGCATGTATTTGCATAAATTACATTCACTTTTCTTACTGCAATATGACAATCCCTTTTATAATTTTATAACTTCACTGCACGGAGAGAAATAAATAACATAACGTTAGAAATAAACTGAATTTAAAATATAAAATTGACAATACTGGAAATCTATTATATATTTAATACATATAAGTACCTGTGTATATAAATTTTATTTTCTCGATTTAGTTTTCTTTCTTAATAAGTAACATACGAGTATATAATTACAGCTTCTTTTGGCATATTCGGATGTTTTTAATGTTTTATTGTCTTATATTTTTATAAGTTATTGTATAAACATTATCGTTACCTTTGATAACTACATTTTTATATGAGAACTATTGTTTTTTGTTAGTAATGTTTCGATATCTAGCCGTATATTCTCTAGGAATAGAATGCACATTAAATCGTTCTCTTCTTGCTTAAACTGCAATAAAATTATAATTAAAGTCAATAAATAGCCTTAAGTACAACGAGTGGTTGATATTAGAGCAGTTTTTAAAGTATTTCTTAAATTAAAAAGAGAATGAAGAGAAAATCGTTTAAACATTCATAAAGCTTTAGAATCTGATTCACTATAATATTATGTCCTAATTACAGACACAGAACACTACTTACAAACTAAAAGTGCATAACTAACATGGCGGCTATGAAGAAATGTCAAAAGTTCTGTTCGGTATGTTTATCTGTATAATGTTAAAGCTTGAATAATTCTGATTTAAGTTAAATTATTTAAGAGTCAGAGAAACAAATAAGATGTTCTTTTAATTATTTTTATATATATTCTTAATTCATTGGATTATACAATATGCGTGAAGGATTTTAATCGATACATTACAATATCGATTTTCAATAGTTACTAAGAACCAGTCGTTTATTGTAATAAATTATCCAATAAGGAAAACAGAAAAGGAAAAGAATGTAAAATAGTGTTTATGTTTAAATATATACATTATGTATAATGTTAACCAGACATACTTCTGTTATTCGCGGTCCATCGACATCGACAACATTTTTGTTTCATTTAAATTTAGTCACTCGCTTTAAATCTAATCGAGAAGAAGACTACTTGTAGTCTTATTTGTAAATAATCGATTTAAAATCGATATGTCACCTCCCTCCCCGGCCCTAATGACTCGGGTGCTTGACGCAGTGATCTGACAGCTGACTTCTGAGATCCACGGGTCACGTTTGCTAGGACCAATACTTTAATTGGTTAAATCTTTTATCTCATGTAATTCTGTGTAAGATACAACCGTGGTTTAAATTAACTTTGTTTCAAATCGCGATGCTCCTTCGGAAGTGATAAATTTAGTGAAAAGTGACCATAAAATTTTTTGAAAATGCTCGCGGACGGTGAAATAGTTGGTGACGGATCATGGAACCTCACGATCTACGTTACAGACCTAAACGAGAAGCGCACGATGGTCGTAAAAGGAGATATGCATATCGGCGGGGTTATGCTAAAACTGACGGAAAGCTTTGGTAAGTTACTAATTAAACAATGAGTTCATAATGATGGAACGTTCCAGGCAAAATGCATTATTATGCGGTCAAATGTTTTCTCTCGTGCTTGTGATATTAGTAATAAATTGCACATAGTGTGCGTAAGAGAACTGGAAATAACTCTTTTCATATCATTGAAGAGTTAATTGTATTAACATTAACAAGTATCTTGGTTATTCATTAGTTGTCTTTCGTGGCGCAAATTTTAGGCACAGCTTTTGTATTTGACGTAATGTAATTTGTATTAAACAAAATGTAGAAGCATTTATAAATTGAAAGAATTATCAATTGTGCTATATACTACATTAAAGGAGTGTTTAAAGTTCAACATAGTTTAATTTCATTTAAATATGTCAATGGAATAAAGTACCAGCCCTCTATTGAGATGTTTAGTCCTGAATTTCTTAAATTACTTAAAAAGCTTCTTAAATTTTTAACTTTTGTAAAGTAACTAATCCCTACACAGCATAAGATATTGTACATGTACATTGCACAATGCTTTTATATTTAGAAATTGGATGACATATTCTAAAAGGAAATTAATTCATTAATTGAACAGAAATTTATTGGAAGACGCAACATTCTAGAAGATGGTGTGCCTGGCTTTTAGAATATTCCCCGGACTAGTCCTGGAACAATCGCTGATTTGTTAAAAAGATTCTTGTCTTGAGCGTAGATGTACTTGTGTCCTTTATTTTTATTACAAGCCCACAACAAGACTGCTTATTCTCAACTGCGGAAGAATTTAAAAAATAATAATACATATTCATGTAAGCATATATATCTATAGTCTTAGTTGTTTTTGAGATTATATTATGTAAAACAATTAAATGTATTATTAAAGGTGAGGTAGAGTTTGCTGAAATATGTTCAGTTATTATTCATAAAATATTATATCCACTAACCTTAGAAGGTATATCTAAGAATTTTGTAATTTGCATTATATCAGCATTCGTTACTGCATAACATTTAGGCTTCCAACGAGTTTTACACTAATAAAAGCAGTACTTGTTTCGCGAGGAGGGGAGAATGTTGATAATTTGTGCGAGGGAGTAGTGGAAGGTGCGAGCGCGATGCAAGATGCGCGTACGCAAGCACGCGTCCTTCGCGGACGTAATGCCAGTCAAGTTTTTAGTAGCCCGTTTTGGGTGAGCTACCGCTGTAATATAATCACGAAGAAAGCTGATCTTGATTAAAATGTCCGCCTTTTTTATACTGCAAAATAGACAATTAATTTATGAAATAATTGTTTTAAAGTTCCTTTTTTACTCATTATCTGAGTTTAAAGCTTAATTAAAGCCTATTAAACTATAGTTTATGGTGACTAACATTGGTATTTAAGTTACGTAAATTTATTAATCATTGTGGTATATGGTGTTACTATTTAATTCATAAGTATTATCACCTACGCAAATAATACTTTCAAAATGGCGGTCTATATTCGCCCACCTGATTTAAATGAATAATTCAACTGGTATTCAATACTAAACAAAAAGTATATTCATTTCGGTTTTGGCTATAACTTAGTATATTGTGTTTAAGTAGATTTCTAGTTTTACAAATCTTTTTAAAACTAATCATAAGTATCATAAGTATACAACTAGCTGTGCCCGCGATTTCTCTCGCATATAACTCTACAACTACCTATAGCCATTCTATGAACTTGCTTATCATAATACAATAGCATAACATCGTTAGTTTCGAAGATTAGCTTTTCTTCATTATAATATTATTATAGACAGCATCAACCTATAATAGATCAAGTTTTGAGCCATGGTCTTAATTGAAGAGAAAGGAAATTGAGTGATCTGGGCAACTATGTTGTAAAATCGCAGCACCCGCATAACTATACCTTAATTATATAGTACTTGAACTGGTTAAATGGATAGTCCACTTAAATACCACTCTTTATAAAAGGGAATGAATTAAACAACGCGTTGTAGAAAATACTCTATAACAAATAGTTTTATAGTTCATCGAGAAATAGTACCCTTGTAATGTAAGATATGAAAGAGATAGGTATATTTGTAAATTTAAATTAATCTTTTACATAAGACTTACGTTACATTTTATAATTCTAGAATAATCTTGTGATAAGATAACATAGAAGTACTTACTGCAGAATATTAAAAACTACGGCCGTCAGCACGCAAGCGGGGAACGTTGAACGAAATGAAAAATATATCATAAAAACTTTAATTTAAAAAAAATTATACATATGTTAGACGTAGTAAGAATATACCATTGGCGCGTGTGAAAGTATTAAAAATAACGTTAATTTCAAATTACTACAATTACAATTTTTTTAGGCATGTGATAATCAACTTTTACAAATTTGGTTAGTATAGATTGATCGGTGTAGGAGGAGAGAGCGGATACAATTTGATCGAGTTGACCGGTAAAGAGCTTCGCTTCGCTCAGCTTAATAAACTTGCAAATTTACGATATCACGTATAAATGGAGTACCACCACTGCGCACGCGCATATAAGTTGTCATGTCGCCATGTTGAAGTTTATTTCCGGCGCCTTTTCCCCCGGCATAGATAAGGTGTTATCATCCGTTCATTGTTCTCGACGCTAATGAAGTACACAACAATTTGTTTAAGACGTACGTGGAGACGACGTAGTTTTGTATTATGGCCATATTTCATACTAGTTTTTATTCGCGGTTTCATCCGTATACGCTCGATTTTGTTTCCTATAAGAACAACTATTAACACTAGCAAGAAGCTGGATAGATTATAGTCTTCTTCATAAACCTGCCTATCATAATTAGAAAGAATTTTTCAAATCTTTCCAAACTTAAAAATACAAACTTTTAGGCTCTATAATATAAATATAGATATTTTAACTCAAACAGTATTACCTAAGTGCATTTTTTTATCTTTTACTTGTATGCCCATGGCCTATTAAATACATTATTCATGGTTCAGCTCATCATTGTTTTACTTTTTAGGTAAGACACGTAAGACTGGCGCTTATTACCCTATTTGGTTATTTCCTAAAATAGAGTCAATTAAGCGCGAACAACATTTTAAAACTTTATTTAAATATTATAATGACAAAGTGTTTATTAGGGACCTCACCTGTATCTCTTATAGTAATATTACAACAATATTACTTTCCTCTTTTGTACCAAATCTATAAAACAACATTATTTTACTACTTGATTGGTCTAAAAACTGAGAGGTGTCTAAATACAAATTATTCTATGATAATTTTATAGTGTTAGGGAAGTGTAAATAAAGAGGTTATATAATAAAGTACCATAATAAACAAAGATTAAAAATAAAAGCTTTATGACAGCACTCAACACGTAGATAGCACCCTTATGTTAAAACACACTAAAGCCTTTTCAATATTATTATTTGGTGGTTTAAGTGAGGCCAAAAGTCATATCACAAAAACTAACATTCATAAAAGTGTGTATGTGTGTGCGGATGCGTGTGTGTGTGTGTCACTGTTTAACGTTAAATCACACTAAAGCCTTTTCAATATTTTCATTTGATGGCCTAAGTGAGGCCAAAAGTCATCACAAAAAGCAACACTCATAAAGCTGTGTATGTGTGTGTATGTGTATGTGTGTATAATAAATGTGTACATGTACATCTATTTGTTTCTTAATGAACCTAAGCGTAAAAGTATGATCTATTGGGTGAGGTGGTGTCCAGGAGTGTCAACATCTAGGGCTAGCTGCCGGACGCTAACGGTATCCCGCATTCCGTCTCCTTTCCGTCCAATACACCAGCTAATTGCTTCTTATGCACAAATTCTCGAAACAAACGGATTTGACACAGTATGGGCTATGCTATAATAAAATAAGTTTGGTTCAGATATATATAAGAGTAATTTTATGTATATCATTATATATGCTTGGTACTTTATGACTTCCAAAGATAATTCAGAATACTTCTTATAAAATAACATTGTTATTATATAATATTTATTATACAGTATATTGTATTTACTTATCATATGTATTGTTGTATCTATTACTTAATGATAGCTTGCGGTCGATTCTATTTCTGTCTTCAATACGAATATAATGCGTTTCTAGATTTATAAACAATATTATGTTATAATCAGTCATACATTATTATATTATATTATTATTTAATATATTTAGAATTTTACGAAAGTTTTGATTTTACAAATAAACAAATTGTAAAGGCGCTTGTACACACGATCTGAATCCGAAATATGATTTAAAGTAACTTTGTCATAGATTTCAAGATCATTAATTTATAAGGCATTTATATTTCCTATTTCCTCATTGGTTCTGGTCAAGTCCTAGCTTTGACTGAGTAATCTTAAACTGTACTCATTATCAACATACAACATACAAAAAAAATCAAAGCCGTCAAAAGAATAATTTCTGAGTTTGAATAGAAATATATATCAGAATATAAATATTTAGTTTCCTTGAAACAAAAAAAAATATATATCATAATATTATAAGTATTGGACACTAAACAGTACATCTTGAATCAGAACAACAATCTATTAATCAGGCAAGGTATTGTTTTCGAATTTCGAACTCACGACCTTTCGCTCAATAGTCAGGGTCACTTACTACTTGACCAACATCACTTTTATTTCAAGAATTTCACTGTTTTTTCCGACACACAAAAAACATATTTTGTCGGATTTGGGTCGGCTATGGTGCGTCATCGCCAACAGAACCTCGCTTACCGTTTTCCAATGTTATGCTAATCTGACACGGGCTCAGATATCTATTTATACGACACGTGATATAAACAATTGTACTTTTACAATCCATAGTTTGCCTATTATACAATTAGTTGTTTTGTAAAAGATATTTTTATAAGTTACAAAAATAAATAACATTCTTTTTATTTTTACACTGTTATTTATTACTTAATTCCTTATTGTTTATCTATTCTCAATTATTGGCTTTTAGTTGCTTATTTTAGAATTTGTAATTTGTTTTGTAAAAGATATTTTTAAAATTTACAAAAATTAATTATTATTTTTTTGTATCTTTACACTGTTTTTTTAGTACTTAATCACTTATTGACATATTCTTAATTATTTGCTGGTTTATTAAAATGTGAATTTATTAATTTTTTAATAATTTTGTCATTGTCATTTGTCATTTTTGTTTTTTTTTGTGTGTTATGTGTTATTTTATTTGTATGTTTTATTGTTTGTTCTTAATAATTAAATGAGTTAAATGTATTATAAATATATTTTACGTTGCATGATTCAGTATGGATGACTAGCGGTCGTGCATTGAGACCGGTTTTTGCCTCATCCGTGGCTTACGTCATAAGAATCGACTGTTTTAGCATTATGTGGTTGTCTTTCGTAGTAAGAAGTATTTCTTGGAAACCTTGAAAACTAATAATTATTATCTATACTAATAATATGAATCGGAAAAGTTTGTTTGTGTAAACGCGCTTGTATTCGAAACTACCAGATGGATTTCAAAAATTCTTTCTGTTTATAGTGGGAAAGTTCATGAGGCAGGCTATAAATGATCTAGCATTATGCCACAACTCTGAGTTATCCTACTAGTAAAAAATGGTTCGTACGCGGGTGAAACCGCGAGTAATAGCTTGTATATATTTATTTTAAATTTTGAATTTCGTATTTTTCATTCCAGTAAGATAATTCAAATTTTAATTCAATTATTTTATCTTTACAAGTTTTTATCTGCAATTAAAATATCATTATTTTTAATTCTACTGTCAAAATAACAAGCGGAATGGTTTAAGACGTTAAAATATAAATGTTATAAATAAAAACTGTGTCTATTTACTGCACTGATTGACGAAGGTCGAATTAATTTAACAATTGTGGTGCAAGGTTGTTGATACTATTACATAATATTTAAATATTATAATATTTCTGATATTTCGAAAGTCGCAACATAGAAAATATACTGTAATATTTCACATGAGTTTGTTTCAATTTCTATTTACTCGTTTTCTCTCGTCTGTTTAACACTTTATTGTAAATAAGTTGAAATTATAGGAATAATATTTTTTCACTTTTTTTCTGTAAAATATACAGTGGTTGTATTGAAATAGTTAATTAGACAATATTATTCATCTCTCATTTTAAAAAAATATTTTTAATTATACTGTACTAAAAATAATTGTAATATTATATGTTTAACATTTGTGTGTTGATTTAACGTCAAGGTTCATCAGTAGTACTTTTATTTATCCATTAAGTTCAACTGCTTATCCCATTAGTTCTTTGTTCAGTTTTTTTCTTTTATAAGTCATTTTGTTAAAGACTTCCTTTTTAAACTTATCTTTTGTTGTTTATCTTGAGATTTATTACATGACATATATGATCTCACATTTTCATGCATTCTTATATTACTTGTATTTATATATCTGTTTTTTTTTTTATAAACTGTTCGAATTTATTTTCAAATAACCAAATATTGTTTTTCTCTAAAATCTGCATAATATCAAATATCTTCTAAGAATATTTCAATTCAAATGCAGATGTTCAAATCAAAAAAAGATTATTTATTATTTATTAACAAAAATATACAAGGAATAACTATGTACTAATATAACAAATGACGTGTATATGACATGTGCACGACTTACAACAGTGAGTACGTACATTATATATGTTATATTTATATTCATATGATGTTATTACAACTGGATGTTTCACGCGAAACTTTAATAAAGATAGAAGGTTACATATGTTATATGCTGTTTTTATGTGGGTTGAGTTAGTTATATTTTACCAGAAATTATGACTAAATATATATGTACTTGGTAACTAAAAAGTGTATTTTGGTCGATTACGTTTCGTACTACTAATGTTTATTTTTACTGCAATACATTTGCTGTTGTGAATGTCTGGTACATTGAATACTGTACACTGTTCTCTTTTACACACACACATACACTTACGCACACACACATATTCTGTCATGTCTTCCATTGGGGTAGACAAAAGCAGTCGAACGACAGAAGCCAAAAAAACCAAATTTTTTAAATTGCCTTTTCCTACATTTAGTAATAATAACAAATTATTTTAACTCACAAAAATGAAAATAGAAAAAATAAAAAAAAAAACATTATTACTAGTGATGTGTACAAGAAGGGGTGTTACAATAGATCTCTTCTAATAAATATGTATGTGTGGGTGTGTTTGTGTGCGTATGTGTGTGTGTGTGTGTGTGTGTGTGTGTGTAACACCAAAGGTGTTTCTAACGTTGAAGCATAAAGAGTAGCTGGTCCTGAAATACTTAAGTTCCAAATTTAGCCCTTACTCCGGTTTTGTCGTAATCCGCAAAGAAGCCGTCTCGAGTAGGGGGGTCGTGTCAGGTCATTGTACTGAAAATATTCGAATGTTGCGTCTTTCACGTCCAGTTTATAATTACATACTTCAGTTTTTAAGAATTTTATTATGCTTTTGTAACTTTACTAATATTATTAAGCGCAAAAGTTTGTTTGTTTAAACGTGCTTATCTTCAAAAATTTAAAATGAATTTTAAAAATTCATTCTTATTATGATAGACAGGTTCCTGAGGAAAGCTATCTAGTATTACTGCTCTTAGTTATCCTAATAGTAAATCAAATCATTCATCCGCGAGTCAAACCGCGAGTAACAGCTAGTATATTATAACTTGATATGTATAATTTGTCCTTTTTAATTTATAATGACAGTACATACATTATTTTCATTTGTTGTAGGAAAATAAATTAAGTTATCCTCTATTTTACATTCAATATGACGTCACTAGGCTATCTTTCTGGTAAAATTAATGCATTTTTTTTTATTAGACTTGACAAGTCGCAAGTGACTATTAAGACGACTGTCTTGTCGCAAGTCATTATATACTTGCGCTTATTTTATCGATTATTTAGTTGCTACTAATGACTATGTATGACTATGTATTACTATTAATGTTGCTAGAATGACTTGCTAGTCATTCTGGTTACTCAAGATAGGATTGAGGAATATTAATATTAATTACGTGACTACCCGCCTGTTTCATACACTTTGTAATATTTTAGACGATTTCCAAATAAAGTATTACAATGTGTATAGTTTTATTTATTAGTATTCTAGTGTGACAAAAAACTCCAATTCATAAATAAAAGTTTGAATTTTGAAAATGTATTTAATATTTCTGAAAGACGATGTAGTCTTCAGAATGTTCAGATTCTTGTTTATAGGTTTATGTAACTTCCAGTTCTATGTAAAAATATAATATTGTTATCATAATTCTAATAAAAAAATTATGTAACACCATGTTCTAGTTTTGGCTTCTTTTCTATTGAAAACTGGCACAACTCCAAACTTATAACAATTATAAGAAACATTTTTTAATAAACAAACTATATGCATATGTATAAGAAGTGCTAAATTTTTCCATGGGAACTATAATTTAAGGAATTTAAGTAGTGTTTGGAAATCGTTACTGCACTCGTAATAAAGGTTTAAATAGGCTTCATCATGAGAAATGTTGGTTCCCACGCCAAATGTTCGGTCCAATGGTAAGTGGAGAAATAAATATTTGTAAATATAAGCTTTACACCCAGACCTGTCTACTGTGGACAGACAATTGACCACACACACACGCATACATACACATATACACACAATAGCGAGTCGAATCTAAAGCCTATTTATTTAATTATTTATATATTAAGTACAACCAACAAAAAAATACAATCTCAACGTAATCATAAAATATAAAATATAGTTTTGTTTTACGTACTGATTGCCACATGCAAATTATTAAGACAAGACATGGGTACAATAAGACATTAACTTATAAGTGGACAAGTAAGTTATAACTGAAAATACAACAACAATGATAAAATCAAACATGCTTATTACGACAAATAATAAATAATAATAACAAAATAATACAAATACAAAATAACAAAATAGTATTAAAAATTAACATTAATTAAAAGTAACAGATTGATATTATAATGTTGTAACTAGATCAAGTAACTGAGTATTATTGAATTATTGACAAGTGGTATCCCAGACGTTTTTAGTAGCACATGGCCGACTCTGGGCGCGGTGTCCTGACGAAAATAGATAACCAGCTATTTATATATTACGTATCCGCTCTGCGCACGCGCACTGCGCCAGCGCATTGATGGCGCCCTGTAAATATGGCGCCGATTTATAGCATTCGTCATTTAGATTTAGAACGCCGGAGGAGAAGTTTAATTAGTGTATGTGAATGATATGTATATGACCTTATTTATATTTTAAATATATTATAGTTTCATATTTTATATGTATTTTATAAGTGTCCGATGGAAATAGGTTTTTCAGCAGAAACCGAAACCGAACTTTCGGTTTTTCTCTGTTTCACTCGAAAATTTGACTAACTTAGTTTAACATATTTAATATTTCGTTTGAATACCTCTGTATACAATATAAATAGTCTATTTTATACGCATTCATACACTTAGATTAACTACGAGTTAAATAAAATCATAATAACTAATTATAAAAGTACCAAATATATTTTATTTTATGTCATTAATATATAAACTAAATAAATATTTTAAGGTATACTCTTGTATACAAAATACACTTAATAAAACGTGAGTGATCACGATATAGCTGCGAAGTTTGCGGAGTAACGCACGATAATTCATGAAAAATACGAGTTTCGGCAAGGTCCAAAATTTCGGCCATTTTTTAGGCCGAAACAGTCCGTAACGAAAATTTAAAGTGAACCTTCGAAGTAAGTCATTTTATATAATACTAAATTCCGCCCGCAGCTTCGCCCGCGTGGCTTTCAGTTACCGTGAGTCTTTTTGGTCATTATTAAAAGTGAATTATTATTATTATTATTATTATTGTCCAGAGTCATTGATATCCAGTCCAATGGTGTATATTTGAACCAATTTTGGAACCAACTTTAGCACATAAAGGGTTGCTTTCCCCATCCTACTATTATATGTAGTAAATATTGGTAAGGACAATTGTCTAACAATAATTTCTCATGATGAAAAATGGCGAATAATGACATGCAATAAAAATAGAAAGCTTTTTATAAGCGGATAAACAACATCAATCATATTTAATGATATAAACGATGTGTCTTATAAAAGACACCCACATTTTTACTATCAAGTAAGAATTCGCCTTAAGTTATAACGAAATATATTTAAAATGGTCGATAAATCTTAAATTTGGTATTTTTATGGGTAGCTTTACTGAGAATCAGTATCAAAATAGTTTTTTTGTTTTTGTATCGGATGGTCCAATGGTTTATTGGTTAGTAGTTGGTGGTTGATGGAACTGATCGCTGGGACAAAGATCATGGGTTTGGTACGGAACAGTTGTTTGTGTGATTTCCAGATTTCTGTTTCGAGTCTGGGAGTTATTGGTCTCCGTGTATTTGTAAAACCCCTCGCCATCCAAAGACTATGTCTTTACTATGGGAGTTGTTTTATTAAAGAAAAAAAATATATCGAATTTGAACGATAGTGTAAAAACAACTTTTTTAAAACATTTTTTTAAATTTAGTATTTCCTTTACCTTTGTTCTATTTTGATTTAAGTATTAGGTAGGTAAATACCTACAGACGAGCAGGTCCAGCAGTTTTTCTGTCATGAATGTAATATATCTGGAATCTGAAATAAAAACAATCCTTACTATCCAGGCACGCTTACAAACCCTAAAAAAAAGTCAAAATCTATCCCTATAAAAGATGGTCTACCATATCGAGAGTAGGTTCCTTTTTTGTCTAATAAAATTTAAGATTACACAAAATCATCAGAGCTGCCATCTGCTCGGAAAGATATATGCCTCAATCCTGAGTAGAGCTGGCGACAGAAACTCAGCGGGCTTGTGCTTTTTTTATTGCAAAACTTATGTTCATGACGATATCTATAATGGAATAATTTAGTGTCATCGTCTACACAGACAAGAGACCTTCACTAGGCACCATCATCAAATCCCATTAAAATACTCGAACGGTGAATAACGTATATATTAGAAAGATAAAATGTTGATCAAATCATAACGCACAAGCTACGTATTTACCATTTTTCTTGTGATTTTCTTGAAAATAACATTTATTTTTATCCACATTTTTTATAAATATTTATATTTAATAAAAATACTAAAAAATATCGAACTAAACATATGAATTTAAAATGTTTGCTATACTAATAAAATCGAATATAATGGCAATCTATACTAATAATATATTATGGACGAAAGGAATGTAACTATCCAATAAATTCAAAACTACGGAGCAATTTAAAAAATTCAACGTTATAATGCTACATTATCCTTGAGTAACATAGGCTGTTTATGTATATATATTAAATAAAGTCGTTAGTCAGCGGGAAAAACCGCGAGTCACAGTTAGTCGACAATTTGTCCACTTCATTTGCTACAACAAATACTCAATTTGGGTCATGGTTGAAAGCGAACCTCGTTTTGGCTCTTGTAACCTTTTTACTGCCTGCGTCATGTCAATTTACTGCAAATTGTATCGGTATAAAACATCAAGGTTGGGTAAGAATTTTGCTATCAAACATAAAGAAATAATGAACTCTCATCAATGATAAGTCAGAGTGACCATCAGTTTTAAAGTTAAAATTCATTTAACATTTGTTTTCAGGTTAAGTGACTTGACTGTCTAATTTTCTTTAATTTTTTTATCCCTAAAAGGTAAAGAAAGAAGGAACTTTACTCGTAAGTTTACAGTAAGCTGATTGAATATACTTGAAATAATCTTTCTAATTGGTGATAAATTAAGGCCCTGATAATTATTATAAATAGTCTCGTGATTTATTATAATAAAGGGTGTATTTTCTTAAATTTTCATGAGATTTCAGACGTTTCGTTGTAAGTGACTGTCACATTTATATCTCGTCTACCATTGCTGCAAAACATTCGAAAAGTCTGTCTATAATTACCAATAATTATACACTGTTTAATCAACTCTAAATAATTTTATTTTTATAATAATGGTTCTTGTGTCCAAATGTTTAATGACGTGTGACAACAGCTAAACAGCTGGTAAACATGAAATCTATGACGTCAGAAAATTTTATTTTACATTCCTACAGTAACATTGACCATATGGTGTAAAAGTATCTATTGACGGATTTTAAAGGAAGTAAGTAGTTTTTTGTCGTCTTCAATATATTCAAGCTGTAAAGAAGTTAGTTACGAGCTTGTCATAGGTTAACGATTTGATTGACCAAGATGGCGATCTGCGAGTGTGCTAAGTGAATGATGACAGTCAATGAGGCTGTAAGTGACTTTGTTATTTATGTCTCCGTTGTTTTTATTTTCATTCTTGAATACTAGGTTCGTCACTGTGCACGCGGGTGGAGCTGACCGAAGCATTGTTGCTGAATGAGTTCCACATACTTGTAAAATTAGCAGAGTAAATAGTGGCCATAATCTTAAGCCTAATAAAAACTCGCCGGTGCGCTTTCAAAATATTCCTTATAATAACTCCGTGGGACGCACTTTGACCATTTAATAAAAAACTACATTCATAAATGTCACTAAAAAGACTTCAGATCCTTATAGGTCACTGTCCTAAGCAACTGCCAATTTTCGACCTCCTACCATTATTCGTCTAGGATAAGTAGTATTAGTAACGAAACACACTGATCAGTAACAAATTTCTAAACGTAAATTATAGTCTTTTTTTGTAAAATTTGAAAACAAAAGATAAAGAACATTCTTTATCAGGCAAGAAATTATCTGCAATATCTTTTTCCTCACTTACCCAAATTTTATCTTACAAATATTTACTTAACCGAGATTTTTGGAAACATCTGAATTAAGATATGATGGGCGGATGATTTAAGGTTATTGACCCTTGCGATATATTTTAGCAGTCTTAGTTCATTTTACTTGAAACAGTTTTGAGCCTTTAAACAGACAACGCTACATGATAGCTTCAGCATATATTACCGCAATTGATAATTGCTTTAGAATTGTTAATTGTGCCAACAACAGGGCTCTGTTTTACTCAAGTGGCTCGTCTCAATTTGTCAAACTCGTACGGGATTGAAAAAAAAAAATTGTCGAGTCACTCGAGTTACCGAATCAACTCGGCAATACAACAGGAGATCGTAATATGTTGAAAAGTTTGGAAGAGGCTTTTGCTCAACAGTGGGATAATACGACATGTAAAAAAAAGGAAATATCCTTATAGGAAAATTCCGTTACCATTATAATACTTCTATTTATCATATGATTTATGTACATATTACAATATCTTAGTTGTTTTAGAACAACAAATATTATTGCATTCCTGATGGGTGACGCTTATAAATCATATATATATATATATATATACATGTTATAAAAACAAGTAGTCACTGATAATATTTAATAGGTATTTTTTTTTAAATAACCAACTGACAATTTTGTCTAATACAGAGGCTTAACAATAGAGTGGCATGACGGCAAAGTGTCACGGGCCCCAGCGGGAAGGGATCCCCGGTCTAAATTATAGGTAACTTAGACTCAATTATGGCAGTTTGTGTGTAACTACTTCATATATAGGTTTAAAATATCAATTTCCGTGTCCGTGTCGCGTCCGCTTCCGTGTCCTTACCCGTTTCGCAAACTAGCTTCCGAGGCGACATCTAGTTGATCATTCTTAATGTATTTAATTTTAATGTAATTTCATCTAAATTAACTAGATTCTTTTACATTACAATACCGCAATTGTTAACAGTAGCAGCCAACATTCCTGATAACTCACTGGGTCAGATCCCCAACACCACTTTCACTATTCACCCACTGGTTTTTCGGAAGTGGGTGTGTTGAGTACGTTACTCAATTATACGAAGACATGTTTTATAATAACACTAGCCTTTCTCGGTGCTTTCCTTGCTATATATTATGAAACTCAATGAAATGTTGAGAAATACTTGCATATTTCTTCCTGATGCAATCATAAAAGAATAAACGGTTTAATAGCCTTCAGATTCAAAATAAGAAATACCATTTTCATATATTATATACAAACCTTTACAAAATGTCGGCTGTCAAAGTCGATTGGATTGGGCCTTAGAATCCATTAAATTTCAAGACTAAGATATTAACTACAAAACTACTAATGTTAGATAGTACAGCTTTTATGTAGTTTATGCTTCAAATGCTGTTTATTGTTACAGGTAAAGGTGAGCTACGTTTTTTGAAAATTATTTTTAGTATGGAAATCAGGTAAAATTAGGATGAAGCTTTATTACATACAAGTAACCAATAGTACTTTCTTAGATTTTCACGAGTATACCTTTGAAATAAAATTATTTTTACGGATTAAAACTCGCATATAATTTGGTTATATTTTAATTTTAACCCGATGTTTCGAATACTATGCAGCAATCGTGTTCACGGGGATCACTTATATCTCGTCTACCCATTAACACGATTGCTGCAAAGTATATATTGATTACAATAAAACGACGGCCGATTGGTCTAGTGGCTATAGGTTGTGAACCTGTCTTTTGAGCCAAAGGACGTGGGTTGGATTCCCACAAGAAATAATTTGTGTGATCCATTAATTACTGTCTTTTTTTAGTGTTATTTGTGTTCGTTATATCTGTTTGTAAAACCAACTCGACACATTTTCTTAGTTCGGGTAGTTTTTTCTTTTTAAAAATATTAGTATATGACTTGTGTTATGCACTAAATGCAATTATAATTAAATGATTTAATCTTCAATGACTTCAAATACGGTTTTAAATTACAAGCAGCTGTAAGTTATTAACTAATTCAATGAGTGGTCATTGTTTTGATTAATTAAATTCATGTGACCGACTTAAATCAGATATTTATTAACGAGAATGTAGCATTAAATATACTATACTAAATGATATTTGTTTACATTACGATTTTCTACTACTAAATAATTTTTGCGTTAAATTTAGGCTATTGGCTATTTTTTTTTCAATGAACGTTGAGTCAAAAGGAGGTACCTGTATTTGTTTATCGTTTAGACATTTTATTTCGATTTTCTACTACCTGTGAAAATTCCAAAAAATACTATAAAGATATATCATATAAGTACCCAATAATCATAAAGATTAATTTTTGGGACAATATTATATTGTTGAATATAATTATGCGGTTGTACTCACATGAATACTATCGGAATTTTACCTAATAACCCATTAGGGTTCATTATTCATGCGCTCGGAGATTGGCGGAACTGATCTTCAGTTCACGCCGCGATCCATGTCGTGTATGCAATAGTAATCATGGATCACGATAGTTTAAATACAAAAATATAGTAGTTTCAAAAACTTCATTATATATACGTTTTTTATCCAAATATTGTGGTATTTAATGACATTCTTCCTGTTATTTAATACAAATGTCCTGTTATTAGCGAGAAATTACTAAAATAATTTACTGTTTCAAAACATGTCCAAGTGTTTGATTGTTTCCAGTGATTACGAAACGAGGTGACTAGCTATGAGTAATAATGTTATAACAATATTATATAAAATCTATTATAATTATTTGTTTATAAAACATTAACCTTGTTTTGGTGATGTATACAAATATATCGAGTTCTGCTTGGAACACCCAGATTATGTCATCGCCGGCAAGGTTAGAGATATTTCGGCCATTTGTAATGACGTCACATTACTGATACATGATAAGTAATGAGCATCGTAAAGCTTCGGAAAAGATCGGAAATATTCGTTTTAATTAAAAGCAAGAACTGCTTGTTTGATGAACATTATTTCTCTTAAATTATTATACATTTTTGGCTTTTATTTAGCGATTCATTGTAATGTAATTCATATAACTGATACAAAATTCTTCGAGATAAGTTATGGGTATCGTAAAACATCGGAAAAGATCGGAAATATTCATTTTTTTTTAAAGCAAGAAGTGCTCGTTTGATGGCAATTATTTATCTTATATTACTATACATTTTTTGCTTTTATTCAGCTATTCATTTTAATATAAATGATATTACTGATATTAATGATACACAGTTTTTCGAGACAAGTAACCGGCATCGGAATACATCGGCAATAATCGGAAATATTCGTTTTTATTCGAAAGCAAGAAGTGCTTTTTTGATGAACACCATTTATCTTAAAACAGTATATAGCAAATACACTTTTTGCTTTTATTTAGCGATTGCATTATAATTCATTCATTTACACCTCCCACGCTGATGACATCCGAGATACCAAATCCCACGCGATATTATTTAAACTTGCAATCTTGCAAAGTACGTGAATATTTTGTATATTATTAATATAGATAGAACCAATATTATAAAACGGAAAAGTTTGTTTAAACGCGCTAATCTTCGAAAGTCTAAATGCATTTTTTTTTCATTACGATAAGCAGGTTCATAAGGAAAGCTAGGCTCTTTCTAGCATTAAAATATTATGAGTTATATAAATAGTTAATAAAATCGTTGTAGCCGTGAGTGGAACCACAATTAACAGCTAGTATTGTTATAGACTTATAGTATATTATTGTCTAATTTTTTTTAAATTGTCTATTAAGCTATTACTTAGGATATTCTTTATATACTGAAATATTTATTTATTAAGACAAGATTTTTTTTAACTTCTTCAACAATTATCGTAATATATCAGTCAGTTTACGTAAATTCACAATGAATTATACACCTGAACCTTTTTCAGAAATCACACTATCTATTAATGAAAACCATACAAAAATTTGTTCAGTAGTTTTTAAGTTTATCGCGTTCATACAGACAGATTGGGGAACTTCATTTTATGTTATGTGCAGAGTAAATATATATCAATTCTGTCATTCATTCAGTGACGTCATATTGCATAAATATCGATTTAACCATACAAGGCAATGGAAATAGTTCATCCTGGTGCATTGATAAGTATACTAGATAATGGCCGAGGCCGGTTAAAGGTCACGTAATCTATATATATGAGTCAATTGTTTGTATATCACTTGAGAATGTGTGATTACTATATATATGTTACTATTATATATTATTATAGATGTATTACTATTATATGTGTGGTTTACTAGATTAATAATAAAGTTTTTTGAAAGTTTAAACCAGCTCTAAGAACCTCTGACTGTTTGTGTGTGTCTAAAAAAAGTATATATTATGTATTTACAATGCACGAGCAAAAAGTAACATTATGAAATTAAACCTAAGTTCTTATAAGGATGATAAATTTAGTACTGGCACGATAGCTCAGTTAGCGCGACGGCAACAGCCATGAAAGGGTTGCATGTTCGACTAAGCTAATTTAATGAATTTTTTATTTATATTTATTTAAAATATACTAGATTCCGCTCGCAGCTTCGCCAGCGTAGCTTACAATAATTTTAGAGTCTTTTTGGTCATTATAAAATTTGAGTTATTATTATTACTATTGGCCGCCCTTCCAAAGATTCAACCTTATTAAAGTCCAAATGTGTATATTTGAACCAATATTGGAACCAATATTTGTACCAACTTTAGCACCAACTGCACACAGACAGATAAGTTGCTTTCCTACTACTGTATGTAGTAAAGTTATATTATAAATATTATTAACTATTTATCAATATCCCCTAGTTTGTTCCGAAGTATGAACCTCCTTGGCGGAAGTTGTGGGTGGATATTTAGCACCCACTTCACGCTTATGTCACGAACACCTCTACATAGATGGACAGCTGTTCAGATACTGCATGCCATTAGTGCCAAATATTACCCTTTAATATTACTAAGGTTGTATTTTTTATTGACGTTTTCTCTACATAGATACAGTTATAGTCATGAAACCCTTTTTCATATACAGTTATTCCTTTGTTTTTTTATTGTATAAAACTTTCACTTTAGTTTAGTTAGTTTAGTTGTCTTTGAAGAATACTCGATGTAGTGAAAGTTTGTCATTTCTTTAACTTTTCTATAGAACCCTATAATGGTGTGTGTGCGTGTGGTTGTGTGCGTGCGTGTTTTTACGTGTATCTAAATATAATGTATATATGAAAGAGTATACAAAAGTTCTTGTTTATTATATAAATGGCACTTTTGTCTTATTATTGATAAAGTCATTAATTCTTATTTATCTGACTACCCATTGATTGGTAATACAACCACGCCCATTGCAAAATTAGTTTTTAGAAATATCTAATAAATGATTGTTAGTTTTTTTTTAATACTAGCGAAATAACGGCTTGGTCGATTTCAATTTGGGTGATAACCAATAACTTCCTTACTTGGGAATTTATTCCTAATATCATTAATTAGGAATTTATAAATAAATGTCAAAAATAGTTTTATTTAAATATCCAGACCAAATGAAAAAAAAACAGACTGTTCTGGTTTGGTCTGGTCTTAAAATTTAAATTTAGAATACAAAGTTAGTACTCGTGAATGCTCGTTTGTTTCACGACTCACTTGTAAATATATTTACTTGAGATAACGATACGGTTTTAAATGCTGTTTCATATTTACTATGCTACTGAATGTAAAGTGCGAATGAAACAACAATACTTTTTTACTGCTATTTTTTTATTAATCTACGTAACATAATAATTATATTTTTATAGAAATGTCGACATTTATATATACTTATATATATATATTTTATTTTTTTAATTATATATAATTAGGTATATAGGTAAACCTAATTATATATAATAATTAAGCTTTAAGGAAAAAGCATGTTTATCTCGTTTTTATTTTAATAATTTTTGTCGACGTAAAAACCATGTTCCCGCAGGTTTGATGTTAAAATAATAATATTCTTAATAATTTTGTTATTAGTTCATTATTACTTATGATGTCCGTGCCACAATTTCATTCGAAATGTTAGCGTGGTGAAATTAAACGTAAGTAAAATAAAATATAGAAATAAAAACATATATAAGTATATATAAATATTTTTTATCAATCAGTTTTATAATTATGTTTTTATGCGTGCTATCAAAACTTTAAAACGTGCCATTTGTGGTACGAGTGCCATTGGTTCGTCATCCCTGGTCTATACTGTATATAATAGTATATACTTCAGATTTAACAAAAAAAAACTTCTTAGTGCTTCTAAACAATCAATGTAAAATTAAATAATTCTCAAATTATAACAAAATAAAAATGAACTTTATTCTTTATTATCATTCCTTGTAAGAAAGATCGGTTTTAAATAATGAAGAGAGAGAGAGAGAGAACTATATAATTGTGTATACAATGATGTATAACATTATTTTGTATAATTAATTGTGTTGAAGATATTAAAATATTTCGTCCAGACGCCAGTGCAGGAAACGACAGAAATAAACAGTCTTGTCCTACATAACAAATGATAACGAGAATATTTATTAATGGATCTTATAAAAAGGAAAAATGCAATGGCGGTAGGTTATAATTACGTAAAAATCTTAGTTATAAGAACTTAAAAAATATATAGGTGTATGTTCCTACACATATTATAAAATGAAGTATCCTAGCTTAGTTTGTCTGTATGATCGCAAAAAACTAAAAAAATACTAAACATATTTTTGTACGGTTTTCAGCAATATTTAAGTAATGTGTTTCCTGAAAAAGTTTGAAGGTTATAATTTAAATAAAAATAGAATAGAGAAAATCCCAAAAAAAAAACTTATTATAGAACGAAATCGTGGGCAAAGCCTCGGGTGGAATCTAGTTATGCCAAACGTCAATATTAAAAATGTTTTTTAAATATATTTGTAAAATAATAAATTAGAAGATTGACATATTCCAAGAAGGTATTCGATATATTTAAATTGCATACGTTTAACAAACAACTGACTTTTGATATTAAAATTTCAACTCTATTGCAATATGAATAAGATTTAAAATTATATTTGGCCTTTTTGATATTGTAATTACAACTCTATTATTAATTTCCTAAGATTCAAAATAACATCTGCCTATGAAAACCTTAAGGCCAGGTTACATCGCGACATTGGCGGCACCATTTAAGGTACAGTTGTTCTATTACAATAATTAATTAATCCTAAGGCAACTACTTCAATTATATAAACTAATTACAATAGGTTGTTTCGTATCTAGACTATCGCGTAATCTTATCTTTAGAATACTATTATAACATTTGTATTTTTATCACCTTGATTTTTATGTAGTAATACATTATTACTATATTTTGATATAATAATAAATAATGGTTTTTTTTTATTTAAGACTAGTTCTTACCTCGCGGTTCCATACGTGAACTAACGATTTTATTTACTATTACGTTATTGTCGAGAATTAGTCAGAAATTGCAATTAAAGTAATTCTATTACTAATAATAATTAAAAAAAAAACAACAGGCAGTTGACATAAATATAGAGTAAATATCAATTAACAATGACGTAACAAAAGACGCTAATGAACAGCTGTTCAAATAAATTAATTTTATATACATAAAGACAGATATGCTTTTGTCATATAATATAAGAATACCTACTGAAATAAACCTACCTGTTAAGATACCTAACTACCGAATTTACTGAATTAAACCACAATAAACAGATCTGTAACAATATACCTACCTAACATACTACAATTAACCTACCTCTTAAAATACCTACCTACCCAACCTACTTAAATCAACCCACCCATTAAAATATATAAGTGAGATATAAAATAGATATCAGATCTAAATCAGGTATTGTAAAGGTATACAAGTTACGAATATGGTAACAAGCAGCCTCCAACTAGAAATGTATATAAATGTATACTATATTACTTCCTTTTCGAATTTTTGAGTGTTGAGAAAATTAAAATTGTTTTAATCCAGTACATATTAGTTATTTATATATTTTCCACTTTCAAATAATGTTAGTGATCACTTGTGTACGTCCAATGTAAGTGACAGAAGGGTCTATTTTAACATCATACTTATTGAAATAAGCTCTTCTGTTTCATTATCTCTGTTACGCTCTCTTGAGACACTCTCACTCTTAAAGCTGAGGGTTTCGAACGCCCCTTGCTCTGAGAAGAACCACACAACAAACCCAGCCGGATATTTTTTATAATGTCCACTGTTTCACAAACGTCAAATAATAAAAATATGCAAAAAGCTAGAACCATTCTCAAACAATTAGATATGAAGGCCTAATGATTTTAGTTAATTAGTATAAACTCAGTCTGCAAGAGTCACTCGTTTAAGAGTATATCACAAGGGTCAAGCATCTCCCCCCTCGACATATTTGAAGGAGGAGGAGGATATATTTACCGTATTTCATTCTGACTCATGCATATACTTTAGTTCAAATACCCGAGGCAAGTAGAGTGTGAGCAGAAATGTGAGATTTTATTAAGTCTTGTCGAAGTCCCTATATTTATCAATTATTATCTAAATAAATTTTGTATTATTACTATTGGATAAAATCTTGACGTGAACATGTTAAATACGCCTTGAGCTCAAATAATAAATATTACAGAATCGTGTTATAAAGTTTTACGATGTCAAAAGTTAAATGCGTGGTCGTGAGTAGATACAAGAGGCATTAACGCTAGAGAATAGAATAAATGTATGGATTTGACATAAGATAACGATAAATTCGTTAACATTCTATTTGAGTAGAATAGACAACGAAAACTCCCAATTTGTCTATAGGTTACGTTTACCGATTGCATAGTTAAGTTTCATTATGGCTAGACAAATAAATGTATGTATTTGATGTAAAATACCTAATACTTTCGTTTGTATCCTGTTTGAGTAGAATCGACAAAAAGTAGTAATTTGTCTATAAAGTTTGTCAAGACCTTAGACAAGTGGCATTAGTCGAATATAATGACACATTTAACTTTGAAGTTAAAAAGTTAAGTTTTTTCCAGCTATATCTTATGTATTTTAGAAGAATCAATAACTAACGCCCTATGGCTATAGCCTATATTTGTTTCGATTCCCGTAAGCCGGAGCCTCGCCACTATCTCTTAGAGTAATATTACAACAATACTACTTTTCCTTTTCGTAACAAAATATCATTAAAACAATATTCTTAATTCAAATGCTGGTGATTACTTTTTAGGCGTTACTAGTTGATTGCGTTCTAAAAATTAGTCTCAAAAAGTAAAATGATTGTAATATTGAAACAAAACATCTTTAAACTACGATACTTTTAAGAGTTCATGGGAGGCTTCTCGTATTTTATATATAATTATAGTTTGAAGTTTTTTGAAATAACTCTTATTGTTTTTGTCAGTTTTTATGTTTAAAAATCACGTTTTTGTTTTAGTATTGTTAAATGACTCATATAATATGATGAGATTTTACTACAAACCGCTTGCAACATATTACTAAGATTTCAGTTCAACGATCCGTGAGTCATGTCGCTATGGTACAGTCAGCTCAAAAATATTTTAACATAAATATATAATAATAAAAATATTTTAACATAAATATAGAAAAATATACATTAGTTCTATTTTATCTTTTTATAATACAAAAATAAGTGTTTTTAAATAGGTTTTAAATAAGATGAATAAAATGAAAATAAAATAATCATGAAAATAATATTCAATCTAAGTGATTATACATAATTTTTTTAACTATTTTTCTGACGGTACATAATTACTTTTGAAATTATTTTTAATGACTGGCTCATACAAAACGCAAGCATATTTTCGTTTATGAAACTGATTCCTCAAAATTTTATCAAACAAAATCCTAATTTAATAATTTTAAACCATATAACATATTCATATAACATAAAGTTAATTAATACGAGGTGGAGTCGAACCTTAAACATGAACAAATTTCCCTCATTAAAATATAAGTAAGCATAACATGGCTACCATGTTTATAGATTTAATGTTTACGTCACGAAGTGCTTTCTAGTTGTTTTTGTTCCGAGCTGAGACCGGATGGTGTGACTTTTTGTTAGTTCTGCGTCATACCGTTCAGCTGGTATTGAGATTTTATAATACATCTTATTACTAAAGCCTTATTTCAGTCGACTCATTTAATACGCGTTTTACAAGTTTTTACCATCATTAAAGTAATATTATAACAATGATATTCTACGTTATCATACAAAAAAATCTTTAAATAAATGTTATTTTAATTAAATTTTTGAGATTTACTTTTTTGTGTTAATTAATTGCTCTTCCTGAAACTCAGAGACCTCAAAATGTAAGATTATTGTAAAAATGAAACAAAACTATTCTTAAACGATGACATTTTTAATACTTCATGGTAGAATAAATGTTTTTGTCAATATTATAAAAATAAGCAGGATATATCAGTACTTAAAATTGTTCATTAATTTCAGAGTTCAAAAAAGATTGGTCAGACCACGCTCTTTGGTGGCCGACCAGAAACAAATGGTTGTCTCGGCCAAAGCACACTCTGGACCAGTACGGAGTCCACGCAGACGCAGCACTACACTTCACACCCATGCACAAACCAATTAGGATCCAGCTACCAGACCTGAGATACATCGATTGTAAAATCGACTTCTCCATCGACACATTTAGTGCTGTTGTACAACTTTGCAAAAGTCTTGGTAAGTTTTATATAAAATTGATGGTTTTTTTCGATTTTGATCAGATGACTAATAAATATTGTTTTAGGTATTCGACATCCAGAAGAGCTATCTCTGTGTTACCCCCTTGAACAGTCCCACTTGAAACAAAACTATCAGAACTTGAAGGAGGCGAAGCGGATTAAGGGTACTCAAGCAGCAGACACAAATACTTTCATAGCAGCAACAAGAGGATCTTCAAATAGTTTGGATAGATCACTTGCTTGTCCAGCCACGCCTCCACCGCCGAGGTCTTTATCTGCTACACCTGTTGCCTCACAACAGGTAAACGATCATTTTTTTGTTTCATTTTAAAGTTTGGTTCAATACTTCTAGTTGTGGTATTTAAAGGTAATTTTTTCATAAACTAAGTTTCAAATTAGTAATTTTGTTTTGCTATTACATTTATTCTCATGAATGGAATGGTTGTAAATTATACAATTGATATAATTCTAATATATTTAATCATGGTAATATTTCTTCCAGAATGGTACTTTACGTCGCTATGGTGGCCACATCTACAGCACACAAAGCGACGGTTCCAGCGATGGTGGTTACTGTGGCACTCCCCCACGAGCTGCATCTATGGACGCCTTGGATGCTCTCGCTGATTTGTCTCTAGCGGATTCTCCTCTCGAACCCGACAGCCAGTCCAGGGAATCACTTCTCACACCCAAGTCTCTTATGGAACGTGCAAGAATGAATGTTGGGTGAGTCTCGGGTTAATTTAATATGGTCATGTTGTGAAACTATCAAAAAACAAGATAATCACCAATTCAATGAACTGAAAATATTCTAACGCTGTAAACAGAAATTTCCGAAGTCATTTATTGTATAAACTAAAATATCTTCATATTCTCTAAAACATCTTTGGAACAAATAAAATCATTAATTATATATGTATGTTTCATCGCAATGTTCTCACTTATGCTTAGATTTAATTGAAAACCTTGAGAGAAGTGTCGAGTACATTGTATACTCATAATACATACAAATATGTTAATACATATTCATCAGTCGATTATGTCAACGGTGGGATTGTTATCGTTTTAATACATACTTATTTTGAATATTTAAAAAGATGAATCTCCAAATGAACCACAAATGCCTAAAAGACTAGGATCGAGATAATAACAAGCTCTAAAAACTAATCAAAACAAAAAACAGCCATATTCATAAAAAACTACCATAAAACAATTAGCCACGCACCATAAAATAACCCATAAATCCCCAGGTGGCTGGACTCATCCCTGTCGGTAATGGAGCAGTATGTCCGCGAGTGGGACACGCTGCAGCTGCGGTTCAAGTTCTACTCGTTCTTCGACCTGAGTCCTCGCGCACAGGACGCCCCGCGCCTCAACCAGCTGTACCAGCAGGCGCGCTGGCAGGTCCTCAACCAGGAGGTGCACTGCACTGAGGAGGAGATGCTGCTTTTTGCTGCGTTACAGGTGCTGAAGAAAATTAAATTAATGCATAAATTATAAAAAATCAATCTAAAATTAAGAATAACTAGTGTATTACATTCAAGTATAAAAATTAAACATTATTAGTACAATCTTAGATTAATTAATATTCTGTAATTATACTTTAGAAGGCAATTTATTTAATTTAGACGTTGTGGTGCAAATTTAAAGGAAACCGTTTATATTTTGCGGTTTTTAAATTAATTAGTAAGTTAAACATATCAGACTATTTATTCTGATATCTGTTACAGCTGCAAATTGAGCTCCAAACACTGGCTGGTGGAGGTGTGAACGCCAACGATGGTTCCCAGGATGTTTCGAACGGACCCGAAGATGAGATAGATGCAGCTCTAAGTGAGCTCCAGGTCCAGCTGGAGGGTGGACCACCAGCCCGTCCGGATATCACACATGTACCGGAACTTGCCGGATATTTGAAATATCGAGGGTAGGTTTATAAACTAAATAATCATTACCTATAATTAAATCTATTCACATTCGAACATTATTTGTCATTTTATCTCCTATGTATTTATATTAATAAGGTTTTATTTTTATTTTTTTCGATAATAGGTCGTGTCACAGCAATAACTGTATCATCTCGTAAGAGTTTTGTTTTACCCCAAAAATTGCATGTGACCTCTTGTTTAAAACAATTAAAACACTTCAATATGTACATTTTTGTGATCTAGGATTACTTTAAAATATAATTATCCGGCTGTACTCACATTATTACTATCGCAATTTGGTCAACTAGTTTCGAACCCATTCGGTGTCCTTATTCATGAGCTCTGAGCATGGCGGAATCGCCAGGATACGCCGCAATTCCACCATCCTTTGAATCGAAACTAGTCGGGAAAATTCCGGAGGTAATAACGTGAGTACAGCCAGATAATTATATTTAATAAATAAATATGTATATACATTACTTAACTTTCAGGTAAATAATATTATTTTAAGTGTGTGTAGACAATAAATAGATTTTATAAGTAATTATGTATAAAGTTATTTAAAAAATAACCTATTAATCTTACACAATAATTGTGTACATGAAATAATCTAGAAATTATTTGTTATAATGTATATATGTAAAAATCATTCAATATAATTCATTAACATTCATTCTTGTAAACGTGAAAAGGCAAGATGTTTTTTGTTTGTCCATTAAAGTTCACTTAATTAAAATAACTGCCGGAACTATATGTCAAAATTTTAAGGAATATAGTATTTATTTTCAGCATAAAACTTTATCTGTTTTAAAATAATTGATAATTAGTCAGTTAGAATCTCATCTATAATAAATATGTATAAAAAAATATACAATCTACAAACTTAGTAATTTATTTACAAACAAAATATCGTAGTATTCATAAAACTACATGTCATTTTAATTGTTGCTATTAAACTATTGTCAATATAATGTTTATATTTCATTAAAACACTTATATTCTTCCAGAATTTGAAAATGTATAAGACCCTATGACACCACAATAAACCATATCCACACCGAACTACTTAAAATCCCCTCCACTAATTATATAAATATAGACTAAAGTAATACGTATGTTCCCAGTCGTCAGCGCTTCACTCTCCGTGCGTACAAGCGCGGCTGGGTGTCGTGTCGCGACGGCGCGCTGCGCGTGCACGTGTCGCAGGACGCCGCCGCGCGGGGGGAGCCGCCCGCACACGCCGTCGAGCTCAGGGGCGCAGAGGTAGGGGGATTAGTACTTATAAAGATTAAAATCAAATTCAAAAAACTTTATGTAGACATCACATAAATAAACATAAAGAATTAAGGCATTAATCCATTGCGCCGCAAATATGTATATGTGTGTAATTATAATTGCAAAGTAACGTGCGTGCAATGTTATGTTTCTGACACATATGAATAATGTTTTATTTTTTTTGTGTCAAATGTCAAATCTGTCTATTAACAAAAATTTTCTACTTTAGGTAACACCAGACGCACATCCAGCATCCGGCAGATATGGAATTAAATTGGAAATACCAGCGGAGGACGCCATGCACGAAATGTGGCTGAAATGCGAAAACGTACGCAACTTATGATTTTAAAATTATCTATAATATGCAAAAACGTAGTTATATTTCAAATATTCATCTACCTACAAAAAACCTGTATTTAGCCAATAACTTAGACTAAATATAATGTGATGTAATACAACAGTATATATACAACCCTTCCCCCGCTTCCCTTCCAGGAGGATCAGTATGCAGAGTGGGTGGCGGCTTGTCGTCTGGGGTCTCGCGGTCGCTCGCTAGCGGACGCGTCGTTCGCGAGTGAAGCGGCCGGGGTGCGTGCTCTTCTAGCGCTGCAGCGCCCTCAGCCGGCTGCAGCGCTGCAGCAACACAGCGTGCCGCATCTCGACCACTTGCAGCCCGAAAACTATCTGGCCGGACGCTTCCTGAAAAAACTCAAGGGGAAGGTAATTTTCGTATAATCCGGTGCACGTTACCATTTTTCAAATTTAATTGATAGATTTTTGTAAAATTAAATCACAAGAATCTTAAAATTGCTTGTTGGTACAGCAAAACTTATATATACTTATTTCCTTTACTATATTATTTCTAAATGTACTATTTTCATATATAGAAGTCAGTTGTATAGAAGTCAAAATTCATGTTTGCAGTATTAGAAGTCAAAATTAAAAAAAAAAAAAATTAAATAAATATAATCAATTAAAAAACATTTATTTTTCAGTTCACCCAGCGCGTGCTGGAGAGTCACGCTAACGTCAAAGACCTACCGCTCCTGGAAGCTAAGCTCCAGTACATCAAGACCTGGCAAAATCTGCCCGACTACGGACAGACTCTTTTCGTGGTGCGCTTTATGGGACACCGCAAGGACGAGATCATCTCCATCGCTAACAACCGCATTATGCGTCTAGACCCCAACACTGGAGACCACATCAAAACCTGGCGGTACAGTACTATGAAGGTAATTGTCTTCTTGTATTCTATAATTTTAGGTTTATTAAAGTATTCTGATGCTGTAGAATTCCTAAATATCCACTGATTATAAAAAATATTTTACATAATATAAATGTTTGTCAAATCCCACACCAAATCTAATCATTCCCAAATTTATCTTTATGTATTCGTAAATAAAATATTTAATACAAGCTCTGCCTTGCGGTTTCACTCGGTTTTCTACTATGGCCTTCCTCATAAACCTGGTTATCATCTTAGAGAATTTTTCGAAGATTAACTCGTTTAAACAAAAATACTTTTCGCGTTACTATATTATTATTGATTCAAAAATCTCATTGAAATATATTGGTTTCAGGCCTGGAATGTGAATTGGGAAATAAAACACATGATGGTACAGTTTGAAGAAGGTAACATTATATTCTCAGTGCAGTCAGCTGATTGCAAAGTCGTTCATGAATTTATTGGAGGTTACATCTTCCTCTCAATGAGATCCAAGGATGCCAATCAGACTCTTGATGAAGAGCTCTTCCATAAACTGACCGGTGGTTGGACATAAACAGAAATTATATTGAAACAACTCCACACAGATTATAGAGAACATTTTATAATAGTATTTAAAAGTATATTTTGGATAATTTTTACCACTGCTTTTTGATATATTGGCACAATAAAGTTAAATATTTATTAAGGTTGTCACAAACAAATTAAGATGTTTATGAAATAATGTATTTTTTATAAATATAAAATCAAATATTTTATCTTAATTAATTGTAGATTTAGTGTAGTGCTTCCATTTCTATTGTATCATTGCCAAATATTTTTCCATTTATTTTAATCTCATTTATCCAAGATATATAAATATCAATCAACCATAGATTATTTAATACTTTTTTTTTTATTTAGATTTTTTTAAAGAAATTGAGTTACAAATGCACAAAAGAAAATACTGTCCATAATAATTTTAAGGTTAAATCTTATATATTTTTTATGAAGATATGAACCATACAAAATACTAACTCGGTTATTTATATTGTATTCTGTATGACTTTGGAATGTCAATTATTTAAGGTATAAGCAATGAATATAAGCTTTTTGTGTATTTAAAGCTATTTTTAGCTGATCTGTCATGTTCATAGATCAATAAGACAAACAGTGCCATTACACGAATCAATAACAATGTATGGTGCTTTATATAGACTAGGGATTCGAACCAATGGCCCGCGTGCCACAAGTGGCACGTTTGAAAATTTTGATGGCTCCTACACACAAATAATTGTAGAACATTGTTTGTTAAAAAATATTTAAAGAATAATTTACCGTGTAAAAATTTTGAATGAAATTTTATTGTGGCACATTACCTATTTAATTTTTTTTTTGGCTTGACGTGGCACAGACATCAAAAAAGGTTTACCATCCCTGATATAGACTAATGAGTGGCCTTAATGTTAACAAGAGCTTAATCTGCTTTTTTAAGTTTGATTCATTGTAAATAACATAATTTAGGTTAACAGTTTTGAAACAATTTGTTTTTATATGAAGAATAAACTTGCATGAAATTTATACTTTAAAAATGATTTATTTTATTGATTCTTGACAACTAGTCTGATTGAACGCATATAATGCTATGATATAACTTGTTAGTTCAAGTGTTAACAAAACATATGATACTATAAAATATTGTACAAATGTATGTACACACTAAAACAAATTAATTAATATGTTTGTAAATTAATGTCCAAATAAATGTAAAGAATAACAATTATCTTTATTTTATTTCTTTTCACTTAAAATACTCTTAATATACTATATAGATGGTAATTAAAATGATTTATATTTATATGTAGTTAGATATCTCTTATGATATTGGGAAAGTTGCGAGCACAATGGAGGTATTGTCATTACTAAAGCACAAGACCCTGCAACATCGTTAACTCGCATCGAAGTATTTGGTTGTGTGGACAGCACTTTAGGCTTTTCTTCTTTCGACTCTCCTTTATACTCCTCCACTGCCAAAATATCACATTGACCACAAACGGTGCGCGTAAATATTATAAGTCTATCACCTGAAATAGAAATTATATTGATTGGTAGTATACACATATTTTTTAAATGATTTAAATGAAGAACTTAGGGGCTACATTATAAAGATCTTTGTTCAAAATTCTTACAAGCGTCTGTTTTGCTTTACTTAAGATACACTAAAAAAAACAACGGTCTGATAGTAAAAATTAATTGGAATTTATCTATCTGTTGCGAGTGAGCCACAATATTCTTTAAAAAAAAAAACAAAAACGTTTTCATTTACCTTACAAAGATATAGCACAGTACTCACTGTATTCAGTAGAAATGTTACACCTAGATCCTCAAAGGAATTTGATAGGAAATTAAGTAATTATATATTATTATAGTTATTTACAACTGGGAGACCAACAGGATGGAAAAAAAAATATTTGTGCTTAATCCCATCAAAATCTGGATACTGTTTGTTTATCCTAATAATATGTTATTTATCAGTCAACAACAATATTAATCTCACCTAAATTGCACATAGTTGCTGGTAGATTGGAGAAGTAGGTTATGAGCTCCAACTTTTGATCCACATCTGGCCTAAATCTATATAAATGACTGAAGTATCCCTGCATACAATATATATATTCCTTAAAAGATTTCATACAACTCATTCTAATCTCTGTTCCTGCAATGTTATTCCAATAATCTGTAGTTCCTGAATCCTCATAGCGGTAAATGTTTTTTTGACCAGCTGCATAGACCTTGTCTTTATGGGAACACACTGCTGGATTTTGTATTGCATCTGGTAGTTTTGCTATCTTCCTGTGTGATCGCTGTTTTAAGTCATACGCTATTGCTGTATCCATGACTACTCTGAAAAGATTAAGTAAAGTCTATTAAAAAGTAGTGGTATAAAATACATAAAATATTTTAAAAACAATCTTCCTGAACTGTACCAATAAGCAATAACTAACCTAAAACCACCTACTCCTCCTACAACATATAGACAATCTCCAACAACTGCTAGACCGCTGTGTCTCCTGGGGGGCAAATCCACACCATGAAAAGTCCACTCTTTTCTTAACACGTCATACACTTTAACATCTTTCATAAATATGCCGGTGCCTCTCCCATGCTCTCCACAGACAACAACCAACTTTGTTAAGCCCCAAGCTATAATATTCCAGCCCCACAAGTTCTTTTCTGCTACTTCCAACCACTGCTCAAACCCTTTGTCAGTATATGTATACATACAATGAGGTACTAACTCCGGTTTTGCCTCCTTTAATATCCACATTGGCACTGAAGGTGTATATTTTAAAAGGCGAGTCTTACTCTCCTTAACAAGACTTTTAATTTCAGACAACACCCTATCAGGAAAATTCTCAGACACTTTAGTTTTATAGCTATATAGTAATTCTAAAGATATGTCTTGCTCTGTTTTTGTTAACTCACAAAGACAATCTACCACTTTAACAGCTAAACTATCATCAAAGCCTTTTATTAATATCTTTATTACTTCAAAATCGGTATGTGTTGTTCTTTTTAGGTCTAAACAGCCAAGGATAATAAGCAAGGCATCAGCTCCAGTTTCATTTTTTGATATCCAATCAAATCCAAACCGAAATACATCTAACTCAGACTGACAATCTAAATATGGATGTGATAAGTACCATACCAGTTTGTGAAATGTATGTACATATTCTGGCTTCATAGATTGAAACGAATAGAGGCCAAATGCAGCAGAATATTGCTCCAACTTGGAAAAGGAAGCATTTTCTGCTATTGCCATGGTTTCCATCCAATTAGATTCACATGTTTTGATATCTAAGGTATACTCGATTTGCTTGATCAATTCTGTTATTTGCAAAAAATTTGCTACTGTTGCAATATCCCCAATGGTAGATAAAGGTATGTCTGATAAATCTATTAAACCGAGTTGCATGTATTGAATAACCATACTCATTATATTAGGATCTAGCACCTATAAAGAATAATATAAGATACATATGAATATAATACTCGTATTTAATAAAATTAATGATTTAAATAAATTAGATACAACTCTTACGTCTATACAAATTTCTTTCTGTTCGTTTTCTACATAATTTCCACTAAACATAGCTTTAAAATAATCACTGTATTCGCATAATGTGTCTTTTTTAACTTTAAATAACTGATCCCGAATTTTTAATGATATTTCTGCCATATTTTATACTTATATTTCTAAATCAATTTCAATAATATCCTAAGCCAAATCACATAATATGTAATACTAAATTTATATTTGTAATGTATTTAATTGAATAATACTAATGATCAAAACAACACTACTTGTAATTTGTATTTTTTTCTTATTTGAATCTTGTAAATAGAAACTGTCAATTGTCAGTATAAAACGACAAGATAAGAGATGGATAAAAGTCTATATTAAAAAACCGCTACATTTTAAATGTTAAGTTAACCCCTAGCAAAGAACTTATAAACAAATAAGAAAACAATAAAACCCAGCATAGTATTAATGGATTATGGTAAAGCCTTCACACGTTTGTATGCAATAAAAACGTCTCTCAACAGCAATTTTATGTATATATATCTAATATTATTTATTACTATTATTTGTTAAATGTTTTATTATATTTTAAATGAAAATATTTAAAATAGGTGCTACGAACGTAATAATAAGAAATATTCAGAAAAAACCTCAATCCTTTATATATAATTAATAATAATTGTCAATAAAAAGTAAACACGCTCCTGCTAGATTAAAAAAATTTCAATATTACAAAGAGCTCTGTATAACCGTAGGCACACATTTTTCACCTTTTTAAATTTTTTTTTCGTGTAAATTTAAACAATCACTAAATTATTTATTTTTGTTTGAAAATCTTTTTCTAAAAGTAATAATTATAAATTAAAAATCAACAGTGAAAAAATAAATGCCAATATTAAAATGAGCTTATTATAACCGTAGCCAACATTTTATTATCCTGTTAACTAAGTACCCATCAAGATATTTTGACAAGCTCTAACAGTACTGTATATGCTTGTCAATTTTATAGTTCAGCAGCTCTAAAGACGACTTAAATAAATAAGATTGTCATGCCTTATGGTAGATATTATATACCTACTTCACACTGGGCAGTGTCTTTAAGCTTACAGGATTAGTTCTGTGTATGCGTAATTACGATCACGATCATTTCTGTTTTATTTTATTTTAAACGTAGGTATTACATGCGTGACGAATCTTATCGTTAAAACTTAATATTTATGAAAAACATTTTATTATTCACTATAGTGTCTAGAAAAAGAAAAAAAAACTTATTAACGCTTGCCGTTTTGTTATTACATTCTCGTAAACCTATCAGTGACCTAGATAGCATGATACTAACATATCATTTAGTTTCTTAATATAATTTCTTAATTTCTTTCCTCTTCTGGTTCTCTCACAACCAAATTATATGTGACTTGTAAAGTTATTCTGTACAGAACATTGGTATGTAACTGATTTGAATAATTAGAAGTTGACGCCATAACTACACATTTAGCACTTTCTTGTCACTGTCACCTCTCTCTTTAAATTACAAAATAAAATTTATTTGTTTTACTTTATATGTACACCACAAGAAATAAAAATTATACATAAAGCTATAATAAAAAAACAAATTAAGAACATACAAAAGGCACTCTTATTGTCAGAATTTTAGTCTTAAGTGATACATTAATTAGGTAAGTATGGAGTGAATTCTTGTTAGAAAATAGTAATATCCTTGGTAGTGGATTTCTTTCTTCTAATTTGGATGTCTGATTGTTTCTCTAATTTTAGATTATAATATTATTATCTAAGTCATTTACCGTGTTATATATAAAAATAAAACACATTTAACAGGTTTTACTTTATTCATAATTATGGATCGTTCATATTGTATTTAAAGTAGCTATTATAAAATTATTTTTTACATGTAAGGTTGCTTTGCTCTTATTTCATTCAAATTTAAATTAACGCGTTCGGGTCCACTTACATACTTTTTGTCTATTTTGCAAAGTCGTATTCATAGTATCATGTTAAGTTTTACAATTACAAAATAAAGAAATAGAAGGAAAATGAGTTATTGATTAAGAAAATTACATCAAAATGTTCTAGACCTCAATTATAATAATATACAAAAACGGCATGTGTAATTTTGTTTAAAATAATAAATATATAAAATCATATAGTTATTGATCATTAACTATCTCATTGATAAATTTCGTCCAACGAATTTCGAACTCGTGCACAATTTTATCTTTATCTGGATAAGTGCTATAATACAATGAATTAAGAATTAATTTTTTTAACAATTTCAAATCAGCGTGTCGGCTGGAGACGCCTACAAATGTCACATAAAAGTCATGAGACAAGGGCTCGGCCTCCCAGACCCCAGGGTCGTCACTTGAAATGACAACCGGCATGTTATTAGCCAAGAGTATCGCTAATGGATGATTTCTGATATCTGATACTAATTTGAGAACTGCATTAGACACCACGTTGACTTCTAAAGCAATATCATTTTTTTTAATTTCTTCCATTAGTACAGGATGTTTTACAATTGCGAAAGCATGCCCTATACGCTTAGTATTAAGGGCGATAGCATCTGCTACATTCTCATCTGAACTAGTGCCGTACCAATTGGTTTCACCTGCATGAAAGAAGTAATCGAATTCTTTCATCGACTGTGAAAGGACATTCATAAACTCTTTAGTAGGTACTCCTAAATCCTCTTGACCAACTAAGTCGAATCCGGCGAATAAACCGGGTAGTTCCTTCTGAAATCGTCTTGCAATCTTCATATATTTTTCAACTGTTTTTGTATCAACTTTTCTCATAGGAGCATAAACTATTTTAACCCCATAGAAATCAGGAAAGTCAGCCATAAACCTATCTAACACATTTTTATAAACCTTTGCTGTATCTAATTCGTCGTAAACATTTCCATACAAATCATACAAAATAGGCAAAACAGTTCTTAGTTCTAAGTACATAACATTGTCATCTCTTAAAGCTTTTAAGGTATCGTAAAAATATTTTTCCCAGATGGGTTTAAAAGTATACAGAGGCATTGTTCGTATAAAATATTGCTGAAATTCCGACCACACAGCATTTATATCAGTGTACACCTCATTAGGATTATCAATAACAATCGTGAAGTATTTTCTCATTTCCGCGTCAAACTTTTGTACATTTCCGGATGAATATCTGGCATTTCTCATCAACTGCCACATTGTTGAGCATGGCTTGGATGGCGTTTCAAATGAAAAGAGGAACTGAATATCCATATCCTCAAAACATACGTAAAGATCATCTAAGTACGTTAACGAAACCATGTAATCAGGGCCTAGCATGGCCATGTCGTGTGCATGAAGCACCGCCCCTTTAGGCATTCTTTGAATAATTTTAAATAATTTAGACTTCTTAACTTCATCTTTATATTCGAAGAAATGTTTAGAAAAATTAAAATATTGTGGATTGTCGAAACTATAATCTAACTCTTTTCTTTTGAGTTCCATTATAATATTATTAGCTTTCTCTTCATTGTCACTAAGCACGATATCACTACCCAACATCATATTATATTCCCTTTGTAAAAGATCGTCTCTGTAGTTAACTGTTTCTTTAAACACATCATTCGTTAACACCGTTTTCGATATAACCAGCAAATAACACAAAGTTAAAAACATTTTCACTTTGCTTAATAAGTTCGAAGTCAAGTTATAAGTACTCGGTTTAGCGAAAGTTACTCTGACAATGAAACCTTAAGTAACGAAAACATTCAGTGGCAAAACAAAAAAATATCACCTTGCCAAGTTTGTAAAGATCAGAAATCAATGCACACAGTATTGAAATAATAGCATTCCTATCTTTAATTTTCTTTATATATGTTTACGCGACAGTAGTCGGGTACTAAATGGTACTAAATATAGTATTATTTATATGTGAATGTATCAGTATATCTACGTAGAAGCTAGGAGTTATTTTCCTTATCTGCATGGAAACGTCTTATCTCCTTGATTCGATCCATGGACTATCAATGATTATTCTACATTATATTATTCGGATATACAAATAATACAAAAAGTCAATATTAGTGAAACCTTTCAAAATTTTGAATAATGAAATTTTCTTTTTCTTATAATACTTTTAGGTAATATTTGCAGTATTATAGAGGAAAATTTTTCTAAGGAAAAAAGCTATATGGGATTCCCCAAACAATGATGTGTTATGCATTCTAATCTCACTTGAGGACTGATTAATCATCTAAAAACATGCTGACTTGCAATTCCGCTCTCCAAAATAATTATTAAAATTCTCTTCAATAACAAAATTAATCTAGTTGGTATCGATTTTTTCTAATCTGCACATTCAATATTTGTACATTAAATAATATGTTTATAATTCTTTTCCTCATATTTGATAAATTTATTATTATTATATTATGATTATTTAACGCAGGCACTTCTAAAATTATCGATCTGTGTAGGATGTCCTTGTCTTGTACCAACTCATATTGAACCTTGCCTCCTAGAGTATTGTGCAGAAGTGTGGTTATAAACTGTCCCCACAAAGACCGTTTGTGACCTACTGTGGTGTCATGTTAACCTAAACATCTTTTGTTTGTTGCGGTTATGATATCTAGGTCGATAATGGACTGGCTCTTATTTAGAGATTTACCGGTATTTTAACAAGCAAAATAAGTTTTGTATAAAACATTTTAACATAAGCAAACAAAAACATAAGCAAAATAAGTTTTGTTTAAAACATTTTTTATTATCCGACCTGCCACCAGCAATTTATTTGCAACAGGCTTGAGAAGCGCTGGAGGAAGAGACTTCATAAATATTATCCTCAACATTGTCCTTAAAGCAAAAGTAGCCAATTTTCTAACCAATATTTCATGATGAACACAATCAAACGATTTAGATAGAGCACTAAATATTTCAAGAAAATTCTTTGAGTTTCATTAACCCTGTGATGCCTATAATATTTATTTATACTGTGATAGACTCAAATATATGTTTTAAGTGAAAAACAGCAGTTCTCTTCTAAAACCATACTGTTTACTGTTGAACAAATTATTTTTAATATCAGCTTTATTTTTTTTATATTTTTTCAAGTGACGGTAATACCAATATTGGTTTATAATTAGAAGAATTGCAGCATATCATACGTATTTTTAGATTTTCACTAGTACCGTTGAAATAAAACTATTTTTAACGAATTTAATTCGCATGCAATTTTTGGTTACATTTAATTTAATTTTAACCCGACAACGATTTGTCTATCAGTAAGCCGGCTAATTTGTCATCTATTTCATACGGTTTCCCAGTTCGCTGGCATAGAGTTCCGTACGAACACAAAACGCACAAGAAGGCAAAAAACAAAATGATTACTAGATTGATCATAATATTATTATTTTATTTGAATAAATAATCTACACTTAAGTAAATAACGATGCCAATTAAGTGTATATCGAACACCATCTTTTCTACAGATAATATCGATAAACAATTACAAACATAATAATGATAATGTTCTTTGATTATTTACGAATGGAATACAATTGAATTCTTGATTGGCTAAATTACAATCAAATCTTTACTATATACTACATATATTAATAGAATGGGGACAGCTTTTGTCGGTCTGTGTGCAGTTGGTGCCAAAGTTCCAATATTGGTTCCTAAAATTCCTAAACACATATTATTGTGAGAAATAACACTCTTTTAATGACTTTTTAAAATCAGACAGAGACTTATTCTACTATTACTTAAATAATTTTAAGAAACTAAAATATGATTAGATGCCCATGATTTGTACTCCTTGGATGGTGTAAGAAGGAAGATAAGGATGGACCGATTCCTTGAAGGTCTTTTACCGATTATTCTGATTTAATAAGATAATATAATTTTTATCACATATATCTTATCTTCTTACTAATATTATAAATGCCGAGTTTGTGTATGTATGTTTGTTACTCTTTCACGCAAAAACTATCTAGTTAACGGATTTTTTGAAGTAACGTTACAGTAATAAAGCTACATCAGAATAACGCATAAGTTTCAATTTGTTAAGATTTGGAGTAATTTGTAAATAATATAATATATAGTATTAAGTGAGTCGGAGTTTTACTGTTCGTTTAAAATAATTATGAATAAAAGTCCTCGCAATCATGATTTCTCCTTTGTATGTGTAAACTATTATATTCAAAATAGTAAGCCATAAATACAATTAAATTTGATACATTTTTAAAATACAAATTCTAGATTATTTATTAAATTTTATAATATAGATAACACTAAGTAATTTTGAAAAATAAGTTCAAATTTATCACAATAAGAATGAACTGAATGGTGAATCATTCACCGCTTTCTATGAGTCGCGTGCGTCGTATTTTTTGTTCAACACACCACCACGTTAGCGAAACCGCTAACGAAAGTTAGTTATAACATCTTATTATTATATCATATCATATCGTACTTTATCATACAGTACGATATGATATCTATAAATACGTTATATAAAATAAAACTATTTTATTATGTTTTTGCATTTTCCCACCGATTAATATTCAAAATGTATGAAGAAATATATGCTTAATATGATAATTTTTTCACTACGCAAAGATTGAACTAAAGTTTATATTTATAAAATGTATCTTAATTATTGTAAAGATATTCTAGTTCTAATTAATTATGTTTAAATTAATGTTGCAAATTAATGAATCTATTTAATAATTAATTCTAGGATACATTGTTAACAAGAGACGATTCGAAATGTAATGCATTAAATCTTATATATTAATGCAGGAAGCGATTTCGTTGGCACACTGTAGCTCGAGAACCACTAAAGGGAAAAATATCGTTGATGGCTCAAATCAAAGGTCTCATTATGCTACATTGCTGAAAAATAGTGACAACTCTCATTAGCCTAATTGCAGTAATTAGTCAAAAAATTAATTTTTCCCATAGACTTTGCATGGGGAAATTTTGCGCGCGCTTTCAAATTTTTTGTATTATCTATTGTGACTAGCTGGTCTTAGCATACTGGTTATATAATATTAATCGACTGTATTCGCGTAGATACTATCGCAATTCAGCCTACTAGTTTCGAACCCATTCGGGGTCCTTATTCATGACTTATTAAAATGGCGGAATCGCTGCGTGAACTGCGTGCGACCGCTCTGGGCGTTTACATATTGGTATGGCACAGTCTTAACTATAGTTTGTTTATCTACAAAAAATATAAATAGAAATAATAATAATTAATAGTTTCCTTATTAATAACCTATAATAATTACTATTTTAAGCTGACAAAGATTTAAATCTACATTTACGTTATATAAAAAAAATGATGTAATCGGATGAGTATTATCTGCAGAAAGTGAGATGAAATTGAAAAATGATCTCTCGAAAACTCAAAACATATATATAATTATGCGCATAAGGCAATGCAAAGCCTATAATGATGAAAAGTAACTTAGATACATTAAGTTCTGTTTATTAAGCATAACTGATCGCAAGTCGTAATCATCTCATCTCATCAAATTTTTTTTTATCTCAGAAAATAAAGCAACGTTATGGGGCACAAGGTTTTTTATTATCTTTTAAGTTATTAATTTCAATTAAGAAAAGATATAGATAGAGCCATTGCCTCTGCTACTTAAACATTTTCTAAAAACAATGAAATTACTTTGTATTAGAAACAATAATAAAAAGGAGGGAAAATGTGTCAACTTTCAAAACTGACAATTGACTTGTTTTGACATGTGCCGAGAAATAGTTTAAATGTTATGAATTTATTCTAACAAATAAAAAATTCAATACGGTTTTTTAAAAGTACTTTAATGTCCAGGTGATAATTGATTATATTAAAATGGCTGCTACAGCATCTGCCACAACCGCTACAGTAGACGAGGATTTGGACGAATGTGGACCACAGCTGATCACAAAATTAGAGGTTGAATCATATTATTGCAAATTTGTTCTTGGTTTAAAAATGATAAGTTGTATCTTAAAAATTATTGTTATTTTGTTATCTTTATAGGGCAATGGAATAACATCTGGGGATATAAAAAAGTTAGAAGAGGCAGGATACCATACTGTGGAATCAGTTGCATATGCTCCTAAAAAATGGTTAATAACAATAAAAGGCATTTCTGAAGCAAAGGCTGACAAAATTTTGGCTGAGGCTTCTAAGTTAGTGCCTATGGGATTTACTACAGCTACAGAGTTCCATCAGAAGAGGTGTTATATTAACTAAAAAATATTGTAATAATCACAGACACAATAATAATTATGGATTAATGAAGATACTAACCAGCTATTAACAATAAATGAACTGTTGTTATATTTATTTCAGGGCAGAAATAATTCAGCTGACAACAGGATCAAAAGAACTTGATAGACTCCTTGGTGGAGGAATAGAAACTGGTTCAATTACTGAAATTTTTGGGGAGTTCAGAACAGGAAAAACACAATTATGTCACACTTTAGCAGTGACATGTCAGGTATAGACAAATTTAAATGATACAAAATATATATATATCATATATATATAAAGTTATATGTTCAAGATTTAAAAAACCACTTTAACTTAAATCTGAATAAAATCTAATTAAATCCTTTTTTTACACATTAATTATGACTTACTTAATGATAAAACAATACTGTTTGTTCTTTCTATAATTTACTACCAAATACCAAATACCAAATCATGAAATATTTATGAATAAAATATTACAGCTTCCTATAGAACAATCAGGTGGAGAAGGAAAATGTATGTATATAGACACAGAAGGCACTTTCCGACCAGAAAGATTGCTGGCTGTAGCTCAAAGATACGGGATGGAGGGTGCTGCAGTTCTTGACAATGTGGCATATGCTAGAGCTTATAATACTGATCATCAAACACAATTGTTGGTACAAGCATGTGCTATGATGGCTGAATCAAGGTACATTGTTGTCTTTGTTTAAATATATTTCTCCATATTTTGTCATTAACATCATTCATCTGCCCTTAACTCAATTCTTTGAAATCATATCACATTGCAGTGAAGACTTACTTCTTCACCATATAATTTTTCATACATTTCTTCTTTAGTTACTTTTTATAACCATCTACATTCATACTTACATAGGTATTTTTCATTCCTCCATATTATGTGACCATAATTGTGCTACTATTAAAATACCATACATATACATCTCTTACTTTAATCATTCTTATTGAACTAGACAGTTATTGTATAAAATAATGTAGTATGACAATACAGTAAATCCCATCACCAACTTATAAATATGTACTAAAAATTTCTTTATAGATATTCCTTGCTCATAGTAGACAGTGCAACAGCATTGTACAGAACTGACTACTCTGGTCGAGGAGAACTGAACTCTAGACAACTACACCTGGGGCGGTTTATGAGAATGTTACTGAGATTAGCCGATGAGGTATGTATTTATGGTAATTGTATGCTTGCTTGCTTGCGATGCTTATGGTTGAAACTAATAATCTATCTAAAATAAGATAAGGATTGATTATTAATATCGGCCCGTAAGGCTACAATATTATGCAAACCCTGTTTTTACAGTTTGGCGTTGCAGTTATAATAACAAATCAAGTAGTGGCCAATGTGGACTCGGTGGGAGTCTTCAATGCAGATACAAAGAAACCTATCGGTGGTCACATTATCGCTCATGCCTCGACCACACGACTCTATTTACGAAAAGGGAGAGGAGACAATAGAGTGTGTAAGATATATGATAGTCCCTGTTTGCCGGAGACAGAAGCTATGTTTGCTATTAGTACAGAAGGAATTACAGATGCTAAGGAATGATATATTAGTAATTGTCATTTTCTTTTAGTTTTAACTATTTACTAAGTCTTCTTTTTAATGTTTAATAAATAAGTTATGGAATTACTCATTATTGTTGAATTATTTTGACAAAAACTTTTAATTCTAATGGATCAGAATCTGGTGCGTCAATTGTAAATTAAATTAATTGTATGTTTAGTTATACTTATAGAATATTTTTGTAAAATTACAATAAAAATGTTAAATAACCTATAACTTTTTTAATTCAAACCTTTTATTAGTAATTATCTTATATTAAAATTTGTATTCTTGTATGAAAAGTCACATTTTGTGATTGTATATATTTTTTATATCCTCCAGAACAAATTCGTGAGAAACTACAGTAATATAAAACTGCTTTTGTTTCAAATAGCAGAACTTCCTGCAATGCAAATGTAATTATTTTGATGACAAATAAATATTGCGGCAAGTCAAGTTACTCTGGGAGTCTCCTTGCTCTTGAGTCTTTTATTATTAAATCCGGCCATTGAGGACTGCATTTATTTAAATTACTATATTTATATAGTACAATTGCAAAGTCAAATAATTAAAAAAAAAAGCGATTTAATAATTATTAACACAATCACAAAGAATAGGACAATAAAAAGTTATATAAATGCAAAATTATTTCGTATACCAGTTCAGTACCACACTTACATTTGGCTCTACATAGGTCTTTTTTTTTCCGTTGGAAAAACCCGTTATGGGTACCCCGTCGGCCACGGGGTGACGGCCGGGGGGTGATATGGGACTACCCGCCAGCATAGAGGATGCTGCATTTTTAAAGCTACCCATTAAAAAACCAACGGTTGCCTTTTGCGCCGTAATGGGACGTCACGGGATTGCGTTAGCACACACCGTGAGGCCCCGGCGAGGCCTGCGTTCAGCCTGTTGCTGTTGGAAAACCAAAACCAGCACATATTTCTCATTGCTGTATTTTGATGCCAAAAATCCCCATAACAAACATAGAGGTTTATGTCCTCTGGATATGAACAAAGCCAGTGGCCCTGACGGTATGATTTACTAACGTTTGTACTTAAGGACTGGCAGCCAAGTAGTATTACCCATATTGTTAAATTTAATTACACGAGGTAATTCCCCTTTCCTCCTTCCCGTATTGGACGTTCCGACACGGCGAATATCGACCCTTACGTCGCAGAAATTCTTCCTGTCCGAACGAAGCACTACGCTTCGTTTTTTATAATATGAACAGCGAAGAATTGGAACAGCTCACCTGCGTCGATGTTTTAATGCAGGTATCTTACAATACAAACAGTAGTCGACGGAGGATGAAATAAATTTAAAAAAGTATGAGAAATATATGAAGTTTTTTATTGTGATATTTTTATCCAACTCAGAAATCATTTCATTGAAAATTCAAATATAGCAACACATATTTCAGTTAGTGTTATTAAAGGATCGACTAGTTGCCTAGTTGCGGTACTAATTAGGCGATGCATGACCACTAGTTTCATAAATACTTCATCTGATACTTGCACGATCAATTGATCGCCTAGTTGACCTATCAGTTGTTCAACTATTAAGTAGACCAGTTGCTCGATTAGTTGGTCTACTAGTTACTAGATTACTTGCTCAACTAGTTGGTTGGTTAGTTTCTCGACTAATTGGTAGATTAGTTGCTCGAATAGTTGGTAGATTAGTTGCTTGAATAGTTGATTGATTAGATGCTCGACTATTGCATGACAAGTATAATTGACTAGTTGCTTTACTAGACGATCAGTTAATAGCCGGGTTGTTCAACTGTTAAATTGAGGAGTTGATCTTCTTTTAAAAAGGTCCCGTATATACACGCGAGTTTGCTTTAAACTTTGCTGATTTATATTTCATATATTAATATTTTATATATATTCTGCATTACGGACTACGTAAAAACCTTTATTAGTGTGAATTAATTGCAAAAATCTATATAGGCTTTATTGGTTATGAAGTTATATGGCTAGCAGTTAATCATACAAGTTCACCACATTCAAGATACACTAAAAAAATACACAGTTGTGTTAGTCACAGTTTGGGAAGAGTTTTTTAGGTTGACGTTTCAAGACTGCAGCTAACACAACATATGTGTTAGAGCCTGTCATCTTATATATTAATGCAGGAAGCGATTTCGTTGGCACACTGTAGCTCGAGAACCACTAAAGGGAAAAATATCGTTGATGGCTCAAATCAAAGGTCTCATTATGCTACACTGCTGAAAAATTTAAGGTGGTAGAGCCTAGCTGTAGTCATTTGACTGCAGCTCGTATTGGGCTGGCTCGACCGGGGAAGGACCACCCTCTCACAGAAGATCGACGTGCAGTAACCAAATTCATTTGGTTATGTTCCGTCGGTGAGTGAGAGTTTCCGGAAGCCCAACACCCCCTCCCCCTCCTCCTCCCTGCCTAACATGAATGTGATTGCTCAAATAAATATACCCCAGGAGGGTACCGGCTTTAGTGAAGCCGGAGAATCCCTCCCCGAGCAAAATCGGGGAAACGGTTCTCCAATTTTGCTCGGGCTGCCCGTCGTATCTGGGGCGGGCAAAGAATCACATTTCGTGTTTTCTGAGGGCAAACGACGAGGTAAAACTGCGGCACCCCGTTCCACCCTAAGTGTGGACTTTTGCAACATCCGGGGACTTCACTCAAACTTAAACGCCGTCCACTACCACCTAGAAACGGCGCAGCCGGCCTTGTTGTTTTTGACGGAGACGCAGATATCTAAACCTAGCGACACAGCGTACCTCTCATACCCCGGGTATAAATTAGAACATCATTTTATACCCCACGCCGGGGTATCTGTGTTCGTAAGGGAGGATATCTGCTACCGTCGCCTCGAGATTTTTGAAGGTCGGGATCTGTCTCTACTCTGGCTGCGCGTGGACATGGACGATCATGTCAGAGTCTACGCGTGCCTCTACAGATCCCATAGTGGTAATGCAGAAACGGAGCAACTCTTGGGCCACGTACAGGCGAAGATTGACGACCTGCTTTCACAGATTCCCTCTGCTGAGGTCATAGTCCTCGGGGACTTCAACGCGCACAATGCCGAGTGGCTAGGGTCGCGTTCCACTGACTTCGCGGGGAGATCTGTGTTTGACTTTGCTCTGGCAAATGGTCTGTCCCAGTTGGTTCAGACGCACACTCGTCTACCGGACGTGGACAGTCACATGCCCTCTTTGTTGGATCTTCTGCTGACTACACATCCCGGAAAGTACCAGGTCATTGTCGAGGCTCCTCTTGGGTCCTCCGATCATTGCTTGGTACGGAGTGTAGTGCCCATTCAACGTCCGGCTCGCACAAGACCTGCGACCCGACGCGTTTGGCACTACAAGTCAGCGGATTGGGATGGAATGCGGTCTTTCTTTGCATCCTACCCATGGGGGCCGATTTGTTTCTCTTCCGATGATCCCAGTGACTGCGCTGCGGCTGTAGCTGATGTGATACTACAGGGCATGGAACTATTTGTACCTAGCTCTGTGGTACCACTTGGTGGCAGATCGCGGCCTTGGTTTGATGCGTCTGTCAGGGCTGCAGCAGCCGGAAAACGTCAGGCGTATCAGGCTTGGGTTAATGCGTTAGTCATCAAGGATCCGAACTCTAGAGTTCTGAAGAGGAAATACAATCGTGCCTCCAGATTCTTCAAACGGCAAATTGCTAGAGCAAGGTTTAGGCATGTCGTCAAAATTGGGGATCAGTTGACAAGGTACCCACCAGGCACGCGCAAGTTTTGGGCGCTTTCTAAAGCCACTTTGGGTAACTTTTGCCAGCCATCCCTACCGCCACTGCACTTGGGGAATGATTCTCTGGCCCATACGGCAAAAGAGAAAGCCGATCTCTTGGGCACTCTTTTTGCCTCAAACTCGACCTTGAACGACCAAGGAAAAACACCGCCTACCATCCAGCGGTGTCAGAGTTCAATGCCGGAAATAATTTTCCGGCAAAAAACCATTCGACGGTCTCTAATTTCCTTGGATGTTCATAAGTCGAGTGGGCCGGATGGTATTTCCCCAATCGTGCTACGAACATGTGCCCCTGAGTTGACTCCAGTGCTAACGCGTCTATTTCGGTACTCCTATTTCAAAGGCGTAGTCCCGGTCTCATGGAAGTGTGCTTTTGTCCATCCGATCCCTAAAAAAGGTGATAGCTCGGACCCAGCTAACTACAGACCTATCGCCATCACCTCTCTTCTCTCCAAAATAATGGAGAACATCATCAACCGACAGCTCCTCGCGTACCTTGAGGATCACCAGTTGATCAATGACCGACAATATGGCTTTCGCCATGGTCGATCGGCTGGTGACCTCCTGTTATATCTTACACACCGTTGGGCTGCGGTTATTGAAAGCAAGGGAGAAGGTCTGGCAGTTAGTCTGGATATAGCGAAAGCCTTCGATCGTGTATGGCACAAGGGGCTTCTTTCGAAGCTGCCTTCCTATGGGCTTCCCGAGAGTTTATGCAAGTGGATCACCAGCTTCCTCACTGGGCGGAGCATACAGGTCGTTCTCGACGGTTTTTGCTCGGACCCCAAGCCCGTGAATGCTGGTGTACCCCAAGGCTGCGTGCTATCCCCAACCCTGTTCCTCTTGCACATCAATGATATGTTGGACATTTCCAACATACATTGTTATGCGGATGACAGCACTGGGGATGCGGTATATTCCGGCCGTGCAGGTCTCTCTCGAGAAAACGTCGACGAGTGCCGAAAGAAACTTGTGTCTTCTATAGAGACCTCCCTGAGGACGGTCTCAGAATGGGGTAAACTGAACCTCGTTCAGTTTAATCCCCAAAAGACACAGGTTTGCGCGTTTACCACTAAGAAAACTCCATTTGTCGTATCGCCGCTCTTCGATAGCACACCCCTCGATGCCTCGCCAAGTATCAGAGTACTGGGACTCGGCATTTCGGGCGACTGTCAGTTTCGTGGTCACTTGGAGAGCAAGGCCAAGTTGGCCTCGATGAAATTGGGTGTGATCAATAGAGCGAGACAGTATTTCAATCCTGGCCATAGACTTGCGCTTTATAAGGCGCAGGTTCGGCCACATATGGAGTACTGCTCTCATCTCTGGTCCGGATCACCCCAATATCAGCTTCTACCTTTTGACCGCGTACAACGGAGAGCCGTACGGATTGTCGGGGACCCGGTGCTCTGTGAACGGCTGGACTCTTTGGCATTGCGTAGAGACGTGGCTTCTTTGTGCGTCTTCTATCGCATTTACAACGGGGAGTGTTCCGAAGAGCTATTTGATCTGATGCCTGCCGCCGAATTCCATCACCGCACAGCACGTCACCGCCTGCATTTCCATCCACACCACCTGGATGCGTGGCGATCTTCTACTGTGCGGTTTTCAAGGACTTTTCTTCCACGTACCACTAAGATGTGGAATGAACTTCCTTCGGCGGTGTTTCCAGATCGATACGACATGGGTACCTTCAAAAAAGGCGTTTACTCTTATCTCCAAGGCCGGCAACGCTCTTGTGCGTCTTCGGATGTTGCAAGAGTTCATGGGCGGCGGTGATCACATTTGACCTGTGACCCGCTCGCTCGTTTGCCCTCCTATATCATAAAAAAAAAAAAAAAAAAAAAAAAAAAAAAAAAAAAAAAATAGTGACAACTCTCAAATCTCATTAGCCTAATTGCAGTAATTAGTCAAAAAATTAATTTTTCCCATAGACTTTGCATGGGGAAATTTTGCGCGCGCTTTCAAATTTTTTGTATTATCTATTGTGACTAGCTGGTCTTAGCATACTAGTACTTGTTTAATAGGTCACAGCCAACTTCTTAGTTACAAACAAAAAGCATCAAGTTATGGATTAAAAACTAAAAATTAAATTTTTGGGTTAAGCTTAAAAGTATTCAAAAGGATAAAGTAGTTCAAATAAATAATCTTCTAATACAAAAATGTATTTCCATATTATGCTTATCAAATATGTCACAGCGTTTATTAAAAATATTATAAGTTTAAAAAAATAATAATACAAATAATATATCAACTGTTCTTTGTATATTTTTGATTTTCTAATTCACCAAGACTAAATAACATTAACTTTATATGAGCTTTAGTTTCTGCCGCTTTATTGCAAAGTTCTTCAGACTTTATTTCAAAAGCTTTTATTCTTGCATCCAAGTATTTTAATGCTTCCTCAATTGTCAGATCCAAATAATTGTTTAAACCAATATTCATGAGTAATCTCGAAGTATCTGTGACAGAAGCTTCCATAAAGAAGTTGCAACCAATATTAACTTGTGACTTAAAACCGTTCGGATGTACAGTTTTATCTATAAGCACTTTTAAAGTGTGTCTTTGTTGAATTAAATCAGTTATCTCAGCATTCACCTGTTGCAACTTCAAATGCAATATTCGCAAGTCTTCTCGTAGCACATTGTTGATAAAATGGTCATATTTAGCAACAGTTGCATTTATATCTGTATGGGCCATAATCAAAGCAAATAAGAATATGTTTGTACCATGGATTTATAAAGTGATAAAAACTAGAGAGTACCAAATTATAACTTTCTTAATTAGAAAACAAAATTGAACGTATAATATGTTTTAAAACTTAAAATATAAAACGGATGTGACAAGTAGAATGACAATTTGTTTATTGAAGCTTGACAGGAGGTAAGGGCTCGTTCACTTTACTTTATCTACAGTTTATATTTAAACAATAAAATAACCTAATATTTACATGTAAAAGAATATTTATTTCATAAGATAATTGTTTAAACTTAAAAAAACATTATGTTAACTTTTGACATTAATTTTAGTACTAAACTAGTGACATCTAGGGATTGTAAATAGAACTTCGTAGAATAATACATTAATAAATAGCATTGTTAAAAGAAATATAATACTAGATGGCGCAGTCACATCAAAATCTCAAAACATAAAAACTAAAAACACTAGAATATGGATATTGTGTAGAACAATCATTTGGTTTCGTGTGATATTTTTAAACTATATGTTAAAATGAAATATTCTCTTCTTTCTTATTTGTAAATTTCATTATGACACGAAATTGTTTTCAATTGTTTGAAAAAACACATATGATTTATAATCAATAAATATATCGCTTCACACCCTCAAAAAATCTTAATAAAAATCTGCTGAATTTTAATTAAAGTTAAAATGTTTTCTTTGGTTCGTAATTCCTAGAATGTTGTGAAACCTAGTTGTTTTGTAAAAAATGCCAATTATCATCGGTATCTAAAAGCAATTGTGTCAAATACACTTCTTAATAATTAAAATTCCTAATAAAAGTGGATTTATTTTTACTATTAGTATTTTGGGTTTAATAATTGCAAAATCCACAGATTTTTTATTATTTATTTAATTGTAACCCAAAACAACATTTGAAAAATATTTTTCAACTTCGAGAACTAAGTTCGTGTAAACAATAAGGCAACACATAAATAATAAAATTACACATAAAAACGCCACAACAAAGTTTTTGTATACTTTCCGGTGCAAATGAGAAATTTTTGGTAATATAAGTATATTAATCGAAATAAATACCTATAACCAATATTTAACAATATTAGTAGTAATTTTAACCCAATTACTGTTTTTACAACACACGTGAAAACAAACAAAATTTAATGCCTGTACGCATACCACACAGGGGCGACGATGACGTGGTTATGTGGGGCTTGCACCCACTAAAACTGCCGTGAACTGTCCCTGCCGCTCAAAACACCGAAGAGTGCAGGAATGCTTCATGCGACATCAGCTGTCCCGGGTATGCGGCTTGGCCTCCATAGGCCTCCACACGGTCGCGCTGACGTCGCGCGCCCAATTTAGCTCCTTGGGCTGGGGCGCCGCACTGGTTCACACAGTACAGCGCCTCCTCACGGGTCTGCGTGCGATGACGGTGAACGCCCTTGAGCCCACCGCCCGCAGGCCCAATCAGAGCGGATGGCGGCGGGCAAAGGCCGTTCGCCAACGCCCTGGTCTTCGGCGACGGACGTCATCAGTGGTCAGTGCCTCCCGTTCTCTTTCTACCGACTTGTTTCCGGAGCCTTAGTATAAGTTGTATTTATCTTTTATATTTATCCGTTACCAAGAAATGTATATTGTTAGTAAAAGTTATGATTATATATATTTTAAATATAATAATTTTACTTCTATCTAATTTTATGTTTTCTAGTTTTGAAATGAAATACTTTTTAATATATGTATTTTTAATATATTGTTTTCGATAGTTTATTAAATAAATAAATGAAAGAACTAACAAATGATCATGAAACATGAATGATTAAATGAATTAATGAAATATAATAATTATTGTTGTTATCTATTTGATTCGTGTGACTATAGTTCAATATCTTTGTATCCTTCAAATCTACATACAATTGAACTAACAATTCATGAAATTTATTGACATCAGTTTAAGAATTTATACTCGAGGGGTATAGTTTTTTTCTATTATCTATGTATTTTCTATTTTTGTGGCAATTTGGATCAGAACTACAATAAATGAGAATTTTTTTTTATCTGTCTCCCGATGGCGAGTTTTTTAAACTTCAATTTGTATGAAATAAGTAGTGCTAATTTTCTTCCGCTAGATGGCGTTGCTACTTTTATATAAAATTTATAAGTCTTTTTAGACTACAAGCTTTTGCTCATACTATATGTTTTTATATTAATTAAAAAAAGTTATAGAATTTCTACTAAAAATATGACACTAAGTGCGACTACTGAAAAAATGAAGTGAAAAAAAACTGACTCACTAAGAAATTAAATACAAAGATTGTTATTTTGGTATAAAGTCAAGCCACACTGTAGCTAAATGTCTCTGGGCTAGCAAGAATAATGACTGAAAAATATTAAGAAAACTCAGAAAAACGTCGATATTTCTAAAACAACCAAATATGCGAAGACTCATTATTATTATTTATACAGTTATTAAAAGAGCTTTAAAAATTTAATAATCAATATACTAATATAAATTTGCTTTAAAAATAAAAGATTTACGATTTTTTTCCAATTGTGCTAGGACTACCCCAATAATAAGCGATAATCAGTTACAAAAATATATAAAAAGAACCGCTTGGTCGATTTTGTTAAAACACAAATCAGTTCTAAGTTACGTGAATATACATGGATTGGTACCAAAAGGAAGCCAATTGCATAATCAGGTAGCGAGAAAATGGAGCCGAAGAAAATGATTATATGTACATACAGAGATATATACTTTTTAAGTCTTTAGACTCAAGACTCTTCAAAACGTATTAAGTATATTAGAATAATCCGATTTCGAAAATTTGGGTGATGATTTGGATGATTTTCAACTTTTAAGCAAGTTACTTAATTAAGAAGTTGAAAAAAAAAAAAATCTTCACACAAGCAAAACAAATAAAAAAAACAAGAAAAAATTGGGGAAATGTTAAAACTTACAGATATTACAAAAAATACGATTTCGAAAATCGAGGTGATTATAAAACATCTTTAATCAGAAAGTTGAAAAAATAATTATATCATCATACAAACAATACAAATAAAAAAAAAACAAAATAATTAATTAAAATTTGGTAAACAACCTAAGCAAATTCCTCCACGCACGTAACCATTGTATTTCTTCACGAGTTCATCTTGAAGAGCAATGTTTTAAAGATTTGCAATATATTTATACAAATCTCTCTTTAAGGTGCAGTTTAGTGCTTTTGAGAGAATCATTGCATTGTGCTGCTCCAAGAAACCATTTATTTTTTGTACAATCAGTATAATAACTCACATTCTCAATATTAAGTTGTATCTTACTGAGTGAGTTATTTAAAGTTATAGAACTAAGTAAAAAGAAATTAAATACTTTTATAAACTATAATCAAAGTTATTATCATATTTCTTTTGTATACATATTTATATTCTTTTATTGGTACCAAAAAACTTGTTTTTATAAAAGTTACAATAATATTACTATTAAATATAATTATCAGGCTGTACTCACGTAATTACTATCGGAATTTGTCGACTAGTTTCGCACCAGTTCGGGGTTTATTCATGAGCTCTGAGCATGACGGAATCACGGCGTGAACGTGAACAGCTTGATAATAATATTTAATAGTAATCATGAATCACGAAAGCATACTTTCAAAAATAATATTTTTATGTTGATATAATTACAGAATCTTTATGAATATGATTCTAGCCAAAACTACTTGATGAGTGAATGAATGATTGAAGGGCTCTTGACTAAACCATTACGAAAATATTAAAAGCTTTAACAATTCACCCTTCTAAAATTCCTAGTGCCCTAGACAAGTGGCATTAACGCTTGAGGAATAGAATAACAAATGTATTGTATTAAATTACTTAATTTATTTACTATTAAGATAACTACGAGTAGTAAAGTGATACTAGGCTATAGCCTATGACTCTGCCTATCATAATCAGAAATAATTTTTCAATTCCATTCAGTAGTTTCCAAGATTAAAATGAAAGAAACAAACTTCTCCGTTTTGTATTATTAGTATAATAAGCTATACGATCGCTTACATCGAACTACAAATAGAATAGACAACAAGCGCTTTGCAATTTTGCTGCATTTAAGAAATCCAAACTTACTCAGTTTTAATACATCAATTAACTTACTAACTAAATTTCAGTTAATTTTCTTTAACTTAAACTCAGACTGCATTGTCATATTGAAAATTGTTAGTATTTGAGTCGTGTATGGTTTTTTGTGGAGGCTGTGTCTTTGATCTGCTCATCTCAAACACGGTCTGCATAACTACGAGGCCATTTGTACTAAATGAGTACTGATTTCAGTTTAAGCACCCATTAACTAAACATACACACATACTAAGTTACCAATAATATTTTATATACATTATTAATAAAAAGTTATACAGCTTTTTGGTGGCAATCGTGGTTTCGGGTTCGATTCCCGATAACATTTTATAATTTTTGGCATATTTTTGTCAAGAAATTATTTGATAAATATTTTCGTGGTTTTAGCACAAGTTAATAAAATACAAAAATCTTCTATCAGTTTTAAAAAAACAAGTAAAATATTTTTATATTAACACTATTATATTATATTTTTAATTAACTAAAAAAAAATTACAACAAAAATAAAGAACTACTTTATATTTCTAAAACACTCATATTTTTTCTTGCTTCTTCTCTTTTGATTTTAGTTCATAATTGAAATATAAAAAATTAAGATTTTTTTTACATTAAAAAAAAATAAATTTTTACTCTATGATGTTTCGGTAGAGTCTTTGTACTTTGGTAAAATTTCATAATGATTTATTATTATTGGTTCATTTATTATATTTTGTTCTTCATTTTAATATATACTTTGATTATCTATTTATATTGAACTTCTCCAATGAGGTAGAACACATAAGTAATTTCCTTTCCTAAGATTAATTGCTGTAGAAAAAAAAGAGTAAGGAGGTAGAGTCGAAAAACCTTTTTAAAAACATTTGAATTTGTTAGAAAGTAGCGTTAGAGAAAATATTTTTGTAATATATAAAAAAAATTGAGACAATTTGTTCAAGAAGAACTCTACTCCACTGTAACATACTTTAGTATTTGGAACAATATATTTTCATGCTCTACCATTTGTATTGAAATTCTAATTTAAAAATAATATTGTAAAATAAATAGTTTAATTATTAATTAATATTATAAAATACATTTAAAAACTCTGACGTAACACACACACACACACACACACACACACATATGACCCCCACAGGTATATTTGCTGTGTCTACGACGCAAGAACATCGCACGCGATTTTATAGCGATGCAACTACTAACGGAGCATTTATTACTGTGCTATCTTATCTTTGAAATTGTATTTTTAAGATATTTTAATGAAATGATTTCTAAGGGCATTTGTTAGGTAGCCGTTGTTAACAGCTATATTATGTTTTTACAATTATAAAGTAATTATTGTATTTCTTGTTTGAATTATGTATTTGGTAATATAATGTAAAGTGTGGTAATATTTTCATTATATTAAACAGAAAATATAATATGATTTAAATTAGAGAAGATTTAAGGTTTTACATTTGTAAGTGAAAAGTGTTTTTTGTTAGGTTATTAGTGATTTAATCACGTCTTTTCAATTTTTTTTTAAATTTTTTTCTTAAAATATTTTTAATTTTTGTTTCGTGATTTATTTATTAAAGTTCTCGAAATTTACAATATAACATACAAAGTTGGAATGAATTTCAAAAAACTTAAAAAAATAATCTTCTGAACTAAAAAGACTACGTTTTGCAGAGCTTCTAACTCTTTTTAAAAGCCACAACTTATAGCAATTTCAATTTAAAAAGAAATTTTAAAAGGAAGATAAGTATGTTTTCAAAAATCTATATAAGTATTAACTTGAGGTTTATTTAAATGGACTTTCATTTTCAGAGATTTCCTGTCCTATTCTAGGCATGTTGTATCCAGTAAGTTACTAGATCTGGGAAATGCATTCTTGCATCGTGCACAGTAACAAATGCTGTAGTGCGGGGTGGGGCGCGGGGCGGGGCAGTGCAGCCGGTGGCGAGGCAATCTGACAATCAGTCGCTTCGTGACCGCTCACCGCGCGTCGCGTCGGGGTGCGTTCGGTGGACGCGCACGCCAAACCGCGAAAACGGCCGGCAACGAGAGTCCAAGTATGGTGTCCGTGGGCGCGTGGAGGCGTCGCACGACCGACGAGTGCGAGGAACGTTCCGACCCAGGCGCCTCCAGCTCGGGAGTCCCACGGGCGCCCCCTAACTGCGCTCGCTGTCGCAACCACAGGCTCAAGATCGAGCTGAAGGGTCACAAGCGCTACTGCAAGTACCGCTATTGCAATTGTGAGAAATGCCGCCTCACCGCTGACAGGCAGAGGGTTATGGCTCTGCAGACTGCGCTGAGACGTGCTCAAGCACAGGATGAGGCACGAGCTCGGGCATTAGATACGGGCATCCAACTCCCTGGAATCGAACTGGAACGCCCTGAACCTCCAGTGGTGAAGGCTCCTAGAAGTCCTACTGTTCCTCCACCTGCGCCGATCGACCGTCGATCCTTGGGGTCAGCGAGCTGCGACTCTATTCCCGAGTCCCCTCCAGGAATGTCTCCATATTCAGCGCCGCCTCCATCAGCCCCGCCGCAGCCGGCCATGCTGCCTCTGCTTCCGCCACAGCAACCCGGTTAGTGCAATCTTTAAGCTATCTTAAAAGATAAGATACTGTTGAAGTGTATTAATATTATAGTTGAGTACAATGTCATATTCGCTATCACTTCAATATGATAATTACTCAAAAGTGACGTAAATTTAATCGTCTTAAGAAACAATGCAGTATTATAAGTTAAATTATACTTTGTAATGGTAAATAAAGGTTTGTTGTAAGGTTTGTATTTACATATATATATTTACGGAACCTATATATGTCTTAATACGTTAGATAATGTTAAATTCCTTTCTTTTGCCTGTCAAAGTCCTCAGGTGTTTTTTTTATATGTAGTTAAAAGTAAAATTATTTTAAAGTTTTCATTATTAAGTATATATATATATGACTTTAAAATTAATGAAATTATATTAACAATATATTTTAAAAAAATGACAATGATATAGGGGGCTACCTTTTTTTTTTTTAGTAAATTCTTATACATTCTGTAATAATTATTGTGAAATAAACATTATAAAAAATATTGAATACAATACTATGAAAGAAAAGTTTTTTTTTCTGTTATATTATTTGTTTTCTTGGTTATTTAGAAATCTCCTAAAACTAAGGACATTTTTTTTATTGAAAACTTATACTTTTCCTTGTTTATCAAAGTTCAGTTTTTGAGATTTTTATTTTTTTTTATTTTTTTATCTTCTGCAATCAAATAATGAGATGATAATACCATAGGGACAAAAAACAAACAAACAAAAAAAAATTGTTTTAGTGTTTTTAACGTTTTCTTAAAACATTAAACAAAAAATAAGAGTTGTTTAAAAAAAATATGAAATATAAGATTAGTTTGGAAAGACTTTTGTTAGTTTCTAGTTTTGTAGTTTTTTTTTAAACTATGTCTTAAATACTAACATGTTTATATGCTATTAGTAAAAATAAATGATTTATTACACATTACACATTTTAAATAATGAATGTAAATGGGGACGAATAATTTGGTACTGTTTTTTAAAAATAAATATAGATATAGCATAAAATAAAAAAAAAATCTTTCATCACTTAACTTTATATTAAGATTACTTTATATTATTTTTCATATTTTTTTCATATTTCATTTGAAGTATTATTTAGTAATTTAAAAAAAATCGGAAAAAAAAAATTTTCTATAAACATCAAATAATGAAATGATAATAACAAATTTAAGAACAAGGCCCATTTATTCTTCTCTTATATTAAAAACTAGTTATAACACGCGGTTTTACCCGCGGTTTTTATACCGCGGATGCTATATATCTATAGCCTCATGAACCTGTCTATCTTTAAGAATTAAGTATTCAATTCCATTCGGTATTTTCAAAACAAACAAACTTTTCTGCTTTATAATATTAGTATACTTACATGAAATATATTAAATATTTGAAACAACTATTCAGTAAATTTAAACTTATCCAATATTGAATATTGAATATTAATGACTAACGGGAAGTTAAAAATGTTATTAAATCAGTTAGAAAGTGTTTAAAATATATGGATTTGTTTATACAATGAGTATTATATAGTAAGGGTATTTACACATGTGCGAATACATCAATAAAATATTTTTATTAAAAAAAGCTACTTTCCGCCCTGGATTTGCCCGTTTTATACGTTGATAGGAAGTACCCTATGTCCTCTTCCAGGCTATACACTATCTATATGAAATTTCATCATAAAAGGCTTAGCTATCTGTAAAAATCACATTTGTTATAGGGTTTATCTACATACATAAATTAATTAAGGGACAGACAGACAGAAGTTACATTAGTTAAGATTCCATCAAAATCGCTATAACATTGCAGATATAGAAAATACATGAGTTAGTGAGCGGGTGCCGCTGGGTATTTTAAACAACTCAATGAGAACCCGTCGGTATTTGATCTATCCGTGTACAAAATTTCATCTTGATCGGAGCAGTAATTTAGACAGAAATTTTGACTTTTACAATATAAATAGTGATTTTGTATTTGAATAGTGTGTTTAAAACAAATTATTAATAAATTTATATCTATTTACAATTTTCAATATATTTTTTATTTCTCTGACGCGCCTGTTGTTACACCGAAAGATTACATTATGTAAGATTAATAGAAAAAAATGCTTATTTTATTATATTTTGGTTATCCCAATGTAATAACTACAATAAATATTAGCAAATATATTTAAGTAGATCCCGATTTTACAAACAAAACATTAAAACTATATAAAAATAAAATTAAATGTGTATGAAGGCAGCGGCCGCAATTTTCAAAACAATAAATTTTAAAATAATTACAATACGCAATGTTATCTTGTGCTAAATTCAATAAAGAATGATAAATATAGGAAATAATATAAAATGATATTTTATTTACATATTCTTTATATATGATAAGTTTAATAAAAATATTGTTATCATATCACTTTGACCTACCTCAAAATTATGTAAGGAACGCCTGGTCATAATATGTGATCTTATTGTGCTCTTATATGTATCATTTAAAAATAAAATAATTAAATCATTCATTTATTTGTGAAAATTATTTAAAAATGGAATTAATAATCAACTATTTTTGTGTGAAAAATATTTAATATTGGAATTAATAGTGAACCATTTATTTGTGCAAATCATTTGTAACAAAAATTTAAAAATGGAATTAAATATTAATTTATTTGTTTGTGACAAATGTTTAAAAATGGAACTTATAATCATATATTCATTTATTTTACGCAGGAAAGACTTGAATTAAATATTAATTTAAAATAAAAATATAAGCTAATGGGTGGATTGTGAGAATGTGTGTCATGTGAAAAATGAGTGTGAAGGGGAGGGAATAACTACCCACTATAAGTGGGAGAGAAATGTAATATGAATAAATAAACAAGTCGAAACTTGACACAAAATCATTCAGTAAGCAACACGATATCAGAATGTACAGCCAATTACATTATAATAATATGGAGCTGATAAGAGATTGTCAATTGAGGTGATAAATAACTGTATATATTGAAACATATGCACTATTAAACAATGTTGCTATTTAAATATATATATATATATATATATATTTAAATATAAAATAAGATTTTTTGTGTTATTACTATATCAATTTACTACAAGCAACTAACATATTGTTGAGATTATTTTATAAGTTATTTATCTAGTAATAATTAAAACAAAAATAATTATTATTTGAATAAAAAAAATATATTAATAAAGCCACCCCACTCGACTTCCCAGTAATGGTCGACAAACCCGTCGATGTTAAGACAAGGACAGCACGATAATGCTTCTTATAACACTTATCTATCTCGCTTCCTCCTAACATTATCTAGGAATGTACCGATTGGCGTACAAGGGGTGCATCGGGGGAAGCTAATAAAAGTGTAAGCCTATAGCGAGGAGTCTTATATGTTTAAATATAGGTCAAATTGCCCAATAAGAGTAGGTAGATAGAGATAGATAGATAGATGTTAGAGATAGATAGATGTTACACTTAACATTTGAACACAAATTAAAAAATTATACTGTTTCTCAGTATTTTTTCTATGGAACGAAGAACTTTCTATGGAACATTATTATTATTATTATTAATTTATCACCACCATCAGTATATTTATATGTATATAGGGGGATGAAAAGTAAGATTAGGATATTTTGGAATTCTTCTACAAATATCCTGGTCTCCAAGTCTAGAACTTGGTCTAGCTTGCTGTTTTAAACAGTAGGTACCTATTCAGTACCTGGTTACGAGATATATGAGTCATATATTATATATCTAAGCTATTAATTCCTTATATTATTTCCTATGCATACTTACTGAACTCTATATTACACAGATGACTGGCACTTCATTGGCACTGTATACGCCACGTGTAAGCATAAGTACGTGTACAAATGATTAGAGATTAAAACAATAATAGCTATTTTATTTATATTATTATACTATTAAAATTATTATTATAGAAAATCATATTTATTAAATATTTAACTATAGACTTTAATATAAATTTTTTTTTTTAAATTTGAAATTAAAAAAAAAAAACTAATTAATATTTTAATATTTAATTTATATGAACATAAAATAATATTCATTGACTCTAATTTTTCCTCCAAAAAAATTTACTAAGTTCAAAGTAACTTGTGTTTTTTTTGTCATTCTCACCTTAGACGTAAAACGTGAGTGAGAAAGAGACAGAACAGATAATAAGTTCTAATATTAACTCTACGTACGTCATTAAAACTTCAAACGCGCGATCTAAAACCAATTAATCTAGGAGCGCGAACCAGATCTCAATTTTGAATCACTGCGCTTGCAAAATCTCGGTATGTGTTAGCATTTTTTAGGTGAGTGAATATATCTCTTTCACTTACCGACGGACTCTTTCCATCAGTCTAATATATCAAAATTAACTTATAAATGTTACTTAAATATACGGGAATATTATTAGTATATTATTATTTAAACCTTCTTTTATCTATTATTAGTATTTGTATAGTTTATCTATATTATTTTTTTTAGTTATTTTAAAGTTCAAAGTTCGCAATAAAGATTTTACTAAATATATATATATATATATATATATTTATCTATTTTCACGAAAATATTTAATCCTTATTTAAACCTTTAACTCTGGAGTAACTTTTATCAAAATAATAATTACTTATATAAAAAAAAGATTGTCTTCTTAAAAAAGTTAATAATAAAATTGTGATTAGATAAGATAAGAACAAAGAAAAATATACATAATGATATAAGTAATATACGTATAGAAGGAGAAAAGAAATAGGTCGTGGAGCGTAACCCCAACAATGGGGTTAGATTATTACATTCCCTGATGTTTCAGTCTAGTCTATAATCTAGATAAGATACTATCACACTAATACCAACAATTAAATATATCGTATGCGAACATTTACGCAAATAAATTTTATAAAAACCTAATTTTATGTGTTGTAATTATAAAAAATATAATTATTTATATTAGCTGTATCACTTGACTTCGTTCAGTAATTCAGTATTTTTGTGACTTTGTCCAGTAATTTTGTTTAGACCAAATTATTTTTCTTTTTAATATTCTAGATAATATATTATCCATCTAAATTCTTTCAGAAATTTTTCTGTAACAAACAATGAAACTAAAATAATAACACAGACAAAAATTCAAAAATATGATTGAAGTAATAAGGTTTTTTAATATACTATTTTGTAATATACTAGCCTTTATTCGCGGTTCCTCCTGTAAGAATGATTTTCAATTAAAAGCAGTAGCTAGTGCTATATAGTCTATGGCCTTCCTCATACTGTCTATCATCATCAGAAAGAATTTTTCATTTCTATCCAGTAGCTTCAAAGATTAGTTCGTTTAACTAGATAAACAAACCAACTCTTCAGCTGTATAACATATTAATCTAAAATATAAACTTAACTTATATCCAATAAAAGTGGTATCAAGTTTTTTTTCTATATTGTTTATGAACAACTCTCGCACTAGAGAAATAATCTCAGTGCCGCGGGGGGTTTTACAAATAAATATAACAGACACAAATAACACAAAGACACAAAATAGTAATTTGTTGTAGGCAGAGACAATATTTATATATTTATTTCTTTTGCACTTAGATTCAATATCATTGATCACTTGTGTACGTCAAATGGTGCTGACAGAAGAGTATATTGTGACACCATACTTATTGAAATAAGCTCTTCTGTTGAGACACTACAACTTAAAGTTAAGGCTACGAGGATTTCAAACGCCTTAATATATATATTCTTTTAATTACTGTTGACAAATCAAAATATTTAATAAATAAAAAGCTAACCAATAGAGTCTAAGCCAAACGGCTATACTTGAAGTTTGGTGATACAAATATATCAACTTACTTAACATATAATAACTGTAGTATTGTTTTTATCTAGTAAACTTCTATCATATAAAAAATATAACAAAAATTGCGATTTCATCCAAATTCTACTTTAAGTTAATAGAATATCTATAATAAAATCAGATTCAGGCTTTATTCTTGTACAATACCTCTGTTCAGTTCAGTTCAGTTAAAGATACTTTGAACTTTAGCTATGAACGTAAAGTTGTGATGAAGTAAGTTTTTGATAGAAAAGTGATAGAAGGAAATAACATCGTTCTTTCTGTTTCTACTGGATTCTAGATAGCTTCTGGAACTGGTTACTGTGCTAGGGCTGGGAAAACTTTTAATTAAAAATGTTTATATATATTGTTGCAAGTTAAATATATATTTGTTATATATAATTATCCGTCTGTGCTTACGTAAATACTATTGAAATCTGCCCGACTAGTTTCGCCCATTCATGTTTATTCATAAGCACGAACATGGCAGTGATTACAGCAGATAATTATATATATTAATATTATAAAATAACCTATAAGTAAAATGATTCCTTATATTTTGTTTGTTTTATGGTTTTTAGAGCGATATCTTCATTTTAAAACAATTACTGTTTCCTATAACGGAACAATAAGCCATAATGATGTTAATATCGGCCCACAAAGTTTTTATATCATCGGGTTCTTAGTTTAATTGTCTCATACTTTTTGTTTTGATTTTATCAATGATTAATTTGCTTAAATTTAAATAATTTAAAAATCTTTATTGATTAACCAGTGTAAAATGAAACGTGAGACCTTAGATACGAAAGTTTGTGAAGAAATACATCATTATATTTTTTTATATAAATCTTTCTTACATAAAATAATATTAAAATACATGAAATTTGTAGCAACCCTGACAGAGATTTGACGTTTTATGACTTCTCCTCTGGTCATTAAACCTTCCCTGTTTTGAGGATTTAGAAGGGTTGTCACTAACAAAATATTTAAAATTAAAAAAATATATTCAACAATCTGCAAGTTCTTTCAACAAAAACGTATACACATATAAATATTTATGTTCGTTTGTAAAGAACATAACTCACTCTAATATGTATTGAGTGAACCATTAACTGACTTAAATGGTAGATCAAATGACTTTAAGAATAAATTCTTGAGATACAAAGCAAAGTAATTCAGAATATTTTATGAACCAGACTGAGCTGTAGTCAATCGATTGTTGACTAGTAATGCGTTTTAGATACATTTTTTTTATTACCTTTTGAAATAGACAATATTTTCCATAATTTTTTCAATAACAGAATTTATTTACTTTTATATAATCTTATTTTCTTTTAGGTATATAATTTTTTCAAAATTTTATTTTAATTAGTACGATTTTCGAAATAACAATTTGTTGGGTTAAATATATGTAAGAATCAAACCCATGTATAATTTTTCTTTTCTATAATTTTTTCATTTTTTTTATTTAATTTATTTTTAAACAATCTGAGAATCAAACAAATGTATGTAGTCATCCAATCCACGAATCTAAGCGTAGTAGGAAATACGACTAACCTGTACAACAATTGCTTTATTAAAATATATTTTAAAATAAATAAATATAATTTCAACCCTGACGTTTGTGTATACGGATTTCGGGCACTGGGTTTAGCGGGCAAGGTCGTGCTAGGAGGTGACACAGACAAATAAAGACAAAACATACAATTTTGAATTAATTTTTATATATTATTAATGTTTAATATTAAAAGTGCAATATTAGTTGAATTGATGTCTTCAATCAACATGTAACAATGACGATTTTAATATATTATAGAACCTGAATATTTGTTTGTTTTTGTTTCAAATACAAATATATAATTCTTTGAGAGGTTTCGTTTTAATAACATTTTGTATAATAATATATTTTATTTTAGTAAAATTAGTTTTCTTGGACCGCAGCGCACTAAAAAGGGTATAAAATCCGTATATTTTTATGAGTTATTTCAGAATTTCAGATCTATAATACATTTATTTTATTATGACCGCTGACTTCCGCGTAATGTATATACTTGTTCTTCGGGTTTACTTGTTTCAATTTGATTTAGAAAATTGAAGTCAAATATTTTATTCTATTCTTATTATATGTAGTCCTATATTTATTATTTGTAATATTTTTCAAATTATAACATGTATATATATATATATATATATTTACTGCAGGTTTGTTAAAGTATGCATACGAAGGAGAAAATTATATAATAAAAGTCGTAATTCTGAAGCCGGTGCTCGTAAAATCCCAAACAACAAACTGCAAACGCACACCTTGCGTTTTTATACTGTCTAAAGATGTTTAATTTTATAGTTCTACAACCAAAAACCTATTGTAACTAATTCTGTCCGTCTGTCTGGTCACGTATCTTCTAAACTAATACAGTTTCGTAACAGAGACAAACAAATGATTTAGTTATTTCAATAAAACTATTTTACGGATATAACTCGCGTTTATTTTTACATTTTTTAAATAGTCTTTATCTTTTACATTACATTACTTACTAGATACATTTACATACCAGATAGCCCGTAGCCTCGCGCTTGTATCTGCCCTTCACAATAAGAATTTTTCAAATTCATTCAGTTTAAAGATTGGCACGTGCAACCAAACAAACGAACTCTTTATAATGTTTCTATAGATGTGGAGAAGAGTACAGAAGGTATATATCGTATTTAAGACGTGGGAATCGTTAAAAAATACTTTTTGCTACAATGCTGTACCAGACATACCCGTAATGACGTAATTATTGCCGCGAGTGGATTCTCGTTTCGTTTAAAAAATTAAAAACCTCGATTGTTCGATTTAAATATAAAAATCGATTTTTTTTCATCGAGTTATTTAATATAACAAATAACTCAAATATAAACTGAAGTAGTGAATCACCGAGTTGGATTTTACAAACCAATAAGACCTTCAGATACAAAGGATTGCTCTATAAATAATTATTTTATTACTATGTAATAAAACTTATACTTAAAAAAAATACACATAGTTCAGGAGTTGCAAATCAACTCGAAATATATTGGTTATAAAACGCAACAAGTATGCGAAAAACGCACATGGTGTGTTATTCTGCGATGTTATTAAGGTTGATATTTCAATGGAAAAACACTTTTTGAAAGTATAGTGGACTCTGGATCTACACTTGCTTTTATAGGCTATAAAAGGTTTTATGACTGAGTAATACTCATCCGCTAAAAGGGTTTCGGCACTATCGTAAGTATAGTGGAGAGATAATTAAAAATGGTGGAATAATAGGTTCGAAAGAGTAACTTATTAGTCGTTATAAAATTTTCTTATTACTTTTAACATATATAAAGTATATAACATGAGGATTTCAGTGGAATTATATATTCCTAATATATCAAGGGTTCGGTTGTTTGTATTGATTACAAGAATATTGTGAGGTTGTAAGTAGTTTGAAATTTATAGTAAAATGTATTGAAAATATTGTATATGAATAACTGGTTTTAGACTATTTTTCCTCGTTAAATAAATTTAATATGTTTATAGTGTTCTATAGATTTTATAACAGTTACAGTTCATTTATCTTTAACATTAAATAGACGTATATATTTATATTATCTTTTGCAGGAATTTTATATATACAAATTTTTATTGTAGTATTCTGTAGTATCCCGAAAATTGTTCTAATCCCATTAAATAACACTAAATCTTTTTGCTATATTAATATTTTTATTGTTTACTATATAAAGTAAAAATAAAAAAAAAAAGTTTTTTTTACTTAATTTAACATTATATACTTAGAAAATGTCATTTTAGTGGTTTACGTAAAGTTCAGGCTTCGGCGAGGAATTTTAAACAAATCATTATGTACTAATAAAAATATTTATACCCAATAAAACATATCTGTTTTGTCACTTTCTCCCTAAACTTTCACGTCAAAAGGAGTAAAAGTGCAAAACAAAAAATATGTTATACTGGGGTTAAACATTTTTTTTAGTAAATCTAATTTTCAAAATATTGTTTTTAATAAAAACTGACTCATATGACGTCAGAATCCAACGCACGTCACTTTTCTATCAAACAAAAAAAAAGTGTTGTGTTTGAAAAACATAAATATGTTTTTTTTTAAAGAACTAGTGATGTAACAGCGTTAGTAAGTATGTTATTACACTGAACATAACTCCGTCATTTCAAAGTTAACACATAAACACAGTTTTTATTTTAAACTTCGCTTTGTGTATTTAACTTTAACGTAGCTATAAACGTCACCTGACAAGTTAGTGCTTTAACTGAAGTTTAAACTTAAACGACTAAACCTCGACCTCCAGACGATAAAAAAATGTATCAATTATATATACCAGGGGAGATCAATCCGTCCATCGCGATGGACCTGTCGATCGCGGGCAAGAATAAAATTATAGTACCTACCTATTCCCGTCCTAAATATTAAGAAAATTATATAGATAAAAATTCCCAGAAAATCGTATAGAATTAGAAAGGCAGACAGTAGATCTCGAGTCCGATTGAGTTGGCCACCCCTGGTAACCGATGTAAACCGAACATTTATAACCGAGTTTTATATGTATCGGTTTGTCAGTTGGCCTAGACGTCGTAAACAAGTATGAAATATGATAATTGCGAAATTCTTTAATATATTACCATTTAAACATCGATGATTTCTCTGACGTTTTGTGGGGCCATAACTATGCTTTCGCGGAATTTCTTAATGCCATGCGCAGGCGCAACCCTGTTTTAGAGCTCACAATAAAATACTTGACATGATTCAACAAATTACTATATCTATAATTATACGTTAAGGTACTAAGATTGTTTTATTTTATACGTAAAAGAAGTTTCATTCCAATTAAATAAAAAAAAAAGTTACTACTATTATTCGTTGTTTAATATTTTTATTTTGTAATTGAATCTTAACCCTTTTAGTGCCATACACATTTTACCAATATATGCTAAAAATGTCAGTAAAAAGTGCATTTTTTTAGATAATTTATATGAACAAGACAAATTTCACCCTTTCCGTTACAATATTATATAAATATTATATTAAATATAATTCATAATTTTTTCAACATTTTCTTCAGAAGATTTTATACTACGATAATAAAAATAAACTAATTGTATACTACATATTTATTGACAAGAAAATTATAGAAACAGAGTGAACTATGAAAACAAGCGCTATCGCGACGCTGCTATTTTCCACAATTATCGACAGCAGCGCGACGGCGCTCCTTGGCACTAAAAGGGTTAAAGGTTCCGTTTAGACCAACAAATTAGGGCAATATAATATGTAGCGTCTCCCACATAGTAACATTACGTGAGTTATAAACGGGGTTTTTTGTAGTTAGTATTTTTCAATCAAACCTCCCGTTTAATTAATCAAGGTATGTTCATTTGCAACATTAAGTCGCAGCGATAAGCTACTAATTAATATTTTTACAGCTTGTTCACAATTAGTACGAGACACGGTGATTATACTGAGCAGCCAACTAGCTGTGACCTGGTCATTGATTAACAAATTAAAAATTGTTTTTTTTTTTGTTTATATCTAGCCTGTGACCTAATTATTGATTAGATAAAACCTATTAAAAAAATATTTTTTTTGTGTTTTTACTTAAGAGCTAAATATGTCTAAGAACTCATTAAAAAAAATCGATTTTTTATATTTTTTATATTTCTATTGGTAGAGTGAAACTTTTTCCAGATGTTGCAGGTTTGAATCCTGCTTTTTTCATTCTCTCAATATAAAATAAAAATTGGAATAATTTTATCAAATGTTCTTATTAAATCATTACTTATTTGATAAGTTACATACATTACACAACTTGATACACCCATCTTCTTTCAATCACCGAACAACCAGAAGCTCAGTCAGAAAACTACGATTTACGGTTGAGGTTCCAAAGTCTCGTACGTCGTCGTTTCGGTTCTGTTTTCCTTGTGCGGACGGCGAAAGTTTGGAACTCTCTTCCAGAGTTGGTGTTTCCTGGTAATTACAATCTTTAAATCTAGAGTAAGTAGGTATTTACTAAGCGTGCCACATCTTGGACTATAATTTTGCTAAACATCAAAGCATGCTAAGGTCCAGTTC